>CM062352.1:38415302-39854302 GCA_031216105.1 Dalbergia cultrata
AAGACCACAAACATCGCCATCACTCTCTAAAGATGTGATGGAAGAAATAGAAGGAAGAGAGAGGAGTGAGAATTCTTACTAAAGAATCTCAGTAGGAATCTCCTATCCTAGGGTTGCATCGTTAACATCCTCAAGAACCTTGGGTTTATTTTATAAAAGGTGTTCAGGCATATGAGGTTCATTATTAGGGTTTATAAAACTAATTATCAAAGGTTCGTTCCTTTTAGAATGCATCTTAATGTCATGAATGCAACATATTAGAGCATGAATGCATGACAATACTTAGGCATATAAATGAGATAACCCATAACATCAAGAAAGATCCATGTGGCATAAAAGGGCAATAACTTTCAAGTGGAACTTTCCTCAACTTGTGTGACATCAATCATGATACTTTAGCAATATAAGGCCACCCTAAAAACTAGGCTATGAGCTCATACCTCAACTAGTCATCACTAGCTCTTGCTTATTATCTGACTAAGCGAATAATAAAATAATAATGACCCGACTACTTAAGAGTACGGGCTAGGGGGCTAGGGATCACCTCTCTTAGGATATACCCTCTTTGAAATGCTCTACTGGCCTCGAGTGCACAGTGAATTGTCCGCTTTGGTAAGGCTCATGTCAATACCCTCACGGATTTGCCTCTTCCTCACCATAGCAGGAGAAGTACGTCTCAATGCTTGTCACATAAAAAATCTCCTGGGGGTGCCTGGCTAAACCGTGTCACCCAGGGTTTTCAATCTCATACAGTACTTAAAACATTTCTCAAACCCTTTTGGTTTGATGGAAATTTGGTAGCATAACAGCTGTTAAACCGAATTTCCTTCAAACCAATATTTATGCCACAAGCTCATAACACACACACATATTTTTCTCATTCAGTTCTCATGTTTATAATAAACTCAACATCTCAATCATGCATTTCAACATCATACTTTTATAAGTAAACATCATAGCATTAAAAGATTCCTAGTGTCTTATGCATTGCCCTTTAAGGTCCTTTAACTCGAAATCTAAGTTGTGAGTCATCATAACTTAAGCTCTTGGGTATCTATAGGCTCACATCTAAGTATTCCTCACTCAATATTATGATCATAAACATTTCTAAACCTCAAGAGTGCAGAATCTACAATTCCTACTTTACGGGTGCCTAAGAGTCACAACATTGACCCTTTCTAAGTTCGGTTTGCTCCTAAGGCATCAAGATCAAGTCCTAAACCAATTATGAGTAATTTCTACACATTTAAACTAATTATAAACCATGATTATCAATTCTAAACCTTGCTGGACATAATCCAGAAAAATACTTTTCTAAGGGATCTAAAACCCTCAAATTAATTCTTTTCTAGTTACTAACTTGTCTTATCTTTCACACATGAATTTTAGCATCAATTATACATGACCATAGTCATATTATCATCATTAAAACAGCACAAACAGTGAGCATTCATAGCAAAGTGGAACCGAAATCATCTCCAACAAACAAGGCATAAAGCTTGATTTCTAGAACACATAAAATGCTAGTTTCTCTTGAAACCTTTTTAAAACTTTCAAAACTTATTAGTAAATATTTTTATCAACTAAAATCATCAAAATACTTTGGAAGGCAGTGGCTATTTTAAATTAAACTCAAGAGGTTTTTAAATCATAAAACTTTGTCCTAGATATCTCTTGAGCTCATAAAAGCTTAGAAAAATTATGAAACATAGATTTTAGTACTTGTAACAAATAAGACCTCTTAAGGACGAAAATCAAGGACTAAAGAACATATATTTTTCAGGCCTTTCTTGAGATAATAATGGGCAAGTCTTTGAGCTCTAGGTTCTCTTAGGTGATAACATAAATTTAAACATGCTCATGCACATATTTTAGCTTTCATTAGAAAATAAAGTGAAAGCAAGGAAAATAAACATGATGTGCAAGGCATAATCATAAACATGAATGCAAGGTTTATTTTAATCTTGACCAGAGGTCTTACAAGACTTTAGAGATACAACCCAACACTTATCTCATCACAAAGAGAGCTTTAGAGTTCTTGAACCAAGTTCTCAAAGGAGCTTCATGGTTCTTGAACATCATCATCAAGCTCAAAAGAAATAAACTTTTAAAAGAAAACAAAACTTTATGGAGGTAAGAACCAAGATAACATTATTTCTAGAGATGAACAAATATAAGAACACTTTGAAATTTTTAATAAAACCTTTAAAGGAAAGCTCTTGGAGGCCAAAATCATTTAGGAGAAGAAAAGAAAAGAAAAACCAAAACTTTGCTAGATCAAGAACAAAACTCAAGCTTTAGAGGTTCCTTTGAGATAAACACAAGGTCATCATCTAAGAACACTCATCATCAAGCTATCATGGTCACAAGAAGGCCTCATGACCGAAAATAAGAAAAGAGAAAACTAAGGAAAGTTTCAAAAAGAAACCAAGAGAAAGCTAGAGAAAAACACATTTTCAAGTAAAACAAAGTTTAGAAAACAACTCCTACCTAGAGTGAAGATGAAAACTTGAACTTTTGAAAAGAAATGAGATCAGCAACTCCTCCTTAGGTGGCAAGATGGCCTTGGCCTTGAGAGGATGGAGAGGAAGGAGGTGTGTTCTTGGTGGTTTAGTGTTTGAGGTCAAGTGTTTGAGAGGTTTGATGATGATTTAAGGTTGTAAGGTGGTGGTTTGAGATTATGAGGTGATTATGTGATGAGAGGATGAAGAAGATGAAGATGAAAAGATGAAGAGGAACAACGAAAGCTCTCTTGAAACTTTGAGAGAAAAAGAAAGAACTCAAGGAAGCTTAAACTTTGCAAATGATCTAAAGTGTTTGCAAGCTCAAGTAAGCAAGCTATTTATAGAAAATGAAAACAAATGAGAGGTCATGGAGATGAGGGAAAGGCCGTGAGGTTCCCATGAGGAACATGAGGTGAGAGATTTTATTTTTGAAGCATGGAGGAGCATGGTTGAAAGCATGGGAGGTAAGGCTTCAAGTATGGGTTCAAGCATGGAGTTTAAAGTGATTTTTCCTTCAAATTTTGAAATAAATAATTCATGAAAGAGGAAAGAAAAGCTGGCGGTTTTGGGCAGCAAAAATTGAGGGAAAATATCTTCTAGAAGTTGTCCTATGAAGCATGGATGAAAGTATGGTGTTAGTAAGACAAAGTATTGTTTATGGTGAGGTGGAAGCATGGCCTTTGGAGTGTGAAAATTTTGAGCATGTGATGGAAATGGAGGGTATAGGTTTCGGCCAGCTGATGCAGCAAGAGAGAAGAAGAATTGTTTCATGTAATTGTGTGTTAATGATAGGTTTAGATGTGTATTAGTTTAGGTACAAGGTTAGGAATCATTAAGCATAAGTTTAGGTAACTAAGAATGAGGTTTAGGAATTTTATGACAAGATTAGGAGTGCTTATACATCATTAGAGAATTTAAGATTCATTTGTGAATAAACAATTGAAAACACAATTCCATGATTTAGGGAATTAGAGAGAGAAAATACTATTCAAGATTCCATGACTAAGAATCTTGAATTTAGAATAAAGTTTTAAGTTGAAATTAAGCATTCTTAGGTTCTAATCAACTTTAATAAATTATTTTGACTCTAGATTAATTATGGAAATTAATTAATCTTCGATTAGAGCCTAATATTGTTTAGGTTTGCTTAATCATACAACTAAGCTTGAAAACACAAAGCTAGGGCAAAATTGTAATTTTGCACTAATTTTTCCCGGGACTATCGGGACTAAAATTGAGGTCATAGAATACATAAAAACGTCTTTTAAAACACCACAGGGGTAAAACACCACAAGGGTATTTTGGTCATTTTGACCTGAAAACTCGAAAAATGAGATTTTCGATCCCGGAAAAGTACACAAGTCATCTAATCCCTATCCAACATTGATTTTGCCCTTCTAGGACTGCCGGACTGGCTTCACTCGAATTCCGGGCTGAAAATGACCTCAGGGGCATTTTGGTAATTTTCACTCTAACAAAAAATCGAGGCGTTACAAGTGGAAAATGGACTATCTTGTATACAAATTCATCACACAAAAACATATATAGAAAATGGAAAAGAAATTCACTCGATGATGATGTGAAGGAACTTGAGGAACTTATCAGAGTTGGCAACAAAGGTGCAGAGTAAGGCACCTTTGGAAGTTGAAGAGGAAGGTAGTAGTGTTAGGTTTCCAGTTACAGTGGAGAGGGAATGCAGGGCTAAGCAGTGGCTAAAAGACTAAGTTGAGAGAATGAGCTCCCTCAAAGTGATGAAATAGAAATTGAAATGTGGATGGAGAGATAGTTTAATGGTGGGGGATAATTAATAAGCGGTGCTATGGTGCATTTTGCTCATGTGGGTGTTAGCGGTCTCTCATTTTTTCTCTATCTCTTTTTTTTAACCCTTCTAATGAAATCCTCACAAAATTTAATTCCTATTATATCATTTTGTATCTTAGTGTGATGTTTTAAAAAGTTTCCATTACTAACATTTTATTTTGAATAACTATTTCATTTTAAACAGGTTATTAGATAATTTATTCTTGATAAGAATGCTATTTAAATCATGATTACTTTACTGTCAAGTTTATGTTCTTATGATATTCTTATTTAATTGTTCATGTTCATATGAATGTTCATCATATTCTTCACAATGTTCTTCAAGTTTTTGGCCTAATTCCTGTTATGAACATGTCTAAACTATGTTTTTTTAATGTTGTAATGCCTTATTATAGTTGCTTATTCTCAAGTTCAACTACCCACATGATCCTATACCTCTATTAGGAAAAATGCACTTCCCCTACTTGAGAACCATCCTTACTAGAGAAATAAAAAGGAACACAATCAAAGCACAAGAATTTAACATGGAAAACTCCAAAATCAGAGAAAAACCACAGCCACTGCCAAATAACAACCAGAGACAATCACTGAAAATTATTACAACATATAAGCTTATCTTTTAAACACTGACACCCCCAGTATAGCCATACTCCGAATAAATCCATACTCTCCAAAGCGAATATCAGAACTACACCTCATAATACTTAAAGAAAAGAGTACATCGGAAGAAAGCAAAGTCAGATACAAGCTTAAAGTATTTTTCGACTAGTGTGAATTGAAATGGAGAACTTGAGCTCAAATTTATAGCCTTGGCAACCCTGTTCTATTCCAATTCTAAGCAATGTGTGGCTTTTTCCCAAAGCAATTTTAATCAAAACTAACAATCTCCACCTTGATCGAAATAAACCTAGCTTCAGCTTCCATTATCAATACTGACAATCCCTTACTATCATTCTCTATACTGACAATCATAGTTCAAAGAATTATCATATTCCACCATAAAAAGTATGTTCACTTGGAATTAGACTACTCCAAGTATTTCACCTCAACACATGTCAAAATTATACTGAAAAGTGATTGTGCAACTTCCATGTTGCCTTTTCCTAAAAGTTCTTCAGCCATTGACATAACCCCACCACACACCTTGCATCTCAATGCCAACCAATGCCCATGTGCAATTGTGGATTCGCTAGCAACAACTTATCCTTTTCCATGGCAGCACGGTAATGCCATAAGGATACAATTCTTACCTTTTAGTAAACATCATCCTCTTCTTACTAGGAGAGCAACGTTGCAAGCATCAGCTTTTTCCAACACCGTGCAACCTTTTTCTTTACAAGCCTTGGCTTTTCACATTTCCAGCATGTCACATGCCTTCCAAGATTCCTTTTCCCATAAGTATCACTTCTAGCTACCAACATTGAACTTGATGAAGTGCTACCCTCATTTTTCATTCTTCTTTTTTCAGCAATACTTTACTGGCAACTTCTTCAAAATTCAGAGCTTCCTTCCCATACATAAATACAATTTTGATATGCCTATAGGAAGATGGAAGAGACAATATAAGCCTTAATGTCATATCTTCATCATCAATCTTCACTCTAATAGCCTCTAATTCAGAGACAACACCATTTATAGTACTAAGTGTGAGTAAAAGAGTGTACAAGAATGGGGGTTTGAATTGTGCTTGTTAGTTGTTTCAGAAAGTAGATCTTTGATGCATAAAAAAAATAATGCTACTTCAATGATACTTAAGCAGTAAACAATATAAAGTGCATAAAATAAAAGTAAAAGATCAGGGAAGAGAGAAATGACACAAATATTTTTAGACTGGTTCGGTCAATCTGTCTACATCCAGTACTCAACACATGTTGAGATTTTATTAATAACAATTTTCTTAACTTGAGAAAATTAAATGGATAGTCTTTATATTAGCCTTCCCAAGCTCTCACAATGAACAGTAGACAACCCCTACTGTCACAAACTAAGTAGTTTATTCACAGCCTCTCCAGGTTGAAATGAGTAGTATTGAACCAGCCTTTCCAAGTTGAATCGAGTAGTCTTGAACCAGCCTCTCCAAGCTAAACTGAGTAGTCCTAAACCAGCCTCTCCAAGCTGAACCATGATGACTAGAACACCTCCACCATCAAGTTGCAAGTAGTTTACTCTCAGCCTCTCCAAGCTGAACTGTAATGAGCAGATGCCTCTGTCATCGCGTTGCAAGTAGTTTTACTTTAGCCTCTCCAAGCTATTTTCCTTACAAATGTTCAATAAAACAAACCTGGGAAACATGAGCAACTTCTTTCTAACATCTCTTCCTAAAAAGAGTATACAAATCAGTACAAACCATAAAAAGAAGATTTTTACTCTTTAAGAAGACTAATTACATATTATGATAAATAGCACAAGAAGTGTGGACAGATTTTTCTAGAGTTTTCAATTTTATGTCTTCAATTCTCTTGTCAGCATTCAAGCACAGCATCTCCATTTATACTGATCCTTCTTCATGACCGTCACTTTTGATCGGATCTCCAAGTGACATGTGTAGATCATCTATTGTGTCTTGAAATGTTAGTCTAGAGAGGTAGGTTGACAGACTTGTCATATCGGTTTCAGAAGCCATTGTATTGTAGAGGTTTCTGATGTTCCTCTTTCTTTTTCTTTTTGATCATGGTTTTTGAGCTCCTCCTTCTAGAAGCTAGGATGATTGACGAATTAGGCAGAGGCGATGACATACTAGTTATAAAACTAGGTTTGATTCAAGATTTGAAATTTGAATTTTCCCTCCATTTTCTATGGTGTTCTGTGCTCTACACTTAAATGAGCTTTCTAACTACGTAATCAATCTCTTGATCATTCTTCTATCTTCTAGTCTTCAATCTTGGCTTTTTTGTGCTAATTTATTTGCGGTTGTGTTGATTATCGACTTAGAAACACGTTACCATCAGAGTTGGCATGATTTCTTCATTCTCAATGTACTTTTTGAAGTCCATTGTTGCTTTGGGCTTCTTGTTCTTGTACTGGTTTGCTTCATTCCTTAATGCATATGAACATTCTTTACATGATATAATATTCATTTCATTTAAGCTTATTCTCTTCCCATGAGACAAAACATGTTTACACATGCAAGGTGAAATTATCATCGCTCAAGTCCGATAATGCATTTCGAAATTTACCTATTAAGCTTAGTCAAGAAATTCAAGGTAGCCATTAGTCGTTCTTCAAAACATGTTCTTTAAATTGGCTTTGTTGTCATTCAAAGCAATAAAACTCATGCTTTCTGAAGGGTTCTGGAGTTTACAATCTCCCTTTTTTTTATGATGATAAACCAATTTGAAGAAAATATTTTAAAGAGATGTTGAAAGAAATAATACATAATATAATATGATAAGTGCATTTTCTTTCTAAACATCATGATTCTTAAATCTTAATAAGTCCTTTTCTTAAGGGATGATTTGATGTGTTCAAGAAAATTTTTGAAGTCCTAAGTTAACTCAAATCAAAGCTGTTTGGTTTTTGATGATATTTTCTGATTAAAATTAGAATGCTTCTTTAAATTGTATCACAAAGATACTAAAGCAGATGTCATATTTTACCAATAAGCTTGATTCTTGTTATAAAATGACTTCCCAACATTTAAGTGTGCTTGAATAAATAAACAAGTAATACTTGTAATATTATTTCTTGATTGAAAATCTTATTCAGTACTTTCATTTCCTAATCCCCTTTTTAACAAAGAAATTTGATGCCCAAAGAAATATATATATGTATACGTATGATAAAATTTGTTAGCATGTCATGAGAAAACATAAGAGATACAAAGGAAGTTTGTGACACTCAGAGAAACCTTGATATAGATGATATTAGTGTATTACAAGATGAGGTTTCTGAAGCTCAATCAGGTATCCAACCCAGTTTTATCAAAGCATTAAGCGCTAGTGAGCTAGGAAACTTTTTACATAAGTATCAGATGATGACACATTTTTTAAAACTTTTTCTCAAAACTGATATATGTTTATGCAAGCTATGAGTTTTTGCTCACTAATACATATTGAATCAGAATACAACACATTGTTAGTCATTTAGGCTTAACACACTCGAGATTATTTTCAGATCAACTTACTGATCATAGTTGAAGTAGAGACATTTAAAAGCAGGTTTATGAAAGTCCTCAAAAACTATTTACAACAATGCTTGATCAGATTAAACAAAGCATTTCATACATGTGTCAATAATAATATGTTTCATAATGATAGGCATTTCAAGTAGTCTTATACATATCTAAGAACATCAATAGAGTTCAAGTATCTAGTTACTAGTAGAAAGAATTTACACTTCTTAAGGATACTTGCTAAAGCTAATCATGAATATAAATGTGTGCTTATTTCTCTAGCATGTTGGTGACCAAACAGTTCAGAGCAGGTGCTTAAGATATCAAAAGCATACTTAAGCAAGTCATGATAAATGATTAACTAAGCATGATGAGTTAGACATTGATATGTATCATAGCATAAAGTGATTTAAAGTAAAAAATCATAAACCAAGCATAAACATGATAGTTAGCTATTTTGTCAAATGATAATACTCAGAATAGGGATTGTCAGATCAATTGTCAAGTCATAACCAAGTTAAAAAAACTATTTAAAACATTTTTGGGCTCCCCTCAGCATTATCTCCCCCTGAGTTACTCACCATTATCTCTCCTTAAATTTAGCACAGATTTTCTTCAACTTCTTTATCCCCCTTTTGTCATCATCAAACGGGATGAGGACAGGATCATTATCTTTAATCCCGACATCTCAGCTCCTGTAAAATTTATTGGTTGGTCTGAAGGATTTGAAACAGTAAGTCTTCATGATTACGCGACCTTTTTTTCCAAATCATTTAGCCTATCGGCAATTAGCTATTGATTGTCTAACAACATTCATATTCGAGGGCTGATTTGAGGAAGGTCGGGTTGAGGACGACTAGTTGAAGATTGGTTAGTTTCTTGGGCTGGATTAGGAACAAGTGGTGGAGCATGCATAGAGGATTCCTTGATATGAACAGGTTGAAAGTCATCTGCTACAGTAAAATTAGCCTTAAGGACTATGCTTCCCGTATTACCATATGATGACTTCCTTTTTATCTATGTCGAGGGTTCTTTTTTGTTTTCCCTAATTTTTCTTCCTTGATTAGTCCTGGATTTTGCAGGTTTGAATAATGGATTAGGTATGTTTTCACTACCAGTGTCAGTTTGGGGTTTTGCATAATCTTCTAAGGTGTTGTCCAGATTTACTATCATTATCTTTTTCTCGAAGCATTTAGCATTGTTGATGGCTTCTCTCATCTTTTTGAAGTGTTCTATAGGAGCACCAATGGATTTTCTCTTGGCTCTAAAGGAAGATATGGTATAGTCAATTTCAACTATATATTCATACCATTCATTTGCCAAAGGATAGTTCAAGTGTTAGAACACTTTGGTTAATAGGATTCCAGGAACAGAAGCAGATTTTATAACTTTCTTTTAGAGACAGTGGCATTAACCATGTAATCAAAGATAAGTCTAGGCAGGTTAACTTTTCTCATTGTTAGTAAACAAAAAAGCAGAATGTAGTCCATCCCTATAAGTAAGTCCATGCTTCCTATTATAGGGAGAAGAGAGAACTGAATAAGGACGTAGACCTGTCTGGCTCTAGAGTTAAGCATAACGACTGTTATCTAACTGGGCTGGTGCTCCAAGAGTTTGTAAGGCAATTTGAAACTTCTTTTGCTGACACTCCAAGAGTAATGAACCAGTTTTTATCAAAAGACCATTGGATTCCCTCATTAGGTGCATGGATGATATGGGAGAGGTCATTTGTGCTCAATTCCAAGTCTACACTTCTGATACAATAGGTAAGTACAGAGTCAGTTACCTGTACCAGTTGGGAATAGAAGGTTGTTACCATTCCAATAAATATCCTATCTATGATGTTAAGGTAACCTTCCCAGCCTTGGAAGGAGACAATTTCCAACATCATTATGAAAAGAATTATCAGCTCTTTGGTGAGCCTTTTTCATGGTGCTATAGGATGAGAGGCGAAGCTATCAGCATAGCATTGTTGATGAAAGGATTCATCATACATCTAAAGTATTCCTAGATTTGCGACATTTTCATCAAACTTCTTTCCGTCAACCATGTTTAGAATTACTTTGAAATGATGATTAAAGTAGAAGTGAATAGTAGAAAGAGAATGATATGAATTTAGTAATATGATGATTAATTTGAGTTCAAAGACGATGAGGGTTTGGAGGAGAGAGAATATGAAATGATTTTAGGAAGCTTGTAAGGGAAGATAAAGGTAGCTAATATACCTCATAAAATATGGAGGTTATTCATGTAATTGGACATGATTGACTATGGTGAATTAATCGTGGAAGAGATAGAAACGAAGAATTCGTGGAATTTTTCCCACTCTTTTGCCTTTCCTCAGAGTAAGTGGTTCTTGACTCTTGAATCACTTTCTGAAGGGTTTACTTTCTAAGTTCCTCTCATTGCTTTCTGTTCCTTTTGTAACACCCTAACTTTTAACCTAATATGCTTGAGTCACATTCTGGTTAATTATTAGTTGTTATGCCTTTATTTCAGAAATTAACTTATTCTTCTTTAAAAATACGAGTAATAAAAATACGACTAAATTTTTTTTTTGAACTTTAAAACCAAAATGTGAGCCACGTGTGTATGTAGATTTTGGTTAGTACACGCATAATAATAGCAATCATATCAACCTCATCATGATATATATAAAAGCCATAACATAACATGTCACATACCAAATTATCGTATCATATCTATAACATAATAGTAACGCCCTATATATATATAAAGGACATCCAAGGATATTAAATCCACCAAAAAGGTTGCGCAAACACTAAACCAAGGCTAAACATGGTTATCACCAAACTAGCCTAGTCTCCGCTATCATGCCCATTGAGGGACTAGGCTACATAAAAGTATAAGGGGATGATAAAGAAAAACTATCTCCATACTCCCACTGCGAACCTCTGATCCGGCTTGTAGCGTATCTTCCACGTCCATGCCTCATGGAAAATCACGAGTAATGCCATTATGCCTCGTCATCATCCCAGCCACTTCGGTTTTCATTATAAAAGAGATGTACATGGATAGAGTTCAGTTTTAAACTTCTCAAATATATTTATCCGAAGTGGGTATCTTTTAGCATGAGTCTTAATGTCATGAGTACAACCGGTATCTAATGTGTGCATAGCAATGCCTTCTATGCACAAGTAGCACATATAACATATTACAGGAGTTATATTAAATGAACATAGCATGGAACCATAATCATTTTGCAGGAACTCTTACTCTTTCATTCTCTTAAGTGACTTTAATTCATTATTCTTTCCTTTGTAGGGGCACCTTATTATTCTCTCATGTGAGAGTATTAAGTTATAAGCTCATACCTAACTAGTCGTCACTAGTTTTTGCTTACCCTATCATAAGTTACTTATCCTATGATAAGTTTAACATCTAACTCTTAAAGTAAATGATAGGGGGCAAGGATCACCTTTCAAAACCTTTCATTCGAGGAGTCCAAAGGATCACTTCCTTATTGGATCACCTCTCATAACCTTTAATTCGGGGAGTTTAGAGGATCATCTCCATGTATCTTATGTCACTTTTAATCTTAACATGTTAATTAGAGATGCAAAACATGAGCATATTATAACGCCCTGATTTATCTGTCTAAGTGAAAATGACCAAAATGCCCCTGAGGTCATTTTCGACTTGGAATTTGAGGAAAGCCAGCCTGATAGTCCTTGGAGGGCTAACTCAATGTTTGAAGGGGATTAGATGGTGTGTAAATCGTTTCGGGAGTGAAAAACTCGTTTTTTGAGGTTTCGGGTCAAAATGACCAAAATACTCCTGTTGTGTTTTACGCGGATACGAGCGCCGGATGAGCCTGAAACATCTCCATATGGTTTTAAATGACGTTTTTATGCATTCCGTGACATTAATTTTAGTCCCGGTGGTCCCGGGTAGTTTTTGTGCAAAATTATGATTTTGCCCCTAAGCATAGTGTTTTTGAGCTTAATCGCGTGATTAAGCAAACCTAAGCAATATTAGGCTTTAATCGAAGATTAATTAATTTCCATAATTAATCTAGAGTCAAAATAATTAATTAAAGTTAATTAGAACCAAAAATTGCTTAAATTAACTCAAACATCTTTTTAAACTCAAGATTCCTAGTCATGGAATCTTGAATAGTGTTTTCTCTCTCCAATTCTTTAAATTAAGGAATTGTGTCTACATTTGTTTATTCATAAAATGAGTTTAATTCTCTTTAATCATATATGAGCACTCCTTAATTATGTCTTGAGATTCCTAATTACCTTCCTAGTATCTAAACACTTGCTTAGTAATTCCTAATCACAAACCTAACCTAAGATACACCTAATTACATTCCTAAACCACAATTAAACAAAAGAAACCTCTCCTCCCTCTCTCCTAAACCTATGGCCACTGCTTCCCTCTATGCCTAAATGTTTGAAATTCAAATGAAGTTTCAAGTCCACACCAAGCCATGTTTGAGCCATACCTTTAACCATGCTCACCATACTTTCAACCATACTCCTCCATGCCTCAAAAATTGAACATCTCACCTCATGGAGCATGAGGCCAAGTCTACGGCTAGCCCTCCCCTTTGTGCACCTTCGTTGTTTTGATTTTCTATAAATAGCTACCTTGGATGAACTTGTGTCACTTTTGCTCATTTACCAAGTTTAAGCATTCTAGCATTCTTGTGAGTTCTTCCTTTTTTTTTTTCTCTCAAGTTTCAAGAAGCTTTCTTCTTCATCTTCATCTTCTTCATCTCCTCATTGAATCACAACCTCAAACCACCACATCACCACCTTGAATCATCTTCTAAACACTTATACTTTCATCCTCAAACACAAGCTCACCCAAAACACATCTTCTTTCCTTTTCCTACCTCAAGGCCGAATCATCACCATCACATTAGGAGGAGTTTTTCTTCTCATCTTCATCTCAAAGATCAAGTTTCTTTCTTTCCCTCAAGATTTCATTGGTAGGGAGTTGTTTTACATTATTTCTTTTTACTCAAATAAGCTTTGTTCTTAAAGAAAATGTTATTTTCCTTAAGTTTCTCTTGGTTTCTTTTTGGTTTTCCTTCTCATTTCCTTTTTCCTTTTTCGGCCTCAAGGCCTAGTGCTCATCATGATAGCTTGATGATGAGTGTCTCTAGATGATGACCTTGTGTTCATCTCAATGAGATATCTAAAGCTTGAGTTTTCTTTCTTTCTTTCTTTCTTCAAAGTTTCTCTTATGACTACATAGCTCACTAATGATTTCAACTTAAGAAAAATAATCAAGGATTTCAATAAGCTCAAGGCCTACCCTTGTTAACCTTAAAGTTAGCCGGAACGTTCTAGAGTTTACTCTAGATAGGGGTCTTGAGTGCATAATAAAGAACATGGTGTATTTTCCTTGTGATTTCGGTTCCCAACTTTCCTCTTTTTTTTTTTTTTTTTGAAGTTGTGATTTATTTTCATTTCCCTAAGCTCAATGATGGTGTTCAAAGAATCATGAGTTTTCCTTGAAACCATGGTACTTAGAACTTTAGAGCTTGCTTTACCTTAATGAGATTATGGTTGGGATTGTGATTTTAATTCTTTTAAAGTCTTGTATGAGCTCTAGTGACATATAATAATGAACTAGCATTCATATTTAAAGTTATGCCTTGCATAGCATATTTACTTCTTATGTCATCACTAAACTCTCAAGAATAAATAAATGAACTTGCATTATCATATTTACTTTCAAGCTTTGCATTCCATGTTTATTTTTCAAGTCATCACCTAATCTCAAAGATAAAAATGAGTTGCATCTCATATTTATTTCAAGAACTCACTTTACTTTTCTAATGAAGATAAAATGAAGTGCATAGCATGTTTATATTCTTGCTATCACCTAAATAAATTAGAGCTCAAAGACTTGTCCCTTGTTATCTCAAGTAAATTTTGGAAATAAAGTTGGTTATAAACATGATTTTCGGCCATTTGATGATGATGACCTTGGTGTAAGTTTCATCTAGTTACAAGTGCCAAAACTTATGATTTATGGTTCTCTTAAGCTTAGATGATCTTAGAAAATGTTCTAAGCATGGTATTATGATTTAACTCCCTCTTGAAACTATCTTGAAGTAGCTACTGCCTCAATTTTATTTATGATGATTTTAATGAAATGAAATGTTTTCCAATGAGTTTTAGAAGTTTCAAAAAGGTTCCAAGAGAAACTAGCAATTTATGTATGTTAGAAATGAAATTATATGCATTATATGATGATTATGTTCACGGTTCTGTTTGGATGAATTGCTCACTGTTTGATGATGCTTCTATGATGTTAAAATGAGTATGTTCATGTATAATTAATGTTAGAATTAATTTGAGAAAGCTAAGATAAGTTAGTAACTAGAAAAGAATTAAAATGAGACTATTAGAACCCTTAGAAATGAGATTTTATGGATTTTGTTCCAACATGGTTGAGATTAGTATTAATGGTTTATAATTAGTGTAAATGCATAGGAAACTCTCATAATTGGTCTAGGAATTGATCTTAGTACTCTAGGAGGAAATCAAACTTAGAAAAGGTCAAAGTTGTGACTCCTAGGTACCTGTAAAGTATAAATTATAGTTTCTGCACTAATAGATTTTAGAATAAGTTATGATCATAATGAATAGTAAGAATAATTAGTTTTCAGCCTTTAGGTGCATAAAATATCGAGATTTGATGATTAAAAAACTTAAGTTGAAGAATTAAGACCTTAAGGGTCATGTATAAGACACCATGGGTTCTTTGATGCAATAAGTTTATTAATTCAAGTATGATGTGATGATGTATGTGTATAATGAGTGTCTTATATGATTTTCTAATTAGAGAAGTTGAATGAGAAAAGTGTGTGTTATGCGTTTCGTGGCACAAAGTAGATTTGAAGGAAATTCGGTATACAACTGTTATGCTGCCGAATTTCATCAAATCTAAAGGACTTAAGAATGTTTTTGAGAATCATAGGAGATAAAACCCTGGGTAACATCGGTTCAGCCAAGCACCCCTAAGAGATAAGTTTTTATGTGACAAAGCACTGAGACATACTTCTCCCACTATGGCAGGGAAGAGGCAAATCTGTGAGGGTATAAGTAGATGCAGCCTACCAAAGCAAACTATTCGCTATGCACTAGATGCCAGTAGAGCATTTCAAAGAAGGTATATCCTATGAGAGGTGATCCTTAAGCCCCCTAACCTGTACTCTGGGAGTCGGGATTTTATTATGTTTTCGCTTATCAAGAGGATAAGTAAGAGCTAGTGAAGACTAGTTAAGGTATGAGCTCATAACCTAGATGATGTTTTAAAGTGGCCCCATGATGCTAAAGTATAATGTTATAAAGTCACAATATTGAGGAAAGTTCCACTTAAAAGTTTATATGCCACTTTATGCCACTTGTATGCTTCTTGATGTTATGATTTATTGAATTACTTGTATAAGGCATTACCATGCATTCATGCTTTAAAATGTTGCATTCATGACATTAAGATGCATTATAAAAGGAACGAACCTTGGATAATTAAGTTTCATAAACCTAATAAGAGACTTATATGCATGCTCACCCTTTTTTATGACAAACCCAAAGTTCCTGAGGATGTGTACGATGTAACCCTAGTTAGGAGGTTCCTTACTGAGATTCTTTAGCAAGATTCTCACTCCCTTTTCTTTCCCTCTATCTCTCCCATCACATCTTTAGATCATGGTGATGTTCGTGGTTTTCATCGACACTCCAATATGGGAGGTGCACTTTGATCCGAAGCACGGATCTTACTATTTTGAGGGATGCTACGCCGTTCGAGTCTTCATGTATGTAGGATGTCCTTTCACGCACCCTGTACATAGCTACTGCTTCTCCCCGACATCTCCTTATGGCAATGATATGTCTTTGAGCATGCAAGGACGCACAACGAGCGGGTTATGCATACCTACACTGCTGGATCCGCCGCCCGCAGCCACCCAGATTACGTGCCTCGTTCTCAGCATTTGGAGGACGACCCCTCGGAGGATCTGCCAACCCACATGTACAGCGAGAGTTCTGCCCCCACTCCCCGGTTCGTGCGAGAGGGAGTGAGATGATGGTGACGCAGCTGAGGTTGGCGAGGAGAACTAAGAGGCGCCCCCGTCGCGGAGCGCACGTGCAGCCGTCACATATCCGATCCCCACTCCACTGGCCTACGCCCGAAGAGCTCGAGCAGTTCCCCGGTTACATACCTCCATCCCCCGAGGATCGCTGCCATTAGCAGTAGAGCGTCTTGAGGAGAGCTAGTGCACACACACCACACATAGTTAGGATAAACCTTCTTTTGTCATAAGGTTATCCACTTTAGGTGTACTAGGGTAGGGGTGTTTTTATCTGTGCTTTCCTTGTACTTTTGTTTCTGTTGTATTTTCTTTCCCATTGTATTTGCATTTCCTTGTACTAAATTAAGTCCCACCCTTAGATAGGCATGTTATGAATATTAATGAAGTATTATCTTTGATGTGCCATTGCTTACTGTTGTGAAGTTATTTGATGTTCATGTTTGCGCTTTCTTTATACTTGAGTTATGCTTGTCACCGACGCTTGTTCAAGTTTCACGGGCTTCTCACTTTGCTTTATGTTTTAAAAAAAAAAATATTTACCCATATTTTCCACTAAGTATTTTAATCAAAAGAATGAGACTAAGAAGTAATAACTAATGATTAAACCTAATACGTTCTAGGAGTATTAAGTTAAAAATTAGGATGTTACACATATAATTTTTCATAGAGGAACACCTATCATGACTATTAATTCCTGGAGTCTAAAGGGTCCTTATAGAATCACCTCTCATAACCATTAATTCCTGGAGTCTAGAGGATTATTTCCATATGTTTTGCATCACCTTTAAAATCTTCACATATTAGATAAAGATGCATGCATGAACGCATAAATTTATATATCATCAAAACTTATCACATAACATTTCATGCTCATAAATTCCATAGATTTTCTTAAGTTCACAAATTTGGTGGAAATCCGGCAGCATAACAGCTAAAAATAGAGTTTCCCCAAATTTGCTACCTATCAACAAACACATTAATCATGTATCTCAATAGCTCAATCATAATCATAGCATGTCATAATAAATCACATAATCATCTCTGACTTTCATACATCTATCAACACATATCATCATCATTTCTACTGAAAGATAAACATGCTCCTACCTAGTATGCCGGAATCAAGGACCAGACTCAGCTAATGCACATGCTATGCTTATCAACATAAGATATACATACACAGGCAGGGCAATAAAGATCATCATCAAGCACTTTATACGAAAGCATACCCGATTTATCGTAATCGCAACATAAACATTTTCAAATGTTTCTGGATAGCTTTGGGCAGCGTTTTAAAAAGACCATTTCAAGGTTCTAGAAATCGCGCTTTTGACCCTTTTAATTACCAATTTTTCCTAAAATGCTAAAATTACTTCCTACCTCCACTAATGGAAATCTTTACTCGTAAAATTCAGTTTCAAATAGAATTCTCATCAAAATAAATTTACCAAGATAGTAGGTATAAAAACTTAATTTTTAGAAGTCTCAAAAACACATTTTCAGTCCTTTCTAGTTTCTAGTTTCTCCTCAAGATAAAGAATTGAATCATCGCATCAAGTATTAGTGATTAATACATATTTAGATCATTTTGAACAACATTTTACAGAAATTAAATAAATGGGGCAGTAGCCAAAAATCCATTTCTTAAAAGTACCCGAAAATTGTTTCTTTGACCCGTTCTTGTTATTAGTTTATTATAGGATGCCAAAAATAATTTTTACAACATTTAATACCAATTTTTATGTAGCATCCTAATTTTAAACCCAATACTCCTAGAACGTAATATGGTTAATCATTAGTTATTACTTCTTAGTCTCATTCTTTTGATTAAAATACTTAGTGAAAAATACGGGTAAATTTGTTTTTGAAAACATAAAGCAAAGTGAGAGGCTCGTGAAACTTGAACAAGCGTTGGTGACAAGCATAACTCAATTATAAAGAAAACGCAAACATGAACGTCAAATAACTTCACAACAGTAAGCAATGTCACATAAAAAATAATACTTCATTAATATTCATAACATGCCCACCTAGGGGTGGGACTTACTTTAGTACAAGGAAATGCAAATACAACAGGAAAAGAAATACAACAGAAACGAAAGAACAAGTAAAGCACAAATAAAACACCCCTACCTTAGTGCACCTAAAGTGGATAACCTTATGACAAAAGAAGGATTATCCAAACTATGTGTGATGTGTGTGCACTAGCTCTCCCCAAGAGACTTTACTGTCGGTGGCGGCGATCCTTGGACCACGGGGTATATACTCGATGAACTGCTCGAGCTCCTCGGGTGTAGGCCAGTGGAGTGGGGGCACATGTGCTCCGCAACGGGGGCACATCTCGGCTCTCCTCGCCAGCCTTGGCTGCATCACCATCGCCTCACTCCCCTATCGCAAGAACCGGGGAGTGGGGGCAGAATTCTCATTATACATATGAGTTGACGGATCCTCTGAGGGGTGGTCCTCCGAATGCTGAGAGCGAGATACGTAGTCTGAAAAGTCACGAACAGTTGAAGCAAACGTGTAAGTACGCATAACCCGCTCATTGTGAGTACGAGCACACAAAAAGACCATATCATTGCCGTAGGGAGACGTTGGGGCGAAACGGTAGCTACGTACAGGGTGTGTGAAGGGACGTCCTACATACATGAACACTCGAAATGCACAGCGTCCCTCAAAATGGTAAAATCCGTGCTCCGGATCAAAGTGCACCTCCCATATCAGAGTGTCGATGAAAATCACGAACGTCGCCATGATCTGAAGATGTGACGGGAGAGATAGAGGGAAAGAAAAGGGAGTGAGAATTTTGCTAAAGAATCTCAGTAAAGAACCTCCTATCTAGGGTTACATCGTACACATCCTCAGGAACCTTAGGTTTGTCATCAAAAAGGGTGAGCATGCATATAAGTCTCTTATTAGGTTTATGAAACTTAATTATCCAAGGTTCGTTCCTTTTATAATGCATCTTGATGTCATGAATGCAACATTTTAAAGCATGAATGCATGGTAATGCCTTATACTAGTAATTCAATAAATCATAGCATCAAGAAGCATACAAGTGGCATAAAGCGGCATATAAACTTTCAAGTGGAACTTTCCTCAATATTGTGACTTTAGAACATTATACTTTAGCATCATGGGGCCACCCTAAAACATTATCTAGGTTATGAGCACATACCTTAACTAGTCGTCACTAGCTTTTACTTATCCTATGATAAGCGAAAGCATAATAATCCTGACTCCTTGAGTATGGGCTAGGGGGCTTAAGGATCACCTCTCACAGGATATTTCCTTCTTTGAAACACTCTACTTGTAAGTAGTACACAACGATATTGTCCGCTTTGGCAAGCTCAATGTCAATAGCCTCACGGTTTTGTTTTCCTGGGGATGCTCAGCCGAACAGGTGTCACCTAGGGTTTTATGTCATATGATTCTCAAAAACATTCTCAAGTCCTTTAAATTTGATGGAGTTTCGGCAGCATAACTGCTATATACCAAATTTCCTTCAAATTTACTTTATGCCACGAAACTCACAACACATTCATTTCTCATTCAACTTTCATAATCATGCTAAACTTAGAATCACATTAAAGTGCTCATCATAATACATGTATCATCACATCATTCTCAAATCAATAAACTTACTGCATCAAGGAACCTAAGGTGTCTTATGCTTGACCCTTAAGGTCTTAAATCTTAAATCTTGAGTTCTCTAATCATTAAATCGTAACATTTTATCCACCTATAGGTCCACAACTAATTATTCTCACTATTTACTATGATCACAACTTACTCTAAATCTTATTAATGCAGAATCTATGTTTTTCACTTTACGGGTACCTAGCAGTTACAACTTTGACCCTTTCTAAGTCCAGTTTTATTCCTAAACCAATTATGAGAGTTTCCTACACATTTACACTAATTATAAACCATTATTACTAATCTCAACCATGCTGGAACAGAATCCATAAAATCTCATTTATAAGGGTTCTAAAAGTCTCATTTTAATTCTTTTCTAGTTACTAACTTATCTTAACTTTCTCAAATTAATTCTAACATTAATTACACATGAACATACTCATTTTAACATCATAGAAGCATCATCAAACAGTGAGCAATTCATCCAAACAGAACCGTGAACATAATCATCATATAATGCATATAATTTCATTTCCAACATACATAAATTGCTAGTTTCTCTTGGAACCTTTTTGAAACTTCTAAAACTCATTGGAAAACATTTCATTTCATTAAAATCACCATGAATAAAATAGAGGCAGTAGCTACTTCAAAATAATTTCAAGAGGGAGTTAAATCATAATGCCATGCTTAGAACATTTTCTAAGATCATATAAGCTTAAGAGAACCATAAATCATAGGTTTTGGCACTTGTGACAAGATGAAACTTACACCAAGCTCATCATCATCACATGGCCGAAAATCATGTTTATAAACACTTTTATTTCCAAACTTTACTTGAGATAACAAAGGATGAGTCTTTGAGCTCTAATTTGTTTAGGTGATAGCAAGAATATAAACATGCTATGCACTTCATTTTATCTTCATTAGAAAAGTAAATGAGTACTTGAAATAAATATGAGATGCAACTCATTTTTATCTTTGAGATTAGGTGATGACTTGAAAAGTAAACATGGAATGCAAAGCTTGAAAGTGAATATGATAATGCAAGTTCATTTATTTATTCTTGAGAGTTTAGTGATGACATAAGAAGTAAATATGCTATGCAAGGCATAAATTTAAATATGAATGCTAGTCCATTATTATATGTCACTAGAGCTCATACAAGACTTTAAAAGAATTAAAATCACAATCCCAACCATAATCTCATTAAGGTAAAGCAAGCTCTAGAGTTCTAAGTACCATGGCTTCAAGGAAAACTCATGGTTCTTTGAACACCATCATTGAGCTCGAGGAAATGAAACCAAAACACAACTTCAAAGAAAAAGGAAAGCTAGGAACCGAAATCACAAGGAAAATACATCATGTTCTTTATTATGTACTCAAGACCCCTATCTAGAGTAAACTCTAGAACATGCCGGCCAACTTTAAGGTTGACAAGGGTAGGCCTTGAGCTTTTTGAAATCCTTGATTATTTTTCTTAAGTTGAAATCATTAGTGAGCTATGTAGTCATAAGAGAAACTTTGGAAAAAGAAAGAAAGAAAGCTCAAGCTTTAGAGGTCTCATTGAGATGAACACAAGGTCATTGTCAACACCCGATTTTGTCCGGCCTATAAATAGAAAATCCAAAAATTTTACATTTTTTATAGTTTAAATAATTTTGGTATTTATTTATTTATTATCATTGTTATTTAGCCCATTTAGTAGTCCCTTTTGACTTCTTTCCAAAATAAATCAAAGCAAAATTAAAAAATTTTTGAAAATAGTACGGGCACATGGTTTCATTTAGTGTTAGGGTTGTTGTAATAATATAATAAAAAAAAAAGAGAGAGAAGTGAGACAAATTCAAGTCACGGGTTCTTTGCTGTGAAACAAAATAACAAAAGGAAATGGATGAACAATATGATGGTGTCTCTCCACTTTGTGGAGAAAGACAATTTTCCTTCAGGAAACAAATTTGTAAAGGAGAATGAATAATCATTTGGTCAACAAGAATGAAAAAGATCAATGAGTAGCAACACAGAGGGGAACTGCAATAAGAACAGGAGAGGTACCAGCAGGGGGCATCAAAGGGAGAGTTTTTCGGGAAGGGAGTTTTCAATATACAATCTCACCTCACCCTCACCATCACATGATTTTTCCATCACCACCACCACAAACATCTCACATAGCTATGATATCAAAACAATCAAGCTAAAATAACCCTCAATCCTCACCTCTAAGGTCGCGCACAGCCAACACTCCTTCTTGCTCACAACTCTAAACCCATGCGATCTAGCCGGCTCAAACAGCCACACCTTCACCTGGCACGGACCTCCTCCTCCTTGGCCACATCATGAGATTTGCTACCTAGTCCCTACACGCCTCACACCCCAAAGTGAAATCTTCCATTGTCGCAAGTGCGGATCGCGAACCCGAACAGCTTTCCCTATTGTGGCGTCCTCTTCCTTCGCTATTCTACCTTGGTGCGTCGCAAGAAAGCCAGCCACGAACCACCGTGATATAACTCGTCAACTACGCCGCCACACAATCACGATCTCAAACCACCCACAACAAAGAAAGCACGGTGCTCTCGGCTATCCCATCGGTGAAAACCAATGTCGATTTTCTTCCTTGTACCATCAGATCGCTCTTCCATTCCCAGCCATCATAGCGTGGCGAGCTTTTCCCTTGTGACACTTCTGCTGCACACATCATCACCACCAAGTCAACCAACCCTCTTCCCAAATTTCCGCCTTCATTGCTACCTCGACCCCCTCATCCTCCGCTCGGTGGCGTACCCGCCACAATCTCGGAGACGGCCAGCGGCAAGGCGACCCTCGGACCTCCCTCTCTCTTCTTCCCTGTGCGCAGCTTCCTTCCCCCTCTGCATCTTTGTTCTTTCTCTCTCTCTAATTCTCTTTCTCTATGCGTATCTGTGTGTGTTTACAGTAAAGTGAGGATGCAATCCTTATCTCTTGGTTGTGTGGCTGTGAAATATCATAAATTTAGGATTTCTCTTTACGTTGTGTTAACGTGGCAACATTTTTTAGTTTTATGTACAGACCATGTTTGTTATTTTGCTTGGGTTTGTCAAAATGTTTAGGTAGTTGCTGTTAAAGTTATGCAATCCTCGTGTTTTTTTAAAAAAAAAAAATCATTCACTGATTGTGATGGTCTTGTCCACGTTATGTTTCTTTTTTTTTAGGAAGAGTTTGTTTATGTTTTCATTTGGGCCATAGGATATTCATTTTGCTTATTGGTTATTATTTATTTATCTTTATCATGTCTTTTAGTATTGTTTTTGGTAACATAGCTCGGTTAATTGGAATGTTTGGGCCTTCTTTTAATAATAAACGAATTTGGATTAGAGTTGTTTTAGTTTGGGTTGCTGTGAATAAATGCATGAATAAAAATGTCTCAAGTATTTTAATTCTCGGGTTTTGTTTCCTTTAAACACAAGAACAACCTTGTTATTTGAAAAATTGTCCTGGCTGTTAAAAATTCAGTTTTTGATAATTGATTCATAATTCTCCTTGAGAAGTTAGAATTAATTTAGCTGCGACGGCTTATTAATTTTACATTAAAAAAAATATTTTTACGGCGACAACTTGATATTTTAAAATGTTCTCCTCATTTGGTCTAAATATAAAATAAGCAAAAAAAAAATGTTATTTAATTTGAGTTTAAAATAAATCGTGGACCATTTATCTATCTTTGTTTTAAACAAGAATTAGTTAACACATTACATTTCGAAAATAGGATTAATTGAGCCGTGACGGCTTATTAATTCCATATCTTGATAATATTTTAGCTGAGACAGCTTGATATTTGAAAATCCTTATTTAGAAATAAATTAATTAACTGAAAAATATTTTTAAAGAACTACGTGACTTTGAATTCCTCATCGCACCAGAGGATACGTAGGAGCAGGTGATTCCTGTCAAGTCAAAATTAGATTTTATTAGGTTATTTTATGTCATTCCATTTTTAATTTGTAAATATTTATTGTTATTTTTATTTGTTTATAAATATTTAGTGTCTATTAGTATCATGTATTATTTTTAATTTTAGCTAATAATCAAATTATTTTAAATGAGGATGTTAATTTAGCCGTGACGGCTTATTAACTCAGTTAAACATCTGAGCTGTGACAGCTTGATGTTTTAAATTTTCAAACAAAAATTAGATTTTTATAATTTGTATTATTTGTAAATATTTTCTTTAATATCTTTTTTTATTTCTTTAAATTGTAAATTAATTAATTATTTGTTAAATATTTTGTTTTAAATAAAATATTAATTTAGCCGAGACGGCTTGTTAATTGAATATTTTGGACATTTAATTGATGTACTGATGTTTCAAAATTTTCAAACTAAAAATAGATTTTTATGATGTCATTTTATTCTGTTTTACATGTAAATATTCTTATTCATTATTATTATTATTATTGTAAATATTTGTTTATTTATTCATTTATTTATTTATTTATTTATTATTATTATTATTATTTCTTTATTATTTTAATTTAAATTAATCATTGAAATGTATATATATTTATTTCATTATTATTTTGATGTCATTTTATTTTGTTTAGCATGTAAATATTTTTGTTCATTATTATTATTATTGTTGTAAATATTTATTTAGTACTTATTTATGATATTATTTTATTATGTTTTACATGTAAATATTTTTGTTCATTATCATTATTATTGTAAATATTTGTTTATTTATTCATTTATTTATTTATTATTATTATTATTATTATTATTATTATTATTATTATCTTCCTCTTTCTTTATTATCTTAATTTAAATTAATCATTGAAATGTATATATTTTATTCCAAATAAAGAGGTTAATTTAGCCGTGACGGCTTGTTAACTCAATATTACGGATACCTGAGCTGTGACAGTTTGGTACTCCGAAATCTTCTTATTCTAAAAAATATTTTCTTTTAAAATTTTCTTGAAATAAAAAATGTAAATAAATATTTTGAAAGGTTATTAATAATTTGCACAATTAATTAAGGTACCGTCTAAAGACGGGTGTATTAGGGGTGCTGTAGGATTAAATTCCTACCCTTCCCTAAGCATAACCGACTCCCGAGCTTAGATCTGGTTTCAAAGATCAATTTCTTTAAATTAAATGGGTTTTTCCATAATTTTTCCCAATTAAATAAAAATTTGGTGGCGACTCCATTTTAAACTGAAAAATCATTTTTTCTCGCCGTCCCCGTCGCGATCCCGGTTGCAACAGATGGCGACTCCACTGGGGAGAGTGAGAGTCAGGCCTATAATAATTGATTGTGCATATTATTATAACCTCATTTTTTATTTTTGCATTTTTATTTTATTGTTAGTTTTCTATTATTCCCTTTCTTTTAAATTTTGTTATCGTCATATTTGTATATATTTTCATATTTAATTCGTTGTGACTATCATAGAATAGAAGATTTTGCTCAGTTTGTGTATATTTATTTATATTTAATTCTTTGTGATCACCCTAGGATAGGAGATTTTGCTCTGTTTGTATATACTTATTTATATTTAATTCTTTGCGACTATCCTAGAATAGAAGATTTTGCTCTGTTTTTGTATATTTATTTATATTTAATCCTTTATGACTGCCCTAGGATAGAAGACTTTGCTCTGTCTGTATATATTTTGGTTTCTTTGCACTCTAGGATAGAAGACTTTTGTTCTACATTGTGTATTTTGCAGGTGTTGTCATGGGTAGTTTTAGGATTCCAGGTTTGTATGCTCTCTTCACACACAACACTTACACATTAATCACACACGAGTGGGGCCCTATACCCGGGTCTGAGTGCAACTTGAGATAGGTAAGAGATTGTGTAGTGGTAGCCATTTTGGATGTTCATCCTGTTTGGTTATTGCGAAAATCTCGTCTAGAGTATGACTCTTTTGTGAATATTCTACACCTAGCGGTTTACTCTTTGTTGTGGATAGTATTCCGAAATGAGTCTTTAACTCTAGAGGCCGTAGAATCCTGAGTATATAGATCCACCCATTGCAAGTGTTCACAAAGTAGAATAACCATAGAACTATAGATCGACCTCCGGAACTCGACTCTAATAGGACACAAAGAGAGCATACTCATTCTTTAATTCATTTATTTGTACATAAATTCTTTAACATGTTCAAAGTATTTATTATTTTCTTTTACATTTAAATGAAAATCATCACATTTTTTTTGCTTTTCAGGTTTGTTAGAGAATCATATCAGAGTCTTGTTGTGAGTATCTTTGGAAAATGGAAATAAACATGAAATCAAACAATCATGAAGGGGAAAAGTTAAAGAAGACTTTACATCTTAAAGCTAAGAAACCTGACACAAAAAGCCTGAGATCCTTAAGTCAGCTATTGAGTATGCCACATCGTCTCTCTCTTACAAGGAAGTATGGAAAAATTTTGAATCATAGAGGTGGAAGAACAGTAGAGGCAATCACAAAGATTGGCACAGTACTATGATCCTCCTCTCCGATGCTTTACTTTTCAAGACTTCCAGTTGGCACCAACTCTTGAAGAATTTGAACGAATCCTAGGGTTACCACTAGAAGGAGAAAAACCTTATCACTACCAAGGTCATTATTCTTCCTTACATACCATAGCAGCTGTTTTAAAGATCAATGTAAGGGATTTGCATGAAGCACAGAAGTGTAGAAATGGAACCAATGGATTCCCAAGGGATTATTTGGAGAAGCATATGCATGGCTTAGCTGGAGCTAAAGATTGGGACACTTTCTTGGATGTTTTAGCTCTCACTGTTTATGGCATTGTTCTGTTTCCAAATATTGAAGGCTTTGTGGACTTCGCGGCTATTGATGTATTCCTCGCTCGCAAATTTCATGGTCATAATCCTGCTCCAGCCCTCTTGGCGATGTTTATTGTACCCTAAATTTTTGCTATGAAAGGAATGGCAAAAGAATTTTATGTCTTTCACCGATGCTTTACGTGTGGGTCACTGTACACGTATTCCAAAGAAACTACAAAGCACCATGCCCGATTGAAGACCTAAAAATGCATCACATCAAGAAGAAGAATGGACAAGAATGGGCCCAAGACCTAGCCAAATTGAATGAAAAGATGATCCGATGGTACCCTTGGTGGGAAGACGGGCAGACTTTGATTTATCAGTGTGGAAGCTTCTCAAATGTTCTCCTCATGGGTACCCGAGGATGCATAAATTACAATCCAGTATTGGTATTGCGTCAACTTGGTTACCCCATGATGGGACCACTTTCCGAAGCTGCAATCACTCCATTTGTCTTATATTACCTCGACTCTGATGATCTCAAATTTACTACTGTAAGGTCCGATCTGCTTGGAACAAGGTTGGCAGAAAAGGAAAAGAACTAGGAGTTAGAAGCTGTGCAGTGAAAGAAAGCTATCGTCAATGGGTAAAGAATAGGGCCCAAGAGATTAAACTGCCATTCAGAACCTGGACAACAACTCCACCTAATAAGGCATCATCCTCACATTTTGACGAGGATGAGGGGATCAAAGAAATAAAGGAGAAGTTGGACAGAGTTAAGCAGGAAAAGATGCAAGTTGAGGCTGAGTTGGAAAGTGCTCACCATAATTATGCAGATTTGAAGCGAGAAAGCACTGAGAGAAACCAACTTCTAGAGGGCACCACTAAGAAGTTAAAAATGGGGTATGACCACATGATGAAGACCAAGGAATGCCTCCAAGCTGCTAATAAAGAGCTAGGGCTTCGAAGGCAAGAACGTGACCAAGCAGTAGCCGAAAATCAACAATTAAGGAAGCTACTTCAAGATGCCAAAATTGTTGAGGAAGCCGCACTAGCAAGAGAGGAACAAAGGAAACAAGAAATGAGAGAGATAAGCAAGGAATACCAGAGGAAGATTAAGGAATTAAAACAACACATGAAAAATGAGACCATGAAGTTTCAAACTGCCTTAGAAGAAGAAAAGAAAAGAGTTACAGATTTGGAGTTTGAGGTGCAACACCAAAGTCATATCATTCATGAGTTGAAAATTCGTTTTTCAAATTTGGCAGAATTAGCTAACACAGCAATAGAAGATGTTCCAAGATACCTGGAAATAGCTGAGCAAGCAATTATCCCTTTTAAGACCCCAACTGGAATTCACAACTTTGTCAGCTACTGCAAGGATTTGGTTGGAAGGATGAAACAAATAATTGCCGAAAGAAGTTGAAGAGGCATTACCCTTTGGTGATGATGTTTTTAGGGATCGATATCTAGCTCTATGATGTACTTTTTGTCATTTCTGGGAATGGATGTAAAAAAATAATGATGATTGTAATCTACTTCTCTGATGAATGAATGGTTGTTTCATTATTTTGGTCTTATGACAATATCCATTAAAGATAACTTATTACCTTTGAACGAGACGTTCTGGGAAAAAGTTGTGACCGAAGATACTCACATCAAGACTCAGCACGATTGACGGTCTCTAACAAATCGCAACATTTTTATCTTTTTACTTAAACTATTTTTTTACTCAGGTGAAACATCGCAACCATTGGGCGCCCAAGGAAAGAAGATACCGATCTAACTCGTGTTCATAACACTAGAGCTCGAACCAAGATGGCCAAGTGAAACACCGAACCAGGAAGGACTACCCTGGCCTGCAATTGTTTCGAATCGGGAAGAGCTATTCCAATCAGAACCACCTCGGCTATAATTACTTCTGAACCCGGAAGAAACTTAAGCATGGAAGTTGATGTAGTGAGAGGAAGACTGAACGAGTTGTCAAACAACCAGGGAAGAATGGAGGAGATGATGCGGGCTATGATGGAGTCACTCGACTTATTGAGAGCCCACCAAAACTCAGGAGGTGTACAACCAAGTGCTACAACGATGACCATACCTGTGGTATCGGATGCAGCTCTAAATGTCACTCAAGGGATGAATGACGGGGATGGGATTCCGAATAACTCTCTTGGACAACCACCACCAACAATGCCGACATTATCCCTATCGGAGAGGGTTATCATGCCATAGAGAATGTTCATATTAATGGACATGGGCATGTTGCCCCTATTTGGGAGCCATCTCGTGTTGTCATCCAAAAGCAACCATCTTCCTCGGAGAATAGCCGTGCAGAAGAGGACAAGTTCAAAGAAGAATGGATGAAGAAAATTCAAGATCAAATTAAAACTATCCAAGGGCCTAGCACTTATGGCTATATGGAAATTGAGCAGCTTTGCCCTCCCATCGATGCAGTGGTTCCGAAGGACTTCAAGATTCCTGACTTCTCGAAGTATGAGGGAACGGGTAACCCTCTCTTCCATTTGAAGAGTTATTGCGCCAAGATGTCAATTTGGTCTAAAGATGAAAAGTTTCTCATTAGCTTTTTCCATGAAAGTTTAATCGACTCGCTTCTAGAATGGTATATTCAATTAGACCATTCAAAGATTTCTAGCTGGAGAGAACTGGTGGACCAATTCATGAGTCAATACAAATTTAACATGGAAATAGCACCAACTAGAGAACAGTTGAGCACGATGCAGAAAAAGAGGGATGAATCTTTTAAGCAATATGCTCAAAGATGGAGAGCTCGTCGCTCAAGTGCAACCGCCACTTATCCTATCCGAAATGTGTTCAGATTTTTGGGAACCTTGGGATCTCCTTATATCGGAGCCATGGCAGAGCAAGATACAAGGATTTCTCTCGAGTTGATCATCACTGGAGAAAGAATTGAGAATCTAGCCAAAATGTAAACCGCCCATGGCCAATGAAGATACAAGAAAAAGTTTCCCACCTAGGAAGAAGGAGATTGATGTAAACTATGTGCAGAGTCAGCAACCCTTTAACCCAAGACACGTACCAATGCACCCAAGACCCCAAACACCACCATACCAAACCTCAACCACTCCTTACCCATTTTACCAAACCACACAAGCCACAAACACCGCCTCATACCCCCAACCGCAAGTCAATAACATTCACATACGACCATACCAACCAGCTCGACCAGCATATGCCTATAACCCTACCATGCATCCTCAGAACTACCCAAACACCATACCACCACGACCAAATACCCAAAACCAAAGCCGTTCCCGATTCCAGAATTTACCACCTTTTCCTAAACTATCCATTTCAAACGCTGATCTCTTTCAACGATTAGTTGATGCCCACTTGATCTCGGCTTATCCTGTACGCCCATTAGAACCACCATATCCAGCGTGGTATAACCCGAACCTTACTTGCAAATACCATATGGACATAGCAGGACATTCAATTGAAGATTGCGAAGGCTTCAAGACGGCAGTAAAAAGACTGATTGCTTGTGGTAGACTAGACTTTCAAGAGGAGTCAAAACCAGATATTGTCCATAATCCAATGCCAAATCATGAAAGAGGAGGCCGGGTAAATGCTGTAGAGAAAGAAGAACTCCTGATAATGAAGGTTTTGAATCTCAAAACATCCATGGAGAGAATTTTTGTTGGCCTGAATGAGTCTGGTTACAACATCATGGCATCTGCTCCGACAATAAAGGATAATGAGAAATATGACATGAATTCAAGTCACTCAGATCACCATGGGGCCCTTGGCCATGACATAGAAAATTGCTGGGATTTCAAGGCTCGGGTACAGAGATTACTCAACTTAGGAGTAATACAAGCAAAGAAGGGGCCGAATATACCTGATGAGGTGAATGTAATCGAACCTTTTGTTCTTCGAGTGCCATTACTTAATCCAACTTCTAAGCCAGAAAAGGTGGTGATTACTATCAAGAAACCTACACCATTTGAGTACAAGAGTACACATGCTGTGCCTTGGAATTATGAGACTCAGGTCAAGACGAATGGAGACATAGGGGAAACCTCGAAGGCCCGAGAAAATGAAGAAATGATCGGTGTCATGGAGGTGAAAGGAATAACAAGAAGTGGAAGAGTTTATGGGCCCGGAGAGCTGGAAAAAGGGAAGTTTGTCAATGAAGGACATGCTGGAAAAAGTTCAGATTCAGAAAGAAAGAAAAGGAAGATGAGGAAGAAGAGTTTCTGAAGATCATGAAACAGAGCGAGTACGATATTTTGGAACAATTAAAGAAGACTCCTGCCAGAATATCGCTCTTATCATTAATTATGTCGTCTGAACCTCATCGAAAGGCAGTATTGAAAGTCTTGAAGGAAGCTTATGTCAAGCCTGATGTCTCATCGGAAAATGTGGTGAATATGGTGGATCCAGTGAAACGTGTTAACATGATCACGTTTTCAAGTGAAGAAGTTGTTTCACAGATCAACCCACGAGCACTATACATAACCCTCAAATGTAAAGGACACATAGTGCCCAGAGTTCTCATTGATGGAGGGTCGGGGTTGAATGTCTTACCTGTGTCGACTTTAAGCTATTTGTCGATGAGTAAGGATGATATACTGCCGCAAATGATGGTAGTGAAAGCATTTGATGGAGCAAAGAAAAGCATCCTAGGGGAAATGGTGTTGTTATTGGAGATTGGCCCAAGCAAATTTGAAGTATTGTTCCAAGTGATGGAGATCGAGTCAGACTACAATATGCTGCTCGGAAGACCGTGGATAAATGGTGTTGGTGTTGTCCCTTCAACCTTGCATCAGAAGGTCAAATACATTGAGAATGGTTCAATCATCACCATCCACGGAGAAAAAGAGATCTTGGTATCCAAACCAGTGACATTGCCATATGTTGAAAATATAGAGCTAGTGGAGAGCAGTTCATGGCACAATCTGGAGGCAGTAGGGCTGAAACAAGAGCAGGATAAAGTCCCAATACAAAATCAAGTAGTGGCTCACATCATGGCCAAGAGTGGATATCTGGAAGGAAAGGGATTAGGACCACAATTGCAAGGTTCCCAAACTCCCATATCGGTGCCAGAGAAGGCTAACCGATTTGGTCTAGGATATGAGACCTCTCTGGATGACAAGATGAGTGCCTTGGCTCTGGAACAGAATAAACAAAAAGGGAAAATGAAGTTGATTCCTCACTTGAAAGAGACATTCCCTGGTCCAGCTGAAGTGATTATGGCTGGTGAAGTTCGCTCCCCTCGTTATTTCTCCACCATCAACACTTTGGATGCTGAAACAACTGAAGAAAATAACAAAGTCCATGTTGCTAGCAATGATGAGACGCTGATGAACTGGACAGCTGAACCAATGCTTGATGTTATTGCTGAAAAGTAATTTGTTGGGTTGTATTATTCAAGAATTATTTATGCTTTTGTTTATGCTACTCAGTGACATCATTTGAATGAATTTGCATGATTTTCAATAATCTTTCTATATGTTTTCCATTTGCCTCGTTTCTTTTCTATTCCTTTTGCTTTCTCCTTTCTCGTTATGTTTTTCCCTTACCACTCTCAAACTTGTTAATTTGCATTTTCCATGTCATTTATAATCCACCATTTGGTTTAGCATTCCAATCCACCACAATTACTTTCCAGGAATTTGAATGTCATAGAAATTTTGCCACATGAAAAGGAATTTGAGAGCTTATCAATTGATTCTCTTGCTGCACTTGACTGCGATAACCATGAGTTTGAAGATGATGAAGAAGCTATTGAACAATTTTCAAACCTCCTGGATTATTCAGAAAAAGGATTTGACTTAGACAATGAGGTGGTCGAGGTGATTAACATGGGCACCGAAGAAGACAAAAAGGAGCTGAAAATAGTGGAAAATCCTGAACGCACAGAAATGGTTGCATTGTTTAAAGAATTCCTGGATGTGTTTGCATGGTCCTATCATGATATGCCAGGATTAGACCCAGAGATTGCTTCACACAAGATCCCTTTGTATCTCAAGTCGAGCCAAGAAGCAAAAGTTGAGAAGAATGCGATCTGACATGTCATTAAAGATTAACAAGGAAGTGACTAAACACCGGAGGTCGATTTTTAGAGGTATCAAGACACACTGATTGGGTGGCCAACATTGTGCCTGTACCTAAGAAAGATGGAAAAGTTAGAATGTGTGTAGACTATCGGGATTTAAATAAGGCTAGCCCGAAAGATGATTTCCCTCTACCCCACATTGATGTCCTTGTTGATAATACTGCTGGAAATCACCGATTTTCCTTTATGGATGGATACTGGGTATAACCAAATTCCCATGGATATTCATGACAAAGGAAAAACTACTTTCATAACTCCGTGGGGAACATTTTGCTATACTGAGTCATGCCGTTTGGATTGAAGAATGCTTGCCACCTACCAGCGTGCCATGGTCGCATTATTCCATGACATGATGCATAAAGAGATTGAGGTGTATGTAGATGATATGGTCGCCAAATCTAAAGAAGGAGAAAGTCATGTGACAGTTCTGCGAAAGTCGTTTGAAAGGCTCGAAAAATACAAGTTGCGGTTGAATCCGAATAAATGCATTTTTGGAGCTTCTACAGGGAAGTTACTCGGGTTCATTGTCAGCAGAGAAGGGATAAAAGTGGATCCTGACAAGGTGAAAGCAATACAAGAAATGTCTCAAGCTCCCGAATCAACGAGAAGTGAGAAGTTTTCTCGGAAGGCTCAACTACATTGCTAGATTTATTGCTAATTTGACTAGCACTTGTGAGCCTATATTCAAATCAAGCTACGAAAACATCAACCTGGGGAGTGGAATGAAGAATGCCAAGAAGCTTTTGATAAAATAAAAGTTTATTTGATAAAGCCTCCAATTCTAATCCCACCTGTACCAGATCGTCCTTTAATATTATACCTCACAGTGTTGCCCACATCACTTGGGGCAATGTTGGGTCAATATGATGAGTCTGGTAAGAAAGAACGGGCAATTTATTATCTGAGCAAGAAGTTTAATGACTGTGAATCTCGTTATCTGACGATTGAAAAGACTTGTTGTGCATTAGTGTGGGCTTCCAAGAGGTTGAGGCAGTACATGCTATACTACACTACCTGGTTAATCTCTCGAATGGATCCATTGAAGTACATATTTGATAGTCCTCATGTTTCGTTGAGAATGTCAAAATGGCAAGTGATGCTGTCTGAATTCGATATCAAATATGTAACGCAGAAGTCTATTAAGGGAAGTGCAATTGCCGATCATCTAGCTGAAAATCCTCTTGAGGACATACAGCCTATCATACCTGAATTCCCCGATGGTGAGGTGTTAACAGTGGAAAAAGATGGGACAAAAGAGGAGAATGTATGGAGAATGTACTTTGATGGGGCTGCCAATATGAATGGGTGTGGAATAGGAGCTGTAATAGTGTCACCAGCTGGAAAACAGTATCCAGTCTCTATCAAACTAGATTTTGAATGCACCAACAACATCGCAGAATATGAAGCTTGTGCGAATGGTTTGCAAGTTGTGATTGACCTAGGGATCAAAGAGTTAAAGGTGTTTGGAGATTCTCGCGCCATAATCTATCAAGTTAATGGAGAATGGCGATTTAAAGATCCGAAATTGGTGCCTTATCAGAAATACTTGTCTCGATTAATTGAAGAATTTGATGATGTGTCATTCTCTCACTTAACTCGAGACCATAACCAATTTGCGGATGCATTGGCAACCCTGGCTGCAATGACAAAATTGGAAGTCCATACCAATGTCCAACCCATCCACGTAGAGGTACAAAGTGAACCAATATACTGTGACAATGTGGAGGTTGAGCCAGATGGACAACCATGGTATTATGACATCAAGCAGTACATTCAAAAAGGAGAATATCCGACTGGAGCAAATGAAGTGCAAAGAAAAACAATTCGAAGATTTGCCATGGCCTTTTTATTGAATGGTGAAGTCCTTTACAAGAGAAATCATGATACCACTCTCCTCAGATGTGTCGATGCTCATGAAGCTCAAATGATCATGACTTTGAGATCCATGAAGGAATTTGTGGAACCCATGCTAATGGGCATATGATGGCACGCAAAATCCTAAGAAGCGGGTATTACTGGTCCACCATGGAAAATGATTGTATCAATTATGTTCGAAAATGTCAGAAATGCCAAATGTATGCAAATCGAGTCAATGTTCCTCCAGTTCCGCTGCACAACATGGTATCTCCTTGGCCTTTCTCAATGTGGGGCATGGATGTCATTGGCCCAATCAATCCCAAAGCCTCAAATGGTCATCGTTTCATCTTGGTGGCGATAGACTATTTCACAAAGTGGGTGGAGGCTGCTTCATATGCTAACATCACACGTAAAGTGTTTCTCGATTCATCAAAAGAGATATCATCTGCAGATATGGGATTCCAGAAAGAATTATCACAGATAATGCTCCTAACCTCAATGGTGCCGAAGTTCAAAAATTCTTTGAGTCTTTCAAGATCAAACATCATAACTCAGCTCCTTATAGACCTCAAATGAATGGTGCAGTTGAGGCTGCAAATAAGAATATCAAGAAAATCATCGCCAAGATGGTGGTGAATTACAAAGACTGGCATGAAATGTTGCCTTATGCTTTACACGCATATCGAACCAACATACGATCAAGCACAGGGGCAACTCCCTTCTCATTGGTATATGGAATGGAAGCTGTATCTCCTATAGAAGTGGAAATCCCGTCCTTAAGGGTTCTAATGGAGGCTGAATTGAGAGAATCTGAATGGGTGAAGACCCGATATGAACAGCTGAACATGATCGAAGAGAAAAGACTGGCAGCTATTTGTCATGGCCAATTATACCAAAGCAGAATGGCTAAGGCTTTTAACAAGAAAGTCCGTCCTAGAGATTTTCATCCAGGAGATTTGGTTTTGAAGAAAATTCTCCTTAATCAAGATGATGCACGGGGAAAATGGGCCCCGAGCTATGAAGGTCCTTACATTGTTAAACAAGCGTTCGTGTGGGCGTTGATTTTGCAAAACATGGATGGACAAGAATTGCCCAAACCAATTAACACCGATGCAGACAAAAGGTTTTATGCTTGAAAAGATGTTGAAAAAGCCCGTTAGGTTAAAAACTCGAAAGAGCGACCTAAGCAAAAGTTAGGGTAATATGAAAAAGAAAAAAAAAAAAAACCAAAGAGAAGAGCTCGTTAGGTTGAAAACTCGAAAGAGCAACCTAGGCAAAAATTAGAGCAAAAAGATAAGCATCATCTCAAGCAACCTATACTGGGGCAATTTTTTAGTGTTGAATTTTTCCAGTGAATCAAGCTGACCAAGATTGAAACTGGGGCAATTTTTGGAAAGAACAGGTTTGAAGACATCATTAAGGATCATGGCTAAGGTGTTCAACTTGCTGCGAGAAATCGATTGATTAAGTCACAAAGAACTTAAACTAGGGCAAAATTTCATATCTTTCACAAGCTTGTCTTTCAGTTTTGTATTGTAATCTCTTTTTCAAACATCTTGTCATCCAATACACCAAGCAATGAAGATGTCTATTCAGCCAATCTTTTGTTTCCTCTTTAAATGCATATTTATTTATGATGTCTCGAGTAAGCATAAATTTAAGTTTAAAGTTATACAATCTAATAATTCTTACAATAATACATCCATGACTAGCATCACACTAAGAGAATTCCGAAGTTTCAGTCAAACTCGGCAGAAAAGCAAGCATCATCCTTAAAAAGGGGAAAAAGGAAATGGGAAAGAAGTGAGCAAAGGTCCAGAAGTAAAGAAGTTATGTCAGAAGGTCCAGCGCATGAATTACGAGTTTGATCGGTTATAGTCTTCCTTGATGCTTGCTTGATTTGGTTACGGTTAGTTTGTCTGAAATAAACTGAAAATTGATGATTTGTGTAAATATAACCTGGAAAAAAAAAAAAAGAGAGATAAGGTGGACATTGTTGTTTCCCATGGCAATTTACATTTCCTGTCGGCCTCAGTTTGCCAATTTACTTTCCAGTCGGCCTCAGATTGCCAATTTACATTTCATGTCGGCCTCAGATTGCCAATTTACATTTCCTGTCGGCCTCAGTTTGCCAATTTACTTTCCAGTCGGCCTTAGATTGCCAATTTACATTTCATGTCGGCCTCAGATTGCCAATTTACATTTCTTGTCAGCCTCAGATTGCCAATTTACATTTCATATCGGCCTCAGATTGCCAATTTACTTTCATGTCGGTCTCAGATTGCCAATTTACATTCTAGTCGGCCTTAGATTGCCAATTTAATTTTCCTGTCGGCCTCAGATTGCCAATTTACATTCCAGTCAGCCTCAGATTGCCAATTTACTTTCCAGTCGGCCTCAGTTTGCCAATTTACATATCATGTCGGCCTCAGATTGCCAATTTACATTTCTTGTCGGCCTCAGATTGCCAATTTACATTTCATATCGGCCTCAGATTGCCAATTTACTTTCCTGTCGGCCTCAGATTCCCAATTTACATTTCATGTCGGCCTCAGATTGCCAATTTACATTCTAGTCGGCCTTAGATTGCCAATTTAATTTTCCTATCGGCCTCAGATTGCCAATTTACATTCCAGTTAGCCTCAGATTGCCAATTTACTTTCCAGTCGGCCTCAGTTTGCCAATTTACATTTCATGTCGGCCTCAGATTGCCAATTTACATTTCTTGTCGGCCTCAGATTGCCAATTTACATTTCATATCGGCCTCAGATTGCCAATTTACTTTCCTGTCGGCCTCAGATTGCCAATTTACATTTCATGTCGGCCTCAGATTGCCAATTTACTTTCCTGTCGGCCTCAGATTGCTAATTTACTTTCCAGTCGGCCTCAGTTTGCAATTTACATTTCATGTCGACCTCAGATTGCCAATTTACATTTCTTGTCGGCCTCAGATTGCCAATTTACATTTCTTGTCGGCCTCAGATTGCCAATTTACATTTCATATCGGCCTCAGATTGCCAATTTACTTTCCTGTCGGCCTCAGATTGCCAATTTACATTTCATGTCGGCCTCAGATTGCCAATTTACATTCTAGTCGGCCTTAGATTGCCAATTTAATTTTCCTGTCGGCCTCAGATTGCCAATTTACATTCCAGTTAGCCTCAGATTGCCAATTTACTTTCCAGTCGGCCTCAGTTTGCCAATTTACATTTCATGTCGGCCTCAGATTGCCAATTTACATTTCTTGTCGGCCTCAGATTGCCAATTTACATTTCATATCGGCCTCAGATTGCCAATTTACTTTCCTGTCGGCCTCATATTGCCAATTTACATTTCATGTCGGCCTCAGATTGCCAATTTACTTTCCTGTCGGCCTCAGATTGCTAATTTACTTTCCAGTCGGCCTCAGTTTGCAATTTACATTTCATGTCGACCTCAGATTGCCAATTTACATTTCTTGTCGGCCTCAGATTGCCAATTTACATTTCTTATCGGCCTCAGATTGCCAATTTACTTTCCTGTCGGCCTCAGATTGCCAATTTACTTTCATGTCGGCCTCAGATTGCCAATTTACATTTCTTGTCAGTCTCAGATTGCCAATTTACTTTCTTGTCGGCCTCAGATTGCCAATTTACTTTCCTGTCGGCCTCAGATTTCCATTTAATTTTCCAGTTAGTCTCAGATTGCTATTTTATTTTTCCATCATCCTCAAATTGTTCTTACATGTACAGTTTATCTCAAAGTGTCAATTTTTTCATTAGTCTTTTAACATTTCTTGTAAGTTGGGAATTTAGGTCAAATTGGTTAGTCATTATTCTTTGATTGATTCACGCATATTTGATTTCCGAACCGCATCATTTCATGTGACTTTATTTGAAAGTTTATGTCATTTTTATTTAGGATTTAGATTTCATTGCATTGCATGCATCTCCGAACAAAATCGATGTTCATGTCTTTACTCATTCCTTATGAAGATAATATTTAAAATTCAAATTTTTGTATTCTCTTATAAGAAATGAGCAAAGAGGGGCAACTGTCAACACCCGATTTTGTCCGGCCTATAAATAGAAAATCCAAAAATTTTACATATTTTATAGTTTAAATAATTTTGGTATTTATTTATTTATTATCATTGTTATTCAGCCCATTTAGTAGTCCCTTTTGACTTCTTTCCAAAATAAATCAAAGCAAAATTAAAAAATTTTTGAAAATAGTACGGGCACATGGTTTCATTTAGTGTTAGGGTTGTTGTAATAATATAATAAAAAAAAGAGAGAGAAGTGAGACAAATTCAAGTCACGGGTTCTTTGCTGTGAAACAAAATAACAAAAGGAAATGAATGAACAATATGATGGTGTCTCTCCACTTTGTGGAGAAAGACAATTTTCCTTCAGGAAACAAACACAAAAGGAGAATGAATAATCATTTGGTCAACAAGAATGAAAAAGATCAATGAGTAGCAACACAGAGGGGAACTGGCAATAAGAACGGGGAGAGGTACCAGCAGGGGGGCATCAAAAGGGAGAGTTTTTCGGGGAAGGGAGTTTTCAATATACAATCTCACCCTCACCCTCACCATCACATGATTTTTCCATCACCACCACCACAAACATCTCACATAGCTATGATATCAAAACAATCAAGCTAAAATAACCCTCAATCCTCACCTCTAAGGTCGCGCACCAGCCAACACTCCTTCTTGCTCACAACTCTAAACCCATGCGATCTAGCCGCCGGCTCAAACAACCACACCTTCACCTGGCACGGACCTCCTCCTCCTTGGCCACATCATGAGATTTGCTACCTAGTCCCTACACGCCTCACACCCCAGCTGCGTGAAATCTTCCATTGTCGCAAGTGCAGATCGCGAACCCGAACAGCTTTCCCCTATTGTGGCGTCCTCTTCCTTCGCTGTTCTACCTTGGTGCGTCGCAAGAAAGCCAGCCACGAACCACCGCATATAACTCGTCAACTACGTCGCCACACAATCACGATCTCAAACCACTCCACAACAAAGCAAAGCACCTGCTCTCAGCTATCCCATCAGTGAAAACCAATGTCGATTTTCTTCCTTGTACCATCGTATTGCTCTTCCATTCCCACCATCATAGCGTGGCGAGCTTTTCCTTGTGACACTTCTTGCACACATCATCACCACCAAGTCAACCAACCCTCTTCCCAAATTTCCGCCTTCATTTGCTACCTCGACCCCCTCATCCTCCGCTCGGTGGCGCACCCCGCCACAATCTCGGACATACATTGCGGCAAGGCGGCCTCGCGACCTCCCTCTCTCTTCTTCCCTGTCTTGCAGTTTCCTTCCCCCTCTGCATCTTTGTTCTCTCTCTCTCTCTAATTCTCTTTCTCTATGTGTATATGTGTGTGTTTACAGCAAAGTGAGGATGCAATCCTTTTCCCCTGGTTGTGTGGCTGTGAAATATCATAAATTTAGGATTTCTCTTTACTTTTCGTTAACGTGGCAACATTTTTTAGTTTTATGTACAGACCATGTTTGTTATTTTGCTTGGGTTTGTCAAAATGTTTAGGTAGTTGCTGTTAAAGTTATGCAATCCTCGTTTTTTTTTTAAAAAAAAAATCATTCACTGATTGTGATGGTCTTGTCCACGTTATGTTTCTTTTTTTTTAGGAAGAGTTTGTTTATGTTTTCATTTGGGCCATAGGATATTCATTTTGCTTATTGGTTATTATTTATTTATCTTTATCATGTCTTTTAGTATTGTTTTTGGTAACATAGCTCGGTTAATTGGAATGTTTGGGCCTTCTTTTAATAATAAACGAATTTGGATTAGAGTTGTTTTAGTTTGGGTTGCTGTGAATAAATGCATGAATAAAAATGTCTCAAGTATTTTAATTCTCGGGTTTTGTTTCCTTTAAACACAAGAACAACCTTGTTATTTGAAAAATTGTCCTGGCTGTTAAAAATTCAGTTTTTGATAATTGATTCATAATTCTCCTTGAGAAGTTAGAATTAATTTAGCCGCGACGACTTATTAATTTTACATTAAAAAATATTTTAACGGCGACAACTTGATATTTTAAAATGTTCTCCTCATTTGGTCTAAATATAAAATAAGCAAAAAAAAAATGTTATTTAATTTGAGTTTAAAATAAATCGTGGACCATTTATCTATCTTTGTTTTAAACAAGAATTAGTTAACACATTACATTTCGAAAATAGGATTAATTGAGCCGTGACGGCTTATTAATTCCATATCTTGATAATATTTTAGCTGAGACAGCTTGATATTTGAAAATCCTTATTTAGAAATAAATTAATTAACTGAAAAATATTTTTAAAGAACTACGTGACTTTGAATTCCTCATCGCACCAGAGGATACGTAGGAGCAGGTGATTCCTGTCAAGTCAAAATTAGATTTTATTAGGTTATTTTATGTCATTCCATTTTTAATTTGTAAATATTTATTGTTATTTTTATTTGTTTATAAATATTTAGTGTCTATTAGTATCATGTATTATTTTTAATTTTAGCTAATAATCAAATTATTTTAAATGAGGATGTTAATTTAGCCGTGACTTATTAACTCGCTTAAACATCCGATTGATGACTTGATGTTTTAAATTTTCAAACAAAAATTAGATTTTTATAATTTGTATTATTTGTAAATATTTTCTTTAATATCTTTTTTTTATTTCTTTAAATTGTAAATTAATTAATTATTTGTTAAATATTTTGTTTTAAATAAAATATTAATTTAGCCGAGACGGCTTGTTAATTGAATATTTTGGACATTTAAGCTGTGACAGCTCGATGTTTCAAAATTTTCAAACTAAAAATAGATTTTTATGATGTCATTTGATTCTGTTTTACATGTAAATATTCTTATTCATTATTATTATTATTATTGTAAATATTTGTTTATTTATTCATTTATTTATTTATTTATTATTATTATTATTATTATTTCTTTATTATTTTAATTTAAATTAATCATTGAAATGTATATATATTTATTTCATTATTATTTTGATGTCATTTTATTTTGTTTAGCATGTAAATATTTTTGTTCATTATTATTATTATTGTTGTAAATATTTATTTAGTACTTATTTGTGATATTATTTTATTATGTTTTACATGTAAATATTTTTTTTCATTATCATTATTATTGTAAATATTTGTTTATTTATTCATTTATTTATTTATTATTATTATTATTATTATTATTATTATTATTATTATTATTATTATCTTCCTCTTTCTTTATTATCTTAATTTAAATTAATCATTGAAATGTATATATTTTATTCCAAATAAAGAGGTTAATTTAGGCGTGACTTGTTAACTCAATATTACGGATACTGAGTGTGATGCTTGGTACTCCGAAATCTTCTTATTCTAAAAAATATTTTCTTTTAAAATTTTCTTGAAATAAAAAATGTAAATAAATATTTTGAAAGGTTATTAATAATTTGCACAATTAATTAAGGTACCGTCTAAAGACGGGTGTATTAGGGGTGCTGTAGGATTAAATTCCTACCCTTCCCTAAGCATAACCGACTCCCGAGCTTAGATCTGGTTTCAAAGATCAATTTCTTTAAATTAAATGGGTTTTTCCATAATTTTTCCCAATTAAATAAAAATTTGGTGGCGACTCCATTTTAAACTGAAAAATCATTTTTTCTCGCCGTCCCCGTCGCGATCCCGGTTGCGACAGTCATCATCTAGAGACACTCATCATCAAGCAATCATGATGAACACTAGGCCTTGAGGCCGAAAAAGGAAAAATGAAATGAGAAGGAAAACCGAAAAGAAACCAACAGAAACTTAAGGAAAATAACATTTTCTTTAAGAACAAAGCTCATTTGAGTAAAAAGAAATAATGTAAAACAATTCCCTACCAAGGAAATCTTGAGAGAAGGAAGAAAACCCGATCTTTGAGATGAAAATAAGAACAGCAACTCCTTTTAATGTGATGATGATGATTCGGCCTTGAGGAAAGAAAAGGAAAGGAAATGTGTTTTGGATGAGTTTGTGTTTGAGGATAAGAGTTTTGGTGCCTTGATGATGATCTAAGGTGGTGGTGTGGTGGTTTGAGGTTGTGATTCAAATAGGGGATGAAGAAGATGAAGATAAAGGAAAGCTCTTGAAGCTTGAGAGAAAAAGAAGAACTTGCAAGAATGCTAGAATCTTTGAACTTAACAAATGAACAAAAGTGATACAAGTTTATCGAAGTTAGCTATTTATAGAAAAATCAAAACAATGAGGAGGAGTGGTCGTAGCATTCAAGGCCTTGGGGGAGAGAAAATATCTCTTACAAGTTGTCATACAAAGCATGGTTGAAGGTATGATAGGCATGGGCCTAAGCATAGTTATAAGAACCGAACCGAACCGGCTGGTTCGGACCGAAAATCGGCGAACCGGTCACTGGCCTGGTTCAGTTCTTTGATTGGACCAGTTTTGCATTTGAACCGGTCAAACTTGGTCAAACCCGAACAGAACCAAGAGTGAACCGATGGGTCTTCACTGAACCGGCCCATCAAACCGGTGCATTGAATCGCCGTTGACCACACCTCCAGCGTTGACCAAGCATCATGGAATTTTTTTTCAAAAACTCCAATGCAAGGTTCGAACCTGGGATGCCCAAGTTATGAGCTCCGCCTACAATCCACTAGGCCAACTTGGTTTTTGTTATAATATGTGTATAGAATTATATATATTACATATTTCTCTTAATGCATCAATGAATTTTATTTCCAAAATGTCCAATGCAGGGTTCGAACCCATGCCAGCAAGATACAAGGCACACTTGCACTCCACTAGGCCAAGCTCCATGGTTGTTACCATGTATGTAAAGAATAATATATATTATATATCTTTATTTTATAAATTATACCCGGTTCAACCGGCTGAACCAGTGACCCAGTGCCCTGACCGAGTCGACCTCCGGGTTGAGTTTGATAACTATGGGCCTAAGCATGGCTCAAAGTAAGGTGCTTTTTCTTTGAATTGAATGGAAATAAATTATTATGAGTGGAGGAGGAGGGCTGAAAGTTTGGACAGCAAAAATGGGGGAATTGTCTCATTCATTTAGTCATTCAAAGCATGGCTTGGAGTATGATCAAGCATGGTGCAAGGTAAGGTGCAAGCATGGTGTAAGCATGGCTATGGAGTGTAAAGCAAATTCAACATGTGGGAAATGAGGGGGGGAAGGTTCGGCCAGCCAATGAGGAGGAAAATTGTTTCATCTAAATGTGTGTTAATGATGTGTTTAAGTGTAATCCAGATTAAGCTCAAGGTTAGGAGTTTAAGTAAGTGTTTAGGTAGCTAAGAATGTAATTAGGAATCTCAAGACATGATTAAGGAGTGTTCATACATTATTAGAGGGAATTAAAACTCATTATATGCATAAACAATTGTAGACACAATTCCTTAATTTAAGGAATTGGAGAGAGAAAATACTATTCAAGATTCCATAACTAGGAATCTTGAATTTAAAAAGAGGTTTAAGTTTAATTTAAGCAATTTTAGATTCTAATTAACTTTAATAAATTATTTTGACTCTAGATTAATTATGGAAATTAATTAATCTTTTATTAGAGCCTAATATTGCTTAGGTTTGCTTAATTACGCGATTAAGCTCAAAAATACTATACTAAGGGCAAAATTGTAATTTTGCACAAAAACTGTCCGGGACCACCACGACTTAAACTGATGTTGCGAAATACATAAAAACATCATTTAAAACCATCTGAAGAATTTTTCAGGCTCATCCGGCACTTGTACCCGCGTCAAACGCTATAGGAGCATTTTGGTCATTTCGACCCGAAACCTCAGAGAACGAGTTTTTTGTTCCCGAAATGATTCACAAGCCATCTAATCCCCTTCAAATATTGAGTTAGCCCTCTAAGGATTATCGGGCCGACTGTCCTCGAATTCTGGGCCGAAAATGACATCAGGGGCATTTTGGTCATTTTCACTCAAACAGAAAAAATCGGGGCATTACATTAAATCCTCCCACTAGGTGGGTAAGCCTCGTGGGGGAATTTAGAAGTCCCACATCAGTTGAAGAGGGGATTGAAGCATGCCTTATAAGAGGGTGTTGATACCTTTTCCATTGCAACGCGTTTTGGGTAGTTGATGTCCACACCAAGAACAAAGCCATGAGGGGCGCCAGGCCTCAAAGCGGACAATATTGCAATGTTAGGGGTCTGAGCTGTTACAGATGGTATCAGAGACAGTCCTAGGATCAGTGTGCCAGCGAGGATGATGGGCCCCAAGGGGGTGGAATCCTCCCACTACGGTGGGTAAGCCCCGTGGGGGAATTTAGGAGTCCCACACCGATTAGAGAGGGGAACGAAGCATGCCTTATAAGAGGGTGTGGATACCTTTCCCATTGCAACGCGTTTTGGTGGTTAATGCCTACACCAAGAACAAAGCCGCAAGGGGCGCCAAGCCTCAAAGCGGACAATATTGCAATGTCGGGGGTCTAGGCTGTTACATTTTACATCTTCTAACCTCTCCAAACAACCTCAAACAGAAAAGGAAATACCAAAATAGTAGCCAAAAGTTTGTGTACTATTAACACATAAAATCAAATTTTTACTTTTCCTTGTAGCAAGATTTCTAAGAGAACTTTTAAGAAAATTCTAAGATATAGAGGTTGAGCCATAAAACCAAATAAAACTCATCTCAAACCTCAATATTTTGTCATGGCCGAAACGTACATGCATTGAGTGTAGCCATGATTTACAATTTCATTCGAGATCCAAGGACAAGTTTTTGAGCTTTAAGATCTTAGGTGACAACTTGAAATTTAAATATGTTATGCATCATATTTTTATCTTCAAGATTTAAAGGTGATGGCTCAAAATAAGCATGCTATGCAAATCCATTTTTTTATCTTCAAGATTAGAGTGATAGCACAAAAGTCAACATGCTATGCACTTCATTTTTATCTTCAAACTTTAGAGTGATGGCTCAAAATATAAATATGCTATGCAAACTCGTTCTTATCTTTAGATTTAAGTGATAGCATAAAAATAAATATGAATGCAAGCTCATTTTACATCTTGTTGACTTAAAGCTCAAAAACCTTACAAGATTAGTTTCATGCTCCTTGTAGATCTTAAACATTAGCGAGCTTTAGAGTCCATCCACACCATGGTTCCAAGAACCCTATCTCTTGGACTCACCATTAAGCTCAAAACAAAGAACAAAGAGAAGAAAATAACCAACAACATTTCTTTTCTTTGATTCTCTTCAAAACCGTAAATAAAAAGGCAAATGAGAGATGAAAACTAAAAAAGGTAAATAACCAAAAAGATCAAGATCTTAGGCTTTAGAGATCTCAAGGTTGGTGATGTCAAACCACCATCAAAGATACTCATCATCAAGCTATGATCTAAACTCACACCAACAACAAAACTAACATCTAAGAAGAAAAAGGAGATAAGGCCGAAAATGAAATAAAACTAAGGAACCAAGCCTTTGGTTTTAGAGGCCTCAAACATGATGATGTCAAGACCACCACCAAGAGCTCTCATCATCAAAACATTGTTCCAACACTTTATTTACAACCAAGAACCCAAAACATAGAGAAAAAAGTACCGAGACCCAAAAATATACATTAAGAGGAGAAGATCTAAACCAATACATAAAGAAAGGAAAACCCAACAAACTTGTTCAACCAATCAACAATAAAACCGAAAACAAAGCAAAGGAAAGTAAGGAAACTCAAAACAAAACCTTGCCAAGGATGTTGTCTTTGATGGAACGAAGAAAGTTTGGTTATTATGGTTGAAATGAGAAGAAAAAAATCTTCTCTTGGTGGCTTATGTGATTTTTGGCCAAGGGGAAGAGAAAGGAAATGAATGGTTTTCTTGTGAGGTTGAGCTTGGGGATGGAGAGGTTATGTATTTAGGAGGTGGTTTGAGGTGGTGGTGTAGTGGTTTGAAGTTGTTTGTGGTGGTTTGTGGTGGTGGTGGTTCTCTCTTGGAAGTGGAGGAGAAAGAAGAACTCAAGTTTGAGAGCAAATATGAGAGCTTATATTTGGTCAAAAGTTCTCCACAAAAAAGCTAGTGGTAAGAATGAGGCTTTTTCACTATGTTTGAGTATTTGTATGTTGTAAAAATAAATTATGAGTGAAAAATGGGGGGAATGTGGCCAGTGGCCTTATGAGGCTTTTGGGGGGAAATTTCATTTCATTTGGGTGTGATAATTGGGTTTTAGGGTAGTTTCAATTAGGAAGCATAGTTAAAAACTTACGTTTTGGTGTTAGGAGTTGTAATTAAGTGATTAAAGTTAGAAATCATAGGTTTAACAATGCAAGACAAGATTAGAGTGTTGTCATTCTTACTTAGTTTGAATTAAACGTGTTTAGTTTGAAATTCAAACTCCAATAAGGTTCCTAATTTTATGGAACATGAGAGAGAAAACACTATTTAGCCATGACATGACATAAAGTCTTGAAACTCTTTGACTAAGAAAGCAAATTTGAAATTCCTTAAATACTTTTAGGCCCTAAACAACGTTAATTAATTATTTTGACTCAAGATTAATAATTAAAATTAAATTACCTTTAAGTAGAGCCTAATATTGCTTAGGTTTTCTTAATCGTTTAATTAAGCTCGTTAACCACTAATCTAGGGGTAAAATAGTCATTTTACATCAAAACCCTCCGGGACCACCTGGATTCATGTAAACATCATGCATTATGTAAAAACAACATTTCAAACTTCTGGAAAAACTTTCCAGCTCGGTCGACACTAAATCTCGTGTAAAAACGCCGCAGAGGCATTTTCGTCATTTTCTGTCGAAAGTTCAAAAAGTGAGATTTTCATCTCAGTTATTATTTCAAAGGCATCTAATCCCTTTCAAACATCGCACTAACCCATTGAGGATGCTCCGGGTCAACCGTCCTCAGATTCTAGGCAAATATAACCTTATGGGCATTTTGGTTATTTTTATACGAGAAAAATCGCGGATTGCGATTTTCGCACGGATCGCTATCTAATCCTCATGTAACTTATTCCTATTATAGAGATAAACCTTTGAGGGTGGTCGAGGTTGGCCGGCCTTGATTTTCACACAAATATGACCTAGGGGTATTTTGGTCATTTTTGCTAAGCAAAGAAAATTGGGGTGTTACACCCTTGGTGTGTTGCGATGTTTTCCACTTAACTAGTCATCTTTTATATTCTAAAGCTTATGACATTGGCTATTATTAATTTTTTTATTAATCTTTTTGCACCTTATCTTTTCTTTAAGTTCATGATTAATTACTTTGAGTTTTGAGAGATGGGCTTGTCTTTCATACTGATGCTTCTAGATGATCTTTAGGTTAGATTCATGGAGAGGAAAGTCCTCAGAATTATTTGTATATGATGCTTATGTAGATTTTTGAGAAACATGTACCAACAAAATAATTTTTTAATGTGATTTTAATCAAGTTTGTCAATGGGATGAATAGATCTATAATGTTGAATATGATTCTCTAAACAATATCAATATCGCTAGTATTATAGGAATCTTAAGAATACCTCCGTATCAGATTTTTGGCTGGTACCTTTATCTACAGTATCTGGGTATGTTGGATTGCATTAATTTTTCATTTTCACCTTAGGTATCAAAAGTCTTTGAGTCTCTCAAGATAGTGATAGCATTTTGAAATCTCTTGGTTCCATATGACTTGTCATGATAACTTCCTTTTTCTTCAAGTATTCAAGTTTTGCTTATTGTTGATATGGTTCTGCCTTTGTAGCAAAGTATCCACCTTACGTTGATTTGCTCAGCAATGGTAGAGATGGAAACACAGTTTGACATGTTTTCTAGGAATGACTTGTTTCTCTAAACTTTTAGATAGCTATTCTTCTTGTTCAGAAGTGTTTTTTCTTTTTAAATTTTCCTTTAGATTCTCAACATACTTTCTGAGGTATATGAGTTCTGGAGTTTTCTTTTTGAGGGTTTGGCTTCCATCTTTTTGCTATCAGGACTTTTCCTGAGACTTTCTTTCAGCCCTAAATGATAGCTTGCAAAATCATTCTTGAATACTTTTCATCAGCAAATTCAAGTCATTTGGAGATCTTGAGTATCTTGCTTCTGATTTTCTTTCTTGAGCTATGGAAGGTGTCTGAGATACTTCCTGAAAAGAAAATAATTCTGGTACTTAACTTTCTTGAGTCCACCTTGGTTAGTTGTTTAAGAAGGAGATTTCCCATTCTTTCTCAATAGATTTCTCTTTTAAGAATCATTTGTCATATGAATATCCCTTCTTGTGAATGATAGCAAAGGTGACAATGATAATGATTTTAGATGAGGTTGTATTTCTTTTTACTTCCTATTTCCTCTTCATTTCTCAAACTTATTTTTTGAAACAATGGCCTTTAATTTTTAAGTACAAGTTTGAGGTTTTAGAATCTTTAGCATTTGACCAATTCAGATGTTTAGAAGCTATAAAGAAGGTTCTCAAATTCAAAAATAGCTTTCTGAGATTTTTCTAGTTTAATTATGAGATTTTGGCTTCTAAGGCCTAGAGTTTGAAAACATAATTTATATTTTCTTTATGAGTTTCTTTATCAAACTTAGGCTTATTCTACTTGAGATGTTTTGAAGAGGAAGTACGCATATTATATGGCAGCTCATCATATGATTGCAAGGAAGATAAAGGAATGAGTTTGAGTATTCTTACCTTGTAAGCTTCTGTAAAATCTCACTCATGTCATGAAATATAGAAATCTTGCACTTTCAATCTTATCATAACTTACTAACCGATTCTCTTCACCTTCAGAGTTTCTATTTTCAAGATTTTCTTTGCTCCTTTGTCTTCCTTTTAAGATTGATGCTTCTACCATTTATGGCTTAGCCTCATTAGGCTTTTGACATTTTTCTCCATAGGCGAGAAGATCTCATCTCCATTTTCAATCTCAAATTTTTTTTTTCATCAAATTCTTCCTCTTCACAAAGGTATCAACAACTTCGATTTGCTTTAGCTTTTTGCTGCTTCTGATGTGGAGACTTTTAGGATTGCCAGCTTTCTCCTTTCTATGGGATTGTCATTCATTTCAGAAAGTATGACATCTTCAGTATGTCCAATCTATTCCATCTTTCTTTCATAGTGTTTCAAGAGTTAAGTTGTCATGTTATGCTTAGCTTGGTACACCATAGAGATAGCCTTGTCATATCTCGGAAGCTCATTAGGAATGAGTTGTCAGTTTAATGAGTGAGCTCCTGCTTCATCTTATCCCTTCGATCTTTGTCCTCTACAATCGTTGGATTGCTCAACCCCTCAGAGACCTAGCTTTGATAACACTTGTGGGTAAAAAAGTTCATGAGAAGGGGGTTGAATTATGCTTTGAATCTTTCTTTCTAAATCTGAAACATTTAACAGAAGATACTATCAAGCTTAAAGCTTGAAGTGTAGTAGAACAATGGTTAGTTGTTTCAGAAAGTAGATCTCTGACACATAATAATAATAATGCTACTTCAATGATACTTAAGCAATAAAGAATATAAAGTGCATAGCATAAAAGTAAGAGATCAAGGAAGAGAGAAATGACACAAATATTTTGATACTGGTTCAGCCAACCTGCCTCCAAGCAATACTCAACACATGTTGAGATTTCATTAATAACAACTTTCTCAACCTGAGAAAATAAAATTGATAGTCTTTACATTAGCCTTCCCAAGCTCTCATAGTGAATAGTAGATAACCCCTATTGTCACAAACCGAGTAGTTTATTCACAGCCTATCTAGGCTTAACTGAGTAATATTGAACCAATCTTTCCAAACTGAACTGAGTAGTCTTGAACCAGTCTTTCCAAGCTGAATCGTTATCTACAGACAACTTTTATTGCCACGTTGCAAGTAGTTATTTCCAGCCTTTCCAAGCTGAACCATGATGACTGGAATGCCTCCATCATTAAGTTGCAAGTAGTTTACTTGTAGCCTCTCCTAGCTAAACCGTGATAAGCAGATGCCTCTGCCATCGCGTTGTAAGTAGTTCAACCTTGGCTTCTCCAAGCTATGTTTCACTTTGATCACTAATGGATCAAGGTTACAAAGGTTATGTGCTTGGATTCTTACACCCATGTTTCCTTATAAATGTTCAATAAAACAAACCTGGAAAACATGAACGATTTCTTTCTAACATCTCTTCCTAAAAACAGTATACAAATCATTACAATCTATAGAAAGAAGATTTTTATACTTCAAGAAAATTGATTACATATCATAAACAGCACAGGAAGTGTGGAGAAATTTTTCCAAAGTTTTCACTCTTATGTCTTCATGACCATTGCCTTTGATCAGATCTACAAGTGACACGTGTAGATCATTTGTTTTGTCTTGGAATATTAGTTTAGAGAGGTAGGTTGACAGACTTGTCACATCAGTTGCAGAAGCCATTGTATTGTAGAGGTTTTTGATATTCCTCTTTCTTTTTACTTTCTAATTGTGGTTCATGAACTCCTCCTTCTAGAAGCTAGGATGGTTGACCAATTAGCTAGAAGAGATGGTATACCAATTATAAAACTAGGTTTGATTCGAGATTTAAAATTTGAATTTCAAATTCTCCTTCTATTTCCTTTAGCATTTTGTGCTCTATAGTTAAGTGAGCTTTCTGACTGCATAGTCAATCTTTTGATAATTCTTCGATTTTCTAACCTTCAATCTTGGCCTTTTGGTGCTGATTATTGGCCATTGTGATGATTGTCAACTGAATAACATGTTACTATCAGAGTTGGCATGATCTTCTCATTCTCAGTGTACTTTCTGAAGTCCTGTGTTACTTTTTGAAGATCGTTTCCTTGGACTTCTTGTTCTTGTACTGATCTGCTGCATTCCTTAATGCATATGAACATTTTTCACATGATATAATATTCACTTTGTTTAAGTTTATTCTCTTCCCATAAGATAAAATATGTTTGCATATGCAAAGTGAAATTATCATCGCTCACAAGTCTAATAATGCATTTCGGAATCTACCTGTTAAGCTTAGCCAAGAAACTCAAGATAGCTATTAGTCGTTCTTCAAAACATTTTCTTAAAATAGACTTTGTTGTCATTCAAAACAACAAAGCTCATACTGTCTGAAGGGTTCTGAAGTTTACACTAAGATGGTTGGAGACTTTTATGTTATCTTCCACGCGTAAATTATGAAATTATTCCTTTAACAACAATTGATTTGAGATGTCCTTTGCCTGACAGAACCCTTCGAGTTTAGGAGAAATTAGATTAATTAACCTCGCATGCAACTTTTCTTTTTTTGTAATACCAAAGTATCCACCATCGAGTACGGTGACTAATCCCCGTACACTTTAGAATTTCTTTGAAAACATTTTCTTTTTGCAACTATTAATTAAGTTAAACTCTTTTTCATGATATCAGATGAAACAATCCCTCTTAATTAGAATAAGTATTGAATTCAAATGAGTGTGCCTTGATTAAAATAATTTAATTTATGCCTAATTTTTTTATTTTCACGCAATATTCTCTTTTTTATATAAAAATATTCCTCTTTTGTAAGAGTTAAGAAAGCGCAATAACTACTCATCGTTCCTGTCCATACACGTTAATTGACCAAATCCTTCTTTTTAAAAGAAAAATAAAAAAGTGTTCTAGCTAGGATTAAAAATAAATCATTCATCTATAACTTGGAATAGGCAATAATTTGACTCTAATATTAGACACGAAAAAGTGAGAAAATAATCATTTGAATTGAAGTGTCACAAACCTTATTTTTTTTTAAAAAAAAAAAGGGCATTTTCAAGTTTGAAAAAAAATACCAGGTTTGGCTGTAACTAATCCTATGGCTATGTTTGTATGGAAAGAGATAGAGTGAAGAGGAATCAGATGAAATGACTTAAAAATAAAGGAATGAAATGGAGAAAGATGGAATAGATTTCATGTCATTTCATCATCTCTTCTAATTTTCTTCCTCACACAAATTTGGGAGGAATGGATGAAATATCTTACTTTCTTACTTTTTTTACTTATACAACTATCATTTCTTTTCATTCTGTTCCATTGAATATCCAAACAATGTAAAAAATATTACTTCATTTGATTGCTCCTAGAGATGGTCATATAGGTAAAGTAATCCCTAGTTGATCAATGGCTAGAGGTTAACTTACCTAGATGACCTTCCATTTATGGATCACCATGATTTAGGTTTGATCCTTAGGTTTCCTTTATTGATGGATGATTTATAAGTACATTTGTATGCTCTAACCTTAGATTGAGACAAGTTTTTCCCTCAACCCCATTAAACTTTTATGTACAAAATGAAAACAATGGAGTTGATCATATTATGTCACTTCACACAATTCTGCTCCATCTTATTTAATTTCATTCTATTCCATTCCACTATTTACCACGCATACAAGAAACATCGATTATGATTGGTATTAATCACACGGAAATCTGAATTGGATCCAAGAAGAAAACAGAGTAAATTTAATTTAAACAGAAGAGGGAAAACAAAACAAAAAACCAAGCACTGCCTCTTTCCTGACCACCTCTAGGCTAGCTCATACTATACTCAACACATAGTAGGAGATCCAAGAAACAATCAACATAGCAACAATTGGTGAGCGACTGGCAGCCACTGATTTATTGGGTTTGGTTTGTGAGGCTGGGGTGGTGGTAGTGCTGGTAGTTGGAGCAGTGGCAGTACTAGTGGTTGGATTGGTGTTGGGGGCACTAGGTTTGGCCTTGGTGTCATCATCAGAAGGTGACTTTTTCCGGGATGATGGTGCTGGAGCAGGAGCAGGAGCAGGAGCTGTGGCTTTTGCTGCCTTCACAGTAACAGCAAGCTTCATGCCAACCCCACAATGCCCTGGAACAGCACATATAAAGTAGTGAGTCCCAGCAGTCTTGAGGGTAATTGTGGTGGCACCACTACTGTCTGTGCTCAGTGAATTCCCCGTGGTGCAGCTTTTGTAATCGCTTGCTTTAACTTCATCCACCGTGTGACCAGCTCCATAGTTGAAAACTGTGGCGTAAATTGAGGTATGTATGAGTTGCTTTCTAATGTGAACTAGATAACTTTTGGAGATTAACTAGCTGAGAGCAATCGTACTCTTACCAGATCCACAAAAATTTTGACCGTATTTTATGAAAATAAAATAAGATAATAAGTTTGGTTATTGAATAGGGGAGTGGCTATATTGTCTATTTTCATCACTCTCTAATTAATGAGTTATTGTTTCAATATTCTAAAATGTCTTTCATTCTTATTTACAATTATATTAATATATGTTGTTATTTTATATTTAATAAGTCATACTTAATACTATTAATATTTGTGTTCAAGTTTTTACATAACGAATTAAATACAATAACTGATCATGTATTTTTACATAACGAATTTATAAATTATCACGAATTAGGATAAACATTGTGATAATGTATTTTTTTCCCGTGAATTAAATTGTATTTAATTCGTGATGTGATAATGCACTTTACGAACTTGTTACGTATTAATTTGTGATGTTAAAACACATTATCAAGTTAATTCACGAATCAATACATTATCAAATAATAGTACAATTTGTTATGTATACGGATCACGAATTCAATACAATAACTTGCATTCACGCGAATTAAGACCAAAATATGATAAAAAGAAAATTAGGATAAACAATAAAACACGAATTAATTCGTGCAGTAAAACTACGTTATCAAGTGAAATCACGAATTAATATATTATCAAATATTAGCACTTTTTTTTTTTGGTAGTTTTCATGTGAAAATATAAATTGATGTATTTTATGAGAAAAATGAGCTAGAATAAAAAGATCGTCATAAAATAAAAAATGACATAAACAGAAAATAAAACAAAAATATTTAAGAATGAATTAAAAATAAAATAATAACATTTTATTAATTTAAATGTATGGACAATAATAAAGGACATTTTATAACACATAAACAATAACTCATTAATTAGAAAGTAGCAGATTGAATAGAATTAAAAAATGTGTTAAGATAGAGGTTATTTTGATTATATCTCTAACTTTTATGAGATTCTAAATTGGGTAAAATTTTCAAGCGTTTAAATGTAATTCTCAATCTCACTCTCAAAATTACTTTTGATGAAAATAATTTTTAATTCACTTTTCATTTTACTTTCCACCAAACTAAAATAGTACTTTTACCATATTAACCCCAATAACATTATACTTTACTTGAAATTAGATTTTGTCCTTTTAGTATTTTATATCTAAAAGCATTTTACCTTATCAAATCCAAAAGAAAAAATTATTTTATACTTTTAAAATTTCATTTGCAAACACAATTCAATTATTTCAATTTTAATTTTTCCAAAAGCAATTCATTCAATTCTTAATTATTTCAAAAGTGATTCGCCTAAAAGCTCATCCCAATGGTCCCTTATAGTATATATGGTTATGAATTTGAATTTTTTAGATAAAGAAATGGAAAGGAATGTTAAGTATACTTTGAAAATTTTACTCTATAAATCCTCTTATCCTCTTCAAAATCAAACTCATCAACAAACTCTTAGAGTAATGTTAGGTGAATAATAAAATTACACAATAAATGCACACCACACACCTTATCACCATTAAATATGATGAGCAAAATGGAATGAATAAGGACTACTCATCATATCTAGTAATTATAACGTGTGTGGTATGTATTTATTGTGTAATTCTCATGTACAACAAACATTTTTCAAACCCTTAAGAGTGTAGGCAGAACTCTATTTTAAAAGCTAGGCAAAATGGAGAGGGATGCTTAGGTATTTATAAAGGTTGTATCGAAACCTCATGGGAAACTCCAAGAGTGTGAGTCACTTAGTTGTCTGAAATTTAATAAAATATGTTGCATCACTCTATATGGCATTTTTATAATTTAATAGTATAACATTGCATGCAACAAAAGGATCTTACCAAGAGTATCGCCTACCACAAAGGTCTTGCCACTAGTCCATGTACCGTAATCACCACCTATTACCCAACCTGATGTTTCTCCGACGGTGTGGACAGTTGCCAGTGTAGGGAGGACCATGCTGCTTGCTAGAAATAGACCAAAAACAACCGCAATAGAGGATGCCATTTGATCAGATAGGGTGGAGAAAGAAAGAATACCGAGTTATAAACTACAGAGGAGGCTCTGAGGATGATATTTTAGAATTGGTTCGCTTTATATAATTCATCATTGCATGAAGGGGATAGAGATAGAGTTTTTAGAGTTAAGCCTGGTTGGTCTTAGTTCTCATGAAGGTGACATGCGTTAAGCTTTACACCTAATGACTAGCAAAGTGGGGTCTTCTGTTCTTATTACCAACTCCCATTATATGAATTAGTGGTTGAATGAAATTATTACATGTTGCAATTATAATGTTGTTGACACAGAACCTGCCAATAAACTTCGCTATATTCTGTTGAGAACTCTATCGTCTTTTGTTTTATGGGGATGCAAGTATAATACTGTAGCTTTTGATTGTGTAGTTATCAACTCATCCGATGCCTTTATTAATTTCACACGTAATTTTGGCGAGCAACATCATGGTTAGAAAATGATTATTTGCTTACTGCCTACTCATTGTGTGGCACAAATTCATGAAGTGGCGAGTATATATATACATGGAGTAAATCATGATAAACTTACTTCATTGATTCATTGAATTGTTAGTTTCCACTGCATAGATCAAGTGTATACAATTTTATGAGATTTCAAAACAGTTTAATACTTTATCATTCATTTTTATTAAACGTATAACATAGTTTTAAAAATAAATATAAATCTTAAGTATTAGATTATATATATATATTTATTAAATTTTTTAGAAATTGGTATGTTTGATTATCAAGATAATATTATATAATTTAATAGTTGGATTTATAAAATATGGTGTTAATAAGGAGATATTCAATAGAGTAAGTGTGTCATGCTTACTCTTGAAGTAAATAGATCCCTCCTATATATATATATATATATATATATATATAGATATAGATATAGATATAGAGTGATCCATTTAAATCACACACAATATCTCAACCGCTTTGCCATGTACACGTACTACTCAAAATGCCAAAAAGAGATAATTATGGAGTTCTTAACATTGGCATGTGCATGAAGGATATCTTGCAAGTTCTTTGTTACCATCCTTGAGGTGGAGGAGGAGGAGGAGGAGGGGACTAGTTTAATCTGACTTTCTACAAAACTAAAATGAAAAAAATAAAAAGGTTGAACTTAAAAAGGCAGGTGAAGTACCTACCTTCCAAGTGATTTGAGCCGTATTTTAGAATAGATGAATCAAGGTAATAGATTTACACATCAGAAACTCAGCTACAAAATCAAATCCCTACCTTTGATCTTTTTATTTAGTAAAAAGATGAGGATCTGCATGTTGAAAATTAAGGTTGAGAATTTACACTTAACCCCCCCCCCCCTTTTTTTTATATATAATTAAATAAACTCAAACTCTGAGAATAGAAGAGTATTATAAGATAGTATCATAACCAACAATTCAAAATACCCATTGAAACATCATCACCAAAAAAGCTCTGAAATTACACTATACAAGATCTTCTCTGTATTTTACACGTTAGGTGATCTTATTCCGATAAAATTAGTGACCACATTGATGAGTAATTGAGCACGTCAAGTTATTGAGGCTCCAGTATTATGAAGCAGAAGATAAGACACTAGAAGGCGAAGCAAAAGGAACAAGTCAGAAGAAACGTGGCTATGGAGACAATATTTTGTTTGGGATGCCACCAAAATGGGAATTTGGTAAATATTGGGACGTCCGAAATCTTGATCCCAACTGCATACCACACCAAGACGCCTGAGCGTCGAAAAGCATCATTCCCCAAATGCATACAGCATAAAGTTGGAATCGAAAAGGAGCGTTTTAACCGAAAAAGGTTGGAATGGTGAGAGAAGCTGCTGGGTCCCTTTCCCTTTGGTCAGTGCTAGCTACAATTTTGCTTTTCGTACGTGTGTATGTGTGTAATTGGACATGGAAAAACTATCATTTAGCTAAAATAATTGCCATAATATTTATGTGTGATTCGATTATTGACCGTCCAGATCTTGATTTAAAAATTTAGAGGTCTAACGGATTCAATCGGAATTCAATCAGAATATATATATATATATACACACATATGATTAATTAGAATATAAAAAATATATTAAATTATTAACATTAACATAATCAATACAAAAAAATACATATTAATAGGTTTATAAAAATAAACATAATTTATATAAAATTTCTCTAGTCTCATAACATAGTCATAAAAGTATTTGAAAACAATATTTATTGGTGATCAGTGAGGTTTATGGTGAGCAGTCTGCGAATGACAAAAAGAGAAGAAGGATAATCCAACAATCTTTGTTGTGCCCTTTTTTTGTTCCATTTTTTTCATTTTTGCTTTACAACTACCATAAAATATCAGTATTTAATCTTTGAAACAAATAAATAAATAAAAGTTCCGCACCGGTCCGATTCACTGCGCTTTTCCGATTTTTTCCTAGTTCTTAACGGTTTGGCTTCCCAGATTTTTAGGTTAACCCTAACCGTGTGGCCAGATTCTCTACGACTACCACCTGATCCGATCCGATTTTCTTAGCCATGATCAAGAGTTGAGAAAGGAGGGTTTGAGTCAACACTTTTTCTTCTTTTTTTATTCAGTATCTACACTGAATGCACAAGTTAAAAAGTCTCAAGCAAAATTAACAGTACTAATGAAAATCTATTAAAAATTATGAGATAGATTGTTCCTTTTTTATTTTAAATTAGTGATATAAAAATATAAAATATAGGAGGGATAGAAAAACTTAACAAGACAAGATTTATATTGGTTCGACTTTCAATTCTAAGGTCTGCATCTAGTGCTCATCAAATGGTGAGCTTTCCACTAATCGCCAAATATAACATTTACAAAACCTTTCTCAGACTCAACTCAGATCTTCAGTGCCTCTACTATATGTGATTTACTCACTTTGAAACTTTGTCACTCATATTTTCTTACAAACAAATTTTTGTCAAAAATAATCTCAACTCTCACACCAATGAAAATTTTCTCAAAAGAAAATACACACAGAATTATGATTTTTTGAGAGATGCTTGAAACCAAGGTGTTTTGCTGTATCTTCTATATATTCTGAGTAGGAAGCGGTCTTCTCAAGTGATAGATGATTCTTTCCATGTTTGTTCCCAAAAGTTGATTTGCACAATCAATTTTTTGACCCGATCATTGAGGAGAATATATTTCTTCAATCTTGGCTGATATATCTTTCAGTTTCTGACCTTCCTTTTTTCTTTGTTTGATCTCACCTGGTGCGCTTCAAAATTTGCACTGTAGTGTGTTGAGATCTTTTTGTCCCAATTGATATTAAATAAATGGCTCAAATTGCTCCAGCACGTTATTTCTTTTTCACATATTGCATCTTTCAATGACACATCATATATATATATATATATATATATATATATATATATATGTATGTGTGTGTGTGTGTTCCCATTTGACTATTAAAAGCATATACTTTGAAATCTTTTCTTTTTAAGAGGGAATTACTCACAATATTAAGTACAAATAAATTATATATTCATTCCTGTTGTGTCACTGATTCATTTATTTGCTCAAACCTATTCTACCCAAAATATATATGTCATCAACGTCAATTTGCCATCAACATTTAAAATTCTTAAGTCAACATTCTCCCCCTTGATGACAAATACAAATATGGAATATAAAGAGAGATAAAATACTCCCTCTAAAGAGAAGTTTCCCCTAAACTTCAGCATCATGGTTTTAGAGATATAGCGCAACACAGATAATAATATTATTATCTGAGTACATATAGAGCATACGACTCCATGTGTTGCAACTTAAATAGTATCTAGTTATCTCAACATATATTTTAGCATATAGATCCATGTATCCAACTATGATTCACATAACCAGAGTCAGAATTTATCATAGTCACATTTATAATAGTAATATCCGAAGCATATAAGTCCAACATATATATCATAGTCACACTTATAATAGTAACATTAGAGAATCAGTACAGTGACAATGGTCCAAGTATCCAGAGCCAGAATTTATAATAGTAATATCAAAACGTTAGCAGCTAGACATAGTCATTTGTCCTACTCATGTGTCCTACTAGTGAATTCTCCCCCTTTGTCATCAAGTGGGAACAGAAAGGAACATAAGTATGCATAGACAATAAGAAGTCATAATTATCCCAAAAAATTAGATTCTGTTCATGGCATCAAGCATCAGGGAGTTAGACTTCAGAAGCAGCAGATGAAAATAATTCAGAGGTGCTGGAGGAGGAGGAATGAATGTCAATTTGCTTAAGAATGAGATTCCAACGGTCAACACGATTCCCACATTCCTTTGCAGATGCCTTGTGAGATTTGTGAGAGAGCTTGTACTTGACTTGTTTGTGAATCATATAATCCATCATTTCAAGGGCAATTTCTTTGAGAACTTTTGTCAGTCCAGCATTATCTAATGGATCCAATTTCTGTGAGGCTTTGGGATTTGTAGTTGTAGGCTTGGATTTTTTTTAACTTAGGGGATGGAGCAGCTTGTTTCTTTGTGGTTTTAGAGGTGAGCTTTTGTTTCTTTGATGGAGGAGATAAAGGGGATTTTGGTGTAGGCTCCAGGGAATGAGTATCTGAGTCAGACAGGGTATGAACAATGGGTTTGCCTTTCCTTGGAAGCACAGCACGGACGTTTTGAGCAGCAGATATGCGGGAGCTTTTTCGTTTGGGAGGGGCATCTATGGGGATTGATCTGCTAGCTAGTATTGATGTGACAACACTAAAATTTTCACCTTCTAAATTCATATCAAAATGTTTGAAAAAGGCAGTGAGGAACATACCATAAGGTAGAGACACAGATTTGACATTTTTAGCACATTCAGCCATGTGCCTCATCATTAGGAAGCCAAATGACAGAGGGGTTTTTGTAACTAGACAATGAAGAATGAGAGTCTCCATGTGAGACACACGTTCTCTACTTCCTCCTTTAGGAAGGATAACATATGTAAGGATGTGATGAAGTTGTGACAATTCATGGGTTAGTGTCCTATTTGTGATCTTTTGGAAATTAATGGATGAGATATTTTGCACAAGGGTGCGATAGCATCTTCAAATGAGATTGAAGAGATTTATCCCATTTTTTAGAGCAAAAGAGATGAGCACCACTATTTGGGATACGGAGAACAGTCCAGACACTCTCAAAATCAATTATGATTCTATTTTCTTTGACATATGAATCAATACGAGACCCATCAAATTTTAGATTGCTATAGAAAATCCTAACCAAACAGGGGTACACTTTTTCTCGAATATCAAAAAACGTCAGCCACCCTTGTACAGAGAAAAAGGTACAAAAGTAAGGCCTTTTGGTTCAAGGATCGAAAGATCAATAAGACGAGATTTCGCAATAGGCTGGTTTGAAAAGGAGTCTCTATACTTTTTGAAATTTTCATTGGATGGAAAATGAGTTTGATAAAAAACTATGAAATTAGCCTCATTATTCTCAGTGGAGTTGGAGTGAGTAAGGGTTTTACCAGATGCGTGGATTGGAGTGTGAAAAGAGCCATGGGTGGTCCTTGTCAGAGTGAGCTCCTTTTCTCTGTAAGGGTGCTCCACCTCGTCGGGCGCTGGTGGCTTAGGGATGGTTCCACCGACCGGCATTGCTCCATCCTGCTCCTTGGGTTCCTTGCGCGACGGGGAGCCTTGGCTGTTGCCGGAAAAGTCGCTGGAGGGGATAGGCATACTGACGTCGCCAACGTTCTTGCGAGCTAGGGTCTTGATCCGAGGCATAGTGTGGGTTGCGATTGGAGCCGTGTGTGAGTATGTGAGGAGTTGATGTGGGTGCTGATGAGTGGAGGAGTGATGGCGATTGGAGGAAGAAAGGATTTGAGAGCAAAGGGGTAGTGAGAGAGCACAAGAGAGAGATGACTAAGGGATGTGTCAGATAGAGACAGAGCGCCGTTAGAGGGACAGAGAGCAGTGGTGAATTTTTTAGGAAGGAACAAGTCCGAAAGGTGAAAATGTAAAGGATGCAGGTGGGAATTAGGGAAAAACAAATGGGCCAAGTAAAAAAATAAGCCCAGCATACGTGTATAAATTCATGTTTTGTTCTTGGGCTTAAAAAAAACTTCCATTAATGAGTTTCTACTTCAAAATGAGTACAGAAGGAAAACATGGACTTGGATTATTGCACGAGTGCATATAATATTTTCCAGATCTTATTCATTGTTTCTTCATCATCTGCTTGTTGATAGCCATGAACACCTCATAAAAAAAATGAGACAACCCGAGTTATAAAATAGATTTTTCCAGAATTTGAATATATGTAAAATACATTTACATATGTCTAGTTCAGAGTGCATGAACTTATCATTCCTAATTCTTGCCTAAGATGACAAAATCTCTCTTCTAGAAGAGGTTTAGTTAAAATATCTGTAACTTGATTTTCAGATGATATAAAGCAAATTTCTATATGACCTTTTGGTACATGTTTTCTTATGAAATGGCGTCTAACTTCTATATGCTTGGTCCTAGAGTGCAAATAGGATTTTTTGTAAGGTTAACTGCAGTTATATTATCACAATAAAAAGGAATGTTTAAGCAAGACAATTCACAATAAACTAATTGATGTTTTATCCACAACAATTGTGTGCAACAGCTGGATGCAGCCATGTACTCTACTTCTGCTATGGACAAGGCTACTGTATTTTGCTTTTTACTTGTCCATGATACAAGTGAGTTTCCTAGATATGTGCAGTGTCCACTGGTAGTCCTTCTATCAATCTTGTCACCTATATAATCTGCATCGTAGAATCCAATTAGTTCAAAATTTCAATTTTAGAGTACCATAGGTTGAGGCTTGATGTTCCATGGAGGTATCTTAGGATCTTTTTTACTGCCAACAGATGTGATTCCTTTGGATTTGTCTGAAATCTTAAGCATAACCTGACACTGAAGGATATGTTAGGTCTTGAGGATGTTAAGTACATAAGGAAGCCAATCATCCTTCTGTATCTTGTTTCATCTACTAGTTTTCCTACTTCATCTTTGTCTAGTTTAATTGAGGGGTGCATAGGGGTTGCCATTGGCTTTGCCTTGTCCATTCCAAACTTCTTGATTAATTCTTTGGTATATTTTTCTTGATAGAGGAATGTACCTTCTGAAGTTTGCTTTACTTGCAGTCCTATGAAGAAGGAAAGCTCTCCCAACTAACTCATGTCAAAATTCACTAGTCATTTTGAAAATTCTTCACATAAAATTTTATTAGTTGATCCAAAAATAATATCGTCAACATAAACTTGTAGTAAAATAAAATCATTGTTGGAATTTTAGTGAAGCGAGTAATGTTTACATTTCCTCTTTCGAAACCATTTTCAATAAGGAATGTACTTAATCTTTCATACTATGCTCTTGGTGCTTGTTTAAGACCATAGAGTGCTTTTGAAAGTTTGAGTACATAGTCTGGAAAATTTTCATTTTCAAAACCCGAAGGTTGTTTTACATAGACTTCTTCACTAATAAATCCATTTAAGAATGCACTTTTTACATCCATTTGAAATAATTTGAAGTTCTTGTGAGCTGCATCTACTGAAAGTATCCAAATGACTTCCATTCTGGCTACCAGAGTATATGTCTCATCAAAATCTATACCTTCTTGTTGGTTGTATCCTTGAGCAACCAACATTACTTTATTTCTTATTATCTTACCACTTTCATTCAATTTGTTCCTAAACACCCATTTTGTTCCAATTTTGGAACAATTTGTAGGTTTAGGAACAAGAGTTCAAACCTGATTTTTGTCAAATTGCAATAGCTCATTTATCATTGCTTTAACCAAGCTTCATCTTCCAAAGCTTCATTGATTGATTTAGGTTCAATGTTGGATAGAAGATATATGTTGTTGTGCTTAAATGATGACCTTGTTTTTATTTCTTGTGAAGGTTCTCCAATAATAAACTCCTGAGGATAGGTGCTGCAGTGTTTCCACTCATTTGGCTTTTAAATTTGAGTGTTTATGGATGTTCTTACAAGCTCAGGTTGTTGTGATTCTCGAGAAATCTCTTTTGCAGAAGCTGCCTCTGCTTCAATTTCATGAGATATCTCCTAATTTTTTATGAGATTTTCAGATCTATCATTTTCTGTTTGTTCTTCAATTGAGATTTTGTACTATTTTGAATCTTCTCTATCATCCTCAGTGATCTTTTCACTGCATTCCTAGTTAGTTTCACAGAAAACTACATGCATTACAAACTAAGTCTTTATCAAACTTGATTTTTGGAATGCCTCTCACCAAGTCCTTTTTTATGAGCTTAGAAATTTGGTGCATACTAGCATGACCCAATCTTCTATGCGAAAGCCATTTATCATTTTAAATTGATGAAAAGCATTTGACATCTTGATCTTTTGGATCCTCTAATGTTACACCAAAGACATTTCCATGTCTTTGGGTAGTAAAAAGTATTTCTTTGTTAGTTAGCTTTCGAACAACACATTTAGAGCTGTCAAAGATGACTTTATTTCCTTTGTCACACAATAGACTTATGCTAATTAAATTATAATTCAGCCCAATAACAAGACATACTTCATCAATATTAGTGGTAGAGGATTTACCTATGTTACCTTCTCCTACAATAAGTCCTTTTGCATTGTCTTCGAAAGTTACTTGACCTTCATCATATTTTTCTAGCTACTAAAACATAGACTGTTTTCTAGTCATGTGCCTTGAGCACCCACTATCAAGGTACCATAACTCATGTTTCCTTCTTGCTTCCAAACAAATCTATAAAGACAGTAGTTTTAGGTATCCAAATTTGTCTAGATCCTTTAAAGTTAGCATTTCTCTTTTCACCTTTTGCATTATATTCATGTAAGATAGGTGTGCGCTTACCATTTCTCCAATCCCAAAATATGAAACAATCTCTAGGTCCATGATCATTTGTGTTACACTTATAGCAACCAGTCATTCCATGTGTTGATTTTGTTATATTTCTTTGAATAGGTTTTTTGAAAAATCTTTTGTGCTGCCTAGATTTATATGAGCTTGTATTAGAAGATGATACAGTATTTTTATTGAATAGATTTTTGTAAAACCTATTTTGATTATGTTGTTCAAATCCTAATCCTACTCTATGAATTGAACATTTTTGTTGACCAAGGAGCTTAGTTAAATTTTCAATTCCATTTACAAAACTTGCTAAATCCCTAGTAAGAGATTTAATTTTCTCATGCAGTAAATCATTTTCAGTTTCCTTTGTGACAAAAATTGTTTTTAGACAGGCTATTTCTTCTTTCAACAGTTTATTTTCTCTTTTTAAATAAAAGTATTTGGAAAACATAGTCTTAGAATTTTTGAGTATTTCATCAACTAAATCATCATGTGATAGTTCAGAGAGATCTACCTCTTCATCTTGATTTGCCATGAAACACATATGTGTTGAATCTTCATCGTCTTCATTACTTGAAATGTGATTTTCAAGATTTTCCTAGATAGACAACAGCCCTTTCTTCTTAGTCTTCTTGCTGGCCTCTTTGTTTAGTAAGAGTGGACACTCGTTTTTGAAGTGACCGAGCTGTTTGTAGAAGTGACAAATGAAGTCCTTTTTGCTGAACTCTTTCTTCGTAGCTTCTTCTCTCAATGTATTACTTCTAGTGGATTTTCTTCTTTTCCATAGTTTCATCATCTTTTTGGCAAGAAGGCTGAAATCATCTGTAACTGAATATTCTGATTATGATTTTTTTTCTTCTTCAACCACTTTTGACTTTAATGCTATCTCTTTCCTTATTTTATCTCCCACTTCTTCTTTTAAATGTGTAATTTCATATGTGATGAGATTTCCTCACAATTCATCATATGTGAGAGAACTAATGTCTCTACCTTCCTATATAACTACAATTTTTTATAGCCAAGGTTTAGTTAAAGATCTTAAAACTTTTCTTACCAGTTATTCATCTGAGTAGCATTTCCCGAGGATGTCTAGAATGTTTATAATGACTACAAATCTTTCAAACATCTCATCAATCTTCTCATCTTCTTTCATATGAAAGAGCTCGTACTCATGGGTCAGCATATATGCTTTAGTTTGCATTAATTGCTTGGTTCCTTCATGAGTTAGCTGAAGCTTATCCTACATTTCCTTTGATGTTCTGCATCTATAAATTTTTCTATACTATTCAAAACTTTTTGCACAAACCATGGTGTTGATTGCTTTCATATTACGTTCAATTTTCTTTTCATCTTTGGCTATCCATTCTGCTTCTGTATTTGGTAATTTAACTCCATTATTGTCTTCCTTCATTGGTATTTCAAGTCCTTTTATGAAGTTTTGAGCTCATTTGATAGGGTATAAAAATTGGGACTTATGACTATTGGCTGAGATTGTGTAGTTGCTAACCTCTGAAAATGTGAAATTTTATAAATATAGCTAGAGATCTTATTATGTTTTGAAATTTTTACAGGAGCGATTTATACATGGAATTATCTCTGAAAATTAGTTTTTCTCTGTTCCAGTGACATTTACTAATTTAACCATAATTTTCTTGATGACTAAAATTCTGGCAGCATCTTGAATTAGCTAAAAGGATGATGAGATATTTATGATTTGATCTTATTCATGTTATGCGAACTCATTGATGATATTAGGCACATATAAATATGAATAATTATTACAATTGCTTACATATGAAAGAAAGCATGAGATTGTGAGGAATGGATAAGAATTTCATTGTAAGTAAGCACTTATATGTGATTGGGGCGTGCATTGGCAACAATGAAAGATGATGATTGAAATTATATTGTGAATGGATGCTTATATAAGCTTGATGATGATGTATATTTTAAGTAGATAAAAGGTCCATTTTAGTATGTAAAGGGCACAAGAAGTCCCCTTTAGTGTGTAAAGAGTACGGGAAAGTTCCCTTTAGAGTGTAAAGGGCACGAAAAAATCCTTTTTAATGTGTAAAGGGCACAGAAAAGTCCCCTGTAGTATTAAAAGGGCACAGAAAGGTCCTCTTTATTATATCAAGGGTATGGAAAGATAGGTATGATGTATATAAGGTTTTGTTCAATGTACTGAGGGTATGTAAAGTTGAGAATGAGCTTATAAGACATTAAGTAACATGACATGTGAATATTAAGTGATTGAATAATAAAAGAGACCCGCTTCGAGAAAATGGTTTTTGAACTTTAAAATGAACCTTAGATATATGTTGAATGCTCACAATTTTTCTAATAAACCGAAGTGACTGGGACGATGATGATGACATTTATAATTATGTATTTGGGGAATGTCCTACTGAGAATTTTAGAATTCTCACCCCTATTTGTTTGTTTTCGTCGTCTCTAGGTTGATTTTAGAGAATAGTGAAGTCCCTATGAGAAAGATTGAGTTGGAATTTCTGTAGTTTGACAATGGAGACTTGTATATACATGTGTTTGTAAAATTAGCAAAGAACAAATATGTACTAAAGTTAATAGGAGAACTTTCTTTTGTACTTGACTTTGTAGTAAATAAATGTTTTGTATCTTTGTTATATATATTTTGTTAGAATTAAGCTAGTATTACACGAACAAATCGAATTTACTATAGTTAATTAAGAAAGGTCTCTAATTAATAAATAACAACTCTCGAGTATAATATCATGACTTAAGGATGAGGTTGTATTTGGGAGGGTGTTACAAGGAGCCCAACCAAGATGCTGCTAGATTTCATAGTCTACTAGAGTTTGCAAATCAACCTTTTATGGGAGGACTGTATGCACTCCAAGTTGTCGTTAATAGTTCAAATGTTGAGTATTAAATCTAAAGGGGAACCAAAGTCAAGGTACTTTTGATTAGTAGGTTGCACTGATCAATAAGCTAAGTCTAAATCCCAATGTAATTCCAATAGATTTTTATCAAGCTAAAAAATTAGTTTCTAAACTTTGGTTGAAGGAAATAAAGATTGAATGTTGTTTTAAAGTTTGCATACTTTATCATAAAGATGATGTTGTGTATTGACTAAGTGTAGATTCTATCATGAGCCTAGGTTTAAACTTAAGAGATGCGAAAGTGGGAGATACAAGAATGTCTCTCAAAAGAGAATACACTATTGGTCCTTAATTCCTTCTCTTAAGAGACTCTAAACATCAATGAGCTTAGCTTCACATATGAGGTTTCATAGTGAAAATCAAAGAGGTGACTCTGTGATGACTCATCCATCACATGGTAAAGTGTGGAAACATTTTGATCGAGCATATCTTGAGTTAGCTTCTGACCTTCAAAATGTTGGATTCAGGCTCTAATTAGAGGGATTTACCCCAGATATCCAATTTAGCAAACACTGTATGTGTTGGCCCATAGTTGTTATGCCATATAAACTCCCTCATGATAAAATGTACATGAAAGATCTTTACCTGTTCTTAACATGTATAATCTCTGGCCCTAATATTCCAAAAGCTAAGATTGATGTATATATTTAGTCCCTAATTGTTCTTACTTACAATATTTCAATGAAGCAAAATTTCATGATGATGACAATAGTAATGTAGACCATCAATGATTTTCTAGCTTATGGTGGAATGTTGTCTAGATCAATTATGCGAGGCAAATTAGCATGCCTAATTTGCATGGAAGATACTATGGTATTCACTTTAAAACATGGAGGAAAGAGCTCTTAATTTGATTGTCATAAAAAGTTATTAGATATTGATCATCCGTATAGGCAATGTTATTGCTTTAAAAGTAATTGAGTTAGATATGTTGAGCCTCCAGTTAGACTAAGTGGTCACTAAATGTAGGATTGAGTTAAGAACATATGAAACATAACAAAAGTATGAAATGTAGTGTGCTTGCAAGGCTATAGGGCATACCATACTTGGACCAAACAAAGCATCTTCTGGGAGTTGCATATTAGAAAGATAATTTGGTGCATCATTGTTTATATGTTAGGTATATTGAGAAAAATGTGTTCGACAATATTATGAACATTGTAATGGATACAGATTGAACCAAAAATAATGACAAGGCAAGACATGATCTGGTTAAATATTGCACACAGCCTGATTTGCATTTACATGAATTGAGAAGTGGTCATTTCTATAAACCAAAGGCTAAATATTCCAATAAAAAAAAACAAATTGTTTGTCAGTGGCTTCAAGAGTTAAGAATTTCCGATTATTATGCCTCAATTTAGGCAGGTGTGTCAATGTTGCATAAAGTAAGCTTGTTGGCATGAAAAGCCACAATTGTTATGTCTTCATAGAGTGTTTGCTTCTCGTTGCATTTAGAGAACTATCTGATATTGTTTGGAAGCCCCTAACTGAGTTGAGTTAATATTTCAAGGAATAATGCTCTTCTACTTTTAGAATTGACGATATGCTTGTCATAGAAAAAAATATTCACCTTATTGTATGCAAATTAGAGAGAATTTCCTCCCAAATTCTTTGACTCAATAGAACACTTGCCTGTACAGTTGGCATATGAAGCATGAGTGTGTGGACCAGTTCAATATAGGTAGATATATCCATTTGAAAGGGAAATATGAGGGTTTAAAAGAACTGTAAAGAATAGGTTACAAGTGGATGGATTGATATATTATGCATATTTGTCAAAGAGACTTAAATTTTTTACTCATTTTGCTTTTAGCCACATGTTCAATTAAGGAGAACTCCGGTTAGTTTTAATGACGATGAAAGGGAATGCTCTATCCCACCAACATTATCTGTCTTCAATCAAATTGGTCGTGCTATTGGAAAGAGCTAGTCTCGATGGTTATAATGAAGTGAAACCATTTAGAATGTAAGTTAATAACCTTTTTTCTACATGAAAAATTGTGTTGTTATGTATCCTTAAAATGATCTAAAAGATATTTTCAACAACACATACTTTGAACAACTATATGGTTAAGATTCTCTTTAACAATTTTCAAACTAGTTCAAATTACATGTAAGTCTGTTTTGTTAAATTCTATATCCCAATGCATTGTTGTTAGTTAATTTTATCTGATAAACATCAATTTGATATTTGAAACTTAATCTACATAGATGCATGACAAACATAATCGTGTAACATATCCCTATTTATTAATTAGCTTAGGGCCTAAAAATAAAGTTGTAAATTGGTCCATGTACTATGTTAATGGGTACAAGTCTGACAAAGTCAATTAGGTAATGGAAAAAAAATTAACAACATTAGTGTTTATGTTAAAGGTGATATTGGGGATATTGGTGCACCCACTAAATGGTGTGTACTATTCAAATATAAATGGTATGATACTACACAACTAATTGGGACATGATAACACAACAATTACAAAATCATTGAAATCAATCACACCAGAAGATATGTAAGTTATGATTCATTTATTATTGCCCAAAATACTAGAGAAGTTTATTATATGTCATATCTTGGAAAAAGTAGATCTGTAACACCCTAACTTTTAACACAATATGCCTAGGTTGCATAATAGTTAATCATTAGAGCTTATTCTTTTCGTCTTAGAACTTTACTTTAGTTTAAACTTTGCAAATAAGTCTATAGAAAGTATGACCCTTTTTTTTATAGTAAAACCAAAGTAAGAGCCATTCGTGTATAAATCATTGGGCGCATGTGATAATTCAAAAGCTAAGCTTAACTATAACATAACTCGACCTATCATAGGTGCATATATGCCAAAACTATGTTATGAGCATGTATGAAGATAAGACAACTCGTAGGCAACTACAAATAGTAAGAACTATATCCTTACTTCTGTTGTGCCACTCCGATTCAAATCATAGTGCAACTCCACACTAGCATCTCAAGGAAGTCCATGGATGTCACCATCAACCTTGTCTGAAGATAAGGACGGAAAGAAAAAGAAGGAGTGACAAACTTATTCAATAATCTTAGTAAGGTTTCCGTCTCTATACACGTGTCATCATCATCGTCCCCGAGAACCTCGGCTTTCATTAGGAAAACAATTAGCATAAATAAGGTTCATTTATTAAGTTTGAAAACCTATTAGCCGAGGGTATGTTTTAACATGAATCTTAATGTCATATAAGTATCATACCAAATTATGAATGTATATCAAAACATTATGCAACATTTTGAACATACAATGACATAATATGGAAGAATAAAGAGCATGAACAATTACATCATACAACTTTCCTCTTTTCCTTTCTTAGATAACTTAACTTTCTTAATCTTTCATGAAGGCCACCCTAATACTCTCTCCCTTTTAAGAGTTCTAAGGTTAGGAGCTCTTATCTAGCTAGTCATCACTAAATTACAGTTATCCTTCTTGACAAGGTATTTCCTAACTCCTAGAGTGTGCAATGGGGGGCTTGGATTGTGGAGTCTAAAGGATTTTCTCCATTGATCACCTCCCATAACTAGTAATAACTTCTAGAGTCTGAAAGATCATTTCTATGTGTCTTATGTCACCTTTAATCTTAGCATGTCATTTAGAAATACAAATATGAGCATGTAATCATAATTATAATCATAGCTTATCACTTAACATTGTTATACCTACAACTTTATAATTTCCCTTAGTCCACAAAATTGACAAAAATGTGGCAGCATAATGGCTAAAAATGGAGTTTCCTCAAATTTGCTTCCTATTATATGTCATATTAATCATACATCTCAATCATTCATTTATAATAACAATATGCCTCAAATCGTTATGTAATTAATCACATAAGCATGCATATCATATTTCTATATATCTATAGGCATGCCATTATCATTATCTCATTGAAAGATAGACATGCTTCTACTCAGTTGCCGAATTGGACTTAGCTAAAGTATATGCAATCCTTAACAGGATACATACATAATATAATAATGATCATCAATCACATAGCCCAAGACTCAAGCATGCATAGTCATCAATACATAATTTCACATAATCGCTTCAAGTCATTCAATTTCCAATCAATTCCTATGACATAGCCCACATAGTGTACCATTCACATCAATATCAACAAGTCATTAATATTCATACTTTAGCCCCAAGAAGGGTCAAAACTGAAATCTCTATAAGTATATGAGTCCAAGCATAAATTTCTCGTTCAATATTTTTTCTCAAAGCTAATAATTCAAAATTATTTTACATTTTTAGGAGACCCAATATCACTTAGATATTACTTCCAAACATCATAAAATCCGTTTTGGGCACTGGCTCAATTTGTTAGATTTTAGGGGTTAAAGTATAAAATTCCACTTTTTGACATTTAGTGAGTGCCAAACTTTCTGAGAAGCCTTCTTAACATTATAAATGACACTTTGAGTATATGGACACATCCGAAGTCATTTTGTAATACCCCAATTTTAAATAATAGAATTAGAAAATGTTGTGAATTAAAAATAAGTTAAAGTGTGATTTTTAAATGAATTTTATGAAATTTTAAATAATTCTGGTGAGTCTTAGTGCTGCAGCAGTCAAGTGAACAGTAAGGCGGTTTAGGGAGCGCTGCAGTGCTCAACAGAACACATAAAATCCCTTGTTCGGGGTCCAGAACCTTCACAATTGCCAAAACTCGACCCCTCCACCCTAAGACGCTAGAAACCTCGTTCCCTAACCTCTCTCCACCCTCCCAATCCCATTTTCTTCCATTTCTCTCAATTCTGACTCCAATCCTTCATTCCTAAGGCTTTAAGGTATGCTATTCTCTTGATTTCTCTCTTTATTCTCCATTCCCTCTTTGTTATTTGGATGGTTCTTTATGTTTCTCAAGGAGAGAAGTCTTCTAGTATATTAGAGAGGAAGTTCTTGGATATTTAGAGGTTTAAGAGATTGATCTAGAGTCCTATGGCTTCAGACAGCCTTCGAATCTTTTGCTATCACCCCGCTTCCTAGAGTTCTGTTGGTGCTATTCCCTCATTGTTCACCCCTCCAGGTGAGTGGGTTCGCACTTGTAGTCTCTATGTTATGCATTAGAGTTATTTTCATTAAAAACACGATTTACTATTTGATTTTAAAGATTACTGTACAAGAATTTGAGTTGCTGATGGTTTATATGTTTTAGTAACTTTGATTTTAAAGCATGAATTATGTTTTTCATAAAACTCATGGGACCATTATTGTTGAACTGGTTTTAGATAAAAGTGATGATATATATGTATTGTTAAAGACTTTTAAGGTTGGTTGAATGAATTCTAGAATTGATTTATGCGTATGATATAGTTATATGTCTAGAAATGCTATTTAGAGAAGAGAATGGAATTGTGATTATGAACTTGGTTGTTTTGGAATATGATGTTGAGAATTCTATCTATGTAAAGTGTGATGATTTGAGATATGGTTAGAGAATTAAACAAAAAGCAGTTTTAGAGCTTGAATCTTCATGAGATTCAGAACAGTTGACGGATACATGTTCTGAGGATGTATGAGATCATGAATGTCTGCAAAAAGGGTAACCTCTTAGGCATGATTTCATAGCCATGGTTATGCTAAAGTCAGATTGTTAGAGTTGTGTACTCATAACAGCGCGACTACATATTCTATGGTTTGAAATCACAGTGCCTTTAAGTTGGTGATCCCTTAGACATGATATCATAGCCGCAGTTATGCTAAGGTCAGACTGTTAGAATAAAATAGATTCAGAGCTCACAAGAGAAAATGACCCACGAGGGGCAAATTTATGCAGAGAAATTATCAAACGATGAGAAACTATGAAACTTAGCCCACGAGGGGCCATTCAGAGACTTAGTTCACGAGGGACAATTTATTCAGAGAAACTACGAAACTACGTGAAACTATGAAACTTAGCCCACAAGGGGCGATTATGAAACTTAGCCCACGATGGGCGATTATGAAACTTAGTCCACGAGGGACGTTATTCACGATAAACTGAACACTCACAAAACATAACCGAGATAGAGAATGAAATGAAATAGAAGTAGAGATTATAGTTTCTTTGATAGTTACTATATGATGAGCTGATATGGTTTTGGATATGAATGTAAATAGAGGAGAATTGTTTTGAGTTGGAAAGTAATGACTAGTATGTATATATGTATATGTATATTTGATTATGTGAGACTTTAAAGTATTATTAATATTGTTATTATTTCATGCATTATTCTCTGGATGTCCCATGAAAGGGGATTATAGGTGGGGATTCACTCACTGAGTTTTGATCACAAAACTCACCCCGCTGCTTTATTTCATTTTTACAGATAAAGTAGCTACTGTAGACTCTTCTCAGTCATTCTCTCAGCAATAACATTAGAGTATCAGCTGGTAAGCTTCACATAGGTGAAGCCCTTGTGTATAGAGTAGTATGCTCCAGTGTAGATGCAGTGGGATCCCGGACCATAGTGCATAATATGTAGTTTGCATATATAATGTTTTTGATGGACTGTATTATAAGACTTTATCATAGAGATTATGTATATTATGAACCTTTATGATACTTGATGATATTATGAGAATAGAATTTAGAGTAGAGAATATGATACTACCGTTTTAAAGAATACTGGTTATATGTTTTAAAGGCAAGGAAATTGTATGTAGAAAAGATTTTATGGTTAAATTATTTTGTGATATACTGTGCATACATAGGAATCCAGGTCACGAGGCTTACGTGGGACAAGATTTCTCACGTGCCGGTTACGTGCCCTAAATCAGGTCGTGACACATTTTGACTTTAATTAAATTAATTTGATTGAATGCACATGTTTTAGAAGTCTTAGGTGTAATTTTTCATATTTGTAAAACTACTCAAACCTAGCACCTTTAAAAATCCTTTTAGACACCGAAGATGCTAAAAATAATTTTGCAACAATTATTAACACTTTAAACACCAAAACACTAGCAAAGAATAGCCAAACAATGAGGAACAATGGCAAAAGCAAAAAATATGATAAGAGTTGAAAATTACATTTTTACCCTATCTAGTTTCTAGTTCCTCCAAAAATTATTCTAAGACACTTTTAAACATAAGAAATCATTTTCACGCTTAGAAAAACTAAGTTTTGACCTTAAAACAATTGCTAAACCAAAATCACATACGTAAGGTCCTACATATTCAAAAGTTATATTTTTACCCCTTATTAGTTCCAACTCTTTCAAAAGTTTCCTTAAACACTTTAGACACAAGATGCAAGCTTTAAATAAATAAAACCAATCCCACATTCCATATATGTGCATGGCCAAAACATATGCATGTATTTGTCCATGTTCAAAAATTCCAGTTAAGATAGTGAGCTTTATAAGTATAAAGTGATGACTAGGAACAAAAATATGCAATGCTTGTTCATTTTATCCCTTTAGAAATATAAAGTGTTTACTTGAAATATAAATATGCAATGCTTGTTCAATTTAGGCCATTAGAAATATAGAGTGTTTGCTTGAAATATAAATATGCAACTTGTAACATCCTAATTTTTAACCCAATACTCTATAACATATTTAGGTTAATCATTAGATTATTACTTCATAGTCTCATTCTTTGTTAAAAATACTTAGCGGAAAATACGGATAAATTTTTTTTTGAAATATAAAAACAAAGTGAAAGCCGCATTTGTCATAATCATGAACTAAACATGCCTTGCAATTCATAAAGAATAAACACAAGTAAATGAACATATAGCAAATGAGAAATCAATGACATATCAAAGGAAATACTTCATTAATATTACCATGTGCCCACCAAATAGTGGGACTTCATTTAGTACAAGAGAAAGTAATACACAAGGAAAGTAAATACAACGGAAATAGAAAGTACAAGGAAAACACACTAAACGACACCCATACCCTAATGCACCTAAAGTGGATAACCTTAGACAAAAGATGGTTTATCCTGTTCTACGAGTGAGTGTGTGCGTTAGACCTCCCCTAAAACACCTACTACTGGAACTCGGGGTATGGCGGAATGAAACTGATCCATGGACGTAGAGCGGCAGGAGTAGGCACACATAGTGGCTGATAATGTGCTCCTTGGTAGGGCACATCTCGGTTTGCTTAGCCAACCTCGATTGCTTAACTATCTCCTTGCTCTCGCCTTTCGCGAACTGAGAAGTGGGGACGGAGCTCTCGCTATACATGTGAGTCGACGGATCCTCCAAGGGGTCATCCTTCGAGCCTGGAGATCGGGGCACGTAGTCCTGGAAGTCACGGGCAGCCGACCCTCCGGAGTACGTCCAAAGAATCCTCTCATCACGCGTCCGTGCTCGCTAAAAAACCATAGCATCGTCATAGGGAGACATAGGGGAGAAGCGGTAGCTATATATAGGGTGTGTGAAGGGACGTCCCACAAACATGAAGACACGAACAGCACAACGTCCCTCAAAATGATACGACCCGTGCTCCGGATCAAAGTGCACCTCCCACGTCAGAGTGTCAATAAAGACCACGAACGTCGCCATTGAGCTCCAAAGATGTGACGGGAAGGAAGAGAAAAAGAAAAAGGGAGTGAGAATCTTGCTAAAGAAACTCAGTAGGGACCTCCTATCTAGGGTTACATCATTCATATCCTCAAGAACCTTGGGTTTGTTATTAAAAGGTGAACATGCATATAGATTCCTTCTTAAGGTTTATAAAACTAAGTTATCCAAGGTTCATTCCTTTTAGAATGCATCTTAATGTCGTGAATGCAATATATCAAAGTATGAATGCATGGTAATACTTTAAACAAACAACTCAACAAATCATAACATTCAAGAAGCATGCAAGTGGCATAAAGTGGCATGTAACTTTCAAGTGGAACTTTCCTTAACTTTGTGACTCAGAACATCATGCTTTAGCATTAAGGGCCACCCTAAAACATCATCTAGGTTATGAGCTCATACTTTAACTACTCGTCATTAGTTCTTACTTATCATCTAGATAAGCGAAAAACATAATAAAATCCCAACTCCTCGGGTACGGGTTAAAGGGCTAAGGATCACCTCTCTTAGGATATACCTTCTTTGAAACGCTTTACTTGCACCTAGTGCATAGCAATTCATCTACTTTGGTAGGCTGCATATACTCATATCCTCACGGATTTGTCTTTCCTAGGGGTGCTTGTCTGAATCGGTGTCACCCAGGAAAGCACATCTCAGTGCTTTGTCACATAAAAATCTTCTGGGGGTGCTCGGCCGAACCGGTGTCACCCAGGGTTTTCTTTTCTTATATGGTTCTCAAAAACATTCTCAAGTATTGATTTGACAGAAATTCAGCAGCATAACAGCTATAAATTGAATTCCCTTCCAATCTACTTTACGCCACAATAACTCATGATGCATAAACTATCATATTCAATCTCTATCATCATAGCAAACTTGCATTCACATAATCATACTCATCAAAGCACATGCATCATCATATCATACTAGCATAATCAAACTCAAGCATTAAAATTGTCTTAATGTCTTATGCTTTGACTCTTAGGGTCCTTTAACTTGAAATCTAAGTTGTCTACTATCACAACTTAACCTCTCGGGTACCTATGGGTTCATATCTAAGTAGTCCTCACTCAATTCTATGATCATAAACAATTTTAAAACCTCAAGAGTTCAGAATCCATATTTCACTAATTACGGGTACCTAGGAGTCACAACCTTAACCCTTTCTAAGTTCGATTTTCTCCTTTAGTACCAAGATCAATTCCTAAACTAATTATGAGTAGTTCCTACACATTTAATCTATTTATAAGCCATTAATTCTAATTTTTATCCATGCTGGACAGAATCAAGAAAATTTCATCTTTAGGGGTTCTAAAAGTTTCATTTTAATTCCTTTCTAGTTATTAACTTGTCTTAACTTTCTCAAATTAATTCTAACATCAAATATACATGAACATACTCATTTTATTATCATCAAAACAGCATCATACAGGGAGCAAAACACTCAAACAGAACCATGGACATCATCATCATATAGTGCATAAAATTTCATCTTTAACACACATAAATTGCTAGTTTCTCTTGGAACCTTTTTAAAACTTATGAAACTCATTAGGAAACATTTTATTTCATTAAAACCATCCTAAAATACATAAGGGTAGTAGTTATTCTAAATTAATCTCAAGAGGGATTTAAATCATAAACATTTCCTCAAAACATTTCTTGAGATCATCAAAGCATAGGAAAATCATGAAACACAAGTTTTAGCACTTGTGACTAGATGAATCTTACTCTAAATTCATCATCATCACATGGCCGAATTCATGTGAATAAAACACACACATTTCCAAACTTTGTTTGAGATAATAATGGGCAAGTCTATGAGCTCTAAATCGCTTAAGTGATGACATAAACATAAACATGCAATGCACTTTATTTTACTCTTTATTAGGAGGCGAGAGCATAAAAATAAATATGCTATGCAAGTCTATTATTATCTTAGAGATTTAGTGAGGACATAAATATAAACATGGAGATACAAGTTCATTCTTTTATCTTGAGAGTTTAGTGATGACATAAAGATAAATATGAATGCAAGTTTCTTTTATCTCAACTTAGAGCTCATGCATGACTTTTAAAGAACCATAGTCTCAACCCAAAGTTTATTTCCAACAAACAAAGTAAGTTTTAGAGCTCTTGAACCAAGGTTTCAAAGAAACAATATGGCTTTTGAAAATCATCATCAAGCTTCAAGGAAATGAGCTTAAAAGAAAACATAACAATAAAGGAAAAGAAACAAGGAACCGAAATCATAAAAAGAAGGAATATATACCATGTTCTTTATTATGTACTCAAAACCCCTATCTAGAGAGAACTCTAAAATATGCCGGCCAACTTTAAGGTTGACAAGGGTAGGCTTGAGCTTTTGGAAATCATTGATTATTTTTTTTAAGTTGAAAACTATGTGAGCTAAGTAGCATAGAGAAAGTTCAAGAAAGGAAAAACTCAAGCTCTAGAGGTCTCTTTGAGATGAACACAAAGTCATTTTCTAGGGACACTCATCATCAAGTTATCATGATCAAAATAAGGCCTTGAGGTTGAAATGACAAGAAAAGAAAAAGTAAGGAAAAACTTAAAATGAATCCAAGAGAAACTTCAAGAAAAATAACATTTTTGAGTAAAACAAAACTTGAGATCAACTCCCTACCAGGTTTGAAGATGAAAATGAGAAGAACAACTCCTTATAGAGTGATGATGAGGTTTCAGCCACTAAGAGGAAAAAGGAAAGGAAGGTGTTTTTGAGTGAGCTTGTGTTTGAGGATGAGTGTTTGAGTGCTTAGAGGATGATTCAAGGTGGTGATTTGAGGTTGTGAGGTGATGATGCAAAGAAGAGATGAAGAAGAAGAAGAAAAGCTCTTAGAACTTCTTGAGAGAAAAAGGAAAGAACTCAAAAGAAAGTTTGAAACTAAAACTTAGCAAATGATCTAAAGGTTCATTCAAGTTCCTAAGCTTATGTATTTATAGAAAACAAAAACAATGGAGACTCACAAAGGGGGAGGGGCTAGCCGTGTGGTTTCATGAAGGGAGGGAGAGAAAATATCTCTTACACATTGTCATTCAAAGCATGGTTGAAGGTATGACAAGCATGGTGCAAAGTATGGTCTAAGTATGGCTTGGTGTGGACTTGAAAATGCATTTGAATTTCAAATATTTGAGGCATAGAGGGGGAATGGCTCCGGCCAGCTGATGGTAGCCCAAGGGAGAGAAAAATATCTCATCTAAATGTGTGTTAATGATGTGTTTAGGTGTGTATTAGCTTAGGTGCAAGATTAGGAATTACTAAGCATGTGTTTAGGTAACTAAGGATGTAATTAGGAATTTTATGATATAGTTAAGGAGTGCTCATACACAATTAAAGGAATTTAAACTCATTTTATGAATAAACAATTGTGAACACAATTCCATGATTTAAAGAATTGGAGAGAGAAAACACTATTTAAGATTCCATGACTAGGAATCTTGAATTTAAAATAAGATTTGAGTTTTAAATTAAGCAATCTTAGGTTCTAATTAACTCTAATAAATTATTTTGACTCTAGATTAATTAAGGAAATTCATTAATCTTCGATTAGAGTCTAATATTGATTAGGTTCGCTTAATTACGCCATTAAGCTCAAAAGCACAATGCTTATGGGCAAAATCATAATTTTACACAAAAACTACCCGGGACTAAAACTGAGATCACAGAATATATAAAAACACCTTTTAAAACCATCTGGAAAAGTTTCGAGCTCATTCAGCGCTCGTACCCATGTCAAACACAATAGGGGTATTTTGGTAATTTTGACCCGAAACCTCAGAAAATGAGATTTTCAATCCTGGAAAGATTCACAAGTCAACTAATCCCCTTCAAACATTGAGTTAGCCCCTTGAGGACTGGCGCGTTGGCTATCCTTGAGTTCTAGGCAGAAAATGACCTCAGGGGCATTTTGGTCATTTTCACCCAGATAGAAAATCAAGGCGTTACACAACTCATTCCATTTTAAGCCATTAAAACATGACATTAAAGCCTTAGGAACAAAGACATAAAAAAGTGTAGAACTTTAACTCCTTAAGCTTAACAAAACAGTGTGTTTTTTGGAAGAAAAAAAAGTACAATGCATGAACTTTAGCACTCAAGAAGGCATAAACAAGCTTTATAGTCCCTTTTTATGTGGTTCCAACAACCTTATTCTCTTTGCTTTTTGCAAAGAGAAGTAAAGAAAAATCTTCTCCTTTGTGAGGGTATACGTTCAACCAAGAGAGAAGGAGAAGGAAGGAGATATTTTTATGGTGGTTTTGATAGTGGAGTTAAGGCTCAAGTGTTTATAGTGGAAGTGTTTTTTGTTTGAAGCTTGAAGCTTGAGTTTTTGAGCAAGAATGGAGTTTTTGGGTTGAGGAGAAGAAGAGTGTTTGGAGAGAATGGAGAGATTTTTTGGACAAACTTAGTGCGTAAGTTATGCAAATAAAAGTGAATAGAGGGAATGAGGGTGTGTGTGAGTGTTGGAGTGTGTATGCTTGCTTAAAAAAACAAAGTGAGAGGGTGGTTTGGGGAGGGTAGCCATGGCCTTCATAGTAGTTAGGTGGAGATATTTTATGTTTTTGTGTGTGTAGAAATTAGGGTTGGGTGTATGTTAAAATAGGAAAATTATTAGAAAATGTTAATTAGGTGTTTATGACACTTTAAGCTTAGGTTGAGAGGTTTCATGCATATATAAATAGACTAATCTTGATTAATTTAATTTTCAAATGTAAGCATAGTTTCTAATCTCAAGGAAAAGTAAAAGTAATACAGTAGCTTTGTCCCTTACTTTTGCTTTATTGTCTCATAAAGCACTTTTTATCTCTTTCTCACTAATCTTTGATTAAGGATGAAACTAAGTCCATCTAATCATTCTTGGACATCCATTAACTTTAAATAATTATTTGGACTCAAAATAAATAATTTTTAATTTGAGCCTAATATTACCTATATGTCCTTAATTACTTTAATTAAGATTAATTAGCACTAACTAGAGGCAAAATAGTAATTTTACATAAAATCTCATCGAGATACATCCAAACATCATATATCTCAAATTAATATATCCAACTCCTAAGTGATGACTGGGTTCAGTTGTCACTTAATCCCACGTTAAATTACCTCAAGGGCATTTTAGTAATGTTGGCATGCGAAAATCGGGGATTGCGATTTTCACACTGATGATTATCTAAATCGCATACAGTACTCTTCAAATATTAAACTAACCCTTTGAGCATAGTCGGGACCAGCCATCCTCAATTTCTGTGCAAAAATAATCTCAGAGGCATTTTGATCATTTTACACTGAAGGAAATATCAGAATGTTACATTTCTCCCCTTCTTAAATAAATTTCGCCCTCAAATTCATTAGCTAAAAGCAAAGTAGGCTTCGTTGTTGCATTATTGACCCCAATTCTCATGTAAATTCTTCCTTATTTATTTTACTTCAGCTCGCTTTCTTCATTAATGCTATCATGATTGCCTTAGTTGCATGATATATGTCTCCGTGTACGAATTGCAATACTAGGAGTTGAAATCCTATCTTAATTGTGCTTGATCTAGCTTAAGACATGACTTAGGTCAGAAACATACTTCCTAACTAAGATACATGAAAGATATCATCAAATGTTTGACAAATGTAGGGGAAAGACCATTGGATAGACAATTGACCTGATTCTTTCTTGAATTGGAAGGGATCAAGGCAATCCACGACTTGACTTCTTAACTTTCAGGTCTTATCTCAAACTTAATGTAGGGGTTGTTCCCAGGAACACGTATTCCCCTTTAGGGAACTCTAAAAGCTTTTCTTCTTTGATTCATACTATTTTTCTACCTAGCAAAGGTAGTAAGGTCCTTACTTGTCATTTATTTTCTCGCCTTTATTTTTAATTCCAAGGGTTCACCATAAACCTAAAGGCTGCTAGTTCTCGATCTCTACTCAAAGTGCCTCTAAAAGCCTCAAATATCTCAACAATATCAGGTAAACTAACATGGAGGGTGTGATTAACTTATTCTTTCAACTCTTGGAAACTTTTTTCTTTTTCAAGAAAACCATACCCAGGGGGTCTCAGTCACTGTGGTCTACTAACATACCTCAGATTTATCTTTAAGAACGTGACTTTACCACATTGTTAATCCATATGATTATACTTGCTCCTTAAAGTTACCTTGATCAATCTCTTATAATCCATAACTAACTCATTTTTCCATTTTCTAATAGCTCTCTAACCATATTTCGAATTATGCTTTCCCCAATGGTGGCATCCTATGAGGGCTATGCACATAGGTCACTTTTTAGGCATTAAACCTATGGGGAAAACTTAAGCTTTCTATTAAGGGAAAACTATGGCATCCATCCTAGGGAAACATAGGAAGACTCTTTCATCATAAAACCTTATCTGACACCTATTTGAATTCTACCTTACTTGCTACAAGGATAACCTATCCTTAACATCCAAACCTACACTAGTTTGACATAGCATAGCTTAAAAAAAAAATAACTCATGGACTTGACAAGTTCAAGAGGAGAAACAACAACTATAACAAAATAGTCTAATTGAACATGGTTAACCACGAGCCAAACTACTGCAAAAGGACAACTAGGATATAATGGATAAGCAAATTGAATAAAAAACAACAGACTTATCATCATTGTAAGTAAAGGAAATTCACACAAGGTAACAATTTGAAAGGAATGTCATATTTCATCTTGAAAGAGTTTTGAAAAAAGTGACAGACGTTGCTAGTTCAAAGGTTTCCAAAAACAAACAAGGTGCGTTAGTTCTTGAAGGATAGTCTAACCACGCATAGCTGAGCTGAAGATGATCATTCATAGAATCATTTCCATAACTAACCACTAGAAGGTAGATGAAACATGAAGGAAGAGACATGCAACACATGTGAGGGTAGCAACTTAGGCAATCGCGACACCTTTAACAAGTTCAACAATGGAAATAAGACCACATAATTCACTTGAAGACTCAAGTGTAGACAAATACGAGAAAGCCATCACATCACAAATAAAAGAAGTCACAAGGATTCTACATGATTACAAGATATGAATGTACATACAAAACCAAAATCTGAGGCATAACCCACAATCCTATTATTTATCTTATGCTTTCCTTGAGTGAGATCACTAGACTGATAGGCATCCTTGGCATTGATTGTGAAAATTTGATCGTTACAATGAGGTCTAGAGGAAGCTGTCAGCTATGGTGAATTTAAGTTGTATTTATGAATCTTGTGGCCGGGTTTGCCATACCTATAGCATTCTCCCTTACCAGCTAGGCAGGGATGACCGCTATGATTCTTTCCACATATTGGGAAATTAACAATAGGTGAAGGCTTAAGTGAAACAATTAGGTCCCGTTAGACTTCTTTTCCTTATGGATTGCTTAATCCTCCATGCTAAAAGGTCCTTCTTTGCACATGGTGCTTGAACCTCAGGGTTTGAGGAATTACCTTCCCCTTGTATGTTCCTGCTGAAGTTGCTAATCACTTCTTGTTACTATCCCTTCTGATGCAAAATTTGTTGATTGGGGTAACAAGTTTCCTGATCTCTGAATGAATAGCAACAGCATTCTCATATGCTCTTAGTCTTACCTCATATTGCCAGTCCATGCAGTCTACCAACTATTGTATGGCCCTTGCTATTTCTTGGAGAGTACCTGTAGTGTCTTCTCCCTGCTAGGACTCATTGTTGTTCTGCTGAGACCTATTTCACTAAAGTGGTGCCATTAGTCTCTAAGCACAGCAAACAATAAACACTAAGGTGATCAGGCTCAAGACTTATGCCAGATGAGCTCATTACCACGGCACACACATACAGTAGTCATGTATATCTAATCCTATAGTCTATCATAATGACAAGACTCTAAACATGACACTTCTAATGTATTATGCATAAGAAGCATAACTAGTCTAATTCTCATGCTATATGGGAATCGAACTACTTTGATACCGAAATATTATACCCTAACTTTCAACACAATATGCCTAGGTTGTATAATGGTTAATCATTAGAGGTTATTCTTTTTATCTCAAAACTTTACTTGAGTTTAAACTTTGAAAATAAGTCTATATAAAATATGACCCCTTTTTTTTTGTAACAAAACCAAAGTATGAACCATTCACGTATAAGTTATAGTGCATAAGTATTCATCATACAATGCATAGTAATAAAGCACCTCATTAGTGTATTCTTAACCAACCATCATATAACAAACATGCAAAATCACAGCAAAGCATATAATAAACTGAGAACATCATCATAGCATAACATGAATTGGATTTATCATATCATTTAATAATAGTACAGAGGCATTCCACAAGAATGATAACATAATAAAAGTACCGAGCCCACCAATAAAGGTTGAGCATACAAAATTCCAAAGCTAACCCTGAAGGTGGATGGCGACCCTTTTGTAGATTTGAGGTATGTTAGTAGGTGATTGGTGACCCTTACAAGATTCGCATGTATAGGAGAGGGTACTACCTTGATAGTAGGTCCCCATCCTTCGCCACTAGGTCAGTTGCTAGGGATGATGCCTTGTAGGATCATGTGCATGCCCAAAATTAGGAGCTGCAGCAATAATAGTAGGCACAACTTATCTAATAGCAACAAGAATAGCAGGCACAAATTCTGCAGTAGCTCCTAGAGCAGGTAGCACGCTGAGCAGTAATGGAGGAGGAGCTTAGATAGATTTAACAACTCAAGTTGTCTATAGAGCATTTAACAATATAAGGCCAAGAAAGAAAAAAAAAATCAAGATAATGCAAAAGAAGATTACAGCCGATGTGATGAGATTCTTCAACAACATGAAGGTCTCAGGATCCTCTGACAAGAAGCTGCCTAAGCTGTCATTCCCATCCATTATTAAGGGCTCCTCATTTGATGGTGCCAGCAACTTTGATGGGGTTAGACGTCGATGACGACATCGATGGGGAGGAGTACTTCAACTAGCTTTTTCTAGCTATTTATATTACATTTGAATTTTTTATATTTATCGCACTTTGTATTCATTTTATTCTAGTATTTTTTTTATGTACTCAATTACTTCATTACTTTGTTTATTTAATTATCATTTGATTTTCCTTTTTCATATCATTTCAATTGATAATTGAATTATTATATAAATAAAAAAAATGAATAAATGTCAAACAATTAGATAGTTTATGTAAATTCTTCACATACAGCAATGTAGTTAGCAAAAAAAAAGAGTTTACCAATGGGCATACCTGATGAAAATAAATGTATTTAAAAAATAAAAATGAAAATTGGGCACCCGTCAATAAACCCATTAGTACTAAATAGATAGTAAATTTTTTTATTCTAAAACCTATCGGTATGAATAAAATACCCATTGGTAAAAAATAAATAATTTTTTATTTATTTCCAAAACCTGTCGCTCGGTAATGGATAAAGTACTCATTGGTAATATTATTTTCCTAACGACCTCAATGACGTCTTTAATACACCTGCACCAACTGGTTTTTAATTTTTCTACTTGTGAATATACCCATTGAGACATTTTGATAGGTGCTATTACCAATCAGTAATATTCTACAAACAAATCAAAAGTTGAAGACCCGTTCTCTTGGTAAGCTCGTCGGGAAATCTATCGGTATACCCATTGGTATCCTGCATAAATCTTGTAGTGATTTAAAAACCAATGCTGCATTCATGATCACCTAATCTCCTACTCCTAAACACCATTTTCTAGGTTTTTGAATTATGTCCCATTTTACTAGTAGAATTGCAGCTCTAGCTTCTTTTATGGCCCAAAAAAACCTACATTTGAGGGAGATAATCTTCATAGCAACTATTTTTGGTATTTTAAAAATCCCCAGATAGTATATGGGCAGGCTATTTAGGACAACCTTGATCAACACCAATCTACCAACCCTTGAATGTATGTTACTCCTCCACCCACTCAACCTTTTCATATTTTCTCAATGATTGGGGCCCAAGTAGCCTCACATTGAGGATAAGCCCCGAGCGAAATGCCTAAGTGTTTAACAAGGAGAGATACTACTTGGCAATTTAACAATGAACTAATTTTAGCTACCAAAGATTCTTCGCAATTCAAGGGCACACAAGCAAACTTACTATGTGAGTCCAACATGTTAGAGATAGCCATGTCATCCAAGTATGATACTTAAGTCTTGGGGTTTTCCCATCGAAATAGGCTAGTCCTTTGGGTAGGACTCACTAGTGATTTTGTTTGTAACAATTTTGACACATTGGATTATAATAGGTTATGTATCATTACTGAATACTGTGTAGGATTGGATGACACTTGACTTTCTTTTAGTCGGTTTAGCATTTGATATTAACATAAATAGACTAATATAGGGATTAAAACCAAACAATTTTATAAATAATGTTTGGAATGAAACTAAAAACAAAATTGAGATCAAAATCAAAATTTGATTATTTTTTAGAGTGAAGCATTTTTTGTAATTTATCATTAGGTCACATCATTCACACCATTACTTCGTTAATAGCATTGTTATTGGGAGAATTACATATAAAGTCTTGGCGATCTCCCTATGAGTTACCCTCTAGTTTTATGGGCTTTACATACGTATATACAGATGGATCTCATACTCTTGTGCTTCGTGGCTAGACATTCAACTATATTGTTTCATATAATTGAATACTAGTTATATTCCATGTAGTTCGTATAGAAAATTGAAAGAATCATTAGTTCATTTCATGCGTTAAGATTACAACCTTCACCACATATGAAGATAAAGTTGCAAAAATATAATAAAACTATCAAGCAACCTCTTTCACTAATTAAATCTCTCCATTAAATATTACATGCTCGAATAATATACATTGATAATTTGATCTGCAACTGTGTTTTCCTCTACTTTAATGTTGATCTTTTGATTCTGTAGTCTTGACGACACTTTCCTCTTGATGAATAGTTGATTCAACGAAGGATTCAAACTCCTTTCCCATGTCTTCTACCTGCATTTTCATCTAAATTCATTATCAACTCTCATTAAAATTAAAGAGCAAAATTCCTCAATTAGCCCTTCAAAACATAATTTCGATCGACTGATGTTTTTAGCAAGAATTAAATCATAAGTAACAATTTATCTAAATCCAAAGTCGCATATTATTCAAAACAAAGACGACTAAAATTCTTGCATGCGACATTTATTAAAAGGACAATTTTTTTCAATTAGCCGTTCAGAAGATAGTTTCAACTGATGTGAAAAGCAAGAAGTAAATTATAACAAGTTATTGGCTTGTGGTAAGGAAACGTGGACAAGGCATCTTGATGATTGAAAAATGTGTTAATGGCAACTTGCATGTTGAAGACTAAGTAAACAAGTGGTTCCAAATTCTAGTGTGTGTATATATATATATATATATATATATATATATATTAAATAATGCCTAAGTTCATCATCGTTTGGTTAACTGGAAATGAAAGTTCTTTAATACAATTAATGATATCAGTTAGAGACATCTAATATTGTGCCTATAGACTTAGTCAAAACATTGAATATAAAGCAATCAGATAATCCTTCCCAGATCAATCTAATCAACCACAATTTGACCACAATTAAATAAGAAAAACTAACCGATGATTTTATTTTTATTTTTTCTGTCAATCGCACTGAAAATCAATCTAGAGAAATTTTTAGATATTTTTATAGCAACTTTTTGAATAGTAACGATTTATAGTTAACAGTATTTTATTTTATATTTAATCTAAGAATGTCTGCTGTTATATATGGTGTTATCAAGATGTTTGATGCTGCTAGCATTGGCTATCATTATTATATGAATCTGCATAATAAGAGCGTATGAGGTTAATGCTTATGCGATTGTTTGGTTATGCTTTATAATTTTTAGAATTGTAAGATAAGGAATCTGGTTGCACCAAAAACGACAAAAAGGCATTAGGTAAAAATGTGACGAAGACAACACAGCTGTCAAAATAGAAATTAAAAACCTTTTCTAATGCATCTCCTGCTTTTTGGGCATGCTCATCTATATCTTCAGCTACTTTTTCAACACATTCAACAGCATCATGAAGTTTTCCCTCAGGAAGATGCTTGAGAACCTCTTCAGCCACCTTATCCACCCCCTCGGCCACTTCTTCTACAACATCTGCTACCTTCTCTGCTTCATCTATTGCTGTTTCAATTTTCTCTGCGCACAAGGAGTGGAAAAGAAAAGGAAAAACTCATCACGCATAATAAAGTAAAGTTCAAATTTCCTACTAACAAATAACAATGCATTCTTGTTAATAGTCAAATGGAATTTATAATTAAGTTCTCTTACCTTCAAGTTTTAGCAAAGGTCCCCATTTGCCCTTCGAAAATGACATGAGTATCGTGAATATTGTTCCGATGATCCATACTTTCCTGCTAAAAAAAAGTGTCTTATTGGTTAGTACTCTTCATTAATTGAAAATTTAGATTAAACTAAAAGGTAACGAAAAAACAAAATAAAAAAACAAGTTAAATATATAAGATATTGGTGGAGTACGAATGAGTTACCAATGACCAGGTGAAGGATCAGCAGGGAGCGGTGCACCTGGTTCTGTGCTGGCGTACACAGCCATGTTCCTGCATAATGGGTGCAGACTGTAATTTTAATATCTTTCCAAAGAGAAATATTGTAAAAGTTAGAGAGATTATATACGTACATGTTTCTAGTGGTGTCATTTCGAAATCTAAAGCCCAGGTTCTGTTCTGGAACAGAGATGCGATTATATTTGATTTTGGATTTGATTCCAAGATAATGAGTAGTTGGATGGTCTACCTTTGGAGCTTGGCATTTGCTGAATGTCCCGATGGCTGAGCAGGTAGATTTTTGGATGAAGATTGTGTTTGCCATTGACATGCGAATCTAGTATTAGCAAATCGCAAAGATGTGAAGGAGTTTCCAATGAGGCGTACTGAGTTTTACAGGAATATATATTGACAGATAGAAATAGAATGGTTGAAAGTGGACATGGTCATTTATCGGAATGCTATGATTTAATATAAGTAGTTTATTTTCCAATTGGTGGTAACACGCAATATTTTAAGACTAATGTGTTAGTAGAGTCTTATATCCTGCTTGTTGCGTGTCGAAAAGTCAAAATACCAGTAAACAAAAATTTATTTATTGATTGTTTATTTGTGAATATTTACTTTAGTGATTAATATGTATGCTATGAATGAAAAACTAGTATTACATAATATTTAACATATAATATAATAATTAACATATATATATATATATATATATATTGTATGTATGTATGTATTATGTAATAATTAAAGAAAAATATTGTTGTGTAGAAAGTAAGGAACTAAACATGATCTTCTAATGGACACATGGCAATTTATTATTGTATAATAATATAAAGATGATTATACTACTTGGTAATTAGATTCAATAAATAATACTGAAAGAATAATGTTATTTGAATCAAACTCTACACCCATCAGATCAACACCATTCAAATATTCACCTTCAAATGTAAGCATGGCCTACCACATACTTTGTATCACTTTGATATAAATAATAACAACAAAAAAAATGGATCCACCTAAGTGGGACTCATCCTTCTTAGCAGAGGTTTTTCTTTTTCTCTAAATTCTATGAGTAAGAAAATTCTTCTTTTATATATAGAACAAAGTAGCTCTTACGTTTACAAATGGAAAGGATGGAAAAATTGAGTAGAAAAAAATATTTGGTTTAGTTTTTTAAAAATTTTAATTATTGTTTGCAGAAAAAAATATTTTTTATAATAATATTTTTTAGTTTTAAAAGTTAAACCAAACATGGTAAGAATTTTTGTGTTGTTAGCATTTAAACAAAGGCATCTTTATTATTATCATTATTATTATTATTATTATTATCATTTTGAATTAATGTAATTTATTCCTTACTGATTTGAGAGAAAAATAAAAACGAAACCAATAAACTTTTGGTAAGAAAACTAATTATTAGAAATATAAAAATTTTCTAAGATTTTTTTTGTTTCTCAGAGAATGGGAACTTGAAGGAAGAAGTCACATGCAATAATAAACATGCAAAATATATATTTATGCATTATAAATTTAGACAAGTAAACATGCAATATATTTATATACGATTTAGATTTTCTAAAGCGAAGATCTCTCTAAAATGAGAAAATGGGAGAGTTTTCTGCTTTGGATCGATAAAGTGCATCATTGTGTGTGGGTTATTTCCAGCTAGTCTCGTGCTATATTTTAAGAGTAAATAGTCCTAGAGTTTCATAACCTAGCTGTCATCTATGGTTGAAAAACAAAACGTTTCCACGAATTTTGAACGATATATGTGTTTTTGTCTAGGAAAAATGTATTCGTACGTACTCAACGCGTGGCACTCCGTGTTCTTAGCATTTATTAAAAATAATAAAAAAGTTAGAAGAAAAAAGTCTATCTATTCAATGTGAGTACCAGTCGTAACACAAATGTTTTGCTCTAATGTTTTAACAAAGGGAAGGAAGATAAAGGGTAAGTAGGCACATGCAATAAACGTGCGTGCAAGACCTTTTATGCATTACAAATTTGGACGTCAAGTATTATCAAAGTCAATATTCAATAATACATACTTTCCATAGTCAAATTTATACAATATCCATTTTCCTTGCCCTGCACACGCCAGGTCTAATAACATTACCGTGTTGGGTTGAAAACGAATACATGTCGTACTTATCTTCGTTAGAACTTGATCGGCATCTTCATTCAAAAGTCTAAACCATCTGTTTGCTGATGGGGGGAATTTTTACCCATATAAAACAAAAAAAAAACAATAATTATGGTTAAAAATAAAAAAATATTTTTTTTATCAAAATAAAATGTCTTTTCTAGGTATGAATACGCTACGTCCACATACGTATTGAAATAAAGTATGAATATGCATGGGACTCTTGCATATTCATACTTTATTCGAATACACATCCGGTCCTAGCATATTTATGTTTTATTTCAATATGTATGCGGGCATAGCGTATTGAGTCCTATATAAATACGAATACGCATCCCCCCATTTGCATGTTTAGATTACACTTTCCACCTTCAAAAATTTTTCTTTTGTGAACAAAGTACACTATGGCAAACTTTATATACCACTTGGATGATGATCACATTAGTGCCAAACTCGATCGATGGGTATTTTTATTTGACTTTTCATGTTATTTTTTAGTTGAAAGTGTAATTAGCTTACTTTGAATTTATTTTATGTGGTAATTGACTTAGTTTGAAAGTGTAATTTAATTTATGTGTAATTACTATGTTTATATGGTAATTGATTTAATTTCAAAATATGTTAAGTAGTAAATTAGTTCAAAAGAATAATTGAAATTAACTAGTAGTTAGTTTATCTGATAATTAAATTAGCTGAATAATTTATTTTATTTAGTTATTTACTTCGTTGAGTTTTGTATTCTATATAGTCAGTAGTTCAGTTGCAATATTTAGTTGAATTTTTTATTTTATATAGTGATTAGTTTAGTTGAATAATTAATTTGATATAGTAAATAGTTTAGTTGAACACCTTATTATTTAGTTGAAAGATTAATTTAATTGAAAGATTTATTTATTTATTTACTTAGTTTAGTTGAAACATTTATTTTATAATCAGTTGAATAATTAACTTATATTATTTAGTAATATATTTAGTTGAATTTTTCATCTTATATATTCTTAATTTAGTAGAAATATTTATTTATTTTTAATAAAGTCATTAGTTTAGTTTTGTTTAGTGTAGTTGAGTTGAACAAATTATTTTATACAGTAATTTATCTAGATGAATTATTTATGTTATATAGTAATTTATTTAGTTGAATAATTTATTTTATATAGTCATTAGTTTAGTTGAATAATTAACTTAATTTTTTTAGTAATATATTTAGTTGAATTTTGCATCCTATGTAGTCTTAATTTAGTAGAAATATTAATTTTATTTATAAAGTCAGTAGTTTAGTTTTGTTTAGTGTAGTTTAGGTGAACAAATTATTTTATATAGTAATTTATTTAGTTGAATTATTTATTTTATGTAGTCATTAGTTTAGTTGAATAATTAATCTTATGTGGTAATTAGTTGAGCTGAATATTTTATTTAATGTAGTAATTTATTTAGTTGAAACAATTATCTTATAAAGTGACTAATGTGGTTGACTAATTTACTTTTGTTATGTAGTTATTTGTTTTTGTTTATAAGTTCTATGATTTAACTAGTTTAAGGTTGGTATTTATTATCATGTAAATTAAATTTATGTAGGCTGATCGAGTACTACACCCTAGGCGCTATGGCGCTCCAGCACCGCATCCCAGGATAGAGTATTACCTTAGATAGGCTGGATTGTGGGAAATTGCCAACTTCCATTATGACTCAGCACTCATCAGTGCCCTGGTTGAGAGATGGCGCCCATAGACTCACATATTTCATTTGCCTTATGGAGAGTGCTGTCACTCTCCAAGACGTGGCTATACAGCTTGGACTGTGGATTGATGGAGCTCCGGTTAGTGGGAACATCGGAGCATGGGAAAAGTGGCGACGACAGAGTGTCTAGGATATTTGTTGGGAGTTGTTAGGTTCAGTGCCAGACCTTCAACACAGACACGGCTCGTATGTGAAGTTAAGTCGGATTAACGAGACATTCAGACACTCTGCTTTTTCGAATGACGCATCAGAGGTGGTCATCCAGCTGGATGGACCTGGGCATACTTGTTGTTGCTGATAGGAGGCTTTCTATGCCTGGATAAGTCATCATCGTGTGTCCACTTGAAGTGGCTGCCCCTGCTGCGGGATTTTGGAAAGGCAGGGAGTTATAGCTGGGGATCGGCGATGCTCGCATGTTTATACCGCAGTCTCTGCTGAGGTGTTAAACCCCCCATTGCTGACATAACAGGATGTGCAACATTGTTGCTATCTTGGGCATACTATCGGAAGCCTGGCTTACACCCTGGACATGATCGTGGCATAACATTTCCTCTTGCTTCGAGGTATACATTTTATGAAAAATAATGAGTTATTTATTTATTTAGTTTGTAATTTTTTTGTTTGAATGTAACTAATTTGTGATATAACTTTATGAACTTTAGGTGGGAGGGTTTGAGGATTCCATCTGATGGGGATGCTCATCGATTGGTTGACTTTCGGTGGGGGAGGGGGTGATGCTAGGGGCAGTGGTGGTGGTGGTGGAGATGGGGGGATGTGTATGTCCGTGGTGGAGATGAGGGAGGCTCGTATTGCTACACCCCTACCATGGATGACTTGTTCAAAGAAGGGATTAGCCAGCAGGAGTTTGATGGATTGCAGTCTTTCTTGGATGCTCTGACGCCCCCCATCTGTAACGCCCCGATTTTCTGTTAGAGCGAAAATGACCAAAATGCCCCTGAGGTCATTTTCGGCCCGGAATTCGCAGAAAGCCTATCCGGCAATACTCGAAGGGCAAACTCAATGTTGGAAGGGGATTAGTTGGCTTGTGTACCTTTCTGGGATTGAAAATCTCGTTTTTCGAGTTTTCGGGTCAAAATGACTAAAATACCCCTGTGGTATTTTACCTGTTTGCAAGTACCGAATGAACCCGAAAATTCTCCAGATGGTTTTAAAAGACATTTTTATGTATTTTGTGACTTTAGTTTTGGTCCTGGAGGTCCCGGGCAAAATTAGTGCAAAATTATGATTTTACCCCTAGCTTTGTGTTTTCAAGCTTAATCGTGTGATTAAGCAAAACTAAGCAATATTAGGCTCTAATCGAAGATTAATTAATTTTCATAATTAATCTTGAGTCAAAATAATTTATTAAAGTTGATTAGAACCTAAGAATGCTTAATTATAACTTGAAATCCTATTTTAAATTCAAGATTCCTAGTCATGGAATCTTGAATAGTGTTTTCTCTTTCCAATTTCTTAAATCATGAAAATTTGTCTACCTTGTTTACTCATAAAATGAATTTTAAACTCTCTAAATGTGTATGAGCACTCCTTAACCTTGTCATAAAACTCTTAAACCTCATTCTTAGTTACCTAAACTTATGCTTAATGATTCCTAACCTTGTACCTAAACTAATACACACTTAAACCTATCATTAACACATAATTATATGGAAGATTTTTCCTCCCTCCTTGCTGTCTAGGTCTGGCGGAAGCATCCTCCCCCATTTTCCATCACATGCTCAAATTTTTGACACTCCAAAACCATGCTCCCACCTCACCATAAACCATACTTTGTCATACAAACACCATGCCTTCATCCATGCTTCATATGACCACTTCTAGAAGACTTTTTCTCTCATTTTTGTGGCTCAAATTCAGCCAGCCCTCCTTGCCTTCTAGAAGGGTTATTTTAATTACAAACAAAGGGAAATTACTATACTTGAAGTCATGCTTTGCATCATAACTTCCATACCTCAAACCATGCTTGAATGACAAGTTGTAAGAGATATTTTTCTCTTCCTTTCCCTCCCAAACCACACGGCCATCCCCTCCTCCCTTTGGGCTCTCATTTGTTTTCATTTTCTATAAATACCTTGCTTACTTGAGCTTGCAAACACTTTAGATCATTTGCTTAGTTTCAAGTTTTCTAAGCTTTCCTTGAGTTTTTCCTTTTTCTCTCAAGTTTCAAGAGAGTTTCCTTTTCTCTTCATCTTCATCCTCTTCATTTCTTCATCCCATTATCATCTCATAACCTCTAAACACCACCTCACAACCTTGAACCACCATCAAACCTCTCAAACACTTGACCTCAAACACAACCTCACTCAAAACACATCTCCTTTCTCTTTTTCTCTTGAAGGCTGAATCACCATCATCCTTCAAGGAGGAGTTGTTCATCTCATTTTCTTTCCAAAGTTCAAGCTTTTTATCTCCACTCTAGGTAGGAGTGTTTTCTAAACTTTGATTTCTTGAAAATGAGTTTTTCTCTAACTTTCTCTTGGATTTCTTTTTGAAACTTTCCTTTATTTCTTTCTTCCTCTTAGTTTCGGCCAAGAGGCCTTGTTTGGTACATGATAGCTCAATGATGAGAGCTCCTAGATGATGACTAAGTGTTCATCTCAAAGGAACCTTTAGAGCTTGAGTTTTTATTTTCTTTAAGTTTCATCTTTACTTTCTAACTCAAAATGATTTTAGCTCAAGAACACCTTTACTTTTTCTTGCTAATGGTTTCGGTTTTCCTTGTCTTTCTTCTTCACAAGGTTTCGGTTTTGGTTTCCTTTTCTTTGAGTTTATATGTTCTTTTGAAAGTTTGTTTCTTTTGAGCTTGATGATGATGTTCAAGAATCTCATAGTTCCTTTGAGAACTTGGTTCAAGAACTCTAAAGCTCTCTTTGTGATGAGATGAGTGTTGGGTTGTTTGATCTCTAAAGTCTTGAAAGAGCTCTAGATAATAATAAAAATGAACCTTGCATTCATATTTACTTTCCTTGGTATCACTAAGTATCAAGATAATGGATGAACTTGCATTACCATATTTACGTTTCAAGCTTTGCATTATCATGTTTATATTTCAAGTCCTCACTTAATATATCAAAGATAATAATAAGTTGCATCTCATGTTTATTTTATGCTCTCACTTTATTTTCTAATGAAAGCTAAAACAAGTGCATGAGCATGTTTATTTTTATGTCATCACTTAAGAGAACCTAGAGCTCAAAGACTTGCCCATATGTCTCAAACAAAGACTTGAAAATATGTGTTCTTTGGTCTTTGATTTTCAGCCTTAAGAGGTTTGGTTTGTTACAAGTATCAAAATCTATGTTTCATAATTTTTCTAAGCTTATATGAGTATAAGAAATGTCTAGAACAAAGTTTTTATGAATTTAGGACCTCTTGAGGTAAATTTAATATAGCTACTGCCCTTACAAATATTTTGATGATTTTTAAATGATAAAAATGTTTATAAATGAGTTTTGATAATTTTAAAAGGGTTCCAAGAGAAATTAGTATTTTATGTGCTCTAGGAACCAAGTTTTATGTCTTTATATGGAGATGTATTTTCGGTTCTGCCTTGCCATTTTATGACCACTGTATGTGCTGTTTGATGAAGTTAATATGAGTATGTTTGAGTATATTTAATGTTAAAATTCATACGTGAAAGATTAGAGAAGTTAGTAACTAGAAAAGAATTAATTTGAGAGTTCTAGATCCCTTGGTAATTGATTTTTCTGGATTCTGTCCAGCATGGTTTAGAAATGATAATCATGTATTTAAATTAGTTTAAATGTTTAGGAATGACTCATAATTGGTTTAGGACTTGATCTTGATGTCTTAGGAGGAAACCAGACTTAGAAAGGGTCATTGTTGTGACTCCTAGGTACCCGTAAAGTTAGAATTTTAGATCCTACATTCTTGAGGTTTAGAGAAGTTTTATGATCATATTATTGAGTGAGGAATACTTAGATGTGAGCTTATAGGTACCCGAGAGATTAAGTTGTGATAATTGATAACTTAGATGGTAAGTTAAGGACCTTAAGGGTCAATGCATAAGACATTAAGAAGTTGCTAATGCTATGATGTTTATATAACATGTTGAGATGTTTATGATGCATGAGGAAATGATTGTTTAAGATATGAAGTTTATCATAGCATGTAGTTTAAATGAGGAATATGTTGTGTGATTAGCTTGTGGCATAAGTTTTAGGCTTTGAAATTGCTTAACAAGCTGTTATGTCAATTTTCCACAAACTCAGAAAGGGTTGAAGAAATGTTTTAGTACCACGTGAGTTGAAAACCCTGGTGACACCGGTTCGCCGAGCACCCCTAGGAGATTTTATGTGACAAAGCACGAGACGCGCTCGATGACACCTGGGTTCGCCGAGCACCCTAGGGGGACAAATCCGTGAGGGTATGAGTAGATGCAAAAGCCTATCAAAGCGGACAAATTGCTGTGGCTTGATGCCCGCAAAGCGTTTCAAAGAGGGTATATCCTAAGAGAAGTGATCCCTAGCCCCCTACCCGTACTTGCATAGTCGGGATTATTTTATTATGTTTCGCTTATTCAGATAATAAGCAAGAGCTAGTGATGACTAGCTGAGGTATGAGCTCATAACCTATTTATTTTAGGGTGGCCTTATTATGCTGTAGTACCATGATTGATGTCACGAAGTTGAGGAATGATCCACTTGAAAGTTATATGCCCTTTATGCCACTTGTGTGCTTTCTGGAAGTTGTGATTCATTGAGATATTTGACTGAGGCATTGCCATGCATTCATGTCTTAGTATGTTGCATTCATAACATCAAGATGCATGCTAAAAGGAATGAACCTTGGATAATTGGTTATATAAACTTTAATAATGAATCTTTTATGTATGCACACCTTTTATAATTAAACCCAAGGTTCCTGAGGATGTGAACAATGTAGCCCTAGGATAGGAGACTCCTACTGAGGTTCTTTAGTAAGAATTCTCACTCCTTTTTCTTCTTCCTCTTTCTTCTGTCACATCTTCAGAGGTCGATGGTGACATTCGTGGTCTTCATTGATACGCCTGTCTGGGAGGTGCACTATGACCTGGAGCATCGTTCCTACAACTTTGAGGGTCGCTGTGCCGTTCGTGTTTTTGTGTACATAGGTCAATCTTTTGCTTGATCTTCGAGCGTACCCACCCTCGTGACGAGCAGATGTGTCATGCCCGCTTTTTCACCTCAGCTGTTTGTGACTACCCGGAGTATGTGCCTCACTCAAGGAGGTCGGAGACCGATCCGTCTGAGAACTCACCGATGCACGTCTATTCGGAGAGGGGAGTGAGGATACAGTGATGCAGCCATGCTTGGGAGGAGAGCTGAGATGCGCCCGCGCCAAGGGGCTCACGTCCAGCCGACACGCATTCCTTTCCCACTTCACTGGCCCACTCAGGAGGAGATCGAGCGGTTCCCCGGTTACCTACCTCCATCACCCGAGGACCCTCGTCGTCACTAGACCTTATCGGAGAGCTATTCGAGTGCCCAAGCAGTCACAAGGATCTCCCCTTCGGTGGTACCGTTTTGGGAAGGGGTTTTAGTCTAGTACTCATAGCTTGGTAGGAGGGTAGTGTAGTTGGTTTTCCTTTTGCCATCACACCATTTACTTTACTGCTTTCTTGTTTCTATTGTATTTCCATTTTCTTGTGTATTCCAAGTTCAGCCCGTTTCTATAAGGGCGTGACTACCTATGTATTCCAACTATATTATTATTAATGAAATGTTTCCTTTGTTGTTATGATCGTTGCTCTATTGATACTTGCTTTAGCTTTTGTGTTTCCTTATGATTGATGTTTATGCCTTTCGTTTAGATAAGAGCGTGACTCTCACTTTGGTTTATGTTTTCAAAAAAAAAAAATATACCTGTAATTTCCGCTAAGTATTTTAATAAAATGATAAGACTAAGAAGTAATAACCTAATGTGTTCTAGAAAGTTGGGTTAAGAATTAGGGTGTTACACCATCTGATTGCTGCAGCTGGTGCATCTTCAATATATTGACCAAAGATGGATCTGAGCATGCCCAACTATGATTTATTTAGAGATCAACCCTTATCAGCAGTCACACCTATAGACCCAATCCATTAGCCTACCCAGACATCGGCACCATCCATATCCTATGTCCTCATCCAGCAGGATGATGAGGAAGAGGAGCAACATCAACCGAAGCTTGCTTCGAGCCGGAGACTTGCACGCCGGGTTCAACCTCGACATTGCCTGACATTGTCATTTGGAGTGTGAACTCTCGGCACCTAGGAGAGATAGGGATAGGGGGGGATGCTTAGCTATATGTGTATTGCGTATTTTGGTATGTGCATAATTTGTGTATTTTGTGTAAAGTTTAGTATTCATGTGATATGGTCATATTTATATTTAATTTTTTTTTATTCTGGGCCTAGTAATTGATTATATGAACAACTGAATTCAATCAAACTTCATTTAAAAACAAGTGAATAAAAAAGGATTTCCAATTAAGGGTTTAGGGAAACAAAGGAACATGAAATCGAGATTAGAGAAAATGAACAGAAATATGGTTGCAGATAGATATAAAACTGACATTAATAACAAAAATGAAACATGGTGATCAAAATACAATATAACACATGACATAACATAAACACAGTAAATTCAACTATGCTGGGATGAGGATGAAGCTAGCAAGGTTGGACACTTTCTTCTTCTTGTGTGACCTTCATTTCTACACAGCCTACATCACTTGGGTTGCCCGGTCTCCACTTCATCCATTTCATTGTTAATTCTTGTCGAGACTGGACAACTCTCAATAGATCTCTTGAGTGCTGGATCTGGACGTATCAAGAGCCTATTGTAAGCAGGCCAGAGATGCTCGTCTGCAATGGATGTGAACTCCAACTTATAGACATTGTCTACCCATTCCATACTGTAAACAGGATGAGTGAAAGACCCCCAATCAACTCATGCAGCATGACACACAGCAATTGCATGATGGCATAGGTAATGCAGTGCCTGAAACGACCCACGGTCGCATCGTCGCTCTCCCAAATGCACCCTATAATCTCATGTGATATGTTCTCCTCTTTCAGTAACTAAATAGGACATCATATCTCGTGTGAAAGGGTGGATAAACATTTTGTCCAAATATTGCTTGTTCTTATCAACCGCTCATAACACATATTGTGACCATCTTTGTCCCCTAGCAATTTGTGCCTGTGCCTAACCCCCTTTTCTACAAATAATCTAGCAAGATGAAAATATGTGGACTTTACTATGGCAGTAATGGGAGGATTGTGGGTTCCCTTCATCACAACATTTATATAGTCGAACAAGTTGGTTGTCATATGCCCAAACCGATGACCTCATCAGCATACTGGGCCCATTTTTCATGCGGGATTTCATAAGCCCACTCACTCATTTCGTGTTTCTCATCCCATAGTAGCCCATAATGATACACAAAGTTTGAATGGGTCTTTGAATATGCTGCATGTATAAGAATTCTTTTGGCATCATTATTCTTAAATTGTCTGGCAAAGTTAGCGACAATGTGACGAATGCAATATACGTGATAGGCCATTGGAGGATGCCACCTACTACCCTCCGCCTCTATAGCTGATATGATAGATACATGCCTATCAGAAACAATAAGAATACCTTCTTGAGGCATCAAATGTTGTCAAAGATTTGTCAAGAAAAAAGACTATACTTCTTTTGTCTTTCCCTCAACCACAACAAATGCTATAAGCAGAATATTAGAGTTACCATCTTGCGCAATAGCCATCAGTAACGTGCCTCCATATTTGCCATACAGATGAGTGCCATCAATTGAAATAAATGGCTTACAACATTTGAATGCCTCAATGCACGATGGAAATGACCAGAATACACGGTGGAACATTGAACAACTACGATTAGCAATATCTCCCACAACATATGGCTTTGTCAATAAATGGACCGGTGTACCTGGCATTTCCACAAATAATTAACAATAAATAACATCCTAACTATATCCTAACTAACAAATATTTTATGAACTTTATATTACTCTAAAATAATATAACATTTACTATTACTCAAAAAATTAAACTAATAATTTAACTAATTGACAATAACAGTTAATTACTTTCATGCGCAATAGTTGTACACTACCCTATAACTTACAGTAAGAACCATTTAATTTAATCTAATTAAAATTTATACTAATTAGTTAAAGTATACTAATTTCATGCACAATTCATTTACCAATTAATATTAAGCAAAACTTAAACTAATTTACAAACAAAAATAAGTAATTAATAATTACTTAGCATATAATGCTGCACACCTTGCAACCACCTAGGCAGCTCAGTATAGGATACTTCTCAGTTCCCATAAATCTTAGCAATCGCTTTCTGTTTTGCAATCCATACCTTCCTGTCACTACCATAAAAGTGCTGCTTAGCGGTGGTTTGTGTTACCTTGTGGCTTACATTGACCGCCGCAAATTGAGTTATTTAGCAGTGGTTAATTTTCAAATTGAGACGGTTTAATAATTCATGGCTGTTATAATTTTCTTAAACTGTCGAGAATTGAACAAAAAGGGGGAAATGAAAATTTTGAGGTAAAAGTAAAACCTAGAGACTTCTCTCTCTCTCATTCTTTCACTCTCAAAGTCCCCTTTCATCTTCCCCATCTCTCTTGAACAGTGATGCAGCGGTGTTTCTTAGCTAGACAGTTCAGGGGCCAATTGACAGCTACCGTATCAGCCGCTATCTCCGTTCAGATATGTGGCTTTCGTTCAGCGAGGCAGCTTCCATTTTGCAACGCGGTCTTTGTTCAGCGAATGACTTTCAGTGTTGCGGCCTCTGTTCAGCCATATGACCTTCGTTCAGCCATGTGGCCTCCATTCAGCGATGCGACTTTCAGCGACGCGACTTTCAGCGACGCAGCCTTCAGCCTCACTATCTCCCTTCCAGATTCCGTCAGCTTAGCTGTCTCCCTTCCAGATTCTATTAGCGTTGCTATCTCCTCCATTTAACTGCCATCTCCTCTGTTTAGCCACCATCCCCTGTTATTTAGCCTCGGGTGCCTCTTGGTAGAAAGAATAAGGAAGTGAGCTCTCTTCCTAGTATGTTACTTTTCTTCATCTAATAGAATAAAGCATGCTTCCATGTGCTTTTATCAAGATATGTTTCGACTAAAAAAATATTCATGATATTTTGAAAGTAAGAGTGCCACGTTTTGACTTTGGAAATTAGTCCAGGAGTGTCGGTTCCCCTTGAAGCCAATGGTGCCAACATAATTATTGGTAGTAATAGATCAAAATAGAAAGTGCTGGGTCAGACTTGGTTTCTTTTTTTTCTTAATTATGCACAGGCTGGGATGTCATAAAAGTTTTATTAATACATGTGTTTGATGCACAAGTATTCTACCTGATATAACTATGATGTTCCCATTAAAAAAAGAAAGAAAGAAAGGATTTACTCAGGCTAGGTATGTGACTTTTCTACATTTAGGATTAACCTCCTCAAATTGTGGTAAATTTAGGATCTCCTCCACGCTTACCATTTTCTCTCTATGATTGAATTGAAAAATGCAGACAAAGTAGTTGCTTATTAAGTATACTGGTGCTCCTGATTTTGCTTCTATTTATGAGTTGCAAAATGCGGGAGATTTGCTAAGATATGATGTGTTAGTGTGTTTACTTTGTTAGGAAGGGGCCCTATAAAATAGGTTGTTGCAATAAAAAGAATTGCAAAGGCGGTTTATAGAAATTGAGTTATATCAGTTATTGATATGCTGAAAATCCACAACTGGTGCTTAATTAAATGTGCATGCGTATATCTTGCAAGGGAACATGAAATATATGCACATGTGTTATCTTCTTGCATTGTCTAATAAATCAGGAGACATTTATGGCGTCTGAAAAATAGGGCTAATTAGGGAAGATCATTATCTTTCCTGGAAGGAAATTGATGACAGACAGGCCACTAAAGAATTTATTTCCCATGCAACACATCGTGCTAGAGCTGTTTCCATCATAGACGCTAGATATTTGTATGGACTTTTGAGGACTAAGAAACACTAAAGAGCATAATGAAGAATTTATCTTGTTATATTTGACAACGATGTCCAAATTGAGTTGTTTACTTCCATTAAGAAGTGCCAAATATAACTATACCTATATTAAGGAGAGTTTTTTAACATGTAAGAGGTAAGTTCATTCCTTAATTAAATACCTGTGTTGGGCTTGTCAATACTAGATTTAATGTGTTTATCTTTTCAGCTTATCAATACTTAATTTTTAAGAACATTAGGTTTCTAATTATGAAGGCAGTACTTTCTTTGATTGTCATCAAGGCATTGACATTTGGGCCTGTGTGTGCTGCTTTGGTATGGGATAGAAGATTTGGATATTATTGGTCTATGCGTGTATGGGTTTAGAAAAGACCTTAATGTGTTATAAGATATAGCAATTGTGAAAATGTCTTGAAGGGTAGATTTAATTGTTTCATACTCATAAGTTATTAATCTTAGTACTTGTTTCTATACTATTTGGGCCTTCACTTAGAATCTAAATTTTAATTTAAATTGCTACGTTGTGTACTTGTGTTTACTTTGGAGGTTGCATAGTTGTCTACAAGGGTAGTTAATACCTCTTATTTGTTTTAATGGTTTTTTGGTTCTTGCTTTTGTAGAGAAGTGTTGTAAATCAATTAAAATTGGACATGCAGAAGTTACAAGAGGAAATCAAAGCACAATTGGTTTGTATCAAGACTTCATATCTAGTTGAATTATTTGTGAGCAAACATGTCCTCCAACTCATGGGTTTTTAAGGTTCTATAAAAAGTTAAACCAAATAAACATGTACTCTTTGCTAATTTCATTCTTACGTACTGAAACCATTTTTGTACACTACAGATAGGCTTATTTCAATTGAAGGGGAACTCAAAACACAGCTTGAGAATTTTGTGTAGGGAACCTAACATATCAAGTGAGAAAGTCACTTAGTTGTAATTCTAATTTTATATGCATATATGTCTGTTTTTTCTTATAAAATTGCTTCCACTTTAGAGATGTTACTTTGAGAACAAAATTGATTAATGTAACATATAAATGCATTGCAAGATTAGGCATCTTGTTCTTTTGACCTTTGTTGAAGCTTATGGGGAATTCTTGATTCTGCTGCTTTGCACTATTTCCTCTCTTCTTAGTGTTCTTTATATTTTACAAATTATTTTTCTGGGAAAATAATTAAATGAAACCTTTTCATTTCTTTTAATTTGACCTACTTCATTTTCCTCTTTTTTGATCTATTTTTTCATCATTAGTAGGCAGGTTTTGATCACTTGCCGCTGAAGGAATTAGCAAGAGGGAGAGGTTTTTCTGATCATACTACAATACGCCATTGTTGTATTGTCATGTGTTTGAGAGGAATTATCATTATTTCCTTTTGCAGCCTCTGTCATTCTCTCTCTAAGCCCTAAATTCAGATTTTCATTTCATTATCCATTATTAGTTCTTGTTTAACATATACAACCCCTTTTGCTTGTTACCTCTTTAACAATTTTTGGGCTCATCTTTTTCTTTTAGTTTCATTATTCCTAGAAGAATAATTATTTTAGTAGACATTATTTTAGTTATTATAAATGTGAAATTATTTTGAAAAGTTGTATACTTGTATGAGAAAGGTTGTTATTTGGATTTTGTGATTGAACATAGAAACTGGTAAACAATATATGCATTCAAGGGATTGCTCTCAAAATGTAAACCATATAATTTCCCCACAGGTAATTATATATTTGGTTAACCTTGGCACTTTAGAAGGAGAAATGAAATTCAATCAATACAATTCCATAAGGAAAATAAGCAAAGGATGTATTGAATTATCTTTCACATACTTGAAGAAAATTATCTTTTTGGTTGATTATGTCTTCTGTGTTGTTTGTGAATTGTCTTTCATCTACTTTCAAGTTCTTGTATGCCTTAGTTGATGTTCTTTTTGAGTCCCTACTCTAGCATGCCTTTAATTTAATCATTTACTATTGAATTAGATATGAACAAAAGTTGGATTTTGAAGCTGTGAGATACTCCCGAATATATGGATGGATTGTTGAAAATTTTGGACTTTGCATTTGCTAATGCATCATCTAATAATAGGATAAAGTGTCCTTGTTCTCGTTGTGGATTTAGACTATTCCAGGCTAGAGAAGAGGTGTATGATCACTTGCTGCTAAGACCTTTTCCAACAAGTTATACAGTTTGGCTATTACATCATGAGAGAGGTGAAGGAGAGACATCTAGTTATAGGCATGAAGGGCAACATACTAAATCTTCTGAATATCCAATGCATGACATGATTCACGATGCTTTCATATTCCCTAGACCACTTGCCAGTGAAGATTCCACAATGCATGATCTAATAAATGAGGGTGAAGGAAAGATGCCGCATTTATAGGAGGGTCCGAGTGGTAAAGCTAATGAGTTTTATGATTTGCTTAAAGATGGGGAACATGAATTATATGAAGGATGCTCAAAGTACTCAAAGTTGTCTTTTTTAGTGAAGTTGTATCATATCAAGTGCATTTGTGGGATGAGTGACAAGGCCTTGTCGATGATTATTGAGTTATTGCATGATGCCTTTGAGCATGCAAAGATCCCAAAATCATTGTATGAGGCCAAAAAGACTATAAGAAAACTTTGTCTTAATTATAAGAAGATAGATGCATGCCCAAATGATTGCATGCTATATTGGGGACCTGATAAAAGTTTGAATGAATACAAGTGATGTGGTACATCTAGGTGGACAAATTCTTCTATTGAGCATAAGCGTGAAATTGTTAATAAGAAAAAACAACAACCAACAAAGTTTCTTTGTTATTTTCCTCTAATTCCTCAGTTGCAAAGATTGTTCATGTCTAGTAAGACATCTGATGATATGAAATGGCATGCTGTGGACAATTAAGGATGGACTCATGAGGCATCCGAGAGACGTTGAGGCATGGAAAATATTTGACTCTAAATTTTCTGAATTTTCTTTGGATGCTCATAATGTTCGCTTAGCCTTAGCTAGTGATGGGTTTAATCCATTTGGAAACATGAGTACTAATTATAGCATTTGGCTTGTGATTCTCATTCCATACGATACCCCTCTTTGGACATGCATGAAACAAACTAACTTTATTTTCTCGATGATCATTCCAGGTAAGAAAATGCCAAGGAATGACATAGACATTTACTTGCAACCTTTAGTTGATGAGCTGAAAAAGTTATGGGATGGTGTTAAAACATTTTATGCTTCGTCAAATGAAAGTTAAAATGCGTACAGCATTGATGTGGACAATTAATGATTTTCCTAGTTTGGAAACATTGTCTAGGTGGAACACATATGGTAAGCTAGCTTGTCCTATGTGCAATATTGATACCAAACCATGCCGACTTCATCATAGTAGAAAATGGTGTTTTATGGGTCATTGCCATTTCCTACATACTGGTCACAGATTTAGATTGGATAAGGTTTGATTTGACAGTAAAGTTGACAAAAGGAATCCACTAACAAAATTATCAGGCTCAGATATTTTCAGGCAGGTTGAGAATATCCAAGTTTCATTTGGGAATACACCAGAGGTTAAAGGGAAAATAGGACGTGGCCAGCAAAATGCCAATGAAGATGAATCACATCGGAGAAAGAGGAGTATATTCTTTGAACTTCCATATTGGGAGTTTAATGCATTGCACCACAATCTTGATGTAACGCACATTGAGAAAAATGTGTGTAACAATGTACTATACACTTTGCTCAATGAAAGTGAAAAGACAAAAGATCACCTTAATGCCCAAAGAGACTTACAATAAATGGGCATAAGAGCTGAACTTTGGCCAAATGAGAATAGGAAATGTCCTTCTGCTATTTTTACCATGTCAAATGCACAAAAGGATATATTTCTTAAGACCCTGAAGAATGTCGTTGTTCCAAATGGTTACTCAAGCAACATTTCAAGGGGTGTTGATTTGAAGCAACATAAGTTGTTTGGGTTGAAAAGTCATAACTGTCATATTCTAATGGAACAACTATTACCAATTGCTTTGAGGAATGCAATGCCTGGTGTAGTGTTTGCGGTTTTAATTGACCTTTGTTCATTCTTTCGACAAATATGTAATAAAGTGTTGAACCCCATTGATCTTGTTACCCTCCAAGATCAAATTGTTCACACTCTGTCACTTGGAAATGATTTTCCCTCCATCATTTTTCACAGTCATGGTTCACTTAGTTGTTCATCTAGTTGATGAAGTAAAAGAGGGTGTCCTGGTGCATTATCAATGGATGTATCCAATTGAAAGGTTAACTTAACATGACAAATTTCTTTTGTCTACTTTCTTTAAATAACTAGATTGTTTTAGCTAAATCCATAAACATTTTAATGTGAAGGTACTTAGGTCGTTTGAAGTCTTATGTGCGTGATAGAGCACAACCAGAAGGCTCTATTATTCAAGGTTACTTGGCCGAAGAAATTCTTAACTTTTGTTCAAGATATTTGGATAACATGGAGACAAGAATCAATCGACCAAGTCATGTTGATGACCAACCCGATGGTGCTGAACACCATGAAAGCAATACTATGTTCCCAAAAGTTGGTAGATCAGTTGGGGGTTTCTTACATATTACATTAACACCAATGGAGAAGTTGCAAGCACATCATCACGTGTTGGTCAACTGTGTAGTAGTAGAACCTTTTCTTGAGTGAGTAATACATAAAGGATGACACAAACCTGGTCTTAGTATTTTACATTAGTTTATTCTTAATTATAAGGAATTTAGGGCAATAACAAAGAGGATGTTAAGGCATCGCACATGGTTGCAGTAAGAGATAGATAAAGTTGTACATAAGGAATTTCCTAGCTAGTTTTAAAAGCATGTGAGTAGAAGTTATGCTATCATTTTTTATTCAAGTTTAGAGGTTTAACTAATAGTAAAAACTAAGTGTGGTAATTCTTGATGCTAGATCTCCAATGAAGATGCTAGACATTCAGATGAATTAAGGTGGCTTGCACTTGGACCACTTGATCAAGCCAAACAACTTAGTGCTTACAGTGTGAATGGATTTAAATTTAGAACTCTTTCTTGAGAGCATGGGTTGAAAATTCAAAATAGTGGAGTATTTGGTATGTATGATACTAGGAGCTATGCAAGCAACCGTGATAACAATGTGGTAATTAGAGGTGTTCCTTATTATGAAAAATTGGTGGACATAATTGAATTGAACTATAATGGTCAATTTACTGTTACATTGTTCAAATGTCAGTAGGCTAACACCACTTTTGATAGAGGTATCAAAAGAGATGACTCCGGTTTTACTAGTGTTAATTTTTCTCGTTTGATACATGTTGGAGATCGAGAAAATGATGAGCCGTATATATTTGCTTCTGATGCTCAACTTGTTTTTTATGTGGATGATGAGATTGAAATAGGATGGAGTATTATAAAACATCTACAACCAAGAGACTTGTATGACATGGGAGAAGACAAAGAAGAAGAGCCAATTTATGATGTTGTTCCTTCTACACAATCAAACTTGGATAAGTGGGTTCATGATGGCAGTGGAGATTTGCAATTGGCAAGGGATGATAATATAGAAGATGGACCTGGAAATTATGTTTTTGTTGGCAATAATGATGGAGCTGAAGACTTTGTTTAGTTTTTATTAGTTGTGTTTCTATGTTTCTATTTTGCTTTTTAGTTACGATTGGCTATTGCGTTTCTGTATGCTTTTGAGATACGATTGACAAAAGATAAGTCACGAGGGAGTGGAAATTGCAAAATTGAATAAAAGTTAAAGCATATTTGACTATTATGTTTCTTTGTCTTTATTCCAATTTCTAACTACTAATCTCTATTCCAATCTCTAGGTACTGCAAAACTGAATGGTCTTTTATACTATCTTCACTAATATTGCATTTTGTAGTTTGATTGGGAAATGTGTTACATGAAAGGAAAATAGTGGAAGGAACAAGACAAGAACAAGGGGTCCATTTTATTCCTTTTTCTTTATGGCCTAAGTTCTATTGTGACTGTAATTTGATACTTTATTTTTAGAATTAAACAAGATCAATAATCTCAATTCATGAGTGTTAGAATATAGTTCCTTGTTCATATTCTAAGTAGGCCTTTTAAGAATGTCATTTACTTGATGTTTGTTATTTCCTAAAATGTAATTTTCTTTTTTCAAAATTGCAGCCATGCCCAGGAATAAACGCTTTAAATTTGCACTATCGGTTACAAAGAAATCAACTGCAGCTATGCCACATGCTCATATTAGGGCTTGTCCTGTTCTATCTTAGGAACGAGCTGATACTAGAGCTCATTTAGTTCCACCAGCTCATACTGATGCTCGTTCACTCCCAGCTTCCAATATGGGTGTTCATTCAAGGCCAGAAATTGATAGCATAGCTTAATTGAGTACACCAACTCAGATTGGAGCTAATTCAGTGCCATCCACTCATAGGGCATCCAGTTCTATCCTATCCAAACATTTACATGATCAAGAGGCTGATCCAGAGGATGATCTACAAGATGAAGATGTTGGTTCATTTGATGAAAATGTAGACAATCTTTTTTTAGCATCTAGTGACACTACTTCTAGTGGTAGTAGGAAGAAAAGTTATTGGGTTATTAATGTTATTTGTAAAAAATGTCTTCCTTTATTTTTTCAAAATCTAACTTTTACTATGATCATTTTTGTTTGATAGATTAAAGTTTTTGAAGCTTTAAATTTGAAACCTTTGGTGCATGAATTTGTAAAATTGGTAGTTATATTGTTTTTTTCCTATTTGTTTTAGATGAGCTGGATGACATAACTAAAGAAGCATGATACATGGTGCAAGATATGTGGTCAATTCCTGATGATAGAAAAATTATTGTTCTATGCAATGAGTTTGGGCAAGCCATAGGCGATGCAAATGGCATTTTGGGTGGCTTTTTAGGAGTTTTGGGAAGTGATTTCAATAAATTTCCCATTTGCTATACCTCTTGGCATAAGGTTCCTAAATCATATAAGGACATGGTGTATACTAGCATTATACATGTGAACAAATGTATTCTTCCATGTTTTTTGTAATCTCTTTGTGCCTTTAATACTAATGTCTTTGATTTCTCTATGCAGAAGAAATTTCATATAGTGGATAATCGACTCTAGAATAATATAAGTATAGCTTGTTTCATGAATTCTATAATAGCACTTTGAGCATGAAGGAAAATGTTGCAAAGTGACCTTCTGGAATTGATGAAGACCATTGGATATGGTTCATTGAGTATCGCTTGAATGAGAAAACAAAGGTGATCTATCCTAATTCCTCTTGCTCATTAGATCTATTTCAATTGGGATTCCAATTATGATTATTTTCAATATTGAACTTATCTTAGTGTTTGGATCTAAGATGTTTGTTGTTTATGTTGCACCCACATGCATCTAGAAGAGTGATGAGAAGGCCAATAATTTGAAATCTGAAAGTGAAAAAGAAAAGGGTTTACTTGCACTTTTTCGCTTTAAATTTTAGGTTGTCATGGCCTAGGAACATTGGAATAATCTATATCTGCAATGCTATTTGTTACATGTTGCTTTTGGATACTAGCAGCCCCTCTACTTCACCTCCCCTGGTCTGTATGGAAAAATGGTAAGTTAACTGAAAAGCAAACTTACCACAATCCCATACAGAGTTTACCAGGGTATGGAGCCAGCGTCGGTCTGTATGGCATGCTGAAAAAGGTCACCACTCCTCGTTCAGCGGAAGGTACGAGTAGTCAGTAGTCACTACTCGAAGGCAACTTCCAGTTGTAGCCGTCTCGTACATTGGTTTTCAACAGGTTACGGGAGACAAGGGAGATTCCTTGAGGTAGGATTTTTTATACCTACCTAGGGCTACTGCTTGCAACCTTCATTAGGGGTCCCACTCCAGCTCGAATCCCAAAGCTCTCTAAAGCTTCCACGTGCGCGATACCTGTCCAATGTGTTCTACAACCATCATACGATATTTTTCTAATAGGGGGGAAGGGTTGTAAAAGCCACGCAGGGAAAGCCTCACAGGGATAGGCAAGGAAGGGCCTCCTGTAACGCCTCGATTTTTCTACTAGAGTGAAAATGGCCAAAATGCCCCTATGGTCATTTTCAGCCCGAAATTCGAGGAAAGCCGATTCGGCAGTGCTCGAAGGGCAAACTCAATGTTGAAAGGGGATTGTATGACTCGGGTACCTTCCCGAGATCGAAATCTCGTTTTTCGAGTTTTCGGGTCAAAATGACCAAAACGCCCCTGCGGTGTTTTACCTGCTTTGCAAGTCTTGATGAACCCGAAACTTCTCCAGATGGTTTTAAAAGGCGTTTTTATGTAGACTATGACTTTAGTTTTGGTCCCGAAGGTCCCGGGCGAAATTAGTGTAAAATTACGGTTTTGCCCTAGTTTTGTGTTTTTACGATTAATCGCGTGATTAAGCAAACCTAAGCAATATTAGGCTCCAATCGAAGGTTAATTAATTTCCTTAATTAATCTTGAGTCAAAATAATTTATTAAAGTTGATTAGAACCTAAAAGTGCTTAATTACAACTTAAAATCTTATTTTAATTTCAAGACTCCTAGTCATGGAATCTTGAATAGTGTTTTCTCTTTCCAATTTCTTAAATCATGGAATTGTGTTACACATTGTTTATTCATAAATGAGTTTTTAATTCTCTAATGATGTATGAGCACTCCTAATCTTGTCATAAAATCCTTAAAACACATTCTTAGTTACCTAAATTTAAGCTTAATTATTCCTAACCTTGTACCTAAGCTAATACACATTTAAACCTACCATTAACACCCAATTAGATGATCAAAACTCACCTCCCCCATGCTGTCCCTGGTCTGGCCGAAACCTCCAAGCCTCCATATGCATCACATGTTCAATTTTTTAACACTCCAAGGCAATACCTCAAGTCACATATACCATACCTTATTATAACTTTCAATCAAGCTTGAATTTCCACATGAATAAATAATTAAAACAATCCATTTTTCCCATTTATTTGTGGCTGGAAAAGTTCCAGCCATGACAAGTTTCTAGAAGCTTAATTTCATCAAAAATTGATAGGAAATTCACTCACATCAAGCCATACCTTGTATCATAGCTTCCATACTTCAAACCATGCTTGAATGACCTTGTGTAAGAGATATTTTTCTCTCCCTTTTTCCCCCCTTAATGCTATGGCCAAGGCTTCCCTTGGTGAGCCCATGGTTATGTTTTTCTATAAATAGGATGCTTGTGATAGCTTAGTTGCACCTTGAATCATTTGCTAAGTTTAGAATTCTAGAGTTATCTTGCTAGTTCTTTTATTTTCTCTCAAAGTTCCAAGAGTTCTTTCTCTTCATCTTCATCCTCTCTTCACATTATCACCTCACCACTTCAATCCACCATATCATAACCTTAGATCATCATCAAATCTCTTAAACACTAAACCTCAAACACAAGCTTCCTCAAAACACATCTCCTTTCCTTTTCTTTCTCTTTGGCCAAAGCCATCACACCACCTTAGGAGGAGTTGCTCTTCTCATTTTCCTTTTCAAGTTCAAGCTTTCATCTTCATCACTTGGTAGGGATTTGCTTTTCAAACTTGTTTTTCTTGTAGAAGAGTTTTTCTCTAGCTTTCTCTTGGATTTCTTTTGAAACTTTTCTTTGGTTCTTTTCTTCCTTCTCATTTCGGCCATGAGCATGATAGCTTGATGATGAGAGTTTCTAGATGATGACCTTGTGTTCATCTCAAAGAAACCTCTAAACCTTGAGTTTTCCTTTTCTTATAACTTCATCTATATGATATTTAGCTCACATGGTTTTTCAACTTAAGAAAATTAATCTAAGGATTTCTGAAAGCCCAAGCTTACCCTTGTCAACCTTAAAGTTGGCCGGCACGTTCTACAGATTTTTCTCTAAATAGGGGTTTTGGGTACTTAATAAAGAACTTGACTTAGTTTCAATCTCTTTTCCTTTTTGTAAGGTTTTCGGTTTTGGTTCCTTGATCCTTGAGATTTTGTTTTGTTTTGAAAGTTGATTTAATTGAGCTTGGTGATGAAGTTCAAGAACCTCATAGTTCCTTTGAGAACTTGGTTCAAGAACTCTAAAGCTCTCTTTTTAATGAGATATGTGTTGGGTTGTTATCTTGTTAAAGTCTTGAATGAGCTCTAGCTAACCATAAAATGAACCTTGCATCATGTTTACTTTTATGCCTTGCACATCATGTTTATTTTCCTTGCTATCACTAAGTACCAAGATAATAAAGGAACTTGCATTATCATGTTTATATTTCAAGCTATGCATTACCATGTTTACATTTTAAGTTCTCACCTAAATATCAAAGATAATAATATGATGCATCTCATATTTATTTTATGCTCTCACTTTACTTTCTAATAAAAGCTAAAACAAGTGCATAAGCATGTTTATCTTTATGCCATCACTTTAATGAACCTAGAGCTCAAAGACTTGCCCATTGTTGTCTCAAACAAAGGTCTAAAATAATTATTTTCCATAGTTGAGATTTTGGCCCTAAGAGGTTTTAAGTTTTCCAAGTGTTAAAAATGTGTTTCATAAATTTTCTAAGCTTATATGAGTATAAGGAATATGTAGAACTAAGTTTTATGAATTCAGAACCTCTTGAGATGAAAATGATTTAGCTACTGTCCTCTCAAGTATTTTTATGACTTAAAGGATAAAAGTGTTTATGAATGAGTTTTGAAAGTTCTAAGAAGGTTCCAAGAGAAACTAGTATTCTATGTGCTTAAAAAAATTGTGTTCTATGCCTTTTATGGAGATGCACATTTCAGTTCTGCCTTGCCATTTATTGCCACTGTATGTGCTATTTTAATGATGATAATATGCTTATGTTTGAGTAAAAATAATGCTAAGACTCATATGTGAAAGATAGGATAGGTTAGAAACTAGAAAAGAATTAATTTGAGAGTTTTAGATCCCTTAATTATTGAATTTTCTGGATTTTGTCCAGCAAGGATTAGATTTGATAATCATGGTTTTAAATTAGTTTAAATGTGTAGGAATGACTCATAATTGGTTTAGGACTTGATCTTGATGCCTTAGGAGCAAGCTAGACTTAGAAAGGGTCATTGTTGTGACTCCTAGGAACCCGTAAAGATTAGGATTATAAATTCTGCATCCTTGAGGTCTAGAGATGTTCTTGATCATAGTGTGAGGTGAGAAATACTTAGTTATAACCTCATAGGTACCCAAGAGATTAGGTTTGATGATTAATAACTTTGAACGTGAGTTAAGGACCTTAAGAGTCAATGCCTAAGACATTAAAAGTCTTGAGTTTTACGATGCCTAATTTATGTAAGTATGATATATGATACATGAGCTTTATCTATGATGAGTTTGACGCATATGCTATGAAGAAGTTTTTACATGATTAGAATGATTATGTGATGATGTATGTGCTATGAAGAAGTTTTATATGAATGCGTGATAACATGATGTATATACCATGAAGAAGTTTTATATGATGATATGCTATACCTCATAAGAAATGTTTGTGTATGTCCTATATGTTTTCATGGCATAAGCAAATTTGAGGAAATTCGGTCTACAGCCGTCATGCTGCCGAATTTCCATCAAATTTGAGGAACTTGGAAAAAGGTCTTTTTGAAAATCATGAGAACCTAAATGTAACACAACATTGAGACGCCTTCTTGGGTGACACCGGTTTAGCCGAGCACCCCCAAGAAAACAAATCCATGAGGGTATTGACACAGAGCTTGTCAAAGCGGACAATACTACTATGCACTAGTTGCTAGTAGAGCGTTTCAAAGAGGAAATGACCCTAAGAGGTGATCCTTAATTTGCCCCCTAGCCCGTACTTTAAGTCGGGATTATGTATGTTACGCTTATCATAGGATAAGTAAGAGCTAGTGACGACTAGTTAAGGTATGAGCTCATAACCAAGAGATGTTTTAGGGTGGCCCCGTGAGATAAAGTTAAAGTTGAAATGTCACATATGCTATTAAAAACCAAGAAAGTTATTATGAGATTTATACCTGTCAACTTATGCCACTATTATAACGTTTTTGTGATTAGTTTATCCTTATGATGCATTCATGTTTTAGTATATTCCATGCTTAGTCATAAGACGCATTGTAAAATATGACGGACCTTGGATAACTAATGCTTTAGAAAACTAACTTAAAAGGAGTTTATATGCATACACACCTTTTTAGAAATAAAACCCAAGGTTCCTGAGGATGTGATGACGTCACTTAGTTAGGGATTGCCCTACTGAGAATTCTTTTAGAAGATTCTCATTCCCTCTCTCTTTTCTTCCGTCATATCTTCAGATGGCAACTTTCGTACTCTTCATCGACACCTCAACGTGGGAGCTGTACCATGACCCAGCACTCGGGTCATACCATTTTGAGGGTCGCTGCACAGTCAGAGTATTCATGTTGATGGGACGACCCTTCGCACACCCAGTACGGAGCTACTGCTTCACCCCGACTGCCCCCTACCATCATAACACGATTTTCGAGCGAGCTAGACCACGCGACGAGCAGATCCTCCGCATGCAGCCCGAGGCGTCAGCCGTACGTGACTACCTGGAGTACGTGCCCCGGACTCAGTATTCGAAGACGGATCCATCAGAGGACCCGCCCTCACACATGTACAGTTGGAGCTCCAGCCCCGTTCCCCCACCGATGAGAGCCAGCAGTGAGGAGACGGTGGTTCAGCCGAGGTTGGCTCGTAGGCCATCCATGCGCCCTCGCCGCGGTGGACACACTCCGATGATCCACATGGCCACTCTCGCCGAGATCCGCCGGTGGATCGATTCCACCCGTTAGTACTCGGACCAGCAGGAGTAGGTGCATAGGATGGGTAGTAGCTAGTGCACACACGCCACACAGTTGAGGACAAACCTTCTTTTGTATATGAGGTTGTCTACCTTAGGTGCACATGGGTATGGGTGTTGCTTTTATGATTTCCTTGTATTTGCTTTTCAGTTGTATTTCGTTCTTCTATGTACCGAATAGTCCTGCCTTTTGGTAGGTACATTATTTATATATATTCAGTTGATGTATCATGTTATTTATGTGTTTTATTATGATTTGCTCATATGACTTGTATGAATTCTCGTTCAAAGAATCATGCGTGGCTCTCACTTTGGTTTTAATTCCAAAAAGAAAAATTTTACCCATATTTCCGCTAAGTATTTTCAAAGTAAAGAATGAGACCAAGAGGTAATATTCTAAGGATTAACCTAAATACATACTAGTAGTATTAGGTTAAGATTTAGGGTGTTATACCTCCCGGGTGGGGGGCACGAGCAATAGGGATCTGAGGAGTTTGGGCGGGTATGGGACAAAGAAGGGGCTCCTTATTCTTGAATGCACAATCTGTTTGTTCAAGAGAGTTGAGTTCATAGAGAGCTGTGCCGCGAAGCCTTGTCTTAAGATTTAATAAATGGGCTGTCCAACTTAAGGCACTGACTCACGGGAGTGAGGCAGGGCCGATTGGTTGCTAAGGGGAGCGTAGGTGGGTTGGGGAGCTAAGGAATGTGGGCGGGCTGGGGAGGCCACCATTCCTGATAAGGAATAGAATAAGGCCTCTACCGATCTAATACAAGCCCGTATTCCCGAAGGGAAGAGCGCGATGGGACCACTGAAAGGAGGAAGAGGGGACTAATCGAAGGAGGGACCCGGTCTACAGACCCCTATTTCATAGGGGCCCTTATTGAGTTATACTCATAAGAGATGAGGGACCCATTAGGGGCCCTAACAACATGTATTGTTATGCTCAGAGCCACCTTTTTTCCCCAAATGCAGGAAGATTCACATTTATTAATGGCTGAAAAAAATGTGCTGAGAGGTTAGACTATTAGGGTAGGTTACTAACATACAAATCATTTCCTTTTCCTTTAAAACTTTAGAGAACTCTCTTAGTCACTACTCATTTCTAGGTTGAAAAGGGGTGTTTTTTGGTTTACCACTTTGCATATTGCATATCCCCTTTGAACGTAAGCAAAGCCTCTTATATCACCTGACAAGAATATTCTTCAATGTAATTTCTTTTATCCTTTTTTGGTTTCTGGTCCTGCGTTTCTCTTGCTTTGCATCCATGTAACTCTTTGAGGACCAACATTCCAAAACAAAATGTCTATGGAGTTAACTGGTTTTAAAATTTGATTAGCTTAACATTCTAATGATCAACAAATAATTGATTTAATAAATGATGTTAAAGGTAAGTCATAAGTTTAAATTTCTCTGTTAAAACTTAGAAAGAGATTATTGGCACGCTATAATTTAACTGTTATCACTCTTATAATTTGATAAGCTAATAACATCTTGATTAATTCATGGCATATATAACAGTTCTAGCCTCTTGTGTCTTTGACCTATTAGTTAGTGATTGATGTAAGAACAAAATGTCAAAGTTTGCTTCCAACTTGTGTTTATTTACAAATTTAAACAAGTACCAATATGTAATTAGGAACTATATAAAAGTCAAATCAACTTGCTTAGATAGTTATAGATGTAAAGCAAATTCCTTGTGTCACTTTGAGAATATATATATTAGCTACACACATTACTAGCTATTAGTATGTATATATATATAGACGAGCATATATATATGCTGACATAAGACTTTGCTCTAACTAGGATGTTTGATATATCCATGACTGCATTTAAGGCCACGCTCACCTATTTAGTTATAGTACCCACACACACACATATAGGAACTTATGAATATTGTTGGAGGAACTCGCCTATTTAAATTATACAGGTATTTAAACATGAATGATAGATATATTGTCCCATATGAGGTTTTCCACATATTTGAAGCGACATCATTATCATTGTGTCTTCTGCATTAATACTTTTGGGAAGTAATTGTATTTCTAATTTTGCAATAATAGGACATATGCAAGAAAAATGTTGAAAATCGAAAGAAGCAATTATACACCCACACAGGTGGCTCAAAAACCATAGCAAAGAGAAAACATAAAGAGATGATAGACCCTTTATCTGACTTATTGGTTCAATTTTTTGTTTAATTATTGACGATATGCAATAATGGCATACAAGAACGACAATGTGGAAGCAGTATTAGTAAAGGGGAGTTATGGGTTATGTTGCACAAGAAAAAGGATGGTTCTTATATTCACGACAATGCTAAAGTCATTGGTATAAGTATTGTATTAATTAAAGTTGTCATACCTTTCTTTTTTCAGAAAAAAGTACTTAATTTTAATGTTTAATGGATAAAATCTCTTTTGTAGGAAAAAATTACAAACATTGAGCATGAAGATGATTCCTCTAAGGGATTTTCACAAAAGGATTCACTTTCTCAAGCTATAGGGAAGGAGCACTCTGGTTGAGTTCAAGGTGTAGGTTTTGGGCCATGTCCTACTCAAGTCTTTGGTTAGACTGCATGTTCAAACGCACCTGTTGATCATGGATTCCAAACAGATATGAATGAGATGAAGTCTAAATTAGAAGCTTCTCGATTGAGGGTGCAGAATTTGGAATCAACGATTGAAGTAGAAAGATTAAAAAGACAAGCAATTAAGGGAGCTGTTAAGTGTATGCTGCAAATGCAAGGAAGCAATTTGCCACTTGACTTAGCTACTTTGATTAATGTGATGGTACATATTTTAGAACTTCTAAAATTAATTAGACTACTTTTGCTATTTTGTGTTTTATAAAACTATGTACACTACGATAGTGCAAAAAAAAGTTACAATTTATCTGCTATTTATAATTTCAGGCCCCAGATGAAGGGAGTGCACCAATTTCACCTGGTGTAAGATCGTCTTCCTCAGCTAGTCATGATGCTCAATAGCATCATAATCATTCCAACCGAAGTTCAAAATGAATGCATCATAGCTTAGGCTACTGCTTTGTTTAGCTTTCACTTCAAACACTTTTCTTTTATTGTTGATGTTATGTTCTTTTAGCTTTAACTTTTTTTAGACACTTGGATCTGTTTAACTATTAGTCAAAATTATGTTATGACATTTGATATGCACGTGATTTATTTAAAAGTTTAAGAATTTCTATGCAATTTTCCTTTATGTTTATGATTGTTGATTACTATTATTGTACAGGATACCAGTTATTGTTTTTGATTGTATGGTTCAAAATAAAATATTGAAAAGAGCAAAAAAAAAAGGAAAAAGGAGAAGTTAACACTAAGCTTATTTGCGGCGGTTTGAATCCGCCAGTAAAAAAGTATAAAAGACAAACTCTAAGTTTTTTTGCGGCAGTTTTAAACTACTAGTAATTGGTATTTGCAGTGGTTAAAAACCGCCACTAAATAAGATAACTTGGCACCAATCATACATTTTGCGACGATTTTAAACTGCTGTTATTTATCTAAAACCACCACAAAAAAAATTCCATGCCAGTTGTTAGAAGGGTTTTTCGACGATTCGAAACCGCCGTAAAACAAACTGCCGGGAGAACCTACTTTGACGATAGTCGTTCCAGTGGTTGCTCGAAACCACCGCTAAATGGTTTAAGGATGACAACATTCGCAGTGGTTTTGTGAACTGCTAGTAAACCATTTTTCGGCGGGTGAAAACATCCAGAAAATCAATTTCAAACTGCCGCTAAACACTATTTTTCTACTTGTGTGTATGAAACATTGAACTTGAAAACTGACTCCACATGCCTCTGCAACTCTCTTATGGAAACTATTGGATTTGCTTCAACCATGGGAAAGATACTAGTACAAATAACATTACTATCCAACTGCCAGTGTTGTTCAAGAACAGAATCATACTCACATGTGTGTCCTCCATTATATTTTCATACTTCACATACTTGCCTTTTCTACTGAAACGTAACATGTATGCTCTAATTACATCGATTACCAAACTTGACACACTTGCATTGATATTTTGTTTGGCCAGACTCGTAAACCTTGAATTGGTCTTTTCTTCTAATACTATTATTCTTTGTTGCAAACAACATATCTTCCTTGTCTTGAATTTGTTGTCCGACCTCGAATTCACCTTCACCTCCATCCACTGTCGTAGTAAGCCTTGTAAAGCTATTTTCAGGAAACACATCTAAGTTTATTGAAGAATAGTGACTAGGAAATTCCTGTGATATGAACTGAGATTGCCACTGTGACCTCATAAATTGAGACTGCGTATCATGGGTTTCCTCATCGCTATCATCATTACCTTCCTATTGATACAATCCTAGCTTTTTTTCTTCTTCTTCTACATCTTCTTCTCTATCCCTGTGATCTACTTGAAAATCGAAACCCATAATAGGAAACTTTCTAGTTGACGCCCCTACATCTTGCAACACCATATCTACAAAGCTAGGACTACGAACTGGTAGATCCTGAGCCACCTCAAGGTGTGTAGACCCATGTTGCTCCGGGGTTTCATTTACTGATGTATGAGGAGCAAAACCAGTAGAGCTCAAATCACAATCTTCTAGAACAATGAAAATTTCCATAACTCGAACCTCTGGAAATCAAGCTTGAAATTTAAACATCAGGCTCGTTTCATTGTCACTATAGATAGGAAAACAATTATACCTGACAACACCACCTCTGAATGCTATAGGTATTCTATAAAACATCTGAATAATCCATTTGTCAGGACCTATCTGCTCTTGTATTTTGCCTTGCAATTCCAAAAAACTTATAGACAGATTAACAATGACACCAACTTGTCTCTAACTACAAAATCTCACTCCTTCATTTGTTGTGTCTTCCATTTTTCCATCTTAATGAAAAAGTATGGAACACTCTGCCATTTTCTCTCAAATACCTTCACACACCAAATGGCTTATGATGGATGGTTTTATATATAGAAATGGTAACCAAATACATAAGGATCTCAGCGAATACGAAAATCAAAGAATACACAAGACGTCCATGTATAAGTTGTACACTGCTTAATATGCAAAGGGTCCATGCATATCCTGTTTGGGCATGAATACGCATGTGGCCCTTGCATATTCATTAACAACATGAATACGTAGGGGCCCATATGATTTTTATGTTCTGTCTTGTTGAAAAAAATCTCTAAGTCACTTAACAAAAATCTTTTTTCCGTTTATTTGCGTAAATAATGTTTTTTTTTTGTGTTATTTCCGTCAAAAAGCCCTGATGGTGCTTATCTAGAGAATATCTAAAAGTTTATGTCACATTATTACAACATTTTATATCGTATTGTTTGATGTGTTTTTAGTAACCTCTATCATAATGTGATAAGTGCAACTCTTTTTTATTTTTTTTAAAAATTATTAGGCATAAAGTCTCAACACTCTCAAAGGTGGAGTGGAGCAAACATTTATAATAGGAACTCATGTAGTACATAAACCACACTCCGTTGAACACCTTAAGCATAATATTTACAGCACCTTAACCAATGCTTATATATCTAATTAGAGCTCTCTGAATGCCAACACTTACAACACTATGCAAACTCTTTACATCAACTTACTCAAAATTTTCTACTGAATCCTAGGTGCAACACTTTTTTTATTTTAAATCTCAATTTGAGGAAGAGAATCATTTTCTCTCAAATAATCAAGACTGAGTTTATGTGAAGTGTTTGAAAATCTAGAAGTGGAGAGACGTGATCAAAGTTTCAAAGAAATTGTAAATGTAAAAACAAATGAATGAAAAAAAAAACAAATAACTTAGATACAAATTTCAACAAGACAGAACAAAAAAATTAAATAATTGTCACTCATAAACCAAAGTTTGTTGCTCCATATGTGCTAAGTGACTTAGAGAGTAAGACTTAGTATAAGTGTTGGATTGACTCAAATGCCCTCCAACTGAGCCTAAGGCTCTTATTTATAGACAAATTCTATCCTAAAATCTTGCTAACAACCTACAAATTCCTTTTTCTAATTGATCTGTCATGCTTGCTTCTCTCCCATGTTTGCTTGTTTTCCAAGGACTCTCAAATTTATTTATATATCCTATTTTCCTCGACTTATCCTTTGACGTTATGCTTATTTTATATATCCTATTTTTCCAATCGTCTTTCTATTATTACAGGATAGTGTATTCAAATTAATTTTGACACTCAACAAATGCCTTCTAAACTCTTATTTATGTCGATTTTTTATTTGGGATACTATAAACAAGAGTTTCTCACAACTTTTGACACATCTCTCTAACATGTGCATACTCTTTTGCCACATCATTTAAGAATTTAATGCCACTCACATCTATTCAGTTGTCATCATCATTAATTTCAATTTTCAAAACTTGAAAGACATTCCACTTTTCCTTTGAAACCTCCTCAACCATATTATTTTAACAACTCAAATTTAAACATTTAAGATTTCTTAATTTCCCTCCATACCAAACCTATAAATTCTCTTTTCTTCTTATTCTCTCTTCTTTCTATAACTTTCCAACCTTTGCAGCTCAATCTTCTCTTCAACTTCCTTCCTTCCTAACTTACTCAGGTCATACTTCTCTTTACTTCTCTTAACAAATCCCATTTCATTCTTACTCTTACTTTATTTCTCCTTTTCAAAATGGCAAGAAAATTTCTAACCGATTCATCTTCCTCTAGTGTTTGACTCGTATTTCCTCCTACCACTAACTAGATTCTACTCCTAAAGTTGGTGTTATCAACAAGGTATTAATCCATTTTCCATTCCAAAAGCAAAATGTTGGTTGTTTAGGTCTTGTGTGTTCTGTCAATAGACCTAAGCAATTTGAACCTATTCTCCCTAACTAACTGCATAATGATTACATTGATCTTAAAGTTAAGAAAACAAAGATACATGTCACTTTTGGATAGTCCCCTGTCAGTTATTTTATCGACAATAGATTATCAAGGCATGTCCTTTTGACCCAACTCCTGAATACATTTGTGTGTGTGTGTATATATATATAAAGATATATTTGTTAAAGTTTTGGATCCTTTATTTGTTTATTGCTATAAAATAGAGATTTATAGAGATATTATATCTTTTAGTTAGTTTGAATATAATTTATAAAGATTTGGTGAGAGATTATTAATTATGTAATTAAAATTTGAAACTAAAATATCAATCTTTTAAAATTTTGCACACTTGCTCATGATTTAAATATTACTTGATTGTAGGGTATTATTTATCTTCTAAAATCTTATTTTTGAAATTAACAAATTTATTAAATGTTTAAAATTACTTTTCTGTTCTTCAGCTAATTAGGTTGAGTTTTCCATTGATTTTTTCCTGATTGATTAAGCTTTGGCTTATTTATTAATTAGTACTTAATTAATTAATTAATTATTTAGGATATTACACCAAAAGGGTGACCTACAATCTTTTTTGGATTTCAACAAGCAAGGATAGGCTCATCGAGATTCATTTTGGAGTCAACTTTTATCCCCACATATTTTCCCCATCAACATCAAGATCTCCTAAAAACTTACCATACATGCTCCCAACACCCCTTCTCGACAAATGGGTTTGTTCAAAGCCTTCCTACTCCCACAGTTGATAAGCCTAAGCACTGTGACAAAGCGGCAGCCATTTTTTACAACTCGTCAACTAGCTCAGCTCGCTCACACAATATCAAAATTTGTAGCCTTTACTAACATTTTAACTACTCTCTTTCCACCTATGTAACTATTGCACGGTGGTCTAAATATTTCAATAGCATTTGTGTTATGGGAGGTCATCAAACAAGGATGACTAATGAGCTTGTTTATGTGCAGAGGTGAGGAAAAGGGAAAACTAATGGCACAAGTACACCTTATTCTTTCTTTGCTTTATTTTTGTAATTACTTACTATATTTTCTAACACTTTCTCATTTCTTCGACAAGTAAGGCCTCTCAACATCATGTAGGTCTAAAGGAAAGAATACTACCATTGTCAAGAGATAAATTAGTGTCGAAGAGGGGGGATTCTTGAACATGAAGAGAAAATCCCAAAAGTAGATCCTGTACCTTAAACTCAAGAATGAAGAAGTGGTTGAGCAAACTCAACCAAAAAGAAAATGTAAAAGCAAAGCATCAGGCTTGCTCCCCAAGGCCAACAAGAGTAAAGGAACTTCTCCAAAGCTTCTAAAAAACATCCCACTAGGTAACATCTTTCTTATCTTGTTTTTGCTTTCCAGTCCCTTAATCAACATTTCTTCTCTTTCATAGACTCTGGCCTTTGCTACTTCTATCTCCCAATAAGAGACTACTGATGAAGAAGTTATACCTTATCTTGTTCTTGTTTTTTCTATAATAATCTACTGAGCCTTCCATGCACATGGTTCATGAACAAATACTTGCGGAAGCTACTCAAGAGACTCAAGGGGATACTGCCATAGTTCATCCAGTGAAACTGCAAAAAGAATCTCGAGAGAGCCTCAAGATGACACCACCCTTGAAAGGATAATGCAAAACCAACCTACTACTACAGACTTTACCAATGTAAATGTCTCTTTTCCTTCAATTGCTTATGATAATCCCATATCTTTTTACTAATATTAGTATCCCTTTCGAAGCAGACCACTATTCTTGGCAATTTGGTCATTCATCTTTTGTTGATATCACAGGAGATTCTAGAAAACCTTCTAAAGGATCATTGGTTACCCAACTTTTTCATACTTTTTCCTTCCAAATCTTAGCATTCCCTGAGGATGAATTGGTTCAAACTCTAAGAGAAATGGCAGAAGACAACACTCTAACTAAATTGGAGAAAGCTTTGAGTGGTCCTTCCCTAAGCAAAGTCCTTTTAGCCAAATCAATTACTAGCAACTCTTCAACAATTAATGCTTCTTAACTCCTCTTTGTGGTGTTATGATCTTATTGAGAGAAAAGATCTAGCCTCAATAACATCCAACCAAGGAATCATGTCAATTGATGTTGAACTACATTTGACACCTGGCCTTTCAAAAATCATCATTTCCCTCTGCTCTTGACAAGCTTTGTCCAAGCTTGAGGTGTTTTACAAAGAAGTTAAGTCTTGTTATCATTATAGTATGCAAACACTTCTGAACTTCAACTAACTTCTTACTCAAAAAACTCAAGTTTTGGACATCCTTAACCAATTTCAAAAGACCACGCTCGACATCTTTTAATCTAGAAAAAACCAACACAAAACTTCTTAATATTGCCAAAAGAAGAGTTGAGCTTCAGAAGCCTTTCTTGCTATTAATGAAGAAGAACAATATCTTCTAAATTTAAAGGAAAAACACAAGTTGGAAGTGGAAGAATATAAAGTGAGCATGGCAAAGAATACAAACATTTCTGCTGACTTTGCCAAATCATTACCAAAAGCTGAAGAGGGTGTAAAGAGTGCCCAAAGCACTGAAGAGTCCTTTGTTTAGATGTTGGAGGATTTGAAATAGTCTATCACAGCTGCTAAGTCTTAATTATCTTTTGTTTTCATATTTTTCTCAGTTTGGATTGTACTGCTAACAAATTTTTAACAACTGAATTAATCTTTTGATGATTATTTTGCTCATAATATTTCTTTAAGTATTTTCCATTTATTGTAGGTGCTTTAAATCTTATTTCAATTTTGAAGCACAAGCACTTCCTTAAAAAACTCTATTCCATGTGGAAAGGCCTTTCCCAATTTGGGGGGTTGAATTGTGCTTTAACTTTTCTTTCCTTTTTCATTTATAGAAATCTTAAACAGATACTATCAAGTTTAAACTTGAAGTGCGGTAGAAATAACGTTAGTCTACGTCAAAAAATAATTTGCTAAACTATGATAAAGATGTGTAAAATGCATTTGAAAAGGTTTTCTACAAAACACTAAATAAAAGACACAAAGCAGTAAATACGGAGAGTTAAGGAAGAAGAAGATACTGCATATGAATTTTTATGAGTTTGACCAACCCATTTATATTCAATTCTCAACTACCATTGAGTTCCATTAAAAATCTTTTTCCACCCGAGAAAGTTAGATAGTTTTTACAGCACCCTTCTCAAGCTTTATGCAGTGACTAGTAGCTCACTCTACTACTACACCTAAGTAGTTTTTTATTAGCCTCTTCAAGCTAACTTCGTGACTAGTAGCTCACTCTTCTATCACACTCAAGTAGTTTTACTTAGCCTTTCCAAGCTAACTCACAATGATCACTACTAGATCGTGGTTATAAAGGTTTGTGTTTGGGTTGTTTCACGCAAACTAACAAACACTCTAGTTTTTGTAGAATAAACAGAATTAGACCTGGAAAAATTGAATGACTTCTTTCTATCTATTCTCCCTAGGAAAAATGATATTATTTAATAAGAGCATAGAAAGAAGATTTTTAGAGAGATGAAACTGATTACAAGCTATAATAGTTTTACAATGAATGGGAGGAAAAATTTCTTTAGCGTTTCGGCACACTTGATAAGCAAAAGTCTCTTCGTTGTAAGCACAACATCTCCTTTTATACTTGATCTACATTTATAACTATTGACCTTGATCTATTTTCCTAGTGACACGTGTTAATCTTCTTTTTGTGTCTTGGAAATAAGGTCTAGAGGAGTAGCTCGGCATGTCAGAACAGTTGCAGAAGCCGTTGTGTAATAGAGGTTTATGAGTCCACCTTTAGAAACTACTTTTTATTTTCTAAACAAGGTTCCTAAACGTTTCCTTCTAGAAACTTGGGCAGTTGACCAAGTTGGCAGAAATGATGTCACGTCAATCCTTGATTGGCTTTGACTTTAAATTTGAATTTCAAATTTCATTCCTATTCCTATAAAGTGCACCATTTACAGTGAAACGTGCTTTCTGAAGTGCCATCTCCATTTCTAAACTTCTCTTTAATCTTTTACTGTTCAATAAAATCCTGTTATTAATGATATAATTACAATCATGATGATTGAAAATGGTAGAACACACTTACTTTAGAGTTGAATTGGAATCTTCACTTGAATTTGCACTTTTAGAAGTCACGTGTTACTTTCTGAAGATTTGAGTATTGGTTTCTTGTACTTGAGAATTTTCTTTCATCCATTAAGCATATACACATTCATTCCATGATATATTTTTAACTTTCATTAAGTCTCAATACCTTCAAATGAGATTAAACATGTTTGCACTTGTCATTGTGAAAATATTCTCATATTAAGAAATGTGTATGCTAACGTAAAATGACCTATTTGTTACTTCAAGAAACTTGAGGAAAAGATTAGTCCTTCTTCAAAATATTTTCACAAAATTGGTTATGTTATCACTTAAAATATTTAGCACAAATGCTTTCTAAAGGGTTCTAGAGCTAATAGGATCATGCCATAGCTTCTTTTTGTCTTATAATATTTTTCAAGGTACTAATTCTCTCATATTCTAATTGAAATAACTTATCAAACATTGAGTTCCAAGAGTTTTCTACAGGAAGCTCACTTTGCTTTAATAGCCTAATAGTTTACAAATTAACTTTGACTGGCATGTCATCATCATGTCCATATACTAACTTTTAGGGAGTATTATGTGTTGAATCCCGTGGTGAGTTTCCATAGGCCCATAATACTTGACCTAGTTTATTATGCCAATTTTTAGGCTACTTTCCAATATGCTTTTTAATCATACCAATAATAATATTATTTGCAACCTCAACTTGTCCATTTGTGTAGGCATAATAAGGTGTCGAAGTAATTATATTTATTTTTCTTGAAGTTGCATATTCTGCAAACTTCCTCCTTGTGAGCATCACCCCTTAGTCTTTGGTTATGGATTCAAGTATCCCAAATCTTTGTAGAATTTGTTCTTATAAGAAATCAGTAATTTGATTTTGGCTTACCTCTTTAAGGCCTTATCTTCTACCCATTTAGAGAAGTAATCCACAACCACTAAAATGAAAGTCAAGACCTAACTTGGGAACATGATCGGCACATGAGGGATTGGTTCCCATGGAAGCCTCGGGTAACTTAACTGGCTAGCATGCACAAAATAATATATTTACATTCCAAAATCTAGTTTAAACATCAATCGGTTCCAAATAATCCAATTTCAAATAAAAATTATAATCCTAAGGAATTTCCAAAACATAAATTTTGAACATAAAATTGAGTAATACTAATTTGGGCCACAGCCAAACATATTAAGTGATTGAGGAAAAAATAAATAATCATAAAGTTATCCATGTTTGGGATCCTGCCTATGCAATTACTAGAGCGCTACTAAAACTAACATGAACCTATAACAAGCTACACTCCGAACTGAAGAGCACTAAAAGAAATTGCAGCACTATTGAAGTGGATCCTGTGGTGCAACTGAACCTATAGTTGTATCAGTAAGGGAGGAAAAAGATGGGTGAATTCATCAAAACTCAGTAAGCAGGTCTCCACTTACAACCCATATAGGACAATAACAATATAACATATAAGTATACATGCAACTGGCACAAAACATTTTAATATTTAAATATATAGTTGTACTAAACATAATATTTTAACTAAATTCATAAACAGTAACTAATGGAGAAATAGGAGCTAAACTGAATAAATTAACTATACTGAACTGAAAATTGAAACTAAAGGGCTTTTTAACTATATCCCATAAAATGGACACCACATTGGGTTATTTACTGTAATTGGGGTTAAGCTAATCCTCTAGCGGACCACTCAATACCAAGGTTAATAATCTTGCAATAGTTAACTCATTGTTCTGTTTCTCAATAATTACTGGCTAAAAACTAACGTTCATGATAGTCAAATATTTGTGTTGTTCATACCAAACTAGGGTTTCACACATTTTGTAAACTGAGAAAAAGAGTTTTAAGGCATGCAGACAACAAATATGGTCCCATGAGTTTTCAAAATAACACTTTCATGATAACTATGACAAATAAGAATTTTCCCAAAATGTGGCATAATCCGTGAAAGCATGTGTTTGGCATAAATCATTCTAGAATTTCATAAGCACTTTATATAGTGTAGAGAAAGTGTTGATAATGACCAAAATTATGGCTATAAGCTCAAATCAACTCACAGTTGGTAGCTAAGAATGTGCTTCCAATGCCAACTTGACTCTAAGGAGCATGAATGACATTGATAACTACCAAAGAGTACATAGAAACCATTTATGAAGAATTCAATTAGGAAAGACAAGGAGGAAGAATGTTGTGGGAAAATCATACTTATCATCGCTTAAACCCTTAAATTAGATTAAAAAAAAAAAGAAAGAGAACTAGAAAAATCCATGAAAAAAACTTAGGGAGGGGTTTATATAGCATTAGGATGTTATAATGAAACTATATCATTTTAGACATGTTCTAGCATTACGACTGCTGCTACAACGGTCATAGACTGCTTTAGCGGTTGATAAGGGAAATGCCGACCATGCATAAATACTTGACTATTATAGTAGTCCATGACTACTACAGCAGTATCCAACAAACATTATAAGACCTAACCACTATAGTGATCCATAACTGGTACAGCAGTCCCCCCATAGCTACCACATATCTCTTTTTATGTATTTCATGCATCTGGGGCCTTCCCAGCATCATGGATGGGCTTTGGGGGACCCTAAGGTCAAAATAGATTTATCAATGGATACATGGATCTAAGGCATAATATACTCCCCCTTTAAAAGAGATTTGGTCCCCAATCTTAGACAAATGAGGTGGAAAACACTCGGATACTCGATCTTTATGGCTTCTTCAAATTCTCATGTCACTTCCTCATTGAAATGGTTCCTCTAGATGACTTTCACTAAGGCTACCTCATTCAAGCAAAGCATCTTGATTTGCATATTGACAATGGCAATCGGTCCCTCTTCATAGGACAAGTTCTCATCAACTTGGACTATTTGCATAGTGAGCATGTGAGACTTGTCAAGCATGTCCTTCCTGAGCATATTGACATGGAACTAGGGTGTATGACTAATAAACTAGAAGGTAGTTCCAATTTGTAAGCCACTACTCCAACTCTTTCTAGAATCTCAAATGGACCGATATAATGAATTGTTGGACATTTTAAATAAAATAATGCAAATGAAATAACCAAATCTGAATAAAAATAAAATAATGCTCACGATAATACAAAAGTGAAAAGGAAAAATTAAACAACACAATAAGAATAAATTGAATAGAGTAGCTTATCAATATTATTGGCTGAGGCGTGCTACGCACTGAGTTTAAGATTACTTCGCCACCACGAGTCAATCACTCAATGTAGATGGTCTTTACAGCTAATACTCCCCAGGATACAACAGCCACTTCTCACTAACTCTGCACTTGAACTAGTGAGGCTATTCAAGAACAACTTGTTGGATTGCTCAAGGGAACAACAAGAACTCTATTTTTTATATGTTGTGTATGAAGTAAAAAACACAATTAGTATTCTTCTAAGAGCGTGACTTTTTTTCCTGTATTTCACAAAGATCATTACCCTACTATTTATAATAAAAGAAAGACTTCTTTTCCTATTACATAACATTCACAAGGGAAATGTTGCAACTGAAAGACGTTGCAATTCATGAATTTCTTTAATTAAAATTTAATCATTTTTCCTGATTAAAAGTAGCATTCATTTTATCATTTAATGCAAAAGCAATGTTCTGAAACATAAAAAACAAGATGCAAATATGTGGATGATATTTGATGATGATGATGATAATAATAATAATAATAATACCAACTTTGAAAAATAATAAGTAAAATATAACAATCCCCCATATATTTCAAAGTTAGTATTTTATTGAATACCATGAGCATAAAAATTTAGTGCATTAGTACTAATGTCTTTTGGACTATGAACTAGCACCTAGAGTAAATGAAATTTCAATCACAAGAATGTCGGTGAGATTAGAACCTCTATGAACCTTCATTCTACACGTGACTCAGTGATCTCACCACTCACATTGTATTTTCTTCCAAAGTTGTTCAACGCGGTGTGGTGCATTTTGGCCTTGCACCGTTACTTGGATTTCATGAGTGGCTCTAGAGAGTTTGCCTAAACTCCCATAGAGGTGGCCCCACCTCAACCACTCACATAGGTTAATCTATCAAGTGCATACTACAGTCAAACACACCATTCATTCATGAGCTATAGATTCATTAAGAGTATAAACTCACCCTTTATTTTGCTATAGTCACACACTATCCCTCAGACATTATACACCATAGGGATGGACTAAAATGGATAGTGTTTAAATAATTGACAAATGACTTGTTTTTACCCATATAAACCTATACTTTGAGCAATTCTCAAATTTAGGTTAGGTTACCATCACTTTCAATCTTTGAATTGAGCTTTAGTCCCATCCCCTTCGATGTATCGTCCACTAGCTTTCTGCTTAGTGGCTTTGTCAGAGGATCCGCCAAATTCATCTCTGACCTCACATAACTTATGGAAAAGATTCCATCATTTAGTAGCTGCTTCACATAATTATGACGTATAAGTATATGTCTTTGTTTTACATTATAAACTTTATTATTTGCTCTTGCTATTGCCGCTTGGCAATCACAATGTATAGATATGGAAGACAAGAGTTTCTTCCACAAAGGAATGTTAGCTAAGATGTTTCTTAGCTATTCAGCCTCAGATCCCGCTAAGTCAAGAGCAATAAACTCAGCCTCCATAGTGGATCTAGCTATATAGGTCTGCTTGGATGATTTCCAAGCGACAACACCACCACCAAAGGTAAAAATGAATCCACTCGTGGATTTAGTCTTATCTGAATCAGAGATCTAGTTAGCATAAGAGTACCCTTCAAGTACATCTGGATATTCCCCATAACATAGACCATAGTCTATGGTACCCCGAAGGTTCTTCATAACTCTACACAGAGCAAGCCAATAATCCTTATTAGGATTATGTGTATATCTACTCAATCTATTCACAGCATAAGCAATGTCAGGCCTTGAACTATTCATCAAGTACATAAAGCTACCAATTATTTGAGCATACTAAGGTTGTGACATTGCATTCCCATTATTCTTTTTCAAATGTAAACTACTGTCATATGGAGTGCTTACAGGTTTAGAATCATAAAAATCAAATTTTCTCAATATTTTCTCAACAAAATGCTCTTGAGATATTCTAAAACCATTTTTAAATTTCTTTAGCTTAATCCTCAACATTAAGTTAGCTTCCCCTAAATCTTTCATGTGAAATTTTGATGATAAAAATTGTTTAGTTTCATTAATCACATCAATATTGGTTCCCAGAATAAGCATATCATCCACACATATACAAACAATAACACCATTTAAATTATCATCAAATTTACTGTAAATACACTTATCAGAATCATTTACAGTATAGCCATCTTGCACCATCACTTTATCAAATTTTTCATCTGATTGCTTAGGCGCTTGTTTATGACCATATAAAGATTTAATTAATTTGCACACCTTGCTCTCACTACCTGGAACCACAAAACCTTTAGGTTGATGCGTATATATTTCTTCTTCTAAATCCCCATTTAGAAAAGCAGTTTTAACATCTATTTGATGTATTAATAAATTATGAATAGCTACTAAAACAATCAAAATTCTGATAGAAGAAGTTCTAACCACAGGTGAATATGTATCAAAATAATCAAATTTTTCCTTTTGTGTATAGCCTTTAGCTACCAACCTAGCTTTGTATTTTTCAATTGAATCATTAGCTCTTAATTTCTTTTTAAAAATCCATTTACATCCAATTGGTTTTACTCCATTATGTAAATCTACTATCTCCTACGTATGGCTACTCATTATTGACTCTAATTCACTATTAATAGCTTCTTTCCATAAAGGACCATCTAGAGATGATATTGCTTTGTGGTATGTTAAAGGATCCCCACCCATTAAAAAAGTGTAAAAATCATCACCAAATTTAGTTTCTTTTCTTTCTCTTTTACTCCTTCTAAGTTCAGTTTCTTTATTTTCAAAGTTACTAGGTTCACAACTATTTTTGGATAAAGGTTTTCTTATAGGAGTTTTCAAGGGAAATACATTTTCAAAGAACTCAGCATTTTTTGATTCAATAATTGTGTTTACATCTAAAACATCACTTCTTAATACTAAAAATCTATAAACAGCACTATTTTTAGCATATCCAATAAACATGCAATCACAAGTTTTAGATCCAATTTTCCTTTTCTTTGGTTCAGGTAACAATACTTTTGCTAAACACCCCCACACTTTAAGATATTTTAAATTAGGTACCTATTTCTCCCATAACTCAAAAGGTGTTTTTTCTTGTTTTCTTAAAAATTTCCCTGTTTTGAATGTGGCATACAGAGAGAATAGCTTCCCCCCACAAATTTGGAGATGCACTAGAACTTATTAGCATAGCATTCATCATTTCTTTTAGTGTTCTATTTTTTCATTCTATTATTCCATTAGATTTTGGTGAATAGGGTAGTGTTATCTCATAAATTATTCCATATTGTTTGCAAAAATTATTTAGAGAAATTGACTCATATTCTCCTCCTCTATCAGATCTTTGTCTTTTAATTTTCTTATTTAATTTATTGTCCACTTCAACTTTATAAATTTTAAATTTCACTTCAACTTCATCTTTGCTTCTTAACAAATAGACATATGTGTATCTTGAAAAATCATCTATAAAGGTAATATAATATCTTTTACCTCCTCTAGTCATTGTAGATTTTAAATCACCTATATCTGAATGTATTAAACCTAATAAACTAGTCCCACGGAATTCTATAGGCTTACATGTTTTCTTTGTACTTTTAGCTTCTACACATATTGGACATTTAACGTTATTATTTGTTGTCATATCATGTATAATCCCTTGTTCTTTCATTTTCTTTAGGTAAAAAAAATTAACATGTCCTAATCTACCATGCCGTAAATCAAAAGAATCAGAATCAAAACATGCATTTTCACTTGTGACAGATGAAACATTTAGCAAATAGAAACCATTACTGAAACATCCTTTTCCTATGAAATTTTCATTTTTAGTTAATATAACTTCATCATTTTCAAAATTAACTTTAACACCAGCATTAGTCAACATAGATACAGAAATTAAATTATAACACATCTCATGTACACAAAGGACATTTTTTAGTGAAAGGATTTTCCCAAAAGAGAGTTTTAATTTACAGTTCCTTTACCAATTACTGTGACTCTTGTAAAGTCAACAACATATATATCTTACTCTCCTTCCCTTACATCACTGTAGGAGGTAAAAATATTTCTATTTATACAGATATGCCTGGTAGCCCCAAAATCTACCACCCAAAAATTTTCCTCTATTGTAAAATAATTTTCAGTTACAATTGCACAATATCTAGATGATTTGTAAGTAAGGTACTTATGTGTAGTGTTGTCAAAATGAAGTTGGGCTTTGTTACCATTGGCTGCAGCATGACTGAAACCTTGGAGTCGTTGACCAGCCTTTGGCACTTTTTTCTTTCTTTCTTTTAAAGTGAAACTTAGTATCTATCAAGCTAAAGGACACAACTTGTGCAAAAGGTAAATTAGATCACTAATATCAATAATGATAATAACACAATCCCAATTAGACCAACACTTAAAAATAATTGAAACGTAATTTAAATGTAACTGAAGTAGAAAGTACTCAAGATTGTTGGAAATTTTAAATAAAATAATGCAAATGAAACAACTAAATCTGAATAAAAATAAAACAATGTTCATGATAAAACAAAAATGAAAAGGAAAAATTAAATAACACAATAAGAATAAATTGAAGAGTAGCTTATCAATATTATTGGCTGAGGCATAGGCACTGAGCTTAAGAGTACTTCGCCACCACTAGTCAATCACTCGATGCAGGTAGTCTTCACAGCTAATACTCCGCAGGATACAACAGCCACTTTTCACTAACTCTGCACTTGAACTAGTGAGGCTATTCAAGAACAACTTGTTGCATTGCTCAAGGAAACAACAAGAACTCTATTTTTTATATGCTATGTATGAAGTAAAAAACACAATTAGTATTCTTCTAAGAGCGTGACTTTTTCTCCTGTGTTTCACAAAGATCATTACCCTACAATTTATAATAAAAGAAAGACTTCTTTTCCTATTGCACAATGTTCACAAGGGAAATATTGCAACTGAAAGACGTTGCAATTCATGAATTTCTTTAATTAAAATGTAATCATTTTTCCAGATTAAAAGTAGCATTCATTTTATCATTTAATGCAAAAGCAACATTCTAAAACATAAAAAACAAGATGCAAACATGTGGGTGATATTTGATAAGATATCATACTAATAATAATTACAATACCAACTTTGAAAAATAATAAATAAAATAGAACAGGTTCAACTTTCCTCACTTACCAAACCTTACTACCCCCTTCATGGGAGACATTGTAGAATCACTTGGTCCGTAACTGGAAACTCCAAGTCACGTCAAAGGTTATTTGCATAAGATTTCTAACCAGATTGTGATGCTAAAAGACATTCTCTAATCAACTGAACCTTTTCTAAGGTTTCTTGAACTAGGTCCTGGCACAAGGACTTAGCTTCCCTAAGCTCAAAAAATCTAATAAGAGACCTGCAATGCTTCTCATGCATGGCTTCAAACAGTGTCATTTGGATACTTGCCTAGTAACTATTATTGTATGAGAACTTGATCAGGGGCAAATGGTCACACCAGTTCCCTCTAAAATCTAACATACATGCTTTGAACATATCTTCTAAAGTCTATATTGTCCTATCTAACTAACCATCTTTCTGGGGATGAAAGGTTGTGGTCAAGTCCACATGTGTCCTAAGAGCTTCCTAGCTAAAATGCCATCCAAAATCACAAAGTGAATTAGGATCCTCTGGCTTATATGATGGACACTTGAACACCATGAAGCCTGACTATCTCATTGAAGTACAAGTGGGCATATTCACTACAACATTTTAGGCCTAAGGTAACACTTTTTGAAGGCAACAATTATAAATTGTTGCCTTTGGTTAGTATAGGCAACGTTTTTCTGAGCACAAGGTTTTGGCAATGGATTTTAAAGCAATGTTTATAAAACATTGCCTTAGATGAAAAAATGAACATGTTCAAACTGTTGCTGTATCTTTTGCAAAAAGGCAACAATTATTTAACCAGTAGCTAACACTTTTTAACCCTCGCCTTTTAATTTTTAACAAGCAACACAATCCAACCATTGCCTAATTAATTGGCGCGACCCAAATATTGGTTTCGCACTAAAAATATATCATCTTTCTAAAACTAATAAAAAATGAAAAACTAATGGCAATTACTTTTTACTTCTGCTAAGCCTTACTCATCACTAAAATCCCTAGCCAATTTCTCAATTCACAGCCTTCTCGATTTCATAGGCTGGAAACCTGATTTCATAGCACATCACCATACCTTGAAAGCATTCTTTTTCTCGATCGATTAAACACCACAGCTTCCTTAGGAATACTTCACAGCCACCACAACTTCTCCACCGCGAGTACTAGGCGGACATACCCCTTCACCACCATTTTCATAGGCGTTCGAAGAAAGGGGCGTCCTTACTGCCATTCATCGATCCCTTCGAACGCCCACCTCAGCCTTCGCTACCACCGTGAAGAGGTGTTTTCGTGGCTAGTATTCAACTTCTGTGTCAGCCACCACAAACTCGCTGTGGACGCCGCCTAATTCCTCTGAAGTCCAAACAGCCCCCGAGCTTCCCCTTTCTTCCTTCTGGACAACGTTGTTTGTAAGGGCATTAACCCTTGCAGTAAGGCCCACCAACTCAATGATCTTACTTAGTAAGCCCCCTAATTATTTCTCACAACTTATTATTGTTAGCTTAGATCTCTCTTATCTTGAGATAATTTTTGAAGGAACACTAGCCGAATTGGAAGTCCTCTAAATCTGTTTGTTTATTATGCCAATGTTGACGCTCTCTATTGTTATGTGGTTGATCTAAGGAATATAGGTAACTTGCCAAAATTGCTTGGTGTATTTTTTTCTATTCTTTCACAAAATTTGATGTTTTTTTTTCTTTTTTAGGTGATACGTGTATTGACTATTGACTGGTTTTGGAAATAGAGGTTGTATGTCTTTTTCTGGGGCTGAGAAAATGTTACTTGAGGACATGGATCAGTTGTGTAACACCCTAAATCTTAACCTAATACTACTAGTATGTATTTAGGTTAATCTTTAGAATATTACCTCTTGGTCTCATTCTTTACTTGAAAATACTTAGCGGAAATATGGGTAAAATTTTTCTTTTTGGAATTAAAACCAAAGTGAGAGCCACGCATGATTCTTCGAACTGAAATTCATACAAGTCATATGAGCAAATCATAATAAAACACATAAATAACATGGACACATCAAGTGATTATATATATAGATAATGTGCCTACCAAAAGGCAGGTCTATTCGATACATAGGAGAACGAAATACAACTGAAATGCAAATACAAGGAAATCATAAAAGCAAGTACAAGGAAACCATGAAAGCAACACCCATACCCGTGTGCACCTAGGGTAGACAACCTCATATACAAAAGAAGGTTTGTCCTCAACTATGTGGCGTGTGTGCACTAGCTACTACCCATCCTATGCACCTACTCCTGCTGGTCCGAGTACTGAGGGGTGGAATCGATCCACTGGCGAATCTCGGTAGGAGAGGTCATGCGAATCATTGGAGCGTGTCCACAGCGACGAGGGCGCATGGATGGTCTATGAGCTAACCACGGCTGAACCACTGTCTCCTCACTCCCGGCTCTCATCGATGGAGAAGCGGGGCTGAAGCTCTAACTGTACATGTGCGAGGGCGGGTCCTCTGATGGATCCGTATCCGAATACTGAGTCCGGGGTACGTACTCCAGGTAGTCACGTACGGCTGACGCCTCAGGCTACATGCGGAGGATCTGCTCGTCACGTGGTCTGGCTCGCTCAAAAATCATGTTATGATGGTAGGGAACAGTCGGGGTGAAGCGGTAGCTCCGTACTGGGTGCGCGAAAGGTCGTCCCATAAACATAAATACTCTAACTGTGCAGCGACCCTCAAAATGGTATGACCCGAGTGCTGGGTCATGGTGCAGCTCCCACGTCGGGGTGTCGACGAAGAGTACGAAAGTCGCCATCTAAAGATATGACGGAAGAAAAGAGAGAGGGAATGAGAATCTTCTAAAAGAATTCTCAGTAGGGCAATCCCTAACTAAGTGACATCATCATATCCCCAGGAACCTTGGGTTTCATTTCTAAAAAGGTGTGCATGCATGTAAACTTCTTTTAAGTTAGTTTTCTAAAGTATTAATTATCCAAGGTCCGTCATATTTTACAATGCGTCTTATGACTAAGCATGGGATACACTAATGATATGAATGCATCATAAAGATAAGCTAATCAACAAAGTCACAAAAACGTTATAATAGTGGCATAAGTTGACAAGTATAAATCTCATAATAACTTTCTTGGTTTTTCATAGCATATGTGACATTTCAACTTTAACTAGTCGTCACTAGCTCTTACTTATCCTATGATAAGCGTAACATAATCCCGACTTAAAGTATGGGCTAGGGGGCAAATTAAGGATCACCTCTTAGGGTCATTTCCTCTTTGAAACGCTCTACTAGCAACTAGTGCATAGTAGTATTGTCCGCTTTGGCAAGCTGTATGTCAATAACCTCACGGATTTATTTTCTTGGGGGTGCTCGGCTAAACCGGTGTCACCCAAGAAGGCATCTCAGTGTTGTGTCATATTTAAGTTCTCATGATTTTCAAAAAGACATTTTTCTAAGTTCCTCAAATTTGATGGAAATTCGGCAGCATGACAGTTGTAGACCGAATTTCCTCAAATTTGCTTATGCCATGAAAACATATAGGACATACAAAAACATTTCTTATGGGGTATAACATATCATCATGTAAAACTTCTTTATATCACATATCAAACTTATCATAGATAAAGCTCATGTATCATATATCATAAATTAAGCATCATAAAAACTCAAGACTTTTTAGTGTCTTATGCATTGACCCTTAAGGTCCTTAACTCACGTTCTAAGTTATTAATCATCAAACCTAATCTCTTGGGTACCTAAGAGGTTTATAACTAAGTATTTCTCACCTCACACTATGATCAAGAACTTATCTAAACCTCAAGGATGCAGAATTTATAATCCTAACTTTACGGGTCCCTAGGAGTCACAATAGTGACCCTTTCTAAGTCTAGTTTGCTCCTAAGGCATCAAGATCACGTCCTAAACCAATTATGAGTCATTCCTACACATTTAAACTAATTTAAAACCATAATTATCAAATCTAAACCTTGCTGGACAGAATCCAGAAAATTCCATAATTAAGGGATGTAGAACTCTCAAATTAATTCTTTTCTAGTCTCTAACTTATCTTGCCTTTCACATATGAGTCTTAACATTATTTTTACTCAAACATAAACATATTATCCTTATTAAGACAACACATATAGTGGCAAATAAATAGCAAGGCAGAACCAAAATGTGCATCTCCATAAAAGGCATAGAACATAATTTCTAAAGCACATAGAATACTAGTTTCTCTTGGAACCTTTTTAAAACTTTCAAAACTCATTTATAAACATTTTTAGCATTTAAAATCATAAGAATATTCAAGAGGGCAGTGACCAATCCATCTTTGTCTCAAGAGGTCCTAAATTCATAAAACTTAGTTCTACATATTCCTTATACTCATAAAAGCTTAGAAAAAGTATGAAACATAGTTTTCAATATATAGAAACATCAAAGCCTTTTAGGGCCGAAATATGAATCAAAGGAAACAAATATTTTTAGACCTTTGTTTGAGACAACCATGGGCAAGTCTTTGAGCTCTAGATTCATTTAAGTGATGACATAAAAGTAAATATGCTCATGTACTCATTTTAGGTTCCATTAGAAAGTAAAGTGATAGCATAAAATAAATATGAAGTGTAACATATTATTATCTTTGATATTTAGTGAGAACTTAAAATATAAACATGATAATGCATAGCTTGAAATATAAACATGATAATGCAAGTTCATTCATTATCTTGGTATTTAGTGATAGCAAGGAAGTAAACATGATATGCAAAGCATAAAGTAAACATGATGCAAGGTTCATTTTATGGTTAGCTAGAGCTCATTCAAGACTTTAACAAAGTAACAACCCAACATATATCTCATTACAAAGAGAGCTCTAGAGTTCTTGAACCAAGTTCTCATAGGAACTATGAGGTTCTTGAATATCATCATCAAGCTCAAAGAAAACAAACTTTCTAAACAAAACCAAACAAAAATCTCAAGGATCAAAATACCAAAACCGAAAACCTTACAAAAGAACAAGAAAGTGAAACTAAGCCAAGTTCTTTATTAAATACCCAAAACCCCTATCTAGAGAAAAATCTCTAGAACGTGCCAACTTTAAGGTTGACAAGGGTAGGCTTGGGCTTTTAGAAATCCTTAGATTAATTTTCTTAAGTTGAAAAACCATGTGAGCTAAGTATAGTATAGATGAAGTTAAAGGAAAAGAAAAACTCAAGCTCTAGAGGTTCCTTTGAGATGAACACATAGTCATTCTCTAGGAGTCATCATCATTGAGCTATCATGTGCTCCTCAAGGCCTCACGGCCAAAATGCAAAAGAAAAGGAAAACAAAGGAAAGTTCAAAAGAATCCAAGAGGAAACTAGAGAAAAACATATTCTTGAGCAAAACAAGTTTGAAAAGCAAATCCCTACCTAAAATGAAGACACAAAGCTTGAACTTTTGAAAAGAAAAATAAGATGATGAGCTCCTCCTTGGGGCTTGATGGTTTCGGCCAAGAGGAAGCAAGAAGGTTAGAGTTGTGTTTCAAGTGAGGTTGTGTTTGAGGTGTGATGTTTGAGAGGTTTGATGATGGTTCAAGGCTATGGGGTGGTGTTTCAAGGTTGAGAGATGATGAAGAGATGAAGAAGATGAAGATGGAAAGAAAGGAAGAACTCTCTTGAAACTTGAGAGAAAAAGAAAAGAACTAGCAAGACAACTAATTCTAAACTTAGCAAATGCTTCAAAGTGCAACTAAGCTATCACAAGCATCCTATTTATAGAAAAACAAAACCATGGGGCTTACCAAAGGACGCCTTGGCTGTAGCTTTGAGAGGGAAAAAGGGAGAGAAAAATATCTCTTACACAAGGTCATTCAAGTATGGTTTGAAGTATGGAAGCTATGCTACAAAGTATGGCTTGATGTGAGTTAATTTCCTATCAATTTTTTATGAAATTAGGCTTCTAGAAACAATGCATGGCTGGAACTTTTCTAGCCACAAATAAATGGAGAAAATGGGCTATTTTAATTAGTTATTTACTTGAAAAATCAAGCTTGATTGAAAGTTATGACAATGTATAGTGTATGTGACTTGAGGTATGGCCTTGGAGTATTGAAAAATTGAACATGTGATGCATATGGGGGGAGGAGTGCTTCGGCCAGACCTTAGGCAGCAGAGAGGAGGTGAGGTTTGATCATGTAATTGGGTGCTAATGGTAGGTTTAAGTGTGTATTAGCTTAGGTACAAGGTTAGGAATAATTAAGCTTAAGTTTAGGTGACTAAGAATATGATTTAAGGATTTTATGACAAGATTAGGAGTGCTCATACATCATTAAAGAATTTTAAACTCATTTATGAATAAACAATGTGTGACATAATTCCATGATTTAAGGAATTGGAGAGAGGAAACACTATTCAAGATTCCATGACTAGGAGTCTTGAAATTAAAATATGATTTTAAGTTGTAATTAAGCACTTTTAGGTTCTAATCAACTTTAATAAATTATTTTGACTCAAGATTAATTAAGGAAATTAATTAACCTTTGATTAGAGCCTAATATTGCTTAGGTTTGCTTAATCACGCGATTAAGCGTAAAAACACGAAACTAGGAGCAAAACCGTAATTTTGCACTAATTTTGCTCGGGACCTCCGGGACAAAAACTAAAGTCACAGTCTACATAAAAACGCCTTTTAAAATCATCTGGAGAAGTTTCGGGTTCATTCGACACTTGTAAACGGGTAAAACACCGTAGGGGCGTTTTGGTCATTTTGACCCAAAAACTCGAAAAACGAGATTTTTGATCCCGGGAAGGTACACAGGTCATCTAATCCCCTTTCAACATTGAGTTTGCCCTTCGAGTACTGCCGAACCGGCTTTCCTCAAATTCCGGGCTAAAAATGACCTCAGGGACATTTTGGTCATTTTCACTCTAACAGAAAAATCGGGGCGTTACAAGTTGTGTTTTGTTGGGTGTTTATATGTATATATAGGAAGTGGTGGATACTCTATTCTAGGATCGGAATATATATGGAATGTTTTTTGAACATTCTACTGGATGACACGTTTGGATAGTGGAGGTTTTACTGGGTAATGAATCCCACTGATTTGGCTAAGCAATTAGAAAATGAAAGTTTAATTAAAGATATTCTGAGGTTATGACATGTGATTGATCGTTTGATTATGATTACTACTGCCAATTTAGATTCTTTCTCAGTAAAGAAATGATATGTTAGGTTAGTAATGCGTTATGGAAAATGTTTCTATTTTCATTATTTAATTTTTCTCTTTTTTTTTCAGCCCATGGTAATCATATGATGAGGCTAATTTTCCTTTCTCTAATTTCCTAAGACTGCAAAAAGGGACCTTCATATATGTTCATGTATGTGGGAATTGTGAATATATAAGCAGTGGATGGAGGAAAATGTTTTGATGTATCCAGGACATTGAGTTTTGTTTGTTTTGAGATGAGATATAATGATAACTGATACACATTAAGCACGAGAGTTTTTTGTTTTGGTTTCGTGTTCTTCAATTGAAGCTTGCATACCTGTTTCTTGTTAATGTTGTTGCTATTGTGTTTGGAAATGGTGTGAACAAAAATTATGCTAATGATGATTATGTAGCCAATACCGAATGATGAAATTCAGCTCTTTTTTAAAACTTTGCCATTGCTATTTTGGGAAGTTTGGGATGGGAGGTGGTGGAGGTGATTGTAGTGTATTGTATTTTGGAGAATTCTTGTTTGTGTGATTGGCTAACAAATAGCCCCTAAATTGTTCTTTCTTTGTTTTCTTTGTATATATGGAATTAGAAAATGATGCAAGTCACTATCTCTTTTTTTCAGCTTCGTGAGTGGACTTACAGTTGAATTTCTTTACATTCTTTTGTGTGTGTGTATGTGTGTGTGTGTGTGAATTTCTTTACATATTTTGTTTTCTAGTGAGATCTTATGTTTAGTTTGTATGGAAAACGAAAATAATTTTGGGGGATAATATCAGCAAGGTATTAGGACCTAATAATTGTTGGATAACCAATTTGCCCGCACTGAGATGGAATTAACAGAATTACTCTGTCATGATAGCAAGACACAAAGTTTGAACATTAACATTTTGCAGTGTTACCAATAGTACGTATAAAATTATATATGATAGATTTTGAAACCCCCTACCTCATTTGCATATGCAATTTATGAGGGGGTTCAGCTTTTGTTCACCTTTGTTTTTCTCTCTTGGAATTTACAGGTTCTTTCTCATCTACTCTATCATGATGTCTAGTTGTGGAAAGCATACAACACCATGTAGTAGGTGTGTCTGTAACATCCCCAAATTTATAACTAAGATAAATATTAATCTTAATTAGCGATAGCAAAACCAAGAGAATCTGGACAAATGTTATGAAACACAACAAATAGACTACTTAAGTATGTCTAGAGAAAAATGCAAAAAATTATGAAAATGCCTTTGCTATGTAAAGGAAATTACCAAACTACCCTTGCCTTATTAAATGACAAAGATACCCTTACTCTATGAATGGAATTACAAGAATACCACTATCATTGTCTAATTACAAAAATATCCTTGTCTTAGTTAAAGAAATTACTACAATGTCATTTGCACAAATTCCTAGACTTGTCTTTAGACAAGAATGAATCTAAGCCATTGGATTAAAATGATAACACAATAATTTAACCACATACATCATACACACTTCTGAATCACATACATGCACTAAAGGTTAGAAAATCTCCACTAACATCTTTGCACAAAACATAGAGCATTTTCATCCAACATGTTTGCACAAAACATGGAAACATGTTTGCACAAAACATGGAAACATGTTTGCACAAAACAAGGAGCATTTTTATCCCAAAATTCAGCCAACATGTTTCCATAAATCATGCTCCAAGTGCTTTCCTTCTTTTGTTTTTTCTCTAATCTTTCCACTATAAATACTCTTCAAACTCTCTTCAATTCAGAAACTCCCTAAGTGTTCTGTCTTTCTTATTCTATCATTCTTCTTAGACTTCTCTTGATCCTCTAAACTTCATCCAAACACTTAAATCCTAAGTCCAAACTTTCACTAGCCCTCACAAGAGTTACAATCTTTAACTCTAGTGAGAAATATTTTCTTAAGCACTCAAGTTCTAGAGCCAAGATTCAAGGAGGGTCATCCACTCCAAAGAATCTTGTTCAAAGCTTAAGGAAGAAGAGAAGGACCCTTTTTAGACCCTACAGAAGAGGTAGGAGTTTCTTCTTTATTTGTTCAAGTATTGTTGGCTGCTAACTTTGCTCATGGATAGAATGCCTCAAACTCGAGTTATTGTCAAAAGTTTTGAATAATTATATTTTTAGAAAACACAACCTGTTCTATTCTGCTATGAGTACTTTTATGATGTTATCAAACTCAAATATAACTTAAAAGATTGTATGTGAAACTTGAGCTAATAAAGATAACTTAAGACATGAACATGGCAGGTGCTGGAATTTCTAGTTATTTCTTGCAGTAGTTACTTCAAAAATTAGTGTTCATAAAATATGAAGGATCTCGAAATGAAAATATTTTTATTATAAACTAGACTCATTGTAGAACACTCTCCAAAAAGAATCACCTAAAACGGAGTTTCCTAGCCCAAGATATAAATTTTTAAAGTAGAGCCTAAGACTGAAACGCTTAATCTGACCTTGTAGTAGTAAAATATGTGTAACTCACTCTAGAAAAATGCAAATGGACTGATTTCAACTTTGTGGAAAAGCTAACACATCTAAAAACACATTTATATATGCTATGCATAAAGTTTTACACCACGAAAATACAGAATGAGAGATATATTTTCGGGACAGTGTGCTGAGAAAGTCTTGAAGGTAGCGTGATCTTTGTGAGAGTGCAATTTGGAAAGGTTCTGGCTAAGGAAAGACTTGGTATTTAAGCGTGTCCATTGTGACCCACCTCTCTTCCCTGGGAATCCTACTATGCACAATTACAGTTGATTTACACTAATCTAAGATGTAGTGCTACAAATTTTATTCTAAAAGATGTCAGAACTCTAAATAAAAGATTCAAGTCTTGTAAAGAGATAATTTTAAGGATTTAAGTAGAATAATAATCTTTAGGAGATATATATAAAAGTCATAATAAAAATATATAAAGAACCTCTAAAAATATCTTAAAGGGTATTAATGTATTAATGGAAATACTAAGAGTACAAAGAAGACTAAGAGAAAAAGATAATACCAAGATATCCATAACCTATTAGGAACACTAGAGACCTAACTTGATGACTTAGGTTGCTTAATATGAACTATCTATGAGAATGTTTACTATGAGATTTACATGATATTGTCTATGTTACATGAAGTGATATACAGAAATGTGAATGTATTGATGAGATATGAAATGATAATGATAAAATGATTGACTGTGCCATGATTTATTAATGTGCATACATTCATATTTCAAATGAAATAATCAATAGACCAACTCACTGCTTAATCCTCTTTGAGGATTAAGGTATTGATGATTTCACTCGGTGAGAATAAAAGGAAAACCTGAAAAAGTAGCAATGATAGTCTGGAAAAGTGGACTTGAGCTAAACTCACGGCTTAACCCCCTAAACCATTGAGATCATGGCAACGGAAAGAAAACCAAATCATGTATTTCTCACTCCTATGTTTATTTTCCGTTGTCGTTACTAGAGACAGACGTGTCCACCTAAAGCAACGAAGCTGTAGCTGAGGAAGGAGGTAGTGCGTGAAGATTTCAGACCTTTTAAGTAGAAGCATTCCGAGCTTTAGTTACATTATAGTTTGTGAGAAACAATTAGTGATAGTAGAACTTATATTGTTATTTGTAATAACTTATCAGTATGATATATGCCCTGTTGTGACTTATGTATTAAGTGATTATATTCCAGTTTATGTGATAATAGTTCTACACTTAGTCTCTTATTCCGCTTATTTAATTAAGTGCGCAATGTAACTTGATTATTATCTATAAAAGCGCTATGTATTTCACTTCTCATTACAGGCTTAAGTTTTCAAAAAATTAATTTATTTAAAGAAAAAAAAACTTCCACCTATTTTTCTAAGTTAATTTCAAAAGAAAATAAATGCAAGGCATAAGTGACAACTAATAGAATCCAAATGCGAACTTAAGCACAGTGGGGTTCTATTAGGATGTTACATTATGGTATCAGAGAAGTTCATCCTATTTAAGCCTGAGGAATGGACTGACTATGCTTCTGTCTATGATATCATGCTATTAATCTTATCTGTATGATGGGATATAGGATTTAGAAATGCATGATCGTCTTGTGATACTGCCATAGTTGTTACCATGCTTAGCTATAGTATTGAGCTTGATCAACTCGATGACTGTTGTTTGGTGTGTCTAGGAACTAATGGCAGCAAAGCATGCATTTACGGGGCACGCGGTGGAAGTGTAATCGTGATGAACCGCAAATGCACTCCAGGAGATGGCTAGGGCTATCGTAGCACAAGCAACTGTGATGATGGAGCAGATGAATAGGAGGTCAGAGGAATCAGTTGGGATCCAAGAACATGGAAAATTCTGAGAATTCAAGAGGGCTGGACCTCCAGAATTCAAAGGGACAACTAACCCCGAAATAGCTAACGGATGGATTCAAGAGATGGAGAAGGTTTTCTCAGTGGTAGAATGCTCTAATGAACAAAAGGTGGCATTCTCTACTTATATGCTGAAATGAGAGGCTGCAGCGTGGTGGAAGGGTGCAAAGGGCTTGCTCGAAAGTGCTGACATACAGATTACGTGGGAGGTTTTCTATGCCACGTTCCATAAGAAATATTTTCCAGATCCGGTTAAGAAGGCAAAGGAAGTAGAATTTACATTCTTGACACAGAAATCGAAGTGTGGTGAGTACACTAAGTTTGAAGAACTGATCAAACACTCAACTAGCTACCAAAGGGATCCCAACGAGGCTTGGAAATGCATGAAATATGAGAGTGGTTTGAGGCCAGACATTTTGGCATCTGTGGCTCCACTGGAGGTCACCGACTATGCATCTTTAGTCAGCAAAAGCCAAGTGGCTGAGAGTTGCAATCGCCAGCTAGTTGCCCACCGAGTTGAAGAGAATAGGAAGAGGTCTGCTCAACAAGGTCACCGAGGGTTCCCACCCCCTCACAAGAAACCCTACCAAGGAGGTGGATTTAAAGGAAAACAACCCCAACACCCTATGATGAATCAACCTAGGACACAAGCTGTTAATCGACCTAGGATGGTCTTTGTCCCTGAACCTATGACTAGACCCCCTTGTGCCACTTGTGGAAAGACACATGGAGGGGAATGCAGATTTGGTAAGAATGTTTGTTATTGGTGTGGACAGGCAGGACACTATTCTAGAGAGTGCCTAAAGTTCAATCAGTCCTCTACACTTAAGCCTAAGGCACAGGGACGCGTGTTTGCTATCACTGCTGAGATGCCCTCAAAATCCGATGATCTGATTCAAGGTAAGTGTATAATTAATGGAAAACCCTTAATTGTATTGTTTGATTCTGGCGCAACACATTCATTCATTTCATATGATTGTGCTAATAAGTTGAGCTTGTATATATCTGACTTAAAAATCATCTTAGTTGTCTCTACACCCACTATAAATACTGTTAGAACTAATCGAGCCTGCCTAAATTGTGAATTTGAGGTAGCTGATAGGATTTTTCATCATGATTTAGTTTATCTATCCTTGTCTGGTTTTGATGTAATCTTGGGCATGGATTGGCTTTCGGCTAACCGTGTGTTACTACATTGTGCAAATAAGTCACTAGTATTTCTTCCCAAACCATCTTTACCCAATCCCTCTAAACTTGATAAAAAGGTACGACTATACCTAAACTCCATTATCATAGGGGATAGTAGGAATGAAAAGTGAGGATATGTCTTCCTAATGACAAGTGAGAAAGAAGTGGAGAAAGCTCTAGAAAAGATCCTTGTAGTAAAGGAATTCTCAGATGTTTTTCCTGATGACATACCTGAATTTCCTGCAAAAAGGGAGATTGAGTTTTCTATAGATTTGGTACTGGGAACAGGACCCATATCTATAGCTCCTTATAGGATGCCATTGGCCGAGTTAACAGAGTTGAAGAAGCAATTAGAGGAACTACTACAGAAGAAATTCATTAGGCCCAAGCTTCACCATGGGGAGCCCAGTCTTTGTTTGTCAAGAAGAAGGATGGGAGTATGCGATTATGTGTGGATTATAGGCAGCTAAACAAAGTGACTATAAAAAATAAATACCCTTTGCCTAGAATAGATGACCTCATGGACCAATTAAGAGGAGCCCAAGTGTTTTCCAAGATAGATCTGCGATCAGGATACCACCAGATTCGAGTGAAGGAGGAGGACATACCAAAGACAGCCTTTAGGACTAGATATGGACATTATGAGTTTAATGTGATGTCATTTGGGTTAACCAATGCACCGGCAGTGTTTATGGACTACATGAATAGGATATTTAGACCATACTTGGACAAGTTTGTAATAGTGTTCATCGATGACATTCTAGTTTACTCTAGAAGTGAAGAAGAGCACGAAGAACACTTACGAGTGGTGTTGGAGGTGTTGAGGAACAAGAAACTTTATGCAAAGTTGTCCAAATGTGAATTTTGGATGAAGGAAGTTAAGTTCTTAGGTCATGTAGTGTCACGTGGGGGAATAGCAGTAGACCCAAGTAAGATAGAAGCGATGCAACAATGGGAAACCCCTACCACTTTGTGGAAGGAGATTAGGAGTTTTCTAGGGCTAGTCGGTTACTACCGAAGGTTCATTAGAGGTTTTTCCCAAATTACCTTACCCCTCACCAAGCTAACAAGGAAGAATTCAGCTTTTATATGGAGCCCAGAATGTGAAGAGAGTTTCCAAGAACTAAAGAAGAAGTTGACCACTACCCCTGTCCTAATCCTACCGGACCCAAAAGAAAAATTTGAGGTGTATTGTGATGCCTCGGGAAGAGGACTAGGATGTGTTTTGATGCAAAATAGGAATGTAGTAGCCTATGCCTCTAGACACTCAAACCCCATGAAGTTAATTACCCAACCCATGACTTAGAGCTAGCGGCTATTGTCTTTGCCTTAAAAATCTGGAGACATCATCTTTATGGTGTAAGGTTTGAAGTCTTTTCTGACCACAAAAGTCTGAAATACCTCTTCAACCAAAAGGAACTCAATATGAGACAAAGGCGTTGGATGGAGTTTCTCAAGGACTATGACTTTGGGTTGAACTACCACCCAGGAAAGGCAAATGTGGTAGGAGACGCTTTGAGTCGTAAGTCCTTGCATGCCGCTTGGCTCATGGTGAAAGAAAATGAGCTGATAGAAGATTTTAGGAACCTCAACTTAGGATATAGGGGGACTTCAGAACAAATTTGATTAAGCCAACTAAGTGTAACCAGTAGCTTTAAGGATCAAATAATTCAAGCCCAAAGGGAAGATGAGGATTTCCTTAGAACCTTAACCCTTGTCGAAGCAGGAAAGTTGAAAGAGTTTGTCCAGGATAAGGAATGAGTGTGGAGATACCAAGGGAGAATCTGTGTACCTACAAAAAAAGGATTGAGAGCTAGCATTTTGGAAGAAGCCCACAAGAGTCAATTTAGTGTACACCCCGGTATAACCAAGATGTACCATGACCTAAAACAAGATGTTCTGGTGGCAAAAGATGAAAGCAGATATAGCAAATATAGTGCAAAAATGTTTGGTATGCCAAAAAGTGAAGATAGAGCATCAAAAACCCTCCGGAGCGTTGCAACCTCTCGAAATCCCCGAATGGAAGTGGGAAGGAATATCCATGGATTTCGTGATGGGATTGCCAAGAACGCCTACCAAACATGACTCCATATGGGTAATTGTGGATAGATTGACCAAATCTGCTCACTTTTTACCCATTCGAGCAAATTACCCTTTGGAAAAGTTAGCTCAGCTATACATCCAAGAGATAATAAGGCTCCATGGAGTACCCGAAACCATTGTCTCAGATAGGGATCCAAGGTTCACCTCAAGATTTTTGGGAGCTTTGCAAAAGGCGTTTGGTTCAAGGTTGTGTCTAAGCACTGCCTATCACCTTCAAACTGATGGACAATCAGAAAGAACAATTCAAACCCTTGAGGATATGCTAAGAGCATGTATCTTAGACCAGCCAAAAAGTTGGGACAAACAGCTTCCATTGATTGAGTTTGTATATAATAATAGTTACCACACTAGCATTGGGATGGCACCCTATGAGGCTTTGTATGGTAGAAAGCGTCAATCACCACTTTGTTGGTGTGACCCAGGAGAGCAAAGTATTTTAGGCCCTGATTTGGTAGAAGAGACAACCAAACAAATAAGGAGAATTAGGGAAAGAATCCTCACTGCTCAGAGTAAAAGCCCGAAGAGCTATCTTTGACAAGAGAAGGAAACCTCTCGAATTTCAAGAAGGAGAACACATATTCTTGCGAATTACTCCTACCACAGGTATAGGTCATGCAATGAAAGTCAAAAAGCTAAGCCCTAGATTCTTAGGACCCTTCCAAATCCTCAAAAAGGTAGGTCCCTCCGCCTACCAAATTGCATTACCTCCAAATTTGTCTAACCTACACAATGTTTTTCATGTGTCCCAATTGAGAAAGTATCAGTCAGACCCCAGTCATGTGTTTGAGCCAGAAACTATACAATTAAAAGATAACTTAACTTTTGAATTACCACCGATGAGGATCGTGGATCATGGCATCAAGCAGCTGAGAAACAAATCTGTATCTCTGGTCCGAGTAGCCTAGGGACAAGATGGAATGGAAGAGCACACATGGGAGCTCAAGGAAGATATGCAAAAAGAATTTCCGAACCTATTGACAGGTATCAAATTTTGAGGGCAAAATTTTTAATAAGAAGGGGAGAAATGTAACATCCCCAAATTTATAACTACGATAAATATTAATCTTAATTAGCGATAGTAAAACCAAGAGAATCTGGACAAATGTTATGAAACACAACAAATAGACTACTTAAGTATGTCTAGAGAAAAATGCAAAAAATTATGAAAATGCCCTTGCTATGTAAAGGAAATTACCAAACTACCCTTGCCTTATTAAATGATAAAGATACCCTTACTCTATGAATGGAATTACAAGAATACCACTATCATTATCTAATTACAAAAATATCCTTGTCTTAGTTAAAGAAATTACTACAATGTCATTTGCACAAATCCCTAGACTTGTCTTTAGACAAGAATGAATCTAAGCCATTGGATTAAGATGATAACACAATAATTTAACCACATACATCATACACATTTCTGAATCACATACATGCACTAAAGGTTAGAAAATCTCCACTAACATCTTTGCACAAAACATGGAGCATTTTCATCCAACATGTTTGCATAAAACATGGAAACATGTTTGCACAAAACATGGAAACATGTTTGCACAAAATATTGAAACATGTTTGCACAAAACACGGAGCATTTTCATCCAACATGTTTGCATAAAACATGGAAACATGTTTGCACAAAACAAGGAGTATTTTTATCCCAAAATTCAGCCAACATGTTTCCATAAATCATGCTCCAAGTGCTTTCCTTCTTTTGTTTTTTCTCTAATCTTTCCACTATAAATACTCCTCAAACTCTCTTCAATTCAGAAACTCCCTAAGTGTTCTTTCTTTCTTATTCTATCATTCTTCTTAGACTTCTCTTGATCCTCTAAACTTCATCCAAACACTTAAATCCTAAGTCCAAACTTTCACTAGCCCTCACAAGGGTTACAATCTTTAACTCTAGTGAGAAATATTTTCTTAAGCACTCAAGTTCTAGAGCCAAGATTCAAGGAGGGTCATCCACTCCAAAGACTCTTGTTCAAAGCTTAAGGAAGAAGAGAATGACCCTTTTTAGACCCTACACAAGAGGTAGGAGTTTCCTCTTTATTTGTTCAAGTATTGTTGGCTTCTAACTTTGCTCATGGATAGAATGCCTCAAACTTGAGTTATTGTCAAAAGTTTTGAATAATTATATTTTTAGAAAACACAACCTGTTCTATTCTGCTATGAGTACTTTTATGATGTTATCAAACTCAAATATAACTTAAAAGATTGTATGTGAAACTTGAGCTAATAAAGATAACTTAAGACATGAACATGGCAGGTGCTGGAATTTCTAGTTATTTCTCGCAGTAGTTACTTCGAAACTTAGTGTTCATAAAATATGAAGGATCTCGAAATGAAAATATTTTTATTATAAACTATACTCATTGTAGAACACTCTCCAAAAAGAATCACCAAAAACGGAGTTTCCTAGCCCAAGATATAAATTTTTAAAGTAGAGCCTAAGACTGAAACTCTTAATCTGACCTTGTAGTAGTAAAATAGGTGTAACTCACTCTAGAAAAATGCAAATGGACTGATTTCAACTTTGTGGAAAAGCAACACATCTACAAACACAGTTATATATGCTATGCGTAAAGTTTTACACCACGAAAATACAGAATGAGAGATATATTTTCGAGACAGTGTGCTGAGAAAGTCTTGAAGGTAGCGTGATACTGTGAGAGTGCAATTTGGAAAGGTTCTGGCTAAGGAAAGACTTGGTATTTAAGCGTGTCCATTGTGACCCACCTCTCTTCCCTGGGAATCCTACTATGCACAATTACAGTTGATTTACACTAATCTAAGATGTAGTGCTACAAATTTTATTCTAAAAGATGTCAGAACTCTAAATAAAAGATTCAAGTCTTGTAAAGAGATAATTTTAAGGATTTAAGTAGAATAATAATCTTCAGGAGATATATATAAAAGTCATAATAAAAATATATAAAGAACCTCTAAAAATATCTTAAAGGGTATTAATGTATTAATGGAAATACTAAGAGTACAAAGAAGACTAAGAGAAAAAGATAATACCAAGATATCCATAACCTATTAGGAACACTAGAGACCTAACTTGATGACTTAGGTTGCTTAATATGAATTATCTATGAGAATGTTTACTATGAGATTTACATGATATTGTCTATGTTACATGAAGTGATATACAGAAATGTGAATGTATTGATGAGATATGAAATGATAATGATAAAATGATTGACTGTGCCATGATTTATTAATGTGCATACATTCATGTTTCAAATGAAATAATAAATAGACCAACTCACTGCTTAATCCTCTTTGAGGATTAAGGTATTGATGATTTCACTCGGTGAGAATAAAAGGAAAACCTGAAAAAGTAGCAATGATAGTCTGGAAAAGTAGACTTGAGCTAAACTCACGGCTTAACCACCTAAACCATTGAGATCATGGCAACGGAAAGAAAATCAAAAGGTTGTGGCGACGGCCACGGTATGAGCTCATTACCCTTTTAGGGTGGTCGAAGGCATTGATGCATTCATCCCGTGAGTAATTAAGAAATATGTTGATGAAATAAATGAAAGATGATGATCACTAAACAAGTGAATGTTGAGGATGAGTACTCATGAAATGCATGCAGCTCCTAAATGATTATTGCTTATTAGTGGTTTTACATGATATGCTTATATGTATGCTTGATGAAATACTGAATGGATATTTCTACTAATGTTCAAGATTAGTTTAAAAGTAACTGCACTTCGGCTAATCACGTTTGTGAAAGTTTGATAATTGAATCCTTACCTGTTCACCTTTTTATAATAAACCCGAAGTGACTGGGACGACAACGATGACACTTTTAGTACAAGTAGGAACTCCTACTGAGAAATCATGTATTTCTCACTCCTATGTTTATTTTCCATTGTCGTTACCAGAGACAGACGTGTCCACCTAAATCAACGAAGTTGTAGCTGAGGAAGGAGGTAGCGCGTGAAGATTTCAAACCTTTCAAGTAGGAGTATTCCGAGCTTTAGTTACATTATAGTTTGTGAGAAACAATTAGTGATAGTAGAACTTATATTGTTATTTGTAATAACTTATCAGTATGATATATGCCCTGTTGTGACTTATGTATTAAGTGATTATATTCCAGTTTATGTGATAATAGTTTTACACTTAGTCTCTTATTCCGCTTATTTAATTAAGTGTGCAATGTAACTTGATTATTATCTATAAAAGCGCTATGTATTTCACTTCTCATTACAGGCTTAAGTTTTCAAAAAATTAATTTATTTAAAGAAAAAAAAAACTTCCACCTATTTTTCTAAGTTAATTTCAAAAGAAAATAAATGCAAGGCATAAGTGACAACTAATAGAATCCAAATGTGAACTTAAGCACAGTGGGGTTCTATTAGGGTGTTACAGTGTCCATTTTGTTTCTTTGCTAATGTAAATTATAATCATAACAGATCTTAACAAGCATATCTCAAGTCCCCACTTGTTATTTGCACTTGTTTTGTATGCTGGTTTATGGTGGTCTTTAAAACAATCATTTGATTGGTGTGTATCCAATGAACCCACATTAGTATATAAAACTCAATATACAAAGAGAGGTTTGTCCATGTCTAGGGATTTCAATTCATTAATCCTATATAAAACTGAATTTTTTTATATGTTCTAATATTTCCATTTAGCTTTATTTCTGCCCCATTATTAATGAACATTGTTTTGTGTTATTAGCTTCAAATTTGGAAATTATGTCGTGACTACTGTTTTTGGACATTTTGAGGTATGTTTGTGCTCATCATATATGTACTAGAAACTAGGATTTGAAATGTTGTACATGATATAATCAACAATAGTTTTGAAAAATATGGAAAAGATAAAAAAAAAAAAAAAGAAGAGAAAATAGAGCTTTAAAATAAATGATAGATGTATGAGATGAGATGAAACTAAACATATGAAGGTTGGACATTCATTTAGATGGCCAATTATCATGATAAGCTATGCTTTAGGTTGGTTTGCAATTTTCAGGTTATGTTAAGGTAACTTCAATTAGTCCTCAAAGTCGAGTAGTCTGTTCTATCATCTAGATCTATCCATCTTGGTTTGAGTCAGTCCACAACAATTTCTCACTTTGTGTGGTTTAATGTTGAGCATGAAAAGACTATTTTAATAAGAGCAATTGAATATATAAATAAATAGATTCTATTTGTATGATGATATTCTACTTTTATTTATGTAAAACTGAAATAAATACCATTTCTTATGCTATGTTGTCCTATATAGCATATTTCATTCTAGTATTTACCTTGTGTATGTTGCATAACAAATGTAAAAGAGTATCGATTTTAGGGTTAACATGGTTGGATTTCATATTTACAGTCACTTAAATGAAAGCAAAAACACTACTCATCAAACTTGGTTGGAGAAAATGATTCTTCTTAGTACATTATTATGAAGTACAGAGTTTATATGGTCGTAAGTTGAATGCACTATATATTCTAGCAACTTGTTTATAGCAAGATAGCAATAAACTAATAACAAAATAAAAACTATTCTAGTTGAGACAACGCGTGCATTTGTTACTACTGCTGAATATGCTTTGGCTTCTCTAATAGAGTTATAATTCTTAGCCTACTAGCTCTTGGTAGCCAGATGCAAAGGATGGACTATAACCTTCCATCCAGCTATGGCATTAGTATGACTAAAATCAACAGCTAAAGCAAATGGACTCAAAATACAATTCGCAGCTAAACCTAATTAGCATATGGCTACAACATCCTAACTCATTTTATTTTTCATTTTCAGAAATGGATTCATTTGTGCTGACCAGCATATATATATATATATATATATATATATATATATATATATATATATATATATATATATATATATTATGTTGAAATTTACAGGTTTGTTTTGACCTTTAGTCACAATGTTTGGTTAAGTAAAACATATAGCACAATGCTTCTGGTTTGTCTTTTTTTTTCTCGATGTAAAACACATAATCACAGCAACACACACACATATAATATGATATATGATTGAATGTTTTATCTGAGATATCACAAGGGATTGCTACACTTGAGAATCATACTAAACTGAAAATGTTGTGCTTTATAGTTATTACAGGATTGAACTTGATCACTTCAATCATAATGTTGATCTATTATATAATCTCTATCCATTCCTTTAAATAAGCATGTAATATCTAAAAAAATATACTTCCCCACTGAATCTAAATCATTATAGCTTATTTTTAATTTATCAAAGATATCATAATATTGATCACTCCATATTTTTCTCAACCACTGTACCAAGCATCAAAAGTTCTTCCACATAGAAATTTGAATATTAAAGAAGAACTAGCTGCATTGTGAACGAAGCAATCCTCTCCACCTAATAGGAATGGGCTTTGCTCTACATTAACTCATATTCTAAACCATGACTAGGTATTATGAATAAAGTTGCAATAAAGAAACATAACAAATACTTGTCTTTCTTTGCTTTCCCTTGTTTCCTTATTTTGGTTGTTTGTTCTTAGAGTATTGGTTTTTTTTTTTGCCTTGGACACATGTCCATCTCACTTTAGCACCAAATAGCACAGAGGAAAAAGTGAAAATGAGTAGTGTTTTATTCCTGTACACTACACAAATAGGCAAAGGTATGTTCATGTTAATATACTGGGTTTGGTTACTTGGTATTCCAATTGGAGCCTAGATATTGAAAGAATTATTACGATTCAGTCCACTTCTATCAAAACATGGTTACTTTATGTTTGTGTTTGTTGCAAAAGTAGTTCAAAAGTAAAATTTTTGGGTTGATTGCTTCTTGCTTGAAATTCAAGGTGCACATGGACAATTGAAGTCTAGTTAGGGGCGTATAAATGAGTGCTTAACTTAGTCCTTGATGTTTTCTTTTTGCTAGGATGCTACTGCTATTTTAATTTATGGTTAGATGGTTTGGTTGTATTTGTGAACTCTTGGTTAACTTGTTGATGGATTGTAATCCTTTATTTTGCTTCCTTCATCTTTCAAATGGTTGAGCATTTGCTAGTGCTGGATTATAGAATCAAATTGATAATTATGCATACATTGCTTTTCAAAAGTCAAGATCTACATGATCATTATGATTTGTTGTTCTATCTAAGTTGTTGGGTATCTGTTTCCATTACTTTTGTTGTAATAGCTGTAGGAAATTATATTTTATTATAATAATTTGAATGCGGAAGTGTGAGTGATATGCAACTTTAATTTCTACTCTTTTGCTTTGTGATTTGCTACAGCTAGATATGGTAATCTTCATCTAGTGGTTCATGTAGTTGATGAAGACTTGTAAACCATATCTTCAACTTTGTTTAATTCTAGTAACCTACCACTTTTTCTTTTTATTATTTATTCTTATTATTTTGGTGTGGAAAGCACTTGTCTCTTATGTACTTGCACTTAACACATAGCTGGCTTAATAGTATTGTAAATTTCTTGCAACAACCTGGAATATTACTAGTTTTTCAATCAATTTCTGTAGATCAAGGAAAAAATGGGTTGTGATAATTATATATTTGGTGTATGTTGATTAGTTTTTTTTATTACAGTTTTATGTAAATATAGTTATTTAATAAATTAAGATTGATAATATTTTGATTTTTAATTATTGGATTTATGCTGCAGATTGAGCTTAGTGCATGTGCAACTTAGGTAGGCCAAGAGGAGGACTAATACAAAGGACATAAAGCATGCAATGGATGTGACGGGCTATATTATAGATATTTTTTCTTGTGTCAAGTTCTTATAACTAATGTCCTATAATTTTGTGAACTAAATATACCCATTTTGTCTATATTTTGGTTTAAACTTAGACTTGTTTATTTCTATTTAGACCTGCGTATTTTAGACTTGTTGATTTTTATTTAGACCTATGTGTATTAACTAATATTATGAACTACCATATATTCTTAAGATGACCTAGTTTACTTGGTTCTTTACTTAACTGATTGTTTAATAATGGTTTATTTTATTTATGAATTTCAATTGATTAATTATTTTTTTGTTCAAAATTAATGTGATTTCTAATTTATATCGAAAAGGTTATATATAAAGCTTAATTTGATATTAAAAAATGGTTAGTTTTAAATTTGAGACGACAAAAAAACATTTTCTAAAATGCATAATCAGAAATAAGAAGAGGCAACATTTTCAACTAGCTGCCTAAAATATGGTGATCAGGCAACGTTTTTCATGAATTGCCTTTAACAAGAGAAAAGGCAACGCTTTTTCAAGTTGTCTTTAACTAGAGAAAAGGCAATGCTTTACAAGCGTTGCCTTAAGTCGGAATAAAATGCAACGCATAAAGATTGTAAAAACCGTTGCCTTTGATTAGCAACAAAAGCGTTGCTTTTTCTCATTAAAGGCAACACTTTTTTTATGAGACCGTTGCCTTTTCTCTTTTAACCGTTGCCTTAAAGAAAAGGTAATGCCAGTATAAGCAACCCCCCGAAAAACATTGCCTTTGCTCAGAAAGTGATGCCTTTGAGAAAAGGCAATTTTCATGTTTAGGCAATGTTTTTGAAATGTTCCCTTTGAGCTAAAATGTTGTAGTGATTACACTACATTGAAGGTAGTTTTCACTAGTAGCAAATGCAATAACTTGGTCACCCTATCTACTTTTACCCATATGAAGTCAAAACCCTTGGTGGTCTAAGGCAACCCGACCATGAAGTCCATAGTTACCTTCTTTCATTTCCACTTTGGAATGTTTATCTGCTGAGTAACCTTATAGGCCTTTGGTACTTAACATTAGCTTGCTAACACACCAAATACCTTGCCATAAAGTTGCTAACATTTCTCTTCATGCCATCCCACCGCAAAAATTACCTGCCCTGAGTATGCTGCACTATGGGATACCTCTATAACTTTTCCTCTTAACTTGCCCACCCCAAGCATACATAAATGATCCCCAAAGTACAACACACCCTCAGCATCAACTGAGAACTCTGCATTTTCATCCTTACAAATAGTCTCAACCAACTTAGTTAGCTTTGGATCTTCCCCCTATTATGCCTTAATCTATTATTAAGCCCTCATGTAAGCAAGGAAAACCCCTATGTTATTAAGACTGAATGAAACTCCCTCAGCTTCTAAATTTTGGATATCATCGACTAACAGCTACTTTAGGATTGTGATTACAGAGAAAAAAAGACTCACAAAAAGGAAGCTCGATTAAGAACTATAGGAATAGCAGGAACAGCTTGCTAATTGAGAGTAAAAAGCCATAATTTAGAGAGGATCATAAACATTAGACAGTGAATAGAAAAAATATATAAGAATTTTGGAAAGTAAGGACAGAGAAAAGAACCATGCCAAACAAAACTGGATTTTGCTCACCTTTTCACCATTGCTAGTCAATAGAGCAATTAGGTTGGGTAGAAGGAGCTATGGTAGTGGCGCAGGTAGTAACCCAACACGTGGTGGCACAAACAAGAATGAGGCACTAGTAGGTCGATGGTTAATGGCTCACAACACAGAGAATGAGAATGGCAAACCCAAAAGTAAGAATAAGAATGAGGCAATATGACTGTCCAAATGTGGCGGAAGAATGAAAGTGGGTACCATGTGTGTAAAATGGGAAAGGGAAGTGTAAAACCCATAAATCATTTTTTCATTTAAAAATGAATGATAAATTTACAAAAACATTAAAAGGGTTACAAAGCATCGTTATTTATCCTAATCGCCATTTTCTTCACAAAAACTATGGCGGTCAGCAAAAACGCCGTAATTCATTATATATTGTGGCAGATTTAAAGAACTGCCCTAATTTCACTGCCACAATAAACATCATTTTCATATTGGCCGAGAAGGGGATTCACTACCTATCAAAGAATCAAGACTGAGTTATGTGAAGTGTTTGAAAATCTAAAAGTGGATAGGCGTGATCAAAGTTTCAAAGAAATTATATACATTAAAAACAAATGAATAAAAAAATAAATAACTCATGCAAATTTTGACAAGATAGAACATAATGCATCAATTAAAATAAAATGAAACAATTTTCACTCATGAACCAGAGTTTGTTGCTCCATGTGTGTAAAGTGACTTAGAGACTAAAACTCAGTATACGTGTTGAATCGAATGCCCTACAACTGAGCCCAAGGCTCTTATTTATAGAAAAATTCTATCCTAAACTCTTACTAAAAACCTATAAATACTTTTTTCTAATTGGTTCATTGTGCTTGCTTTTCCCGCTTATTTGCTTGTTTTTAGAGGACCCACGCATCGATGATCTTGTTAACTGTAGTTTCTATTTTCTAGGGATATTTCTTCTTCTTTGCTCATCTTATCATAATTTTCTGATTGCTAGCACCTCACTCCTCATTTTGACATTGTTTACTATCTTATACATAGGCCATTTTCCTTTCATATTCTCTACTTATCCTTTGATGTTATGCTTCTTTTTTGTGTCCCAATTTTTCTAATTGCCTTTCTATTACTACATGACATGTGTATGCAAATTTATTTTGACACTCAATACACATATCTTATATCATAGTTGTGATTCAATTATAAGTTTTACAAATTTTAATAGTTTGAGTTCATATGACATATAACTAGATCTTAAAAATAAATAATTAAAGAATACTAGTACTTTTAAATTTTATATGTGTAGGTTATAATGCTTCTTTCATTTTTATTTCAATTTTAATCCCTCAGTTCTCAAAAGTTTTGATCTTTGTCCTGACCATTAGATGATATCCATTAAGTAATAACATGTTAGACGTAATGTTACCACATATCAAGGCTGGGGTGGATTTCCATCTGACACGTTATCAACTAAAATTTTTGGAAAGGTATGACCAAAACCAAAGTATATATTGGAGAAAGATCATAACCAAAACTTTCTACATTTACAGGAATTAAATGTAGTTTGAATCTTCCACGAGAAGGGGGGTTGAATAGTACTTTAACTTCTTTCTATTTTTGAAAACTTTAAACAATGTCTACCGAGTGTATACTTGAAGTGCAGTCGAAAACTTCGTTAATAATGTTCAGAAAGTAACTTTCTGAACTGTGTTGAAAATAGGTTAAAATAGATTTTCAAAAAAATATATATGTAAATCTCAAAAGCAGAATGTAAAAGAGACAAAAAGGAGTAGAAAAATGTTGCACAATGAGTTTTTATACTAGTTCAGCCAACCCTGCCTATATTCAGTTCTTAACAACTTGTTAAGTTCTACTAATTCTCTTACTCAACCTAGAGAAAGAATGATAGTCTTTGGTTAGCCTTCCCAAGCTAACTAATATGACCAATACTTCAATCTACTTTTACTTTGTAAGTAGTCTTTGACTAACGTCTCTAAGCTAACTCACATGACCAATAGCTCACTCTACTATCACTTCTAAGTAGTCTTCGACTAGCCTCTCCAAGTTAACCTTACAATGACCAGTAACGAATAAAGATACAATGATTTATTTAAGGTTGGTTCTCTCCAGACAAATGAACACTCGCATTTTTCTGAAAACTTTTAGTGACTTCTTTTTAAACTATTCTTTCTAAGAAGAACGCATTATCTAATCAAAACTAGAAAGAAGATTTTAACAGATAGAGAAACTGGTTACAAGATATAATATTATTTGCATAAAAATGGAGGAATTTGCGCTTTAGCATTCTTGTTTGAAGCCTCGCAAAAAGTCTTAAGTTGTAAGCACTTGACATCCTTTTATACTTAATCTTCAAATTAGATCGTTGTCCCTTGATTTTGCTTCTATTTGACACATGTAGATATGCTTTTTGTGTGCTAGGGAAAGCCATCTAGAAGAGTAGCTTAGCTATTTTAGGGCTACTTTTTGCAGGCGCAGACACCATTGTCTAATAGGTGGTTTCTAAGTTATTCTTCAGAAATAAATTTTTACTTCTTGACCATGGTTTCTGATCTCATTCTTCTAGAAGTTAGTATGGTTGACCAAATGAAAAAGGCAGATGCCATTGTCAGCCCTTTTTGGGTGTTGACTTTAATTTGAAATTTGAATTTTCCCTTATTTTCTGCAGAGTACATGATTTCTAATTACTTGTTCTTTCTCATAGGCGCTTTTAGTTCTGAACTTCTCTTTGATCTTCATTTCTTATATCTGAGCTAGATAGAAAATTTTTTCTTAAGATTGAAGACTGCTTTCATAACTTGCTTCAGAAAAAATGATGGATGCCTTCCTTGAGCAACATTCTATGTATGTGTGAACTATTCTCTGAAGATCTAGACTTGGTTTACGAACTTGGAAATCCTTTCTCGTGTGCACTTTATGTCTTAGAGTTATTTTCACATCATTTGGGTTCTAAATTTCATTGAATGAGATTATAATCATGTTGAAGCATGACATTATGAAAGACTTACTCATTGATTGAGCTAATATGTGTACGAGAATGGTCCACTGTAGAAACTCAAGTAAAATATTAATTCATTCTTCAAAACATTTTATCAAAATTAGTTTTGTTGCCACTCAAAATTCCAAGCTCTAACACTTTCTGAAGGGTTATGAAGCTGATATTAAAAACATATTTGTATCATTTATATTTTGACAAGAATCATCATTTCAACCCTTAAAAAATTAATACAATGAAAAATTAGTCTCTAAAAGATGTTTTATTAGTATGTGGACCCCGATGATTGGTTTCAATATTGCTAATGTATTATTTTAGGGTTAACAAAATGTGTCAAGGAATAGCTTGTTAGTGCACTATGTGATACACTAATAGTTCGAATGGATGCTCAAATCGCATTCTAGTTATATCAATTGTTACATTTTAGCTTTTTTAGAAAAAAAAGGTCTAATTTTCTTAAAATTGCGTAGTTAAAAAGCTTCTTTGAAAATACTAGCCTTATTTGCGGAGTAGAGAAGCCCGTAAAAATGGATAAATGAGATAACATGACAACTGAGAAATAACGTCAGCAAATAAAATACATTTATTTATTAAAAAGGAAAAAAACTTAAGTATAGTCCTTAACATCCTAAATAAACTATCACTATAACTAATGAGAACACAAGGACGCCAATCCTTTTGGGAACAATATACATTAAAAGCATCTAGTGGTCAGGTGACTCCTTCGACACTCCACTAGAGGTGTCATCTAAGTCTGAAGGTAATTGAAAAGTTTGGTGAAGAGAAAAACATGTAGGCTAGTAGCATGAGAAAGGGAGTTGAATCGTTCTTTATCTTCATTTTGCTTTTTGAAAATTCTAAACAAAGTCTATCAAGTTTCTCATTTCAAGGTAACGGAAACTTTCGTTAGTATGGTTCAGAAAGTTACTTTCCAAACTACGTGAAATGCTCAAAAACTATTTGCAACTGTTATCAGGAAATAAATAATGTAGATAATCATGAACATTGAATAATAAAGAAGATAAGGAGAAAGACATATTACACAATATTTTATACTGGTTGGCTAATCTTGACTTCATCCAATTCTTAACAACTTGTTGCATTTCACTAACAAACCTTTCTCAAACCAAAGAAAGTAAGATAGTCTTTGGATAGCCTTCTCAAGCTATTTCCAGTAACCAATAGTTCTAATTTACTGTTACTTGTAAGTAGTCTTTGACTAGCCTCTCACGACAGTTATTCTAATTTACTATCACTCCAAGTAGTCTTTTTTACTAGCCTCTCCAAGCTAACTCTGTGACCAACAATTCCAATCTACTGTCACTTATAAGTAGTCTTGAACTAGCCTCTTCATGCTAACCTCACAATAATTACTACTGGATCAAGGTACAATGATAGTTTTACACAAAGGATTTTTCAAAAAAAGGGTTCTTCTCTTGTATGAAGGTCACCCCCTTTTACACTTTGATTTGAATTAAACTATTACCCCTTGATTTCCTATCCTCTTAACATGTGTTGATATCCTTTTTCTTGTATCCTAGGGACTGTCTTCTAGTAGAGTAGCGTGGCTACGTCAGAGTCACTTTTGTAGTTATAGAGATACGTTGTGGTTTCTAAATGCAACTTCAGAAACTGCCTTTTATTTTCTAAACATAATCTCTAAACTTCTTCTAGTAGAAGCTAGGATACTTTACCAAGTATAAAAGTAATGAGTCTTTATCGGTGCTTTTTGAGAGTTAACCTTGTTTGAATTTGAATTTTTCCTTCCTTTTCTACAATGCATGCATAGTGACTGAATATCGGTGCTTTCAAACAACCTTTTTCGTTTTCTATGCTTCATGTTGATCTTCTTTGCAAAAATCTAAGCTTGATAAAAAGTCTTTCACCATTTGGGATGTCTTCGTAGTTGATCTTATGTAGATTGAAGATCTTGATAACGATTTGCCCAATAAACTTATTTCTTCATTAATTGTTGAGCCTTCTAGATGAGCATGATACATTCTGATGTTGTCAGCTTGGTTTCTAATGCTTGCTAGCACCTCTAACATATTTCAGTTCATTTTCAGAACTATTTTTTACATCATTCAAATTATGAATCTCTTTGAATAAGATTATGATCATGTCAACGCATAACATTGTGAAAAGTATATCATTAACAGAACTTATATGATTCGAGAATTGTCCTGATAAATGCTACAAAAACTCAAGTGAAACATTAGTCCATTCTTCAAAACATTTTAACAAAATTCATTTTGTTGTCACTCAAAACTCAAGCCATAAAGCTTCCTAAACGATTCTGGAGCTAACAATCTCCCTATTTTGATGATGACAAAAAAAATTTTGAGAAAATCTTTTGGAGAATACTTTGAAAGATTTATTCTTTAAGATTGGAGCTAATGACCTCCCACTTAAAGGAATTTTTCTTCCAAAGACTTGATAAAGCTTTGTCTTGTAATTTAGCCTTGTAGAAAGTAAACTTTCTCAAGGTATATCATTATGAGATAAAGTTTCAAGTCTCTAAAAACTTAAAAAAATGTATTAAAGCAAATCAACATAAATATCTTGAACTTTGATTTAGCAAAAGCTTCCCCAAACTCTAATCTCACACTTTTCTTAGAAAGACAATATCAATTTTCATAAATATGTAACCAAAAGCCTAGATGTATCATGGCATGAAACTTATATGAATCAGAGCTATGTTTTTTGGAAACTAATGTATGATAGTTGTTTCATAAAAGATGATATACATGTGGAAACTCAAACTTTTTGAAGATAATATGATATGCATGAAACGTAAAGATATGAGTTTTCAGAAGCTCCCCCTTAGCTTGACCCTTGACTTAGTGTAGCACAAGAGGTTTCTCTTCTTTCTTTCTCCTACTTTTGTCATAAGCAAAAGGGTGTGCACATATTCACACCATCACTGGCTGCTTCTTCCTTTTCCCTTTTTTTCCTATTTTTTCAAAAGTTGTGCTCCAAAATCTCTATTAGAGTTTTTTAATCTGTCTAATCTAGCTGCCATGTATCTCTGATTATGTAGCAGCAACTGGATTTTAGTGAGATTTGGCTAGCGCTCTAGTTGAGCTTGCGGTTGGCTTAGTAAATGAATAATTAGTGCATGGGCAGCTTTGAGTGCAAGTTATTCTTCAAGGATATCTAAGGGAACATTGTCCCTAGATTCTAATGTTTCATAACTTCTTCTTAGCAGCATCAAGATCAGCAGGAGATGAGGTAAAAATCATAGCAGTTTGATTAGGAATATCTACACCGGCCTGAACTTTGCTTCCTCTAAATGAAAGCTAGTTTCTGATGCTTCATCACCCTTCTCCAAGATGTGATTTTCATGGATAGTGGAGGTTAAGTCATGCTCTTAATTGTTATAATGGATAACTCATCAGTTTGTTTTTCTTTAGACTCTCTGGCAATTAGGTCTAGGGCATAAGACATCCTGCTCATGTATATTTTTAGTTCTTCATAACTCTCCCTCTTAGGATGAGACTCTTCTTCCATATTCTTGGAATAAGAAGATTTTAGAATCTTCTTCAACATCATGGAGACTTTATCACCCTTAGGGATGATTTCTGGAATCACTTTCTCAACATCTTTAGCTGCTATCTCAGCCTCAGCAGCCATTCTCTCAGCTTCAGCAAAAGCTGTTTTCTCAAGTTCCATTGATTCCTTAATAGCTTTTTCTAGTGTAGCACAAGCAGCTTTTGAGGTAGTTGTAGATTCTGTAGTGAATCAAGCTTCTGAATCTTCAACTCATTTCTAGACTTCATTTACTAAGCAATCTTCCACTTTCTAAACTTTTTTCTGCTTTCTGGTCTTGAAAGATGACTTTTGAACTTAAGTTGATAATGTTCTTCGAAAGGCCTCAGTTCATAATTTTTGGGGAATTCCAGAAAGACTTATGTATGAATGAATGCAAGTTCAAAAACTTTTAAGGTTCAAAATGTTTTTCAAATAGCAGAAATGATCTTTAGCTTGTGGTTTATTGAATATATCAGATACTTGATCAGTATTCAAAAACTTTAGCTCAATATCACCTTTTTGAATATAGTCTTTAATAATATGATGTTTTATATTGATGTGTTTGGATCAGGAGCACTAAATTAGGTTCCTAGCAAGATTAGTAGCACATGTATTATAACATAAGATAGGGATCTTGGAATACCTCAGGTGATAGTCCTCTAGTTGGTTTCTAATCCATATGGTTCCATTAATGGTCTTTCCTTTTTATGTTTATCCATAAGTGTATAGACTTTCATCTTCTCGAACTAATCTAAGTTGTGCATAACATCCTCCCAACTTTGGTTATTTAAAGCATCTTCAATACTTTCTAGTTCAATGGTGGATCTACAATATCTCTATGATCTTTACATAGGTCTCCCTCACGTTCATAAATGTTACTTTTTGACAGTTTTTGAGTTTTGAGAAAGTTTTCTGAATGATTTGCTTTCCGGAACTTACTCTCTAAAGATTTTGCCTTCTAGTACATGCTTTTTGAAGGTTCTTTTGATACTCAACTTCTTAAGGTCTTCTTTTACATAAACCCGATCTTGAGCAATGCCTGTGACTTTGGCTTTTCCATCATCAACAAATTTTATAGAGCTTGAGTTCTTTGGTTTCAAGTTCATAAATCATTTCTTCTTGCTTGAATGTGTTGGGAATAGCTACTGTCCATGTACCATTTATTGTGCTTCTTAACATGTGTCCTTTGACACACCTAAAACAAAAATGGTTTCATCTTTAGCACTCATATTTTCTTGGGTCGGGTTGGTTAGTTTAAGGGGTGTTTTCTGACCTGTTTAACTGTTTTCCTTTTCATGAAGCACTTGTTAGGTAAATGCCCCTTTTATAATAATAATTACAAGATGCTTTAAATTTTCTTTTCTTAGATGAGGTTGCTTTAGATTTCTCATCCAATTCCTTCTCATAGCCTAATCCTTTTTTTTTCAAATAAGGTCTTTGACTTCCAAGAATCATGTTTAGAAACTTTGAGCCATTGATCATTTTTTCTAAATCTGTTTTGAGAAAATTGGAAGTCTTTTCCAATTTAGAAATTTCTTCTAACTTTTCTTATTTCTCTCAGAACCTTCAGTTTCTAAGGACTTGAGTTTTCATTTTAAAACTTGGTTTCTCTTTGAATCTTTTCTTTCTCAAGTCTTAGATTCTCAAAATCAGGTTTTACTTCTTTGAGCTCAGAAGTTACTTTTTGATAATTCTTTTTAAGTGAGAGAAAATGAGAAGTTAACGCTTGAGAATTCTCTAGCAACTCATCATATAATGCTAAAAGATCATGATAAGAATTATCAGTTTCTGAAGGTTTATTTATCTCCTTCAAATCCGTAATCAGCTATGAAGCATACATTGGAAGCAACTTCCAACTGCTTTCTAACCCTTATTTTTTCCTCTTATGAATCATTCTCCATCCAAGTGGCAAGCTTTCCCTTTTTCTTGGAAGTGAACTTCTTTTGTGGTTTTTGGAGCTTGGGACTATCTATTTTGAAGTGTCTCTTCTCACAGCAGTTGTAGGAGCTCATGTTACTTCAATTTTATTTTGCCTTTTTTTCTCTTTTTTCAGGTTCCAAGCTTTGAACATTTTCATTACAAGCATGGAGATTTCATCTCCATTTTCTTCCTTAGATTTTTCTTCTAAGACTTCTTCATCATCATAGGTTTTAGTAACTTTCATTGGTTTACCCTTAACTTGATTTTTATATGAAGACTTTAGAGCTATTGATTTTGTTTTCTCTATGGCTTCTCCATGATCTTCAAAAAGAACAACCTCATAGGTTTTGAGGGACCCAATAAGGGCATCTAAGCTAAGGGTTTGAAGATCCTTAGCTTTGGTGATAGCTGTGACCTTGAGAAGTCATTTGAAAGGAAGGTTTCTCAGGATCTTTCTTACCATCTCAGACATTGACTATTTCTTACCCAAACCTTTGAGTTGTTTTACAATGTGCATGAACCTAGTTCAAACCATCAATATTCTCTTGTTTAGCCTTCTTAAACATTTCATATTGATGGACTAGCATGCTTATTTTGGCCTCTTTGACTTAGTATATTCCTTAACATAGCATGTGTAGTTTATCCTAGATTTCTTTAGCTGCATCACAAGCAATGATTATGACATATTCTACCTTGCTTAGTGCATAGATGAGCAGATATTTAGCTTTAGAGTTCAGCTAAACTTTTTCTTTGTGTTGCTCAATCCATCTGCTCTTAGGAATCTCTTTTGAAGTAAAAGGTCCATCTTCATTTCTTGGAACCTCCTGTATAGGAGTGTAATCTCCTTTCTGAGATCTCCCACAAGTCAGGACTTGTATATTTGATAAATAGCTATATCCTATCTCTCCAATAGACATAGTATTCCCTATCAAAGAATAGAGGTCTATATATGGAGTGTCCTTCATTGATATGGATGTTGTATGCCATATGTCCTCAGGATCTTTTCCTCTACATCCGTTTGGATGCTCAACCCCTTAGAGGCCTAATCTTTTATGCCAATTGTAGGTTGAAAGTAGCACGAGAAATGGGGGTTGAATCGTACTTTATCTTCATTTCAATTTCTAAAAAATCTAAACAAAATCTATCAAGTTTTTCGATTGAAGGCAACAGAAACTTTCATCAGTATGGTTCAAAAGGTTACTTTCTGAGCTACATGAAAAGCTCATAAACTATTTGCAATTGTTTTCAAAAAATAAATAACATAGATAATCATAAATGCTAAATAATAAAGCAGATAAGGATAGAGAGGTATTTCATAGTGATTTTATGCTAGTTTGGCTAATCCTTCCTTCATCCAGTTCTCAACAACCTATTGAATTTCACTAACAAATCTTTTTCAAACCAAAGAAAGTTAGATATTCTTTGGATAGCTTTCTCAAGCTATTTCCAGTGACCAGTAGTTCTAATTTACTATAACTTCCCAAGTAGTCTTTGAGTAATCTCTTTAAACTATTCTCTTGAGGAACAGTTCCAATTTACTATCACTCCAAGTAGTCTTTTTTCATTAGCCTCTCTGTAACGCTTAAGTTTTTCTGTTTGAGCGCAAATGGCCAAAATGCTCCTGAGGTCATTTTTACCTTGAAATTTGAGGATGGCCGATCCGGTAGTCCTCGGAGGGTCAACTCAATGTTTGAAGGGGATTATATATGTTATGATTGATAACAAAGATGAAAATCTCGTTTTCCAAACATTCGGCTCAAAATGACCAAAATACCCCTATAGTGTTTTACGCGGGTATCAGTGTCGTTTGAGCCCAGAATCTCTCCTAAGAGTTTGAAATATTAATTATATGTGTTGATGATATTTGTTTCAGTCCAGGTGGTCCCAAACAGTGTTTGTGTAAAATTACCGTTTTACCCGTGAAATAGTATATTACAAGCTTAACGACGTAATTAAGGAAACCTAAGCAAAATTAGGCTCTAATCGAAGATTAATTAATTTTGATAATTAATATAGAGTCAAAATAATTTATTAAGGTTAATTGGAACCTAAGATTGCTTAGATACACCTTAATCTTTTTTAAAAAATCAAGATTCCATATTATGGAATATTAAATAGTGTTTTCTCTATCTAATTCCTTAAATTAAGGAATTATGTTTGTGCATGATCATATCATAAAATGAGTTTTGATTTTACTAACGAAGCAAGACCACTCCTAATCATGTCTCAACATCCTTAATTACCCATCACTTTACCTAAATACTTACTTACAAACTCCTAATCAAAAGCATAATCAATGATACACCTCAACACATTACTAAACCACAATTAGATGAAACATTCTCTCCTCCCCTTTGCTGTACATGGCCGAAACCTCCACCCCCATATTCTTCACATGTTGATTTGCATCACACTCAAAGAACCATGCTTGCACCATGCTTGAACCATACCTTGAGTCATACCTTGAGCCATGCCTAGCCATACCTCCAACCATACTCTTGAATGACCACATTGAAGAGATATTTTCCCCCCATTTTTCCTTGATGAGCTATGGCCACTCCCCCTCCAATTCACTCCTTCATGTTTCAATTTTCTATAAATACCTATCTTAAGAGAACTTGGTTACATTTGCTCATTTTCAAGTTTGTGTCTTAAGAAATTTCTCTAAGTTTGCTTTCTTTTCCTCAAAGAACTCTAGAGCTCTTTTTCTCTCATCTTCTTCATCCTCTTCAAAGACCACCCTCTTGCAACCTCAAACCACCACATAACCACCATAGATCATCATCCAAACACTTAAGCTTCCATCCTCAAACACAAAGCTCACACAAAAACACTTCCTTCCTTTTCTTTTCTTCTTGGCTGAGTCATCATCATTCCTTGGAGAAGAGTTTTTCTTCTTATTCCTTGCAAAGAACAAGCTCTTTTTCCTTCCAACAAGAAACACCACTTGGTAGGGGTTTTGTTTTTCAAAAGCTTTATCTTTTACTTGATGTTTTGATATGAAAAAGTTCTAGTTTCTCTTCGTTTAAACTCTTTTCCTCTCTTTTTATTTTTTTGGGGCTATGAAGCTTGGTTTGAAAGGAAAACTTTTAGCTTGATGATGAGGTTTCAAGATAATGGTCTTATGGTTATCATTTGAGAAACCTCTAAAGCTTGAAAATTGGTCTTGATTATAACATATTTTGGTTTTTCCTTTCCTTATCTTTTGTCAAGGTTTCAATTTTCTTTTATTTTCCTTTGAATAGTTTTCAATTTTTCTTCTTCCTTTTTTCTTGTTTTGCTTTTGATTCTCAAGAGATATTGTTATTTGTTTTGTTCTCTTGGTCCATTTCCTTGAGCTTGATGATGATGTTCAAACCATAAGGTTTCCTTGAAACCTTGCTACAAAGAACTCTAAAGCTCACTTTGTCTTGCTAAGATATGTGTTAGGTTGAGGTTTATATTCCTTTAAAGTCTTGTATGAGCTCTAGTAAAGAATAAAATGAACTTGCATCCATGTTTAAGTTTATGATCTGCACATCATGTTTACTTGTCCTTGCCATCACTAAAATCTCAAGAATAAAGAAATGAACTTGCATCCTCATGTTTAAATTTCAAGCTTTGTATTTCATGTTTATGTGTCAAGTCATTACTTAAACTCTAAAGATAATAATGAACTTGCATCTCATATTTACTTTAAAGCTCTCACTTTACTTTTATAATGGAGAATAAAATATCATGCATAGCATGTTTAAGATTTTGTCATCACCTAAGAATCCTAGAGCTCAAAGACTTGCCCTTTTTATCTTTAGTAAAGTTCGGAAAATGGAAGCACTCTTTGGATGCTATTTTCAGCCTTGTGATGAAGATGAACTTAGCATAAGTTTCATCTAGCAACAAAAGCCAACAAACTATGTTTTAAGATTTTCTTAAACATAGAAAAGCTCAAAGAATACTAAGTGTATGCTTTTATGCTTTAAAACTCATTCAAGAGTGATTTAAAATAACTACTTCCTTTGCAATACATTTTCATGATTTTAATGAAATATATTGGTTTCTAAAAGAGATTTGAGGTTCAAAAATAATTCCAAGGGAAACTATTAACTTATATGCATTAGAAATATGATTTTATGTGATTATTTGAGATATATATTTCGACCACTGCCTTGTTATTTTGGCTACTGCATGATGCTGATTTAATGTGTTAGAATGCGTAAAAATTATGTTTGAGTGAAGTAAAAATTATTTTGTGAATGTTAGGGACAACTAGTAAGTGAAAAGGATGAAAAATGTGAGTTCTAGATCCCTTAAAAAGTAAATTATGGTCACTATTTTAGGATGAGTAAAATTAGAGATAAAATTGTTTTAGAATGCTTTGGATGTGTAGAATGAGTTCCTAAAGGTATTAGAAATTAGTTTTAGTGTCTTAGGAAAAGCTGAAACTTAGAAAGGGTTAAAGATGTGACTCCTAGGCACCCGTATTCGAAATATTGGAATTCTACCCTTGTTGCCCAAGGCTGTTTGGAGTTCATCATAAGCATAAAAATTTGTGAGAATTATTAGTAATGATCCCTTAGGTGCATAAAAGACTTGGATGCAAGATTAATTAGATCGTAAGTTTAAGACTCGTAAGGATTAAAAGCATAAAATACTATAAGATAGAAGAGGAAATGAGAGTTAGTATTTCAAGTGTATAATGGTTTATTTACATGACTTGCTAAGCATAGCATTTGCATTAGCTGAGCCCGGTCCCTTACTCTAGCATCCTGGGTTGGAGCATGTTTACTGCTTTGTGAAAATGTTGATGATGTGTGCTTAATACATTAGTATTGTGTATATTGAGGCATGCTATGATGATTTGCATGATTTGATGAGCATGAAGTATTGAATGAAATGTCATGATGATATTTGAGAACATGTGTTTATGTTGTATTCTTGCATAGTGATAAGAGGCATTTATACCACTTATCTTACTTCTAATTCTTAGCTTTTTACATGAGTTTTTCTATATTATTGATGTGATTAATTAGATATTTGATTTATTCCTCATTGTGTACTTTTGATAGAACTATTGGCTTTTGCATTGATTTTGGTAATAATTTGTAATTACAAGCTGTTGCGTTTAACTTGTCTCTTTGAGTATGGTTTTATGCACAGAAGCTTTGGATCAAGTGCAAAATGTCAAGAACAAGGGATCAGATTGAGATGAAAAAGGATGTTTTGGAAAGCTCAAGAAGTCTTCTATAACTTTTATGTTTAGCTCAAAACCCAGTTCTAAGAGTATCTTGGTGAAAATCAAGTTGCAAGATTAAAGGTTGCTAATGTTCTGATGCTGTCAAACTTGACCTCTAGTCAGTATTTTTGCAATATCTGGAGCTACAAATCTCCGATTGAGGTGATTTTGGTGGCGTTGGAAAGCTTATTCAAAGGGCTACAATCACTATTTCTGGTGTCGAGGGCAAATTCTATTCTGTCTACCGCTACAGCGCTATTTAGCGCTCAACAGCACCCAAAAGATTGACTGTTATCAGCATTGCTCACTGGTGAGCGCCGCAGCACTAATAGTGCTGCCGCGCTCGTGCGATGACGCAGAAGACCTTATTTCATCTATTTTTGGGCCCGCTTTGGCCTATTTTTAGAAGGCAGTATATATAGGAATGTTACAGACTTTTACCCGAATTTTCCAGACTTTGGAGTTTTGGAGTTTCAGTTGGGGAGAACTCTCTCTCTCTCTCTCTACATCTCTTTCCATCTTCTCTCTACATCTTCTTTCTCTTAGGATTTCATTAGTGAAGGTGATTTGTCTTGGAGATCGTGGCGATGATCATTGCTATTATTTCCAGGTTCTTTTATCTTTATTGTTGTAATCCTCCAGAGATGGAGGAGTAGATTTGTTTACTAGTGTAAGGGTTTCCAGATGGATTGGGATGATGTTTGAGACCTCTTTTGATATTAAATGCATTGGTTTTCTTAATGTTCTGCAGTTTCTATTCCTATAATTATTGTGGCGATTGCTATAATCTTTATTGGGATAACTAAATTGGCGATCGTCGTTTAGGGAAACCCTTTGGGTATAAATTGATAGATCTATTGATTTATGTTTGAGGAGAACATTAGAATTGACTTTTGATTAAGGCAGTTAGGCTATAGCAATTGGTTCATTAAATTGATGTGATTTCTAAATAAATTGGCGATTGTCGTCTATTAGTTATTTACATTGATTAAATTCTAGAGGTCGATTGATTGCTAGTAGAATTGCTAGTAATTTGTTACTATTAGCCGCCAATGGATTTAATATTTGGTCAATGATAATTAATTTCCAATCTTAGGAATACCTTGCACTAGTGCTTTCTTTATTGTTGTTGTTACCTTGTTGCTATTATCTTTTAATTTAAATTGCTTTAATCTTAATTCTCCAAACCCCTAATTTCTAATTGACTAGTAACACTTCCTTGTGAGACGACCTGAGTTGTGCCCTTTACTACATTTTTGGTGCAACTTAGCACTTTTATAAATTTTAATTTGTTGTGAGTCGCGACAGCTCCCATCAAATTTTGGCGCCGTTGCCGGGGAAGTAGTGCTAGTTAATTTTTGTAAATAATTTTTCTTTTTATTTTCTGTTTATTTTTATTTTATTTTATTTTGGCTAAAAAAAAATTATTTTTGTTTTATTTATTTTCCTTTATTATTATCATTTTTTTTTCTTTTCACTTGATTTTTCATGTTTACTAACACATACTTTAGTTCCCAGACATATGGCTCTTGTAATGTTGCAGGTACACAGGTTGCTGATAATGCTTACTCTGGCATGTCCCAATCTCATTGGTATGATTGTATGAATCGGGGATATGGGAGTGTTGAGTCATCTCAACACTTGTATTTCCAGCAACAATTCCAGCCACCACCTCCACTCTATCAGCTGAATTTGCAATCTTGCCAACAACAGGAGACCTATGTCTTGCAGTATCAGCAGTCCCCAACATTGCTTGTTCCTCCCAGTATCTCTGAACCTCCATGGCAAGAAATGATGAGAGCAATAATGGAGAGTCAAAAGAGAACTAGTGATGCTTTGCTAGAGATGACGAATGACATAATTAAGTTGCAGAACTCATGGTTCCAACAATCATGTTCATCTCAAATGCCAGATGTGTTGCCGAGTTTTGAGCAGTGCAGTGATACATCTCAACAAGACACAATTCATATGGATGAAACACCACAAGAAGAATTGGTTGATGAGACATTTGATGCTCCCTTCATTCCGCTTGCCAGTTCTGATGACCGTGATTGTGGTGAAAATACAGACAGTGTTGATGTTAACAATGTGAGTGATTCTCCCTCAAACATAATCCCTTTAGAAATTTTAGTTGGGGAATCTCTACACCCTGCTCATGTTGAAGATATGGAGAGTTCACCTTTGATTTTGGAGAACTTTGCTCATACAGAAGAGTTGACTGATAATTACAAGACTGTTGGTACTGCAAAGGAATATTCCATGGTTGAGATATCAGCTATAGATGTTGTACCTTGTGCCCAACCATCATCTCTTAAAGGCCACTCACTTTTATTGAAATTGGAACTTCCTCTCCCTGAGCACCTTTTAAAGCATAATGAGTATGCTCTTTTGGAAACTGATGCTCAGCTCCAAGCTTTATGTGCACTGTATGGTGAGGTGGCTGGAACTTTTGGGGAACTGGGTGGCAACATGTCACAATGGAAGACTTCTTTTGGGAACACACATCCCTTCCCGTTGAAAGTTGGTTGTTTTGCAAATGTGAGGCTCGAGAGGAGCTTCAAGGCTTCCAAGAATGTATCATTCTCTTCAACACTTGGGCCCAGGAAGCCTAATAGTTTCAAGGCCCGTGGCATGATTCGTATGCTTTGGGATCCGGGTGAAGTGAAAAGACCCAAGCCTTGGTGGAAATTCCTGGATCAATTCAAGCATAAGCCTCCATGAGGGTCCTGATCGTCCAACTTAGGGACGTTAAATCAAAGTACTGGGTGGGAGACAACCCATTGTGAGGTTTTCCTTTACCCTTCCCTTTTATTTTTCTGCATTTTCTTTATTTTCATTTTAATTTTGAGTCTTGAATTTTATTCATTTTTATTTGTGTCCTACACCATTCCTTTAGAACCTTAGAGATCGCATGAATAGGCTTACACCACATGCACCTTATTGACTTGCTTGGCATTGACTTTATTTTCTATTGCATGCTTGGTGGATTCACTATTGTTTGGATTAAGTACATACACTTTCACCTGTGAGATTTTGAGCCTTTTGATTGGATTATCATGTGCCATACTTATTTGTTCATATGTGTTTCCCTCTTTGGATTTGGATTCTAGAACTTGCTTAGGGTCTTATTTGAAAATATGTTCTCATATGCATGCTTGAATATGATTGAGGCATTTTTCTTGTTTTTAGCCACTTGCCCATATAGCCACTTTTTGCATGTTACCATTGTTTAGCCCCTTTGAGCCTTATTGTCCATTCTTTTATTTTAGCACATCCTTAGCCAAAAGTGAAAAACCATGAAAATTCCTAACCTTTTAGGCTTAGGAGAGCATTTGTGCAAATTCATTTATGTGCTTGAGCATAAGTGTGGGGGAGAGCATGAGGACATGCTCCAATTTAGGTGTGGGGGAGGAATAATGTGTACACAATAAATTCAGCAAGTGGCACACTAAAAAAAAACTGAAAAAAAAAGCAACAAAAAAAAAATTCTGAAAAAACTTTGGTTGAAGGTGTGCCACATTGAAATTTAAGGCCTGTAATTGTGATTAAAATGGACAAAGTGTACCCTTAAGCACTTGTGCTCTTGGTGTATGCATTTACTCTCCTTTGACTTGAGGTTTAGCCTATTGGCCTATATATTTATCCACCTTCACCTAAGCCCCATTACAACAAAAGGTAAGTCCTCTTGATTCAATATGCATGTGTGTGTGACAAAATGGAGAATGAGACCTGTAGCAAGCATATGGTAATGCATTTTCATTTGAGGTGAATTGAGTGTACATCTTATCCCAAAACACTTGAGTGAATGAGTGGCAAACACTAATCTTGGGAGGATTTTTGTACTTGATTCATTCATCATGTATGTTGATTCTACCTTGTGTGCTATGTTTTTTGCTCATGCCTTGCTTGTTGAGATCATCTTTGATTGTTGGTGTAAAAGCCCAATGCTTATATCTCTAGGTTCATTGGATTGGTGTATTGTCATTTAATTTCATTCATCATGCATTTTTAGATTTAGGAGTCTAGTGTAGTCCTTGTATACTGCTTCTCATCCATACCTTGGTTTGATCTTAGTTCACATGAGGACATGTGAAAGCTTAAGTGTGGGGGAGTTTGATAAGAGGCATTTATGCCACTTATCTTACTTCTAATTCTTAGCTTTTTACATGAGTTTTTCTATGTTATTGATGTGATTAATTAGATATTTGATTTATTCCTCATTGTGTACTTTTGATAGAACTATTGGCTTTTGCATTGATTTTGGTAATAATTTGTAATTACAAGCTGTTGCGTTTAACTTGTCTCTTTGAGTATGGTTTTATGCACAGAAGCTTTGGATCAAGTGCAAAATGTCAAGAACAAGGGATCAGATTGAGATGAAAAAGGATGTTTTGGAAAGCTCAAGAAGTCTTCTATAACTTTTATGTTTAGCTCAAAACCCAGTTCTAAGAGTATCTTGGTGAAAATCAAGTTGCAAGATTAAAGGTTGCTAATGTTCTGATGCTGTCAAACTTGACCTCTAGTCAGTATTTTTGCAATATCTGGAGCTACAAATCTCCGATTGAGGTGATTTTGGTGGCGTTGGAAAGCTTATTCAAAGGGCTACAATCACTATTTCTGGTGTCGAGGGCAAATTCTATTCTGTCTACCGCTACAGCGCTATTTAGCGCTCAACAGCACCCAAAAGATTGACTGTTATCAGCATTGCTCACTGGTGAGCGCAGCAGCACTAATAGTGTGCTGCCGCTCGTCGATGACTGAAGACCTTATTTCATCTATTTTTGGGCCCGCTTTGGCCTATTTTTAGAAGGCAGTATATATAGGAATGTTACAGACTTTTACCCGAATTTTCCAGACTTTGGAGTTTTGGAGTTTCAGTTGGGGAGAACCCTCTCTCTCTCTCTACATGTCTTTTCCATCTTCTCTCTACATCTTCTTTCTCTTAGGATTTCATTAGTGAAGGTGATTTGTCTTGGAGATCGTGGCGATGATCATTGCTATTATTTCCAGGTTCTTTTATCTTTATTGTTGTAATCCTCCAGAGATGGAGGAGTAGATTTGTTTACTAGTGTAAGGGTTTCCAGATGGATTGGGATGATGTTTGAGACCTCTTTTGATATTAAATGTATTGGTTTTCTTAATGTTCTGCAGTTTCTATTCCTATAATTATTGTGGCGATTGCTATAATCTTTATTGGGATAACTAAATTGGCGATCGTCGTTTAGGAAACCCTTTGGGAATAAATTGATAGATCTATTGGTCTATATTTAAGAGAGAACATTAGAATTAACTTTTCGATTGATGATTAGGCTATAGCAATTGGTTCATTAAATTGATGTGATTTCTAAATAAATTGGCGATTGTCGTTTATTAGTTATTTACATTGATTAAATTCTAGAGGTCGATTGATTGCTAGTAGAATTGCTAGTAATTTGTTACTATTAGCCGCCAATGGATTTAATATTTAGTCAATGATAATTAATTTCCAATCCTAGGAATACCTTGCACTAGTGCTTTCTTTATTGTTGTTGTTACCTTGTTGCTATTATCTTTTAATTTAAATTGCTTTAATCTTAATTCTCCGAACCCCTAATTTCTAATTGACTAGTAACACTTCCTTGTGAGACGACCTGAGTTGTGCCCTTTACTACATTTTTTGTGCAACTTAGCACTTTTATAAATTTTAATTTGTTGTGAGTCGCGACAGCTCCCATCACATAGCATGCCGAAACGCATTTCTCCTGCTACGGTGAGGAGAAAACAAAACCGTGGAGGGTATGGACATCGACCTTGCCAAAGCAGACTATATCACTGTGTACTGGATGTCAATAGATGCGTTTCAAAGAGGAGATGACCCTATGGACTCCCTAAATTAAAGGTTATAATAGGTGATCCTTAAGCCCCTTAACCCGCACTCTGGGAGTCGGGATATATGTATATTTATCTGAGGATAAGCTGAAAACTAGTTACGACTAGTTAAGTATGGGCTCATAACCTAGAGACCTCTCAAGGAGAGAATTTAATAGGGTGGCCCCATGAGAGAAACTGATGATGCAAGTAATGACATATAAGCAAAAGAAAGAGAGTGCATTCATAAGAAAGTTTGGATCCTTCTTGATACTATACATATGAGCATGTTTATTTATGTTTCTATTTAAGTAGTGATTGCATAAGTTATCTACCATACATTCATGCTATGATATACTACATTCATGACATTAAGATTCATTCTAAAATATATGGACCTTGGCTAAATACATTCGAAAATCTAATAATGAACTTTATGCATGCTCATCTTTTTATAGTAAACTCAAGGTTCCTAGAGACGTAGACGATGACACAAGGATATGAGGTTTTCCCTACTGAGATTATTTATCAAGATTCTCACTCCCTCTATCTTTCTTTCTTTCTGTTACGTCTTCAGAGAACGATAGCGTCGTTCGTGATTTTTGTTGATACTCCATTCTAGGAAGTGCACTATGACACGGACCACCGTTCATATCACTTCGAGGGTCAATATGTTATGTGTATTTTTGCATACATGGGATGTCCTTTTGCATACCTGGTTTCCAGCTTTAGATTTACTCCCACTTCTCCCTACGGTGACAATCTGATCTTTGAGCACACCCGACCCCACAATGAGCAGACTCATCATGCTCACCCGACGGCTTTAGCAGTCTGCGACTACCCCGACTATGTTCCCCACTTGAGGTGATCTGAGATCAATCCGTCCAAGGACTCCCCCACTCATATCTACTCTGAAGGTTCTGCTTCTATGGCACCTATGGACGTAGGCAAAGACAGCGAGGATACGGTGACCCAGCCCCAGTTAGCTCGACGACTGGAGATGCGTCCACACCGCGGAGGCCATGTCCGTCCCCCATTTCAACTGCATACACCTGAGGAGCTTGCACAGTTCATTGGGTACATACGCCCATCGCCAGAGGATTAGCGCCGTCAGTAGATCTCGATGGAGGGTCTGTTTGAGTGCTCGAGCCATCACGAGGACCCCTTTTTCATGTTGTATCTTTAGTTTAGCACTTGTAGGACTAGATGGAGGGAGCTGCTATTGGCGTTTGATTTCTACGTTCCATGTATTTTTTGTTTTCCTTGTATTTACTGCTTTTATTTCTCTGTACTAAAAGTTCAGCCCACTAGTATGGGTGTGACTTCGTCTATTATATTTATGTTGTATTATGAACCATGTTCTATTATGATATTAATGTATTTTTGTTGATGTTCTTAAATTCTGTGTTCTAGATATGTGCAAGTATGCTCTGTGTTTCGTATTCATGTTAATAGTACTTTATGCTTGGTTTATGTTAGCACGTATGGCTCATGTTTTGTTATATGTTTCAAAAAAACAAATTTACCCTATTTTCCACTAAGTATTTTAATAAAAAGAAGTTAAAGAGTGAAACAAAAGAGTAATAACTAATAATTAACTGTAATATGTCCTAAGCATGTTGGGTTAAATATTAGGGTGTTATACTCTCCAAGCTAACTCTGTGATCAATAATTCTAATCTACTGTCACTTACAGGTTGTCTTTAACTAGCCTCTCGAAACTAACCTCACAATGATCACTACCGGATCAGGGTACAATATTTTGTGATTGGTCAATTCTCTCCAACAAATAAACACTCAAGTTTTTCTAATGATAAACAGAGCATGACCTGAAAACTTTGAGTGACTTCTTTATGAAATTCTTCTTAAGAAGAACATGTTATTTAGTGAAAGCTAGAAAGAAGATTTTTACAAAAACTGATTACAAGATATAATGACTCACAAAAAATGAGAAGGATAAGCACGAAGGCTTTTCAGCAAAAGTTCTGCGCAAAGGATTTTTTTAAAAAATAAGTTTCTTCTCTTGTATGAATTAGAACTTGCATTTGAATTGTATCATTGCCCCTTGATTTCCTTTCCTCTTGACACGTGTTGATCTCCTTTTTCTTGTGTCCTGGGGCCTATCTTCTAGTAAATTAGCATAGCTGTGTTAGAGCCACTTTTGTAGTTTTAGAGATCCGTTGTGGTTTCTGAATGCATCTTTAGAAATTGTCTTTTACTTTTTGAACATAATCTCTAAACTTCTTCTGGAAGTCGGGGTACTTTACTAAGTACAAAAGTAATGTGTCACTGCTAGTGCTTTTTTGGAGTTGACCTTATTTGAATTTGAATTTTTCCTGCCTTTCTGCAAGGTGTGCACAGTGTCTGAATACCCATGCTTTCTAACAAGCCTTTTGATTTTCTGATCGTCTCGTTGATCTTCCTTGCATAAATCTGAGCTTGATAAGAAGTCTTTCAGAGTTAATCTTTATGTAGATTGAAGATCTTGATCACAATTTGCTCAATAAAATATTTCTTCATTGATTGTTGAGCCTTCTGGATGAGCTTGATATTGTTGTTAGATTGGTTTCTAATGCTCGCTAGCACTTATAACATATTTCAATTCATTTTTAGAACTATTATTCACATCATTGAAATTCTGAGTCTTTTTGAATGAGATTATGATCATGTCAACACATGACATTGTGAAAAATATTTCATTAATAGAACGTATATGCTTCAAGAATTATCCTGTTAAATGCTACAAAAACTCAAGTGAAACCTTAGTCCATTCTTCAAAACATTTTAACAAAATTTGTTTTGTTATCACTCAAAACTAAGCTATAAAGCTTTCTAAAGGATTCTGGAGCTAATAGTAAATTCTCTGTAGCATCCTAGCTAGACAACAAGTGACATCATTATCGTCTCAACCAATTCGACTTTATATATGCAATAAGTTCAGTTATTTAAGTTTGAAAACATATTTAGCCTGAATGAATTCAATTTAGATCTACTTCTTTTTTTATATATAACATTTAGATCTACTTCACTTAGACATAAACATACCATGAATGTTAAATGTATTAACATAAATAATATCACTACAAAAAAAGGGTAAATTACGGCGGTTCATTTTGCAAATTACGGCGGTTTTTAACCGCCATTTTTCACAGTAACGGCAGTTTCGAAGACCACCATAATTACCAACGCCATTCGGTTAATTACGGAGTTACGACAGGAAACCGCCATAATTTTCGATCAAATTAAACCGTATGTTGCTAATATGGCAGTTAAGAACCGCCACAATTTTCAACCAAATTTTTTAAAAAATATTAACAACGGCGGCGGTTTGAACCGCCATAATTTGCAGTAAAATTTTTTAAAAAATTAATAATGACGGTTTGAAACCGCCATAATTTTCATTCCAATTGATAAAAAAAAATTTCATTTCTTCTAATAATAATGGGACATAATTTAATAAAACCAACTTCGGCTTCATATTAATCTAGTAAGATAAAGTAAAAGAATTAAGCAGAGTTCAAGTTTCAAATTAAGCTAAATCCCATCAGTACACTAGCTTCATGTTTGCATTCAGAAAAAATTGAGTTCTAAGTAAGCTCTTATTGCATGGGCAAAAGACAAATTTGTCATCTACAAAAAAATAGAATTGCTAAAAGCAACCTAATTTTGATCAAACCTTCAAGAGCATAACAGAATACAGAAGATATCCAGCTTTTTCCCTATCAGCTAATCTCAGAAGAAAAACTAACCAAAAATTAAGACACAGTTCTGGCTAGGAAAACAGAAGGTATACAAGCTCATTGTATAAGATTTTGAGCTCTACATTAATACAGCTTGGCAACAAAAATTAAAAGTGTCCTTAAATATAACTAGACCTGCTTCTTAAAGGGAAAATCTTCCTTAGGAAGCTTCTGCACATCTTCCATGTTTTTGAGTATTCCTCTCATAAAATAAGGAGAATAGTTTCCTGTTGATAACCGGCAAAGCCCGAAATATTAGTAACAAGCAGCATACACCACGCTCCCATTTGAAGAACAAGATACATAATGACTTAAGTCAGAACAAAAAGCAAATTACAAAACCAGGATAAAGTACTATTGCTGATAAAAAAAAGTACCATACCATTATTACTAACTATACTTCAGCATTAAATCAGTGCTTCTAAATTTTTGAAAAAATGAAAAAACTATCAAGATTAAATATCCTACTATTTCTGCACTAATAAGTATAAAAAAGAAGTATACGAGTTTATAGTATCCACATAGCTTATAGATATCATTGAAAGTTAGAAATAATCAAGTATTTGTAATTCTTTCCCATGAAAAAAATGCAATAGAGAAAGGAAAATTAATAATAATAATAACAACAACAATAATAATAACAATAAGAACAATGATGATAACAGAAGTGCGACCTCACTTCCAAGCCGTATATACACCACTAAATTTAAGGCCAATATACCCACTTCCTACAATTGCTATCCAATCAGGAATAGTCTGCAGTTTGAGTGCATGGTCACTGGTAATTATAGTCTTCCCTGGAGGCAATTACTTAGTGAATTTTCATTACTATAATGATGCTAGATAAATCTTATGAGAAGAAATCAAAAGATGGAAAACCAGAGGGATACTATCAACAGAGTACCGAACAAAGATCCCCTTAAACACATTTCAGTAGAGTCTAATGCCCCATTACCAATATAGTTTTAGCTATCAAGTATCAATCAGAAAATATTTCCAATACTAAATTGATCACTTTTTTTTTCCATTGCATACAACTGCCTTTATAATTGACAGCAATCTACTACTTAAGTCGCCTAGGGCCTCACATAAGGGTTACCATAGACAGCAGTGCATGTCCCAATTTCTTGTAACTGGAAGACATGTCTCTAACTCCAAAATCCTTTCATTCAGTAAAACTCAAAGTGATAGCATAAAATAATAATGTTGTGAAGAGAAAAGTTAAATATGTGGTCTGAGTTGTACCATCAACTTCAATGCCCTTGGGAACAAAAGGAACAGAACCAGTAGCAATGATGATGTCTTTTGCAGTAACTACATTGTTCGAAGAGCCAATTTTCACCTTTTGAGGACCCTGCACAGTTTCACAAATAAGGCAGTAAGAGAGAATGTTAAGAACTCGATTAGCAGTTACATGAATCAAATTCATATTCAAGCCTTGGCTAATAAACAGAGAATTGAATAAGAGGTGATAATGCTATTTATCAGCAATACCCGAGACTCCACAGAGCACAATACATCACTTACCAAAATAGTTCCAAACCTTTTAGCATGTCCACTCCTAGTGCCTTTAATGAGTTGGTCAAGTTGCCACGGATTTTTGAAGCAAGATTATTAGCATGGTCAGATTAGTTAAGCATAAAAAAGTTAATAATAAAAAGCCCAAGAAAGATGCACAGATCATTTTTACTTGGAACAATGCCACAGAGCTTCACCAAGCATAGTAAATATTGATAGTGGCCTTTGTCCTCTTTGACCTGATATATTATTCTTAGAACATATCAATTAGCTAGTAGTATTCTCTCAAATCATGCAAGCATCTCAGTACCTACATTTCATATCACAAAGTTACCTTGTTTTTCCTATTGTCCCACCACTCCCCTGGGTTAGCAAAGAATGCTTGCCATAACTCTACCACTGAACCACTATTAGTTGCTACATAACTCACTTTCTTACCTGAAATAATAGCAGAAAATAGCCAGTGTGTAGTATTAGTAAGAAAAAAAAAACTGAAGAATTCAACATTATATTCCTAGAGTATAAGACTTGCCAGCCATCATGTAATCAGTCTCTTGACCATGTGAGGAAATTGGTGAGAGGCTCAACAAAATTCAGTTGCTGACCAACCACCTGAATGAGATCCATAAGATAGTGATGCACTTGCAAAAGGGCCACAGGAAACAAAAGTAAATTATTTGGTGGAATTACAAAACCTCAGGTGATTTAGTTATATGAAGAATGAATTAAATAGAGGGTAGCTCACTAGTTAGAAGTTGAGAAAGACCAAGAGTAACTATAAGTGAAACCATTAAGAAAGAGTGAGATTTAAATAGCTAATCTATAAGTATGTTTTGATAGAATACAATAACATTAGTGGATCTAAGAAGCCAACCCCCTCCCCCCCCTAAAAAAAATGAGAAAAGTCTAGATTATTTTTATTGGTATACACAACAAAAAAGAGAGACATCTTATCCCAAAAAAAATTAGAGACATAATCTCCCTTTTCAAGTGATAATCCCCCATCACCTCATTGTTGTTTTCAAGCCAAAATGCAAACCCCAAAAAAGTAATCATAAGCACGGCACCACAATATCACTAACCAATCACACAACTTTCACATCAATTGACACTTAAAAGCATCTGCAACACAAAACTTAATCAAAGGAAACAACCAAAACAAGACAAATAACCAGGAATGCAATGCAGTAGCTCAAAGGTGCTTGTCTAACAAAAGCAAAAAGCTTAGAAATCAACCTATCAAACAATAACATGATCAAATAACACCCTAAAATAGAAAGATAGCATCTCCTTTCTCAGATGACAATCTATCATCACCTCGTTGTTGTTTACAACCCCAAAAGGAATATTAACCACACAACCAGATAAACCAAACCAAATTTCATACCATTTCATAGCTCACATAATCAGTTTCTCTTCAAATAAATTGCTTAATTCCTTAAACATGGTTTTCCTTGATTTTAAAAGCTCAGATACCTACACAAAGACCATCATTCCGCAATGTCAAAGAGTTGATTTTCCATATACTCAAGCTTAACACAGTGAGTGCATAATGTAACTTATAAATAAATAGCTACCTTCTGAGTAAAATTCCCAATCTTCTCAAGAATAAGAGAGATATTGAGTTCCATCAGCAACCCCTAAACAAACCCTAACAAATTGAAACAAAAGGTCAAAAAAATTTATGCAGACCGCAACTTGAGTTGAAGCAGAGCGCTTACTGGGGATCGCAGAGAAGCTCCTCCAATCCCGCGATCTGAACGGCTCCTTCGAGCTCTCCATCCTTCCACAGGAAACCGAGCCCCTTCTAGAAGGTTCTGACCAGATCCTCGCCGTCGTCCACGTCCTCCTTGCCGTCGCCGCCACTCACTGCCACCACCAACAAACTGACTGGTATGTCGTCCTCCAAGTCGACCGCCGCACCAACGACCTCGACCTCATCAAGCACCACTACCACCGTTGTTGTTGTTGGTGGTGTTGTCGAGCTTGGGGCGCTTCGGTCGAGGGAAGGGGGAGGAGCATCGCTGACGAGGCGAGCGGCGACCTCTTAAGCTCGTCGTGGAGCAAAGACAGCGGTATCGAGGCACAGGACCAGACGCATTGAGGAACAGAGGCAACGGCATTTGAGAGAAGATAAAATGAGAAGTGTGAAGGGAGAGAAGTCTCATAACCCTATTCCTCTTTTTTTTTAATTTTTTTAAAGGGCTAAAATCACCACCCGCCGTTATACACCATTCAACCGCCTTTTTTTTCGCTAGAATAGTGGCGGTTGACAAAACCGCCTTAATTCACATACATTATGGCGATTCTAAAGAACCGCCCTAATCCAATAGCCATAATTTACCAACTTTTTTGTAGTGTATTAGTCAAAGGAGTAGTAGTTAAACAAATTCAACATGTATGTTTATGAACATTCTTTCCTTCTTAACCTCTTAGGCCTTAGCCACTTCACAAGGGTTTCTACCTCCTTTTTCTCATCTTACTATGTGACCTTAGCCTCCTTTTCTATGCTCCTTTCTCTTTTTCATTTACTTTGAGACCTTAGCCCTCTTCGTGGCCTTATTCTCCTTTGTGTTTGCTAAGGGTTCTTAGCCTTTTTATACACTCATTCCCCTTTTTCATTTACTAAAAGACCTCATCCTCTTTATAAGCTCATTTCCCTTTTTTGTTTCCTAAGAAACCTTAGCTTTGTCTGCGGGCTCACTTCTCCTTTTCACTTCTTATAGGACGTTTAACCTTTTTGTGGGCTCACTTCCCTTTTTCCCTTTCTTGACTGACTTTTAACCCCATTCATTTGCTTGCTTCCTCTTTTTATTTGTTATTGGCATTTACTATAGGTAAAAGAGTGCACAAGAAAGGGGTTGAATCGTGCTTTTGTTCTTTCTTCAAATATGAAATATTTAACGAAAATATTATCAAGCATTAAACTTCAAGTGCAGCGGAATCATGGTTAATTGTTTCAAAAAATAGATCACTGAAGCCTTTTAGTAATAGCGCAACTTTAACAGTACTTCAACAGTTACTAAATTAAAGTGCACAACATAAAAATAAAACATTAGGGAAGAAAGAAATGACATAAATATTTTTATACTAGTTCAGCCAAATTTGCCTACATCCAGTACTCAACACATGTTGAGATTCCACTAAATAACTTTCTCAACCTGATAAAGTAAACTAGATAGTCTTTACATTAGCATTCCTAAGCTCTCACAGTGAACAGTAGACAATCCCTATTGTCACAAATCGAGTAGTTTTGTACTAGTCTCTCCAAGCTGAACCGAGTAGTCTTGAACCAGCCTCTCCAAGCTGAACCATGACTAGCAAATAACCCCTACTGGCACGTTGCAAGTAGTTCTTCTCAGCCTCTCCAAACTGAACCATGATGATTGGAATGCCTCCATCATCAAGTTGCAAGTAGTTCTTGTACAGCCTCTTCAAGTTAGATTGAGATGAGCGGAACGCCTCTACCATTGCATTGCAAGTGGTTTCACCTTAGCCTCTCCAAGTTATGTCTCACTCTAATCACTACTGGATCAAGGTTACAAAGGTTATGTGTTCGAGTTTCCACTCAAACCAACATACACTCAAGTTTCCTTACAAATATTCAATAAAACAAACCTGGGAAACAAAAGCAACTTCTTTCTAATATCTGTTCCTAAGAAGAGTATACAAATCATTGCGAAACATAGTAAAACATAGAAAAAAGATTTTACACTTCAAGAAGATTGATTACATATTATGATGAACATCACAAGAAGTATGGAGAGATTTTTCCAGAGTTTCCACTCTTATGTCTTCAACTTTCTTATCAGCTTTCAAGCATAGCACCTCTATTTATAGTGGTCCTTCTTCATGACCATTGCCCTTGATTAGATCTCCAAATGACACTTGTAGATCATCTGTTGTGTCTTGGAATGCTAGTCTGGAAAGGCAGACTGGTGGACTTGTCACATTGGTTGCAGAAGTCATTGTATTCTAGAGGATTCTAATGTTCCTCTTTCTTTTTACTCTTTGATCATGGTTTTTGAACTCCTCCTTCTAAAAGCTATGATGGTTGATCAATTAGGTAGAAGATATGACATACTAGTTATAAAACTAGGTTTGATTCGAGATTTGAAATTTAAATTTCAAATTTCCCTCTATTTCCTGTATCGCTCTATGCTCTACACTTAAGTGAGTTTTTTGACATGCGTAATCAGTTCTCCTTGATTATTCTTCGGCCTTCCAGTCTTTAATCGTAGTTTTTTAATAATGAATGATTTGCAATTATGATGATTGTCAACTGAATAACATGTTACTTTCAGAGTTTGCGTGATTTCCTCATTCTTCAGTGTACTTTCTGACGTCTTGTGTTACTTTTTGAAGATCCTTTCTTTGGGATTCTTGTTATTGTATTGATCTGCTTTATTCCTGAATGCATGTAAGTGTTCTTTACGCAATATAATATTTACTTTGTTTAAGCTCATTCTTTTTCCACGAGTTAAAATATGTTTGCACATGCAAAGTGAAATTATTCTCACTTAAGTCCATGTAACGCACTTTGGAAAATACTTGTTAAGCTTAGTCAAGAAACTCAAGGCAACCATTAGTCATTCTTCAGAACATTTTTTTAAAATTGGCTTTGTTGTCATTCAAAACAATAAAGCTCATACTTTTCTGAAGGGTTCTGGAGCTTACATTTACCCCCTTCCTAGTCCCATTTTCCTTTTGCATTTTCACTAGGATGTAGCCCTTTATTGGGCTTTTTATAGCTTTATTTCTTGAGGACATAGCTCTTTTTCTTGGGCTCCTTTGCCTTTTCTTTTTATAGCCATAGCCCCTCTTTTTTGTCTCTTTTTCATTCTTCGGGACATAGCTACTAGGTTCTTCTGTGTCCTTTGCTCATTTATTTGAGATGCATACGGCTGCAAGGCCCTATTTGTTGCTTTTTCATTCTTTAAGATATGGCTGTTAGATTTTTTCCTTCTCTCTTTTCTTTCTTTGGTGCTTGGCTACTAGGCATCTATTCATCTATTTAGGCTAATAACCCTTATGGACTCTAGCCCTTTTTTATTATTTCTTTAGGCTAATACCCCTTTATGGGCTCTGCTTTTCATTTTACCATGCAAATATCTCTTTATAGGTTCCAATCTTCGTTTCCTTTAGACTTTATAACCCTTTGTGAGCTCTAGCCTTTTTCCATTTCTTTAGGCTTAATACCCCTTAAATAGCTCCAACTTTTTGTTTCTTTAGGCATAATAACCCTTAATGAGCTTTAGCATTTTGTATCTTTAGATATAGTACCTTTTAATGGGCTCCAACTTCTTGTTTCTTTAGGCAGAATGCCTTTAATGGGCTCCAGCCTCTTTTTTGTCTAGGTATAATACCCCTTAATAGGCTCCAGCTTGTGATTTCTATAGACATAATACTCCTTAATGGGCTCAAGTCTCTTGTTTCTCTAGGCATAATGCCCCTTAATAGGCTCTAGCATAATATCCCTTGATGGACTCCAACTTCTTTTTTCTCTAGGCATTATTGACTCAAAAGACCGCCTTATTCAACCCTTGGAATGAATCAAAAAGATCCTTCATCTCATGTACCTTGCAAAATAGGAATTAAAAGAAAAATAGAACTTCCTAGAAGTTGAGTTGATAGAGAAAAAATAGAATTATTTTTTTATTTAAAAACTGAAAATAAAATAAAAATATTTTTTAATATGAAAATTCTTAAAAAATTAACAATAGACAAATAAAAAAAAGTAGGAAAAAATAAAATTGAAAATAAAATCAAACTAAAACTATATAACCTAAATTACTTTCACCAAATTAATAATGATATTAATCTTTAGTCTCGAAAATGGAGCCAAAAACTTGCAAACGATTTACAAACTCAACTCTGACAAGTAATAAAAGATGAGTCAAGGATTATCATTCTCATGAGGACTAAGATCAAGTATCAGTTTGTTTGGGTATATCATTGTTACGAAAATGCAATTAAGACAAATACAGAACTTAAATATAACAAAAATAGTGAACAAGGGACCAATATAAAAAAATATAGAAGAATAATAGATAAAAGGCAGTTTTAGGGAAACAATTTCATCTGAGCTGCTATATTTTGCTTTATCTAATATTAATTTAATTTCTTTCCTAGTTCAATCACTAGTCAAATTTCACATAACTTATAATTGTAATTCAATCTCTTGATATCATAATCCTATTAAGATAATTGAATAAATTAATGTCTTAATGTTATTATAAATTTACCTAAAGATGAAGAACAAGAATTCATATGAGTAGAAAAATAAGTACTTCCATGTCTAGCGAATTTAATTTGTGGCAATTTTTAGATTAATTTATTTTATATTGTGAATTGTCATTCAATTAATATAAAACCATAGAACATCCAATGAATGATCAATTCCCAAAAAATATTAAGAACACTAAAAATTGCATAATAAACAGAAAATTAAACCAAATACAAAATCCGCTCCCTCCGACTACATTGGCCCTAACACCTAAAGAAACTTGGCAGATAAAGGAAAAGAAATCGATAAACATGTTCATTGGAAAAAGCACCAATCCTTACTCTATGTATCTCCCTGAATCTCTGGCCCTCTTTTTCTAAAATAATCCTCTATTCAAAGAAGACAAAATGTAAAAATAGATTTAAATCTTGCACAATACACTCCAAGATTTTAGGTAAATTTTCTTATCCTTTATCTCAAAATTTGAACCGGCTCTTGCTCCAAAAGTTCTTGTCTCTTCAAATCTTTATCAAATCTTATCTTCAAAACATTAATTGATTTTACATTTTTTTATTTTGCAACAAAAACATAACTTTTGAGAATATCTACCAATTTAATCCAAAAACTCAAATTAAATGAAAATCAAAATATAATCTCAATAATAACAAAAATATTTTAAATTCACCCAAAAAAAATTAGAAGATTTAGGGCAAAAACTCTGAATTAATTAATAAAAAAATGTGAAAAAAAGATAATAATGCAGTTATTGATTATAGGTCCCTAAAGAATCGATTTTTAACATACGATTTCCTATATGATTATCTTGTTAAGGGATTAATATGTTGGAACATGAAATCTTTTGACAACTAAAACATATGCATTTAATCTTTTGAGGATAAAAGTATTAAGATGAAAATATTTCAAAGATTAACTTTCAGATTTACTGTTTAATATATTAACATTTTAGAGACAAATTATAATGTGTGCATGATTTTTCTGTTATTAAGGAATTATTATGTCACAACGTGAAGTACTCTTTTGAGGACTAAAATCTATAAATAACTAAAGTACTACAATGAAAATCTTTCGTGGATTAAAGGGTAAATTTACTCTACAGTGTTCATATTAATAAAGGTAATTTTTGTAAATTTAACCATATACGTAGACCTCGAAAGATGAAAACTAATTGAGGAGACTACAACTTATGATTCGTGTCCAAGTTTCAGATCCACGTCAGGGGAATTTTTATCCCAACCCATTCCTCACAGACTAAAACTTCTCAAGCTTGGGCCTCGAATTGAGGAGAACTCTCAATAACAGTTCAACAATTGGTGAGAAATATGTCATTGTTCATAGTTATATTCCATCTAATTCATATGGCTAGGAAATTGAAACAATCATAAGTTGATTTAATGCACTTAAAATCATCATCAAGTGATATCTTCGCTTTAATTAGTGACAATCCTCAGTATATATAAATATGAAATTAAAAAACATATAAAATAATAAAGTGCTCACACACATTCTCTCTCCATCAAAATAAACCAAATATTATCACACATTAATCAGTTGATCTGCAACAGTGCTCTTTACTTTTGATCTTTTGATCCTTTAGTCATGGCAACACTTTTTCCATGACGAATGGTTGATTCGAAGGAGGATTCCAAATCTTTTTCCATGTCTTCTACCTGCATTTTCATCTCAAACCATCATTACCACATTTGTCGAATGAGAGATCAAAATCCGTCAACATTGATTCAAGTTTACTAAGTTAGCCTTTCAAAAGACAAATTTAACTAATGTTTCAGTTAGAAGTGAACGACGCTGATGTTGTCGTGGACGGCTTCAAACTTGTGGTTGATAGACGCTGGTGTGTTGCGCGGCAGAGCGCTTGAGGCTGCGGAAAGACGGAGTGCTCGGGCCATGGTCGACGTTGGAGCTGCTGTGGTTGCCGACGGCGGAGAACGCATCTTGAAAAGGGGGAAATGTCTTTTCATTCATCTTGAAATTTCTATTTATGGTATTATGTAGTTCTCTTTCCTTTTTATGGCTATAAATAGACTCAAATGTATCTTTGTTTGGTCCTAGAGCGGAAGTGCTGTTAGGAAAACTCCTTGAAATCATCACTCTTTGGATTCAAGATGCATGATTGAGGTCGAAGAGGAAGAACAACTGTTAGATCGGGAAGCCAAAGAGTTGATGTTGAATCAAGTACTTACCATTAAGTCAAAACTATAGCGTTAGGTAGTTTGGCACAATTCGATTTACTTAAACTCATTATCAAGTGTCATAGCCCGATCTAACTCTGACCCCATCTAGGCCTTGCCAAGGCAAGATGCTGGCCGACAACCAACAATCAACCACAATCTATGCCTTTTTCTGGAATCATGTCTCCAACACGATCTCACTCTAACCTAACTAGCCTTGTCAAGACGGAATGTTGGCCTACAACCAACATCTACTTCCCAACACCTGCTAGAAGTCCCTGCCTTTTCAGGAATCAATCCAATGACCTTGGCTTTGATACCATTTGTTGAATCAAGCTCTTACCATTAAGTCAAAAGCTACAACTATTAACAAGTGTATAACTTTTGTTTGTTAAAGTTTCTCAAAATCATATCAAGCTCGAGAGGTTGCACACTTACACTTATAGACATCATGGGAATGTTAATACTACGAAATCCTAAGGGTGACATCCTCATGGATTGAGAGGAGCATAGCAGCTTTTGGAGAATTAAACGAGACTCATAAATTAAGACGGAGTCTTCTCTAATCTCTTATATCATACCTACCAATTAATTCTAATTATCATTAAACATGTGATATTTGATTTGATTTTATCATACTCAAATTGCTAATAATATTTTATCATGGGATCATCGTCAAAAAAAGGGGATAATCTTGGGCTTAATGTTTTGATCATAAATTTTATTTAAATATGATTTTATTAGAGTAATTGTGATAACTCTGATCTTTTTGAGCTAACTATTCCTATATAATTTATTTGATATTGGTTTTATTGGATTAAGTTATTTGAGTCAATCAATATATTTGAATTTGATTTGATTGACATAATTATAATTTGATTAAGCTAATCATAATTATCGTGACAATAATTTGATTGAGTAATTATTTCAATCAATTTATTTAATGAACTTAATTATTGTAGAAATTATTATAATTTGTGTTTATTCAATAAAATCAAGAATAAGGAAAGGAAGTCAAGCTTCAACAGTGAAAAGGCTGAAATTTTGAATAATTGAGCATATCAGGAAGAACCAGCAACTAATTACAGCAATTATCAGACAAACCAGCGACTACACTGTACAAAGTGCAAATCAGCAGGAACGAAAAAATTGTCATATGAGCATTTATTTTGGTCTGAAATGAAGCCTAAAACATCTCCAACGGCTAATATGCATTCAGTGGTATATATTATAAAATAAGATGCAGAATAGAGAAGAATAATTATCTCACATCAAGAAAACATTGAGAATATCTTGTTCATCAACTTTTGAGCTTTCACTTGTTTATCTACTCTATAGAGAGAGACCGCTGCTGTAAATACTGTAGCTCACTCACAAGAGCATATTTTTCTTGCGAATGATTTTACTCTTTTTTAGTTTTACGATACAGGGAGGTTTTGTCGTGTTCTTGTAAGAAAGAAACCACTGGTATACAGTGTTATAGATGGAGGTTTTGTGGTGCCTTATAGAGGAAGAAACCACAGGTTACCCTACTTGGGATTGAGAGAAGAAATGCTCATTTGAGCCTTGTAAGCCAGAATTTGACAAGTGAAAAAAATTTCAAGCTATTGCTTGGAAACAAGATGTAGATCACACATTGTGGGGTTGAACCAATATAAATATGTTTATGCAATATTCTCATCCTTCTCCTTCTTATTTTTATATGCATTTTATTTACTTGTTCCTTACAAGAATAATTACTTTGTATTGCCGTAATTCTGTTATTGAACCATACAGAAACAATTCACCCCCTCTTGGCTCTATCAGTTGAAATCCGGTGGAAGCTGATAGGTCTCGTGTTTTGTCGAGCAACCAAAATGATTGTTGGCTCTGTCGCTTCCGTGTTTGAGGTGGTTTCCTCTGGCTACTATCTCGGTTGTGTTTGTCATCCGCGCCTACTTGCCTTCCCCCTCGTGGTGGATCATCAACCACCTTCTATGTCTAAAGACAAACTTTCGATCTTGGTTGAGTATAGGTATGGCTAAGGATAATTATGTTATGGGGGATTGACAGTCGTAGGCCACGAAAAGTTCCAAGAATATCTGTGGCCAGTGAAAGCCATAGAGTTGCAAGGAACAAATTGGCACAAAAGAGTTAATTCTATCTTAGGTGATACACTTTGGTTGATGTCTAGATGATCTAGTGTTTCAAGTTACACGTTTCTTTCCTTGAGTTTCGAGTATTTAATTTGTGTTTTGATTTGTGTAGTTGTATATTAGTTTATAGTATCTTGTGCCACTTGAGTTGTGCATTTTGTGAAAGTCACTCTGTGTTGTATGAATCTTCTGGAGATGTAAACATGTATTTATTGCTCTCTTATTTTAAGCAAATGGTTCCAAATTCTACTGCATATATTTTTATCAAATAATGTCTAACTTTATGTTTAGGTGAAAATCAAAGTTCTTCAATATATGTAGAAAACGTCGAATATTTTTACCATAAAACTAAGATAAAACAGAGAACATAAAGCAATATAATCCATCCCAGATAGAGATTAAAACCTTTTCTAATGCATCTTCTGCATCTTGGGCACGCTTATCTATATTTTCAACTACTTTTTCAATCAATCCAGCAGCATCACGAAGTTTTCCCTCAGGAAGAACCTTGATAACTTCTTCGGCTACCTTCTCTACCTCCTCAGCCACTTCTTCTACATTCTCTACTGCCGTTTCAATTTTATCTGCACATAAGGAGCGAGAAAAGTCATAAAATATAAGTACAAATTTTGTGACCACCTAATCCAGTAAACAATAGGAATACTCTTATTTGTTCTCACTTTTCCCAGACATAATTTGGAAAACTTGAAATCATACATCAATAATTGGGGATTTCAGTTACATTACTTAAAAACCAATTGTTGAAATTTATATCATGAGTTAAATATGCTAATTTGTAGTTAGTGACGACTATCAAAAAGTTGGTCAGGTAAGTTAGTTCTTCATTATTCTTGACTTCTCTATGAACACAAGGATCAGAAGTATATATGGAGTTGTCAAAAGGAGTTACAACAATAACACAGTCTTGTACCAATCTAAAGTATGGATACTTCAAAATGATTGCCGTACGTATACCTAGTACCAGTATTTGTTGGATTCTCTAAGTATTTATTAATTAAAATTTTCAATAAGTAAATGTTACTTAAATACAAATTAATCCTTATAAAATGTTAAATTTTATAATTAAATGAATTAAACTACTATTTTATCCTTTCAATCATTTTTTTTATATATTTTTACTTGAACATCATAAAAAAATCATTTATTTTATGATATAATTATTTTATTAATTATAATTTTATACTTTTATATAATATATCTTCCCATACCCGTACCCTTATTTTTGGAAAATTCCCATACCATATACCTGTATACATATTGGATACAAGTACTATACCCGTACCTATGCAATGTAGTGTCCCATTAAGCGAGGTCAATTATATGGATCAAAAGCCATCTTAATGCTTTATCATATTGTCATATTCATGTTTAACCCAGCTGCCAAAATGAGCTATTCCCCATAAATGAAGATAGGTGTGTAGAGTGCAAAAAATTCCTCTATTGTTTTTCTCAAGCTTGTAACTGTGGCATGAGAAGCTTTATTTCCATAGTTTTCTTTATTTTGGATATACTTGGTCACAGGATGATTTCTCTCTGTTCACTAAAGCTCTCTCTTAATTCCTTCACTACATTCCTCATATGTTGACAACATGATACTTATAGGTAATGATGCCGAGAAAATTGCTACTATCAAACAGAACGAAATTAGATTTACTTTTTAAAATTAAAGACCCTGGCAAACTCAAGTTTTTCGTGTCCTTGAGGTTTTCCCGTTCCTTGAAAGGGTTGTGTCAAAGAAAGTATACAGTAGACTACCAGTCTACGACAGAGCGACGATGGAATACCTTACTTATATGCAGCCTCCTATCGCAGGTTAATTGAATAGCTCATTGACAAATACACACCCTGCCATTAGTTATTTTCTAACTCATCTCAGCCTTTTCTTTTTTAATAAAATGGTAGCAATGGAATCAATTAGGGTGTTGCGTTTTTTGAAGTGAAGTCCAGGCATTAGTTTGTTCTGTCCTTCTAATTCAGCACCTCCGAAACTAATTAAGGATTCAGTGATTCATATTGGGCCTCTTTCCTTGATACGGTAGTCCAAGAAACAACCCATGTATCATGCTCACCAACCCATCAATCTATTAATTAAATGGGCCAGAATATCATGCCTGGCAGCCTATGAAATCCAAATACTCACCTAGCTATTGAGGAATGTTCACTTTCTTTTAGAAAATTATTATTTATACTCATAGCATATGAAATATTCTATCAACTCATATATTATCTAATAGATAATAAAATATGGGTTGATATAATGTTCTATATCTCATAAATATAAATAACGCCTCTTTCTTTTATTGCGGTTACGCTGCTTTATTGTGATAAGTATGATCTACACTTGGCTAAAACATAGCCTTCCGTGAGTGCAGCAAATGCATTGAACTGGTCACCAAGTTGTGAGGAAAAAGATTTGGACATGATTGATTCACCGACTTCCCATTCATCATCATCACGGGCTGTACAGATCTATGCACCAAAGCACTCCTTCCCAAGCATTTTTTGTCTTTTATTGCCCAAGCTGATAATGGTTGATCTCCATTTTCCAGCTTCAGGTGGCTCATTGACATATTTATCATGTGTTAAATTGCCAATCTATAGCTACGAAAAAATTAGGTAGGGTAGTTAGTTCTTCATTATTCTTACCATCTCTCCCTCCACCTTTTTTTCTTGGGAAAATTTAGGTGAATTTTATAAAATTGTACCTATCACTTACCCTTCTTACTTGATTATTTCGCAATATTTTTTTCCACTTACTCTCTCTTAACTATTTATTAGGGATATAGGAGAATAAATAATATAATATTATCAATACTTTATAGAATTTTATTTTGGTCTTTCTCACCTTCATAGGAGTGCCAAAGGGATAACGACGACTAATCTAGGATGGCTTTGAGTATTGTACAGCCAAATATAATTTCTCCTGTTTTATTGTCACGTTTGTTTGCCTTGTATCTCTCTTGCTAGTTTATAATTGGACCTTGTATTTTTGCTCACTCCTATGTTGGGTAGATGGAGCACTTTTTCTTATCGAAAATCAATAGTTATTTGAGGAAAAGTAAAAGTTTAAGAGTGGATAGTTTTATGAGAACATAGAGGTAGTACAAATTATTATAAAATTGAAGTTTGAAATTAGAATTGAACACTCCAATTCTAATTTTCATATTTAGTGTAAAGTACATAGAAGCGAAATTATAATTCCATATTCAATTTTGATGGAATTCAAAATATCTAAAATGAATTCTTCTTGATTCCTCATATATACAGCATAAATTGTTAATTCCAAAAATAATAAATATCTCTCTTGTTATTAAATTCTATATAGTTATTTTTTTTTAATTATTTTCTAACCATCACATTTATTGAAATTTAATATTTTTATGAAAAATTATCAATTTTATAAGAGATTATAACCAAAATATTACCATAATACAAAAAATTGTTATTGTATCAATATTTTTATTATTTTCAAATTTTAAATCACACATTTACATAATAAAATTAGTATTAGAATATAAAATTATAATTTACATTACAATTCTTTAGTAAATCCAAATATAAAATTTAATATTCTAAATCAATTTCAATTCTTAAAAAATTGAAAATAAAACTAAAACTAAAACTCTACATTATAACTCTAATTCCAACCTTAAAATATAATTAAAATATTTAATTTTTTGCACGTCAATTCTCACGTATTCAACAATAGTGTTTAAAATATGGGTCACACTACCCCAAAAAAAATATGGGTCAAAAAAATATTTCTGTAATAATAATGCATAGTAGTAATAATAATCCTTTCTTGTTAGTAGTCAACATAGAACTTCCGAACTTCTAATTAACTTCTCTTACCTTTGATCTATTCAAAAAAAAAAAAAATTACTTCTCTTACCTTTGAGTAGTAGCCAAGGTCCCCATTTGCCCCTCGAAAAGGATAGAAGCATCGTGAATATTGTTCCAATGATCCATAGTTTCCTGCTTGACAAGCCTTTCTAAACTCCTCATCATATTGAAAATTTAGAGTAAACTGAGTGTTCTAAAATAAGGAGGTTAATAAAGTATAAAAGTGAGAAACTAATTACTCTTGAATTATTTGATGAGATCCACACATAATATACACATTATGAAAATTATTGATCTATAGATGATTAATCTCTCAATCTTGCACTTTATCAATCTCTTCACTTTGAAGGAGCTAAATACAACTAAAGGGAACAAGTGATAATGAGTTACCAATGACCAGGAGAAGGATCAACAGGAGCCGGAGCTCCTGGTTGTGTGCTGGCATAGACTGTCATGTTCCTGGATGATGGGTGCAAACTGCAATGTTAATATAATATCTCCTCAACTGAAACATCGTAAAAGTTAGAAAGATTATACGTACATATTTCTAGTGGTGTCATTTTGAAATCTCGAGCCCAGGTTCTGTTCTGGAGCAGAGGAGCGACTATATTTGATTTTGGAGTTGATTCGAAGATGGGTAGTTGGATGGTCAAGCTTTGAAGCTTGGCATTTGCTGAATTTCCCTACGGCTGAGCAAGTAGATTTTTGGGTGAAGATTGTGTTTTCCATCGATATATGCGAATCTAGCTAGTGTTCACAAATCGCAACAACATGAGAACGATTCCCCCATTGAGAATGCTGAAGTTTTTTTTTATTATTATTATTATAGGAGAATTGGTTGATAGACAGGATGATGGAAGGAGGACACGGACAATAATGGTGGCCAAAATGTCTTGGACTATTTACTCATACAACAAGAAAAATATTATTTGTACTAAAATATCATATTAACTCATATTTTATTTATCATTAAATATGATATTAATTCTATTTAAATATAATCTATCTCCTATTTAATAGTATATTAGATATGAGCCAACATTACTCATATATCATAATTATAAATCCAATACCTCTAAAAAAAGTCACACCGAATATTTTCAGAGTAATTATTGCTGGAGCGATCATAGCCTGCTTGTCAGTGATGGTTGAAAAGTCCTAATACTAGTACACTAAATTCTATATATTATATTTATTACTTCCTCCCTTCCTTGGTCACATTTTAAAATTCAAAATTTAAAATGATCAAAATTAGACAAAATAACATAATATTCTCTGAAACAAAAATTTAGTAAAGAAATGATGAGTAAATTATATTAATTATAATTATTATGATACATTCTCTAAATAAATAACTCAAAAAATATTCCCATTTGAATTAAATATAATTAGTTTTATATATATATATATAAAATATGCACACACACGATTACCAATTATTTAATATCAATTTCAAATTGAAAGTTTTAAAATTACTCAAATCTAGAAAAGTTTCACACATTATATAATCTAGAAAAATGATTTAATCAAAAAATCTTCTACATGATTTGTAAGAAAGGATAATTAAATTTATTTATTATAATTATTATAATTGATATACTCTCTAAATAAAATAATCTACAAAAATATCTAATATAATTTTTTCTAATTTTTAATCAAATATTTTTGTGTAAGAAACTTATCGTTTCATGTGGGTGGTCTATTCCATAAATAGGAGCACTGAATATAAATAATAACAATCAATTTCATCAATTTGAAATTAAACCACATATAGCATTGGTAGGAAAAAAAACTTGTCCATCAAAATATTGCATAAAAATGAAAACTTAAATGTCAAAACCCAACAATAGGCTTAACTTATTAGTTAAAAAAATAAAAAAATTCCTAAACAACAAAAATAAAAAAATTCCTAAACAACAAAAACAAAAAAACTCCTTCCCTAACTTGTTTGCATTGTTTGCTATGAAATTCTGTGTTTGTGGAGATTGCAGGATGCATGTTGTGGAGTTATAAGGAGATGTACAATAGAACAATTTTTAGGATTATATAAATTGTATTTAATTATTAAAATGTAAATGTTTCACTATATCTATTATATTGTTGATCTTTATAATAATATATATAATTGTTGAATTCGCTTATCTAATAACGGAAGCTTCTAATTTAAGGGGAGATGTTGTTAAAATTTTGTTAATTTTTTTTAGGAATAATAGATTAAACAAAAGTAACTGTACTAAAAAAAACTTAAAATCCAATTGAATTTGTTTGAAAATAATAATTTAAATAAAACTTAAAAACCAATTGAATATGTTGTAAATTAAAACAAATATGTGACGACAAAAACTCCTAATTTAAAGAGAGTTGCTATCAAAATTTTCATAAAATTTTTTTAGAAAAAAGATTAAATAAAAGTAATTGTATTAAAAAAACTAAAAAAGCCAATTGAATTTGTTTGAAAGCAATAATTTAAAATAAAACTTAAAAACCAATTGAATGTATTTTAAAGATCAATTAAAAGATATATTTGACGACGAAAACTCCTAATTTAAGGGAAGATGCTATCGAAATTTTCCTAAAAGTTTTTAGGAAAAAAGATTAAATAAAAGTAATTGTAAAAGCCAATTGAATTTATGTGAAAGTAATAATATAAACAAAACTTAAAGACTAATTGAATATGTTTTAAAGACCAATTAAAATAAATATTTGATGACGGAAGCTCCTAATTTAAAAGGAGATGCTGTTGAAATTTTCCTAAGATTTTTTAGGAAAAAAGATTAAATAAAAGTATTTGTATTGAAAAAAAACTTAAAAGCCAATTGAATTTGTGTGAAAGTAATAATATAAATAAAACTTAAAGACTAATCGAATGTGTTTTAAAGACCAATCCTACAACTCTATCCAAGAAAACATAAGTCTCTATATATCCTATATACATATTAAACCATTAAGCCATATAAATAACAAGCATTTAGTTATTAACCTCTATACAATGAAAAAATCACACAATGTGTGTAACACCCTAATTCTTAACCCAACTTTCTAGAACACATTAGGTTAATTATTAGGTTATTACTCTTTAGTCTCGTCATTTTATTAAAATACTTAGCGGAAATTACGGGTAAATTTTTTTAAAAAAATATAAATCAAAGTGAGAGCCACGTTCTGGTCTAAACGAGAGACATAAACATCAATCATACGGAAACACAAGAACTAAAGCAAGTATCAATAGAACAATAATCATCACGACAAGGAAACATTTCATTAATAATAATATAGTTGAGATACATAAGTAGTCACGCCCTTATAGAAATGGGCTGAGCTTGTAATACATAAGAAAAGGAAATACAACAGGAACAAGGAAGCATAAATAAACCACAACTACCCGAGTGCACCTATGATGGAAAACCTCAAAACAAAAGAAGGTTTATCCACTCTATATGTGGGTGCATGCACTAAGCCTCCTCTAGGACGTCTGCTATTGGAACCCGGGGAAAGATGGAGTGTAACCGATCCATGGACGCAGGGCGACAGGAGTGGGTACACGTGAAGACTGAGCGTGAGCTCCTCGATAGGGGCGCCTCTCGGCTCACCTAGCCAACCTCAGCTGTGTAACAGTCTCCTCGCTCTTGCCTCACACGAACTGAGGTGTAGGAGCAGAGCTCTAGCTATACATATGCGTCGGCGGGTCCTCGGAAGGGTCGTCCTCCGAACTAGGAGACCGAGGCATGTAGTCCTGGAAGTCTCGAGGCATCGAACCACCAGTGTACGTTCGCAGAATCTTCTCGTCTCGCGTCCGAGCGCGCTCAAAAACCATCGCATCGTCGTAGGGTGACATCGGGAAGAAACGGTAGCTCTGTACAGGGTGTTCAAAGGGGCGTTTGATGAACATGAAGACTCATATGGTGCATGTAACGCCCTGATTTTTCTGTTAGAGTGAAAATTACCAAAATGCCCCTGAGGTCATTTTCAAATGGACCGAGGAAAGCGGTCTTGGCAAGATGCTCGAAAGGCAAACTCAATGTTGGAAGGGGATTAGATAACTTGTGTACCTTCCCGGGATCGAAAATCTTGTTTTTCGAGTTTTCGGGTCAAAATGACCAAAACGCCCCTGCGGTGTTTTACCCGTTTGCAAGTGCCGGATGAACCCGAAACTTCTCCAGATGGTTTTAAAAGGCGTTTTTATGTATTCTATGACCTCAGTTTTAATTTTAGAAGTCCCGGGCAAAATTAGTGCAAAATTACGGTTTTGCCCCTAGTTTCGTATTTTTACGCTTAATCGCGTGATTAAGCAAACCTAAGCAATATTAGGCTCTAATCGAAGGTTAATTAATTTTCTTAATTAATCTTGAGTCAAAATAATTTATTAAAGTTGATTAGAAGCAAAAAGTACTTAATTACAACCTAAAATCATATTTTAATTTCAAGACACCTAGTCATAGAATCTTGAATAGTATTTTCTCTTTCCAATTCCTTAAATCATGGAATTGTGTTACACATTGTTTATTCACAAATGAGTTTTAAATTCTTTAATGATGTATGAGCACTCCTAAACTTGTCATAAACTCCTTAAATCACATTCTTAATTACCTAAATTTAAGCTTAATTGTTCCTAACCTTGTACCTAAGCTAATACACATCTAAACCTACCATTAACACACAATTAAATGGTCAAAACTCACCTCCTCCCTGCTGTACCAGACCTGGCCGTGAGCTTCCTTCCCCATTATGCATCACATGTTCAATTTTTCAACACTCCAAGGCCATACCTTAAGTCACATACACTATACCTTGTCATAACTTTCAATCAAGCTTGAATTTCCACATGAATAAATAATTAAAACAACCCATTTTTCCCATTTATTTGTGGCTGGAAAAGTTCCAGCCATGTCAAGTTTCTAGAAGCCTAATTTCATAAAAATTTGATAGGAAATTAACTCACATCAAGCCATACTTTGTAGCATAGCTTTCATACTTCAACCATGCTTGAATGACCTTGTGTAAGAGATATTTTCCTCTCCCTTTTCCCTCCAAACCACACGGCTACTCCCTCCCCTTGATGAGCCCATGGTTTTGTTTTTCTATAAATAGGATGCTTGTGATAGCCTTGTTGCACCTTGAAGCATTTGCTAAGTTTAAAGTTTTAGAGTTATCTTGCTTGTTCTTTCTTTTTCTCTCAAAGTTTCAAGAGTATTCTTCCTTTCTTTTCATCTTTATCTTCTCCATCTCTTCATCTCATCATCACCTCTCAACCATCAAACACCACCCTAAAGCCTTGAACCATCATCAAACCTCTCAAACACCACACCTCAAACACAACTTCACCCAAAACACATTTCCTTTCTTTTCCTTCCTCTTGGCCGAATCATCACCACCATCCTAGGAGGTGTTGCTCATCTCATTTTCATCTTCAAGTCCAAGCTTTTACCTTCATCACAAGGTAGGGATTTGTTTTCAAACTTTGTTTTGCTCAAGAAAGTGTTTTTCTCTAGTTTCCTCTTGGATTCTTTTTGAACTTTCCTTTGTTTTTCCTTTCCATTTCATTTCGGCCTCTAGGCCTTGATTATGAGCATGATAGCTTGATGATGAGAGTTTCTAGATGATGACATTGTGTTCATCTTAAAGAAACCTCTAAAGCTTGAGTTTTCCTTTTCTTATGACTTCATCTATATGATATTTAACTCACATGGTTTTTCAACTTAAGAAAATTAATCTAAGGATTTCTAAAAGCCCAAGCCTACCCTTGTCAACCTTAAAGTTGGCCGGCACGTTCTAGAGATTTTTCTCTAGATAGGGGTTTTGGGTATTTAATAAAGAACTTGATGTAGTTTCACTTTCTTTCTCTTTTATATGACTTTCGATTTTGTGTTGAGATCTTTGAGATATTGTATTGGGTTGTTATCTTGTTAAAGTCTTGAATGAGCTCTAGTTAATCATAAAATGGACCTTGCATCATGTTTACTTTATGCTTTGCATATCATGTTTATTTCCTTGCTATCACTAAAATACCAAGATAATGAATGAACTTGCATTATCATATTTATATTTCAAGCTATGCATTATCATGTTTATATTTCAAGTTCTCACTTAATACCAAGATAATAATAAGTTGCATTCATGTTTACTTTGTGCTATCACTTTACTTTCTAATGGAACCTAAAATAAGTGCATGTGCATGTTTATTTTTATGTCATCACCTAAATGAATCTAGAGCTCAAAGACTTGCCCATTGTTGTCTCAACAAAGGTCTAACAATATGTGTTTTTCTTGGGTTCATATTTCGGCCCTAAGAGGTCTTGAGGTTTTCAAGTATTTGAGACTATGTCTTATAATTTTTCCAAGCTTAAATGATTTAAGAAATGCATAGAACCAAGTTTTGAGAATTTAGAACCTCTTGAGACAAAGATGAATTGGTCACTGCCCTCTTAAATATTCTTATGATTTTAGATGTTAAAATTGTTTATAAATGAGCTTTGAGAGTTTTAAAAGAATTCCAAGAGAAACTAGTATTTCATGTGCTTTAGAAATTATGTTTTATGCCTTTTATGGAGAAGTATATTTTTGGTTCTTCCTTGCTCTTTACTGCCACTGTATGTGCTGTTTTAATGATGATAATGTGCCTATGTTTGAGTAAAAATAATGTTAAGACTCATATGTGAAAGATAGGATAAGTTAGGAACTAGAAAAGAATTAATTTGAGAGTTCTAGATCCTTTAATTATGTAATTTTCTGGATTCTGTCCAGCAAGGTTTAGATTTAATAATCATGGTTTTAAATTAGTTTAAATGTGTAGGAATGACTCATAATTGGTTTAGGACTTAATCTTGAAGCCCTAGGAGCAAACTAAACTTAGAAAGGGTCATTGTTGTGACTTCTAGGTACCCGTAAAATTAGGATTTCAAATTCTGCATCCTTGAGGTTTAGAGATGTTCTTGACCATAGTGTGAGGTGAGAAATACTTAGTTATAACCTCATAGGTTCCCAAGAGACTAGGTTTTGATGATCAATAACTTAGAATGTGAGTTAAAGACTTTAAGGGTCTAAACCGTAATTTCTAGAACCCCGTAATCACACAAATATAAAGTTGTTTAAATCTGCATAGTGCTGTTTGGATAGGTCCTTGAGCATAAAATTAGTAAAACTTATTAGTTGTGAACCTATAGGTGTGTAAGAGGTTAAGAATGATACTAGAACCATTAGCTTACAAGTTTGAGACTCAAAAGAACCAAAGCATAACATACTATAGGTTTATAACATAATAAGATTGGGAGTTTGTATGAATGATTGTCTAAAGTGTGATTATGTGATAATGTATATGCTATGGTTTTATGTATACACTATGAAAAAGTTTCTTGTGATGATGTATATGCTATGAAAAAGATTTATGCAATGAATAAATGATGTATCTTTATAAGAACTTAAATGTGACACAACACTGAGATGCCTTCTTGGGTGACACCGGTTTAGCCGAGCAGCCCCAAGAAAATAAATCCGTGAGGGTATTGACATAGAGCTTGCCAAAGCGGACAATACTACGATGCACTAGTTGCTAGTAGAGCGTTTCAAAGAGGAAATGACCCTAAGAGAGGTGATCCTTAATTGCCCCCTAGCCCGTACTTTAAGTCAGGTATTATGTATGTTACGCTTATCATAGGATAAGTAACAACTAGTGACGACTAGTTAAGGTATGAGCTCATAACCTAGAGATGTTTTAGGGCGGCCCCATGAGATGAAAGTTAAAGTTAACAATGTCACATATACTATACTTATGCCAATGTCATGATGTTTCTTAATTGTTCTATTGTTTGGTTAACCTTTATGATGCACTCATATCATTAGTATATTTTATGCTTAGCTATAAGACGCACTGTAAAATATGATGGACCTTGGATAAATAACACTTTGGAAAAATAACTTAAAAGGAATTTATATGCATGCACACCTTTTTAGAAATAAACCCAAGGTTCCTGAGGATGTGATGATGTCACCTAGGTAGGGATAACCCTACTGAGAATTCTTTTAGAAAGATTCTCATTCCCTCTCTCTTTTCTTCCGTCATACCTTCAGATGACGACATTCGTACTCTTTATCGACACCCCGGTATGGGAGCTGCACCATGACCCGGCACTCGGGTCATACCATTTTGAGGGTCGCTGCACTGTCAGAGTATTCATGTTCATGGGACGACCCTTCGCGCATCCAGTCCCGAGTTACCGTTTTACCCCAACTGCTCCTTACCGTCATAACGGGATTTTTGAGCGAGCGAGACCACATGATAAGCAGATTCTCCGCATGGAGCCCGAGACGTCAGCTGTACGCGACTACCCGGAGTACGTGCCTCGCACCTAATACTCGGAGACTGACCCATCCGAGGACCCGCCATCACACATGTACAGCTGGAGCTCCAGTCCCGCTCCCCCACCGATGAGGGCTGGGAGTGAGGAGACGGTGGTCCAGCCGAGGTTGGCTCGTCGGCCATCTATGCGCCCTCGCCGTGGTGGACATGCCCCGATGATGCGCTCGACCACTCCCGCCGAGATTCGTCAGTGGATCGACTCGACCCCACAGTACTCAGACCAGCAGGAGTAGACATAGGAGGGGTAGCAGTTAGTGCACACACACCACATAGTTGAGGACAAACCTTCTTTTGTATATGAGGTTGTCTACTCTAGGTGCACATGGGTATGGGTGTTGTTTCTCTTGTATTTGCTTTTTATGATTTCCTTGTATTGCATTTCAGTTGTATTCCACCTCCCGATGTATTGAATAGTCCTGCCCTTTGGGTAGGCACAGTATATATATATATATATATCTATGTTTCAGTTGATGTCTCCATGATATGACGTGTTTCTTTATGCTTTGCTTATGTGTTTCGCTATGCTTCCTCTAAAAGATTCGTGCGTGGCTCTCACTTTGATTTTATTTCCAAAAAGAAAAATTTTATCCATATTTCCGCTAAGTATTTTCTAAGCAAAAGATGAGACCAAGAGGTAATATTCTAAAGATTAACCTAAGTACATACTAGTAGTCTTGGGTTAAGATTTAGGGTGTTACAGTGCACTGCCCCTCAAAATGGTATGATCCGTGATCCGGATCAAAGTGAACCTCTCAAGCCGGTGTGTCGATAAAAACCACGAACGTCGCCATCGCTCTCTAAAGATGTGACGGAAAAAAGAGAAGGAAGAAAAAGGAGTGAGAATTCTTACTAAAGAATCTCAGTAGGAGTCTCCTATCCTAGGGTTACATTGTTCACATCCTCAGGAACCTTAGGTTTAATTATAAAAGGTGTGCATACGTAAGAGGTTTATTATTAGGGTTTATAAAACCAATTATCCAAGGTTCATTCCTTTTAGCATGCATCTTGATGTTATGAATGCAACATATTAAATCATGAATGCATGGCAATGCCTCAATCAAATAACTCAGTGAATCACAACTTCAAGAAAGCACACAAGTGGCATAAAGGGCATATAACTTTCAAGTGGATCTTTCCTCAACTTCGTGACATCAATCATGGTACTTCAGCATAATACGGCCACCCTAAAATAACTAGGTTATGAGCTCATATCTCAGCTAGTTGTCACTAGCTCTTGCTTATTATTTGAATAAGTGAAACATAATAAAATAATCCCGACTACGCAAGTACGGGTAGGGGACTAGGGATCACCTCTCTTAGGATATACCCTCTTTGAAATGCTTTGCGGGCATTAAGCCACAGCAATTTGTCCGCTTTGGTAGACTGCATCTACTCATACCCTCACATATTTGTCTCCCCTGGGGGTGCTCGGCCGAACCGGTGTCACCCAGGAAAGTGCGTCTCGGTGCTTTGTCACATAAAAATCTCCTGAGGGTGCTCGACCGAACCGATGTCACCCAGGGTTTTCAACTCATATGGTACTTTAAAACATTTCTTCAACCCTTTTAGGTTTGACGGAAATTCGGTAGCATAACAGCTGTTAGACTGAATTTCCTTCAAACCGAAACTTATGCCACAAGCTATTCACACAACATATTCCTAATTTAAACCTCGTACTATGATAAACTTCATATCTTAAACAATCATTTCCTCATGCATCATAAACATCTCAACATATTATTGCATCATATAAACATCATAGCATTAACAATTTCTTAACGTCTTATGCATTGACCCTTAAGGTCCTTAACTCACAATCTAAGTTATAAATCATCACAACTTAATCTCTCGGGTACCTATAGGCTCATATCTAAGTATTCCTCACTTAACACTATGATCACAAACATCTCTAAACCTCAATAATACAAGATCTAAAGTTCTAACTTTACGGGTACCTGGGAGTCACAACAATAACCCTTTCTAAGTCCGGTTTGCTCCTAAGGCATCAAGATCAAGTCCTAAAACAATTATGAGTTATTCCTACACATTTAAACTAATTTAAATCCATGATTACCATTTCTAAACCATGCTGGACAGAATCCAGAAAAATCAATTATCAAGGGATCTAGAACTCTCAAATTAATTCTTTTCTAGTTACTAACTTCTCTAATCTTTCACATATGAATTTTAGCATCAAATATACACAAACATACTCATGTTATCATCATCCAAACAGTACAAACAGTGAGCATAACATGGCAAGGCAGAACCGAAAATACATCTCCATACAAAGGCATAAAACTTGGTTTCTAAAGCACATAAAATACTAGTTTCTCTTGGAACCTTTTTAAAACTATCAAAACTCATTTATAAACATTTTTATCATTTAAAATCCTCAAAATAATCTCAAGGGCAGTAGCTAAATTAAATTTATCTCAAGAGGTCCTAAATTCATAAAACCTTGTTTTAGACATTTTTTGAACTCATGTAAGCTTAGAAAAATTATGAAACATATTTTAATACTTGCAACAAATATAACTCCTTAGGGCCGAAAATAAATATGAGGTGCAAGGCATAAACATAAACATGAATGCAATATTCATTTTAATCTCATCTAGAGCTCTTATAAGATTTTAGAGATATAACCCAACACTTATCTCATCACAAAGAGAGCTTTAGAGTTCTTGAACTAAGTTCTCAAAGGAACTATGAGGTTCTTGAACATCATCATCAAGTTCAAAAGAAATAAACTTTCGAAAGAACATAAAATCTCAAAGAAAAGGAAACCAAAACCGAAACCTACAAAAAAAAAAGGAAAAGATGATGAAACTAAGCCAAGTTCTTTATTAAGTACCCAAAACCCTTATCTAGAGAAAAATCTCTAGAACGTGCTGGCCAACTTTAAGGTTGACAAGGGTAGGCTTGGGCTTTTTAAAATCCTTAGATTAATTTTCTTAAGTTGAAAAATCATGTGAGCTAAGTATCATATAGATAAAGTTTAAGGAAAAGAAAAACTCAAGCTTTAGAGGTTTCTTTGAGATGAACACAAGGTCATCATCTAGAAACTCTCATCATTAAGTTATCATGCTCATAAATAAGGCCTCATGGCCGAAATAGAGAGGAGAGAAAATAAAGGAAAGTTTCAAAAAAGAAATCCAAGAGAAAGCTAGAGAAAAACTCATTTTCAAGAAAAACAAGTTTAGAAAAACACTCATATCTAGAGTGGAGATAAAAAGCTTGAACTTTAGAAAGGAAATGAGATGAAGAACTCCTCCTTGAGGGTGGATGATGATTCGACCTTCAAGAGAAAAAGAGAAAGGAGATGTGTTTTGAGTCAGGTTGTGTTTGAGGTCAAGTGTTTGAGAGGTTTGATGATGATTCAAGGTTGTGAGGTGGTGTTTAGAGGTTATGGGATGATGATGAGATGATGAGATGAAGAAGATGAAGATGAAGAGAAAAGGAAACTCTCCTGAAACTTGAGAGAAAACAAAGAACTCAAAGAAAGCTAGGAAAACTTGAAACTTAGCAAATGATCTAAAGTGTTTGCAAGCTCAAGTAAGCAACGTATTTATAGAAAATGAAAACAAATGAGAGCCCAAAGGGAGGAGGGGCTGGCCGTAGCTCTTGGGAGGGAAGGAAGAGAAAAATATCTCTTACAACTTGTCATTCAAGCATGGTTTGAGGTATGGAAGTTATGATACAAGGCATGGCTTCAAGTAAGGTGATTTGAGTGAATTTCCTATCAATTTTGAATGAAATATTTCTTCTAGAAGCAAGGCATCACTGGCTATTTTTGGGCCACAAATAAATAAGGAAAATAGCTTAATTCATTTAATTATTCACTTAAAAAATCAAGCATGGTGGAAAGTATGACAAGGTATGGTGAGTTTGACTTGAGGTATGGCTTTGGAGTCTCAAAAATTTGAGCATGTGATGAATATGGGGGGGAGGAAGCATTCGGCCAGACCAGGTACAGCAAGGGGGAGGGAGTGTTGATCATGTTATTGGGTGCTAATGATAGGTTTAAGTGTGTATTAGTTTACATACAAGGTTAGGAGTTACTAAGCATAAGTTTAGGTAACTAAGAATGTGGTTTAAAGATTTTATGACAAGGTTAAGGAGTGCTCATACACATTTAGAGGGTCTAAAATTCATTTTATGAGTAAACAAGGTAGACAAATTTCCATGATTTAAGGAATTGGAAAGAGAAAATACTATTCAAGATTTCATGACTAGGAATCTTGAATTTAAAATAAGATTTCAAGTTGTAATTAAGCATTCTTAGGTTCTAATCAACTTTAATAAATTATTTGACTCAAGATTAATTATGGAAATTAATTAATCTTCGATTAGAGCCTAATATTGCTTAGGTTTGCTTAATCACGCGATTAAGCTTAAAAACACAAAGCTAGGGGCAAAATCGTAATTTTGCACTAATTTCGCCCGGGACCTCCGGGACCGAAACTAAAGTCACATAATACATAAAAATGTCTTTTAAAATCATCTGGAGAAGTTTCGGGTTCATCCGGCACTTGCAAACGGGTAAAACACCACAGGGGTATTTTGGTCATTTTGACTCGAAAACTCGAAAAACGAGATTTTCGATCTCGGAAAGGTACACAAGCCAACTAATCCCTTTCCAAAATTGAGTTTGCCCTTCGAGTACTGTCGGATCGGCTTTCCTCGAATTCCGGGCCGAAAATGACCTCAGGGGCATTTTGGTCATTTCACTCTAACAGAAAATCGGGGCGTTACAATGTGGGAAAGCTCTCTGTGTCCAACCAAATCCAATCCTGAAAATTGAAAATAAAAACTTTAACTTAATACATTTATATGCATAGAAAACATAAAATAAAATAAAATAAAATAACGAATTAGAGTGACAAACTGCCCTCAATGTTCACTTTCACCCTCAAACACAACTAACACAACTCCTACGAACGGAAAAACTACACTAAATACAAAAAATAAACCAATTAAAATACTCACCAAAGATTCTAGATCACAATGGTGGTCTCTATCTCTCAAACGAAGCTCCAATGACGGTGCATGATGGCAAAGAAGGTGGTGGCTGTGGAGGGTTTAGAGAGTGAGTGAGTGAAGAGAAAGAGAAGGGAAAACGTAATGGAAAAGAAAAAAGTGTTCTGATGTGAAATAAACGTAGGTTATTGATGTGTAATCAATTAATAAAATGGTGCATTTCTTATCACACCGATTACCAACAGGTTTACCAACGGGTATGCGGGCATCCTAAAAGTTGTGCGCCAACGTACCAAATTTTCAAATACTCATCGGTAATGGCTTCATTAATTAAAAAATAAATAAAAATAAAATAAAATGCCCATCCGTAAGACTATCGATAATTTTGGTCAGTAACTTTTATTGAAAATAAAATGAAAAAATAGAATAAAATTATCCATCGGTAAACTCATTAGTAATTTAGTGAAAAAAATAAATAACAATAAAATTAATAAAATAAACATCGGTACACCCTTCAGTAACTTTTTGGCATGCAAATGAATGATTAATCAATTAATACCAGAAAAAAATGATAATCCATCGGAGATATCATCGGTAGTGGGGTTCGAACCTGTCTGTAGAGTCCGTCAATTTCCCGCAGTATTCTCGTAGTAACTATTGTTAAAGTATAATTAAACTTGTCAGAGAAATTAATAGCAAAAACATATATTAAAATATCATTAAAAATATGAGGGTTTATCTGGTGCTTGATATTGTGTGTGTGAAGCCACGAAAAATTTAGATTGGGTTGTATCTTATAGTTGAAATTGTCTTTGGAGTGTTGAGATTTATTGATCAGCATATACCGTTCCTTGGCTCCTCAAATGAGAAAAAATAAGAAAGTGTGAGAAACAGAAGAAAAAAAAATATTGTACTCTAACATGTAAACATTATGCCATTAATTGCATTTATAAATACATGACCATTAAAATATTATATTTCATTCTTTATTAAATTTAATAATAATTAAATTATAAAATAAATTAATAAAAAGTTTACATCGTAGTATTGAAATAAAATAATATTTTATTTTTATTAAATTATTCTTTATTATATCTTATTCATAAACTTTTTTTTAAATAAAATATTATTTTACTAAACTTTTGAATTTGCTACAAGCGAATTTTGTTAAATGTTAGTATTATTTTATTAAAATATTATTTATAAATTATAATATTATTTATCAGAAATATATATATATATATAATCAAAGTGAATAAATACTAAATGCATAATCAGTAGCTGGATGATACTCTTCCCCTACAATCTTATCACCATTCGCATACCACGCGATATCATCCCCTCTTTCTGACTCTTTTTCAGCGCAAACCAAACATTGAAATCGAACCTGTCGGTCGAATTTCGATCACAAAATAACAGAATGAAAAGAAAAACAATCAAATGGTGCAGTTTCTCTTTATTTCATAGCGAATAGATTTGATACCGTTAATAGAATTCTAAAGTATTACCTCAACAATCCGAACTGTTGTCCTGAGACCTCAACAAATCCATCAGCTTTGTGATCACCTCATCCTCCATCTTGATATCCACTAGCGAATGACATCATGTGTCGTAGTAGGTTGATTCACTATGGCAACGCAAGCCAACTCCCTTATCATTGTTGTTCGCCGATCTGCTTTGTCGTCTCTGTTAGGGATGAGGGCTTCTAGGTTAAATTTTTTATTTCATTTTTTTTTATTGTTTTCTATCTCTCAAAATATTCATTAAGTAATTAAGAAATAAAAAATAAATTAACAGGTTCAATTTCCCCATTATAAATATTTCTTCATAATATATTACACACAACTAAACACTATTATTAATACATATTAACACTTCATTAACCTTCTACTTTGAATGTCTCCATTGATATGCTTTGGGTCCCACTTTGCCATATGTCATATCCTTATTGCAATCTACAACGACAACACTACAGGCATTGACCTTCGACAAAAATAGGAGGTTCACCTCAAATTTAAGGGGTTTCAAACCCTTTCATTTGTGCTTAGTTTTATTTGACCATGTGTTTAAGTAATTGTACACATGGATGATTACATGTCAATAGGTTAACATTTAGTTATGATCTTTTTAATTTTTTCCTTCCAATCGTGTCCCAAGGATTTACAAACAAAATACAAAAATTTCAATCACTTAACAAAGTTAGTTGTTATATTTTTAAAGATCTAAATAGCCTTTTTATGCTTAAAAAAAAGTAAAAATAAGAACTCTAACATTCTAAACCCTTCCCGTCAACCCACCACCAACCAACATCTCTAATCACATATATGGCCCTAAATTGTATTTTGTTTTTGCTCTATCATTGTTGTTAAAATCAAGAAATTTCTCAACTTGCAATTCATATATAATGCATTTTACTGTTGCTATATATTCATCCACTGCATTTACCTCAATTACAGTACCTATATAGCTTGATAACACTGTCTAAGATCACTATTTACCCACTCGGACTGCCTAAATTGTTGCACCTATATAGCACAACAACAAATTAATGGTGCATTTAATTTTCTATAGTGCAAAATTCTGCTTTTATCATTTCATTTTTTGTTGATGGTATGTGGTAAAATTGACCCCTTGATTCTAGAGAACAAATCTTGCTATATGAGATTCATGATGTTAGGGAAAAGACCCAAATAAAAATTATTAGAAAAAGAATATAAAGTGATAGGAAAAGTGAAGGTTGGATGCAGCAGTGGATTTGTTTGGGAAGAGTTTAAGATCTTAGGGTTCTTATAATTTTTGAAGGGAAAAAAGTTGTTTAGATCTTTGTAAAAACACACTTTATTCATGTTTTTAAGTTTTTTTTTTATATTTTTCTTAAACCTTAGGATAGAATTACAAGGAAAATATAAAAGGATTTAAATTTAAATATTAAGATATTGACATCTCACCATTCATACGCACAATCACTTGACATATAGTGGTTAAATAAAATTGAGCCACATAAGAAGTGTTGTAAACCCCTTTCATTTTTTAAAGGGTACCAAAGAACCCACTGTTTTTTTGGTGACGCATGTATACTTTGTGAGCTTGACAAAAAAACCGTCGCCATCTTATCATAATAGGAGTGACTAGGATGATATAATGAGGATAATAGTGTGATGTGAGCTCCTAAGTGGATCACATGATGATATTTAACATAAAGCTTTATAGTGCGCATGGTGTTTGGTCATTGATTTTTCCCATGTATCTTTCCCAGGCAAAGACTTGTGGGATTTGGAGCTACAAAATTTCAACCATAAAAAATTGGATCTAATGGATGAAATCAACTTTAATTAAAATATGAATTTGTATATTAATATTATTAAAAAAAATTACTTGAGCAAGAATTTGTCTAGTTTGCCCTTTATTTCTCTCCCAATTTTCACTCACACCCTTTCCCAAAACTAGGGCCAACACCACCACCAGTTGCCGACCCTACTACCTATCGCTGGTGGCCCCCGACTCCCCTTCCCCCATCAAACCTAATAGAGCAAAAATGTAGAGCTCCAAGATTTTCCATTTCCCTTGGAACTACTGAGGCTTGGCCACCGAGGAAGGGTTGCGCTAGAGGACGTGGTAGAGGGGTGGTAGAGGGGTGGAGGAGCTTCGTGGAGTAGATCTGCTGCTCCGATTCAGATCTCCAGGGGATGAAATTAAGTGAGGTGTGATCGGAGGGTTGCTCTTCGACTTTTCGGGGCTTCCTTGTTTGACAAAATAATCTAAAGGGAGAACAAAAGAAGAGGATGAAGATGGTGGTGTAAGGGTGGGAAGTGAAGGGCAAGGAGAAGGGAAATAAGAGAGACTTTGAAGGGGGAGGCAGGTTTTGTCAGGGTTGGCTAGTTGGGGTAGGATTGGATTTTTTTTTTTCACTCTCTAATGCTGTGATGGGTTTGTGAGGGGATGGAGAATGAGATATTGTTGACGGAGATGAGGGAGTGAAGCGTGCCTGTAGGAGTGCTCTATCGTCAGCGTTCATGTCTTTTGGTCAATGCAGAGAGAGAGAAGATTGTTGGAGGAGAAACAATATAAGGGTAAAAAGTAAATTTACTTTAGTTTTTTAATATAACAGTACAAGTAGTGCTATTTAAACACCCAAAAAGTGGGTGTCTATTGGAATACCCACTTAATAATTATTGGATATAATATAATAGATAAAGTGTGTGGGATCTACAATCACATCAAACGATTATTAAGTGGATGTCCTAATAGATATTTATTTTTTAAGTGTTAAAATAGAATTTTTGATAACGGTACCAAACATTGGGGGTACCACGTTAGAACTCGCCATATTTCTCATAATTCATTACTTTTCGCATCTTGCAATTCATACTAAATATAATTGTGTTTTTTTGTGAAAAAAAGAGTAAGGATTATCTATACTATTCTATGCTATTAAATAAAATGGATTCCAGATGTAACAGCTTATTTGGTGTCTCCTAATCATAATTGAATTTAGTTTCAAGTCCGCTACTATTTTTAATTTGTTTTGTTTGTTCCTGTTTGAAGTAATTAGCAAAGGTTCTGAACATTTAAAATAAAATATTAATTAAAAACAAAGGCTTGGAGACACGCCACCCACGTTCATTTCATCCTCATCATTCACAAACTCTAGAACCAACTCCCCACAAACTCTAAAACTAACCCCCACATGTTCTGAAAATTTAAAATAAAAAATTAAAGTGCCTTCTTCTTCGGTATCCCAAAAAATTTTTAGGTATCGGTGCCCTCACTATCCGTTGATGGGTTCAAATGGTTTACCGATTACTTGATATTTGTTTATTTTAGAACCTTATCTTTCAAATTTGAAATTTGACCAAAGAATCTTTAAAATTCTATCAATCCCCCAAATCTAGTAACTATTTTCATCTCAATTACAGGGAACGTTTCTGGCAGCCAGCATTATTTGCCCTCAGTTCACCACTATTGATCATGCTTTTTTCTTTCTTAGTTTCCTCTCCAAGATTATGAAACATACATATCTACTTGTACAATGAATTCCCTTTAGATTTAGTATATATAATTAAATTTGACATCTCTCTATCACCCCATTTTCTCGAGGTTTATTGACATCTACAGCGACCTCTCTTACTATTATTGGTCCATTAACTTTAATGAGAGAAAAGACAACATGAACATGGATATGATTACTAATGACATTGTAATATTTTAATAACATTTAACATATATCGATTAAAATATTTTTTTTATTATGTGAGTTTGATGTGTGTTCAAAAATAATTAAGATAGTAGAAATTTATTTTAATCCCTGAAATTGTACATATATTTCACTTTAGTATCTAAAATTTAAAAAATATCATTAGCCCTTAAATTGTGAAAATTGAGTCAAATTACTTCTTTCAATGGTTCAAATTAGACGTTATGAATACTATTATAAAAATTAATTTGAATCATATTTTTTCAATTTTAGTAATTAAATTAACACTTTATTAAATTTAGGGATTAAAGATAAACACATGTATAATTTCAAGGATTTAAATAATTTTTATTCTGAAGACCTGATATAACAATTTTACAAATCCAGTAGTATTATTATGAGTAATTGCATTAAATCATAGAGTATTTAAATGTAATTCACCATTCGCTATTGCTAAATTTTAGGTTGCAGAGGAAAATCATTTTTAGAAAATGTAAATAAAAACAAAAATGAAAAAGTTGCTTGGAGCAAGAATAAGCACTTAAAGATTTAGACAGAATTAAATTCACGGACACGTGACATTAAGTATGTTGAAATGAAATGTTGATCAATGTCACGTTGATCTGCAACCACGTGGTTTCCTCTACTTTTGATCTGTTGCTTGTACGGTCGTGGCAATTTTTATCTCATTAGTGGTCGATTCAACGAAGGACTCCAGCTTCTCTCCCATGTCCTCTACCTGCAGGTTTATAGAATGGAATTAGTCCCCGTCTCTTAGAGATAACGTATGCAGCATTATTTTGATAAAAAAAATAATAATCTTTTTTTAGTAAATAAGCCCTTTTTATTTTTTTATATGTTTGTGTAAACTTTTCTTGTAAAAGCAAAATCACTAGGAAAAAAAATCTTTGTTTAGAAGCTATTTTCATTTGTTAATTTTTTTTATAACATAAAAAATATTTGAATAAATAAATACATTTTAAATTACATTCAAACATAAATTAATATTTAATCAAAAAATATAATAGCTTTTATTTCTTCAAAAAAAATGGCAAAGATCAATTAAAAAATATATTTATAAAATATCATTCAAACTAACCCTTAGTCAAATCAGAGAGTAAAATTCTTAAATGCTTATTACAGTACAATTTTTAGCGATTAGTCTTTTAAAATATAATTTCAGCTGATATTACAGTAAGAAGTAATTATAGAAAGTTACTACTATATCCATTCTCGCATAAGTATCTATTTTAAAATTTTTATTTTTCACAAATAACTATCTATTTTAAAAAAGTATACAATATTAATATTAATTATTTTTTCTAAGTATATCTTTTTTAAGTGCAGGAGAAAAAGTAATGGAGGAGAGAGAATAATTAAGAAACAGAGAAAAAAGTAGTCCTAAATTATCATAACATCAAAATTTTGATAATCATTTTCTTAATCTAAATACGCACTTAAAGCTGGATATTTTTCGATCCATATCCTAACATCAAGGTATTAATTTGTTTATTGGCTTCAAGGATGGAACATATTGATTGAAAATTAAAAATGACCTTGTGGCCAACTTGCACGGAGAAGTGGGTCGATATTAATGTCTCTGTCTCTTAAGGGAAATTTATTGGTGTTAGCAGGAAACTTCTGATGTTGAGAGTATAGGACTGAGTCCACTACAAAAAAAAACCTATCAGATAATTCACGCCAGATCTACGTATTTTCTCGAAACATAAAGTTTATATATATATATATATATATATATATATATGTATGTATATATACATATGTGTGTGTGTTTGTGTTGTCTCTAATTATGAAATATTTTTCATACACATCGCTAAAAATTAAATCTCTAACTGGATATTTAAGGAGCTTAACTAATTATCAATTGTGATAGGTCTCATGATTTATTTTGCTACTTTTAATCAAATAGAAGACTAGAGGTAAGTTTTGAAAAATAATTTCTTACTTAACCAGAGCTGGTTTCTCAAAAGTATATATCTAAATAACACGTCAAAGTTATTGATTATTTTTTCCAACAAAAAATTGGCAGGTATCTTCATGCCATGGAACCAAATATTCTTTTAAAAGAAAAAAATTTGAACTTAATTAACTGCATATTTTTTAAATATAATAAAATTAACTGAAAATATTAAAATAATATAAAAACTTACAGACTGGCTAATTTAACTTTTAGCTATATTTACATTCATTAAGAGAAACATAAACGGCGCACAGGGTTGATGCCTAGCTAATCAATTGTTTGGTTGTGAAGCATTTTAGGTAATCCAAGTCACATTAGCTAGATAGAATCGTGATTAAAAAAATAAAAAAGAATTAAAAAACACAGGGGAGTTGTTGCTCGGATAGAGATTTAAACCTTTTCTAATGCGGCTTCTGCAATATGGGCAGTTTTGTCTATATTTTCAGCCAATTTTTCAACCAGTTCGGCAGCGTCCTGAAGTTTTCCCTCGGGAAGACTCTGGGCTATCTCTTCTGCCACCTTCTCCACCTTCTCTGCCGCTTCTTCTACAACATCGACTACCTTTTCTACTTCCTCTATTGTGGTTTCAAGTTTATCTGCACATAACAAGGAGCGAATAAATTCCAAAACACACAAAAGTGCCAGTTTGGGACTAATAATAATTGTTAGGTATAAAACCATTGACATATTTCTACCGAATAGCATAAACATTTTGGAGAGATGATTCATGAGATTTTAAAATGTTCATACTTTAAGCCTGAAAGAGAGTCTTGTGTGATTCACGTAGATGTTGAGCAGAAACACATCAATGCTTTCATATCAAACAATAGTTAATGAAGATAATTAACAAAAACATGCATCCTTAACACAGATCTTATTCTACTTGCCTCTCAGTTGTAGCAGAGGTCCCCATTTGCCCCTGGTGAAGGATAGAAGTACCGTGACTATTGATCCAATGATCCAAACCTTCCTGCGAGAGAATTTATTTCTTAAACTGTTCATCAAATGAAAGTTTATATTTATATTAAAATGTAAGTGGGGGAAAACACAAGTTAATATTACGAATCAGTGGGTGATGAGGGAATGATGAATTCCCAAAAACCAGGAGAAGGATCAACAGGATTGGGGGCATCTGGTGGTATGCTGGCATAGATGGCCATGTTCCTGCATGACGGGTGACAGATGTTACTCATAATAAGAACTCATAAGTATAATATAATCCTAAAGAAGCATCTGCATCAGTATATATAGCTATGGTCACTCACATCTTTCTATTGGCGTCATGCTGGAGTCTCAGGACTTGGTTCTGCTCTGGAAGTGAGAAGCAATTGTTTTTAATTTTGGAGTTGAACCCAAGATGATGAGTAGTTGGATGTTCGACCTTTGAAGCTTGGCATCTAAAGACTGTCCCTCCGGTTAAGCAAGTAGACGTTTGAGTAAAGATTGCGTCTGCCATCGGACAATGAATCTAGCTAGTATTTGCAAGGATCAGAACAATTATGTGAAAGACGACGCTGGACTAGTTACGGGGATTATGAATTAGATGGGAAGTGGAAGTGGGCATAGGCAACATAAACTGCAATGATATGACTTTTTTATATTAATTCTTTATTACTAACTCGTCGTCAAAGGCAATATCTTATGAAAAAAAAGTATTAACACCGTTTATCACGTTATTCATGGCTAATGTACCATACTCAAATCTTAATATGTATAAATATTATTTGAAAATTAGCATATTTATACTATAAATTTTATCGCTTAGTGTGTATTTGGTTAAAGAATAAAAATTAGAGCAAAATTTTTATAAATAAATTTTATATGTAAATTTATACACAAAACATCCACATAAATTTTACCTTACTTTTATTCTCTAACCAAATACACCCTTAAATATATATTTATTAGTGTTCTTGTGTTAGATTAGGGAGACAGAGAACAGGTCCGGTGTTTTGGGTTGAGATGAATCTACCTAATCCGTACACTCAAAGATGGAGTATAAATAGTTTGGTGGTCATGATGAGGGTAACCACCATTATAATGGTCATTATGGGTTGAGTTACCATCGTGGTGAGGATCAAGGGAAATCATAACTGTGAGAGACGGAGGGCACAAGATGCTGGTATGGTCCACGTAGCCAGGGATAAGTTAGATTGCAGGTCACATGTCTTGAATCGTGGGTAAACAGGCACTAGTCTTAAAGGACAACGGTCCAAACCAATTAGTAAATGAAATAATTATTGAGTTTAATTTTTATGTTCTGATAGTGAAAATATTTTTACACTGTGATTTAATCAAAATATTTCATTTATATGACTTTTTATGTAATGGACAAGAGAGTCAAGTATCATGGCTGATATGACAATATATACATGAGCAGTGTCACAACTTGATTTGAGTCGTGGCTGGCATGTGAAAAAATGACTAGAAGCCCTTAAATGACATGTTAAGCATAAAACCTCATAATTTCCAATTAAACATAATTTAAATATAAACTAGACAAACTTTTCTCATTTATCATAAATCAATCCATAAGCATATGTTTGTGTAATAAAGCAATTGCTCCAAAATCAAGTCATAAAATCTATTAAACATAATTATGAAATTTCAAAATAACATAAACTAATGTATGCATGGTCCCTACTCCTATTGACAAATGCATTGGAGTACTAATAACATAACTAAAAGTCACTTCATTCCAAAGTAAAACTCACCAAAAAAAACAAAGCCAATAGCTATTAAGGAGGTATCTAGAAAGACTCTAGATCAGTAGCTATATTTGAAAGGGGAAAAGAAAGAGGTAAGTTTCATCTAAAATCAATAAGTGGAATCTCACCCACAGCCATACATGGAACAACAAGGAAGTACATAAATAATAATGCAGCAATACAAAAAGCCATTTCGGGCATAGTACATAATAGTAACAACAATAATTTCGTATAGATCATAAGAAAACAAACTAAACTAAAATATGTTAAACTTTTCGAGGGGTTAAGGGAGAAACAGAATTTCTACATGTGTCACAATAAGTGATATTTAATCCCTTATGAACAAGAGCATATAATTGGGATTATAATAGTTCCTTGCAAACTGCATCCTTCATAACTAATCTAAATAAAAAGGATGATTGCTCCTCATAGACAATATGGTATGCCAAAGTTAATGAATTTATTGTCATTAATTTATAGCTTTGTTTTTCTCTAACTCCTACTTGAACATCACTCACAGTCGTCATGCTAAAGATTCAAAAGCTAAAATCTTAAATTAGTGTGTTTCCATCATCTCAACAGTGTATATTCTATATTTTTGAAATCAATATACGTCTCACATTTTATTGAAAGTAGTTCTAAAGGCAAGCAATTCAAATGGCATACAATATCAATCATGGTCCCATGTATTTCCAAAAATCATACTTTTTCATGAAGGGCTATAAGATCATGGTTCTTTTATCTTGGCATATATTTTGTAAAATATGTGCATTTCATGATTACACTACTAAATTCATGAGAAGTTTATACAATGCATAGAAACTATTTATAATGGCTAAAAATAGGATCATGAGCTTAAACCCACTCAATTGGAGGGGTAGAAGAAGAGGTGTCAACACCAACTCTACTTGGGAGCCCATTGGAATAACAAAACCTATAACAATCATAAACTTATCATAGGAGAGACTTGGAAGGGAAAACATGCTAAAAATCATGTGTTAAGAGAGCCTTAACTCATGTACTAAGAAAACATCAAGAAACTTGTTAAAAACTACCATAAATCACTCACCTAGAGAGCTTGGGAGGATAAGAGAGCTTGTAATTAAGAGAAATAGAGTTGGAGGAGAGTTGGGAAGTGTTAGGGTTCAAAATTAGGGGTTTCTCGCCAGTTATTATGTGTTTAATTATATAGGGAAAGGGATGTTTAAATGAAACTAAATCATTTCAGGGGATAACAGGTGTAAGCTCTAGAACTTTTCAAAAAGTATGAAGATAATATGTTTTGAATGATAACAGAACCAATTTAGAGAAAATATTTTGAAGAACAACTAATGTCTACCTTGATTTTCTTAAAATAAGCAAACAGGTTATATCGTTAGCATAATACAGCTCCAATAGCAAAGATAATTTCTCTTTACATATGTAAACATGATTTATCTCATTTTAAGAGATGGAAACTAAATGAAAGTGATAATTATATTGTGAAATGAGCACACAAATGCCTAATGAGTTGAAGAAAACCAACGAGTGCAAAAAACCAAGGCACAGGTCTTCAGAAAGAAGAGTTGGACTTCATAAAGTAGACTAAAATTTGAAGGTATCTATCCATCCTGAAGCTTATGTGTTGTGGATCCTTCAATCATCATGATCGTAATTAGTTTATTATCAACAAGCTCTAATTGAAGACCACAAGACCAAAATCATATCAAGAAACTGATACCATACTTCAGAAAGTGCGCTTCACAATAAAATGCTACAATTCATTGAAAAAGTAAGGAAAATTTGAAATTCAAATTTGATGTCAAAACCAGTTATAGACTGACATATATCTTTTGCCAACTTGGTCAACCACTCCAGCTTCTAGAAGAAAGTATTTAGAAACCTCATTTAGAAAGTAAAAAATAGTTTATGAAGGTAGTCTCAGAAACCACTGTTTCACAACGGCTTTTGCAAAATCTTTAATAGTAGATGAGCCACTCTTTTAGATTACGTTTCCAAGACACAAACAAATGATTCACACGTATGACTTGGATAACAGATCAAGGGCAACAATCACAAAGGGAGGCTATCTATAAATAGAGATGCTAAGCTTTCAAAAGTGAGATCTTGATAGTTGCATAAGTGCTGATACGCTGTAAAATTTTCTCCTTATCTTTTCTGTGAAGATCATTACTTGTTGTAATCAATTTTCTTGCTTGTAAAAATATTCTTTCTACATTCCTGAATAGTTATACATTCTTCCAAGAAAGAATCATTAGAAAGAAGTCATTCAAGTTATTCCAGATTATTCATTGTATATTTTAAGGAAACTTGAGTGTAGATTAGTTTGAGTTGTAAACCCAAACACAAACGTCTTGTAATCTCGATCCAATAGTGATCGGTGTAAGATAGTTTGGAAAGGCTAAGGTCAAACTACTTGCAACGCAATAGTAGGGTGTTCTTGCTAGTCACGAGTTAGCTTGGAGAGGCTAGTATAATATTACTCGAGTTAGCTTGGAGAGCCTAGTACAATACTACTCAGGTTAGCTTCGAGAGGCTAGTATAAGACTACGTAGGGTTCAGCTTGGAAAGGCTAGTGAATAATTACTTAGTTTGTGATAGTAGGGGTTGTCTACTGATTATAGGTTAGAGCTTGGGAAGGCTACTGCAAAGACTATACTGTTTCTTTCTCAGGTTAAGAAAGTTTTAGTGGAACTTGGTAGTTGCTTAGTACTAGACAGAGGTAGGACTGACCAAACCAATATAAATCATTTGTGAAGTATTCTTTTCTTTCTTTATCTCCTTTCCTTTTCTTTTACTGCCTTGTATCTACTATTATGTGTTTTATGCTTTATTCTCATATACAAGGTTTAACAGTTTTTGAGAAATCCAAAACTAAGTTTTCTGAAGCTACCAACATTTTTTTCGCTGCACTTCAAGCTTAAAGCTTGATAATAACTTGTTTAAGCTTTTAGAAATAAATGGAAGGAAAGAAAGAGATAAGCACAATTCAACCCTTTTTCTCGTGCTCATTTCTACCTACAATAGGGAATTGGGGTCTCACCGCGGCGACTTAGGGGCATGTCATGGTGAGTTTGCCAAAATCACACACACATATCACACCTTCACCGTGGCGAGTTTGTTTCCAACAAAGGGGGAGGGTCCAATTATGCATTTTTTGGTGTTATCCCACAATCTGAGTGGATTTCAAGGTACCTTAAGGGTACACTAGGCTTAGCAAATGACACATGGATCTGACACATCTCAGGCAGCTCTTTCTATAGCTTAGGAAGGGCAATGGCCACCTATGAATTTTCTAATTTCTTTAGTATTATATATGGGGCGTATCACATAAGATGAGTAGTTTATTATGAGAGTGAGATAAGTAAATCTACACAGTATAACCATACATGGATGGTCAAGATTGAAAGTTGATTAATTATAATTAATGCTCATATGCTCACTTAAAAAAGTCACTTGACTTTATGTTTTAATCTTGACCATTCATATAAGATCTAACGGTCAAGATTCACTCTTCTCATTCTCACAATAAACTATTTTTCTCATATGATATGTTCCATACACACACACACACACACACACACACACAAATTGATGAAATTAGATAGGTTCAATATTTCAATAGTCTATTATTATCACCTACCTTTTTATTTTTTCTACTTCTCTCTTATTTTAGTTTTGATTGTTTTAACTACTAGAAAAAGGCTTATTTCCGTGGAACTTGTCCACTAGGAATCAATAGAATTCGTTAAAAAGGGACGATTTCCACCAAAATCGCAACACATGAAAGTTGCTCAATGGTAAGTTGTTTCCAAGTAACTTTTTTTGTTTGTTAGAAATTTTCGGTGTTGTTTCCAATGGACAATGTGCCATGGAAATTTCTAGCAGACAGCCCTCAAAAGCAATAATCCAGGATTAAAAAAATTTACTCATATCAAAAGAGTTCAAGAATCATATCCATCATAAAATCTCGAACCAAAACCATTTCTCTACCCATTTAGACCCACTAAATTCACACAATACATCAGTTCAAATATGAACAAAATCCACAAACAAAAGGTTAAAAAAGAATCCATCACCAAATCCCCCTTATATGAAAAAATCTGTACCTCAAATAATAAACAATTATCATGGAACTGAACAAAAAAATCATGCAATATTAGAACTTCATTAATTTTGTTCATATTCATGCAAGGCATAATTAAAGAATTTGCCTTATGCTGCCAATTCTAGCCATATTTCTATGATGTCCTCAATTTCTCTAGACCATTACACATGCTTCACTTAAACGGAGCTTGGCAGAGAATAGTAATCATGAAATTTAATTAGTAGCACAACTAAAGCTAACAAGAAATAAAAATAATTAACCTCTACAAGAGAAGGAAAACCAAAAAGAAAAGGATGGATCTAATTACAAATTAATTCACTATTAGTAAGTCATTCCTATTTACTAGGAAATTAAAGCAAGTATAATAAGAGGCAATTTAGAACTCAAAAATTTGAACCAACATAATAGAAGACTTCACAAGAAAATCAGTGCAATTGAAGCTATCTATTAGGAATTATTTGTCAGTAGTTCCATTTTTTCTACTTGTATTTTTTTAAAATTTAGGTTTTATATATATATATATATATATATATTTGTAGTACTTTGGTCCCTTGTAAATAAAAGGCTAGGGGTGCCTTTCATTGTAGTTATTGAACTTGTTTGAGTTGAGTAGCTAGGTACTAGATTGGATGTTAGATAGGGCTGAGTTGTATAGATCTTCTGCTACTTTTTAACTTTTACAAATATTCTTCAAGACCAACATCATATCCTACTTGATTTCAAAGGTGACATGATTAAACAATAGGTCAAATTATTAACAGATGCCAAATATATTAACAATATTGCCTATATATAAAATTCATATTATTATAATCTTTTGCAATGTGGTGTATAAGGTAATTATGAAAATGTTGTTTAATCGTCTTCAACTTTTTTTTGGATAAGATTATTGGGCCTGTACAAGGAAATTTCATCATAGGGAAAAGAACCATAGAGCAATCTGTTATAGCTCCGGAGGTACTTCATTGTATTAGTTTCCCTAAGGTTAAGAAGGGCTACTTAGCCTTTAAGATTGATCTTAAGAAAGCGTATGATAGGGGGAATTGGTACTTCTTCAGGGGAACTTTGACTGAGTTTGGTTTTTTGACTAGGACTTTCATTTGATTATGAGTTGTGTTTTGCCTCTTATTTATCCATCTTATGGAATGGGTTGCATCTTGATGCCTTTACCCCCTACTGGGGGTCTCTTGAAGGGGGACCCTATGTCTTCCTACCCACTTGTTTTGTGTATAGAGAAGTTGGCATTATCGATCTTTGGCAGAGTTCATTTTGGGACTTAAAACCTAGTTTGTATTTCTCGTAAGGCCCCATAGATCTCACACCTATTATTTGTAGATGATGTCTTGCTATTTTGCAAAGCTAGAAAATCCCAGGTGCATGTCGTCATGGAGACTTTGGAGGCTTTCTATGCTACTTCTTGTATGAAAGTGAGTACAGATAAATCTTGCACCATGGCTTCTTCTTTTGTTTTGCGGGTAAGGTGGGACTTATTTACCAATATTATTGCTATTCACTTTGCCACCAATCTGGGGAAGTATTTGGATTTTCCATTACTAACTAGCCGAGTGAAGAAGTCTTCTTTTGCATGTATTTTGGAGAAGATCAATGCGAAGTTTGCTAGCTAGAAGAAGAATTTGTTGAACCAGGCTGGGAGGCTTTACTTGGATAAGTCTATTGTGAGTTCTATCCCTGTCTACCTTATGCACTCACTTTGGGTTCCTCAAACGGTGTGTAATAGTATTGATAGGGCGGTTAGAAATTTTATTTGCAATGGGCATGGGGATCATCATGGTCTTCACTTAGTGAATTGGGAGATTATTACTTTACCTAGAGATAAGAATGGCCTTGGGATTCCCAAGGGACAACTGATGAATGTGTCAATGCTGGGGAAGTTACCTTGGGGTTTCTTAACTAACCAAATAAGCTTTGGGTCCAATTTATCCATCCCAAATATGCTAGAGGAACTTTCTTCTAGAGTATGGTTGTGCCCAAAGGAGCCTCGTATATTTGGAAAGGTATTTTACGAGCCCAGGATGAGCTTCGCGAGGGGTTTGAATTTAGGTTGGGTAATAAAGAAACTTCTTGGTAGAATGATGACTAGTTGGGGATTGGCACTCTTTGTGGAAAGGTTCCTCTTGTTCATATCCTAGATAAGACTTTGTGTGTGAAGAACCTATGGCTAACTGATCATCTTCCCTTGGAGATTCATCTCCTACTCCAAATCTAGGTTGCCTTTGTAAGGGAGGATGGCTAGGTCTGGAAACACCATGTTACGAGAGATTGCATACCTCGAAGGACTTATGAGTGGCTCTTGACAAATCACAGGACTTGGAATTCGATGGATTACTCCCTTAGGCTCATAGTTTGTGAGCTTTGTTGGTAGAATTTCGGGGTCTATTGGAATAGCAATGGATGATGTGTTTGAGCTAGGTACCACGAACAACCAATTTGTGTGTTGATTTCTTTGCTAAAGTGTAGGCGCATCAAGCTGAGAGGTTCAAAGTGTAGGAGGTTTCTCCCTTAAATATGCATCATATGATGCTTGAAGATGTTTGTTTATTTTTTGCTCTTTGTCCAAGTAAAAAAAAAAGAAAAAAGAAGCTTATCTCCATATAGTTTGGCAGAGATCAACTAGAATATTAGCTTATCAATGACATATCAACTAATATGATAAATCAGTAAAAATGGGATTAAGAACTATAGACTCAAATGGGATTAAGAACTAATATAACTCACATTTTATAATTTCAAGAATACAAATTCAATTTCTAAATTTCAAGAACCCGAGTAACCAACAAATACAATTTTGAGGAGTAACTTGATCATTCACTCAATTGATATTTGAAAAAATACATGATATGACAATAAGGGTTATAACTATAGGCTGCTTTTACCATGGTCCAAGTCCAGTTTTGGACCAAATTGGTCTTGGAAGAAAATTAGGATTAGAAAGGTTGGTCTATAAACATAAGGGAGAAAATTACTTATTTATCCCAAATGTCATTTTGCTCCATCTTTGTTTATGCTTTTGCAAGTTGCTACTGCTCTTCGACATACACCGTAATACACTTTTGCCACCATCTCCTAGACGCCACCAATGCTAGCCCCCATTTTTTCTGGCCACCTCAACGTCCTTCACCCTACCTACATTTTCCTTCCCAACAGCCAAAACCCTAACATAACTCCTAGCCTGCAAATCCCATATAACTGCTATCTTCCCATTGAATTGTAAGATCACAACCACTGCCAACATTGACCTTTCCCTCGCTTGACTAGGTTTCTTCGTTGTGGCCATCTACACTAACATCAAGCCTGACTCCGCTTTGAGTGTAGTGGTGGCCAAAAAAGGTCATATATGTAAGCATTGGGTGAGATGTTGGTGGTTACGTATGCCGCTGGCCTATGACAGTGGTGAAGGTGATTGCAACCTGCAAGGTGGTGACAATGACTGAATGTCTGTGATGGAGGGTAGTGGCTTAGCTGTACAAGTAACTCACTTTGAAATCATGAGGTATAATGGGAAATATAAGATAAAAATTATGATTTCAAATTTTTTTAGTTAATTATGTGATTATTAAAGTTTAATTGAGATAATGATATATCAAATAAAATTTTAGTTAAAATTTATTTCAGTTATTGATCAATTTTTTCAATGGATAGGATTCAATGACCAAGTTGGTCACTAACTCATTAGTGACTGCCATGGAATTTGCCTAGAACTATATCCCAACATGTTAGGCAGAAATCTAGTAGTTAGCCAAGATATTGTGTTGCACGTCATTGTCTACTTGTCTTCATTTCATTTATTTTTTTATTATTTTTTTAATACTTGTATTGCCACTCAACACCCTTAATCAAGGGTAGAGTAAAAGCAAAAATACATCTGTGCAATCAAATGTGCTTGTTACACCCTAACAGACTGATAATAGATACAACATCTCAAGAGCGAATAACAAACTTTCACAATGTTTTGGTAACCACCTATATCACATAGCTACTAATGAAAAACACAACACCAGTAATTATCACAATAATCTATGTGTTGTAAGATGACTTTGAAAGCTTCGCCAAACACCCTCTTTGACATTGCTATCAAGGATGACAGGTAGACTTATGCTAGAACATATTGATACAAGAACATGCAATATAAAACTCTTGATACCCAAATATCCCAACAACACCTATTCTTCATAAAGCCTTCATTCAACACCAATGGATACTAATCAAGATCTTGATTCTAAAAGAATCAAAACAAAAAATACTTCAGCAACATATTACCTTTCTATCAAGATTAGAATGTTCTTGATCAGAGCACACATGCAAGTCTTTTTGCTTAGTTGTCAGACAATATACTAGAGAAAAATTATGTAACTTTCCCTTTAAACCCATAAAAAGTTTCTCAAAAAGTGATAATCCCAAAACATCCTTTCTTCACCTTTAAACCAAGATTTAGTAACAGAATCGATCTTAATTTCCACCTCAAAAGCTTCATAGTCCAACTCAAACCAAATAAAATCAATAACCAATTTAAGGCCTTAACTTCAGCTTCATTTTTAGCACTAGTAATAGTATATTCAAATAAACAACAAGAGCAATTATTAGCTTTAGGAAACATCACTTTTCCTACTGCATGTATGTCTCTATCTGGACAATATTTCAGACACAGCTACCAGCTAAATTACCTCAAAAGATCCAGTCTTGAAACTAAATTGTTAATAAATTGGAGAATACCTTTGTTGCAGGTGTCATTCTTCTTTTCCTGGAAAGATTCCTTGGACTAGCTAAACCAATGGAAGAAAACATTTTGAATCATAGTCTCCTTGTTAACTAACTAATTCTCAAAGATGACTTTATTTCTATAACTCCAAACACACCAAATTTTTGCGAAAAAATAATTTGATCTAACCCTTTCTATCACTCCTCCTGACTAGCATATCACATCAAAATTCAAACAAAGTTTTAATGTTAGGGGGAAATACCCAAGATGAACCACCTCTATATAGAAAAAAACACCAAATTGCCCATGTGAGGTTGCAATGCAGAAAAATATGAGAAGTGGTTTCAACTTCAATGCCATATAAAACACATTTCAACGAATCTACCTGCAAAATAGAAATCTTGTGAAGGTAATCCTTAGTCTTCAATTTGACAAGGAAGGTGAACTAAGCCATCAATTCCACCTTTGGGGGTACAAGTCCCCTCAATATATTATTGAAGAAGTTTTAGGCTTCAATTTGGCTTCCTAACCCCATGCCTAGTTGCTGCATAAAGGATTTACCTAAGAAGACACCACATTGGTGATGTTTCCATATCGACTTATCTGGCGCACTTGCATAAGGAACAATTTGCATGAGCAAAGAATTAAATTGACCTACAAAGTGTTTGTCCTATACTCAAAGAATTGCCTCATCCATTGGAGGTTCCATAACTACTCACATCCACTCCAAAAACTACAATTAGATATGATGCACTTTTGTTAGGATGATATTGTATAGAGCCTAGAGAATACATCCTTAAGGCACAAATCTCCAATCCATGGGTCTTCCCAAAATAAGGTCTTTTTTCCATTACCAACGAGCATCCACAAGTCATTCACTACAAAAAAACTGTAAATTATGGCGGTTTTTTTGGAGAATTACGACAGTTTTAACCGTCGCTTTTTTCAAGAATGGCTGTTCAAGAAACTGTTGTAATTACCAATGCCATTAGGTAAATTACGGCGGTTATAAAAAAACCACCGCAATCACCCTAATAACCACCATAATTTTAGTGAATTATGGCTGTTTATGACTGCCACAATTTTCATTAACATAATTAAAAAATAAATTATGGCGGTTTGGAACCGCCACAATTCATAGCAAATTTTTTTAAAAATTAATTATGGTAGATTGAAACCGCCACAATTCATTACTTTTTTTTAAAAAAAAATTTAATTATAGAATACAATTAGAAAAAAAAAAAAAGAACATGATAACTATCACACTAGACCCCAAGAAACTATATTAAAACCAATTTTGTTTTATATTTAACCCAAAACACAAAAAAGAATATCTAATCATCAATTTGTGTTACGATTCCAAGAACATTTATTATTCTCCAATACAAGAGGTATATTTCTATATGTAACTTGAAGTCACAAAAAGTACATCCAAACATTAATTTGTGTTCAAGATTCCAAAATAGCTCTAAAAGGCAACTTCAATTCAAAACAAGAGGAACAAAAGCACATCCAAAACTCCAGACAGCATCATCACAACTGGTCAACTACCAAAATATGCAGGAGTTTTAACCATACCCTTGGCAATCTTCCAGAAACAAAATATGTTCATCATTGCGAACATAGGAGGCACCACAAACATGCAGTAGAAGCATAAAGGAAAGACCTCCTTAACCTGAAATTAATAAAATATAGTGTTTTCATTCATTTCTCATGTAGGGGCAATATCGATATTGAATACACAAAATAGCCTATGCTAACCTCATCAAAATGGGTCCACATGTGGAAGAAAAAGAACATGAACAGGAAAATCCTAGCAACCTGCAACAGAATATGTAATAACAACTAAGCACAAAATGTATAAAAGGGATGAAATCAATCTCTACACATCAAGCATATTAATATTTGTACCTGGAACTACCAAGAAAAGTAGTTCCATAGTTCCATTACAACCACTGGAACTGAGAAGCACCAAAGGTCACCACATAGTTCCATTACTATTGTACATCAAAAGACTAAGTTTCTCCATTTGTTGTTAAAAAAAAAACTAAGCATTCCTAATTGTACTACCAATGATTTATCCTCTAAGACCCCACCAATGCTCCACAACCAACTAACCATGTGATTGAGCAAAGGTAGCTTTGAACTACCAAATGATATGAGGGCAGGAAATGAAGTAGCAATAATCTAATAGGAAAGTCATACTAAAATAAAACAAACAAATTGAGTTACTGTTCAAGACACTGCCATAAGGTAACAAAATAAGTTTTTGCATTGAAGCTTTTGCATGCATTTAACAGCAAACAGATCCTAGAACTTATCATTAGTTCTAGCAATCCAGAATTACTATGCAAGCCTTCTATTGGCCAACAATTCCCCCACTATTTAACAATTCCATCCCCATATGTGCAATGACAAGGAGCCTCAAACACCCTCTTACACTTAAGAAACATAGGTGTAAATAAGGGAAGGAAACAGGCCTAATTGTGAAATATTTGTTGTCGGAACTTAACCAGTTACATACTTGACTATTCGAACAAAATCAAAATTTACCTTGTAATCAGAAAAACACATCAATAAAAAAGAAAGAAATGAAATACATCTTGACTATTCGAACGAAATTCTTCAAACGAAATAGTTTTTGCACCAGTCACTTCCAATAGAGACTTTAGTTGATCCCTGAATTTATACTGTAAGAAGGGAAATGAATAACATAAATAGTTTTATCAAGAAAAGATATGCTCCAAAAGTAGCAAAATGTGTTTATCTTACAGGTTTAGAAACTCATGCATGTCTGCTCTTCCTATGTATTTACTTGTGACAATAATAAAAACTGTTCCAAGAATAAAGTAAAAAAAATATACAAGCATATTCTTTGAAAATGGAAATTTACGTAACATCCAAAAAATCAAATAATCATCATGCTTAAGTTCAGTTTCAGAGTGAGTATAGAGGGCTTTAGGAAACAAATACCAAATGCAGAGATTCCAACAAAAAAGTGTATCCTTTCAAGCAATTTTCATGAGTTTTAGGTTCAGCAACTTTGATAGATACTCCTTCTACTAAAACTATTGGAATATACTTGCTTTCAAAGGATGAAGGGATGCCCAAAAAAGAAAAGTTAGAAGTAAAAGAAAGCCTCTTTAGATAGCATAGATGGTGTCAAAGGCTAGAAATATCAAGCTGACTAAATAAAATTCCAAAGTTAAAGCTATACTTATGAATGATAGCCAAGAATTTCATTGCCAATGTCCTTTTCCGCACAAAACTATACATGTAACACCCTAAATCTTAACCTAAGACTACTAATATGTACTTAGGTTAATCTTTAGGATATTAACTCTTGGTCTCATCTTTTACTTAGAAAATACTTAGCGGAAATATGGGTAAAATTTTTCTTTTTGGAATTAAAATCAAAGTGAGAGCCGCGCACGAATCTTTAAAAGGAAGCATAACGAAACATATAAGCAGAGCATAAAGAAACACATCATATCATGGAAACATCAACTGAAACATAGATATATATATATATATATATATACTTGATGCCTACCCAAAGCGTGACTATTTGATACATCGGGAAACAAAATACAACTGAAGAACAAATACAAGGAAATACTAAAAGTAAATACAAGAAAAACAACACCCATACCCATGTGCACCTAGAGTAGACAACCTCACATACAAAAGAAGGTTTGTCCTCAACTATGTGGCGTGTGTGCACTAACTGCTACCCCTCCTATGTCTACTCCTGTGTCCAGAAGTGCTTGTGGGGTCGAGTCGATCCACTGACGAATCTCGGCGGGAGTGGTCGAGCGCATCATCGGGACATGTCCACCGCGGTGAGGGCGCATGGATGGCCTACATGCTAACCTCGGCTGGACCACCATCTCCTCACTCCCAGCTCTCATCGGTGGGGGAGCGGGACTGGAGCTCCAACTGTACATGTGAGATGGCGGGTCCTTGGATGGATCCATCTCCGAGTACTGGGTGCGAGGCATGTACTCCGGGTAGTCGCGTACCGCTGATCCCTCGGCTGCATGCAGAGGATCTATCCAAACAGCACTATGCAGATTTGGACAGCTTTATATTTGTGTGATTACGGGGTTCTAGAAATTATGGTTTAGACCCTTAAAGTCCTTAACTCACATTCTAAGTTATCGATCATCAAAACCTAGTCTCTTGGGAACCTATGAGGTTATAACTAAGTATTTCTCACCTCACACTATGGTCAAGAACATCTCTAAACCTCAAGGATGCAGAATTTGAAATCCTAACTTTACGGGTACCTAGAAGTCACAATAATGACCCTTTCTAAGTTTAGTTTGCTCCTAAGGCTTCAAGATTAAGTCCTAAACCAATTATTAGTCATTCCTACACATTTAAACTAATTTAAAACCATGATTATTAAATCTAAACCTTGCTGGACAGAATCCAGAAAATTACATAATTAAAGGATCTAGAACTCTCAAATTAATTATTTTCTAGTTCCTAACTTATCCTATCTTTCACATATGAGTTTTAACATTATTTTTTACTCAAACATAGGCACATTATCATCATTAAAACAGCACATACAGTGGCAGTAAAGAGCAAGGAAGAACCGAAAATATACTTCTCCATAAAAGGCATAGAACACAATTTCTAAGGCACATAAAATACTAGTTTCTCTTGGAACCATTTTAGAACTTTCCAAAACTTGTTTATAAACACTTTTATCCTTTTAAAATCATAAGAATACTTAAGAGGGCAGTGGCTAAATTATTTTTATCTCAAGAGGGCCTAAATTCATAAAACTTAGTTCTACATATTCCTTATACTCACATAAGCTTAGATAAATTATAAAACATAGTTTTTAACACTTAGAAACACCAAAGCCCCTTAGGGCCGAAATGGGAACCACAAGAAATAAATATCTTTAGACCTTTGTTGAGACAACAATGGGCAAGTCTTTAGCTCTGAGGTTCATTAAAGTGATGACATAAAAATAAACATGCTTATGCACTTATTTTAGGTTCCATTAGAAAGTAAAGTGATAGCACAAAGTAAATATGAATGCAACTTATTTATTATCTTGGTATTAAGTGAGAACTTGAAATATAAACATGATAATGCATAGCTTGAAATATAAACATGATAATGCAAGGTTCACTTATTATCTTGAAACTTAGTGATAGTAAGGAAGTAAACATGATATGCAAAGCATAAAGTAAACATGATGCAAGGTTCATTTTATGGTTAACTAGAGCTCATTCAAGACTTTAACAAGATAACAACCCAATAGAATATCTCAAAGATCACAACCCAAAAACCGAAAGTCATACAAAAGAGAAAAAAAAGTGAAACTACGTCAAGTTCTTTATTAAATACCCAAAACCCCTATCTAGAGAAAAATCTCTAGAACGCGTGCGACCAACTTTAAGGTTGACAAGGGTAGGCTTGGGCTTTTAGAAATCCTTAGATTAATTTTCTTAAGTTGGAAAACCATGTGAGCTAGATAACATATAGATGAAGTTATAAGAAAAGGAAAACTCAAGCTTTAGAGGTTTCTTTGAGATGAACACAATGTCATCATCTAGAAACTCTCATCATCAAGCTATCATGCTCATAACAAGGCCTAGAGGCCGAAATGAAAAGAAAAGGAAAAACAAAGGAAAGTTCAAAAAGAATCCAAGAGGAAACTAGAGAAAAACACTTTCTTGAGCAAAACAAAGTTTGAAAACAAATCCCTACCTAGTGATGAAGGTAAAAGCTTAGACTTGAAGATGGAAATGAGATGAGCAACACCTCCTAGGATGGTGATGATGATTCGGCCTTAATGAAAGAAAAAGGAAGGAAATGTGTTCTTGGTGAGCTTGTGTTTGAGAATGGAAGTTTAGATGTTTGTATGATGATCCAAGGTGGTGGGGTGGTGTTTCAAGGTTAAGAGATGAGATGAAGAGATGAAGAGGATGAAGATGAAAGGAAGAACACTCTTGAAATTTTGAGAGAAAAGAAAAACTTAGCAGGACAACTCTAAAACTCTAAACTTAGCAAATGCTTCAAGGTGCAACTAAGCTATCACAAGCATCCTATTTATAGAAAAACAAAACCATGGGCTCATCAAGGGAGGGGTGCTGGCCGTAGCATTGGAGGACAAAGGGAGAGGAAAATATCTCCTTGATTGTGTCATAGAAACATGGTTTGAAGTATGGAAGCTATGCTACAAAGTATGGCTTGATGTGAGTTAATTTCCTATCAAATTTTTATGAAATTAGGCTTCTAGAAACAATGCATGGCTGGAACTTTTCCAACCACAAATAAATGGAGGAAATGAGCTATTTTAATTAGTTATTTACTTGAAAAATCAAGCTTGATTGAAAGTTATGACAAGGTATAGTGTATGTGACTTGAGGTATGGCCTTGGAGTGTTGAAAAATTGAACATGTGATGCATAATGGGGAGGGCAAGCTTGATGGACACAGTAGCTGAGTGGGAGGATGATTTGATCATGTAATTGGGTGTTAATGGTGGGTTTAAGTGTAGGTTAGCTTAGGTACAAGGTTAGGAGTAATTAAGCTTAAGTTTAGGTAACTAAGAATGTGTTTTAAGGATTTTATGACAAGATTAGGAGTGCTCATACATCATTAAAGAATTTTAAACTCATTCATGAATGAACAATGTGTAACACAATTCCATGATTTAAGGAATTGAAAAGAAAAAATACTATTCAAGATTCCATGACTAGGAGTCTTGAAATTAAAATATGATTTTGAGTTGTAATTAAGCACCTTTAGGTTCTAATCAACTTTAATAAATTATTTTGACTCAAGATTAATTAAGGAAATTAATTAACCTTCGATTAGAGCCTAATATTGCTTAGGTTTGCTTAATCACGCGATTAAGCGTAAAAACACGAAACTAGGGACAAAACCGTTATGTTGCACTAATTTGGCTCGGGACCTCTGGGACCAAAACTAAAGTCACAGACTACATAAAAACGCCTTTTAAAATCATTTGGAGAAGTTTCGGGTTCATCCGGCATTTGCAAACGGGTAAAACACCGCAGGGGCGTTTTGGTCATTTTAACCCGAAAACTCGAAAAATGAGATTTTTTATCCCGGGAAGGTACACAAGTTATCTAATCCCCTTCCAACATTGAGTTTGCCCTTGATCTTGCTCGAACCGGCTTTCCTCAGTCACAGTGAAAATGACCTCAGGGGCATTTTGGTCATTTTTACTCTAACAGAAAAATCGGGGTGTTACAATATAGGAAACAAAAGTCATAATTGAAACTTTCAAAATGAGCGAAATAGCTCTGTACTTGTTCTACGATAAATCCTTCATTTAAACCTTCTATATATCAACCCTCCTTCACTTAGCCATCCATGTTACTACAGAGAATTGCTATGTCAGTCTTAAAAAGCCACATTATTTAAGATGCATAAATAATTTAAGAAAATCAACCACAAAAATATGAATATGATGAGTATGCAAACAATAAACTATCATACCATCAGACTACGCATATAAGTATGATTGATCAGTTGGCAGCAACAAATTAATAGCATAATGGAAAATGAAAACAACCAATGAAGAACGCATAATGCTTCTATACCTTAAGCCATGTTTTGATAACACAAGGTTTTTTAGCCACCACAGCATCAACAATCACAAGGTGGACAAAAAAAAAAAAAGAATTCATGCAAACAAAAGCAAACAAACAACAAACCAATGAGCTTCATGGAGCCATCTTTTTGACTAATTGACAAAGAAGAACCAGAAGAAGATCCATCCATTGGCTCAATCGCATACTGATCCAGAAATTCCCATAGCCTGATTCGCGTGTCCAGCTTCTACCCTGAATTTGACTTTTCCATCATAATATCAGAATTCAAAGTACACTTCAAAAACAGAAAGCAAAAAAAAAAGCTCAATAATTCTATGATCAAAGAACTACACTACAGTAACCGAAAGTCATGGTTTCAAACTACATTTGCAATGATTCGGACATTTCATCAAACACATTGCAAGCTCAATTTCATAGAATAATTTAAAATAGGGCCAACTAAAATTTCAACCTATTTTTCAGAGAAACCTCATCAACTTTTAGTGTAAGAATCGAAGATTAGAGACAACAGCAAATGAGAAAATCAACAACGCATGGAAGGAATTAGAAATGACAAACCTTCATCATATTGTTGTGCTAAGCGATCCTTTTATCGGTTGTGAGAAAGCAAGACCGCGAGGTGTTGGTCGCGATGCAGAGTGGGAGGAAGAAGGTTGGTGGCGGTGGGGGCTCGTCGGCGCGGTGGGGCACAGAGGATCACGCTGTGCGATGGGGAGCTCGCGGTGGTGGGGTATGCAAAGAGTAGGACCATGACGCAATGAGAGAAAATGGGGAAGGAGGTTGCGATTGAGAGGTAAAGAAGGAGAGAACCGAGGCGCGAGCGACGGCGGTGGTGGTTGGGTCGTCGACACCCACGTATTGGGTAGAGCGGGAGAGCGTTTATGTGGAGGGAGGGCTGTGTTTGTGGTGTACGAATAGGGTGATGGGTTTGTGAATTGGGGAAAGGGTTATTGAACCCTAAGTCATTGGTTTCTTTTTTTTTTTTTTTTTGTTGCTGAAACGGTAACCCGCCGCTATTTACCTTCCAACCGCCATTTTTTTTACTAAAATTGTGGTGGTTGATAAAACTGCCTTAATTCACGTATATTATGACGGTTTTTTTGAACCACCGTAATTAATTCGTCACAATTTACTTATTTTTTTTTGTAGTGATTTGTAACAAATTTCCTATCTCTTTATCCATCTTCTGGATGTTTGCAAATAGAATGCCATGGACTTTGTTTCAACGTACACACTTGGCCCATATGGACTTGGTAGGGGATAGCTCATTACATGAGCTTACAAACCTTTTCCATAAAGGTTGCTCTTCCTCAACAAACCTTCACCACCATTTATACAACATGGCAACATTTCTCTTTAGAATGTCTCCAATACTTAGCCTGCCAGCTTCTTTTTTGGAAGCTTAATAACACTCCGTTTAACATTTGGAATAGATCTACCCCCATTACTAGTGGCCCAAAAGAACCTTGACTGTAATGAGATAATTTTCTTGGCAACTGATTTATATATTTGAAAAAGCCCCAAATAATAAATCGGAAGACTGTTAAGCACAAATTCAATGAGGACCAACCTGCCTGCTTTTGATAGAAGGCTTGTTTTCCAACCACTCAGCTTATGTTTAGTTTTGACAATTATAGGATGCCAAGTTTCAGCCTTCCTTGGGTTAGCTTCAAGTGGTATGCCCAGGTATTTGATTGCCAATTAAGCCATTGAGTAACATATAATGTACTGCACTTTCACAGCCCACCCATCGTTCCGTGCAACCAAAGGGAATTAAAGCCATTTCCCATAGTTGATACTTAGCCCCAACATCAGGCCAAAGCACTTCAACATTGTCTTGTAGTTATCAATAACCTCCTCGTTGGCTGGACAAAAAAGAATAGTATCATCTGCGAATTGCCAATGAGATAGTTCCACTGGTTCCTTCCCGACAGTGATGCTTCATTTGGTTCCTTTTTCCCTCTTTTTTTTCTTTTTATGAACGTCTTTATTCCAATATCAACTTGCTGATGCAGTGTTTGAATGCTTTAGGAATTATAAGGAAATATAAATAACATGCAAGATTTTAAATTTTAAATTTAATTTTAATATAAGTGACTAATTTAGATATATTGTTAATACAAAACAGTTTTATAATGTAGTTTAATTATATGCCTATGACTTTCAAAATAGTGAATAATTGAGTTAAACATTTTTCATGACATAATGATACATGATTGGATGCATATTTAAAATTTTTACAATAACAATGTATAATTAATTTCTTAATATAATATCGATATAATTTTTATGTAATTATTTAATGATAGCTTAAATATGTGTTGGGTTCTTTAAAGATAAACGAATTTTTATTTTTGCCTCTAAATTTTTTAATTTGGTTTCAATCCAAGTATTTCTAAAACTATTTTGTTTAAATTTATGTTGTTAGGTTGTTTATGCCAAAATACTAAACTGACTAAAGAAGGATCAACATGAATCAATAATTATGTATGTCAAGGAATAAAAACCACACAGTTTAAAAAGTGTTCAGACTAAAAAAACCAAATAAAAATTTCTTTAGGGTCTAAATAAAAAAATTCACTTATTTTTTAAGGGACAAAAATATATTTAAGGCATTAAACTATTTAATTTTTTCCATAAGTATCATAAAAGCTATGTATTTATAAAATTTAGAGTCTGATTGGTCGATTGTAACATGTAAAAACCAAATCTTGTTTTGATGAAATGTTAATTAATCCTCAGTGGATCCCCTCTTATTGCAGCAAGAAACCGAGGAGCATGAGTAGAAAGATATCTGTAGTTTTCTCGAGAAAAAAAAAATTATTACAAGAGAGATTTACTAATATCTTTTTTGTATATTCATTAAGACAAGATCAATTTTTTAGGTATATTAATTTTAATGTTAAAATTTTTATCAAAATAAAAAAATGATGTTGATATATATATATATATATATATATATATATATATATATATATATATATATTCTCTTTGCAGAACATGTAAAATGCTCCCTTTTTCTTTCACTTTTATTATTCCGTACCAAACATACCTTGTCATAATTTGGTATAGGAATAAAAAGAATTCAAAATTAAACATAATTTTATGAATGAAATTGTAGTTGTATATATGTATGTATAATTTGTGAATTTCTTATTTCAGATTTTACCCAACCATACCATAGGTTTTTTTTTCTGGACTATTTAGTTTATTTTTCCTTATTCATGTATATTATCTTTAAAAACTTCTAATTTCTTTACATTAAAAAAATGTTGTGTTTTCTTGTGGCCATTTTTTTGTCAAATCTTCTTAAGTCTATGGCAGACCAATGAGCAAACGGAATGTGCAGGGCAACAACCATCATATGGTTTAAGAAAGTAAACAAAGGCGATCGATAGTACGAAACATGATACCCAAATTTGAAATGGCTGAACTGTTTATTTTCTCAAACTCGATCTCAAAACCACTGTTTTGTCGTTCCCACAAGAATGGTGCCTTAGTAATTCTCCGGTATGCAAAGCATGAGAGAGAAGGATGGAAGCTGCCCAAAAACTAGGGTTGAAGATAGGAGATAAGATCATTTGAACTGAAGCACATGAGGTGGCCCCATTCATCAGGACATGAATCCTGTCATTTCTTTTCAAGTTAAAAAATATTTTTTATATTTATGAAATATGAGATATCATATCAACCTGTAATTCATCTATTATAGGATGAAGATCATACTCAAATGAAGTTCATACCTCAATTATGAGTCACTATGGTATAGTATTCACTGTTCTTTTTTTTTTGTCGTTACATATAAGATTATATATTAATACAAATAACATAACACTTTCAACTTATAAAGATTGATGATAAAAGACAACAAATGATAATTGAAACAACTTGCAAGTTGCACAGTGACACCATCTTCTCGTCTTAAAATCTATGTGATTATAGTAAATTTTTACATAACTAGGTGACAAGGGAGAAACTTTAAGAATAAAATATTTTTTATTCTTTATAACTGGATATATGTGTATTTTTTTTATTCAATGACAAATATTTTCCTTTTTTAAAATATGATTAGTCTTATTTGAAATTTATTTAGCGTCTATAAGGATAATGATCTCACCAATTTTTTTTTCTCTTATGGATATATATATAATTTGAATTCCATCACTATATGTAAGAAATTAAATTTTCTACCATCCTTGAATAATTATCAATTTAAACAATTTTATTTATCTAGAAATAATTATTCATTTTAAAAATTTAAATATCATTAATTATTTCTTTTTAATAATACCCTATTAAATACTCTTAGAAGATAAAAGAGATATAGTAGAGGAGGAGAGAAAAAATTGGATTATTAAAAAGAGACAATTGCAATTCAATAAATTACTTTTAACTTTTTCAAATTTTGATATTTTCAATTATTTTTTTAATTACAGTACACATTTATAACTGAATAATTATTCAAAAATAGAGGGAGGGAGTATATCTTTGGTTTGAATCAACATGTATGGACATACCATATATATAATAATTTAGTATACAATTTACTATTTTTTAGAAGAAAGAAAATCTCATTTATTAAAAAATCTAATGGCACTTACAATTCGAAAACATAAATTAGATTCAAATTAAATAAAACATAAATTAAATTAATTTCACACTTTGAATTAACTAATAATGTGTGAGTTTGTTGCTTGTCCCAAAACTATTTATGTTTAAATATTTTTCGCATTGAAGATCAATACAAAAGGTGCTGTGACTTGAAGAATCCATGGCGCCTCATTTCAACAAAGATTATAATATTTCCGTATTTATAAGAGGAATAAAATTAAAATATCTACAATGAAAAATTAAAACACCCTCGAAAATGATAACAAAAACACTTATAAAGATATAACACTAACCAAATACAAAGCACAAAACTCTAAACACATCTTACCAAAAAAAATAACAAAGACGATGATCCCAACAACACTTGTACAAGTAAAGACTAAAAAAAGGAAAAGGAAAAAAAGAAAGAAAGAAGAAGAATGGAATCGACTCAATCTAATGACATAAAAATTATTAGTTTCCTATACTTTAATTATTTTTTTTTTTCAAAAGATGATTGATATGGAATATATATTTAATCATAAAGAGTGTGAGAAAGATAGTGAAATTGACTTTTGATTTTCCACTGATGTATCTACATCAAATGAGTTTAAATTTTAATTTTCTTAGTTAATAAAATCTGTAAATATTTTTATAGACATTCTATGATCTCAATTATTTGTTTTGAACTTGAATTGATCGAGTATTCCTAATAATCAAAACTTCAATCATGAAATTAGTGTAAGAAATATCTTACTATTTAAAAAAAAACACATTAAATTTTTTGGGAGTAGGTGGAGGTACATGTCAAACAATAAATAAGCGTGGCTGGTGCGAAGCACGTTAAACACGCTACCGCGACATGATCCACCAGATTCCCAACGAATTTCTTTATTTATTTTTTTTTAGGGTTTTTCTAGCACGGGTCAATAACACTATCCTTTTCGTACCAAAAACTAAAAAATCTTTTTAATATAGTGGAAATATTTTCCACTTTTTTTTTCTACCCCAAGTTTATTTTTTTTAATATTTTGCTATGCGTTCTAGAGCATTAGCTCTTTTTTCTTAATACAAAATGTATAAATAAAAAAGACTATTAGTTCGAAAATTAAAAGTAGACAAATTTAAAATTTTTAATATATTAAAAATTTGAATATTTAAATTTTTAATAATTTTTATTCTTTAATAATTACCGTATAAATCACAAAGGCAAAGTAGGGTCAATTGCGCACTTGCAGATTGTTTCGTAGCATATGTGTAACAGCCTCAAACATTATTGACTTCGTACGACAAAAAGAAGAGACATCTATTGTCATCACTACACTGGATAATGGATATTGTCTGTCTGTGTGTGTCTCTCTCTCTCACACCATTATTAAGTTCTTGACTCTAATTGTGGTCATGAGCAAGCACGAGTAGCATTGTAGATGTCAATCATGGCCAAAAGTGCTAATAGTACTAATAAAGATGCTGCATCTCATCATGATAGTGTGTGCATTAGAGTGCCTCTGTATTTTAAAAGACCAAAACTCTGTTTTTGGTATATAATATTTTAACAATATTTTAATTTTATCTCAATTGGATTTTTAATTTTAATTTCATCTTAGATATTTTGATAAAATCTCAATATAACTATTATTTGCTAATATTATCAATTTTATAAATATTGTTGACCTAGCTCAAATATATGTCCATTTTTATCCCAAATGGATATTACGTTGTATACGCAAAAATGTTATTATAGTCTTTGACTGTCTAAACTTCAATATTTATAGTAAAAAATTGCACGTATAAAGTAGCTGTGCTTTATTTCAATAAACATGACTAGACAGAAAAAAAAAATGCTTTTGCATATATGACATACATCCATATAACAATAGCTGCTGCAAAGTAATATCAGTAGTATTTGTTAATAAAGTTGATCATGTTAGTCGATAGAATAACATTGAGGCTTTTCAAAATACCAGGGATAAAATTGAAACAAAGAAAGACTTTTGAAACAAAATAAAAAATACCGCCAAAATGATGGGGGATGAAAAATAGAAAAATTTCCCCAACTTGCGGTTGAGGTAAAGACTTCGGCCATGACTAACTCATGGACGGTGTGTACAAGGCCCGGGAATGAATTAACACCGTGATTTTGTTGTGGATCCAGTTATTTTTTTTATAGTTTATATTACTCACTAAGTATTTAATATTGGAATCATTAGTGTCATTAAAGTTGTATCTAATGGAGGGAGTAGATTGCTTGCTACAATAATAAAAGTAGTATTATCAACCAATTAGATTTATTTGCCTTCATTAGTGTTATATTTTATTTTCATCCGTGTATGTTTATGACCACAATAACTTAATGTTATTATTAATATGGACTTTCATTGTTATTTTATAAGTTAAAAACTAAATGTAAATAACACATTATTTTTTTCTCTCATCATTTTAGTCATACATTATGATTTTCACAAATTAAATATCATTGCAAAAGGCTTCATTTTGAGGCCATTAGGATTAGAGTAGAAGTGTAGAGTTTCAGTAATTTATCATACAATCATAAATTTAAACCTCATTATCTTTTAGATGTATATATATTAAAAAAAAACTCATTGTAATCATGATTGAAGAAATGTTTCTCAAGTCTCCATTGTGTATTGTGACTATTATTTCATTATACAAGTTATTTGATTCAAATTATATACTTTCTGGTTTTTGTTGTTGACACTTACAAAGTTAATTATTAAAAGTTTTTTTCTCTTAATATATATATTTTTGGTTTACCAGAATGCTTGGATATGTTTAATTTTAAATCTTGTATCTGAATTTCGTAGGAGCAAGCATTATTGTGACTAGAGCTTTTCTTAAAAAAAAAAAAGTTCACTTTTGATGGCAAATAAGTATAACATTTGTTGAAATAACATTTTCTGCAAATGTCTTTTCATAATTTTTTTTCCAATATCCCGATTTCTTAATGAATTTTAAATAGGAGGAATTTAAATATTTAAAAGATTTTAGCCCTTGAGAATTTTTTTGGGTCATTTTAGTGATGTTGTATTTGATAAAATCTTTTTCAGAGCCAACAGGACATCAGTTGCTCTTATATTTGCCATCATGGGTCTCAAAATTTCTCTAAATTTGAATTTTACATGTCATTGGACGACTATATGATAGAAGTATTTTCTTAAAAACAAAAGTCTCAATAATTGTTTTCTAGATAAAAATGAGTTAAAACACAACTTTTAATTATATTTTAGGGAACCATGACAACTTATGCTTTTTGCCCAGATGTTTTAAAAACCTAAAAAATTCCCAAATTTGAACTAGAATCCAAAATTTAGATTTTAATTTATTGGATTTTGATTTTTTATTGTTTATATTCTATTTGAATCTAGATGGGGATATTTCCTTATTTATAGTTATGTTTTAAAGGTAATAAAGATATTAAATCAAAATGAAATGTAAATAAGTGAACATCGAGACAATATCAACCCATCAAAAAGACCATACTACTCTCACAAATTTTTGCCTTCCTGAAACACGTGACTCTCTTTTTCTCTTCCTCCATCACCTCCCTCCTTCTTTTTCTTCGATTCCCACCACCACCTCCCTCTATTGATAACTCATTTGTCCACCATTGTTGGCAAGCTAGCACTTGATCACCTATCGCCTAGAGGTCCACGTTTTGGTGGCTGAGTGTGTGTGTGTGTGTGTGTGTAGGGGGGGTTTGCAATTTGGATGAGACTTAGCCACTACCACCTAGCTTTTACTTCATATCCAGCAACGACCACCTACTTTGCTTGAGTTGGGCAGTCTCTTATGAACCACGTTGTGGGTGATATGTGGTATGAGGTTTTGAAATCAAGAGGAATCTACATTGCCCACTTTGATTTCCCTTTTTCTTAAGCTCTTTGTTATAATCCTGAGACTTGTTCCTCCTCTGATGTCCATGAGTCAGTTAACTGTTGCCTTGATTTTTTATATGAGCTCCTAGTGTTAGGAACCTTGGGTTTAATTGGGTGGTTCTTATAATTGAGGTTTGACTTAGGTTAACCCTTGGTTTCAAGTGTTAATTGATGACTTATTGATAATTTGTGTTGTGCTACATTTTCCAAAGGAGCACCATATTGACTTCGCAGCAACTTAGGCTTGGAGGTTCATCCTCTTGGACTGTATTGTGATTGGGCAATGTCTCTATAGTAAAATTTGTGCCCATGTTTATATATAAACCAATTTTTTACCAGTGTGATGCACAAGATGATTATAGTAAAAAAAAATACACCTTAAGCATTAAATTCATTTACCTACTTTAAAAAAAAATTATAATTCATACATATTCATGCAATTAAAACAAATTATTGTATTTCTTTGAAGAAATATATTAATTTCAACAAAAATGTTATTCTAACACTCAAAATTACATCACCATTAGATTTGATAGTAGTCCCCACTATTTTCACTTATTCATCACATCCAATGGTGATGAGACACTCACTTTTGGGTATTGAAATAAAATTGCCCTCATTTCTATAAAATACAAAGCAAAATAAATAATTAGACAAATGAAGTACAACATTAAATAAAGGGATAAAAGCATTTTACCCACTTTTAAATTTGAGCACTTCGCTACCCTGAACTTTTTAGACTAAGCAAAAAAGCCATTTCGTTAACTATACATCCATTTCTACTGCTAACTGGTCATGTGATAGTCACATGGCACATTTAATGGACAAAATTGCCGTCACTCTTTTATGAAATTTACCTACCCCAACCTAACCCTTTCCCCTTCCTAATCCCTAATTCTGAGATGTTGTACCAGAAGGAAAATGGGAGAAAGTTCTGTCGCGGTCCCATCCTTCTTTGAGCAAGGGAGTTGCACAATCGCCATCTCCATTGTGTGTGGTGTCCACCTTAGATCTAAGTCATCACCATCCTTCTCCTTCGCTATTGGGGTTCTCGCTCGGATGAGATTCAGATCTCCATCACGGCTTCTCAAAGCTCTATTACCTTTATTCGTATCCTCGTTGCTCCGATCAAAGTCATCGTTACTCAGATCTGGTGGTGATGGCAACACATGTGACAGAGGACTGTGATGGTACACAGTGATGGTTTGGTGGTGCAAGATCTGTGGCTTGTTTCAATCTCCCTTTCTTTGTCTCTTTTTTTTCTGTTCACTTATTATTCTTTTTTATTTTTTTTACAAATGGCAATGTTTGTGGGTGAAAGGGCTCACAACAGTGGAGGTGGTGGGCGGAGGCTAGGCTTCACGGTGGACAGAGGGAGTTGCAAGGGAGAGTTTGGGACTAGGATGGTGGCCAGTTTGGGGGGTTCCTATGGTGGCAATGGTGGTTAGTTGATGGTGGTGCGGAGACTTTGCTTTTTGTTTGTTCAAAATCAACCATAGCCATTTTTGTTTGTTTGATTTGATCAGGTATGCGTAAAAAACAAAAAGAAATTTTCGATGTTATTATTCAAGCACTAATTGTGCTGTATGTTGTAATTGTTGTTTGTGTTGTGTTGTGTTGGCGTGAAAAGTTGTGGGTGGGATTTTTCAGGGAAGAGGAAAAGAAGGATTTTGATTTTTCTTTTCTTTGTTTGGGTCATTTGCAATGGTGGGGTGGACTATGATGGTCATGAGGAAAAGACAGGCTGTATATGGGTGATCGAAGTGGAGGAGGAGGGTGGGTGGAAACAGTGGCTAGAAGGGGATGAAGATGGAAGGAGATGAGGGTAAATTTATCCATTAAATGTGTCATGTGACTATCACATGAGCAGTTAACAATAGAAATAGATATATAGTTAGTAGAAGGGCTTTTTCGTATGGTCTAAAAAGTTCAAGATAGCAAATTGCTTAAATTTAAAAGTCAGGGTCTAAATTGCATAACGCCTAAAATATAGGGGGTAAAATGCTTTTATCCCTTAAATAAATAATTTGTCCAATATCATTCATGTAGCATGCACATTATGATGAAAAAAGATTCATAACTAACAATCAGTTGTATGATCATAACATCATGCTTCATGTTCTACAAATTAGCAACTTAATCATATTTAGATATTAGTTAATCATACATATGACATTATTTTAGTAATAATCAGTTGTATGATCATAACATCATGCTTCATGTTCTACAAATTAGCAACTTAATCATATTTAGATATTAGTTAATCATACATATGACATTATTTTAGTACATATAAGATGCAAATAATGACATATTAATCAATTTTTTTTAATCAATGATATTCCTTAATGAAAATCAAATACAGGTCTAAAAGGACTACAAGCAAAAGGAAATAGAGAAGGATGGCCCAACTACACTGCTATTGAAAGCAGGTAACAGAACATGAAAAACCTAAGAAGAAGAATGAGAAACTAAGGAATGATCATCAATAAGTTTTTAGTAGTTGCAGCTATTTCTTAAAGAGCAATAACAACATTCTGAAAGACTCATTTCTTCCTAGCTTTCCATGTAACGCCCTGATTTTCTGTTAAGAGCGAAAATGACCAAAATGCTCCTGAGGTCATTTTCGGCCTGGAATTCGAGGAAAGCCGGTCTGGCAACACTCGAAGGGAAAAATCAATTTTGGAAGGGGATTATATGACTTGTGTTTCTTTCCGGGATCGAAAATCTCGTTTTTCGAGTTTTCGGGTCAAAATGACCAAAACGCCCCTGCGGTGTTTTATCCGTTTGCAAGTGCCGGATGAACCCGAAACTTCTCCAGATGGTTTTAAAAGGCGTTTTTTTTGTAGACTATGACTTTAGTTTTGGTCCCGAAGGTCCCGGGCGAAATTAGTGCAAAATTACGGTTTTGTCCCTAGTTTCGTGTTTTTACGCTTAATCGCGTGATTAAGCAAACTTAAGCAATATTAGACTCTAATCGAAGGTTAATTCATTTCCATAATTAATCTTGAGTCAAAATAATTTATTAAAGTTGATTAGAACCTAAAAGTGCTTAATTACAACTTGAAATCCTATTTTAAATTCAAGATTCCTAATCATGGAATCTTGAATAGTATTTTCTCTTTCTAATTCCTTAAATCATGGAATTGTGTTACACATTGTTTATTCACAAATGAGTTTTTAATTCTCTAATGATGTATGAGCACTCCTAATCTTGTCATAAAATCCTTAAACCTCATTCTTAGTCACCTAAACTTAAGCTTAATTATTCCTAACCTTGTACCTAAACTAATACACACTTAAACCTACCATTAACACACAATTACATGAAACAAATCCTCCTCCCCCTTGCTGTACCAGGTCTGGCTGAGACCTCCATGCCCCCATATGCATCACATGTTCAATTTTTCAACACTCCAAGGCCATACCTCAAGTCACATATACCATACCTTGTCATAACTTTCAATCAAGCTTGATTTTCCAAATGAATAACTAATTAAAATAGCTCATTTTCTCCATTTATTTGTGGCTGTAAAAGTTCCAGCCATGACAAGTTTCTAGAAGCCTAATTTCATTCAAAAATTGATAGGAAATTCACTCACATCAAGCCATACTTTGTATCATAGCTTCCATACTTCAAACCATGCTTGAATAACCTTGTGTAAGAGATATTTTCTCTTCCTTTTCCTCTAATACCACATAGTTAACCCTCCTCCTCTTTGAGCCTTCATTTGTTTTCATTCTCTATAAATACCTTGCCTAGAAACACATGCAAACACTTTAGTTCATTTGCACACTTTTAGTTTTCCTAAGCTTTCTTGAGTTCTTTCTTTTTCTCTCAAGTTTCAAGAGAGTTCTTCCTTTCTTTTCATCTTCATCTTCTTCATCCTCTCATCACATAATCATCTCATAACTTTGAAACACCACCCTACCACCTTAGATCATCATTCAAACACCTAAACTTCCATTCTCAAACACAAGCTCACCAAGAACACATTTCCTTTCTTTTCCTCTCCACAAGGCCGAAGCCATCTTGCCTCTTGGAGGAGCTCATCATCTTGTTTTCCTTTTCAAAGAGTTCAAGTTTTCATCTTCACTCTAGGTAGGAGTGTTTTTCTAAACTTTGTTTCTTGAAAAAAATGAGATTTTTTAGCTTTCTCTTGGATTACTTTTGAAACTTTTCTTTGGTTCTTTCTTCCTCCTCATTTTGGCCATGAGGCCATGTTTATGAGCATGATAGCTTGATGATGAGAGTTTCTAGATGATAACCTAGTGTTCATCTCAAAGAAACCTCTAAAGCTTGAGCTCTTCTTTTGCTTTAACTTTACCTATATGATACTTAGCTCACATGGTTTTTCAACTTAAGAAAATTAATCTAAGGATTTCTAAAAGCCCAAGCCTACTCTTGTCAACCTTAAAGTTGGCCGGCATGTTCTAGAGATTTGTCTCTAGATAGGGGTTTTGGGTACTTAATAAAGAACTTAAACTTAGTTTCATCCTATGTTCTTTCTTAAGGTTTCGATTTTGCTTCCTTTTATTTGAGGTTTTATGTTCTTTGAAAGTTTATCTATTTTGAGCTTGATGATGATGTTCAAGAACCTCATAGTTCCTTTGAGAACTTGGTTCAAGAACTCTAAAGCTCTCTTTGTGATGAGATGTGTGTTGGGTTGAGTTTGATTCTAAAGTCTTGTAAGAACTCTAGTTAAGAATAAAAGGAATCTTGCATCCATGTTTACTTTCCTTGCTATCACTAAGTATCAAGAATAATAAATGAACTTGCATTATCATGTTTATATTTCAAGTCCTCACTTAAATCTCAAAGATAATAACAATGTGCATCTCATGTTTATTTTACGCTTCCACTTTACTCCCTAATGAAAGTTAAAACAAGTGCATAAGCATGTCTATTTTTATGTCATCACCTAAATGAACCTAGAGCTCAAAGACTTGCCCATTGTTGTCTCAAGCAAAGGTCTAAAGATATCTATTTCCTTTGGTTCATATTTGGGCCCTAAGAGGTTTTGATGTCTCTAAGTATTGAAAACTATGTTTTATAAATTTTCTAAGCTTTTATGAGTACAAGGAATATGTAGAACTAAGTTTTATAAATTTAGGACCACTTAAGACAAAGTTGATTTAGTCACTGCCCTCATAAATATTTTTATGATTTTAGATGACAAAAATGTTTAGAAATGAGTTTTGAAAGTTTTAAAAAGGTTCTAAGAGAAACTAGCATCTTATGTGCTTTAGAAATTGTGTTTGATGCCTTTAAATGGAGATGGTTGTTTCGGTTCTGCCTTGCTATTATTTGCCACTGTATGAACTATTTTAATGATGATAATATGCCTATGACTAAGTATAATTAATGGTAAAGATCATATGTGAAAGATAAGAGAAGTTAGAAACTAGAAAAGAATTAATTTGAGAGTTCTAGATCCTTTAATGTTTGAATTTTCTGGATTCTATCCAGCAAGGTTTAGTAATGATAATCATGGTTCTAAATTATTTTAAATGTGTATGAATGACTCATAAATGGTTTAGGACTTGATCTTGATGCCTTAGGAACAAACTGGACTTAGAAAGGGTCATTGTTGTGACTTCTAGATACCCGTAAAGTTAGGATTATGAATTATGCATCCTTGAGGTTTAGAGATATTCTTGACCATAGTGTGAGGTGAGAAATACTTAGTTATAACCTCATAGGTTCCCAAGAGATTAAGTTTTGATGATTTATAACTTGGAATGTGAGTTGAGGACCTTAAGGGTCAATGCATAAGACACTAAGGAAGTTGTTAACGCTATGATGTGTTACATGATGCAATAATGTGATGAGATATGCCTGATGCATGAGGAAATAATTAATGAAAATGTTAAAGTTTATAATAGCATGAGATTTCATGAGAATATGTTGTGTGAATTAGCTTATGGCAAGTTTGAAGGAAATTCGGTTTAACAGCTATTATGTTGCCGAATTTCCGTCAAACGTAAAAGGGTTAAAAAAATGTTTATGAGTACCATATGAATGGAAAACCCTGGGTGACACCTGTTCGGCCGAGCACCCCCAGGAGATTTTATGTGACAAAGCACTGAGACGCGCTTGCCTGGGTGACACCGGTTCGGCCGAGCACCCCCAGGGGAGACAAATCCGTGAGGGTATGAGTAGATGCAACCTACCAAAGCGGACAAATTGCTGTGGCTTAATGCCTGCAAAGCGTTTCAAAGAGGGTATATCCTAAGATAGGTGATCCCTGCCCCCTACTCGTACTTGCGAGTTGGGATTATTTTATTATGTTTCACTTATTTAGATAATAAGCAAGAGCTAGTGATGACTAGCTGAGGTATAAGCTCATAACCTAGTTATTTTTAGGGTGGCTTTATTTTGCTAAAGTACCATGATTGATGTCACGAAGTTGAGGAATGATCTACTTGAAAGTTGCATGCCCTTATGCCACATGGTTTATGATTACATGGTTTGATGTGTTGTTTTATATGCTCAAGTATTGACATGCATCCATGATATAATATGTTGCATTCATAACATCTAGATGCATGCTAAAAGGAATGGACCTTGGATAATTAGTTTGGAAAACCCTAAATTGAATCTTATATGTATGATCACTATTTTATAAATAAACCCAAGGTTCTTGAGGATGTGAACGATGTAACCTTAGGATAGGAGACTCCTACTGAGATTCTTTAGCAAGAATTCTCACTCCTCTCTCTTCTTTCTTCCGTCACATCTTCAGAGAGCGATGGCGACGTTCGTAGTCTTCATTGACACACCTACTTGGGAGGTTCACTATGACCCAGACCACGGGTCATATCATTTTGAGGGGCAGTGCACCGTGCGAGTCTTTATGTTCCTTGGACGCCCCTTTGCACACCCTGTACAGAGCTACCGTTTCTCCCCGATGTCACCTTACGACGACATGATGATTTTTGAGCGCGCCCGGATGCGAGACGAGAGGATTTTGCGGACGTACACTGGTGGTTCGATGCCTCGAGACTTCCAGGACTACGTATCCCGATCCCCAAGTTCGGAGGATGACCCTTCCGAGGACCCGCTGACACATATGTATAGTGAGAGCACTGCTCCCACACCTCAGTTCATGCGCGGCATGAGTGAGGAGACGGTTACACAGCCGAGGCTAGCGAGGCAAGCCGAGCGGCGCCCTTATCGAGGAGGTCACGCTTCTTCTTCTCGTGTGCCCACTCCTGATGCTTTACGTCCATGGATCGGTTACACTCCACCTTTCCCCGGGTTTCAGTAGCTGACGTCGTAGGGAAGGCCTAGTGTACACACCCACTTGTAGAGAGGATAAACCTTCTTTTGTTTTGAGGTTATCCAACCTAGCTGCACTCGGGTAGTTATGGCTTATTTATGTTTATTTGCTTTCTGTTGTATTTCCCTTCCTGTTGTATTACAAGCTCTGCCCGATCTTATGAAGGTATGACTACCTATGTACTCTAATTAAGTTATTAATGAAATGCTTTCTTTGTTATCATGATTGTTGTTCTTTGGTTATATGCTTTACTTTATGATGTTTGATGATTGATACGCGTGCTTTACATTTCTGTCATTCGATTAGTTAAGCTCGCGGCTCTCACTTTATTTTATGTTTTCAAAAAGAAAAATTTACCCGTAATTTTCGCTAAGTATGTTAATAAAATAATGAGACTAAGAAGTAATGACCTAATGATTAGCCTAATATGTTCTAGAGTATTGGGTTAAAAATTAGGGTGTTACATTCCATATATTGCACTCATGATGTGAGCTATCGTGACTCACAAATAAAGTAAAATTTATTTTATGCTAAGTTGCACAAAAAATATAGTAAATGGCACAATTTGGCTCATCTCTTAAGAAAGTGCTACTAGCCAATTGGAGATTCGGGGGGTTGTTTGGAAGGAATTAACAAAATATTGGAAGAAAATTTGATTAAATAAATTATTTGCTTCAAGAGTTCCTGCAGATCTAGAATTATATTATCACTAACTCAAAATAATAATTCATGGAGGTGGTTATTTTCACCAATTCACAATCGCATGATCAGTGATGTAATATTCTGCTTGGTAGTCACATAATCGCACAATTGACCAAGGATTTGGCTAACATGAACATTATAAAGTCACAATTACAATCCCTGAATGCTTAAGCTAAATTAAATGCCAATCACAATAAACCTAATTCTTATTAAAATTAATTTCAATCCCTTTACCAATGAAACATACATCAAACTATTAGTCAATTTATGCCCAATTAGAACCTTAACCATGCATAACATTCACAATTGCAAACACACATAATCAAAACTAGCTCTAAAAAATATACTTATATCGACCAACCCAAAACTATAAGAGAGAGAAAAGAGGAAGAAAGATTACAAAGCCAGCCCATAAATTGCATTAAAATAATGGAGTCTCAAGACATAATCCTTGGATCGTTAGAATCCCTGCATTAGGTAGAAAAACTACTCTTCCATAGATGGAGGGTTACGATTAAAGATGATGAAAAGCTAATCAAACTCCTGAAAGGGTAGAAAATGAAGATTGGAATAGCCAAAAATCCTAGAGAGAGAGAGTAGAGAGAGAGTGAAGGCACTTCTAGAACATGTATGAAAGGTCCTAATTAACCTACGCTAAATGAGTGTATATAGTACATCATTGTAGTGTTAAAAATGTACCCCAAAATAATAAAAAACTATTTTTGAATTGATGCTATCATTGGGGAACCACTATAGCAGTCTGTAACTAATTTTTGCTCTTTGGAGACTACTATAGGACATTATAGCAGTCAATTACACGCGTAGATACCGGTCCCGAGCATTAAAGTTATAGAGAACTTCTTAAGCTTTCCAAAACATCTTTATTTTGTCTCAATCCAATCTCTGGAGAGAGATATTAAAATTTTTCATTGCAATATTTCTTACAAATGTACTCAAATGAGCTCCAAGATTATTATATTTAGCTTCCCATAGTCTCTCAAATTGAACATAGCTCCAAGCTTCATGTACTAACATGTGATTTCCCTACAAGCAAATAATACTCACAAAAAAAGATTAAAGCATAGGAAACTCCAAAACATATTTATTCATTAAAATTGTGCAATTAACGATGACTTTATTCAATGACGCAAAATGAGGATTAAATACAAATCAACCAAATGTAAATCATTCTAGCATACAAAATGATGCAATATGCCTAGAGTCATATAGGAAAAATGGTGCATGAATGCAACCTATCAAACTGCCCAACACTTGAACAATTGCACATCCTTATGCAATAGACTTAGATGTAGCAACAAAGATACTATACTCTTAACTTTACTAACCCTAAAGATGCGTGATGCATGAAAAACAATACACCAATCCAATGGACCTAAAGATGCAAACAGTAATCTTTCACACCAAGAATCAAAGAGGATATCAACAAGTAAGGCATGAACAAAAACACAGCACACAAGTAGCACACAAGGTAGAACCCATATACATGAAGCACAAACCAAGTACAAAAATCCTCCCAAGGTAAGTGTTTTCCACTCATTCACTTAAGTGTTTTTGGCTAGGATGTACACTCAAATCACCTCAAATGAAAATCCATTACCATAGCTCACCACAAATTTCATTCTCCATTTGTCACACACACATGGATACTGAATCAAAAGAACTTGCTATAAGTTGTAATGAGACTTAGGTGAAGATAGGCAGATATATAGGCCAATAGAGCTAAACCTATAACCAAAGGAAAGCAAAAGTATACACCGACAATACAAGTTTCTCTAACTCAATACATTCACAGGCCTTTGTTTTGCAATGTAGCACACCTTTAGCCACACTTTTTCAAATTTTTTTTTCTTTCTTAGTGTGCCACTTGCTGATTTTTTTTTTGGTCACTTATACACATTGTCCCTTCCTTGTCCCTCCCCCATACTTATGCTCAAGCATATAGAAATGCACATAAGCTGTAAGTTGAAAGTAGCATGAGAAGAGGGGGGGGTTAAATCGTGCTTTTAACTTCTTTGAAGTTCTAAAAATCTAAACAAAGTTTATCAAGTTATCCACTTGAAGATAGCAGAAATTATAGTTAGAGTGCTTTAGCAAGTAACTTTCTAACCTAAGCAATAAACATAGAACGTTCAGAACCTGTTTTGATATCATTTTTAGATGAACACACAATACAAACAAAAAACAAATGTTGAATAATAAAGAGATAAAGAGAGACATATTACTCAGTGATTTTATACAGGTTCGACCAAACACTACCTGCATCAAGTTCTCAACAACTAGTTGAGTTCCACTAAGAATGCTTTCTCAATCATGAGAAAGAAAGATATTCTTTGAATAACTTTCTCAAGCTATCTACAATGAGCAGTAGTTCCATTTTAGTCTCATAACAAGTAGTCTTTGTCCTACCCTCTTTAAGCTAAACTCACTTGAACACTACTGGATTAGGGTATAATGATATGATTTTTGGTTGGTGCTCTCCAAGGAAAAACGCTCAAGTCTTTTTAAGAATAAAATTGTGTATATGAAAGAAACTTGAGAGACTTTTTTCTAAATTCTTCTTAAGAAGAAGATGCTAGCTAATGATCATAAGAAAGAAGATTTTTCTATAAAGAAACTGATTGCAAGATGTAGAAGAGAACTTTATAAAAATATTGGAAGGTTTTAGCACTTAAGGTGCAAAGGTTCCTTTTTGTATGAATGCTCTGTCCTTTTATACTTTGATTTTGAATTTAGTTGTTGTTCCTCGATTCCACTTCCTCGTAAGACGTGTTGATTTTCTTTTTATGTCTTAGGAACTGTCCTCTAGAAGAGTAGCTAAGTTGTGTTAGAGCTATCCTTGTAGGTGCAGAACCATTGACAATGAAACTTTTACTTTCTAAATGTGGTTTTTGAACTTTTTCTTCTAGAATATGAGGATTTTGCCAAGTACAAAAGTGATGTGTCACTTTCAATAATTTTCTGAAAGTTAACTGCATTTGAAATTCAAATTTTCCTTAGTTTCTATTGACTCAGTGTGGTTTCTGAACAATGCATACTTTCTGAAGTCACTTCACTCTTTTGAGCTTCGTGTTATTCTTTTGAGCTTAACTTTGAGCTTGATAATTAAATTTTTCAATGCATAGAAAGTCTTCAGAGATAAAAGCCAAAAGGACTGAAGGTTATGATGGTGATATATTCATGAGATTTTGATTTCTTCAATGAATACTACACTTTATGGTTATGTGAAACCCTTTCTAAAAATCCATACTTTGCTTCTAATTCTGGATATTGCTTTCTCATATTTCTTATATATCTCATTTTATTTTTTGAACTATTTTTCACATAATTAAAGCTCTGAACTCTTTGAATGAGATTTTCATCATGTTAAAACATGATATTGTGAAAAATATATCATGAATTGATCTTATATGCTATAAGAATAAACCTGTTAAAGGCTACATAAACTTAACCGAAATATTATTCCTTTCTTGAAAATATTTTAACAAAATATTCTTTGTTGTCACTCAAAACTTAAGCTACAGTAGTTTTGTGAAAGGTTCTAGAGCTAACATAAGGTCCCCTAAGCCTAAAAGGTTGACAATTTTCATGGTTTTTCACTTTTGCCTAAAAATGTGCTAAAACAAAAGAAGGGTCAATAAGGCTCAAAGGGTCTAGATAATCGTAATACACAAAAGTTGACTATATGATCAAGTGGCTAAAGACAAGAAAAATACCTTAATCACTTTCAAGCATGCACATGGGAATATATTTACAAACAAGACCCTAAGTAAGTTCTAGAATATAAATCCAAAAGGGGAAACACACATAACCAAAACAAAAACAAAAAAAAGATGGCACACGATGGTCCAAACTAATTACAAGGCTAAAAAACTCACAGGTAAAAGTGCATATACGAAATCCAAACAATATAGTGAATTGATGCGAGCTGTCGTGACTCACAAACAAATTAAAATTTATAAAGTGCCAAATTGCATAAAAAATGAAATAAAAGGCATAACTTAAGCTATCTCATAAGGAATTGTTACTAGCCAATTAAAAATTGGGGGTTTTAAAATTGTTGCGATAATAAAAATTAATAGAGAAATTTATATAAGGAAAATTACCTGCACAAGGAGAACTTCAAATTAAGAATTGTTTAATTATTGATTCAGAGGATTAGTTTGTGGTGGTAGTTACTTTCATTAATTATGCTACCATATAACGATAATATAATTTTATTTAGTAGTCACACAATCACACTCATACAAAGGGTCTGACTAACACATACACTAGTAATCCATAATCATGGTTCCATGAGCCTATGTAGTTTAATTACCAATTACACTAACCTAATCTCTCTATGGAGTTTGTTCCAATCCCTTCCCAAATGAATGTAATTTAATTAATTTACCAAGTACCCCAATAGAATCCAAATTATGCATACAACTCACAATGTGAATGAAAACACAATTGCAATAATTCACACAATCAATATTAAAGAGAGATAACAAAAGGGAAAGAAAAACCTACCACAAATTATAATTAAAAGAGGAACCTTAAGAACAATCTAAATCATCAGTTATCGTTGCGCATGGTAAAGAAAATTACTCTTCCATAGGTTATAATTAATGTTAAGGAGAGTACAATTGGAGTGTGAAAGCTCCCAAAACCGATGAGAGAGAGTTTAGAGAGTGGAGGCAGTCTTAGAGTAAGTGTGAAAGCTCCTATTTAACCTAGGCTAAGTAGGCATATGTAATACATTATCACAGTGTCAAAAAAGGGCCAAAAAAATAAAAAACATTGTTTTACAAACTGATCTCACATAAACACCGTCTTGTACACTTCTAAACCCATTTTGAGGCCCAAAACATTTGAATTAGCTCTTGGGTCTACAAATAACGTTGTATATCTTTGAATAATCTTTTCAACATTGTAAAAATCACCTCAATCAGATATTTGTAGCTCTAGATATAGGAAAGATACTAACTGAGGGTCAAACTAGACAACATCAAAATAGTAGTAACCTTTAATCTTGTAACTCAATTTTCACTAAGAGGCTCTTAGAATTGGACACATAAAAGTTATATAAGACTTCTTAAGCTTTCCAAAATATCTTTATTTGTCTCAATTCGATCCCTTAAGAGAAATATACAAATTTTCCATTACAAATTTTTCTATAAATGAGCTCCAGAACTCTTCTATTTACCTCCCCAAATTCTCTCAAATTGAACACTGATACAAACACTATGCACCTCTATTGTCTGCATATACCAACACGAGAAGTCCCTAGATGCTGATAACACTCACAAAAGATGATTAAAAGCACACGAATCTCCATTGATTTATTAAAATGATGCACTTAACCATGATTTTATTCAATGATAACTAATGAGAACTAAATGCGAATCTACCAAATGTCAACCAATTAAGCACACAAATGATGCAATATGCCTAAAGTTATAGAGGAAAAAGAGTGTATAAATGAAACTTATCATAAATCACCAAGCATGCAACATGTAACGTCCTAAATTTTTACTGCTATGTAAAACTACCAAAATGCTCCTAGGTAAATTTTGCATGAGAATTGAGGTCGAGCAATCCTTAATAAGGAATTTTAACATTAGGACAACATTATATGAGGCTTGAATAGCAAGCTGTGCGAAAATCATAAATCCCGATTTTTCTGTGCGCAAATGACCAAATTGCCCCTGAGGTTATTTTGTCCCGAAAATCAAAGATAACCAATCCCGATTATCCTCAAGGGGTTAATTTTATATTTGAAGGGAATTATTTGTGTTATGATGATATCATGGTAAAAATCTCAATTCCCAATTTTTACTGTACGTAAAATTACCGAATTACCCTTGCGATAATTTAGTGTGAAATTAAGCAATCCTTGAACCCAGTTATCACCGAGAAGTTCAAAAAAATGTTTATTTCAAGTATGACTTGATATCTAGAAATGTTCAGGTAATTCTAGAAAGCTTTTATGTGAAATTACCTTTTTACCCCTAGTTGTGCTAAATAAGTTCACTTATGTAATTAAGGAAATGTTAAAGCTCTAATTGAACTCAAAGTGGTTTCATTCATTAACCTTGAGTTAAAAATTAATTACCTAAGGTTAAAAATAATTACTTGAGGTTCAAAAATAATTACCTAGGATAATTAGAGTTTAAGAAATTTTTAGGGAAGTTAATTTCTTTTCTTGATTACTAGAACTCATAAAATCAATAATGTTAAGATTAAGGTAAATATAAGGCATTTTCTTTCTTTGACTTGAGGTTAGAACTTAAGTTACTAATTAATCTTTTACTCAATTGAGATTAACTCCATCTCTAGAGTAAGATTACTCTTTAACCTTGTCTTGTTGAATCTTATACATTTTATTTTCACCATTTATTCAAATTTACAAATTCCTAAACCTACCACCTAATTAACTATACTATCCTATGTGTCCTACCACTTAGAAAATAAATAAACTTGTCCCCCATTATTCTCAACAAAGGCCACGGCTCCATGCCATCCTTATGGCCACATTTTATTTTATTTCAAGGAATAATGCACAGACAAACACATCATTACCTTACCATATGCTTTGTTGGAGTTGTCTTGCACATTATTGCTCAAAAATTCTGCCTCCATTACAGCCATAAGGCCGCGGTTTTGCAGCTCCAAAACTCCTATATATATATGTGTGTGTGTGTGTGTGTGTGTGTGTGTGTGTGTGTTTTTCTAAAGCCTAATGCACATACAAACACTTATTCTTACTACTTGCATTTTTGGTGGTAGTCTTGCTCACAAAAATTGGCCAAAAATCCTCTATTCTCTCTATAAACTCAAAGCTCTCTTCTTCATCCTCCTCCATCTCCAAGAGACTCTATTCTTGACATTCATCCAAGTTCTCAAGCTCAAACAAACACATATCCACCATAAACCAACTCCTAAGCACTTAAACTTTCCATTTCTAAGCATTAGAACACAAGAAAAATCCTTCCTCAACATCAACCTTCTTGGCCGAAATATCACAAGCATTAGGATCATATTTTTGGTTCTTGATTAATCATAGAAGATCAAGCTTTCTTTAAGAAACAAGAAACAACTTGGTAGGGACTTTATTTCATATTCTTTCTCATGTTCTTCTTCTTTAATTCTTTGAATTTTTATGATGACCATGGCTTGATAATAAATTTAAGAAATAAGGTTCTTGGAACCTTGGTAATAAAGGACTCTAATGCTTACTAATGTTTAAGATCTATTAGGGACAAGAATTTAATCTTGTGAAGTTTTTGAGCTTTAAGTGAGCAAGATATAAAATGGACTTGCACTCATGTTTAAATTTCAAGCTCTTTCATCTCATGTTTATGTTTCAATGCCTTGCATATCATATTTATTTTCAAGCCATCACCTTAAATCTAGAAGATTAAAGAAATGGATTTGCATTATCATGTTTAATTTTCAAGTCTTGCATATCATATTTATTTCAAGTCATCACTAAATTTTAAAGACTTAATAATGAATGTGCATCTCATGTTTATAATTCAAGCCTTGCACATTATATTTATATTTTCAAGTCATCACCTTATAATGTTAAAGATTAAAAAATGAGGTTGCATAGCATGTTTACTTTTGGTTATCACCTAAGATCTTAAAGCTCAAAAAAATTGTCCTTGGATCTTAAATAAAAATTTTATTTCATGGCTATGCTAATGGATATGTATTTTCGGTCATGATATGATGATGAGGTTGAGATAACTTTTATTTCATTTTATAGTTCAAATCTTGTGTTTTGGAATTTTAGTAAGTTGTGCTTTAGAAGTTTTACAAGTCTTGAAACTTAAAAGATAGTAAAAATAGCATTTTCATGAGCAAAAAGATTTATTATTAAACCTTGTGATTTGCTCTCTATTTGGTACTAATATTTGGTCATGCTAAGTGGTAAAAATAATTTTAAGTGTTTCCTAAGTATTAAATCAAGTAACAAGGAAAAATAGTATCTAGAAAGGATCAAAATTGTAATTTTAGGAAAATTTAGAAAAATAATTTTCTGGTACTATTCATTACTGTCTCGAACTGTTCATCACTGTAGGGTACTGTTCATAGGCATAATAATCTTTAATAATTGTTGTAAAAATTATTTTTGGTATCTTAGATGTATAAAAGAATAATTACAAGTGTTAGTTTGGGCCGTTTTGCAAAATACAGAATGTTGTGTTTTGAATTATAAATTATGTAATTTCAGCCAAATGACTTTAATTCGAGTTATTAATGATGTTGAATGTATCCCTGTAATCAAAATACCATTTACGATGTTTAGAAAAAGTTTTAGAAGTTTCGGTAATTGTTAAGGGTGAAAAATGAGTGATTTTGCACTTTGACCCCTAAAATGTGGCAAAATTTAGTCTATGACCATAGATGGTTTCTATGATAAACTTAAATGAATTCTAGTTGTTATGGGTCTCTTAAAAGTAAAGAAAAATTTTGAGGATTATTGGTTTGAGGAAATATGTTAAAAAGAAAAAATTACTTTTTGACCGCAATCTTTGAAAAATTGCAGTTTAGACCATATTTTGGGCTTAAGTGTAAATATTGATAACTTGAGGAGGTTAGCATAAATCGATATCTTATGGAAGCCATACTTATGTGTTTTAGTCAAAATTTATGACTTATGATATTTGTGCTATGTTACTAATTAAGGATTATGCATGCTTAATTCTTGTTTTATGCAATTGGCGATCATTAATATATGGCATCTATCCTGTTAAGTATGTTCACTTTCATGATATATTTGATAATAGCATGCTTATATAAATGTATATATTCATACTTATATGATCAATTACTTGATGAATTGTAGCATGCTATGTGTATGATTAATTAATTGAGATGCATATTTAAGAGTTCTATAAGCATGATATATTAAAGGATAAGCTATGATTATATGTTCGTGCTTGCATCTATGAATAACATACTAAGATGAAAAGGTGACATAAGACATATGGAAATGATCCTCTAGACTCCCCGAATTAAAGGTTATGAGAGGTGATCCAATGGGGTAATCCTCTAGACTCCCCGAATTAAAGGTTATAAGAGGAGATTCAATAAGGACCCTTTAGACTCCAGGAATTAATGGTTATGAAAGGTGTTCCTAAACCCCCTAACCCGCACTCTGGGAGTCAGGAATTAACTTATCGAGAGGATAAGTGTATACTAGTGACGACTAGTGAGGTATGAGCTCATAACCTAGAATTCTCAAGACTAGAGAAATTATAGGGTGGTTTCCCCAAGGATAAAGATTGAGAAATTTAAGTGACCTAAAAGCATATTAAGGAAAAGTTATATAAAGGGAATTTATGTTCTTTATGTCATAATGCATTTATATATGAACTCTTATGTTATAATGTATATGGCATTGACATGCATTCATGATAATAGTATGATGCATACATGACATCAAGACTCATGTTAAAAGATACAGGCCTCGGCTAATGGTATTTGGAACTTAATAAATAAACCTTATATATGCCCATATTTTCATAATGAAACTCGAGGTTCCTAGGGATGATGATGATGACACACATATTAGGAGGTGGAGGCCCTACTGAGATTCTTTTATAAGATTCTCACTCCTTCTTTATTTCTTTCCATCTCGTCTTCAGAGGTAGATGGCAACGTTCGTGATTTATGTTAATGCCCCCTCATGGGAAATGCATTTCGACCCGGCTAACCGATTATACTATTTTATGGGTTGTTGTGCCGTTCGTTTGTATGTGTTCATGGATCGTCCTTTTGCATACCATATTTCTAGTATGTGGTTTTCTCCTACTGCCCCTTTTTCGGATGACCTTGCTTTCGAGCATGCACAACTGCATCCTCGACAGTTTTCTCGACCTTTCGTATCGGTGGTTCGAGATTTCCCTGACTATACACCAAGGTCACCACCTCGCTCTATTGGTTTGTGGTCGGACCCATCTGAGGATATACCATCCGGTCACTATTTAGGCGAATTTGCTCCTGCTGCCTCCATGGAACGGGAGTACGATAGCAATGGAGAAGCTACTCTCACGCAACCAGTGAGAAGAGCCACCCGTCCACGTCGAGGTGCTCATGTTCTACCTATGAGACGTCTTGCCTCTCATGATGAGCCGACTCGTAGAATCCATTCTACGCACTCTGAGTAGGAAACGTTGGAGAAAAATATTATACTAGTTTGTTAAGTTTTTATTTGCATGATAATTTTTGTTGGACTAATGTATCTGTCTTAATCTATGTCAGTGATGTGCTGCTTTGTTTCTTGTAAGATTTGGGTATTCAGTCAGGAACGATCATTATTTATAATGGTGTCGTTATATTAATTGAGTGAGATATTTCATATTTATCAATGACTCGATGTTATCTTTTTACTTTTATAGGTAAGGTGGTTGATACAAATTAGTTAGTATGCGCGGCTTACGTTTTGTATTTTTAAAAAAATTTACCATATTTTTGCTAAAGTATTTTCAATGTTTTAAGTTAAAGACTGGAACAAAAGAGTAATAACTAATAATTAACTTAAATGTGTCCTAGGTGTGTTGAGTTAATATTAGGGTGTTACACAACACAAAATAAAATCAATGCCAAGTAAATCAATATAGTGCATGTAGTGTCAGCATATGCATGTAACCTCTAAAGTATTAAAGGAATGATATAAGACATAAATAAAACAAAACATGATGCAAGACTCAACTAAAACTAAAAGTAAATAAAGTGTATAAATATAAAAGAGAAAAAGAAAGTAAAAACTCCCTCATGGTGGGTTGTCTTCTACTTAGCACTTTGCTTTAACATCACTGCATTGGATGATCATGACCCTCATGATGGCTTATGCTTGAATTGATCCAAGTATTCCTACCAATGTTTGTATCTTTTGACTCCACCTGGATTCCATCATGTATGGAGAATACCACTGGTCTTGAAGCTACTATGATTTCAAGGCCAAATTATTGAAAATATTTATGCATTCTTAGAAGCCTTTAGGCTCCTCCCAAGCCTCATATTTTCAAAGCCAATTGCTTCCAATGGGAGGGAATGTGTGCACCAAAAATAAGTCTTTCATTGTGACATACTACACCAAGTTCCTAAGAGATCTTAGCCAACTCACCATACAATATACATAGAGCTCGGAGCTAGGTATAAGTCTGCAGAGAGTGTTCATTGTGCTTTAGAAGGTGCTCAAGGAAGGGAGATTCTAATTTTAATACAAGTAGTTGGTTTTCAATAAGGGCCAAATAATCTTTCCCTCTTAAGAGTTTTAAGGCTATGAGTTCTTACCTAGCTAGTCATCACCAGCTTACACTAATCCTTTAATAAGATTTTCCTGACCCACGGGGTGCAGGTTAGGGGGCATGGGATCACTTTTTGTCTTGCCCATCCCTCATGAAAAAATCATATCCTTGGTCACATTACGCGGCCCGCATGAAAGAATCATTTTCGGGTGTCTTATATCACATCTAATATTAGCATGTCAATTGGAGATGCAAAGTGAGCATCTAGTCACAAATTATCATCATAGCTTATAACAAAATATTTCATGCTCATAGATTTCACAATTTCTCTAAGTCCACAAAATTGGTAGAAATTCTGCAGCATAATGGCTGTAAATGAAGTTTTCGCAAATTTTCTTCCAATCAAATCACATATTAATCATGCATCTCAATTGTCCATACATAATTACAACTTGCTACAAAATGCATCTTATACTTACATATATCCATAAGCACATGATCATCAATATCTTATTTAAAATGTAAACATGCTCTTACCTAATTGCTGGAGATCAAGGGGCCAAACTCAACTAATGCATATGCTATACTCAACAAGATACACACACACACACACACACACACACACAACAATCAATAATTCATGATTCAAGATTTCAAGTATGTATAGTCATCAATTTGCAATTTCACATAATCTTCTCAAGTCATTCAATTAACAATAAATGAACACAATCATAATCAATATAATGTGCTAATCACAATGATATCATCAAGCTATTAAAATTATAACGTAGCCCATAAAGGGTAAAAATTGAAATTTCCATAAGTGTAGGGGTCAAAGAGCAAATCTCCTATCTTAACACTTTTCTTAAAACTATTGATTTTCAAAATTATTTTACACTTTTAAAAGATTCAATACCACTTTAATATCATTTTAAAATAAGATGAAGAGCATTTTGGAGCCCTTGGCCAAAATCACTATGCTTAAAGTGCAAAATTTCACTTTTTGATATTTGGTGGGTTTCAACACTTCTAAAAGCTCTTTTTAACTTTTTCAAAGGCACTTTACATACATGAATGCATGCAAGAAAATTTTGAGACTCCAACTGTACCCATTTGTCGAAAAATGCATATATGAGAATTTCAAAGTGCAATTTTCCATATTTTGCAAAAATACAAAAGTTTAATACTTTTAAAAACTCTTTTGAACACCTAGGATGCTAAAAATAATTTTTATAAAATACTACAAGAAACTAGCGAGTTACCGATGGATTTTTTCCATCAAAAATATCGACAAATTTTAAGAAATTTGAATTTTTAGGGTTTTAGTCATTATCGACAGATTTTTCCGTCGGTAAATCCATCGATAATTTTTTACCGATGAAAAATCCATTGATAATTATTATAAATTTATTTTTTCAAATAATTAAAATTACTGACGGATTTTTTCGTTGGTAATTGTTTTGTTTATTTTTTTATTTTGTAATTAATTTTACTGACGGAAAAAAATTCCGTCAGTAAGTGATATTTTAATTTTTATTTAAAAATTTACAATTACTGGCGGATTTATATCCGTAAGAATTTTGAAAATCCGCCGGTAATAGATTTGCCTATAAGATCCACTCTCTCATATCCGTCGATAATTTTTTGAAAAATAAAAAATAAAAATTACCGATGGATTTTTCCGTCGGTAAAAGTTTTGATTTTAAAAAAATGAAATTCATGAAAAACATAACTGACAGATTTTTCCATCTGTAACTGCCACAAATTTGTCGGTAATTATTTCATCCTGACGATTTTGTTGATGAATTTTGCATCTTATTACCGACGGATTTTTCCTCCTAAACCCGTCGATAATTCCGTCGATAAAACTTATCAAGTACGTTATTACCAGTTGAAAAAATTCGTCAAAAATTCCGTCGGTAACTATAAAATCCGTCGGTAACAGCTGAAAATCCGTCGGTAAAATCCATTGGTAACATCATTATTTCTAGTAGTGAAAATTCCTAACATCCCAAACACCCCAAAATATTAGCAAATAATATATTCATAGTACTAAATAGTCCAAAAATTTGAAAATATGGCAAGAGTTAAAAATTATATTTTTGGCTTTTTCTAATACTAGCTTCTTTCAAAAGTTACCTTAAACACTTAAGTTACCTTAATCACTTTGAACACTATAAATCATTTTTCCATTTAACAAAGCTAACCTTGGACTCAAAAAATAATGTAAGGCTGAATATACATGCATATGGGACCTCCAAGTTCAAAAATTACACATTTACCCTTTATTAGTTTCTAACACTTTAAAAAATTCTCTTAAACACTTTAAATACAAGAGACAAAATTTAAATCAAATAAAACCAATGCCAAGCCACTCAAACATACATGGACGAGGCACTTTCACGTGTATTTAGGGAAGTTCAAAATTTTATATCTTGTACTTAAAATGATCAAGACACTAATTTAGACTTGTTAATACATTAAACAACCGAACCAACATTTTCTCATCCCTTGAACCTTTCAAAACTGCCATCTCTATCATCATTTCCATTCTTCAAAAACTCATTTTTCTTAACAAAAATATGACCTTGAGGCCAAAATAAAATATTAGTCACATAAACAACACTTTTATACATAAAGACTTAAACTTTATTGAACAAAAATCCAAGTGAACACTTAGAATCATAACCAACCATCAACCGATTAAACTTAAGATTAAAGCATTAGAACACAAGAACATACAAAGTTGAACCTTAACCCACCAAGCTATCAAAGATTAAACCTTTTTCTCATAAAAATGAAAAACGAATGAACTTTAGCCCTTAAAAGGGCATGATCAAGCTATGAAGTCTCTTTTTATTGTAATTCAAAGAACCTTGGTCAAGAAGACTCACCATTAAGCTCATTTATGCAACAAAAATTTAATGGATGAAAGAAAGGTGCATTCGTCTCTCTCTCTCTCTCTTTTGGAAAAAATGATCAACCTTCAAGCTTTAGAGGTCTCAACATGATAGTTTCATAGCCATTATTATCAAGCTATAGCTTTATGATGCTTAACCTAAAATAAAGAAAAATGAAGAGGAAATGAAAAGAAAGCATAATAAAATCCTTACCCAATGGTGTTCCTTGGTTAAGGATGCCAAAAGCCTTATGCTTGCAAGAAAATCTTCTCCTTAGCCAAAGTATGGTTTTGGTTAAAAAGAGAAGGAGAGGAAGGAGGAGTTATTATGGTTGTTTGGTTAGTCGAGGGTGAAGGTTATGTGTTTAGGAGGTGGTTCATGGGGAGTGTTTGCCTTATTTGAAGCTTTGAGCTTTGTTTCATGAACAAAAATGTTGTCTTTGTGAATAAGAAGAAAAGATTTTGGGTTGAGAGAGAAGAGAAAATTTTTGCACAAACTTAATTACAAGTTTTGTTAGAAAAATGAAATGAAAGAGAATGAGTGTGTTTGAGTAAGCATCATACATGCTTGTATACCTAAAAAAAAAAGAAAGTGAAAGTGTATGTGTATAGTGGAGGCCGTAGCATATGGGGAGAAGTAGGTAGGATATTTTTGTGTTTTTTTTGTGTATGCAGAAATTAGGGTTGTGTGTATGTTTAATTAAAAGGAATATTAGAAAATGAAAATAAAATATTTAAGACACTTTAGTCTATAGTTAAGAGGCCTCATCCCTAGCTTAAATGGACTAATCACAATTAATTCAAATTTCAAATGTGATATTATCCCTAATCTCATGGAAAAAAAAAAGGTGATAAAACAACTTTGTCCTCTTGACTTTTAGTGTGGTGGCATCATCGTGTTACATACATGCTAATAGGGGATTAAGAGTGAGATTAATCTTGTTTAATTTTTATTGGGCCTTAATCAACCCAAAAATTTATTTCGGCCAAAATTGAGTAATAAAAATAATTAATCTTTAATTTGAGTCTAATATTATCTATATGTCCTTAATTACCTTAATTAATTTAATTAAGCCTAACTAGTACTAACTTGGGTCAAAATGACAATTTCACATCAAATTTTCCTAGAACTTTTCCAATCATCATGTATCGCTATGAATTGACGTATCTAGTTCTTGGTGATGGCTGGGTCTAGTTATCACTTAATCTAGTATTAAATTATTTCAAGAGGCATTTTGGTAATTTGGCACACTCAAAAGCTGGGAATTGTGATTTTCATACCATCACTATCCAAAACACATGCAATCATCTTCAAACACTAAACTAGCCTTTTGAGGATAGCTGGGGCTAACCGGTATTTTGGTCATTTTGTATAAAATGAAAAAATCGGGGCATTGATATATATATATATATTATATATATGCCTTTTGAGGATAGCTGGGGCTAACCGGTATTTTGGTCATTTTGTATAAAATGAAAAAATCGGGGCATTGATATATATATATATATATGAGTGGGTATTCAAGTGATTTCATATAAATTAGGATTTGGTGGGTCTCCATGGGATAAGGACCTCATCCCTTGCTCCACCTAGTTTAGTAAATGGGGGCTTTGGCCACATCCCTATGGGGACTAAACTTTTCACCTTCCTCGTCTCCATTAAAGGTAATCCCTATGAATACCTGCTAAAGTGGATTTTTTTTACCATGCCTAGTTTTTCTTTTGTGCTTTGAGATCTTTTGATATGTAGAATATTTTAGTTGAGATCAATCCTTTGATTTTTGGAATTTGGTTTGGGTTCTTTATGTTCTTGTTTGGATCTATTGCGAACTATGATGATTTTAGTATTATGTGGATTGGGACTTGTTAGAATTGTATTGGTCATGTGGAATGAGATATTGTGAAGTGGGGAATGTAATGAGAATTATGAAAAATAACTTAGCCCATTTTATTGCAAAGTAAGGATTGGAGTAATAAAATGAGATAAGAATATGTCTTATGAGTCATAACACACAAACCATGATGAGAAATGTGAATTCTTAAGGATTTAGAATTGAAGATGGCAAATGCATGCCTTATGTCTCATAGTTGTGCATAAGATTTCACACGTGCTTCTTGTCTCAAAATTTTGTATGAGATTTCATATGTATGCCTTTATATCTCATAAATGTGCATGAGGTTTCCTATTGATGCTCTATGTCTCATAATAATACATGAGATTTTTTCTTGTCAAAGTGTTAATGGCATTAAAAGTTCTTGAGAAAGAAAGTTAATGATATTGCTTTGACATGAGCATATGTATGAGCATGAAAGATTAATGATAAAAAGAAAAGAAAAGCAAATGAATCCCATCTACTGCATTTTAAATCTAGTGATGGTTAGTTAGGTTGAGCTCATTCTAGGCAATCCGTTAGTTTGGAGTTTTGGTGACCATGCTAAAATCGTCAAGCCAATCTTGAAGTTAGACTAAGGTTTAAGATGTCTAATGTAACACCCTCCCAAGTACAACATCATCCTTAAACCATTACATCAGACTTAGGAGTTGATACCTATAAATTAGCAGACTTTGCTTACGTATCTATAGCATATTTGATCAAGTCGTACAGTAGCTATGTTATAGTTCTACTTAAATATATATAAAGAGAAAACATTATGGTCAAATAATACATGATTTAATACATGAAAAAGCTCTTGTATGAACCCTAATATATATATATATATAGAAAATTGATAATGGAGTTCAGCTATCAAGGTACTATAAATCAGGTCTTTCCATAATGGCAGCTTCATTATTCTCTTGGGTAATTTGAAGGCAATTGGACACATAAATATAGCGGTGAGAATTATGAAATTCTTAAAAGGGTATCCCTAAATACACAATACAATGATCAATGTCATCATCATAGTTCCAGCCATATTGGTTTATTTAAAAAAAAAAATGTGATCGTGCAATACATAATAAAGATTCATTTTAAAGTTCAAAATCATCCTTCCAAAGTGGGTTTCTTTTAGTATTCAATCACTTAATTCACATATATCATAATGCTCAAACTCATAGTAAATCATCATAGGCAAATAATTCCATATAATATGACTATTCATATGATAAATGCAATGACTATCTTCACTTTGTTAGCTTTCTCAACTTCACATGCTTTTGACATGTCGAAGGGGATCTCATAAATATCATTCTCAACTTTACATGCCCTTGACATAAGTGGCCTTGCCCATTCTAGGGTAATAGACTACTTCTCAAGACTAACCTCGTTCTTATACATAATTATCAGATTTACTTTCATCGACTCTCACAGAATACTATTCTTAGCCAGGTTTAATTTTCCTGACTCAATATTGAAAGGGATCTCTTATTCATTTTGAAATACTTTAACAACTCATGTTCTATATTCCATGTCATATGCATAAGCATCATAATCATATATGCATAGCATCAACAACTAAATTATATTGTGTAACATGCACAAAATCATTGGCATATTACTCATAATTACAATTCTAGCCGATATAGCACATCTCCGGAATCTCAGTACCAAAGAAAAATTTTAGTTAACTAATCAAACATCACTAAAGTAGGGTGATATAATTCAAAGTGATATTTCAATATGTCTATGTTAATCTATAAAAAAAATTGACTTCAAAGGAATTTCTAGCTATATGAAAGAAATTGTATAAAATTGGTGGACAGAATCTTCTCCGGTAAGGATTCAGCCTGAATTTCTAATTTTATTACTATAGCAAGTAAACTTAATAAATTTTGTAAAAATTCATGATTGGATCTCAAGGCGTCTAAAATAACTTGTAAAAATTTTATTGAAAGAGTTAATCATTTGGTATCGTAAAAAAATTAGACAAATTTAAAGCTTCAAAATTCACTATTTAGACAGTAACTAGAACAACCTTGGCTTTTTATTTTTGAAAAAAATAGTAAAATACCTTAAATAGACTCAAGAAAAATGACATAGTTACCTTAACATGTTAGCTTCACTATAAAAAAAGTCGAATAATAAAGACACTTCCAACTGGTTTTAAAAATGATAATCCAAGTTTTTAGCATACCAAACCAAGATATAAGTTGATCAAAGAAACATCATAGCAACATGTACTAACCAAATCATACATGTTCATCAATATTTAAGCTCTAAAATGTAACAACAAAACCAAACCCTATTATATTTCTTCATAAAATTTCAGAAACACAAAATGATTGGAAAAAAGGTTTTCAAGAAATCTCTACCTTTAGCTAGAAGATTTTTGCAATTATAATGATTTCTTCAAATATTTATCCACCTAACTTCAATCAATACCAGCCCAAATCTTCCCTTTAATTAGTAAAATAGTGGCCCCTCTTTGATGGTGAGGTGAGATGGAAATTCTTTGTTGGAGTTAATGTTAGTTCCAAAACCCTTTCGAAAGTTTTTAGCTTGTGTTTTGAGTGACAGCAAAATCAATTTTGTTAAAATGTTTTGAAGAATGAGCTAATGTTTTACTGGATTTTCTATGGCACTTAGATAGGACCATTCTTGTAACATATAAGTTTAATCAATGAGATATTTTTCATAATGCCATGTTTTAACATGATTATAATATCATTGAAAGAGATTTAGAATTTTAATGATGTGAAAAATAGTTCTGAAATGAAACTTAAGTATGTTAGATACACGAGAAAGGAGTTTCAAGAATCAGAAACCATTTTCAGGTATTCAGAGAGTGGTTCACACATTCAAAAAGTGCTATATCAATGAAGAATTAAATTTTCCTAAAGCAAGCCATGATCATAGTCCTTAATCATGATGGGAAGATCCTTATCAAGCGTAGACTGAAGCAAGGAAGATTAATGAGAAGATAAGAAACCAAGGGAGTACATTAGAAAGCATGTGTATTCATAAACCATGCTGACTTTACAGAAAAAAGGGAGAAAATTGAAAATTAAAAAAAAAGATTCAACTCTCAAAAGTCATTGATAGTGATACATTACTTTTGTACTTGGTCAAGTACCCCAGCTTCTAAATAAAGAAGTTTGAAAACTATGTCCAGAAATTAAAAAGAACTTTTTGAAACTTTATTTAGAAACAACATTTAACAGCGGACTCTGCAAACTATAAAGGTATCTTTGACATAACCATGCTACTTTTTTTTAGGAGAAAGCTCCCAAGACACAAAAAGATGATCTGCATGTGTCAAGAGGAAAGGAAATCAAGGGCAATGGTCAATTTCAAAAACCAAGTATAAAAGGAGGTAGCCTTCACACAAGAAAAGAACTTTTGACAAAAAATGTTTTTCCCATAACTCTTATTGAAAAGCCTTTATGCTAATCCCTCTCATTTTCTTAAAGTTATTATATCTTGTAATCAGTTTCTGTAAAAATCTTCTTTCTAGCTTTTATTAGATAACATCTTCTTCTTAGGAAGAATTTTAGAAAGAAGTCATTCAAATTTTCAACTCATATACTCTTTTATTTGTAGAGAACTTGAGTGTTTATTAATTGGAGTGAACCAACTAAAACAAAATCTTGTATATTGATCCGATAGTGATAATTGTGAGGTTAACTTGAAGAGGCTAGTAAAAAGACTACTTGGAGTGAGAGTAAATTGGAACTAATGCTCACTGGATAAAGCTTTTGAAGGCTATTCAATAACTATCTCACTTTCTTTGGATTCAGAAAGGATTGTTAGTGGAACTCAACAGGTTGTTGAGAGCTGGATGTAGGTAAGGTTGACCGAGCTAGTATAAAAATCACAGTATAAAATCGCACTATCTCTCCTCATCTTTTCTATATTCAGAATTTGTGTTTAATTGCATCATGCTTTTCTAAAAATGTTTGCAAACGGTTTATGAGTTTTTCACTTAGTTTGGAAAGTAGATTTTTGAACTATACTAACATAAATTTCTGCTGTCTTCAAGTGAAAAACTTGATAGAGCTTGTTTAGAATATCTGAATCTTAAAAAGAAGTTAAAGCATGATTTAACCCCCTTCTCGTCCTACTTTCAACCTACAATTGGTATTAGAGCTTGGGCCTCTAAGAAGTTGAGGATATATGGCACACAATATTCATATCACAGAAGGACACTCCATAAATAGACCTTGTTCTTTGATGGTGGAGACTATGTGTAAGCTTCAGAACCCTTAAAAAAAAAGTATGAGCTTAATGTTTTGAATGACAATAAAGTCAATTTAAAGAAAATATTTTGAAGAATGACTAATGTTTGCCTTGAGTTTCTTGACTAAGCATAATAGGTATTTCCAAAGTGCATAACACAGACTTGAGCGAGAATAATTTGACTATACATGTGTAAACATGTTTTATCTCATGTTAAATGACTGAGCTTAAATGAAGTGAATATTATATCATGTAAAGTACGCTTACATGCATCAAGTAATGAAGGAAATCAAAGCAAGAATAAGAAACTAAGGAAAAGATCTTCACAAAGTAGCATGGGACATCAGAAAGTATGCTGAGAATGAAGATATCATACAAAATCTTATGCCAATGCATTACTCAGTCTTTAATCATCATAATCGCAAATCTTTCATCATCATAATGCCTAGATTGAATATTAGAAGATCAAAGAATTATGAGGAACTGCCAATGCACGTTAGAAAGCTCACTTCACCGTGAAGCGTTGAACACTACAAGAAAAGGAAGGAAATTTGAAATTCAAAATCAAATCTCAAGTCAAATCCAGTTTCATAACTAGTATGTCATCTCTTTTTCCTATTTCGTCAACCATTCTAAAGCTTATAGGAGGAGGAGTTTAGAAACCATGTTCAGAAAGTAGAAAAGAAGATTTTGAAAGGACATCAGAAACCTTAACAATATAATGGCTTCTACAATTGATGTGATAGACTAGTAACCTAATCTTCTAGACTGCTCTTCCAAGACACAATGGATGATCTACACATGTCACTTGGGGATCTGATCAAAGGCAATGGTCAAGAAAGAAGACCGCTATAAATGGAGATGCTGTGCTTAAATGCTAATGAGATAGTTGAATACACAAGAGTGGAAACCCTAGAAAAATCTTTCCACACTTCCTGTGATGTTCTTCATATCATAAAATCAGTTTCCTTGAAGCGTAAAAATTTTCTTTCAATGTTTCTTAATGATTTGTATGCTCTTCTTAGGAAGAGATGTTAGAGAAAAGTTGCTCATGCTTTCAGGGTCTATTTTATTGAATATTTGTAAGGAAACTTGAGTGTAGGTTAGTTTGAGTGGCAATCTAAACACTTAACCTTTGTATCCTTGATCTAGTAATGATACGTGTGACATAGCTTAGAGAGACTAAGGTAAAACTACTTGCACCATAATGGTAAAGGCATTCTATTCATTACGATTTAGCTTGAAGAGGCTGGGAAGAACTACTTGCAACATAATGATAGAGGCATTCTATTCATTATTATTCAGCTTGAAGAGGCTGGAAAGAACTATTTGCAACGTAACTATAGAGGTTGTCTACTAGTCACGATTCAGCGTGGAGAGGCTAGTTCAAAACTACTCAGTTGTGATAGTAGGGGTTGTCTACTGGTCATTGGTAATAGCTTGGGAAGGCTATGGTAACGACTATCCAGTTTACTTTCTCAGGTTGATAAAGTTGTTTTAGTGGAATCTCAACATGTGTTGAGTACTGGATGTAGGCAAGTTTGGCTAGACTAGTATAAAAATACTTGTATAATATTTCTTCTCCCTGATCCCTTATTTTTATGATTGAGCATGTTAATTTAATAACTGCTAAAATATTATTAATGCTGCATCATTGTTAAAAAGGCTTCAAAGATCTACTTTTTGAAACAACTAACCATGATTTCGCTACACTTCAAGCTTAAAGTTTGATAGTAATTTTGTTAAATATTTTAGATTTCAAGAAAGTTGTAAGGCACGATTCAACCCCATTCTCGTGTAGTCTTTCACCTACACTATGTCTATTAGAGAAATAGGATGGCATTGTTTGTTTAATACGTAAGTCTTGACTTCTGGGAGATGAACGTATACCCTTTACTTCAAGGCGGATTCTTATGAGTTGATGGACAGAGCAACACAAAGCAAGAGTTTTGTTGAACTGTAAAGCTAAATATATGCTCAGCTGTGCATTGGGCAAAGCTGAATATGACAAAATCATTACTTATGACACAACAAAAGAAATTGAGGGTAGACTAAACACACTACATGAAGGAACAAATCAAGTCAAGGAGACCAAGAAAAGCATGTTGGTCTATCAATATGAAATATTCTACATGACCACCAGATTCATGCACATTGTAAACTAACTCAAAGGTTTGGGTAAAAAAAAATACTCAAACTCTGAAATAGTGAGGAAAATCCTGAGAAGCCTTCCTACCAAATGCCTTCTTAAGGTCACAGCATCACAGAAGCTAAGAATTTATAAACCCTTAGCTTATATGCCCTTATTAGGTCCCTTAAAACCCATGAGGTTCTATTCTTTGATATTTATGATGAAGCCATGAAGAGGAATAAATCTATACCTTTGAAGTCCTCTCACAAAAAGCAAATAATGTAAAGCAATGAAAGTTGCTGAAACCTCTAAGGAAGAAAAAGACTCAAAAGAGGAAGGATATCAACATCAGAAAGGACAAGAAAGGTAAGAAAAAGATAGAGAACGTGAGTTGCTACAATTGTGGCGAGAAAGGACATTACAAAACATATTGTCCCAAGCTCAAGGGTCTACAAAAGAAGTTTTCTCCAAAGAAAAAGGGAATGCTTGTCACATGGAGCGATTTAGAGGAATAGAATGAAGCATCAGAAAGCCAAGATAAGCTTGAAGATGTTTCCAACCTATGCTTCATGGTTGACTATGCTTTTGAAAGAGAAATTGAGGTAAATGAACCTTGAGAAACTAATCTTTCTTTTGATGATCTTTTAGCATTATATGATGAGTTGCTTGAGAATTCTTAGACTTTGGTTTCTCATTATCCTTTTCATAAAAAGAATCATTAGAAAATAACTTTAGAGCTTAGCAAAGTGAAAAATGATTAGGAGAACCCAAGCCTTGAGAAAAAGGAAGTACAAGGAGAAGATAATTTTTAAATGTTATACTCAAGTCCTTGGAAAATGAAGTTTTTGATAAAGATTAGAAAGGTCAGGAGAAATTTATGAACTTAATAAAGCTTCAAAATCTCTCAAATTAATTAGAAAAAATGGTAAATGGCTCTAAGTTTTTGAACATAATGCTTGGAGGTCAAAGACCTTACTTTCAAAAAACATGATTTGGATATAAGAATGAATTGGATGAGAAAGCTAAAGCAAGCTTATCTAAGAAAACTAAAGTTAAAACATCCTATAATTTTTGTCATAAGAATGGGCATCAACCTGGCAAATGCTTTATGAAAAACAAAGCAGTAAAAGAGGTTAGAAAATCTCCCTCAAAGTCAACTAACCTAAAAGGACCCAAGAAAGCATGGGTACCTAAAATAAAAACCATTGTTACAAGTTTGTCTGAGAATGCACATTAAGAAAGAAAACAAATGGTACATAGACAGTGGCTGCTATAAACACATGTTAGAAAGCAAGAAATGATTTAGTAACTTGACACCTAAAAATTCAGGTTTTGCTAAAAAATTTGCTGATGAAGGTAAAGCTAATGTCACAGGCATAGGAAATGTTGGTAAGGATGATTCTTACCAAATTTCTAATGTATTAGATGGTTCAATTCACAACTTGTTAAGAATCAGTCAATTTTTTGATCAAGGCTTCAATGTTTGGTTTAATGCCAAGGCATGCCATGTGATGAATCCTATTTCTGGACAAGCCAGTTTATCTAGTAAGAGATATGATAATATTTATCTGTTGTTCTTGGATGACCTTCTAGATCAAGATGTAAAATGCCTTCCATCTTTCATGGATGATAAGTGGTTATGGCACAAGAAACTTGGTCATGCTCATACAAAGCTAATTTCTAAGTTATCTCAGAAAAAGCTTGTTAAAGGCTTACCAAAGATCAGTTATAACAAGGATTCAACTTGTGATTTCTATGAGAAAGCCAAGCAAACCAAGGCTTCTTTCCACAAAAAAATATGGTTTTAACCACAAAGCCATTTGAACTCTTATATATGGATATGTTTAGACCAACCAAGACTACTAGTCTTCCTAGAAAAAGATACTACCTTGTCATAGTGGATGATTTATCTAGATTTACATGGGTTATTTTCTTAGCATCAAAGAATGAAGTAGTTGAGAAATTCAAAGGTTTTGCAAAAAGAGTTTGCAATGAAAAAGATTCTCAAATTACTTCCATTAGAGTAGACCATGGAGGAGAATATGAAAATCCTGTTTTTGAAAACTTTTGTAAAAAGCATGGCATTTCTCATGAGTTCTCTACTCCTAGAACTCTCCAACAGAATGAGGTAGCTAAAAGGAAAAGCAAGAAATAGCAAGAATAATGCTCTTAGAGAGTGGGTTATCAAAAGGTTTTTGAGCAGAGGCTGTTAACACCTCTTGTTACATCTAAGTTTTTATAAAACCAATCCTAAAAAAAAACTCCTTATGAGCTTTGGAAAGGAAGAAAACCCAACATATCTTATTTTCATGTCTTTGGTTCTAATTGTTTCGTACTTAACACAAAGGAAAAGCTCGCAATGTTTGATCCTAAGTCTGATGATGGAATTTTCTTAGGGTATTCCTCAATCTCTAAAGCTCACATGGTATACAATAAGAGAACACTATGTGTTGAAGAGACTATCCACATCAAATTCAAAGAATACAAGAAGGACTTTGCTTATAATCTAGCTCATCTAGAATAAGATCTTAATAAGCTAAGTATTACGAAACTTTTAGAAAGCAAGTAAGAGAAAGCACCATACTCAGAAAGTAAACAATTCAAAAAGGTTTCTCAAGACTCCAAAGTCTTTAGAAAGTGACTTGTCTGAGCATGAGGAAGAACTATATGAGGAACATAGAGATACTGTAGACCAATAAGGATACTAAAACTATAGACGAGTTTCTGACTCAAGAGCAGTATCTCATAATCGAGTTCTTAGGGACATTTCAAGAGATGTATGAATAAAACCACTTCTAAGAAATGAGACTAACTATGCTTCATATCCGCCATTGAACCAGAAAGTATTGAAGATGCCTTGAATGACCAAAGTTGGGTGGAAGCTATACAAGAAGAACTAAATTAGTTTGAGAAAAACAAAGTTTGGATACTTGTGGATGAACCTAAGGGAAAAATCATTATTGGAACCAAGTGGATGTTCAAAAACAAGTTGTATAAAGCTAGAAAGGTGATAAGGGAAAACCCATTTGAATGCTAATTGCTTTTGCATCCTTCAATGGATTCACTCTATACCAAATAGATGTGAAGTTTTCCTTCCTAAATGGATTCCTTTATGAAGAAGTCTATGTAAGGCAGCCTCCAGGATTTGAGAGTGAAGTCATTCCCAACCATGTCTTTAAGTTAACAAAGGCACTCTATAGTCTGAAACAGACTCCTAGAACTTGGTATGAAAGACTGAATACTTTCTTACTTAAGAATGGTTTCAAATAAAGTAATTTGACACAACTATATTTACTTTATAACAAAATAATCACTTTCTGATAGTTCAAATATATGTTGATGACATTATATTTGGTGCTACTGATCATTCTCTATGAGAAAAGTTTTCTAAACTCATGTAAATTGAGTTTAAGATGAGCATGATGAGTGAACTTAAGTTTTTCTGGGACTTCAAATAAAACAAAAAAGTGAGGGAACCTTGATCCATCAAGAAAAATGTATAAAAAAGCTCTTAAAAACATTGCACCCCATGCATCCATCTCAAATCATTGATGTAGATGAGAATGGTGAGAAAGTATTAGAAAGTAATTATAGAGGAATGATTGATTCTTTTCTCTATCTTATTGCAAGTAGACTAAACATTCAATTAAGTGTGGGCATTTGTGCTAGATTTCAATCTAACCTAAAACAATTACACTTAAATGCTGTCAAAAAAATTATGAGACATTTAGCTGGTACTAATAATCTTGGCTTGTGGTATGAAAAAGGTACTTCTAACAAATTGTAGGTTTCTATATTGCTGAATTTGTTGGAGATAGAGTATACAGAAAGAGCATAAGTGGATGCTACGTTTTTTTTTATTGCCTCATCACTTGGTCATACAAGAAGTAGAACATGTTTGCTCTCTCAACAGTAGAAGCAGAATATGTTGCAGCTACAAATTGTTGCATACAGATGCTGTGGATTAGAAAGTAACTAAAGAATTATCACTTGAGGTATTCCAAAATCCCTATCCTATATGATAACATTAGTGCTATTGCTCTTGCTAAGAACCTAATTTATCACTCCAGATCTAAACATCTTGACATTAAACATCACTTTATTAGAGATCATGTTCAGAAAGGTGATGTTGAGCAAAAATTTGTGAATACTGAAGATCAAGTATCTAATATAGTCATTACGTCTTTAGCTAAGGATCGTTTTTATTATTTGAAAAACCTTTTGAACCTCAAAACTTTCTATAGCTTGCATTTCATGCATTCATAATTCTTTTTCAGGTCCTCCAAAGAGACTCTGAACTAAGGCCTCTAAAGAAAATTATCAAGTTTGTTTAGAAAGTCAATTTGCAAGGTCAAAAACAGATCAGAGGTTTAGAAATATGGGTAAAAAAGAATGCATAGGTTCAGAATGTGAAAGTCTATTTAGAATATAAAGCTCAAAAGGTGGGGTACAGATTCAAAAACTATACTTCAAGTTCAGACACCACTTTTGGTTTCTGAAAAGGTTTAGAAACAACTTTTAGTTCAGACACCATGTCGTGTCAGTTGCTTATCTTTTAGTCACATCAAATTAATAACTCCCCATACTAAACCTCTTATATATAAACCTCTCATTTTCAACCTCAAACACTTTTCCAAAACCGTTTCATATTCGCCTGCAAACCCTTGTTTCTTAACCTTTCTTCATCACCAAAACACTTAACTCATAACCCTTCCTAGATCAAGAACCAATGGCAGATGGAAAACACACTACAACATTTTAGGCCTAAGGCAACACTTTTTGAAGGCAACGTTTCAAAACTGTTTCCTTTGCTTAGTATAGGCAACGTTTTTCTGAACTCAGGGTTTTGGTAATGGATTTTAAAGCAACGGTTTATAAACGTTGTCTTAGATGGAAAAGAGAACATGTTAAAACCGTTGCTGTATCTTTTGCAAAAAGGCAACATTTATTTAATTAGTTACTAACATTTTTTAGCAGTTGCCTTTTAATTTTTAACATGCAACACAATTAAACCGTTGCCTAATCAATTGGCGCGACCTAAAATTTTTCCCACTAAAAAATCATTTCCCACTAAAAATACAACCTCTAAACAAATTAAATAACAAATGATACAGTAATGCCACAATTCACACAATCCCTAGCCAATTCCCAATTTCACAGTGCACAGAGGTAAAGGAACACTTCACAGCCACCACCCCTTCTCTGCCCCGTCGGCCACCAGGTAGAGCCACCGCCGGTACTAGGTGGACGTTCCCCCTCCACCCACATAGTTATTCATCCCTTGTATCGAAGCTGAAACACGCTGTCGCAGCTTCCCATCGAAGCTGCTTCACACACCGACATCTGCCTTCGCTGCCACCATGAAGAGGTTCATTTAACGCTCCCATCGAAGCTTCACATGCCGTCGCAGTTTCCCGTTTCTTCTGGACGGCGTCGTTCGTAAGGGCACTAGGGCTCACCAACTCAATGATAGTAAGCCCCCTAATTAGTTCTCATAACTTTTCCTCCATTTCTGGGTTCATTCTTAGGTTTCTCTACTTCTCTGATGGAAAGCATAAAAAGAAAACCTAAAGTAAAACTAACGGTTCAAAAACCGAAATATGCTGAGTTCATGTATGATTTGGTTACTAGTTTTGTTAACTTCCTTTGTAGTTTAATTTGCATCAAAGAACTGTTAATTGGAAGTGAGGAGGAATTTTATTAGAATAGAGGAAATGAATGATACAAATGATAATGTTGGCTGGGACTGATGCATGCTATTGTACTCCTGATTTGTTGGCTGCATGTTGCAATGTAAATTTTTTGGGAAGTTACTGTAATGATGTAAGTATGTTTTATGTTTTTCCTGCATAATTTCCTCCAACTGTAGAGCTTACTCTAAAACAAAAGCTGAAACAAGAACCTCCCTTGACCGGATAAAGTATAGTTCATTGATTTAATTTACACTGATTATTTAAATTAATCATTTATGACAATACTAAATTCTTTCGTGTAACATCTCAGCTCTAAAGAATCTAACAAGCCAGGAACCACTAATCAAACAGTGTGTTGGTTAACCTCAGGTACAATCATATACATTTAGAAAAGTCTGTCTATATCATTTTGTGCTGAGTTTTATGTTCTTTGCTATAATTTATATGGACAAAATTGTTTCAGCATGTGGCAAAGGAAGTTCTCGATAGGTAAATGACACTCATCAAAATCACATATACGTTTAATAGTTAGAGTAGTTAATGCAGTGTCTATATTATGTTTAAAAATTAAGCTTGGACTTTTTGGTCATTCATGATTATTTTATTGGAGACAGCACCATTGCTGTCTTGATTGCTTTGTTACTGGTTAATTTATAAGAGTAATGCAGGTTCTGCTATTGGATTTTGATGGGATAATCTCTTTAAACTCACTGATACATTAGCCAAGAATAACAAGATGACTCTTATGCATTATCTCTATAAGTTACTTTCATTATCCTTGAATTTAAATGGGAATAGTCTCTTCACATCAAGTTTAGTTTCTTCTATGTATAACTCGCAAGCAAGATTATCTTGTCTTTTGGGAAATACCTTCACTTCTTAGTGTTTTATTGATTTACATGAACAGATTGGGGAAATGTAGCATGTGATAAGGATAATGGACCAAGTTATAGTTTATTCTAGGACACCTCTGTCCTAAGTCCAAAGTCCTAGTGCAATGTTCTAATCATATGTCAACCATATCAACTAAGAACAATTTTAAATACTGATCATCTTGTAAATTTAAATCATTAAATGCCATCAAGGATACATATCAAAACTTTTAGATGTATCCAAAAGCAAAAAATGATAGCCTCGATTTCAAAAGTGCTCACTTTCCATTTTTCAAGTTACAATTCAAGCCCAACTAGTTGGAATATTCAAGCCTTTTCAACAGCTGCATAGCCGAAGGCTTTTTGTACATCTCAATTTTCTGTCATGTTTTAAAAAAGAAACAAGGAAGTGATTGCAGAGTTTCCCAAAAGAGTCCGCAGCTTAATGAAAATAAGACAAGTTTTAAGAAATAATGGCTAAGTTTGAAATAACTAGGCACCAAAAAAAGCAAACCTCCTTCCACCACAATATGTGAGAAAGATCTTTATCATCTAAAACAATATTTGGCACTTTGTGCTTCTTGGTTGCCTTACTGCTACCCTTCAAAACCTTCATATCTTTGCAACTTGATACTTTCCCAATGTGTCCATTTATTCTGGATGCCATCAAGTTTCAGATTTAGATGTTACACCATAAAAAGAATAGAAATTTGAATTACTTGGATTTTGGCAAGACTGGGAAACATTACCCAAAAAAATTAGAGCATATTTTCTGAAATAAGAACAAACAAACAATAATAATTTCATAATGTGTTCCTCTTGCCACCCAACGTAATAACATAATTTGTACCCCCAATGATTCTTATATGTTCACAAACATATGTTACTTGAGGACATGGATCTGTTGTATTGTGTTGGGTCATGGGTGTTTATATGTATATTTAGCGGGGTAAAGTTTGGTGGTCATAGTTTTTACGCTAATCACGTTAGTAGTAGACTTTGTTTAGTTGGTCTTAGTTAGAACAAGAGAGAAGACCAGACCAGAGGGGGTTGGCATTGTGATGCGGTTGGTCTCTCTCTCTCTATCTCTCTCTCTCTCTCTCTCTCTCTCTCTCTCTCTAATCCATATATATTTGGAAGCCTAGACCAGAAACAAAGACGACTTCTCATATCATAACTACCTTTTTTACCTATTCTTTGTACTTGTTCCACTTTGTATTATGGCGTGTGTCACAAACAACCATGGTATTCTTCATTAATTTATGTTTATCTAATCTTCATGTGTGTTTGGCTTATGACTTTTTGTTGTGGCAGAGGTTGTTCACTTTATATCTCTCTGATCAATAGCTGCTAGCTTCACAATTCTGCAACCAACAAGCCTGCTTAATTTACTAGGTTAGGATTTCATTTTTCTGTTTATTAATATTATTCTTTTTGCATTCAATTCTCTAATTGATAAGAAACATTGAAGAATGAGGAACTCTCCGTTATGTTACTTCCTTCTTATTCATGTTATTACTTTTGCATTCAATTCTCTAATGAAGTTTTGTTAATTGATTAACTTTACCCACTTTACAAGTTTTGTCTATGTTATGATCAGCTGCATCTTTCTGTTAAATATTTAAATTGTTATCAATACCTCTCAGTTTTGGTTTTACTTGATGAAGTTTGGTTTGATGAAACTACTGGCTGCAGCTTGTAATTGACATTTGATTGTTTTCAGTTAATCTGTTTCATAATTTAATGTCTTTTTCTTTTCTTTTGACTTGCATAATTTGATGTTTCTCCTTTCTCTAGTAGTACGAATATTTGCTAATTGATAGTTTTGCTTAGAAGTTATAAGTTCAATTAGATAGATGGTTTTTCAGTTTCTTTGTTCTATTATAATAAAGACAGTTTTGAAAATGCCACTGAGGCTATTTCTTGGCCATCCATAGAATACACACCCTTCATTCAGAAAAAGATTGAAGAACCTCTTCTACGATTGTTGTTAACAAAACTGAAAAAAAAAATCTAAAACCCATGTTAGGCAATTGAAGTGAAAAAGGATGAGATTCTGTTCAATGATGTGTTCTCTTTTTTAACATATTTTGTTCAATTGATATTTGCTATAAATATTTACTTCTTATCCTTAACTTCACAGAGTTTCTTTGAATTTGGAAGGTGCTGAATTATTCTCCATTTTGCTTTTTGACAAGTTTATATGTTTGCTTGCCTTCCCATTTATGTTCCCTGCATGCATGTGATATATTATCATGTATGTGCTTGATCTTAAGCTTTTATTTTTTCGAACAGTACTTGGATGAGAACAAGTCCTTAGTTTTGAAGATTGTTGAAAGCCAAAATGCTGGCAAGCTGAGTGTGCCAAGTAAGAATCACTAATTCTGATCCTGTCACTTTCATAGATTTTATTTTTCTAAAGTACACATAATTCAAGCATATCTCCAATCTCTCCCCTTTATGTGCATATTCTTTAATTTAATTTTTCTAAAAACTTTTGCTTTCATGTGTGACTTGCTTTTTTCTATTTCAATGAGTCCAATTTTATTAGTGTTTGCATGTTGTAGTGGGAATAAGGTAGCTGAGATAACATGTTGGGAATCTTTGGTGAATACTAAGTGGAGTTGTGGATCCCAAATAGCACCATGACTTCGTAAGAAATTTCTGTATTTTTCCTTTTTGAATGCATGTGCTATGCTCTTTTTGCATTTCTACTTCATATACATTCCCTTGTTAATGTTATCCATTTATTATTCACTCAAACGAGTTGACTAAAGGACTCTTTTCACTAATCACTAACTTATATAATTTTTAAAACCCCTTTGTTTTTCTTCTATGTCATATGCTTGTAAGGGATCAAGAAGTACTCACTTCTTTTGAGTGATCAGTCGTTATATTTATTAAATCTTTATACTAATCACTACCAAAAAAAATAAATTCTTGATTTTTATGCATAAAGATACTTGTGGAACAAACTATATATTTCTAAATTAAATCTTGAAGATAATGCAAGCCGCTTCTGCAGTTTGAAACCATTATTGTACCTTCTACTTTTTTTTTCTTATGAGAAGACATGCTACTAGAAGTTTAGAATCGAGGAGGATGTGAGTTGCTTAGAATAATAGGGCTGTGTGGATTAGCTATACCTATAGAGTTTCATAAAAATTGAAAAATAGCGATTCTATTAATATTTGTAGGTAGTTATTGATAGTATTTGTTTGGGGATTAGTTGTTAATACTATTTAAGTATGTGGTTCAAGTATTAATAACATTATTTGAATAATTAGGTTTTCTCAAGATATATCCAAGATTTGGATGAGTTTACCAAGACATAGCAGAGAGTTTATTGATGGCATTAAGAGCTTCTTGGACTTTGCTTATTCTATTGGAAATCCTCAAGGAGAGGAAATCCAATGTCCATGTGCAAAGTGTTGTAACATTTATTGGCATCGAAGAAACAAAGTCTATGATCATTTGATATGCTTTGGATTTGTTGAAGGTTATACAAGATGGGTTAACCATGGGGAAAGTGTAATAGTCATGGATGTTGATAGTGACACTGATGATGAAACTAACTCACATGATGACATTGAGGGCTTGCTAAATGATAGATTTAGAGATGTAGTACAAGAAGAAGGAATTCACAAAGGTTTGAATGAAGATGCAAAGAAGTTTTATAACTTAGTTGAAGAGGCTAGTAAAGAACTATATCCTTGTTGTGAAGGATTCTCCACATTATCTTTCACTATTAGATTATACTTGCTGAAATGTTTGCATGGGTGGAGCAATGCCTCTTTCACTTCTCTCTTGGAGTTATCGAAAGAGGCTATTCCTACCTTAAATATTCCTTTCTCTTTCAATAAAGCCAAGACTATGATTAAAGACTTAGGTCTTAACTATAAGAAGATTGATGCATGTCCTAATGATTGCATGCTATATTGGAAAGAGCATGAGAAGGACACAACTTTCCATGATTGTGGAGCTTCTCGTTGGATTCAGCATCTTATTATTGATAATGGTGTTGTGCCTTCCAAAAAAACTCATAACATTTCTGCTAAAACCTTGAGACACTTTCCTTTAATTCCAAGGCTTCAAAGACTCTTTATGTGTTCAAAGATAGCTGATACCCTGAGGTGGCATGATGAAGAGCGTTCTAAAGACGGGAAGTTAAGGCATCCTGCTGACGAGAAGTCATGGAAGGACTTTGATAACCTTCATCCAGATTTTTCTGCTGACTCTCATAACTTAAGACTTGGCTTGGCAAGTGATGGATTCAATCCATTTCAAACTATGAGCATATCTCATAGCACATGGCCTGTTGTCTTCATGGCATATAATATGTCACCTTGGATGTGCATGAAATCAGAATATTTTATGTTTTCTTTGCTAATCCCTAGACCTCAATCGTCAGGAAATGATATTGATATTTATCTACAACCTTTGATAGAAGAGTTGAAGGAGTTATGGGAGCTTGGGGTAGAAACGTATGATGCATCAAAAGATCAAACCTTTCAAATGCGAGCAGCCCTTTTATGGACAATTAGTGATTTCCCTGCATATGCAATGTTATTTGGTTGGAGTACAAAAGGAAAGCTTGCTTGCCCTTATTGTAATTATGGGACTTGTTCAACTTATCTCAAATATAGTCGAAAGATGTGTTATATGGATCATCGTGTCTTTTTGCCTGAGGATCATCCTTGGAGAGCTAACAGAAGGTCGTTTAATGGAAATTAGAACAAAGGCCTCCTCTACAGTTTCTAAAGAGCAGTGAAGTTTTTGATCAGTTAAAAGACATGAATAATGCACTTGGAAAAAAGAAGAAAAAATCGAATAATGGCCCATGGAAGAAAAGGTCAATTTTTTTTGACTTGCCTTATTAGCAACATAACACATCACGACATAACCTTGATGTCATGCACATAGAAAAGAACATAGTTGACAACATAATTGGAACTCTCTTGGACATTTCTGGGAATTCAAAAGACCATGTGAATGCTCTATATGACTTACAAGATATGGGCATTCGAAAGAACCTTCATCCAAAAGAAACAAAGAATGGAAAGAAAGCTAAGTTAGCAAAAGCATGTTTCTCCATGACAAATGAAGAGAAATCTATTTTTTGTTGTGTCTTGAAAACAAGAAAGCTACCTAATAATAGTGGCTCCAACATCTCTCAATGCGTGCAACTTGCTGAAAGAAAAATATCTAGTTACAAGACCCATGATGCCCATTTCATGTTACATTATTTGTTGGAAATACCGATCAAAAGCATACTTCCTGATCAAGTTGCTATCCCTTTGATTCGACTTGGATTTTTCTTTTGTCGATTATGTCAAAAAGTTATCCCATTGGAAGAGAAAGATCGTTTAGAGGCAGAGATTGTCGAAACACTATGCCAGCTAGAGAGGGTCTTTCCTCCTTCTTTTTTTGACATAATGATTCATTTGCCTATTCATTTAGCCAATGAGGTGAGATTAGGTGGCCCGGTTCAATTCTGATGGATGTATCCTCCAGAAAGATATATGTGCACTTTAAAGTCATATGTTCGCAACAAAAGTCATCTAGAAGGATATATTGCAGAGGCTTATTTGGTCAAAGAATGTTTGACCTTTTGCTCACATTATTTATGTGAAGGGGTTCAAAGAAGATTTAATAGAAGACCTCGAAACAATGATGACATTAGTTCGAAGGGAATGGAAACTTCAAATTCATTTCCAGATTTGTTTCTGAACAAAGGTTGTCCTTTGGGAGGGAAGAAAGGTGATCCTTTCCTTCTGGATACCAAGTCTCGAAGCCAAATCCATGGTTACATATTAAACAATTGCGATGAAGTTCAAGAATTTATTAGGTACGTTATTACTATCAATTATAGTATGTCTTCTTTCTTAGCTTATTTGAAATTAGTGTGAATTTATCCTTCACTAAGAACCAATAATATTTTTCTATTTAGAGAACATGAAATTGAAGTTAGTAATCAACATCGAGGATCCAAATGGAGCAAAGCTAAAAGCCATAGTCAAAATTTTGCCCAATGGTTTGAAACTCGTGCAATGCAAGATGATGTTCCAAATTGGATGAAGGAGTTGTTTAGAGGGCCAAACACAATTGCAAAAAGATATTCTGGGTATCTCATAAATGGATATAGATTCCATACCACGCAGCGTGAAGCAAGACGCAAGACGCAAAACGCAAAACAGTGGTGTCACTTTAGTTGCTCTCACTGCAAGCTTTGCAAGCTCAAAGGATGCAAATCCAATCCATGCAAATCTAACTTGTTATGGCAAACTGACATATATAATTGAGTTAGATTACTATGGCAATTTTAAGGTTGTTGTATTTAAGTGTGATTGGTATAAGGCTAAGGAAGATAGTTATGGTGACACGTGTTTACTTTAACAAAAAATGCTATGAGGATGAGCCTTTTGTGCTAGCATCTCAAGCATACCAATGCTTCTATATACAAGATCCACTTGATCAAAATAAATACTATGCTAGGAAGAATATTCCAAGGGACTTGTTTAGCATAGGTGATGTAGTTGGCAATGATGTCTAAGTTATATATGAAAATGAGCCATTTGATCATTTAGTGGGTCCTTCTATACCCAACGATAATGGTGAAGTTAACTTAGTGAGGAATGATTTACCTGTAGTTCTTATTGATATGGCTACAGAAGTGCTTCTTTCCCAAGAATATGAAACAGAATCGAAAGATTGTGATTTTGAAGATTGTGATTTTGAAATGTCTGAATAATTTATTTCGTTCATTTACTAGTATAACTTGAATGTGTCTTATTTGCTTTACAATTCATAAGTTTTTGCATGAACATTTCTTTTTACCATTGTTTTCTTCTTGTGATAAAAATTGAATTTATATTTGTAATTTTTATGTAGGATATAAACTAAATATAGCTCTGGTGGCAATACCTACATGTAGAGAGGTCTCTAGATTAAGATACTGTTGGTTTATCACTTGAAGACATAAAAAAGAGAGGTACACGTGATTTACTATCCACTGCTTCTTCTTAGTATTTGGGGTTATTTATTTGTGTCTCTGTGTTTATGTGTATTGTCTGAAAATTAGTAGATTTTTGTTGAGACTGGTGGTTTAAAATAAGGAGGAACAAGAAAAAAAAGGGGTGGGGAGGGGGGAGATTAGTAGATTTTTGGTTACTTGCATATTAGTGTTGTGTTGGTTCTGGAATTTTTTTCAAGTGTGTATTTAGGGAAGGGAGGAGTTTCAGAGTTGTTACATGCAGTTAATTTGAGAGAAAGAGAGAGATAGATATTTGCCCTTTGCTGTGATGAGGAAGAGAGAAAGTAAAAACGGGAAAATAGACCAAAAGAATAATCAATTATGATTAAAAATGGAAGTTGGAATAACTTTGTCGGTAAAAAATGCCAACATGGACATGGTCAATTGACCACCACCAACACTTTCGTATAATGTATGTCAACTAAACAAACATAGGATAATACAAAGTGTTATATGCCATACAGGAAATGACATAATATATGTATTAAGCTTGATATATGAAATAGCTCAATTCCTCAAATAGCCAGTGGAACTGCCTTACAGCATTAGCGGTACCCTGAAACCAACTTTTACCTGTCTCACCTGGAGTCTGGGTGGCTGCAAGAACCTGAAATAGGACAAGTGTCCCTAGATTACGATCTCCCATATCATAGTCCACCATGTACTAATTTTTCTACTATCCAAGTTCATATAGAAATCAATGGGTTATAATCATCCAGATCCAGAGACACAATATGGCAAGCATGTACTGGTAGTGAGAGATGTGAAATGCCACCTCAACATAGCTATCTCCAAAAGTGACTCCAGTGCCAGAGCTGTAAGCACGTGCAATGTGCCTATTTTGTGAGAATGAGTTAAACTGAGTGAAAATATACACCTTGTTGATGCCACTGTTGATGCAGTTGCTCATTGGCACATCTATCAACCTGTAAGTACCTCCAATAGGGACCTATCATGATCATAGAAATTAGGAACACCTCGGAAGCCAGAAAGTTTATCAAATTCATATATAGATAAACAACACCAACAACAATACGCAATTGAATTACATGTATCTAGATACAATTATCTGTATTCTATGAATGAATTAGTTTTGCTAGTTTTGGTATTTCCTGATTATTGATTCAGGGAATAAGATTTAGAGGTATTATGGTTATTGATGGTTGTTTAGGCATGTGGCTTTGAAGTCATTTACTGCTTGATCTAGGCAATGTAATGCTATTGCATGCTTAAATATGTAATTCATTGTATATAAATTAACTTCAGGACATATTGTAATGAGTAAATTTTCTCTTGCTAATTAGAATATTATAAATTGCACCCATCAAGTAATGTAAGAAACAGCAGAGGCAGAAATTAGAAGTATGCTCCACATAAGCTTGGATATTTTAATTTCAAGTGATCCTTTTTTGGTTTAATATCTTCACACTATTGCACTCTCACATGGATTATTTTTTCTTGGTTTGATGTGTTAATTACTAGCACCTGTGTCCAGTAATATTTAATTAGTTCCTAGATATTTACTGAGGCTTTAATATTATTTTGGCAGTTGAGACTTAAGTCTCCAACATATTTTGTATTAGATGCCTTACCAGCTGATACTGTCATTGTTTAGCATTGCTAGTTTGCTAAATTGGCTGACCATATCTTACCTAGCCTTCTCCTTTGTTAATTGCCTTCTCATTTCATTTTAGAGTTGTAATTAAGGATTGCACAAGACTATGAATCACATTCCATCCATCAATTTTTTATCTTGTTTGAAATTTATTTATATTATTTTCAATAACAAGAATGGATCAAGGAGCTATTCACAAAAAAAGAAGATTGGTAAAGAAGTTTTAAAGTCCTCAAAAAAAGAAGATTGGTTCAGACCTCAATTTCCCATCAAGCAATGCACTGGTTCAAAAGTATCTAGATGCAAGCAACAAAAAGGCTGAAGCAATTCAAAAGGAATTGAACGAAAGCAAGAAGAAAGAATCTATGCAAAATAAAGCAATGGAGGCTCACAAGAGGAAGCAACCTGTGCCTTCTATGGATGCTTGTCACGAACAAAGCAATCTGAATTCTATGCATGCTAACAAACAATGCATTCAAAAGGAAGGCAAGAATAGCCAATCCGTGGAAAAATTTGTGACTCAATCTACAAGATCTTCTCGAAATCAAGACCTCAACAATGATAAAGAGGAAGTCACTCTACCTAGCAAATTAAATAAGGCAAGGAATGTGACCAAACTTGATACATGAATTCAAGATCAACAAGATCCTAAAAAGGTAAAAAAGAAGTCGGTCAACCCAGCAATGTGTCTTGATGAATTTCTAGCAAGACAAGGGATACATGTGCAAGAAGAAGAGCAACCTATTCCTCAACCAATGGTTGATGGTGTTGGATCCATGCCATCCCCTAATGTTAGATAAAAGAATCATTTGTTAGAGGATGATAGTCTTGATGATGATGAGCTTGGTAATTTTGATCGTGATATAGATCAAGTTATAGAGACTAGCCCGGTTGAAGGTGGTGTAACCTTATTCTTTTTTCAGTTTTCATATATCTTCGTGCTTTAGTTAGCTATTATAATACCCATTAAAGTGCTGAATTTGTTGGTATTATAGGTTCTTTGATTACATGAATTTTTAAATGGTTTGGCAGATAACTCAAAGAAGAAAAAGACTAGAGGAAAAACTACATGCAAACACATCCATTCAAGAACTTTGGAAGAAAGAGAGGAGGTGACCTTTGATAATTGACAAGCTATAAGGCCAACTGCAAAAAAAAGTCAATGACTTATCCCACTTTTTAGGAACATTAGGAAGAAATCAAGAGTTTATCAGTTTGATGTACACCAATTGGCTTGCTGTGCCCAAAGAAATCAAAAAATGCTTGTGGGCATATGTTCGTGTCAGAATATATTATTTTTTAGTTTAATTTTTTATTCAATCTTTCTTATTAGTCATAATATGCATTATGTACTTTTTGGTTAGACAAAATTCATCATTCCAAAATAAGGAAAGAAATGGGTGATGGATGGCATTCGAGAAGCTTGGAAGCGACACAAGACTCATATTAAGAAGAATCATTTCGACATCTATGACAAAGTGCAGGATATGTTGAGAAATCGTCCTCCAGATATTCCGGTAGTCCAATTCAAAAAGGTGATTGCATATTGCAGTCTTCCGAGTGTCAAAGTGAGTGATAGGTTATTGATTCAAGTATTTATTGCATTTGTCTTTCTTTGTTTTTTTTTTTTAAAGTATCTTATTGGATTTATTACATTGGATTCTAACTGTTTTGTTGGACCATAGTCCATGTGTGCTGTGAATTCTGAAAATCGCAAAAAACAAAAATGGAGGCATCGAATGGGGCCTATTAATTTTGGATGAGTGCGTGTTAACTTGGTAATATCATATGAACTCCTATGAATTTTGTACCTTTAATTTCATTCCTATTCATAATTACCTAAAGTTAAATCATGTTTTATGTTTTTTATTTTCATTCTATTAGCGGGAAAGCAATGAGAATAAGGAAGAACCTACACAATCTAATGTGTTTGTTGCAACTCGCACGGGACGAAAAGGAAAGGAACTTGATTCAGAAACACAAGTTATAGTTGTAAGTAAATCTAATGTTTATGTCAATATTTGTTATTCTAATGTTGTGTTATCATCAAATATGTTTTTTGTTAATAAGCGGAACTCAAAGATCGCGAAAATGTTGGTGAAACTCCTGATGATGCATTCCAAGCAGTGTTTGGCAAAGAAAAACCAGGTCGAGTCCGATGCTTTGGGAGAACAGTTACAAAAAGTTCTTTAAAGAAGAATAAAGAAATTGCCAAGCTTAAAGAACAACATGCCATGGAACAGGAATCATGGGAAAGTAAACTTAAAGAAACAAATGACAAGGTGCAAGGATTACAAGATCTCATGCATGTTTTGCTTCAACAAAGCAACCCAAGTTTGAATATTGAAGAAGCATTAGTTGCCTTGCAAGCAAAGCAATCCTCTCCACCTAATGGGAATGGGCTTTCCTCTACATCAACTCATATTCCAAACCATGACTAGGTATTATGAATAAAGTTGCACTAAAGAAACACAATAAATACTTGTCTTTCTTTGCTTTCTTTCTCTGCTTTCCTTTTTTTCCTTATTTTGGTTGTCTATTCTATGTGTTGGTTATTTTGGACCTGGACACATATCCATCTCACTTTTGCACCAAATGGCATAGAGGAAAAATTGAAAATGGGTAGTGTTAGCCAAAGTTATGTTCATGTTATTTTTATCAGCAATATGAATGAAGCTTGGTTTAAGGACACAACAGATTTTATTGACTTTTAGCAACAATAAGAGTGAAGCTTGGTATGTTCATGTTAATTTCTTTTTGCTTGAAATTCAGGGTGCACATGGATAAATGAAGTCTAGTTAAGGGCATATAAATGAGTGCTTAACTTAGTCCTTGAGGTTTTCTTTTTGCTAGGATGCTATTGCTGTTTTAATTGATGTTTAGACGGTACGGTTGTATTTGTGAACTCTTGGTAAAATTGTTGTTGGATTGTAATCCTTTATTTTGCTTTCTTCCATGATCAAGTGGTTAAGTATTTGCTAGTGCTGGATTATAGAATCAAATTGATAATTATGTGTATATTGTTTTTCAAAATTCAAGATTTATGTGATCATTATGATTTGTTATTCTATGTAAGTTGTTAGGTGTCAGTTTCCATTATTTTTGTTGTAATAGGTGTACAAAATTATATTTTATTAGAATAATTTGGATGTGAAAGTGTGACTGATATGCAACTTTAATTTATACTCCTTGGATTTGTGATTAGCTACAGCTGGATGTGGTATGGTAATCTTCATGTAGTGGTTCATGTGGTCGATGAAGACTTTTTTGGTATGGAAGGTACTTGTCTCTTATATACTTGCACTGCACACATAGCTGGCTTAATAGTACTATAAATTTCTTTATATGGTCAGCATATTAAGTTTTCGAAAAAGGAATGGTTTCTCTGAATATTGTTGCAGCTTTAGAAATCTTATTAAGCCCATTTCTTTGGATGATCTAGAATAAACCAGATAGCTATCATACCCAGTATAGTTAATTTCTAAGAGAAGACTAGATGTCCAGCTTTGAATCTTATATAATAAAAAGTAGTATTGTAGTACCAACTTGTGAATTATACTTTGTTTGTTCCTATATACGATTGTTCTCATATTAATGTTTTTCACTAAAATAGCAGAGTAAATTAAGGTGCACGGTTTTTCATGTGAAGATATGAAAAAAGCTTTATTGATAAAGCTCTTGTTTGGTGTGTAAACAATAATTGTGGATTGAATGATACACGCATGAAGAAGTGAATCCAAGATTAAGGTGAGAGTTTGGTGCGTGGGGGATTGTGAGGGAAGCTCAAGCTTAGACCTAAGCCCAAATCTTCCTTCTAACCATCATCTCTCTGACCCTTGGTAGGTGAAACATAGCTTGCAACATTCTAAAATATTATTACTAGTTTTTCAATCAATTTCTGTAGATCAAGGAAGAAATGGGATGTAATAATTATATATATGGTGTATGTTGATTAGTTTTTGTTATTACAATTTTATGTAAATATAGTTATTCAATAAATTAAGCTTGATAATATTTTGAATTTTAATTATTGGGTTTATGCTGCAGATTGAGCTTAATGTGTAACACCCTAATTTTTAACCCAACTTTCTAGAACACATTAGGTTAAACATTAGGCTATTACTTCATAGTCTCATCCTTTTCTTAAAATACTAAAGGAAAATTACGAGTAAATTTTTTCTTTTTCTTTTTTTTTTTTTTTAAAACACACAACAAAGTGAGAGCCACGTTCTTAGTCTAATCGAATAATAGGAATATAAAGCACGCTTAACACTCATAGAGAAACACAGAAATGGAAACATATAACAACTGAGCATAAATCATCACAACAAGAGAAACGTTTCATTAATAACATAACTTAGAATACATAAGTAGTCATACCCTCATTGGGACGGGCAGAGCTTGTAATACGGAGAAAGGAAGTACAATAGAAAGCAGAGAAACATAAAGTAACATAAAGTAAACCATCACTACCCGGAATTGCACCTATAGTGAATAACCTCAAAATAAAAGCAGGTTTATCCAGTCTACATGTGAGTGTGTGCACCAAGCCTCCCTAAAACATACGCTACTAGAGCAGGAAATGGAGTGTAACTTGATCCAAGAAGCATAGAAGCGGCGGGAGTGGGCATACGTGTGGCGGCGTGAGCTCCCCTAGTTAGGCGCCTCTCGGGACGGATGTGTCAATGAAGACCACGAATGTCGCCATCAGTCTCACGAAGATGTGAGCGAGAAAAAGAAGAGAAAGAGTGAGAATCTTACTAAGAAGTCTCGAGGGAATCTCCTATTCTAGGGTTACATCGTTCACATCCTCGGGAACCTTGGGTTTATTCATAAAAGGTGTTCATGCATATGAGATTCATTATTAGAGGTTTATGAAACTATTTATCCAAGGTCCATTTCTTTTAGTATGCATCTTGATGTCATGAATGCAACATGTTTAAGCATGAATGTATGGCAATACTTGAGCACATAAATCAACAAATCACAACAATCTAGATTCATGCAAGTGGCATAAGGGCATATTACAACTCTTACTTTCCTCATACTTATGTGACTTAAAAGCATCATATCTCTTTTGTTCTTTTTCTCAAAAACCACCCTCTTAACACATATCCACCTATTTCCAACGATACACCGCCCACGATTTTTATCATAACCTCCTATCTCAGTCTCACCTAATCGCCTAGAATGAGCTCAATCCTAACTAGTCAGCACTAGATTTAATATGGGGGTAAAATGAGGGGGTAACATAAACATATTTCATTCTTTGAAACGTTCTATCGGCCTCGAGTGCACAAATGGTGTCCGCTTTGGTAAGAGTGCATCGCACATACCCTCACTGGATTTGCCTCCTCCTCACCGTAGCAGGAGAAATGCGTCTCAATGCTTGTCACATAAAAATATCCTGAGGATGCTCGTGAACCCGGTGTCACCAGGGTTTTCAACTCATATGGTACTTTAAAACATTTTTCACCCCTTTTAGGTTTGATAGAAATTGACAGCATAGCAGACATTAAGTAAACTAATTTCCTTCAAACCAAAATTCATGCCACAAGCTAATCACACAACTTAACATCTCAATAATCATTTCCTCACGTGATCATCAATAAAACATTTTAGGGTTCATGCATCATCAAGCATATTCTTCTAATACATCATTCTCACATAGATAAACATCATAACATATATTTCAAACTCATCATTCTTACATAGATTATAGCATATAGTCCAAACTCATCATAGCATATATTTTAAACACATCATACTCATATAGATAAAGCTCATGTATCATATATCATACTTGCATAAATTAAGCATCATAAAAACTCAAGACTTCTTAATGTCTTATGCATCGACCCTTAAGGTCCTTAACTCACAATCTAAGTTATAAATCATCAAAACCTAGTCTCTTGGGAACCTGTGAGGTTATAGCAGTATTTCTCACCTCACACTATGGTCAAGAACATCTCTAGACCTCAAGGATGCAAATTTAAAATCCCAACTTTACGGGTACCTAGGAGTCACAACAATGACTCTTTCTAAAGTCCAGTTTGTTCCTAAAGCATCAAGATTAAGCCCTAAACCAATTATGAGTCATTCCTACACATTTAAACTAATTTAGAACCATGATTATCATTTCTAAACCTTGCTGGACAGAATCCAGAAAATTCCATCATTAAGGGATCTAAAACTCTCAAATTAATTCTTTTCTAGTTCCTAACTTATCCTATCTTTCACATATGAGTCTTAACATTATTTTTACTCAAACATAAGCATCTTATCATTATTAACACAGCTCATACAGTGGCCAAACATAGCAAGGCAGAACCAAAACAAACATCTCCATAAAAGACATGAAACACAATTTTTAAAGCACATACAATACTAGTTTCTCTTGGAACCTTTTTCAACTTTCAAAACTCATTTATGGACACTTTTATCACCTAAAATCATAAAAATACTTAAGAGGGTAATAGCTAAATCATTTTTATCTCAAGAGGTCCTAAATTCATAAAACTTAGTTCTACATATTTCTTATACTTACATAAGCTTAGAAAAATTATAAAGCATAGTTTTCAATACTTGGAAACACCAAAGCTTCTTAGGGCCGAAATAGGGACCAAAAGTAATAAATATTTTTAGACCTTTGTTGAGACAACAATGGGCAAGTCTTTGAGCTCTAGGTTCATTAAAGTGATGACATAAAAATAAACATGCTCATGCACTTGTTTTAGTTTTTGCTAGAAAGTAAAGTGAGAGCATAAAATAAATATGTGATGCATTATATTATTATCTTTGATATTTAGGTGAGAACTTGAAACATAAACATGATAATGCATAGCTTGAAATATAAACATGATAATGCAAGCTCCTTTATTACCTTGGTACTTAGTGATAACAAAGAAAGTAAACATGATGTGCAAAGCATAAAATAAATATGGTATGCATTATATTATTATCTTTGATATTTAGGTGAGAACTTGAAATATAAACATGATAATGCAAGTTCCTTTATTACCTTGGTACTTAGTGATAGCAAAGAAAGTAAACATGATGTGCAAAGCATAAAATAAACATGATGCAAGGTTCATTTTAAGGTGATCTAAAGCTCATCCAAGACTTTAACAACATAATAACCCAACACATATCTCATTACAAAGAGAGCTTTAGAGTTCTTGAACCAAGTTCTCAAAGGAATTATGAGGTTCTTGAACATCATCATCAAGCTCAAAGAAAGCAAAACTTTTTGAACAAATAAAGCTACAAAGATCAAAAAGGAAAATGGTATACTAAATGTTAAAGAAAGGAACAAAGAAACCGAAATCATAATAGCAAGAAAAGTAAAAGTATTCTTGAGTAAAATCATTTTGAGTTAGAAAATAAAGTTGGAACTCAAAGAAAATAAAACCTCAAGCTCTAGAGTTTCCTTTGAGATGAACACATAGTCATTATCTAGGAGTCCTCATCATTGAGCTATCATGTACTCATCAAGGCCAAGGGCCGAAAATACAGAAAGGAAACTAAAGAAAGTTTCAAAAAGAAAACCAAGAGAAAGCTAGAAAGTACTCATTTTCAAGAAGACAAAGTTTAGAAAACACTCCTACCTAGAGTGAAGACAAAAAGCTTGGACTTGAAGATGAAAATGATCTGACAACACCTCCTAGGATGGTGATGATGATTGGCCTTGATGAAAGAAAAAGGAAGGAAATGTGTTCTTGGTGAGCTTGTGTTTGAGAATGGAAGTTTAGGTGTTTGTATGATGATCAAGGTGGTGGGGTGGTGTTTCAAGGTTGTGTGATGATGTTTCAAAAGGAAAAGAAAGAAGATGAAGAAGAAGAATGCTCTTGAGATTTGAGAGAGAAAAAGGAAGAACTTAGAGAAAAACTAAAAACTAAACTTAGCAAATGAACAAAGTGTAGCAAAGGTTCATCTAGGCATAGTATTTATAGAGAAGAATAAGAGTGAATGAGTGGAGGAGAATGAATCCTCATGGAACATGAGGTGAGGCATGTGTGGAGGAGAATGAATCCTCATGGAACATGAGGTCTCCTCATGGAACATGAGGTGAGAGAATTGCGCTTTGATGACATGGCTTCAACCATAGTCTTTGGAGTGTGAAATAAAATTAAATTGTGATAAAATGGATGGTGAATTTCATGCAGGTCTGATGCAGCAAGGGAGGAGGAGTTTTGGTCATGTAATAGTGTGTTAGTGATGTGTTTAGGGGTGTATTAGCTTAGGTGTAAGGTTAGGAGTCATTAAGCATAAGTTTAGGTGACTAAGAATGTGATTAGGAACCTTTATGACATGATTAAGGAGTACTCATACATATTTAGGAGATTTTAAATTCATTTTATGAATAAAACAATGTAGACAAAATTCCATAATTTAAGGAATTGGAGAGAGAAAACACTATTCAAGATTCCATGACTAGAAATCTTGAATTTAAAATAAGATTTTAAGTGGTAATTAAGTACTTTTAGGTTCTAATCAACTTTAATAAATTATTTTGACTCAAGATTAATTATGGAAATTAATTAATCTTCGATTGAAACCTAATATTGCTTAGGTTTGCTTAATCACCTATTAAGCGTAAAAACACGAAACTAGGGGTAAAATAGTAATTTTGCACTAATTTTGCCGGGACCTCCATAATTAAAAGCGAGGTCGTAGAATACATAAACGCCTTTTAAAACCATCCGGGAGAAGTTTCGGGTTCATCCAAGCACTTGCAAATAGGTAAAACACATGAGGCGTTTTGGTCATTTTGACCGAAAACTCAAAAATGAGATTTTCGATTCTGAAACGGTACACAGGTCATCTAATCCCCTTCCAACATTGAGTTGCCCTTGATACCGGCAGATCGGCTTTCCTCAGTGCGGGCGAAAAATGACCTCGAGGGCATTTCGGTCATTTTCACTCTAGCGAAAATCGGGCGTTACATTACTCCCCTCCTTAAAAAGAATTTAGTCCTCGAAAGTGCGTTGCACCTTAGAAAAGCTCTGGATACTTCGTCCTCATTTACGACTCGGCTCCCACATATACTCTTCGGTCTTGTCTCGTCCCCATGCCACTTTCACCAAAGAAATGGACTTGTTCCTTAGCTGCTTGACTCTGTGGTCCACGATCCTCGTAGGTGGAAGATTGAAAGTTAGGTCCTCTCTTAACTATACTTGCTCTAGTTCTAAGACATGGCTAGGGTCAAACTCATATTTTCGCATGGCGAGAGGCGTGAAAGACATCATGAAGATTTGGCTGATTGGGTGGCGGGGGCTATTTTGTAGGCTACGGATCCAGATTCTCTGAAGAATTTCAAAGGGCCGAGGAAATCGGGGACTCAACTTTTTAACTTTCATGGCTCTTCCTATTCCTATAGTGGGAGTGATTCTTAGAAATACATGTTCTCCTTCTTGGAACTCCAAGGGCTTACGCCTTTTGTCCGCATAGCTCTTTTTGCCGACTTTGGCTGGTTAGGATTCTATCCTTAATCCTTTTGATTTGCTCCGTTGTTTCCTCACTATATCGGTCCTAAGACACTTTGTTCTCAGAGTTCATACCAACACAAGGGTGATTGGCACTTTCTTCCATACAATGCCGTGCGGTGCCATCTGGATACTTAGCGTGATAAGCTTGTTGTTATCAAATTCGATTAATGGCATGTACTTATCCCAACTTCCTACGGTCTAAGACCGCAGGCTCTCGGCATATCCTCCGGGGTTTGGATGGTTCTTTCCGATTGGCCATCCGTCGAGGGTGGTGGCGGTGCTCAAGCCAAACTTTGAACTAAATGCCTTTGAAAGGCTCCCAAACGTGGCGAAAACTGCGGATCTCTATCCGAGGATTATCGTCGACGGCACTCCATGCAACCTTACTATCTCTTGGATGTAAAAGGCGAGCCAATTTATCCAATGAGTGCGTGAATCGAATAGGTAGAAAGTGAGCCGACTTGGTCGGTCGATCCACTATCACCCATACTGACATCATGGCCAGCCTTGGGTCTTTGGCAATCTGTCACAAAGTCCATCGATATACTCTCCCACTTCCACTCGAGGGATTGACAAGGGTTGCAACATGCGGAGAAGGTTTTGGTGTTCGATCTTAACCTTTTGGCGTACTCAAACGCACTTTACCAGGCGACCACATCCTTCTTTAGTCAGGGCCACCAAAACATCCTCTTTAAGTCTGATACATCTTGGTAGCACCGGGATGAATGGCAAAGTGACTCTTATGAGCCTCCTCCAAGATTTTCTCTCGAGGTCGCCATCTTGGGGCACCAGATTAGTCCCTCAAACCTCCACATCCGGTCAGGGCCTTGCTCAAACCCTTCAATTTACCGGCCTTAATTGCCTCTATTGTCTCCATAAAGTCCTCATTTTTCTCTTTGGGCAAGCATGATCCTTTGCTTAAACCCTTTGGTCATAGTGAGATGACTCATCACGATGCCATTCTCAGTCACATACATCCCAGATTCATATTCTAAAGCGTTCTATTAACCCAACTTCATTAACCATCATACTTGACAAACATAACGATTTTCGACTTAAGGCGCGACTACATTAGCCTTGCCGGTGGTAACTTAGCGAAATCATAGTCCTTGAGGAATTCCATCCATCTCCTCTGCCTCATGTTTAACTCCTTTTGATCAAAGAGATGCTTGAGACTCTTATGATGGAACACTTCAAACCTTACACCATACAAATGGTGTCTCCACATCTTGAGGGCAAACACGATGGTGCTAACTCTAGGTCATGGGTGGGGTAGGTTACCTCGTGGGGCTTGAGTTGTGCTGGATGCATAAGCTACCACTTGCCTGTGCATCAACACACAACCTAAACCCTTGCGAAGCATCACAATATACCTCAAAGGGTACATTGGGGTCGGGTAAAACCAAAACCGGGGTTGAGGTGAGCTTTCCTTAAGCTCTAGGAAACTCTTTTCACATTAGGTGTCCCACTCAAGCGGGGGTATTCTTCCTAGTGAGCTTGGTTAAGGGTAGGGCTAGCTGGAAAATCCTTTGATAAACCTACGGTAATAACCACTAAACCCAAAAGCTTCTAATCTCGATTCTGAGGTTGGTCTATCCCAATTCATCACTGACTTCTATCTTACTTGGGTCGCGGCTATGCCACCTTTTGACACAACATGTCCTAAGAACTTTACTTCCTCTAACCAAAATCCACACTTAGAAAGCTTTTGCGTACAACTTCTTCACTTTTAGTACCTCTAAAACCGACCTCAAATGAGGCTCATGCTCCTCATGGGTTTTCGAATAGATGTGAATATCTTCTATGAACACAATCACGAATTGATCTAAATAAGTTCGAAAGATCCTATTCATGTAATCCATAAAAACTGCGAGGAGCATTAGTCAAACCGAAAGACATCACATTGAACTCAAAGTGTCCATCACCGAGTTAGAAGGCGGTTTTAGGAATGTCCGAATCTCTAACCCTAATCGATGGTAACGGACCTCAAATCGATCTTAGAAAACACTCTTTGCTCCTTTCAACACGTCCATAAGATCATCAATCCTAGGCAATGGGTACTTATTCTTTATGGTCACTTGGTTCAACTGCCTATAATCTATACACATCCTCATACTTCCATCCTTCTTCTTCACAAATAAGGACCAAGACACCCCAAGGTGAAGCACTCGGCCTTATAAAACTTTTCTCCAACAGTTCCTCCAAGCGGGTTTTTAGTTACTGCTAGCTCCATGGGTGACATCCTATATGGGGCAATAGAGATTGGTCTGTTCCGGGGAACCAATTCTATGGAGAACTCAACTTCTCTTTCGGAGGGGAATTCGGGTATCTCATCCGGAATACGGGATAGTCTCTCACCACAGGTATCTCACCTAGGTTTTGCTCAAAGTCTACATCGCTAGCGGGTAGGTGAACATATCCCATCGATTTCTCCCCACTCTGAAGACCACTACGAGTTTAGGTACAACCTAATGGGTCGAGTGATGTTTTTCGGGAGGAGAAGGAAAAACTACGGTTTGGGTTCCACAGTCTAGTAACACTGCGGTTGGCGTGAAGCCAATCCATGCCTAAGATAATTCCTATGTCTTTCAAGGGTAAACAAATTAAATCTATGTTAAAAGACCTATTTTCTACAACAAGATGACAGTTTAAACAACAATGACAAGTATTAATAGGACGATTGGTAGGAGTAGAAACAATAAGATCAAAAGGAAGTTTAGAGACTCTCGGATTTAAGGACTCGACACTGGCAAGTGATATAAAAGAATGAGTAGCACAGTCATATAGTACAGTTAAGGGTTTACCATTTACTTTGCACATACCTTGAATGAGATCGTTGGATTTCTGCGTCTTCGCGTTGAGGGTGAAGACTCTTCCTTGGTGTTGTGGTCGGGGTTACGGTTGGTGTCCCTCTGCTAGTGCAGTCCTTCGCATAGTGGCCAGCTTGCCACACTTGAAACACGCTGCGTTACCCAGGCTGGGCATGGGCGGTTCCGTGATTCTTCCGCGCGGGACAGACATCCATAGGTGCGGCTCGAGGGTGTGATGGGGTTCCTTGTGGCGCCTTGTTCTTGGCCCCGCTAGACCCTTCTTAGTTAAACCGAGGACCGCCTTGACCCTCGTTGTTGGTTGTTGTTGAAGTTCCTCCGGACCGTTATGTTGAAAAAGATGGTCGTGCTTGAGGTCTAGTCTGCGAGGGAATGGTGGTCGTTGTTGTTGTTGATGTGTTGGTTGTTGCCTGAGCTGGGATTTGCTCTGGTAGGGGTTGTAGTGGTTCCTTATTGGCGTGGCTTGAACCTTGGGGCTTGAGGTCCTAGCCCCTTGGCTCGTTCGCCCTTGAAGCATTGATCTTCTTCCGGCCTTCTTCCATGATCACGACACTTGTTGACTAGGGTTGGAAAGTCCCTAATCTCCATGTGTGCTCTTTGCGTAATTCAACTCCTTGATCAACCCCGCCTTCTGACGCACTTCCATACTTCATCCGATTCCCTTGAAACACTCGCGAGAACTTGATTAGCTCCTCGAACTTTGCCGTGTCTTTGGGCGTGAAGACCCACCACTGGGTCGATTGCATGAATTAGATGTCCTTTTCATTCCTCACTCCGAAAATACTTCTCATAGAAGTAGGTCTTGAAACGATTCCGATCAATAGCGTTCAGCAGCCTTCTAGCGATCTTGGTCTGGTGCTCTCCACGAGAACTTCGGCGTCAGATTTCAGCATGAAGGCAGCAAAGTAACCTTTTGTTCCTCCTGGGCGAGGCAACCCTGCAGTAGATCTTCTCCATATCCTTGATCCATTTCGGCCTTGCTCGATCCAGGCCCCTCAACTTGGTGGATTCGCCTTGCGAGAACTCACGAAGCGGGCTTGCTCGATTGCTTCACAAACAGGAGCGGGAAGCGATGGCGCTTGTTGATTCATCCTTTGAACATACGTTCCATGGCTCAGGACATGTCACGAGCGGCAGCTGTCATCGTATTGTCTTGATTATCTCGTAGTAGCCCTAAGGGTCGTCAGCGGTGGCATTGGTTCCTAAACACATCAAGCAAAGAAACACCGAGTTGATCGTGCCCAACATTCCATGTGAAATGAGCTAGTTACCATGGCACACATAAAATGGCGGTCATGTATGCCTATCCTATAGCTTATCCCTAGCAAGCTTTAACACATGACATAACTATCGTATTATGCTCATAAAGCATAGTCACCCAATCCTCAAGCTCCATGAGAATCGAATCACGATACCATAATGTAACACCCTAATTTTTAACTTTCTAGAACACATTAGGTTAAACATTAGGCTATTACTTCATAGTCTCATCCTTTTCTTAAAATACTAAAGGAAAATTACGAGTAAATTTTTTTTCTTTTTCTTTTTTTTTTTTTTTAAAACACACAACAAAGTGAGAGCCACGTTCTTAGTCTAATCGAATAATAGGAATATAAAGCACGCTTAACACTCATAGAGAAACACAATGGAAACATATAACAACCGAGCATAAATCATCACAACAAGAGAAACGTTTCATTAATAACATAACTTAGAATACATAAGTAGTCATACCCTCATTGGGGCAGGCGAGCTTGTCTGTGAAAGGAAGTACAATAGAAAGCAGAGAAACATAAAGTAACATAAAGTAAACCATCACTACCCGGAGTGCACCTATAGTGAATAATCTCAAAATAAAAGCGGAGTTTATCCAGTCTACATGTGAGTGTGTGCACTAAGCCTCCCTAAAACATCTGCTACTAGAACCCGGGAAATGGAGTGTAATCGATCCAAGAACGCATAAAGGCGGCGGGAGTGGGCATGCGTGTAGGCGGCGTGAGCTCCTCGTTAGGCGCCTCTCGGACGGATGTGTCAATGAAGACCACGAATGTCGCCATCAGTCTCTGAAGATGTGGCCAGGCGAGAAAGAAGAGAAAAGAGTGAGAATCTTACTAAAGAATCTCAGTAGGAATCTCCTATTCTAGGGTTACATCGTTCACATCCTCAGGAACCTTGGGTTTATTCATAAAAGGTGTTCATGCATATGAGATTCATTATTAGGGTTTATGAAACTATTTATCCAAGGTCCATTTCTTTTAGTATGCATCTTGATGTCATGAATGCAACATGTTTAAGCATGAATGTATGGCAATACTTGAGCACATATATCAACAAATCACAACAATCTAGATTCATGCAAGTGGCATAAGGGCATATTACAACTCTTACTTTCCTCATACTTATGTGACTTAAAAGCATCATATCTCTTTTGTTCTTTTTCTCAAAAACCACCCTCTTAACACATATCCACCTATTTCCAACCGATACACTGCCCCGGCAATTTTTATCATAACCTCCTATCTCCGTCTCACCTAATCGCCTAGGAATGAGCTCAATCCTAACTAGTCGTCACTAGATTTAATATGGGGTAAAATGAGGGGGTAACATAAACATATTTCATTCTTTGAAAGCGTTCTCTTTGGCCTCGAGTGCACAGCGGGTGTCCGCTTTGGTAAGGCTGCATCTGCACATACCCTCACGGATTTGCCTCCTCCTCACCATAGCAGGAGAAGTACGTCTCAATGCTTGTCACATAAAATTATCCTGGGGATGCTCGGCCGAACCAGTGTCACCCAGGGTTTTCAACTCATATGGTACTTTAAAACATTTTTCACCCCTTTTAGGTTTGATAGAAATTCGCTGACATAGCAATTTGTTAAACTGAATTTCCTTCAAACCAAAATTCATGCCACAAGCTAATCACACAACTTAACATCTCAATAATCATTTCCTCACGTATCATCAATAAAACATTTTAGGGTTCATGCATCATCAAGCATATTCTTCTAATACATCATTCTCACATAGATAAACATCATAACATATATTTCAAACTCATCATTCTTACATAGATTATAGCATATAGTCCAAACTCATCATAGCATATATTTTAAACACATCATACTCATATAGATAAAGCTCATGTATCATATATCATACTTGCATAAAATTAAGCATCATAAAAACTCAAGACTTCTTAATGTCTTATGCATCGACCCTTAAGGTCCTTAACTCACAATCTAAGTTATAAATCATCAAAACCTAGTCTCTTGGGAACCTATGAGGTTATAGCAGTATTTCTCACCTCACACTATGGTCAAGAACATCTCTAGACCTCAAGGATGCAGAATTTAAAATCCCAACTTTACGGTACCTAGGAGTCACAACAATGACTCTTTCTAAGTCCAAATATTTGTTCCTAAAGCATCAAGATTAAGCCCCTAAACCAATTATGAGTCATTCCTACACATTTAAACTAATTTAGAACCATGATTATCATTTCTAAACCTTGCTGGACAGAATCCATAAAATTCCATCATTAAGGGATCTAAAACTCTCAAATTAATTCTTTTCTAGTTCCTAACTTATCCTATCTTTCACATATGAGTCTTAACATTATTTTTACTCAAACATAAGCATCTTATCATTATTAACACAGCTCATACAGTGGCCAAACATAGCAAGGCAGAACCAAAACAAACATCTCCATAAAAGACATGAAACACAATTTTAAAAGCACATACAATACTAGTTTCTCTTGGAACCTTTTTCAACTTTCAAAACTCATTTATGGACACTTTTATCACCTAAAATCATAAAAATACTTAAGAGGGTAATAGCTAAATCATTTTTATCTCAAGAGGTCCTAAATTCATAAAACTTAGTTCTACATATTTCTTATACTTACATAAGCTTAGAAAAATTATAAAAACATAGTTTTCAATACTTGGAAACACCAAAGCCTCTTAGAGTCGAAATAGGGACCAAAAGTAATAAATATTTTTAGACCTTTGTTGAGACAACAATGGGCAAGTCTTTGAGCTCTAGGTTCATTAAAGTGATGACATAAAAATAAACATGCTCATGCACTTGTTTTAGTTTTTGCTAGAAAGTAAAGTGAGAGCATAAAATAAATATGTGATGCATTATATTATTATCTTTGATATTTAGGTGAGAACTTGAAACATAAACATGATAATGCATAGCTTGAAATATAAACATGATAATGCAAGCTCCTTTATTACCTTGGTACTTAGTGATAACAAAGAAAGTAAACATGATGTGCAAAGCATAAAATAAATATGGTATGCATTATATTATTATCTTTGATATTTAGGTGAGAACTTGAAATATAAACATGATAATGCAAGTTCCTTTATTACCTTGGTACTTAGTGATAGCAAAGAAAGTAAACATGATGTGCAAAGCATAAAATAAACATGATGCAAGGTTCATTTTAAGGTGATCTAAAGCTCATCCAAGACTTTAACAACATAATAACCCAACACATATCTCATTACAAAGAGAGCTTTAGAGTTCTTGAACCAAGTTCTCAAAGGAATTATGAGGTTCTTGAACATCATCATCAAGCTCAAAGAAAGCAAAACTATATGAACTAATAAAACTTCAAAGAACAAATAGGAAAATGGTAACCGAAATGATAAAGAAAGGAACAAAGAAACCGAAATCATAATAGCAAGAAAAGTAAAAGTATTCTTGAGTAAAAATCATTTTTGAGTTAGAAAATAAAGTTGGAACTCAAAGAAAATAAAACCTCAAGCTCTAGAGTTTCCTTTGAGATGAACACATAGTCATTATCTAGGAGTCCTCATCATTGAGCTATCATGTACTCATCAAGGCCCAGAGGCCGAAAATTCAAGAAAGGAAACCCAAAAAAAGTTCCAAAAAAAAAACCCAAGAGAAAGCTAGAAAGAACTCATTTTCAAGAAGACAAAGTTTAGAAAACACTCCTACCTAGAGTGAAGACAAAAAAAGCTTGGACTTGAAGATGAAAATGATAATCTGAGCAACACCTCCTAGGATGGTGATGATGATTCGGACTTGATGAAAGAAAAGGAAGGAAATGTGTTCTTGGTGAGCTTGTGTTTGAGAATGGAAGTTTAGGTGTTTGTATGATGATCCAAGGTGGTGGGGTGGTGTTTCAAGGTTGTGTGATGATGTTTCAAAAGGAAAAAGAAGAAGATGAAGAAGAAGAATGCTCTTGAGATTTGAGAGAAAAAGGAAGAACTTAGAGAAAAACTAAAAACTAAACTTAGCAGCAAATGAACAAAGTGTAGCAAAGGTTCATCTAGGCATGGTATTTATAGAGAAGAATAAGAGTGAATGAGTGGAGGAGAATGAATCCTCATGGAACATGAGGTGAGGCATGTGTGGAGGAGAATGAATCCTCATGGAACATGAGGTCTCCTCATGGAACATGAGGTGAGGAATTGCACTTTGATGACATGGCTTCAACCATAGTCTTTGGAGTGTGAAATAAAATTAAATTGTGATAAAATGGATGGTGAATTTCGTGCGAGGTCTGATGCAGCAAGGGAGGAGGAGGAGTTTTGGTCATGTAATAGTGTGTTAGTGATGTGTTTAGGGGTGTATTAGCTTAGGTGTAAGGTTAGGAGTCATTAAGCATAAGTTTAGGTGACTAAGAATGTGATTAGGAACCTTTATGACATGATTAAGGAGTACTCATACATATTTAGGAGATTTTAAATTCATTTTATGAATAAAACAATGTAGACAAAATTCCATAATTTAAGGAATTGGAGAGAAAACACTATTCAAGATTCCATGACTAGAAATCTTGAATTTAAAATAAGATTTTAAGTGGTAATTAAGTACTTTTAGGTTCTAATCAACTTTAATAAATTATTTTGACTCAAGATTAATTATGGAAATTAATTAATCTTGATTAGAGCCTAATATTGCTTAGGTTTGCTTAATCACAGCGATTAGCGTAAAACATCGAAACTATGGGTAAAATAGTAATTTTGCACTAATTTTGCCCGGGACCTCCATAATTAAAACTGAGGTCGTAGAATACATAAAAACGCCTTTTAAAACCATCTGGAGAAGTTTCGGGTTCATCCGGCACTTGCAAATAGGTAAAACACCGCAGGGGCGTTTTGGTCATTTTGTCGCGAAAACTGAAAAGATGAGATTTTTCGATTAGAAAGGTACCACAGTCATCTAATCCCCTTCCAACATTGAGTTTGCCCTTCAGTCTTGGCGGTCGGCTTTCCTCGAATTCTGGGCCGAAAATGACCTCAGGGGCATTTCGGTCATTTTCACTCTAGCAGAAAATCGGGGCGTTACATAATGCATGTGCAACTCAGGTTGACCCAGAGGAGGACTAATATAAAGGACATAAAGCATGCAATGGATGTGATTATGATGGGCTATATTATAGATATTTTGACTTGTGTCAAGTCCTTATTATAATTGATGTCCTTTAATTTTGTGAACTGCATATAATCACTTTGTCTATATTTTGGTTTAAACTTAGACTTGTTTATTTCTATTTAGAGCTGTGTATTTTAGACTTGCTAATTTTTATTTAGACCTAGCTATGTGTATAAACTAATATTATGAATTATCATATATTCTTAAGATGACCTAGTTTACTTAGTTTTTTACTTAGTTGAATGTTTAATAATAGTTTATTTTATTTATGATTTCCAATCGATTAATTATTTTTTTTGTTCAAAATTAATGTGGTTTCTCATTTATATCGAAATTAAAAGGCTATATATATAGTTTAATTTGATATTAAAAATTGGTTGGTTTTAAGAATATTAAATTTGAGACAAAATTTTTTTTCGAAAATGTACAATTATATAAGAGTTGTCTAGACAGACAAATCAAGTAGTAAGGTAAAATCATTCTGGAGAAAAGGAAACGTTTTGTAAATGTTGCTTGAAGAGTTAGAAACAGCAATAAGGCAAAACCATTGCCTTTAACTGGAGAAAAAGCAATGCTTTATAACTGTTGCCTAAAGAGTTAGAAAGAGTAACAAGCTAAAACTGTTGCTTTTAACTGGAGAAAAGACAACGGTATAAAGTGTTGCCTAAACGGTTAGAGAAACCAATGAGTTGAAACCGTTGCCTATAATTAGTGAATAAACGTTGCCTTAAGTCAAAATAAAATTTAATGCTTAAAGATTGTGAAAACCGTTGCCTTTGATTGGCAACAAAAGCGTTGCCTTTGCTTCATTAAGGGCAATGTTTTTTTTAAGCGACTGTTGCCTTTTCTCTTCCAACCGTTGCCTTAGAGAAAAGGTAACGCCAATATAAGCAACCCCCCAGAAAATGTTATCTTTGCTCGGAAAGTGTTGCCTTTGAGAAAAGGCAACGTATTTTTTTATGTTTAGGCAACGTTTCAACATGTATAATGAGCCATTGATGCAAGAACATTATGTCAAGACTTTTTCACTCAGAAAAGTTGCGATTGGAAAGAAGCTAAGTAAGGAATTGCTCAATGACGTACCTATTCCAAAAACAAAATGAAGATTTTCTTGAGGTCTCTGACAGTGTATTCCTCGAGATCGTGATTGTCTTTTATTCTCATTTAGAAAGAACCCCAAATTTGTACTTACGACCACTATTAGAGATAGTTTCTTAGAGGTTGGACCTTCAGGGCTATCGAACATTATTAAAGCACCTACTGCTGGGATCACATGCTTGGCTCAAAGCTCTTGGCCTCAGTCCCTTAGCGACATTAAAGAAGAAATCTCAAGGTATCTCATTGACTTTCCTAAATACAAGCCTGGTGAGATTACTAACGGAATGTTGAGTCCTAAAGCCAAAAAAGTCTTTATTGTTGTCTAGTTCACCATGTTAGCCAAACTTGGGAGCAAAAATATACTGGTAGGAATGGATTGTATATTGCTTTACTATTTGTTGGCAAGGAATAAGATGAACTTGCCTAGACTAACCATGGGCTTTATGCTTAGTGTAATCACTAAGGATAAGAGGAAGACTACTACTATCCTCTATGGGATGCTATTGATAAAAAAAAATTTAATACATGGGATACCTTCTTGAAGAAGAATGGTTTGATTACATGGTAGGTACTGGTTCACCATGACTTCTTTCAAGACAATAAAGGGAACAAAGAGTGTGGCTGTAAAAACTAGTGCAAAGAGACATAATTCTAGGATAGGAGATGAGAAAGTGAAGAAAGCTACTGAGAAAGCATAAAATGAAAAGGAGAAGAGAAAATGGAAAAGAAAGATCATTCTCATTGAGAGTGATTTTGAAGACTCAGAAGAGACTAAGTCTGTTGAAGTTCCTCTTAGATCTAAAAGGATATCAAAGCACAAAGAAGACAAAAAGCACAAAATAGAGCTCCCAAGCCTTCCAAGCCTTCAAAAACTGAAGAAGAGTTTTTAGAAGGTGAACAACCAAGGAAAATATCAGACAAGCTACTTATCAGAAATCAATACATAAAATTCAAGTACAGAAATTTGCCTAAGGATGTGCCAAGAAGTACGCCGATCCTGATGAACATACTTGAAGCTGAACATTTTATGGTTGAAGACGAGGCATATTCTGAGGATAAGGATGTAGCAAAGAATAGAGGAGGCTTAGAAGATATAATGGCCAAGGGGATCTAGAGCTCAATAAGGAGAAGCACAAAGGGACAAGCTTTTGAACCCTTTATGGTGATTGATGATCAACCTGACATGCTAATGACTCACCAATTTGGGTATACCTCCTTTTTTTTTAATCTCTTTTGCACTTCCATGAAGCCAAGCTCCATAAGAAACTAGCTCAACTACAGGATCCACAATAGCTCTAGAAGCTTGTGTTGCACTAGATAAGGCCATTGAAGAATCATTGAATCCTAAGAAAGTAGCTAATGCTGAAGCTGAGAAAGCAAGCTTTGCAGATACTAAAAAGGTGGCTTCAGAAATTACTCATTTGGATAAGGATATCTCTATGACCTTGAAGCAGATTCTAAAGTCTGCTACCAAAAACATTATAGAAGAATCACATCATGAAAGGGAGAGTTTTGAAGAACTAAAGATCTACATGAGTAATCCCTCTTATGGTTTGGAGCTTAAAGAAGAGCAACCTTCTGAGTCCACAATTGCAATAATCCTGAAAATGCCTCAACCTCCAGCATCCATCAAAATAATTTCTTTGGAGGAGGATGAAGCCTCAGAAATAGGATATCTTTAAGAAGAAATCCAATCTCTGCATGATGCTGTTATTGACACTCAAACTGCTGAAGAACCAACAACTCTTACCACTGCTATTACTGAAGCTGAAGCTGAGCTAGAAGAAGCTCAAAATTCATAAAAGTCTAGGGATATTGTTCCCTTAGACATTCTAGAACTAGCACCCAGAGCTGCCTTTAACCAATAATTCACTTTCCCAACCAATCTTAACCTCAGCTTGAGCGCCAACCTAATCTCACTAATGTCTAGCTACTATTGCATAACTAGAGAGACATGGCCGCCATATTGGATAGAGTTGAAGACTCAAATAGAGATCTTAGAGCATAGCTTAAGAGGCATGAAGATTTGCTCCTGCAAATTCTTCATGAGCTGAAAAGTGGAAAATAAGGTCAGTGATAGTGTGCCCTCATGCACAACCTTTTGCTGATGACAAAAAGAAGAGAAAGAAAGAGAGAAAAATCTTTTGCACAAAACGATCAAGGGTCAAGCTAAAGGGAGCTTAAAATCATACATATGTATTATATTTGTTTTCTATGATTTTCTGTTCATGTTTTTTTGTTGTTCTTGAAACAATTTCTGATAGTGCTTCATGATTTTGAACAACTTTGGTAATTTTCATAGTTCATTATGCTTTGATACTTTTCATAGTCAAAATGACAATACTATGATGCTTTAATTCATTTTGTTCTAATATCTTATTTTATGCTCTAATATTTACTTGGTTAAATTATACTCTAATACACAAGGTTTGAAAATTATGCTTTGTTACAAATGTTTATGATCTAATACATACATTTCAGAAACTAAGTTATCATATGCCTTAAATCATATGGTTTAATCATATGCTCTGATAAATACTCTAGACTATTGCTTATATGCACAAAAACTAACACTGATTCATGTGTGACTCTTATCAGAGGTCTTCCAGTAAGACTATTTCTACAAGTTCAAAATCTGGCTTATGGGATCAGAAAGTACTCATTTGCTTAAGAAACCACTTCAGAAAGTTCAAGATATGTTTAGAATGATAAGCGAAAGGTCAAAATAGGTCAGAAAGTTTTCAAGACTTTGATGATAAAAAAAAAAATTAGAATGTACAACAATCATTGAGAAATAGAAAACTTTTAGAATGTTTCAGTTTTTGAAAGTTTAGAAACCATTCCTCATAAAAAAATTTTCACTTTCTGACATGCATTTAAGGAAGGAATAATTTTCCTAAACCTTTTCCACTCCCCCACGGTATGACCATTACCAAACTCTTTTCTCCCTCTTGTGAAAAAAAAAATTACCATTACCTTGTGACCCCTTTCCATAACCCTAAACTCCTTATTAACTCTTTTCTTCAACCTTAAACACATCCGTAACTCTCACCTCCTAACCTTAAACACCTATCTTCTTCTCCAAACCAAGTTTCTCTTTTCCCTTTTTACTTTTTTTCAAACTTTAACCATGGAAAAGCAATTGAAACTCATAGAGAAGAAAACTGATTTTCTCATGTAAAATGAGTCGAGTATGCAAGAGCATTACAAGATGAATCTTTCTTTGAGAAAGGTGGTCCAGGAAAGACATTAAAGCTAAAGTTTCTTAATCAAGTGCTATTGCTCAAAGAGATGTTCTTTGTACAAGATTGGGAAGAATTTCTAGCTATTTCTAAAAAGGTATTTCCTATGATGGACACAATATTCTATTCCTAATTGCAAAGAACTTTATAAACTCCTATTTCATCTATCATTAGAGAGCATGCTTTAAATGTTACACCATCTGATATGGCAGATATCAATAAGGCTCCTTATGATGGCATTGGATGACTAAGTTATGATGGTTGGTGGCACAAGAGTAGGGTGAATAAAGGTGATGTTTTCCAAAGCTAATCGATTCTAAAGTTAACAAGATTAGAAAAATCAACACTACATGACAAATTCCAAGGCTAGGGTAGTGTTTTCTGTTGTCTAGTTTACAATAATCCATTGATTAGGAAGCACAGAATATATTGATGGAGATAGATTCCATGTTCCAATTTTGTCTTTTGTCCAAAAAGTGAACTTCCTAAGGCTAATAATGGACTACGTGCTAGGTGATGTAGCAAAGGAGAAAAGGAAGATTGCTACTGTTCCCTATGGTTTGTTATTGACAAAGGTTTTCCAACTTCTTGGGTACCCTCTTAAGGAAGAAAGTTATGAATACATATTAAGAACTAAATTTACCATTAATTCCTTCAAGACATTAGCCAAGGAACAGAAGAAGAGGCCCAAGAAGGGAAGAAAGAAGAAAAGAAAAGGGAATCAAAGGGATAAAAAGTGAAAAAGAAAGATGAAGGATTGAAGAGGAAGAGAAAAAAGGATCTCCTCCAGAAAGTGAGGAAGATGATTTAGAAGAAACTTAATCTAAGGAAGAGCCAATGAGGCTTAAGAAGATGAGCAGACAACAAACAAGATTAAAGGCTCAAATGGTAAGAAAATGCTTTAGAAAGTGAAATACAAGCCTTAGAAAAAGATCAACCATAAGGGAAACCTAACAGACTCCTAATTAGAAGCCAAGATTTCCCTAAAGCATAGTATTAAAAACCGAACCAGACTGGCCGGTTCGACTGAAAAATCAGTGAACTGGCCACTTGGTCCAGTTCTACCATTGGATCAGTTCTGCAACTAAATCGGTCAAACCAGTGAAAACTGGGTGAACCGCAATTTTTGTTATATTATGAGAAACTTAATAAATTCTTGAAACTTTCCACTTTCTGAAAACCAAAGTTGTAAGCAAAATTTTACTAAGTTTTATAAACAAAGATTCTTCAAGTTTCTAAACTATAAAGAAACTTTCCTTCATTATTCTCCAAAAAAATTTCTCACAATTTGGTTTACCATCATAAAAAAAGAGGAGATTATTAGCTCTAAGACTCTTGAGAAGGCTATTGGACCTTAAGTTTTCAGTGACAATAAAGTAATTTTTGTTAAACATTTTTAAAAAAGAATTAATGGTTTACAGGGGTTTCTTAAATGAAAAATTGGAAGTTTCTCATACTATATGTAGCCAATTTCATGATACATCTTCATACTATCATGATCTAACATGATATAAAACTCATTCAAAGAGTTTATAATTTTTAAAAGTATCAAGAACAGTTCAAAAAGTGAGTTACAATATATGACATACTTTAGAAACTATATCAAGCATTAGAAAGTGTCTAGGATATAAGAAATTACTATGATACTTTAGAAAATGACATGACAACATCATAAGCTAATTATTCATGACCAAATCAAGCACACCTTTATCAAATTCATTTGTGTTTACTAGATAAAGGATCAAACAATCTATGGATATCTACATCTACTTCAGAAAGAAATTTTGTATGAGTTAGAAGAGATCAAAAATTGAAAGAGTCTTATTAGAAACTAAAGAACACATAAAAAACATGAGCTCATCAAAAACTGAATATCTTTTATGTTAAAAAGAAGATATAGCCTCAGAAGTGTCACTTGTGATATTTGTTTGCTTTCTACTTCAGGATCCCATATCCTTGATGAATATTTTGTAAGTTAAGAAGTTTAGAAACCATAAATGTGAATTAAAAGAAATTTCTAAAAAAATCTATAGTAGACATATTCTTTATATGATGAGTATAAGAATGACTTCGATATATTGAGTGCATATAAAGTTGAGAATAAATTATTAAGATCTTGAATGCTATGAAATACATGTTTTTAAGTGATTGAATACTAAAAGAAACCCACTTCGAAAGAATAATTTTTTAACTTTAAAATGAAACATGGCTATATGTTGCATGTTCACGTTTTTCTTAATAAATCAAAGTGGCTAGGACGATGACGATGACATAACTTTTAGTATATGTTTTGGGGATGCCCTACTGAGAATTTTATAATTCTTACCTCTACTTGTTTGTGTTCCCATGTCATCTCTAGGTTGATCCCAAGGACAAGGAGGCTATTGCATGAAAGAAATCTACTCTGCAGTAGTTTAGTGGAAAAGACTTGTATTTGTTGTAGTTAGTTTTATATAAATATATATGTGCCTATACCTTTAAAAGATAATCAGATGTACTGTAAAGCTCTTAAAAGAGCTTGCTTTTATATTCGACTTTGTAATTAAATAACTACTTTGTGTATTTAATATATATTTTGATATAACCTCGAATTAGATACTACACGATTCAACCAACCCTTATTCTACATATTTAAGAAAGGTCCACTAATTTATAAGTAACAACTCTTGAGTATAATGTCATGACATAAGGATGAGGTTGTACTTAGGAGGATGTTACATTTTAAAAATAGAAAAAGTGCTTAAGATGAGCCAAGAAAATTAATGGAAACTATTCCCTATGTTAGCTTTATCATATAAAAATTTTAGCTCATAATTATGTCACTAAATTAGTGAGAAAAATCAAAGTTCTTCAGCTGCTTACTCAAAGACGGGAATTCTAGCAGCAAGGGTCAGAACATGTATTAAGAAAATAACTTATCTAACTTCATCCAAACCCTCTACCAAAATTAATATATCAATATTCATGTATAATCAGCCAATAAAACCAGCAATTTTGGAATTAATCAATCAGCAAATTCCAGAGCAAAATTATAAAGAAAAGTGGATGAAATAAAGTCCTACGATGATGGCTTTTAGTGATCTTGGCTCCAAGAGTGATCCAAGAATGATCCAAGAATGATTTCCTTTACTTCAGAGACTTCAAACTAACCCCAAGCTCTCCCTTAAGCAGTAAAGAATGATGTCTCAAAGTGAGACAAGATGAGGAATTAAAATTTCAATCGGTTAGTTTTGTAGGTGGTGTTGAGTAGAACAAGTTTTGTGAAGGGAGTTTGTGATTTTAGTAAGTGTAGGTTAGGAGTTTGGAAGTTTAAATCATGTTTCAAGCTCTTAGAGGAAGTAAAAATGGAGAATGGCTATTTCTCCTATCTATGGCCAAGAATGAAGATGAAAATGATGAGGTTTGGTGGCTTCTTGGAGAAGCTTTTGTTGTTGTTATCTTATACCATAAAGAATGAATATTATACATTATACTTAAATGATCTTTAATGTAATAAAATGAAATGGATGGCTAGGATTCAATCTTGTAATTCAAGATTGAATCTTAAATATTCATTTGATATGGATGGATAAACTCACTTAGTTTGTAGAGATTAAATTAGCTTTCGGTGTTAAAAAATCGCATACCGAAATTTTACCGAGCAGGTAAAATAGTGAACTCAAAAAATCAAACATTGCTAAAAAAATAATTCTAAGTATAAAATCCTTATTTCTAACTATTTCTAATCTCAATCCTATGATTTCTCAGTTTCAAGAATCTCCGAGTCCTAAATCTAGGGTTTCGGCTGTCCCAGCAGGCTTATGGGGCCCACTAGGTTACTATTCATTTTTTTTTCAAATCCGTTAGATCATCCTCATCATTTCTATGTCTATCAAATTTTTAAAATTATGACTAATAAAGCTCAAATAAATTTTTTATATAATTTGTTTAAGGTGTTACAGTGATTATTGCGAGATAGCTTGGAGAAGCTAGAATAAAAATTACTTATGAGTAAGGGTTTATTATACTGACTGGTCGCTAAGATTAGCTTGAGAAATCTTAGTGTTTTCTTACACAAGAAAGAAGTTTTAGTGGAACTCTTAACAAGTTTTATAGAGGACTGGGTGTATGCAAAATAAAAACATTGAATTAACCAATAGAAAATACTATCCTAGCCTTGGAATTCAACATGACAGTGTTTATCTCCCTTACTTTATTTATGCTAGAGTTGGTAAGAGTTTGTGAAGCATTACGTTCATTTACTCTAATTTTTTGCCACCATCCATCATAAGGTAAGCGTGCCATGCCATCATATGGTACTTTGGTGATCTCAACCATCTCAGAAGGCGCAATGTCCAGATCATGCTATCTAATGATTAAGGAAATAGGAGTTTCTAGAGTTCCTTGAAATTGAGAATAGAAGTTACCACCATCCTAAGGATCACCATTTCTGATATAGCAAGAAAACTTCCCAACCTTGTGTAGAGAAGACTTCTTTAAGAATAGGCACTTGCGCAAGGAACTCAGGCTTTAAGAATAGGCACTTGCTCACCACCCTAGCCACCTTTCTTGATGAGAAATGTACTTTGTGAAATTCTTACATATTGGGTTCATCATACATGTGGAACTTAGTTTTCTTGTCTATGAGCTTCAATTGACATCCCATAATGAAGGTTTGGGCTTGTGAAGAGAATGATAACAGAGGTTTGATCTTGGAGAAGAAGAGGAAAAATGTTTGGCGAGTAGAAGGTTGTCTTTGTGTGTCACGGCCCAATTTAGGCACGTGACCAGCACGTGAGAAATCTTATTCTCATGCAAGCCTTTTTGACTTGTTTACTAATTTTACATGCATACTCTGCTCTAACATTCATGAAAGATAGAAAATTTTCTCTTTTTCTGCATATAAATCATCTGTTCTCTAGAATCAAAATCATTATATTTAAAATCTTGTAATAGTCTCTCGAATCTCAAAATCATGAATTGTCTATACATACAAATCATATAACTTTGTCAAATGTCTAGGTCGTTATATACAAATCAAAATATAATCTTAATATGCTGAATGCAAAAACAAACATGCTCTAGGTCTGGGATCCTGCCGGTAATGTACTGGAGCACTCTAGGTAACTATAACCACTTCACCTAAGTGAAGCTTACCACTGAAACTCTAGAGCTGGTAGGGGATGATGATTGAGAACACTCTGCAGTAGTTGCTCTATCTGTGGAAAAAGAGAAAGGAGAGGGGTGAGTTTTGTTAACAAAACTCAGTGAGTGAATCCTCACCTGAAACCCCCTTCCATGCGACATCAAGGAAACAATGCATAATATCATAAAACATGAATAATATAAGAAAATATCTCACATAACCAAGTATAAATTTATTTCTTGAAGTCTTGTATCATCATCATGTTATAACTTAAAACAATTTTCTCTGAATTTATTTTCATACCTGAAATCGTACAAACAATGCAATATAGTAGCTCCTAGAGAAACAGTAATCTCTGAGTATAAATGTCTAGTCATATCTGGGCGTTATGTATCGCCGTCCCCAATATGACAATAAATCTCTGAATATAAAGGTATGATCACATCTGGGCGTTACGTATCGCCGTCTCCAGTGTGGCAAAACATCCTCTGCTATCTCTGGCCCGGGCTACTTGGTACCAAGGTTAACGGATTTACTGCCGTTAACACACAGCCTGTTTCTCTATAGCTACCCTCTAAACTAATCAAATAAATCCATTAAAACTAAAACCTTTAAATCCTTTTAATTCTCTAAGAGCTCTGAATCTGTCTGATTCTAACAGTCTGACCTTAGCATAACTGTGGCTATGAAATCATGCCCAAGGGATCACCCTTTGTAGACATCTGTGATTTCATCAACTCACAGAATATGTATCTGCCAACTGTTCTGAATCTCATGAAGACTCAAGCTCTAAAACCTTTGATTTACTTTCTAAAACACAATTCAAACCATTAAACTTATTATACCAAAACTCTCAATATCATGTTTCCAAAATAGCTATGTTCCAAATCTCAATTCCATTCTCTTCTCTAAATACCATTTTCAAGTATTAAACATTCATAGAAGCTTTTCATAATCATCATTATTATCAAATACACTTAAAATCAATCAATCAAGCATGGTCCCATGAGTTTTCTCAAAAATACATTTCATGCTCTAAAATCAATAGCTCTAAAACATATAATCCAACAGTAGTTTCAAATCCTTGTACAGTAATTCTCGAGAATCAATCATTAAATCATGCTTTCATGAAAATAACTCTAATGAAAAATATAGAAGTCACAGATGAGAACCCACTCACCTGGAGGGATGAACAGTGAAGGAATAGTACCAACAAGAACTCTAGGAAGCAGGAATGACACTGATATCTGCTATAACGATCAATATACACTAAATTAATCTCTAAAGTCTCTAACTAACAAGATTTTAACTCTAACCATGGTAGAAAAACACCATGGCATGAAAAACCATAAGAACCCTAGGTTTAACCCCTTAGAACTTGAGAAATAGGAAGAGAAAGAGACAAATCAATAAGCTACACATACCTTAGTTCCTTAGAAGGAAGAAAAATGGAGTTTCAATGGTGGAAAGGTGAAGAAATGAGGTGGAGCAGGAGAGGAGCCACGTTTTTCTACAGAGGAGGGGGTGGAGGAGGTGTTTTGGATTAAATGAATGTTCTAGACCCTGAACAGGGGTTTTTAAGTCATTTGTTGAGCGCTTAGTGCTGCAGCACTCTTAGCGCTGCGGCATTCACCCGAGAGTATATCGCGCACCGCCTTACTGTTCTGTTGACCGCTGTAGCACTCTTAGTGCTGCAGTGCTCGCCAGAGAGCATAAAAATTCACTTCCATCGTTTACTGACATTTGCAGCGCCACGTAATGGATTTTCACTATCCAGGATAGTTTCTCACTCCCAGAACAGTCTCTATAGTCTCCCTCTCTCTAAAACTACTTTATTACATTTCTTAATTAAAGTTAAAGTTAAAAGGAAATAAATGATTTAACTTTTAAACATAAATGTAAATAAGGGAATACCCCCTATTTGGATTCAAATAAAATATTTAAAAAATCAAAATCCAAACCAATCAATATCTAAATTTTGGGTTTTAGTTCAAATCTAAAAATTTTCACAGTTTTATAAACTCATCGGCTAAAAACAAAACGTTTAAAGGTTTCAAAAATTTTCTTAAAAATCGCTCTTTAACTCAGTTTTCTCTAGGGAACAATTACCAGGACTTTTGGTCCCAAGAATGTGACTCTATCATATGGCCCTCCAAGAAGGTCTAGGGTCCAGACTTAGCAAAAATTTAAGACTCGAACTGCCAGGTAGGATTCAAACTGACAGATAAGGGTGACTGACGCTCTTTTTGTTCAAAACTTTTGTCTAACTCTTTTATTTAAAATTTGGGGTATTACATTGTGAAGGTTAGAGGTGTTTAACATAGTAAGAAGAAAGTTATAGAAACATTTAAGTTGAGGAAAAATGTTAATGAAGTGGTTAAAATTGAGAAGTGGAGGTTACAGTGTTTGTGGAAGTTTTTGGGGAAGAAGGAAAAGAGGATTCGATAACTATTAAATGATGGGAAGAGTAGAAGGTATAGGAAATATTCCTACCATTAAATGTACATTAGAAAGTGAGAATACTTTTTGAATCCTTTTTTGAACTTCAAAGACTTGAAAACTTTCTAACAATTTCTAATCTCATCAAATGAAGCACTAAGCATTCTGAACCTGTCTTAAACTTTCTAAAGATATTTTTGAAGCGAATAAAGTACTGTCTGATCCTAGAAAGTAGTTTCTAATCTTGCATAATGTAGTATTCACAAATTAGCCTCAGACAAGAGTCATGATAGGGACTTCCAAAAGTGTAATGTATGTTATGAATGTCATGTAATGCAAGTTTTCAAAAACTTTGCAATTTTAGAAGGTCTTTCAAATAATAAAAATGATATTTAGTTAATGGTTTAGTGAGTATGTTAGAAACTTGTTCCTCTATATTCACAAACTTTAGTTCAATATCAAGTTTCTATACATGATCCCTTTTGAAATAATGCTTTACATCTATGTGTATGGATCTAAAGAGTTTAATAGGATTTTTGGCAAGGTTTATAGTACTAGTATTATCACATAAGATAGGGATTTGGTTATACCTCAAGTGATAATCTTCAAGTTGATTCTTATCCATAACATTTGAGTGAAACAATTTGTAGCAACTACATATTCAGCTTTTGTGGTTGAGAGAACAATTGTATTTTGCTTCTTGTATGACCAAGTTATTAAGTAATCTCCAAAGAAACAACAACAACCACTTGTACTCTTCCTATCAACTTTATCTCTAGCAAAATCAATATCACAATATCCTACAATATCACTAGAAGTACCTTTCTTATGCCAAAGGCCAAGATTAGTACTACCTACTAGATATCTCAGAAACCTTTTCATAGCATTTAAGTGTGATTGCTTTAGCTTAGATTGAAATATAACACAAATTCCTACACTTAATTGACTGTCAGGTCTACTAGTAGAAAGATAAAGTAATAAACCAATTATACCATATATGTCTCTCCATTCTCGTTAGCATCAATGACTTGAGAAGGATGCATAGGAGTGCTCATTAGCTTTGCTTGATACATTTTGAATCTTTTGAGGAGTTCCTTTGTATATTTTTCTTGATGAATCAAGGTTCCTTCTTTTTGTTGTTTGGTTTAAAGTCCAAGAAAGAACTTTAATTCTCCCATCATGCTCATCTCAAATTTGTAACACCCTAAATCTTAACCCAAGACTACTAGTATGTACTTAGGTTAATCTTTAGAATATTACCTCTTGGTCTCATTTTTTACTTAGAAAATACTTTGCTGAAATATGGGTATAATTTTTCTTTTTGGAATTAAAATCAAAGTGAGAGCCACGCACGAATCTTTAAGAGGAAGCATAACGAAACATATAAGCAAGCATAAAGAAACACAACATATCATGGGAACATCAACTGAACATAGATATATATATAATGTGCCTACCCAAAGGGCAGGACTATTTGATACATCAGGGAACAGAATACAACTGAAGAATGAATACACGGAAATCATAAAAAGCAAATACAAGAGAAACAACACCCATACCCATGTGCACCTAGAGTAGACAACCTCATATTCAAAAGAAGGTTTGTCCTCAACTATGTGGCGTGTGTGCACTAACTGCTACCCCTCCTATGTCTACTCCTGCTGGTCTGAGTACTGTGGGGTCGAGTCGATCCACTGACGAATCTCGGCGGGAGTGGTCGAGCGCATCATCGGGGCATGTCCACCACGGCGAGGGCGCATAGATGGCCGACGAGCCAACCTCGGCTGGACCACCGTCTCCTCACTCCCAACCCTCATCGGTGGGGGAGCGGGACTGGAGCGCCAACTGTACATGTGTGACGGCGGGTCCTCGGATGGGTCCGTCTCTGAGTACTGGGTACGAGGCACATACTCTGGGTAGTAGCATACCGCTGATGTCTCGGGCTCTATGCGAAGAATCTGCTCATCGCATGGTCTAGCTTGCTCAAAAATCCCGTTATGATGGTAAGGAGCAGTCGGGGTAAAACGGTAAGTCGGGATTGGATGCGCGAAGGGTTGTCCCATAAACATGAACACTCTAACCGTGCAGCGACCCTCAAAATGGTATGACCCAAGTGCCGGGTCATGGTGCAGCTCGCATACCGGGGTGTCGATGAAGAGTACGAATGTCGCCATCTGAAGATATGATGGAAGAAAAGAGAGAGAGAATGAGAATCTTTCTAAAAGAATTCTCAGTAGGGTTATCCCTACCTAGGTGACATCGTCACATCCTCAGGAACCTTGGGTTTATTTCTAAAAAGGCGTGCATGCATATAAATTCCTTTTAAGTTAGTTTTCTAAAGTGTTATTTATCCAAGGTCCGTCATATTTTACAATGTGTCTTATGACTAAGCATAAAATATACTAATGATATGAATGCATCATAAAGGTAAACCAAACAATAGAATAACTAAGAAACATTAGAACATTAGCATAAGTATAGTATATGTGACATTGTTAACTTTAACTTTCATCTCATGGGGCCGCCCTAAAACATCTCTAGGTTATGAGCTCATACCTTAACTAGTAGTCACTAGTTCTTACTTATCCTATGATAAGCGTAACATACATAATTCCCGACTTAAAGTACGGGCTAGGGGGCAAATTAAGGATCACCTCTCTTAGGGTCATTTCCTCTTTGAAACGCTCTACTAGCAACTAGTGCATCGTAGTTTTGTCTGCTTTGGCAAGCTCTATGTCAATACCCTCACGGATTTGTTTTCTTGGGGGTGCTCGGCTAAACCGGTGTCACCCAGGAAGGCATCTCAGTGTTGTGTCACATTTAAATTCTCATAAAGTGTTAATTCATAGATACATCATTATTCATTACATAAATCTTTTTCATAGCATATACATCATCACATGAAAATTTCTTCATAGTATATACATAAAGCTACAGCATATATATTATCACATAATCACACCTTAGACAATCATACATACAAACTCCCAAGCTTATTATGTTATAAACCTATAGTATGTTATGCTTTGGTTCTTTTGAGTCTTAAACTTGTAAACTAATTGTTCTAGTATTATTCTTAACCTCTCGCACACCTATAGGTTCACAACTAATAAATTTTACTAATTTTTATGCTCAAGGACCTATCCAAACAGCACTATGCAGATTTAGACAGCTTTATATTTGTGTGATTACGGGGTTCTAGAAATTACGGTTTAGACCCTTAAAGTCTTTAATTCACATTCTAAGTTAAAAACCTAGTCTCTTGGGAACCTATGAGGTTATAACTAAGTATTTCTCACCTCACACTATGGTCAAGAACATCTCTAAACCTCAAGGATGCAGAATTTGAAATCCTAACTTTACGGGTACCTAGAAGTCACAACAAAGACCCTTTTTAAGTTTAGTTTGCTCCTAAGGCTTCAAGATTAAGTCCTAAACCAATTATGAGTCATTCCTACACATTTAAACTAATTTAAAACCATGATTATTAGATCTAAACCTTGCTGGACAGAATCCAGAAAATTACATAATTAAAGGATCTAGAACTCTCAAATTAATTCTTTTCTAGTTCCTAACTTATCCTATCTTTCACATGTGAGTCTTAACATTATTTTTACTCAAACATAGGCACATTACCATCATTAAAACAGTACATACAGTGGCAGTAAAGACCAAGGAAGAACCGAAAATATACTTCTCCATAAAAGGCATAAAACATAATTTCTAAAGCACATAAAATACTAGTTTCTCTTGGAACTATTTTAGAACTTTCAAAACTCATTTATAAACATTTTTAACACCTAAAATCATGAGAGTATTTAAGAGGGCAGTGACCAATTTATCTTTGTCTCAATAGGCCCTAAATTCATAAAACTTAGTTCTATGCATTCCTTAAACTCTTGTAAGCTTGGAAAAATTATGAAACATAGTCTCAAATACTTAGAAACTTCAAGACCTCTTGGGGCCGAAATATGAACCGAGGAAAATACATATTGTTAGACCTTTGATGAGACAACAATGGGCAAGTCTTTGAGCTCTAGGTTCATTTAGGTGATGACATAAAAATAAACATGCTTATGCACTTATTTTAGGTTCCATTAGAAAGTAAAGTGATAGCACAAAGTAAATATGAATGCAACTCATTATTATCTTAGTATTAAGTGAGAACTTGAAATATAAACATGATAATGCATAGCTTGAAATATAAACATAATAATGCAAGTTCATTCATTATCTTAGTATTTAGTGATAGCAAGGAAGTAAACATGATATGCAAAGCATAAAGTAAACATGATGCAAGGTTCATTTTATGATTAACTAGAGCTCATTCAAGACTTTAACATGATAACAACCCAATACAATATCTCAAAGATCACAACACAAAAACCGAAAGTCATATAAAAGAGAAAGAAAGTGAAACTACGTCAAGTTCTTTATTAAATACCCAAAACCCCTATCTAGAGAAAAATCTCTAGAACATGCCGGCCAACTTTAAGGTTGACAAGGGTAGGCTTGGGTTTTTTAGAAATCCTTAGATTAATTTTCTTAAGTTGAAAAACCATGTGAGCTAGATATCATATAGATGAAGTTACAAGAAAAGGAAAACTCAAGCTTTAGAGGTTTCTTTGAGATGAACACAATGTCATCATCTAGAAACTCTCATCATCAAGCTATCATACTCATAATCAAGGCCTCATGGCCGAAATGAAAAGAAAAGGAAAAACAAAGGAAAGTTCAAAAAGAATCCAAGAGGAAACTAGAGAAAAACACTTTCTTGAGCAAAACAAAGTTTGAAAACAAATCCCTACCTTGTGATGAAGGTAAAAGCTTGGACTTGAAGATGGAAATAAGATGAGCAACACCTCCTAGGATGGTGATGATGATTTGGCCTTGATGAAAGAAAAAGGAAGGAAATGTGTTTCAAGTGAAGTTGTGTTTGAGGTGTGGTGTTTGAGAGGTTTGATGATGGTTCAAGGCTTTGGGGTGGTGTTTGATGGTTGAGAGATGATGATGAGATGAAGAGATGAAGAAGATGAAGATGAAAAGAAAGGAAGAACACTCTTGAAACTTTGAGAGAAAAGAAAAACTTAGCAAGACAACTCTAAAACTCTAAACTTAGCAAATGCTTCAAGGTGCAACAAGGCTATCACAAGCATCCTATTTAAGCATCCTATTTATAGAAAAAAAAACCATGGGCTCATCAAGGGGAGGGATTAGCCGTGTGGTATTGGAGGGAAAAGGGAGAGGAAAATATCTCTTACACAAGGTCATTCAAGCATGGTTTGAAGTATGGAAGCTATGCTACAAAGTATGGCTTGATATGAGTTAATTTCCTATCAAATTTTTATGAAATTAGGCTTCTAGAAACTTTACATGGCTGGAACTTTTCCAGCCACAAATAAATGGGAAAAATGGGTTGTTTTGATTATTTATTCATGTGGAAATTCAAGCTTGATTGAAAGTTATGACAAGGTATAGTGTATGTGACTTGAGGTATGGCCTTGGAGTGTTGAAAAATTGAACATGTGATGCATAATGGGGAGGGAAGCTCATGGTCAGGTCTGGGCAGCAGAGTCGGGTGAGTTTTGACCATTTAATTGGGTGTTAATGGTAGGTTTAGATGTGTATTAACTTAGATACAAGGTTAGGAATGGTTAAGCTTAAGTTTAGGTAACTAAGAATGTGATTTAGGGAGTTTATGACAAGTTTAGGAGTGCTCATACATCATTAAAGAATTTAAAACTCATTTGTGAATAAACAATGTGTAACACAATTCCATGATTTAAGGAATTGGAAAGAGAAAACACTATTCAAGATTATATGACTAGGTATCTTGAAATTAAAATATGATTTTAGGTTGTAATTAAGCACTTTTTGGTCTTAATCAAGTTTAATAAATTATTTTGACTCAAGATTAATTAAGGAAATTAATTAACCTTCGATTAGAGCCTAATATTGCTTAGGTTTGCTTAATCACGTGATTAAGCGTAAAAACACGAAACTAGGGGCAAAACCGTAATTTTGCACTAATTTTGCCCGGGACTTCTAAAATTAAAATTGAGGTCATATAACACATAAAAACGCCTTTTAAAACCATTTGGAGAAGTTTCGGGTTCTCCCGGAACTTGCAAATGGGTAAAACACCGCAGGGGCGTTTTGGTCATTTTGACCCGAAAACTCGAAAAACGAGATTTTCGATCCCGGGAAGGTACACAAGTTATCTAATCCCCTTCCAACATTGAGTTTTCCCTTCGAGTACTACCGAACCGACTTTCCTCGAATTCCAGGCTGAAAATGACCTAAGGGGCATTTTGGTCATTTTCACTCTAACAGAAAAATCGGGGCGTTACAAAGTTCACTTTGCATGAGTTTAGAAAAATTCTTACACAAAGAATGATTAGTAACCCCAAAAATTATATCATCAACATAAATTTGAACAATCAGAAAATTATTATCTTGAAATAAAGTAAAGAGAGTAGTATCAACATTACCCTTTTTGAACCAATTCTTAAGCCAAAAGGTAATGAGTTTGTCACCAAGCTCTAGGAGCATGTTTAAGTTCGTAGAGTGCCTTTGTGAGCTCAAAGACATAGTTAGGAAAAATTTCATTACCAAATCCTACAGGTTGCTTTAGATAAACTTCCTCAGAGAAAAAGTCATTTAAGAAAGTAGATTTGACATCTATTTGATAAAAAATGAATCTTTTATAGGCTACAAAGGCTAGAAGCATTTTGATAGCTTTCAATTTTGCACTAGTGTAAAGGTTTCATTATAATCAATCCCTTCTTATTGATTGTACCCTCAAGCAACCAATCTAGCTTTATTTTTTACCATTTTCCTAGGCCTACCAAGCTTATTTCTAAACACCCATTTGGTATCTATGATAAATTTTTCTTTAGGCTTCTCTACAAAGGTCCAAACTTTGCTTTTATTAAACTGGTCCAACTCTTCTTGTATAGCCTTTTCCTAGCTTTAGTTACTTAGGGCCTCATCAACATTTTTTGGTTCAAATGTTGACAAGAAAGAATAGTTTGTCTCATTTTAGAGTGATGACCTTGTTCTTACTCATTGAGAAATGTCTCCAATGACTTGATTTTGAGAAACTGCCTTTATATCATAAACTCCTTTGTAGTTTCTATGACCAACTTGATCTACAACATCATTTGGATAATTTAAGGCTTAGTAGCATGTTCAGAAAGTAGACCATCTTTAGAACCACATTCTTACAATGAAAAGATGTTTTTGTTTGATTGACTTTCTCATAGAAATCACAAGTGGAGTCCTTGTCATAACTGATTTTTGGCTGAATTTTGACAAGTTTGGCTTTCTGAGATAATTCAAAAATTAATCTCATATGAGCATATCCTAATTTTTTATGCAATAGCCACTTATCATCCATAAATGGTGCTAAGCATTTTACATTTTGATCAAAGAGATCATCTAAGAATAACACATAGATGCCATCATGCCTCTCTTACCAGAAAGAATAACTTTGCCATAAATTGGATTTAACATATGAAAGCATTTAGTTTCAAATCAAACATTAAAGCCTTAGTCACAAAATTGACTAATGCTTAGAAGGTTACAAACTAAGCCATCAACCAAAAGAACATTAGAAATAAGGTGAGAGTCATCCTTATCAATATTATTTATGCCAGTACCTTTAGCTCTACCACCATCTCAAATTTTACACAACTAGAGTTCTTTGGTTTCAACTTTCTCAGCCACTTTCTCTTGCTAGTCATGTGTCATGAACAACCACTATCCATGTACTAATTTTCACCTTTTCAACATGTGTGCTAAGACACACTTGCATCATGAGTGGTTTTTACTTTAGGTACCCACATATTCTTGGGTACTATTGTGTTAGTGACTCTGACAAGGTTGGTTCTAACCTATCTCTTTCCCTTATTTAACATAGGACATTTATTAGGTAGATGACCTTTTTTGTAACTATAAGCACAAACAAAATTGACTTTAGCTTTCTAAGATGAGCTTGCTACAAAATTTTCATCCATCATTTTCTCTTATCCAAAGCCAATGTTTTGAAAATATGGTCTCTAAGCACTAAGCAGCATGTGTAGAAACTTGGAACCATTTACCATTTTCTCAAGATCATATTTGCAAAGTTTTGAAATTCTTTCAACATCAAAACTTCCTTTTGGGCATTCTGATCATTTTCAAAAACTTTAGTTTCTTAGGCATTCACTGTAGCATTTAAAACCATGATTTCTCCTTTCAAATCTTCATTCTCAGGCCTTAGATTCTCATAATCTATTTTGGCATTCTTTAAGTTCTGAAGTTGCTTTCTAATGGTTTTTCTTAATAGAAATATAATGACACGTAAGAGTTTGAGAATTTTCCAGCAACTCATCATATAACCTTAATAGCTCATCATATGAAATTTCAGGTTTAAAGAAAGGTTTTTTACCTTATTCTTTTATTTAGAGACATCACCTTTCATGAAGTACGAATGTGCATCATCATACAAAATATCTTGGGATTTAGAATCCTTTTTATCATCTTCAGAATCACTCCAAGTTCCAAGCATGCCTTTCTTCTTGGATGTGAATTACTTTTGAGAGCCTTGAGCTCGGGACAATTAGTTTTCAAATCTTTCTCTCCACAATGATAACAATTTACATTCTGAAGTATTTTCTTTGCTTTCTTATCTTTTTTGAAGGTTGATTCCTCCTTTTTATTGAGTTTGCTTCTCCAAGATCTTCACATCTTTTTGGATAATATGGAGATCTTATCTATATCTTCTTCAGAATCTTCATTAGATTATTCTCCTTCTTTAGAAGCTTTTGCGGCTTTCATAGCTTTCCCATGATTTTGTTTCTTGTGGGAGGTTTTGAGAGCCATAGACTTGTTTCTCTTGATGGTTTCACCATGAGCTTCAAATAAGACCACCTCATGAGTCTTCAATGAACCTATGAGGGTATCCTAGCTAAGAGTTTTGAGGTCCTTAGTTTCTGTGATAGTTGTAACTTTGGAAAGCCATTTTGAGAAAAGGCTTTTGATGATCTTTCTAAACATCTCAACATTTCTATATGTCTTGCCCAAGCCTTGAGTTGATTTATGATGTGCATGAATTATGTGATCATTTGATCAATATTCTCATGTTCTATCATTCGGAACATTTCATATTCATGAACCAACATAATAATCTTGGATTTTTGGTTTCACTTGATCTATTCATTCATGAAGCATTTGCAATTTGTCCTAGATTTCTTTGGTTGTCCTAGAAACTATAATCTTCTCATACTTAATTTTGTTTAAAGCACAAGTAAGAAGATACTTTGCTCAAGAGTTCATTTTACTTTGCTCAAGAGTTCATTTGAACCTTAGCTTTTTGTTGAGTAGTCCATCTATTCATTGGAATTTGTTTTACTATTGAGCATCCACCTTCTTCATTTTAGACAAATATATTTTCTAGAGGCTTTTCAGTTGGAATACAGTCACCATTTTGAATAATGTCCCACAAGTCAAGACTTGTGTACTTAATGAAGAACTTCATCCTATCTCTCTAATAGGCATAGCCTCCACCATCAAAGAAGGGGGCTTGCTAATGTCCTTTTGTAATCTGTACAGTATTATGGGCCATGGCATCTAAGGATCTTTTCCTTAATAGCTGTTAGGAAGCTCAACCCTTTAAAGGCCTGAACCATAATGCCAAATGTAGGTAGGGTGAAGGATGCATGAAAAGAGGGTTAAATTACACAACTCAAAACCTTTTAGTTTTTGAAACTTTAAAAAGATTCTATCAACTGCAAAACACGAAGGCAACAGAAAAACAAATTAGTTAGCTTCAAAAAGTAGCTTTCTGAAGTGTCTAGAAACACAAATACATTCAGGAAGTGATCAACAAAGTTATTAAATCATGCACAAAGAAGATAGTAACACACAAGATAGATAAAGAGAGATAAAGTATGAAGAAGATCACACAAAAGATTTATAGTGGTTTGGCTGAGCTTGCCTACAGTTAGTCTTAACAAAATTTGTTGAAAGCTCCACTAAAAACACCTTTCTTGTACAAGAGGTTGCAAAGACAATCTTTCTCTAGCCTTCTCAAGCTAACCACAGTGAGCAGTCAGTGCAATTAACCCTCACACACATGTCATCTTTCTTTAGCCTCTCCAAGTTATCACAATTGATCATTACTAGATCAAGGTACAAAATATATTAAGCTTTTGGTTTTTCACTCAAAACTCACTTAAGTTTCCTAAGATGTGTATCAAGGGCAAGGAAAACACTTGAGAGACTTTCTTTCTAAATTTTCATAGAAATATGTTAGCTAATAATTCCTAGAAAGAATATTTTGACTTCAATAACTAGATTTATATGAAGAACAGAGTTTAGAAAGTATAATGCAAACTTAAATATTTCAATACGTGAAAGTTCCTTCCATCTTGAATGAATGGTTCTTTTATACTTGCAATTTGAATAAGACCATTTATCCTTGATTTGATCACCATCATACATGTGTTGATCATAGGTTGTGTACCTAGGATTAGTTTTCCAGAAGTTGTATTCTGAGCTGTGTTAGTGACAATATCATAGTACAAAAGAAGTTTGTCCCATGTTCCTTGTGTAATGTAAATGCCTCAAAAATGTCTTCCAACATCATATTTGCTTTTTGAACTTCTCAGTTCATGAGATCTTCACCAATGATGTATTTTTTCAAGTAAAAGGCCAATATGCCACAGGTAGGTTTCATATTCTCTTTGACATAATATCTTCAGTTTCTGATGATACGTTTCATTTTCTGAGCTATTCTAGCTCATAATGGGCTTCTTTCTATTGTAGATGTGAGTCTCCATTGAGTTTTTTTTATTTTTCTTTACATGAACAAAATCAAGTTTGGTAGAGATATTCTTGATTTGATAAGAATAACCATGGTTTGATGCTTGTCATGTCACTTTCTGATGTTCCCAACCACTTTCTGATACTCCAGTTCTACCTTCTTACGTATCTTGGAGATAATAACTTGCTTTTTGAGCAATTTTTCACACTTTTAAAATTGTAAACTCTTTGAATGAGTTTTATATCATGTTATATCTTGGTAGGATGATTTATATCTCAAGAAATTAGTTACATATGACATGACAAAGTGTCTGTTTAACTCTTAGAAACTCATGTAAATCATTAGTTCTTTTTTCAAAATATTTTATCAAAATTTGATTTGTTATCACTCAAAATTCAAGCTTTGAGAGCCTTTTCAAGGGTTTTGAAGCTAACAGTAAAGATCAAGCTTTATCAATATGAGTTTGACTGTGGGGTCAAGGTCCAGTATTTACATAGCTTTTACTTTTAGCACTAAGTAGGACACTCCTCAAGGGCTTGTTGTGACCTTGGTTGATTTGTCCCAACACATTCGAGGTCTTCGTTCAGATATGAAAGGATGAGAACTAGTTGATGATGAACGCACTAGATAGCCCATCAAAGTATGGATAGATCCAGCGAGAAATAAGGCAAACTACGGCAAACCAAGGCAAAGCCAATTTTTGTAGAAAGGTAGGAAAAGTTGTATAGAGACTAGGTCCGTAACTCTATTGAAGAGCATCATAAATTTGAATATCATGATATGGGTCCATGGATCCCCTATTTCATCATACCTCTTTAGAATGATCAAAAGCTTGAAGATGTTTAGGAGATCCATAGCCATGATGAAGTCTGAGAATGATACAAAATGAACTAAAGTAAAGTGGTCTGTACATTGTATTGGTATTGTACGTTACCTTAAGATTTACCTTAGAGTGAGAAACCCTGTCATCTTCCCTCGTAGGGCTTTTGTTCTAGGCATTGTTAGGATCATTCTACTTAGACTCCCTATTCACTTGGGTTTGGGTTAAGTCAAGAATTTGGGAGGCCATTTGATTGTTCTTGGTCATGATTTTCTTGTTTTTGTCCACAATCTGATATTTCTTCTGTTTGTACAAGCAAATGATGATGAGGGTTCATCCATGGTGGGGTTTGGCATGTCTCAATTGCCTTGGATGTTGAAGGCATTGGTATGGCTGTGGGTGGTAGAAGACATGGTGATCATTTCTTGTGAGGGTAGCTTAGTTACCACCCCACAATGGGCACCAATGTTCTTACCAAGAAGTCTAGCAAAGGTTGGTCTCATCCAGTGGTCGTGAGAGCGGTAATGGGGGACATGCAAAAAAAATTCTAATGCTCAAGCTAGTGTATGAAAGAGGGATGATATAATTGCAATATGAATAATTGTCTAATCATACCAACATCCCTTATATAATGAGACTGTTATGTGACTAAATCTAAAGTAGATAATTCCCCTGTTCCCTTATATAAGGAGATGTAATAAATTATGCAAGTAATAAATATTCATAATATCAATGATCATAAAGGCAAGATACATCCTAGATTTATGCCATTCACCATATATGCACTAAATCTAGTAAAAATCTACGTAACTCGCGAGGGATCAAGCCCAGATTCGTGGAGGATCCTCTCTGGGATTTTTGTCACATGAGCGAGCTTTGGGACTCATGTCCTAGTTATCCACGTGTGGGCCAAGGCATATAACCCATAAATTTTGTCTAGTAAAATACATGTAAGCATTTTGGTAGTTTTTTTTTTTTTTTGCTAGGATTTAGTTACTTATGAAACTCGCTTAACAAGTTGACGCTTTGTGTAATTAGAGCTCTAGTTTCATTTTTCTTAATATAGCATTCAAAAACAATTTGAAAACAGTTCTTAATTTTAAAAGTAAAAGCAAAATACTTGTTGAATTGCTATTTTTTCTGTATTAGTTTTAAAATAGCAAAATATTGTGTTGGTTTTAGGATAACTTGAAAACACGGTGGCACTAACCATAAATAAAATGATATTTTGTTTTTGGCCTCTCATCAAATCTCAAGGTTCTAAATCAGATCAGATATTGAATCGAATAAGATACTAGTTTAAAGGTTTAGATGTTCAACCAGTTTAATTAGGGAGTTAAACCAGAATATAATTGGTATATAATGAAATATATATTTATATAAATATATAAAATGAAATATATGTCATTAATATAATGAAAAATTTAATAATATATATATATATATATATATGTGTGTGTGTGTGTGTGTGCATCTACAATTTTACTACAACAATGCACATTTTATTTTGGATCAATTTTATGCTTTTACTGTGAGATGCACCACGAGTGCGATCATGAGGCACTGAGGGTGCAACGAAAACAACATATGAAGCGATTAATTGCAAATCATTTTGACTCATATTCTTATTGAAGCTTTATTTATTTATTTTGGAAATAAAAATAGCCTAAACCATGCATACACATGATATAGATGACTTCAGGAGATCCAAAATATTTCTATCAACTTAGCATAGTAAACAACCATCAAAGATGGCTTGGGTGTCTTCTTGAGTCTTGACCATGCCCAATAGTCCATGCTTGATGGCTTTGGGTGTCTTCTTGACCATGCACATTAATCCATGCTTGATGGCTTGGGTCTCTTCCTACCACAGTTCAAGTTTATGTAGGAATGAAGTCCCACATTGATTGGTTATTCAAAAGCAAGCAACTCCTTGTCTTATAAAAACCAAACGGGACACATTTTGGCCTTATAATGCATGTGAAGACCAAGCCGAGTATATAGGTAGGTTCATTTCACTATATGGGTTAATTATACTTTCCCCTTTTTACGAAGAAGTTGAAAAAATTTTAAAGTTGCAAACCAGCAGTTTGTGAAAATTGGTCTGGTTCGCCAGTTTCATCAGTTTTTACTAGTTTTTGACCGATTTAAGAAGTTTTTTACCGATTCTGAAATTCCTAGCTTTCATGACAAAACCGAACCACACGAAGGGCCGGTTCTCAGTTTAATTGGTCAGACTAGTTGGTCTGGTCAGAACCATATCAAATCTCACTAAAATAAGTTGTCTACAATTTTGAGCCTCTCATCTTGGTTTGTTCTCTGTCATTGTCCTCTATCTCTCTTTTTCGTTCTTCGCCACTCATCCTCTTATTTGATTTTTGTGCCCCTCACCGTCTGCCACATCTTGTATTTTATATATACTAGATTTATTACAAAGGAATTTAGCAAACATTTCTCACACTCATAGTACAACTCTACATCGTGAAAGTGTTTACACTAAAGTTTCACAAGCTAATCAGGCACAAAAAGCTTCAGTTTGAGTAATGAATGTATTGTCAATGATCATATTATTGTAATGGTAGTTAATATTTGATTGTGGTATCTTTGTGTTGCATGAAAATTTTGTTATATCCCTTGTGAGTGTTGTAACTCTGTCTCACCCCTCCCTAGAGCGCAGTCACTATAACACCTTTGGTTCTTCATTTTAAATACTCATCTTTTTCACTGCACTAAAAAAATAAAGTAGAAAGGTGATGGTATCAGAGTACTTAAGAAAGGGGGTTGAATTAAGTACTCTTAAAAATTTCCTGCACACTCAACACACTTTTAGTCAAATGTCTCCTGTTATCTCAGGAGATTTTTCGCGACTGAAATAGAAAGGCTTGCTGCATACTCAACATCTTTTTCGTGACTAGTTTGCTTAATTCAGATCTTTGTGAAAATAAAAAGGAATAAACACACTTTCAATAAAGCTCTTTTAGAATCTTTATAACAACCTTGTAATATGTATTTTAATAAAATGAAAGAACCAAGATAGTGATACAAAAACTTTGAATGTAAAAACATTTGGTTAAAGAAATATGTTTAAGTTTTTCTCAAAACAGCAAGTGATTAACAAATATTTAAGGAGATGAAGAGGAAAAGCTTAAGACCAAAGATTTTATATTGGTTCGGCTCTCAATCTTAGAACCTACATCCAGTCCTCACCCTCCAGGTGAGTGTATCCACTAAAATCCTTGTACAACTAGTACAAACAAGAGTGTTCTTTGATCAAGCCTCTCCAAGCTCTACCCAAGTAGTCTTTTCAATGAGCCTTTCCAAGTTGAACCTAAGTAGTATTTTCAATGAGACTCTCCAAGCTGAACCCAAGTAGTATTTTCAATGAGCCTCTTCAAGCTCAATCAACAGATTTATCTCCACAAGATAAACCCAAACAAGATATGATGTTTTCGTACAATATGCTGTATCACTCTCAAAGATATTACACTTAATACAACAGCTCAGAAAAATGCTCTCAGAATAAAATAACAACTAATACAGCAGCTGAGAGAAGAGGAATACGAGTTTCAGCTTGAATTTCGAATTTGGAGGATTGCAAAGGTATATCACTCAGTTTCTGATCTTTTCCTCTTAGCTTTGATGTCTTCCAAGTCACCTATTTATAGGAGGGTGAGAGTATGACCGTTGGGTGAGGTTTGGAGAGCTGAATCTCATTTTTCTGTTGTAATCTTTCCTTTCTGATGAGGAGACCTGCTTCTCCTTTTTGTAGCTTTTGAAATGCAGTCCAAGGCTGTCAGAAAAGAGGAAGTATTCGTTTGAGCATAAGAGAGAGAGAGACTTTGACTTGTTTGCTTTCCAATGTGTCTGATATCATAGCAAAGAATAAAGAACACACATTTCTTGTCTACTTGAACAAGTAAAGCAATGTGAATATCAACCTTTGCCATTTTTGGCAAAGCTTTTCAGCACTTCGTTTGCCTCAATCTGCTTATTTCACAAGTGTATTAATGCTGCCAACTTATATTACTTTTTCTCAACCCCAGAAACGACAACATATCTTAATCAAACTTTGAATTTAAATATGAAAACACTAAACAGAGATGATTAGACAGTTCAGTAAATTTTAATTAACTTGAAAGCATTAAGATAAAAAATACTTACCCATAGTGTTTAGTCATCATATAGGATACATAAACTAACAATCTCCCCCTTGATGACAAACACACATAAAATAGGAGAAGAGCAAAAGACAATAGATTTTTTAAAAAAATTGCTCCCCCTACAGATATGCTCCCCCTCAATATATGCAAATATTTCCCATTTAAGCTTTTTAATTTCATTTTCTTGAAGTAGAAATGCTTTTGAGGGATATTTAATTTGAATAGCAAAGATTTTCAATTTCTTCGCTAGAAGAACTAAAATGCATGAATAATGGAATTTTGCCTTAATCTTGATCTTCTTCTTCCATAAGAAAGAAAGATACAATATAGGGCCACATAGACATGCAGTCATGCACAAGGAGGAAAGTCATGCAGCACATGATTAGGGATAATACAAGTCCATTCAGTTCAATCAGCATGTTAAGCAATCAATGACTTGTATTAACACGTCAAGCAAGACACATATATACATAAAATTTTCAAAATTGGCAATGCAAACAGTGTTTCATATTATCAAGGCAATTGCATATATTATTTCACTATGCAGTGTGTATCAAAGCAATTTGTGATCAAAAACAAAAGAAAGTGTATGAGTTATATATCAGAGCAGTGGAGATTTATCATTTATACACAACATATTTCAATACATATCAGAGCAAGCAATGTGTCAGAGCATCAAAGCAATTGCAATGTATCAATATACAAAATAGCAATTATATCATAGCAATGTCAGGGCATTGAATAATTTTGCTAATATAACAGTGTATCAGAGCATAAGCATATAAAAAATATTGTAATGTGATAGAGTATCAGAGCATTAAAGATATGTCAAGAATTATACCAATGTGTATCAGAGCATTAAAAACAAATTCAAGAGGCAATATAATTTCAAAAGAAGGTTAAAATCACCTCTTTTTTTTGTGTCGTTGTCTTCTTGTCTGCCTTCTTGTCTCCTATGTGATCTTGGCCTAGTTTCATCAGTTTTGCTTTTGATCTTGTCCTTCCTATTTCTTTTGACCTTGCCCTCCCTATTTTTCATCACTCCCCCTTTTGTCATCAAGGGAGAACTTGGAGGCATCTGCTGAAAAGACTCATAGGACCAAACAAAATACTAGGCAAATAGATATGATAGTTATGATCATAGATAATTATCCGAAGTGCATAGGCCTAGCAACTAATAGAAATTTCTTAGAGTTATAGTGCAAAAGCATGGTGCAGAAATTAAAGACAATTGTTCAATTAGAAAATAAAATAACTAAAATCCAGGAAAGTCATAAGATGGAGCCAAGGATGTCATCAAGGGTCCGAGAGAATGTCCTCATCATCATCAGGGGCCTACTCATCATCGGATGGCACTTGTTTGAGATGAGACTCAATCATCCTCCATTTATCGAAGGCTTCTTGCATATTGCATGCAAACGTGTTGTGCTCCCTAGTGATGGATGTAAACATAAATCGATGCATCTCAGTAAATGAGATGAGCTTAGTGACAAGCTCTTTCATGACATCCTTTAGTGAGAAGGTTCTGGATTCCTTGAAGGATTTTGGGTAGTGGTAGGTGGTGCGAACAGAAGGTTGGAAATCATCATCACTGTCATCATTCGCAGTCTTCTTTGGTTTGCCTTTGCTAGAAGGGTCAACAACCTTTTCAACAACCTTTTCTTGAGGTTTTCTTCTTCCCGTGAGAATGCAAGTCACCGGTTCAAATGCTTCATTTGTCAAATCCACTTTAAAATGCTTGAAAAAACAAGTAAGAAATATAGCATATGGCAGGGATGTATCCCTAGCTATCACAGTTATTTCACACATTGCCTTAATCATCATGTGGCCGAAGTTCAGAGGACAGTTAGTGAACAAACAATAAAGAATTAAAGTGTCCATGAAGGAGACTTTTCAAAACTATCATTGCATGGAAAAATGGAGTGAGAGACTATGCGATGGAGTTGAGCCCATGTGTGTCCCAAGGCAGCATGTGTTGGCTTATTTTTTAAAAAATCATGAATATTTTCACAGATAGTAACCACGACATCATTATAAGAAAGGTCGAAATCATCTTGATTTTCCAGCTATTTTGTCAAACAAGAAGGTTTTCTGTCTTTGTTAGGAACATACAGTACGGTTTCAATAATATCAGGACTGATAAAGATCCTTCTTCTTTTAACATGAGACACTAAGGCTCCGTCAATGTTGAGCCAGTTCATGTTAGAGTAGAAAATCTTAACCAAGTCAGGGTAAACATTTTCATGAATATCAAAAAGGGAAAGCCAGCGACAACATTCAAAAATATAGAAAAAGTCAAGGCCTTTGTCTTTGAAACTATTTAAATCAACAAGAAAAGATGGAGTTATAGGTCAATTAGCAATAGCGGGTAAATAGAAACCGTAGCATGCTCCAGAAACAAAGTGAAGTTTAGAAAGAAGGTGACTTTTACCACTCTATAAACCGAGTCACTTGTCCTTGCCTTTTGGAGATGAAGAACTCGCCTCTGTTTTCTTTGCTTTGCCTCTACCCACGACTTCCAACATCTCCTCATCAGAGGATATCACTTCGGTATGCTTTTTGTCCTTCATAACTGAAGCCTTTGTGCATGCCATCTCTCGCTTTGCTGCCAACTTTTGCTTGATTCTTTCAGATGGGGGATGTTTGTTTGCTGTGGTTTTCACTCAGGGCATGACACGAGAAGGAGACAGGGAGTTATGTGTGAGCAAGAGCATTGTTTACAAAGAATAGCAAAGGTTTTTGAGAAAAGAAAGGTGGTGAAGCAGGGTGACATTTCCGAGAACGAGAGAAAAGGTGGTTGAAGAGAAGTGGAGAATATGATAATCATACAAGAGAGTAAATAAGAGTTATGGGAAAAAAGGAAATGATGCCTAATTTGAAATATCCCTACTGTGAATAAATGATTTTGACAACTGTCAATATCATCTGAGTATGAAAGGTTAAAATCAAATGAGTTCATATTTGGGTTACGAGGGAATGGATTACGGCGATGGGTATTGAATAAGCTTTGGTGGTGTGGCCCAAAAAGAAATCATTAGCCCAGATTTCAAATAATAACTTCCCACAATCATTTCTTCAGATATGGGTCAGCAAATGTAGCCCCAAATGTGCCAAAGTTTCGTTGAATTTCCTTTCTCGAATTAATATAAATCATTGGGCTCTAAATATAAATTAGAGAGATGAAAGCCCAAGATTCTTTCCTTCTTTTGTTTGAAGTTTGCACCAGAAATGTTGATGTGGCTAGCCCAAATCATGATTCAGAGTCTAAGCCCAAGTATTGAAGCCTTCATAATGTCATTTAAGCCCAAAGTGATAATCAGTTTGAAAATCTCCTCTTATCCAGGAGACATATTGGCATATCTTTGATTTTCTCATGGACTTAGTACACAAATAAAGGTCACATGAATAATGAATGAGCATGACATGCTGTGATAAGAGTAATCATATGCTGGATGAGCTTATCATGCCAATTTTATCTCTTAATAAAACAAACCTCTCTTCTAGAAGAGGTTGTGTAAAGATATCAGCTAATTGATCATCACATGCAACAAATTTAACTTCAACATTTCCATTTTGCACATGTTCTCTAATAAAATTATGCTTGATTTCTATGTACTTAGTCCTAGAATGCAAAACAAGATTTTTTGACAAGTTAATGGCAGTAATATTATCACAAAATAAAGGAATATTGTCAAACTCGAAATTGTAGTCAAGCAATTGATGCTTCATCCAAATGAGTAGTGTGCAGCAACTTGATACAGCCATGTATTTTGCCTCTGCAGTGGAAAGAGCCACAATGTTTTGCTTTTTGCTGCTCCATGACACAAGAGATTCTCCAAGAAGAGTGAGAAAGCCACTTGTGCTCTTCCTATCTATTCTATCACATGCAAAATCTGCATCACAAAATCCTCTACGAGTGAAAGAGTTAGTTTTAGGATACCATAAACCAAGTGAAGATATTCCAAGAAGATATCTCAGAATTCTTTTTACAGCCACAAGGTGAGATCTCTCCTGCTATGACAAGAGATTTTTCTGATGATTCATCCGAGTTTGTCATCTCAAGTTCTGTACCTATGTTTTCTATTTGTATAGTCTCAAGATTTTCATTTTCTAGACTTTCTTCTATAAAGACAGGGTTAGATTCAGAGAAAACAACATACATGGTTTCTTCTATAGTTCTAGAGTTATTAATGAGAACTCTATGTACTTTACTTCTAGTGGAATAACCAACAAATATGCCATCATAGGTCTTTGCATCAAACTTTCCTAGATTTTCTTTGATATTCAAAACATAACATTTGCATCCAAAAATGTGAAAATAATGTAGAGTTGGTTTGATTCCATTCCATAACTCATAAAGGGTTTTCTTCAAAACTAATCTTATGATAGTTCTATTCAAAATGTAGCATGTTGTGTTTACAGCTTCAGCCCATAAGAACTTTGGTGAATCATTTTCACAAAGCATAGCTCTAGCCATCTCTTGTAGGGACTTATTTCTTCTTTCAACAACCCCATTTTGTTGGGGAGTCCTAGGACAAGAGAAGTTATGAGCTATTCCATACTGATTGCAAAAGGATTAAAAACATTGGTTTTCAAATTCTTTTCCATGATCACTTCTAATCGAAATGATAGTTGTTCCTTTTTCATTGTGAACCATTTTACAAAACTTTTCAAAGAGATCAAATGCTTCATCTTTATGAGCTAGGAATAAAACCCAACTAAATCTAGAGTAGTCATCAACAATAACCATGCCATACTTTTTCCCACCCAAACTTTGTGTTTGAGTTGGCCCGAAAAGATCAAGATGTAAGAGTTCTAATGGCCTTGAATTAGAGACAGCATCCTTAGACTTAAAAGATGATTTAGTTTGCTTCCCTTTTTGACAAGCATCACAAACTAAATCTTTTTCAAATTTGATTTTTGGAATGCCTCTAATGAAGTCCTTTTTGAGCAATTTGGATATTTAATACATGCTTGCATGTCCCAATCTTTTGTGCCATATCCACTTATCATTTTCAAAAGAAGCAAAACACTTTACATCTTGTGCTTTAAGATTATTCATGGTAATACCATAGATATTTCCATGCCTTTGGCCAATGAAAAGTATGTGGTTAGTGTCTTTTTCAACAACAATGCATTTATCTTTATCAAAGATAACTCGATAACCATCATCACATAATTGGCTAACACTTATTAAACTATGCTTTAAACTATCAACAAGATAAACATGATCAATAGTGTTAGAGGGATTTTTACCAACTTTGCCTATACCAATGATCTTTCCCTTTTTGTTATCTCCAAAAGTAACACTTCCTCCCTTCTTATTTTTGAGACTCATGAACATGGCAGCATCTCTTGTCATGTGTCTTGAACAACCGCTATCAAAGTACCACAACTCCTTGCTTTCTTTGGTTGTTGGAAGTGGTTTCTCATTGTTATCCTCATTTGCCATGAGACAAGGATTGGCTTGATCATCATCATCATCACTACTAGAGCTGCTATCATCATCTTCCCATGTGGACAGCAATCCTTTTCTTTTCACTTTCTTCGAGTTGTCCTTTTTATTGAGCAAAGCACATTCATTCTTGAAGTGTCCAGGTTGTTTACAATGATGACAATTGCCATCTCTTCTGCTGGTTTCACCTTTTTCTTTCTTGGTGAAGATTTTCTTTCCTTTGCCTCTCTTTTTCCAAAGCTTCATCATTCTTCTTGCAAAGAAACTGAACTCATCATCTTCATCCATTTCTTCATCAGAGTCAGAATCTTCTTCAACTTTGGATTTTAATGCCAACCCCTTTTTCTTCTTTTCATTCTTGAGATGAGTGGTTTCAAAAGCAATCAAATTGCCTCTGAGTTCATCATATGTTAAAGTGCTGATGTCTCTACCCGCTTGTATTGTTGTAATTTTCGAGAGCCATGGAGGAGTGAGACTTCTCAATATTTTTCTCATAAGTTCTTCATCCTCAAAGCATTTCTCATCATATCAAGTCCATTGATAATGGCAGCAAATCTTTCAAACATTTCATCAATGTTTTCTTCATCTTTCATGCTAAAGAGTTCATAATCTCTCATTAGCATATCAGTCTTTGTTTGCTTGATTTGCTTGGTTCCTTCATGTGTGACTTGTAATTTCTCCCATATTTCTTTGGAACTTCTATATCTTGAAACTTTTCTGTATTCTTCGAAACTTATAGCACTGTGCAGAAGGTTGACAGCTTTAGCACTCATCTCAACTTTCTTTTTCTCTTCAAGTGTCCACTCCTCATCGGTCTTAGGAACTCTTTGGCCACCTTGGTTTGTTGTCATAGGAATTTCGGTTCCTCTTCTAATGATTTTCCAGAGATCATAGTCAGTGGATTGGATAAATATCCTCATCCTTTTCTTCCAACAAGAGTAGTTTACTCCATTGAAAAAAGGAGGATGAGTTGTAGATTGTCCTTCGGTGAGTGTGTAGGGAATGGAGTTAGCCATCACAGGTCCTTTGAATCTTTTCCCCAAATTGTTAAACTTGTCCTTCCAGAGCCTTAGCTCTAATACCAATTGATGGTATCAAAGTACTTAAGAAGGGGGGCTGAATTAAGTACTCTTAAAAATTTCCTGCACACTCAACACACTTTTAGTCAAATGTCTCCTATTATCTCAGGAGATTTTTTGCGACTAAAACAGAAAGGCTTGCTAGTTGAGGAAAAACTGAAGCTCGTGACTAGTTTGCTTAATTCAGATCTTTGTGAAAATAAAAAGGAATAAACACACTTTCAATAAAGCTCTTTTAGAATCTTTATAACAACCTTGCAATTTGTATTTTGATAAAATGAAAGAACCAAGATAGTGATACAAAAACTTTGAATGTAAAAATGCTTGGTTAAAGAAATATGTTTAAGTTTTTCTCAAAATAGCAAGTGATTAACAGATATTTAAGGAGATGAAGAGGAAAAGCTTAAGACCAAAGATTTTATACTGGTTCAGTTCTCAATCTTAGAACCTACATCTAGTCCTCACTCTCCAGGTGAGTGTATCCACTAAAATCCTTGTACAACTAGTACAAATAAGAGTATTCTTTGATCAAGCCTCTCTAAGCTCTACCCAAGTAGTCTTTTCAATGAGCCTCTTCAAGCTGAACCCAAGTAGTATTTTCAATGAGTCTCTTCAAGTTCAATCAACAGATTTATCTCCACAAGATAAACCCAAACAGTAACAGTGTTTTGGTACAATATGCTATATCACTCTCAAAGATATTACACTTAATACAATAGCTCAAAAAAATGCTCTCAGAATAAAATAACAACTGAGAGAAGAGGAATACGAGTTTCAGCTTGAATTTCGAATTTGGATGATTGCAAAGGTATATCACTCAGTTTCTTATCCTCTTAGCTTTGATGTCTTCCAAGTCACCTTTTATAGGAGAGTGAGAGTATGACCGTTGGGTGAGACTTGGAGAGCTGAATCTCGTTTTTCTGTTGTAATCTTTCCTTTTTGATGAGGAGACCTGCTTCTCCTTTTTGTTACTTTTGAAATGCAGTCCAAGGTTGTCACAAAAGAGGAAGTATCCATTTGAGCATGAGAGAGAGAGACTTTGACTTGTTTGCTTTCCAATGTGTCTAATATCATAGTAGCAACAGCAGCACACATTTCTTGTCTACTTGAACAAGTAAAGCAACGTGAATATCAACCTTTGCCATTTTTGGCAAAGCTTTTCAGCACTTCGTTTGCCTCAATCTGCTTCTTTCACAAATGTATTAATGCTGCCAACTTATATTGCTTTTTCTCAACCCCAAAAACGACAACATATGTTAATCAAACTTTGAATTTAAATATGAAAACACTAAACAGAGATGATTAGACAGTTCAGTAAATTTTAATTAACTTGAAAGCATTAAGATAAAAAATACTTACCCATAGTGTTTAGTCATCATATAGGATACATAAACCAACAAAAGGGAACAACATTGGTCATAGAAAATAAGAGTCATGGATTTCAGTTTGGAATAAGCTTAGGTTAGAAAGATAAGTTCAAGGACTTGAGAGGAAACCCACCCAGAATCACAAAAGGTCAGGAAGGGTCTTCTTCATCTAGTTCTACTTTTAAAAATAATTTGCCAAACAAGTTTATATATTTTATTTGTCTCAAAACTTGTTTTTAAAAATAATCATTCAAACAAATTTTTGAATTTTAATCATTTAAAAACATATTTGTAAATATTGTTGCCAAACAAATTATTTTTTATCTTTTATTTTTAAAAACAAAATTTAGACATATTTCCTAAAACTATTTTAAAAATCTGAAAAAAATTAAAAACAATTCCAAACAAGCTCTAAGCTCCCCAACGTGATGACTTCCTTATTCTTCTTTGTGCACTCTCATGCCTTTTTGAACTAAGGGTATGCTTGTGAGTTGATATTTTGGAGAAGAGGAAAGGAAAGTGAAGGATTTGTACTGTAAAGTTATATTGTAAATCTCTCATTTTCCTCCCCTCTCCTCCAAAATCTCAATCTACAAACATACCCTAAGGAATTGATCTGGCTAAATTTTGTGCAACAGAAGTACACGGGATTTATGCTTGTCGGTTACAATTAGAAAATTTATTCTTTGTTGATCTAAAACTTGCCCAAATCAACGACTTCAACTGCATGAAGCATCAGTGGTCCCTAATTGCCTGGGAGCAATAACAAAATCATGTTAAGTTACGTACTCATAGTGCTAGGAAAAAAGAAAAGGAAGTAACGCGGAACGTGAAGATCAAGAAAATTGCTACCTCAAGCTGTTCAGCGTCACTTCGTTGAATATGATTTGAGCTGTGAAGACGATTTCTGAATTCACCAAACTTTAAGATGGGATATGGTCACCTTGATAAGGACATCGTACCAATAACTTCTCAAGTACCCATAAATTATATAGCAGACCTTGAAAAAATGTCATGAAGGCATTTACACTCAACTGGCTATATATTTAATCTGATTTTAATGATTGTTGAGCCAATTAAATTTAGGTAAAGCCACGCAACAGTTCTAAACTTCTTTACACAATAAATAATGTAAAACAACAAGAACAATATTATTCTGAAAACATCAAAATATTTCTCACAAAAACATTACAATAAGTGGACAAATGCAGCAAGAAATTAACAAAAACATTTTTTTCCAACACCAGTTCTGGTTGAATAGATAAAATTGCAAGAATTTCAAAATGGTGCGTGGATTGTGACACACGATGATACCTGAACAACCTAAATTCATTACTTGTAGAATAATCCAGCCAAGTTCTTTCAAACTCGTTATCGATTACCAAACACAACAGACACATCAGAGTCCACTAGACCCTTCAGAAAGAGACAGTAAAACAAAAGAAAAAAAACCCCATTCCTTCTCTCTTAATTAAAATCCAGCTCACGCTTCCAAGTAACATTCCCATTATTCTGCATTTCCGTTCCGTCCAATTCTTGCTTCTGAATTTCTTCTTAAAACACTTTCAATGGCTAAGAAACACCGAAAGCTTTTCCCCACCGAAACCACCACAAACCAAACCCAGGACTGTTCTGGCTTCTGTGACCCTGCATGCCCTTACAACTGCTACTCTTACCCTGACTACAATTTTTCCCCACCACCACCTATTGCATCCGGTGACCACTCCAGCAGTGTTAATCACATCTCCTCCTACTTGATAATCCTTGTTTCCTTATTCACTGTCATTTTTGCTGTTGTTGGATTCTACGTGATCAAAGTAAAGTGCTATGCCGATTGGTGTGGCTGGAGAATCAACGGTTCCATTCCCTCTCAATCAAACAACTCTGATGATGAGTTTCTCAATGAGAACCAAGTTGATCACCCCGTGTGGCTCATCACAACAATTGGTTTACAACAATCAATCATAAATTCCATCACCATTTGCAAGTATAGGAAGGATGAAGGGTTGATCGAAGGGACCGAGTGTTCCGTGTGCTTGAACGAGTTTCGGGAAGGAGAGACCTTGAGACTCTTGCCGAAGTGCAACCATGCCTTTCACATCCCTTGTATTGACACATGGTTGAGGTCTCACACCAATTGCCCTCTTTGCAGAGCTGGTATTGTCTCCAACAATGTCACTTCTGAAGCAGCTGTGTCTAATTTGGATTTGGTGGAGCAAGGGAACACAAACTTGGGAAGAAATCAAGAGACACAGATCGAGAATTCGCGGAATGATGAGGGATTAGACAACAATATGGTTACCAGTGTGGCCATGGAAAACAGGGCTGGAACAGGAGAAGCAAGTGAGGCACTAGAATTCACTGATGAATCATGTTTCAAGGAGCGAGTGAATGTACTCAATGATCAAACAGAGGATCAAGGGATTCAAAATGATAAGATACAAATAGACATTAGGCCTATTTCTCCAGGTCAAGGCCTTGCAAATTCTTCTTCTAGAGAACCTGAAATTTATGTCATTGATCATACAGAGGATGACACAGAATTGCAGATCGTTAGCATTGGGAAGCAAGATGGTGATGACTCAAAAACAATGCGTTGTTCCTCAATTGAGGAGTGCTTGCACTTAAGTCCGGTTTCTATGAAAAGGTCACTCTCCTGTAGTGGAAGGATTCTGTCTGCAAGAGGTTACATAAGTCTAAACTCTACATAATCTTCCCTATTGAAATTTTAAATCTATTAAACATGTACATAGCATGCCGCGGTGAGATGCCAGTGTTCAGTGACATAATGTCCTTTGTAATCTCAGCATTTTGGGGACACCCTAAACGAAGTTTTGCTTCAGAACAATAAAATGTTATATAGTAGTTGAATTTTACCGTGTTCGGGTGGCATATTAAGATAACTGTTCATATCACAAATCTCAAAGACCTGTGCCATTGAATAAAAAAGTTTTGATCCAACAACAGGGAAGGTATGATTTGAAAGAGTTCAAGACTTTATCCTCTGCTTCTGCATTATGTATTTCTAAAAGCTTGATCTTTTTCTTCTTTTTTTTTTTTTGGTTTCCTATTGGGGTCCATAAATGCGATTCCGAAATTTACTTTCCTCTCATAATAAAAGGCACCACCATAACATAAGTTGGATATGCTACAATGCAGATGGCCGTATCCGTAATTGAACTGGAACAGATTAATTTGCTGTATTGATGCACAATTGAGGTTCGTATGTAATTCTTGTGTCACGTACCAAATCACGGTGTGCGAATTGAAGCAACCGCCCGAATATGATGAAAGTATGCGTTATATTTATTTGTTTGTACTAATGAACATAATTATTATTATTTTTTTTTTGGTATGCTTAACATATTTATTTAACAAGCATTTAATATTATCCATAAGAAGTCTTAGAAGAAGGCACACCTGAAACGAAGGCTTTCTTGATTCAACCCTTTGTTAATATTTTTGTCACATGAATTGCCGAATCTTCATGGTGGTACATGAGGCCAATCAAGCCCCCCAAAAATTTAAAAATTTCGTGTATGTGTGACGCAAGTGTTGTTACTATTTAAGGATATGTTTGGTTATACGGTAAAAGTGGGAGATAAATTTTTATGGATAAACTTTATGTGTAAATTTACACATGAATCTCATTCATAGAAAATTTATCCCTATTTTTACTCCCTAATCAAACATATCCTTAGCAGTAAAATAGTATTCTAGTGATATATCTACATGTTTCTTTTGTCAATTATATACGTCTAATATATTATTAAAACTTGTATTGAAGATATTGTTATTGGCTTATTCATTGAATTAGACTCTTAATTTGATTGTTCCTTTTTATTAGTTTGTAGCAATTGAATTTCTTTTCCATTTACTGTTTACAAATTAAAATTACTTTTTTATTTTCATTTCATAATTATTAACTAAAATTTTCTTATTATATTAACAACTCAAGAGGGAGCTAGATATATTTACTTCTTCTGACAATTAATTAATTATATATATATATATATATATGCATATATTTTTTGTTAGTTGAATGTGCATGTTTAATTTAAAAATATAATGATGTGTTTCTTTTCAATAATTAAATAGAAGCACAGGACTTTTTGAAAAAAGAGATGCAATACAAAGCAATTTAGAAATCCAATGGAAAAAAACTATTAGGATTGGTTTACTGGTGATGGGTTTGATAGTATGTATAAAGTTCTAGGTTCAAATTTTATTATGATCAATATAATTTTAGAAGTATAGTATGTATAAAGTTCTAGGTTCAAATTTTATTATGATCAATATAATTTTAGAAGTACATAAAAAAAAAAGGAAACAACACAAAGACTTGTGAGATCCTCAATAAACAACTCAAAAAACCACAAAATATATCATCACAGAAAACTCTTAAAACACACATATACAAACAAAAGTTGACCAAAGCGATCCACCATAAAATGGCGCCACAAGTTATCCTACACACGACAATGTTTTCACAAGCATCAACATCAACACACCTCACTTCCACAGATCTATGTCTTGGCATTGATCTACAAACACTGGACACCAAGAAAACCGAAGGGAACACCCCCCCAAAGTGAAACATGCCATCCACGAAACCTGGCACATAGCAAAACCCATCTTGCTGAAAAAACGATTCAAATGTGAAATCATGACACACCACGAGACCACAAAAGACCCATTGCAAACTATAGCATCAATAACACTGGTAGTAAATGGCATGCAAATGGATTACCTGATGTTGACGATGAGCAAACGGGAAGGTCATAAATGACGGATGACGGAACACCTAGTATCCAAGGCAAGCAATTAGGTCAATTGTCAACCATACACAGCTTCAAAGGACAATGAAGAAGGTGGAGAAAATACAAACCTTTGTCCCATATGGGTGTATTTCGTCCGAAAATGAATAAGGTTTACATTTTTGGGTGAACATGAGGTCTAGTTTTGAATAGATTAGTGGATGGTATTGCTTGTGCTCTCTTCCATGGTGGAAGGCCAACTAATTAAGCCTAGAAGGCCTATTACTCACATGGGTTGTTTACAAAGATTTTTTTTTTTTTAAATCATAATTTTTTTGACAATTAGCAAAACTATTTGAGCAAAATAAAATAAAAAGGCAGTTAGCAAAACTATGCTCAGTAGGTGTGTATGTGATGTTTAGTTAGTGACTTATAAATTTGGTCGGAAGTGTTTCCAAACCAAAATTAGAGATTTGATGAGCTCCTATTCTCATGTATGGGCTCCTTTAGTTAATATTCTGGAAAAAAAAACTATTTTTCATAAAAAAAATCATTTCTACAATTTGTTTATATATTTGGCTGTACTTTTATAGAGAGAAGTAGAAATAGAAAATAATTAAATTTTTTTTCTAGAAGCAGATAAATAGCAACTTCTCCTAGAATCAGAAGTGGGTGAACAGAAACTAAAAGAAAAACTAGTATAATAAATGACTTAGGGTTTATTTGGTTTAGATTTTAGTAGAATTATTTTTTATATAATTAATGTTGAAGGAATTAATTTTGAAAGAATTGATTTGTTTTTGGGAAAAATGTTAGAAAAGTGAGTTTTGAAGAATTGATGTGAGATGAAAAAGCAAGAGCTAAAACTTTTGGCTTCCACAGGAATCCATTTTTACAAAAGTGGAACACTTTTCCTAAAAGCAAAATACCAAACCAAACACCTTCAATTTTACTCAACTGGCTTTTTTCCATCGCAAAGGAAAAATTGTTTGTAACCAAATTAAACAAGCAGTTAATTATGTTTCAAAAAAAAATCCTTGACATGTTTCTAAAAAGATAAAAATATTATTGTCTTTTTTAATACCAAAAACTGTATAGATGTGAGATACTCCACTGATATAATAGTAGTAGTAGTAGTAATAATAAATTATTATTATTATAATTATGGTGGTAAATTACACTAATATCCCTTGATATTTGATGAAATTCACATTGGATCCTCTCTACTTTTGTAGGCGACACTCATCTTCATTGGATGCACTATGTAATGTGCAATGTAGGGAAAGGTGGTGTAATGGGTTTTACAAACTAATGGAAGATTAGTGGTGTAATATTAATAAAATTTACCAACTTTGCATTGCTAACTAATAAAATTTTATCAAAATAACAAATCATAAAAAATAACTATCCACCGTTACAACCACCAATCATGATTTATCATTTTGGTAATATTTTATTAGTTAATAGTGTAGAACTGTTTTATATTGTTAGTGCTTAGAAGAAGAATAATAATAACGTACTCTTTATCTACGAATCAAAGGCTCTTTTATTAACTAAATTTTGTTGATTATATGTTTAATCAAAAGATTTTAAGTTATAAATAATGAATATAAATTAATTATAATATATAAAAATATTTATTATGTATACAAAAATTATATTTCTTGATGAATTTCCATGTCCTCAATTGAAATTATATATGAACAAACACTTATACAATTGTCATATTTAAACAAGTTAATAACATTTGATTGTTGTAAAATTAAAAAGTACTTTTACAATTATATCCAAGCATAAAATAAAGGAATACTCTCCTTTTGCCATTACTTTTGATTCTACTTCTATAGAAGTAGTTCTCTCAAAAGTTTAATGAAAATGACATATGTATATAATGTGAAGTAAAATGGTCTATGTTCTATTAATAGATATCTGTAATGAAGCTATACAGTTTTTTATACATTAACTTATATTTTTGGTTTTGATGATGTGCAGTGTATCACATGAGATAGGTAATTTAATATAAGAGTGAGAGGAGTAAAGCTGGACCATATAATCTTTACTGACGGATTGTAAGGTGTTACCGAGGAAATTTCTATTATCGACTAAATTATCGACAGATTTTGTCAAACAGTAATAACGTAGTTGGTAAGTATTACCGGCAGAAAAAATCTATCAATAATTTTTATCATTGAAATTACCGACAGATTTTAGAAAAAAAAATCCATCGTAATGAGTTGTTAGGACTAGATATTTACCGACGGATTTTTCCGTCAATAATTTTTCAAATAAATTTTGTTTAAAAAATATTTTTTTTATTAAAGGAAAAATTTGTTGGTAATTTTAATTTTGAATTTTTTTTATTTTTTCAAATTTTACTGATGGAAAAATCCGTTGATAATTTTTTATTTTTTTAATTTATCGATGGATTTATTTTAATTTAAATTTTTTTTATTTTTTCAAATTTTATCGACGAAAAAATCTGTCAATAATTTTTTATTTTAAAATTTTTATTTTTTATTTTATCGATTGAAAAATCCGTCAATAATGTAAATTTTAAATTTTTTTGTATGTTTTATTGACGAAAAAAATTCGTCGGTATTTTTTTTTTGATAAATTGTTTGGTAATTTGAATGTTTCCTAAATATTTACAAGTCTATATTTTATTCAAAGCTAACTATAAATATGTAAATATACTTAATAATGAAAAATTATAAAAAAAATGCTTAATAAATACTAAACGCAATAAATTTAAGTCCAAAATGTAATATAGATAGAAATGTCAGAAAATGTACAAAACAGAAATATAAATAGTTCAACCATAGCCAAATCAAGAAAAAAACAATAACTCAAGTCAGGAGAAGTCAGCATCATCATCATCGTTAGCATCACCATCACCATCATCATTAGTGTCTGGCAGTACAAAGGAGTCTGCCTGCATCTTCTTCCACGAAGACACCATCTCTTTCTTCATTTACTTTCTTAATCTCATCTCCTTCTCCTTCATCTTCTTTCTTATTTTTCTCTACAAGGCCTTTTCCTTGTCCTCCATCTTCTTTTGCATCTCTTGCAATTGGTGTTGTCTCTCTACATCCGTCTCTCATATACAATGAAGTTCCGTGTTGAGCAAGTGAACTTGCTCACGGACCTCATCATCTTCGACAATGGACCCAGTGCCTGTAGATGCCTTAGTGACAAAGGCAGAGGACAAACTACTAATATAAAATGACCACATGCTGTAGATGCAATTCTTGTAAGGACAACCGACTACCTCTTACCACAATTGGTTCTCATCAATCGATGGGCACTCCCCACTAGCTACAATCCTCTGCTCCTAATGGGTCGTGGCCTCTTGATAGTGCTGCTCATAGGTATGCTATAAGAAAATAAAATTAATTAAACATCTACCAAATATATGAAGTAATAAATTAAATATATATACAAACAATGAGTGCTCAGAACATATGCCCAAACATTCTCAAAGAGAGTGTCAACCTATGTCTTGTCTGTCTTGCGCGTGTGAGTCTTTCTGAATAACTCACTCTGTAGGGGTAGCCTCTTCAACTCATTGGCCTGCATTTTGAGTGAACATTGACAACATTAGTAAGTGAAAATATAGATTTAACAAGAGGAATTAAAAAGTTTAAAATAATGACTAAACCATCCGACGATGCGTAGACTTGATATTAACTGAACCACCACAATGAACGGATCCACCCTTTTGCGATGCTCTGCTCGCCTTAGCCTTCAAAGACTTCTCTTTAAATGTCTCACTTCTCTAGTATTTCCAGAAATAGTCTAGGCTAGCTTGAGTCATCCACTTAGGGCTCTCGTCCCGCCATTCTCAGATGTCGATGTACATGTCTTGCAATATGTGAGCTGCCTTGGATTTGAAGAGCTTAAACATGTAATCTTCATCTATGGGATGGATGATGAAGTGGCTCTACACATGGAAATAAAAAACAAAAAAAAGTTAATTGAAAGCAGTTTATAAAGTAAATCACACATTTTTGTAATAATTATTTTATTTTACCTTCCACTTGTTAAACTAGTGCAACTTCTCATTCTTCGACAGCTTGCCAAATGACTCAATTGATCATTCATATAGTTTTTGGATAGTGTGTATCACCTCGTGCATAGCCCGCGTGGCTGGATACCATCTACATATCAAATAGTAAAAAAAATAATGTTATTATATATCAAGAAATTGTTCAAATTATTACAACAAGATTCATGAATTGAACAATTAAATTACTTGTTCTTACTGAGATGTACAAGAGATCCTCCTTATAATTCATGTATAGGGGTGGGGACAGGATCAACCGGTGGTGGTGGAGGTGAAGGTACCACTTCGGTCACATGCCCAGAAGTAAGGACCACGGTAAACTCCAGATGGGTACGGGATCATGGCATGGAAGGGCTAAAAGTGGATGTGTAAGCAGCTGTGGTAGATGCCTGAGTGGGAGGGGTGATTGTCTGATTATTTAGGACACCTTTACCCTTGCCCTTGTTTTTCCCTTTAGGTGCCATATCTAAAAAGAAACAACGATGTATGAAAAATCAAATAAAATGATAATTTAAAATAAAAAGATGTAATAGTATGAGACTAGTAGACACATGACATTTAATCTCAAAGTTGAGGACTATTCATCATTTTCAGTCTCAACATCGTCCTCAAACTCATCTTCCTCATCACTACCATCGCTTTCATTGTGTTCACTCACAAATTGATCATGGGAAGACTGAATTATCTCAACCTCACCCGAATCGGAACGTAAACTTGGCAATGTTCCTGTATCAATGACTATCCGAGAAGGGATTGGATCATTCACTTAATAATCATCGTCAGGTAGTTCTTTGACCTCAACTCGACCCCTAGGTTTAGTTTTCATGACCATTTTCCAATCCATTTTTCATTTTCCAAGGTATGATGCATCATATACATGTCTTGTATTCTGAGCAATAATAAAAGGATCACATGCACGATATCTCTTACTATGATTCACCTCAATAATTTTATATTGGTTATGTATGCATATTCTATCGGGACGTCTTACGTTGTACTAATCACAGCTGAATAACACTACCAATTTTTAAGATCCATCACCCATATATTCAATCTCTAGTATATATTGTTTGATTACTCCATACCAATTGCCCTCGCCAATGCCTACATCCCTTCTTACACAAATCCCACTATTGTCTGTTGCTCTTGCATGGTCCCATTCAAATGTGTGAAACTTATACCCATTCACATAGTACATTGGCCAACTATTTTCTTTGTTAGCAGGACCCCGAGCCAAACTTTGTAAATAAGGACATGATACATTATTGTTTTTATCAAACACCTACATGAATAATTGAAATTCAAACATTAACATATAAGACGATAACTAAAACCTATGTGTGATTTTGGATCAAACTAGAGATCATATACAAAGGTTTTGAACCATGCTGGAAATTGGTCAAGGGTGTATCGCTCATCAACTTGTTCAAAATACTCGTAAATTAAACATTGCAGATAAAATAAGATTTGATTTATGACAGTGTATCAACAATTGAAAGTGATACATTGATATCACTTATGTTTTAAATGGTTGCACTTAATCACAGTTGATTAAGATATGCAAATGCACAACATGTTTCTCTCTCTTTGATAGCCAATGTGGTTTGGATTTTCCAGTAGCACGTCCTAGCTGATTGAATACAAACAACATATATTGAACTGAACTTTGACCCCCATCATTATTCCAACCAACCCTTATTTGTCTAGACTGAACATGCGACTCAAAATAAAAAGAACAAAAGAAAGATGTCTCCTTGGAGGTATATGCTTCATATATGGAACCTTATACTTGAGCCCTATTTTTCACAGTTCTCTTGAAACTTCCAATATTTCTTTCAAACGGATACATCTATCTGTATTGAATGGGCCCACACACTCATGCTTCGTATGCCAAGTGTACAGGCAACTATTGCATGGAATCAAAGAAACTGGGAGGAAATATTCTCTCTAATTTTCAAAGGATTATAGGGATGTTTCTCTCCATAATTAAGAGGTCTTCAACCCTTAGAGTAGACGAGCATAGGTCTCTAAAATATTGACTCAACTCAGTCAATGACTTCCAAACAGGGAGAGGTAAGTCTCTAAATGTAATAGGAAGTAAACACTCCATGAATATATGACAATCATGACATTTCATTTCCAAAATTGTCCTTGTGCAACATTGGCTCATCTACCCAAGTTTGAGGCATAACCATCAGGCATTCTCAACTCTTGCATCCACCTACACACAGATTGTTTCTGCATAGAGCTTAGTATGCAACTTGCCTTTGGCTTACACACACGGCCATCTAGAAACTTCTGTAAACTCAACTCAGGTCTCTTACAATAATCTACCAAATCTTTCTTTGCTTTAACATTGTCCTTAGTCTTATCGGTGTCCATCATAGTGTTTATAATGACATAACACACATTTTTTTCTACATGAATTACATCAATACAATGATGAACTAGATTATCCCCCCAATAAGGTAGCTCCCAAAATATACTTTGTTTGGTCTAATTATGATCTATTCCATATTTGGGAAATCATATGGCTTTACCCAGTTCCGTTATCTTTGGAAAGTTTCTAACACTGTGCCAAACCTGGTTACTACTTAGCCTCACAGGAAGCTTATCACATTTAACCGTCTTCTTTTTAAACGCGTCCTTCTTACCCCTAAATTCATGATCAAGGTCCAAAAATCTCCGATGACAGTCAAACCAAAAGATTTTTTAACCATGTTTCAATGTAAACACTTTTGTATCCTCCATACAAATTGGACATGCCAATTTTTGCTATGTCATCCAACCTAACAACATCCCATAGGCTGGAAAATCATTGATAGTCCACATCAATAATGCCCTCAGCAAAAATTTTATTTTATGGAAATATCATAAGTTGGTACACCTGAATACCGTAACTCTTTAAGCTCATCAATCAGTGGTTAGAGATAAATATCAATCTTGGCTTTTGGGTGTGGATTATACAAGTAAAAAACATGTAAGGATCTTTCATGCACATTTCAGGAGGGAGATTCTAAGGTGTAACAACCACAGGCCAGCAGAAATAGGGTTTGCTAAATTGATTATTCGGAGTAAATCCATCTACATAACGCCCCAAACTAACATTCCTAGGATCCATAGTAAAATCAGGATAAGTTTGATCGAAGTGTTTCTAGGCTTCACTATGGGAAGAATGGGTCATGACACCATCACTTCTCTTATTCTCAAAGTGTCATCTTATGTGTGATGCTGAACTCATTGAAGCATATAACCTTTTGAACCTTGGAATTAGGGGCCAATAATGCATTCTTTTATAGAGAACATCCTCATATCTTCTATTTCTAGATCTTTTTGGTTTGAACCTAGGGCTTTCACAAAATTTGCATTGGGTTAGGTATGCATCATCTTTGTAGTATAACATGCATCCGTTCAAACAATAATCAATTTTAGCCCGAGTTTTGAAACTAATTTCTTAGCCTGATAGAAATCCTTTGGAACAGAACTAGGTTGTGGACTAATCTCACTCATCAATGTTGCCCACTGGTCAAATGAAATTTTAGCTTTGGCTAGCTTCTGATTTTATAGCTAACATCCTAACTACTAGAGACAACTCTGAGTGTACACACCCTTCCCATAGTAGGGCCTTTACAGCCTCCAATATAGAGAAAAATTTCTCAACCTTGGCATTAGGAGCCTCAGCAGAAGGTTCATAATCTGCGTGATTTTAAAGACCAACTGCATCATAAATCATTTCCTCATATCGTCTAGAGTTATCCTCCCAATTAATATTTCCCATGACATGCTCACCTTATTAACTCTACTTGAACTACCTCTAACATATGTATTTTCAACACTAGCATGTTTAAAATTGTATGGCAACTTCCCCATGCATAATCCAAACATAATAATCCGCCATAAAACCATCCTTATATAGGTGATATCTAATGGTGTTCATATCAAAATATTTCCTACATTTGCACCTAGCATAGGGACACCTAACTTTCTGCTCATTCACAAATTGTACTATCTGACAAGCCACCTTTATAAATTGTTCAATTCCCATATAAAATTCAGGTTTGATTCCCCCTCGACTGGGGTGCACCCTGTCATATATCCATATTCTGTTTGTGGGAATCATTCTTCTTGAATGCGTAATTTAACCTAATAAATTCATTTAAAGTTTCAAAAATTAAAATCTTATTTAATGATAAATATCTTTCAATAGACCATCTTCTGAAAGTAAGATTTGACACTTTAAATTTAAAAGAAAAATTAGTAGCACCTCCCCTTAAACAAAGACATCCTAAGAAATTGATTTCATGACATACATATATCAACCCAGTCAGATTAAAATTCACAATACAATCAAACAAACATTTAAAGATCCCAAAACTATTTTAGAGCACACCCCTTTATAACATCACAATATGCTTATCCTGCAATCTCCACATACACAATCATTCTCTACAGCAAACAATGCAAATAAATTGAGGAAGGACCTCTACACCCTTCCCCTTAGTCATGTAATCCTAATTTCCTACAACTTTATCTTAGAAATCATAAGTCTCTATCTTAACAAAAATATAATTAAATAAGGAGAAGAAATAATTACTTACTTCGGAAGAGACAAAAGAATAATATGCTCTGCCAAAAGAAATACTCCAACCGGATTTGACGTTCTATAACAAAATCAATTACTTAATAACTTCAAAAGAAGTAAAATGCATTCACCAATGACCAATCATGATATATAGATAAAGACTACGTGCTTTCTATAGAAAGAAAAAGTGTTCACTATTTAATTTTAAATTCCTTTTAAATACATGGAACCTATTACATTCTATATATTGGAGATGTTCTTAGTTTAAACGATCAAAAGATAAAATGCACTTCAAATTTATTCAAAAGATTCAGTTCATCATGTTGTACGTACAACAACAAAGTCGCTATAAAATATATAATGAAGACAAAACATTTTACAAGATGATTCTGACATTTTTCTTTGGAACACTCTTAACTGTCAATTGCTACTTTTAGCAAACTACTTGTCAGGCAAAGAGAGTGTGAATGGACTCCTTCAAAGTAACAATAATAAGAGAATATTGATATAATTCTAGACAAAGATGACAACCGAAGCAGACTTGCTATTCTAGATCCTTATAAAATCAAATCGTGTTAAATATGGTTGTTATTACCTTGACAATAGAGGGTGACACAAAGTAAGAAAATGATGCGGAGAGAGGGAGTGACGCAGAAGGCTTCTTTGGCATGCAGAGGGAGGGTTCCATGTGATACCCCAGGTACACGTGTATATAGACAAGTTCTGTACAGCCTCAAGGTCCCTCGGGACTCACCCATGTTGCCGGGTCCGAGATTTCGCTAGGTCTGGAGCCCTACATCTCCTTGGAAGGCTATATGATAGAGCTACATTATTAGGATCAAAAGTCCCAGTAATTGCTCTCCAAAGGAAAATAAATTGAAGAGTGATTTTTAATGAATTTTAGGAAACCTCTAGACATTTCCTTTTTAGCCCACAAGTTTAGAAAATCACAAAAATTTTCGAATTTGAACTAGAACTCAAAAAATTACATTTTGATTAGTTGGAATTTTGATTTCTTTTATACTTTATTTGAGTTCAAATATGAGGTATTTCCTTATTTACATTTTATGTTTTAAGGTTAATGGAGCATTAACTAAACATTAATAAATGTAAATAAGTGAGTATTAAGACAACCTAATTGCTAGAATGACAAAAATATTGCAAAAGCTAATGAACTATCATCCTTGTAGAGGTCACAATTCATGGGTTTGGGCGTCTTTTGTGGTCTAAAGACCACTATAGTGGTCCCCTTGAGCCACAACACTATCAGAAAAAAAAATGACCTGTTTCATTTCTGGCCCTTTTAAACCCATTTTGGGGTCTGCCTTCCTCCCCAAAACAGAAGCAAAAATTGAAGCTCTTCCTCCAAACCATCATTTTCTCTATTTTCTTCCAATCCCACTCAAATGTAGCTCCCCCAAATCATCAAGCTATGTTTATGTTGATAGATTTTATCTCCGTTCTTCCCATTCTTCCATGTTCTTAATATGGGTATTTGTTTTCTCTCATTATTGTTAAGTGGGGGTGCTCCCCCAATATTGATAGAGTTTGATCTTGAGTTTTATAATTGTTATAGTCGATATTGATGCCCTCCTTCCTCCTGAAGCTTTAACGAAGTTTTTCCCTCTTATTCTCCCCCTCCAAGTGAGTGGATTTGATCTTATAGCCTTAGTTTCCTCATTATGAGTATATTTATTTCATTATGATTGTTAAATATGGAATTTGAGATGAGAAAAAGTATAGATTATGATTTTACATGATTATGTCAAGCTAGCAAAATTGTGATTTATGAAGATAGCATGAAAGAATGAGTTTTATGAAACTCTGGGACCATGATTGCTATGTTGTGTGTATTGATGGAAAATGTTTTATATGCTAATGAAACATTGCTGGAAAAATATATGATTTAGTAAGTCACTATTTTATCAAATATGTTTTAAAAGTTATGGTATTATTATATATTTACTCCAGATTTTGGATTTTAGAAAGCCTTTGGAAATGTTAAGTTGTTTTATCATACAGATATACATAATAGAGTATGTTTAGCTTTAAATACAAATGTTATTATAATTTACAGAGTAGTATAAAATTTATATGACAAAGTTTTAAGCCTAGAGTAGAGCTTGGAATAGAGTTTTAGAGAAAAGAAATTTAGTTATTATGATTACAAACCCCAGTTTTTAACTATGATATTAGAGATTTCAAATAGATGTTAGCTTAAAATATGTTAGCTTGAGATTTGAATTTAGAACTCTAGTTTTATGGTACCAAGAGGTATGGAATTCAGTACAATTCATAGCAACTGCTAGATACATATTCTGTAGACTTGAAATTGGAATACCTACAAAAAGGTTATCCTTTAGGCTCGATTTTCATAGCCACAGTTATGCTAAAGTCAGATTGTTAGAGTTATGTGAATCTAGAACTCTTAGAGTACTGAAAATTTAGGGGCCTCCTGTTTGTTGTGAGAAAATGCACGAAAAGGGGGGTTGAATGTGCTTCCCTTTTCAAATGTTCAAGCTGAAAACTTTTACAATAAAACTCTATCAAGCTTAGAGCTTGAAGTGCAACGGAAGACAAGTTAGTGTATTCAGAAAGTAACTTTATGAATTAAGCAGTCTGAGTAAACAAATTAAAAGTAAGAGATAATGACGAAGGTATATATGCAGAATCAAAGGCTGTAAAATAAACAGGTTAAGGATGAGAAGATATTGAATCGAGAGATTTTATTGGTTCAACCAACACTTGCCTACATCCAATTCTCAGTAACCACTGAGTTTCACTAACCTTCCTTAACTCAAGGAGATAAAATATAGGATAGTCTTTACCGTAGCCTTCCCAAGCTCTTACTGGTGTTAGTAAACCACACTTACTAAGTACAACAACAACAACAACAAGTAGTTTTGCAATAGCCTCTTCAAGCTTTCAACTTCCGATCACTACCAGATCAATGATACAATAGATTCAAGATTGATGTTTACTTTTTAACAAACTTGCACTCAACCTTCTCTTCTAATGAATGTGACATGATGAATCTAAAACAGCTTAAGTGACTTCTTTCAACTGATTCTTCCTTAGAAGAACGTATGAACACTCTGGTATGCAGAAAGAAGAGTTTAATATACAAAGAATCTAGCAGATGATTTTTTCAGAGAGATTTGGAAAGACTTTCATAGCATTTTTGCTCTATATCTCGTCTTTGTTGTTTTGAAGCTCAGTCATATCTATTTATAGATGATTTTCCTTTATTACTGTTGCCCTTGATCTTTTGTTCAACCAGCACATGTCGAGCATCAAATTGAGTATTGGAAACATAAACTAGAGGAGTAGTTCATCTGGTTTCAGGGTTCCTTTTCAGAGACTGTTAATAGGTGAAGATTTCTTAAGCTTATCAGAAATTGCTTTTCTATTTTCTAAACGTGGTTTTTGAACTACTTAATAAATCTTTCTTTATTGATCGAGGGTGCTGAAGAAACTATATTCCGGGTAAAAGATACTAATTTGACTTTTGATTTTGAATTTCAAATATGATTGCATTCCCTTTCTTTTTATGATGCGAACTTTCTGAAAAGCATTGCTAGTTCCTTATTGATTCATTTGTCTTCTGATCTTCAATCTTGACTTTTTGATAATGAATACTCCCTGATTATGATGATTGAAGATTGACTAATACATTGCTTCCAGCTTTTGTATATTATTATTGTTGTATCCCTTCTTTCTGAAGTTCAATGTTACTTTCTGACGGCCATATCCTTGATCACTTGAGTCTTTTTCAATGAGCTTGCTTCTTTGATGTGCATGATCACATTTTACTTGATAAATTTCACTTCATCTTAATCTTTCCTTTCCTCATGAGAAAAACATGTTTGGACATGCATAGTGAAATTATTTCTACTTAATTCTGATAGTGCATATAGAAGTCATCTATTAAGCTTTGTCAAGAAACTCAAGGTAGCTATTAGTCATTATTTAAAGTATTTTCTTTAAATTGGCTTTGTTGTCATTGAAAATAATGAAGCTCTTACTTTATGAAGGGTTCTAGAGTTTACAATCTCCACTTTTTTTTATTGTTACAAACCAATTTGAAGAAAATCTTTTGAAAAGAGGTTGAAAGAAATAAGACAGAATATAAATTGATTAATTGCATTTTCTTTCAACCCCACATGATTCTTAAATCTTAGTAAATCCTTTTCTTAAGGCATGATTAAATATGTTCAAGAAACTTTTGAAGCCTTCTTATCTAGTTAGAGAACTTCTTTAATTTGTATCACAAGGATACTTAAGCAGATGTCATCGTTTTAATCCAATTTTGCCAATCAGCTTGATTTTAGTCATAAATGACTTTCTAACATTTAAGTGTGCTAGAGTACTTTCCCTATTCAGCACCTTCCTTTGTATTATATGACATGCATTGTATCCAAACACTTAGAGACAGATTCTTAAGTGTTTCCTTGAGTAACTCCTCCTCAAATTTTACTCCTCCTATAATTTTCAGTATAAGATTTTCATTTCTCTTCTCCCCCTTTTGTCATCAGCAAAGAAGAGGTGTGCTGGAAGTTAGGGGTAATTTTACTTACGTCATTGAAGGTGAAATACCCATAATCAGCTTGAGTAGTTGAGAAACTCATGAGATTTAAAAAGGTTTTAAATTTAACAGAATTTTTAGAGTATAGAAACAATCTTCAACTAAAGGTTTAGTGAATATGTCAGACACTTGGCCTTTAGTGCTTATGAACATTAATTCAACATCTCCTTTTTGAACATGATCTCTAATGAAATGATGCTGTATATCAATATGTTTTGATCCGGAGTGCTAAATGAGATTTTTAGCTAAATTTATAGCACTAGTATTATCACAAAAGATTGGGATTTTGGAATACCTTAAGTGATAGTCTTCTAGCTGGTTCCTGATCCATAGCATTTGAGTACAGTAATTTGCAACTGCTACATATTCTGCTTCTGCAATAAAAAGAGCAATGGTATTCTGCTTTTTACATGACCATGTGATCAGGCTATTACCAAAGAAGCAACAATAGTTGCTGGTGCTTTTTCTTCCTACTCTGTCTCTTGCGAGGTCAGCATCACAATAACCTGTAATCTCGCAAGATGTACCTTTCGCATACCATAGGCCAAGATTCATAGTGCCTAATAAATATCTGAAGATTCTTTTAACGACATTTAAGTGTGATTATTTTGGATTTGATTGGAATCTAGAACATATCCCCATACTTAATTGAATGTTTGCTCTACTAGCTGTAAGATACAACAGTGACCCGATCATTCCTCTATAACTACTTTCTGATACTTATTCACCATTTTGATCAGCATCAATGATTTGCAAAGGATGCAAAGGAGTACTCATTGGTTTTGCTTGATCCATGTGAAACTTTTTTGAAAGCTTTTCTGTATATTTTTCTTGATAGATCAGAATTCTATCCTTTTGTTGCATTATTTGCAAACTAAGGAAAATTTCAGTTCACCCATCATACTCATTTCAAATTCACTCTACATTAGTTTGAAAAGCTTTCACAAAGAGAATAATCAGACGTGCCAAATATAATGTCTTCGACATATATTTGATCTATCATAAAGTGATCTTTTGATTGAAGAGTAAATAAAGTTGTGTCAACATTACGTCTCTTGAAGCCATTCTTTAATAGAAAATTGCTTAACCTTTCATACCAAGCTCGAGGAGCTTGTTTCAGACCATAGAGTGCTTTTGTTAACTTAAAGACATGGTTTGGAAAGTCATCACTCTCAAAGCTCGGAGGCTGCTTCACATATACTTCTTCAGAGAGAAAACCATTTAAAAAGGCAGACTTGACGTCCATCTGGTAGAGAGTAAAATCTTTATAGGCAGCAAAAGCAAGTAACATTCTGATAGCTTCCAATCTAGCAACTAGTGCAAAGGTCTCATCATAATCAATTCCTTCCTATTGATTGTAGCCTTGTGCAACCAATCTTGCTTTATTTTTTATAAGTCTGCCTGCTTCATCCAATTTATTTCTAAAAATCCATTTTGTTCTGATGATGGCTTTTCCATTTGGCTTTTCTACAAGAGTCCAGACTTTGTTTTCTCAAATTGATCTAGCTCTTCTTGCATGGCCTCCGCCCATCCTTTGTCACTTAAAGCTTCTTCAATGCATGCAGGTTCAATGGTGGAGATTAGAGCATAATTTGAAGTATTTCTTAGAAAAGATCGAGTCTTCACTCCTTTGGAGATGTCTCTTATAACATAATTCTGAGAAACAATTTTAAGGTTAGAGACTCCTTTGTAGATTCTGTGCTTATGATTTCCTCCAATTTCTTTTTCATCCTCAGGTTGCTATTCGTCTTGCTTGGAATTGTTGCTTTGTGATGGCTTTGGTGTCTTGAGCATACTTTCTAAAGGATTTGAATCTTGGAGTCTACTTTTTGATATGTTTATCTGCTTGAATTCGGAGTCCTTTCCAAGATTCAATCTTTTAAGAGCTTCCTCCAAATCATCTAGTTCATCTTCAAAATCTTTCCTGAGCTCCTTGAACCTAACATTAATTATTTCTTCTACACATAGCGTTATTTTATTATATACCCTGTAAGCTTTAGAAACGGACGAATATCCTAGAAAGATACCATCGCCAGATTTTGGATCAAACTTGGCAAGTTTATCCTTGTTGTTAAGTATAAAGCATGATGAACCAAATATATGAAAATATGAAATGTTAGGTTTTCTACCTTTTCATAGCACATAAGGGGTCTTTTTGAGGATTGGTCTCAGAAAAGTTCGGTTTTGTATGTAACCCGAGGTGTTTACAGCCTCTGCCCAAAAAACTTTAGATAAACTACTTTCTAAAATTAATGTTCTAGTCATATCTTGTAAGCTTCTATTTTTCCTTTCAACAACCTTATTCTGCTGGGCAGTTTTAGGTGCAGAGAACTCACGAAGGATGCCATGTTTTTCACAAAAATCATTAAATGTATGATTTTCAAATTCCCCTCAGTGATCAGAGCTAATAAAAATGATTTGTGAATTCTTTTCAATCCAAACACGTTTTGCAAAAACTTTAAATCTTTCAAACACTTCATCCTTAAAAGCTACGAAGAACACCCAAGTAAATCTTGAGAAGTCATCTACAATGACTAGACAATATCTACTGCCAAAACTAGACATTTGAGTTAGATAAAAAAGATCCATATCAAGTAGTTCAAGTGGTTTAGTGGTAGATACCATATGTTTATTTTGGAAAGAAACTTTAGTTTGCTTGCCTTTTTCACAGAAATCACAAGTTAAATCCTTGTCAAACCTTATATTTGGCAATCCTTTAACAAGCTCTTTCTAAGATAGCTCAGAGATAAACTTCATGTGAGCATGCCCAAGATTCTTATGCCATAACCACTTTTCATCCTTGAATGATGCCAGACATTTCATGTCTTGATCTTGAAGATTATCTAAGAGCATAACATAGGTGTTATTATGCCTTTTGCCAAACAGTATAACATGATCAGATAGAGGACTAACTATTTTGCAACTATGAGCATTAAAAATAGCATTAAATACTTGATCACATAATTGGCTAATGCTGAGTAAATTGTGAGCCAGACCATTAACAAGCAATACATCAGAAATTTGGTGATAATCATCCTTACCAATATTTCCAATACTAGTGACTTTCGCTTTACCTCCATCAGTGAATTTTACTGATCCAGATTTTTTGGCTTGAGATTTCTAAATCACTTTATGGATCTGGACATGTGTCTAGGACAGCCACTGTCCATGTACCATTTGTTGTCATATTCTATGTGTATTCTCAAGTACACCTGCAATAAAACATTTTTCAATTTAGGTACCCAAACTTTCTTGGGCCCTTCTGAGTTAGTATCATAAAGACAGGGTTTTCCAATACTTTTGACACACTTCCTTCTCATGAAGCATCTATTAGGAGGATGTCCCTTTTTATAACAAATAGTGTAGGAGACTTTGTTTCTAGCTTTATTTAGTTAAAATACACTTCCTTTTCCTTTTTCAACTTCTTTATATCCTAACCCAGTTTTATGAAAATATGGCATTTGTCCTCCAAGCATTAGTTCAAGATTTTTGAGCCATTTACCATTTTTTCTAGATCAAATTTCAAAAGAATGAATGTTTTCTCCAGTTTAGACATAGTTTTCTGATTTTCCTCACAATCTTTTGTTAACTTGATTTTAGAGGTGTTGAGTTCATTGTTTTCCTTTTTGTAATTCCTTCTGTTCATATTTCAGATTTTTAGCTTCTATTTTGATCGTTTGAAGTTCTAAAAAAAAATTTTTGATGTTTTTTCTTCAGATTTAAATAATGAGAGGAAATAGTTTGAGTGTTCTCAAGCATTTCTTCATGTAAAGCTACTAACTCATCATAGGATAGATTTTGGTTAGAAATATTTACCTTAGATTCATCTTCCGAGTTATATCCTGCCATGAAGCATAGGTTGGATATATCTTCTTGTCCTTCTAGACTTTCTGCTCCCTCATTTTCTTTATCAGAGTCACTCCATGTTGCCAGCATTCCTTTTGTCTTGTTCACAAAGTTCTTTTGTAAGCCTTTTAGTTTTGGACATTCAGGTCTGAAGTGACCCTTTTCTCCACAGTTAAAGCAAATAATGTTGTTCGGCTTTGTTTTGCCTTTTTTGTCTATTTTTATGTCTTTTCTTCTTTTGAACTTGCGTTTCCAATCTCTTGACATCCTTCTTACTAGCATATAGGTCTCATCTCCATCATCATCTTTATTGTCATCATCAGATTTGTCCTCTTCATAAGAGGTTTCAGTGATTTTCATTGTCTTTCCTTTGCTTGACTTATGATAGGAAGATTTTATGGCAATGGACTTGTTTTTCTGCATGGATTCACCATGCATTTCTACCAGAACTACCTCATGAGTTTTGAGAGATCCAATAAGTGCATCCATACTCAAAGTTTGAAGATCTCTAGCTTTAGTAATGGCTGTTATTTTAGGTAGCCATTTTGCAAGGAGACTTCTCAAGATTTTTCTAACTAGCTCAGAGTTAGAATATCTTTTGCTAAGACTTTTCAATTGATTTACGATATGCATAAATCTTGTAGTCATATCATCAATGCTTTCTTGATAAGTCATTTTAAACATTTCATATTGGTGGACCAGCATGCTAATCTTTGTCTCCTTGACTTGATCAGTTCCTTCATGCAACATGAGTAGTCTATCCCACATTTCTTTTATTGTGTCACAGGCAATAATTTTATCATATTCAACTTTACTTAGTACACATGTGAGTAGATACCTAGCTTTGGAATTTAGTTGAATCTAAGCTTTATGTTGCTCAATTCATCTGCTTCTGTGAACTTCTCTTGATGTGGGGAGTGCTCCACCTGCTGCAGGGAATTCTTCAACTTGAATACAGTCGCCTTTTTGAATTATTTCCCACAAGTCAAGACTTATATACTTTATGAATAACTTCATTCAGTCTCTCCAATAGGCATAGTCTCCACCATCAAAGAATGGTGGTCTATTGATCGAGTGCCCTTCTGCTCTATGCATACTTTGTGCCATTTATCTTTGGATCTTTTTCCTCTACAGTCATTAGAATGCTCAACCCCTTAGAGGCCAAGCTCTGATGCCAATTGTTGGTGAGAAAATGCACGAAAATGGGGGAGGGGTTAAATCATGCTTTCTTTTTCAAATCTTCAAACTGAAAACTTTTACAATAAAACTCTATCAAGCTTAGAGCTTAAAGTGCAACGAAAGATAAGTTAGTTTATTCAAAGGGTAACTTTCTGAATTAAGCAGTTTGAGTAAACAGATTAAAAGTAAGAGATAATGATGAAGGTATATATGCATAATCAAAGGTTGTAAAATAAAAACGTTAAAGATGAGACGATATTGAACCGAGAGTTTTATACTAGTTCGGCCAACACTTGCCTACATCTAGTTCTCAATAACCACTGAGTTTCACTAAGCTTTCTTAACCCGAGGAGATAACAATACAGGATAGTCTTTACTGTAGCCTTCCCAAGCTCTTACTGGTGTTAGTAAACCACACTTACTAACACAACAACAACAAGTACTTTTGCAATAGCCTTTTCAAGCTTTCAACTTCTGATCACTACTGGATCAATGATACAATAGATTTAAGATTGATGTTTATTTTTTAACAAACTTGCACTCAACCTTCTCTTTTAATGAATGTGATATGATGAATATGAAACAACTTGAGTGACTTCTTTCAACTGATTCTTCCTTAGAAGAATGTATGAACACTCTGGTATGTAGAAAGAAGATTTTATTATACAATGAATCTAGCAAATGATTTTTCAGAGAGATTTGGACAGATTTTCACATCATTTTTGCTTTATATCTTGTCTCTGTTCTTTTGAAGCTCAGTCATCTTTATTTATAGATGATTTTCCTTTGTTAACATTTCCTCTGATCTTTTGTCCAACCAGCATGTGTCAAGCATCGAATTGAGTATTGGAAACATAAACTAGAGGAGTAGCTCGTCTGGTGTCAGAGTTCTTTTTCAGAAGCCATTGATAGGTTGAGATTTCTGGAGTCTATCAGAAACTATTTTTCTATTTTCTAAATATGGTTTCTGAACTCCTTAATAAATCTTTCTTTGCTGATCAAGGGTGCTGAAGAAATGATATTCTGGGTAAAAGAGACTAATTTGACTTTTGACTTTGAACTTCAAATCTAATTGTTTTCCCTCTCTTTTTATGTTGCGAACTTTCTGAATAGCGCTGCTAGTTCCTTGTTGATTCATTTGTCTTCTAATCTTCAATCTTGACTTTATGATAATGAATACTCCACGATTATGATCATTGAAGATTGACTAACACATTGCTTCTAGCTTTTGTATATTATCATCATTGTATCCCTTCTTTCTGAAGTTCATTGTTACTTTCTGACGGCCAAATCCTTGATCGCTTGATTCTTTTTCAATGAGCTTGCTTCTTTGGTGTCCACAATCGCATTTTACTTGATAAATTTCATTTCATCTGAATCTTTCCTCTTCTCATGAGATGAACATGTTTGGACATGCATAGTGAAATTATTTCTACTTAATTTTGATAGTGCATCTCGAAATCATTTGTCAAGTTTTTTCAAGAAACTCAAGGGAGCTATTAGTCATTCTTCAAAGTATTTTCTTTAAATTGGCTTTGTTGTCATTCAAAACAATGAAGCTCTTACTTTGTGAAGGGTTCTGGAGTTTACATTGTTCGCCAGGGACTGAGTACCCACTTTTTAGTTATGGTTTTTGTCAAACTAGTTTAGCCGATAGAGATAAAGAAACAGACAATTAGTTAATGACTATGAAGATATCATTAACCTTGGTACCAAGTTGTTGGCTGAAGGATAGTTTCACCCCCAGTAGTTATAAAAAATGGGACCTAGTTAGGTGCCCACAGCTTGTCTGACAAAGACTAGTATGGTCTCAACACGTGCCAAGGACTAAGTACAATCTTTCAGTTTATGATTTTACAGTTTTTGTTAATATATAGTTATTTATTATGTTTAGCATATTGTTTTCCGATACTCTGCCTCACCCTTAGTTAAAATGATTTCATGATTGATTGGGAATTTATAAATGCGTGTTTATGAATGTATGAAATGAAAAGTGTTTTGTTATATAGCTATGTATGTAGATATTAAATAGTTTATGATTGTTGTATGTATAATGTATTATAATCCTTGGTTGTCCCATGTAGGTGATAGGTGAGAGCTCACTCTCTGAGTTCGTTGACCCACCCCTCTTCCTTCTTTTCATAGTTCTAGGTGCAGTCATCATTCATCCTTCGATCCAATAGCAGTAGCTATCCTTTGGTGAGCTTTACATTACTATATTAGGTTGTGTTAAAATTAGAGTGCTCCAGTAGTTTAGCAGGCAAGATCCAAGCCACGCATGTATTTTTAGGTGTTATAGTTATTTTCAAAGGTTATGCATTTCCCTATATGTTTCAGAGTTCAAGAATGTATTTTGAAATGTAGACTATGCTTAGAGATTTATATGACAAGCTAGTGATAATGAATTTACGATTTAGTCTTTAAGTCTTAATTAGATTTTAGAGCATGACAAAAATGTTTTAGATTTATATATGTGGATACTTCAGTTTTTATGGATTTAAATATTATGTTTTAATTAGAGAAAATTATAAGGATTTGGTAGGAAATTGTATTTTTAAGTATGATATTATCTTATTTTATGCATTTTGATAGAGACGTCACCCAATTGGCTTACGTGGGGATAGGATTTCTCATGTGCCGATCATACTGCCCAAGTCGGGTCATGATAAAGTGGTATCAAAGCATTAGGTTCCCCCGTATAGTACTGGAACAAGTGTCCACAAATAGTGTGACATTTATGTGAATGGAACTGCAGCCATTTGCACTAACATGATGTTATTTGAGACCTATAGGAAGAGTCAGTCTTGTCCAAGTTCAGTAATAGTCTCTATCATTTCTCAGAACTCTTGATCTGATTTGCTTTCATTTTCCCGTCATTCTCTCAAATGAGCTAAACCATTCGTTAATCATCATCACTATCACCATCGTAGCAACACCATGTCAGTCAACACCAATTGCATATGGCACCTCAGGTTGGCCATTTCAAACCTATCAGAGATAATCAATGAGCACATCCGAGCTGGAGTGCATTAAAAAGGCGCGCAAGTAAGAATGATTAGCCTAGATAAAGGTCAACAACGGGTACCATTGGCTAGGGCCACCCCACGTGTCCCATTATCATATAACGAAGAAGTTAAGGTAGTAGCCAACTATAATGGCAGAGTTTAGTGTGGACCGATTGGTCACACCTCATTTGTTAGATAGCAGAAAATGCTATATAGGTCGGTGCCTATGGAGCACACCTACTAGCTATGAATGTGTTAGAGAGAGCGCAAGAGTTATCATAGAGAGTTACAAGTCAGAGGAGTAAAGGAACTTTATACCCCTTAGAAAGCGAGTTAGCCTAAAAGTCATCTAGAGTTAGTGGGTAGAAATCCGATAAGAGTACGAATCATGCACTTAGGCATACTATAGGATTAATGCTTTGTTTATGATGTGTTAAATAATTTAAAGAAATCTTTGATGCCATGAACAATTTGCATGTGATAAAAAAAATGTTGCAAGCTAAGAAGGTTACCTTGCTATGATTAGAGTCAGCATGAATAAGTTGTTAGCAGTTTTGATCAAGATAAATTAGAACTTACAGGAAGGAGTAATAGGATTGCATGACTGGATGTGTAAGTATGTTTTGTCAGTGTAATGACTTGGGTGAATGAATGATGAGTTTATGTTTGTTAAGTATATGGTTTCATGCATGTGTATGAAGTCCCAATATGGCTTTTGAAATGATAAGTAGAATAATTTTGTTAGTGCGTTCATGACCATGGAACCCTATGATTCCCAGTTGTGAAATCTTTGAAGTGCTATTATAACATGTAGGCATGAGACTTGATTTAATGGCCATGACTGGTTTATTCTTTTGCAAAAGTTTACAAATGCTTGGAAATTTAAAATGAAAAAAGAAAAGGAATAGGAATATGTTTTACTTACATGAACTTAGAATAACTAAATATAAGCATCTTAGATAGTTATGCTTTATGCTCATCGAAACCGACTTGGGTTTAAGATTAGATGTTTTAACAAGATGTGTTTTGTGTGGGGAATGTTCCTTTTGATGTTAAGTGTGCAAGTGTTAACACTTTCAGATTATGTGATATGAATTAGAGCATTATATGCATGTATGATAGTTTTACTTAAGTTGGCATTGCGGAGACATGATTAGTGTAATTTGAGGAGCTCATATTTTTATGATGCATGTAAGCTAAATGAAAGGAATTGAAATGAAATTGTCAAGTCTAAGTATGGCATTGTAACATAATAATAAGAAATTAACGGGCTTAGCGAAGTAATAAGAATGCATGTTATCATAATAAGTTATTTAAGAGATCTTAGACCAAGTCATGTGGTCTTTGGTTAATTTGTGTTATGCGTGTGATGTGTAGTATTCGTGTATATTGGAGGTATGGATATTTGATTACATAACAACCTTTAATTACATAAATGCGATAATCAAGGACTAGGCGTGTGAATACCATGTTTGTTTTGCATTTTCTACGTGAACACATAGAGCAATTTGGTTTTCAAGCATTACACATGCTTAGAGAGTGAGAAAGCTCAGGAATCAAGGACCGAGAGTTCCCACAGTATCAATTGATATTAGACATAAAAGAAAAGGAACCAGAGCAAGGACACGAGTGACGTTTAGCCCTCCTAATCTTTGACAGCTCTCACATGCACGAGGCAGTGGTGCGTAGTTTTTCCTCTAGGATGGGCAATGTAGAAAGGGCTACCCTTAGAGGTAAAGCTTCCTGGTGTAAGTGTCATGATTAGGGCCATTGTTTCCTCAATGGGAAAGGGCTACCATTGGTGGTAGAGATGCCCAAATGTGACAATTGACACCCTCAGTTAGAGTAATAGAGCAGTGGCCTTCAAGATGACATTGTCTTCTAGAATATCAGCTAATATAGCTAGAGTAATATAATAGTGGCCTTCAACATGACAATGTCTCCTAGAATATCAGCTAATATAGCAGAGTATCATGTCAGAGTGTTCTGGGCATTCAGGCCCATCCTTGAAACCCCATATGGGTCAAGTACCCCATCTCCTTGATCTTCCAGTTACACAAGTTTAGATTTGGGGACCAAATCTCTTTTAAGAGGGGAAGTATGTGATACCCCAGGTACACGTGTTAGTAGCCAAGTTTTATACAGTCTCAAGGTCCTTCGAGACCTACTCATGTTGCCGAGCTAGAATTTCGCTAAGTTTGGAGCCCTACACCTCCTTGGAGGGCTATATGATAAAGCTATATTCTTAGGACCAAAAGTCCCAATAATTGCTCTCCAAAGGAAAATAAATTGAAGAGTGATTTTTAGTGAATTTTAGGAAATCTCTAAACACTTCGTTTTTAGCTCATAAGTTTAGAAAATCATGAGAATTTTCGAATTTGAACTAGAACTCAAAAAATTAGATTTTAATTGGTTAGAGTTTTGCTTTTTTTTTTATATTTTATTTGAGTCCAAATAGGAGGTATTTCCTTATTTACATATATGTTTTAAAGTTAATGGAGAGTAAAATAAATGAGGACATTTATGTTTAAATAAGTGAGTACTGAGACAACCCAGATGCCAGAATGACAAAAAATATTGCAGAAGCTAGTGAACTGTCACCGCTATAGCAGTCCAAGATCGCTATAGCGGTCACAATTCATAGGTTTGGGCGTCTTTGGTTGTTTGAGGACCGCTATAGCGGTCATAAGAGACTGACTTCCCTGTGCGCACACACACTAACCGCTATAGTGGTCTACCATAGACTGCTATAGCGGTCCCCTTGAGCCATAACAGTATCAAAAAAAAATTGATGCGCTTCATTTTTTGTCCTTTTAAACCCATTTTGGGGTCTGCTTTCCTCCCGAAACGCTCACTTTCTCTATTTTCTTCCAATCCCATTCAAATCTTGCTCCCCCAAATCATCAAGGTATGTTTATGTTGATAGGTTTTGTCTCTGTTCTTCCCATTCTTCCATGTTTTTAGTATGGGTAGTTGTTTTTTGTTATTATTGTCAAGTAGGGGTGCTCCCCCAATATTATTAGAGCTAGATTAGAGTTATTTAGAGTTTGATCTTGAGTTTTATGATTGTTATAGTCGGCGTTGGTGCCCTCCCTCCTCTCGGAAGCTTTACTGAAGTTGTTTCCTCTTGTTCTCCCCTTCTAGGTGAGTGTGTTTGATCTCATAGCCTTAGTTTCCTCATTATGAGTATATTTCTTGCATTATGATTGTGAAATACGGAATTTGAGATGAGAAAAAGTATAGATTATGATTTTACATGATTATATCAAGCTAGAAAAATTATGATTTATGAGGATAGCATGAACGAATGAGTTTTACAAAACCATGGGACCATGATTGCTATGTTGTGTCACTACCGGGAAAAAGTACTTTCGTGGCAGTTTTTTTAACTCTTAGCGGCGGTTCTAATCGCCGCCAAATACAACTAGCGGCAGTTTTGAAATTGCCACCGTATCAACCGTCGCCAAGGACATTGCGACAGTCAAAGCCAACCGCTGGAATAACCGCCGCAAAATGCTATTACGCTATAGCAGCGGTTCTAAACCGCCGCGAAACACCAAATAACAATGAAAAAAAAGAATGTTGCGACGGTTCTTAACCACTGCAAAAACCATCCCCAAGGCCATGAAATATTGTTCCTAAATTCCGTCAAATTTATTGCGGCGGTTCAAAACTGCTGCTAACTATAAAAATACTTAAAAAAAATATTTTTTATATTCTTTTCCATAATTCTAATTGCCATTACTTTCTTCAAGTAATGATTACCTTCAAACATCCAAAAAAACTCAATCATATAGCAAATATGAAATAGATTTATATTATTTTCCTACAACTCCAGTTATGCCTATTTATACATGTTTTAGTTTTACTCTATAATAGATCACAAATTTAAAACATTCACCAAAAATAGATTTCAAATCCTTTTATTCAAAAATTTTATTGAAAGGTTCCCTTACAGTATCTTTTCATCCTATCCGTTTTGTCTCACTTAATTTTAATGTTTACAACTTAATTTTAGTTGTCGATAAATTATTTATATAACATGGATTTCTTCTATACTCCTCATCCGTTATCAGGCTATTTACTGTGCTCTGAAAAAGAAGTCAACAGCTTCTTGGGATCCAGTAAAAACATAATATCACCATAAACTAATCCAACAATAACAATCAAACTTATTCTACCAAACAGAGTTAGTTACCCGGATCAATCAAGACTATCCAATTCTATCCCAAAAAAAATATAATAATCTAATGCAAACAACTGAAAACTCTAGCATACAATTTCAGCAGGCAACAAGATTAACTTGTGCAACAATACTAACAATATTCTCCTTGTAGCTTCATGCATTTCATTATCCCGAGTAGCAGGAAAAGAGTCAATCTGTATCTCAAAATGAACACAATCAAAAACCATATGCAGAGCACACAATAAAGAAATTAACGAGAGGCACATAGCAACTCCTCAGCAAGAAATATAATAGCACAATTAGAAATATCATTTGCAAGTGAAAACACTTTTCCCAGAGGGTGTTCACTATTACCGTAGTATTTAGACATTATCAGCTTAGGTGGAACATAGAGCAAGGGGACACCCTGCCAAGTTAAATCATATATTGATTTCAATTCATTGTACACTTAAAACTTCAAAATATTAAATCACAAATAAGTAATCCCACATAATTTCAACTATTGAAATTATGTCAAATCATGCTAAGCATCTCTATTCAAATAAGCAAGCAAAATATAGAACCACTATTATGTGCCTTATTGCCTAACTTCATATCATGCATGTCCTTGACTCGAGGACAGCTTTGGGTTATTGTTTCTTCCTAAAGGACTGGGCAGCATATTTAGAACCCAGTGCAACAATAAAGATAAGAGGGAAATAGCTGTAATAGGTTTTGGTCTTCTATGATCCACCTATCTTCAAGCTCCAAATCTTGTGACATGGATGATTTGCAAGGTGTCAATTTTAGACTATTTAAAATATAGAGAACTTAGAGAAACATGATGCTAACCTGATAAAATGCATTGATCTCTATTCTTAGAATATCAAATGTTAGCAACAAAACAATGCACCTCTACATGACTGATAAAATCAATGGAAAAGGAAAGGACTAATTGAATAAAAGCATAGCCAAAAAGCTTCAAAAGATACTTAACCATGCAGGTGGAAACACTTGAAGTTCAGTTGAGTTTGGTCAAAATTTTAGAATCATTTACCACTTGTTGAATATGACAATCACACTCTTACCAGGGATGTATTCTAAGATGCTAAACTTTTTGTTAACAAAATCCCTAGACACATCCAAGCCTTGAGAAGACACATAATTTATATCATTGAATCTTTAATATATAACAAGATAAAATTATGCAGGGCTGATTAACTTCATGGCAAGCTATGCACTCTAGAAAACAACTTTGCCATGATAACAAGTTTAGTTGGAAGTAGATCATAGAAAATCACATTCTTCAGATAATCACAGTATGAAATTGAAATTAGGTTTCCAAGAACAAAGCCTAATCAAATCAATATGAATATGCACTGAAAATGAATAGCATTTTAATGTTCATAATATATAAAGGTATTAAGCATGCATCCCAAAGACTACTAAAATTGGAAGACATAGTTTAAAGCTTCACGAATCATAACATGTGAAAATGTTGAGAACGAGTAAATTTCAAGAAAATAAGAACCTAACATGTGTGAAACTCTTACCAAACTCCCTTGGGCATATTAAAAAATTCCTACCCGTTTGATTAAACCATATGACTCAAACTCCTTTTTGAGTCCGCTCTCAGAGTTCTCATAACTTTGCTAAGAAATAGCACCAATAAGATATGACGAACTATATTATGCTACACAGCCACACGACTACTAAAGTGTACTCACACTTCATTTTGTGAGGTTGGGAGTGGACTTTCAACTTTTAAGGTTTGTCAAATGATGTTTTGCAGTATTAGCATGACCACAAAGACAGGAATTTGAACAAGATAAAAGACCAAACAAGCAAGAATACAAAACATTTTGTTAGTAGAATCTCTAACATAGCAATGCAAGGTGTATCAACAATTATTACAAATTAATCATTATAATAGTTTGTCATCTCAATCCAATCTGGGCAAATGATATCAATTCCAATGCTTTCCAAACACCTTGATAATTGAATCATTGAAACCATTGAGATGGACACAAGGATCAAACTTCATGCTATGTCTCTCATTTAATTTCATAATAGAGGCAAACTTTCACAAATAATACAAGTAGCTTCAACAATAATCAGTAACAAACATAAGCAAAATCAGCAGGAAAAAAAACTTACATCATGAAACAACCACACAAAATTATTCAGTTGCATAAAACTTTAAAAAAATAATCCCCAAATAATTAATGGCTAAAGAATAGAACATTACAAGAGTTTCAACTTTCTTGACAGGCAAAGCATATTCCTGATCACCAGGCTCATCAAACTTGCTCACAAATTGTTCCATCCCTTTGAAAAAAAGAATCAAAGAAACACACATTAATAATCATTAATCAATAATTAAAGAAAGCAAAAGAAGTAGTAGATTGCATGCTCGAAGACCAATTTTGTTCCCCATTTAAAAGCTTAATCTTCTGCTCTTTACACAACCAAACTATTATCATTAACACTAGCCAAATTAGAGGGAAATGACATGCAATTTGATTCAACAAATGAGATGCAATTTGAGAAGAAAAAAAGAGGAAAGACAGGCCTTGAGCGACCTGATTGTGCTGTTTCACCACTGAGTCGACTCGCTTGAGTCCCTCGACAATCTTGGCTCCCTCATTTCTAATGCCCAGGTCCTCTCCACCGCTCCACCGCCACTGCCTTGGAGTCATTCGTTTTGCGCAAGATTCCGAAGAGAACCGTGACTTTCTCGCGATAATGGAAGGCTTCATGGCTGCGCTGGTGAGTTTCCTCCACAATGTTGACAAGCGCGGCGACGTCGAGTTTCTCAAGCAGGTTGTCACGGCATGGGGCTTGAAAACCGGGGATGCTCAAAAACCAGAGACTGGGGTTTGACTCACTAAGGGTTAGGGATCAAGACAGGGGAATGAGCTAGAGAAAGCAGTGATCGAGAGATTAGGGTTTTGATAGGTGTGGTTTGATAGATTAGCGACTGGGTTTGAGGCGTTGAGGCTCGTATGAAGATTTAGGATTGAAGGCTCCCACCAAAATCGCGCCAAGGGTTTTGAGCAGCGCAAAATCACTGACTGGGAAAGGAAGGGACTGATGCGGGAGAGGCTAAAAGCTCAGGCACCAAACTTCACTAGGATTGAGGGAGGCAAGCGGTGGCGATTCCTCCAACCGCATGGAAATACCCCAACTTATGGTCACCGACGACCCTTGCTTGAAACCGCTGTGGGAGAACTGCTATGGAACTCCCTGTTTGTAGTAGTATGTGTTATCGAAAGTGTTTTATATGCTAATGAAATGTTGTTGGAAATTAAAAATATGTGATTTAGTAAGTCACTATTTTAACAAATATGTTTTAAAAGTTATGGTATTATTATATATTTACTCCAGATTTTGGATTTTAGAAAGCCTTCGAAAATGTTAAGTTGCTTTATCATACAAGTATATAGAGTAGAGTATGTTTAGCTTTAAATACAAATGTTATTATGATTTACGAAGTGGTATAAAATTTATATAAAAGAGTTTTGAGCCTAGAGTAGAGCTTGAAATAGAGTTTTAGAGAAAAGAAATTTAATTATTATGATTATAAAGCCCGGTGTTTATTAGAGATTTCAAATAGATGTTAGCTTAAAATATGTTAGCTTGAGATTTGAATTTACAACTTCAATTTTATGGTACCAAGACGTATGAAATTTAGTATGATTCATAGCAACTGCCAAATACATATTTTGTAGGCTTAAAATCGGAATTCCTACAAGAGTATGATCTCTTGGGCTCGATTTTCATAGCGACAGTAATGCTAAAGTCACATTGTTAGAGTTATGTGAATCTAGAACTCTCAAAGTACTAAGAATTTAGGGGCTCTTGTTCACTAGAGACTGAGCACCCACTTTTTAGATATGGTTTTTGTCAAACTAGTTTAGCTGGTAGAGATAAGGAAACAGACAATTAGTTAACAGCTGTGAAAAGATCATTAACCTTAGTACCAAGTTGTCCGTTAAAGGACAATTTCGCCCCAGCAGTTATAGAAAATAAGACCTGGTTAGGTGCCCACAACTTGTCCGACAGGGACTAGTATGATCTCATTAGGTGCTGTTGTCCGCCAGGGACTTAGTACAATCTTTCAGTTTATGATTTTACAGTTTGTTTTAATATATAGTTATTTATTATGTTCAACATACTGTTTCCCGATGCTCTGCCGCACCTTCAGTTAAAATGATTTCATGATTTATTGGGAATTTATAAAAGTGTTTTGTTATATAGTTGTGTATGTAGATATTAAATGGTTTATAATTGTTGCACATATAATGTATTATATTCCTTGGTTGCCCCATGTAGGTGATGGGTGAGAGCTCACTCAAAGTTCATTGACGTACCCCTCTCCCTTCCTATCATAATTGCAAGTGCAGTCATCGTTCAACCTCCGATCTAGTAGCCGCGGCTGTCCTTTGGTGAGCTATACATTACTGTAAGGCTTAGATTAGGTTGTGTTGGAGTTAGAGTGCTCTAGTAGTTTTGCAAATAGGATCCAAGCCACGCATGTATTTTGAGATGTTATAGTTATTTTCAGAGGTTATGTATTTCCCTATATGTTTTAGAGTTCAGGAATGTATTTTGAAATAGAGACTATGCTTAGAGATTTATGTGACAAGCTTGTGATAATGAATTTATGATTTAGTCTTCAAGTCTTAACTAGATTTCAGAGCATGACAAAAATATTTTAGATTTATATGTGTGAATACTTCAGTTTTTATGGATTTAAATATTATATTTTAATTAGAGAAAATTATAAGGATTTGGTAGCAAATTGTATTTTAAGTATGGTATTATATTATTTTATGCATGTAAAGAAACATGTCATCCTGTAGGCTTACGTGGAAATAGGATTCCTCACGTACTGGTCATGCTTCCCAAGTCGGGCCATGACATTCCGCGACGGTGGAGGGGTAGCACCATGCAGGAGCGGCGAGGTCGAGGCTGGGGCGTGTAAGGATGGCAGGTGTAGGGGGTTGGGCGACACTCATGGTGTGTGTGTGAAAGAGAGAGAGAGAGAGAGAGAGAGAGAGAGAGAGAGAGCTCGATAGAACAGCTTACAGAGGCAGGGTCGCGGTATGCGCTTGACGGCTGGTTAGTAACTTGTGGGGACGGTGGGGGGTGGGGTCACAGTGGGCTGGGACAGCAAGGCGTTGGCCAACGACGAAAATAGAGAGTGACAACAGAAGAGAGAGAAAAGGTGGTTACAGCTTGCAGGAAAGGCGGGGCCGTGGCGGGCTGGATGGTAGGGCATTGGTCACACGGTTTATGAGGTCGACAGAAATAGGTGGCTAGGTGGCATCCAATGCAGCTGCGTCCTTGATGCGGGATGTAGTAAGAAAGAAAGAGAAATCAAATGAGTGCGAGAGAGAGAGAGAGAGAGAGAGAGAGAGAGAGAGAGAGAGAGAGAGAGAGAGAGAGAGAGTGAAGAGATAATTAGTATGTGTGGCTCTTATAATGCTATTGCGTTACTGGTGGATTTTCAAATTTCAGACAAAAAAAATATGCCAGTAATGGACAAAAATGGCACCAGTTTCTTCCACATTTATTGACGGATTTTTCCGTCAGTTATTATCTAAAAGATTTTAAATATCAATCTTACCGGCAAAAAAAATGTGCCAGAAATTACCGACCGATTTTTTTATCTGTAAAATAAATTTATGCATTAAAAAATAATGTGTACGAATTACCAATGGATTAGTCTGATTACTGATGGAAAAATCAGTCGATAATGACTAAAACAAAAAAAATTTGGCTCAAATTTTACGTTTTCCATTGATAAATCCATCGGAAACACTGACAGAAAAAATCTATCAGTAAAATCCATCAGTAACTTGAGTATTTCTTGTAAATTGTAATTAATATTCACATGCTTATTTAAAACAGTCACATGATTTTGTGTTTTAATCTTGGCCATTTATGTAAAATCCAACAATTAAGATTTACTTCTCTCACTGTCATAATAAATCACCATTCTCATGTGATATGTTATCTTGATGATGAATTAGTTTCTTTATTGTAAATAGGTTATTGTCTGTAAAATTTAATCAATAAGATTTAACTGACAAAAAAAGGTATCAAAACAGGGTGAACATCAAACAAGGAACCAACAACATAACTAACATGGCAGATATTAGATTAGCCAATTTTGACCGTGTATATCTTGCAGTAGTTTTTTACAAATATATGATTTTACCAGTAGTTTTGCTTTTTATCCTTTTGTTACAATAAAATGAAGCCATTGTGAAAACAAAAGTGATACTAATTAATTATTATATCATCGATCACGTAAGAAAAGTTATTGAGAAGATTGTCTAAAGTTGCAATTTTTTTAAAGAAAAAGAAATCAAGCTGAAAGTAGAAGTTATCTTTATCCAAGAGACTCAATCATATGCGTCAACTTTTTCTTTTAATACTTGTTGTCTCTTTTAATTTTTGTCTACATTACCGTATAGCTAAAGTGCAGTGCAAAGTCTTCCTCAGTTTTCAACTTCATTTAATCATAAATAATATATTTCTCGGGGCAACTTTTGCTTTGTAGAATGGAAACAAAATCGTTGGCTTATTATAACTATGAAAAGTCTGGCCAGAACAATCTATTCTCATCAAAATTTTACTTTTGGGTCATAATATGATTTCCTAGCTAGGAGCAAAATGAAGTGGGGAACATTATACTAGTTGCCTGCGGCTGGTTCTCCTTTCTGAAATGTTGATGAAATGATGATTATGATCAATTCCAAGTGTTCGCCAAAACTTGGTTTGGTGTTATTAGCTACAAACCTACAGTGATAAACATGTTAAAGTAAAAAACAATCACCAGCTAAGCTTAGCGTTTCATTTGAAAAGATATATGTTCCACAAAAAGTTCAAATTGATCGACCAGCTAGATAAAAATCTCACTCATGAGCAAGTCAGCTTTGGCTGCTTGGTTTTTGAGTGTTAGCTTATAGCAAGGTTTTGAAACATGTAATTTTTCACTTATCCTTAGGCATCTTATAAGGATCAATATAATGGAAGGTTATAGCTAGAGAAGAATTTACTTATAGAGTAAGGGGGCTTATGCCCCTACTAAATCTTGGATATGTTATAAATTAATAGTATATAGATAAAAATATTTTGCCTTATTATTATATAAAATTTGATCTCATGCGGAGAGAAAAATTATATGTAACTTTTTGTTATGTCTATATACTAAGTTTTCACTACATAAATTTCCTGAATCCATATAAAATTGAACGGTTAGATAAGCTACAAAGCTATCTAGATGCACAAGGCAGATAATAATAGTGCAATCTGAACAATGAAAACACCAAACGAATAATAAAGAGTTATCCAAAAGAGAGAACAGTTACAATTAGATACAAATTCTAGTATTTTTTAACCGGCCCAAAATGACATGTGTCAATGTCCCTATTCTTCTCCATGACGAAGCTACTTGTCTAGTGTTTAACTTTATGTCCCCAATGCAGCGGTAAATCAAACCATCAGTTTCATGACAAAAGTTCAAAATTTACAGAAGCGCCAAATAGAAAAGCAACAAAATGAATCACGCAGGGGCCCGTATGTAGTGCGTTAAAGAAATATAGTAACAGTATCGTTTTTCTGATCATCAAGCACAAATAGATTATACATATATAGAACGGATAGAGGTAAGATCACCGCTTGAAAATACATTTTAGTTAAGAGTAAGATAGGTGCGCCTTTATAGCTCTTCCTTCTTTTATTTTTTCCCCCTAAAGTGGAAACAAAATCTAATGGGTGTTTTAGGACTTGGATGTGAGAGTTTTTTAAATTTAGTTTTATATATTATCACTTGTTTGGCTGTTGTGACTTGTGTGAGAAGCTAAGCATGCGGACATATTGAAAGGACCATACATTAATAGCCAGGCTTATTTTTTAGTTATTATGTTAATGCTTATGTACACATCTAGTATGGTCCTATATAATCTTCATAACCATGATTTGTCGATACATATCCAAATTGTCCACAGCAGCAATTTAGGACATTCTTCAAGCCGCATAGTTAACATGACATATGCATAGTATTTTGCATTGGAAATATCTATGGGCTTACAGGTATAGCACATTGTATTCCCACCGAAAATAAAAGAAAACCATACAAAATCCTCAATATTCGTTCACTTTTGAAGTGTTTTCTTTATTTTTGAAGAATGATTCATACGAATATACATTGAAGGGGGAAAACTCATATCTGTCGTTTGAGAATATTAGGAAAGTATTATTTAACATTTTCTAACCTCATAACGGCTTTCATTCACTGCTAAATCTAATAACTGTAATTAATTAAAAGAGAAATAATAATTTAATTGAATTAATTTATACTCTTATATTTGAGCTTATTAATACTCCCCCTGTTTTACAAAATGTGTTATTTTTTACAATTTGAAATCTTGGATATTCTCGGTAAAATTTACATAGATTAATAGTCCACTTCCACAAATTATTTTGGCTAATGTGATTCACATTTTCTAATTTTAGGAACTAAAATTTTAATTTATAAATTTAAGATACCAAAACAACTCACAAATATAATTTTAGGAACTAATTTCAACATTCTCTAATGAATTTTGCTAATAAGTGTAGTGAAGCATTGGTTAGAGAGTTATAAGTGAAAAATTTTGTTTGAAAAGTAAGGACTTGCTTGATTTATGTTTTCATATACTATGTTGCATTTATTTTTTAATTTCAGAATATTTTCTGCTTTTTAAGATTTTGTAAAAGAAATAGAGATAAATAACCCTAGACACCATTGAGGTTTGGAGATATTGCACTTTACCTCATTCTTCTATAAATATAATACTCCATCCCATTTCTATTATTAAACTCATCTTTTATTGAAATATTTATTCATCAAACTCATCTTTTTCCTTCATATATATAATAAAGATTATAACATAAATCTAACAATTTATTATTTGATAAAATATTACAATTTCAAAATTTAAAAACATGCATAATAATTCAGAGTTTAAGAAATAAAATCATATTTTTAATTTTTCCTTTCAAAATATATGTGACTACTTTAATAATAATATTGAATATGATTTATAATTAAATAAATATTATTTCATGCAATAAAGTTAAAAGTTAATATTTAATATAAAAATTTTATCTTACATCTATTTAATAGTTATGGCTATCAATGTTTTGATTAGCATACATATTTTAGTAAAATAACAAATTTACTTTTCTAACAATATCTCTCGAACTTATTTCATACTTTTTGTACAATTAAAATTTCTTTGTGTGCATTTTTTCTTTTGAAAGAGCTATTAATTCTATAAGTTCATCATTTCTTATTTTGGCTTAAGAAATTGCTAATATAATTTTAGGTCGTGAATATTGGAACCCTTAATATTAATGACAAAATTTGCTAAAAATAACATTCTATTTTTACTGCAATAAACTATTTTTAAGTTGAGTTTCTTGTATTTGTGGGTTAATTCTTAACTTTAATTAAATACATGTAAGCTAAAATTTTGATATTAAATACTAACATATTATTTGAAATAATATTCATTTAATTATAAATCATGCTCAATATCATTATTAAAGTAGTAGCATTTATTTTGAAAGAAAAAGTTAATAACATGATTTTATTTTTTAAACTCTAAAATTATTATATTTTTAAATTTTGAAGTTGTAATATTTCATTAAATGATAAATTGTTATATTTATTTTATAATTTTTATTTTATATATATGAAGGACAAGATGAGTTTAATGCATAAATATTAAAAAAAGATTAGTTTAATAATAGAAATGGGGTGAAGTACAATATCTCCGAACCTTAGAGTTTTTCATGTTATTTACCCAAGAAATAATAATAAAAATTAAAAATTGGACTTTTTTTTAATAATTTTCACTATTTCTTTTGTAAAATCTTTAAAACGAAAAATTGAAAACATAAGTCAATGATGCAAAGCTTCACTATTTTACTTTCTCAGTTATAAATCGTGTGTACTTTAACCCTTAAACTATTGAAAAAAAAAACTGCAGTGTGATCCTTCAACTTTACCCAACAAAGGAAGTGTTGATACAAAATTATTTGAAAGTGATGTCGGTGTTGAAGACATGTTCGACATAGGATATTTTCATGAACTAGGGATGAAAACTTTGAGTAAAGGAGATAATAATTATGATTTTGAAGTTCTTAAGTCAAAACTGTCGATGATGCAGAATGTCAAGAGTTGTTCGACATAGACGCACATGGTGAGCAGGAGCCTCAAGGAAAGTACAAGTTAGTATGGAATCAGAAAAATAATGATTGGTGAATAAATAGGAACCTTTGGGTCACTTGCCGACTATGCTTCGACACTAGTTTGGAGGACTTAGCTGATTTCTCGGAGACAAAAGCTTGCACACTAAAGTGGAGAATGTATGTGAGAATATCGGTAGCTGTTAGCACATATCTTGACATGAAATCGATTTGAGGCAATCGGCAACCGTCGGGACAGGTGTCAAAATCTTGTTGTAAATAGTTTGTTGTCTATAAATAAGAGACATTAGCTTCCATTTTTCAGTTAGTTGGCTATGAAATCACACACGCAACATTCTCAAAGGTTCAAATCGTACTGACGCCAAGAACTAACAAAAAAAAGAAAAGAGTAAAGATTCTCTCACCATCCACTCATTTCCTTTCCTTTCTTAGAATTAGCATTTCATTTTCATGTACTTTGTTTCATTTCATGCTATTTTTCTCTGGTTCATTATACTTTGACAATTATCTTCTCAAAATCAATATCAAAATCATTTCTTAATCTGAATTGATTGTGATTTAAGTTGTATTTGCATTGCCATTGTCAACATTGTCTCAACATAAACATATTTTGACACAAAAACTTTAAGAAACTTGAGAACTTAGAAGCCGAATCTCTTCTGCTCTCCAAATTGAGATCTTGAAAGTAAAGCTTGTTGAGTTTTATGTGTTTGTTGATGAAAATACAAACTAAACGTGAAGAAAACCATAGTATGATATATCATCCATAATCAAACAGCAGCATCCTGGGATCTCATATATTCTTTTATTCATCACACAGGTGTTAACCTCTTAAGATTAACTATTAGGAGATTATGCATAAAATTGTGGCATTAAAAAAAAACAAAAAAAACTCATGTATTAATGTTAACCAAACACATAAATGATTTATTTTCAAATATAATTTAAATTTAAAATATTCTCAAATTTTCAATCTTCATACCAAAGAGTACTCCTAAACATCTTATTTGGAAATTTGATAGTTCGTTTGTTTTCTGAGTACAACAGATTATTTACTACTTGCTTATTTTATAGAAGTAACGTAAGGGTCAAGTAGAGCGTTTTTGTTTTTTTGGCCCCCTAAAATGACCCTTAAAAAAAGTAGAAGTTACTTGAATATGCATGAAAGATTTTCTACCTTTTTAAAAGTCCATGCAGGACGGACATTATTAGATAGCAGATAAATTGTGCAAACAAAGACGAAGGGTGTTCGAGAATTTTGATATGTGAAAGACAATATGGAAGATATGTACTATATAATTACCAATGCTTTTAACGAAGCGCTAAAATGGCTGATTCTGTGGTTAAATATTTGTAACGATTTTGCAGCGCACTTAGCTATATAGTATAACCAAAATTCGATATATTTGGAACCTTACTGTCTTCCATTTTGTCTTCTTTTCTCTTAAATTGAAAAGGCCCGACACAAGTGAAAGGACTTCTTCAAACCCACTACGACGAAAAAAAAAGGAAAAAGAAAAAGAACCAACTAAGAGCACCAGGAATGTTTCCACGTGTAACCTTTGAAGGAATAACCTATTATATTGCCGTCGGCGGGAACATTAATTGTTCATATAGCTTAATGCCTTGCAATAATGCATATACTTTGCTTATGATGTCCATGATGATGAGGATTGAGCCGTGTTTACGGATGTCTGAACGCAGTTTTCTAGAGCATAATTCGGCTTGGAAGATGAAGGAATATTATCGTGAAAGTTTAGTTTATTAATAGAAGTTTAATTCGGATATATTAATAATATAATAATATTCAATGTAGCTATTCAATTAAGTCTTTCATGTATATGACCTTTCAAATAATGAATATGAGTGTTAACTATATTTGTGGAGATAAGAATAAAGAAAAGGGATAATTTACACTCACCTCTTAAGGTTAAGTGTAATTACATTCAGCATCCCTCTATTTTATAAAATTACATTGACCTCTCCTATAAATTTTAATTAATTCATTAATTTAAGTGATAAAAAAGATAATAATATATGGCATATACATGATTATTAATATTAAAATTATAATATTTTGACAGTAGTCGACATTTATATATGTTAATTAAATACATCTTTCTTTATGATAAATTATAATTATAAGTTTTATTTTCATATAATCAAAAAAAATTATTTTATCTAATCATGTGTTAAATATAGCCAAAATATTATAACTACATTATTAATTATTATGTATATATTTCATGTTATCTTTTTTTGGTCACTTAAATTAATGAACAAGTATCTGGAGAGGAAGTCAGTATAATTTCAGTGAATCTTAGGAAAGATCAGTGATAATTTTGTATAATAAAGAGGTGCCAAATATAATTATATTAAACCTCAAGAGAGGTTAGTGTAATTTTTTCAAAAAAAAATGAGGAAGAGCAGAATTTGGATGGGAATGTTAAAAGGAATAATGGAAAAAAAAATCAGAGAATAAAAGAAAAGAGGTAGCTAATAAGAGCTGGTAGATATGAACTTTAAACTTTGTGATACATTTTCTTATTCCACTATTCTCTCTCATTCATTTATTTTATAAGGGTATAATTGAAAAAGTAATTAATATTGTCTAAACTTTCTAAATAAAAGACAAATATTTATGAACAAGTAAAATTTCAAAAGTGAACATTTATTTACGAATGAAAATAGTGGGAAATTTCATATGATTGAAAAAGTAGATTATTATCAATTATTGTACATAGTGATGATAGATACTAGACAGTACTCTATTCAACATTCACACACACACACACACACACACACACAAAACATAGAGTGCCTCAACTGATGGTTGATATTCTTTCAAGTTTCCAACATCAGAGGTGGAGGACCTATAAGGACTTCAATGATCAGGATAGAAGAGGTTTAACTCAAAGAAGTGATAATTGAGATATTACTTACTTGATTACAAGCTAGAACTATCCTCATATAGAAGAGTTTGTTGTGAGCTTATCCCTTATTTTGAGGGTAACAAATTATCTCTTAGGGTATCTTAGAAGGAGATATCTTCTTTACTTGTGACTGAATTATCTTCTTAGATCCCTTAATTTGTGGGGGTTTAGTTGTCACTTATTTGTGATTTGAGCTATGGGTTCTTACTCATAAGCTCGGCCAGATCTTGGACTGGGCCTTAGGTCTTCTTTGGGCCTTTGAACAAGAAAGCCCCAATGACATGAATTCTGACAGGTTGACTAAGATACTACTCGATGTATATGTACACACACATGTAAGCAATGAATTATCATACAAAAAGGTGGAATAATAATTATGAATTTTGATTATATTAATGATGAATCTATTGAAAAAATTTCTCATATATATTATTAATTATCTTACCAAATTCACCATAAAATTAACCTAATTCTCAATTATTCATGTTGAATCCTATATATTTATTAAAGAGGTGTCTAAAACTTATATACTTAATTTATTTTTATGAAGAATAATGCTAGCATAACCAAAAGCAATATTGAAAAACATAAAACAAAAGCCATTAAGAGCGTGTTAGCGATGAAAAGCTTGAGTAGTTATGAGATTATAGATTCAAATCTTACTGCTGTCAATATATATATAATTAAAAAAAAGTACTACGTACGAATGATTTATTAATATAGTCCTAATCACTACCACACAAATCAAATTGTTACGTAGGGTTCTTATTTTGTTTTAGTTATATATACTAGAGGCTATTATGACTTCTATATAACTATTGTCACTACCACTTACATTAATTGTTATTTAGTTTTACCAAATTACCATTCTTCTATTTAAACCAAAAGCATACCTAATATAGATATTTCATAATACTATCAAAATTTATTATTATAAATTTAATTAAAATTAGTTAATTACATAAGGATATTTATTATTTATTTTATTTTTAATATTCATGTAATTACTAGATGTTATAAGTTATAGTAATTTATTTATTACAATGTTTTAATGCAAATATTAAATAGCTTTAAATTTTGTATGCAAAAAATATCTAAATAATATAATGTTGAATTTTTTTTAAGAAAATAATAAATAAAAATGAGTAATAACAAAAACATGATGATAAATTGTGGCGTATAATTACTTATATATTTTGTAATATCCAGCATTTATATAAATAAAAAACTAGTAAGTAAACAAAATGATATATGCCATAGTTTATTTCCATTGGATTGGAAAATAATTTTTGTTATAGTTTTTTTATTTATTCATATTATTAAAAATTAAGGTAATTTTATAACTTAATTTAATAACTTATTTGCAACAAAATATTTTAAAAGGGTTTTTTTTTATACTTGAATAATATAAAGGCTATGTTATTTATTTTCTATTAGATGAAGTACATATAATTTAATTTTTTTTAAATAAATTTCAAAACAGAAATTAATGAAACTAGAGAAGGACAAGTATATGAGTGTCTTTAAACCATGTAAAAAAATTTAATATAATAATTTTATTTAATACTTTTCATATTATATAAACAATGAATGTTAAAATTAAATAATAGCATGTGAATTGTATAGTTTGATTCAGTATTTATCATTTTTATTACTTATTATTCATTAATTTTTAATTTTTTCTAAAATATTGAGGTAATTAGTACCTTAAGAAAGTTTTAAAGGAAATAATTCAATATATAAAATATTAATTATTACATCAAACAAGTTCATGTAAAATACTTGTAACTAAATTAATGAAAATAGTATTAAATATTTTAATAATTAAGTTATTTTGATTAAATTAACAGTAATAAACTTGATATCATTATAATGACTAATGAATAATAAATATCAATTATGTATTATTTTTATTTGATTATTTTCTTTAGGTAATGTGAGGGAAAAAAAAAACTAAATTAGACAAAGGATGATGCTCACATTGGTGTAAATGTATTTGTTATGCTAGCATAATAACATTTAGAACTAGATTGTATTATAATTGTTGCATATATTAGTTTCATTTGTTAAAAATAAAAGAATAATAATTTAGTAAAACTAAATACCAATTAAAACAAATGTGAGTGACAATAGCCATTCAACCGTGGCTATATACTATCATAATGCAAAAACATGATCTTAAGTCTTAACATATCACTGATACTATGCCGCCTGTAAAGCATAGTCATATAGACCCAAGAGTGGTCAATTTTAATGAGTAATGTAATATATGGGTTTCGGAAAAACCAGACAAACAGTGTCATGATATGTACAATTATACACAAGCGCAAAAAATAATGTAAGAGAACCGGAAACATTCCAAGGAAGCTAACGATGCTCATGTTCAATAAATAACGCTTAATAATTCACAAGTGGGTACACAATACGAGTATGAGGGCCTCCACAACATATGTTGGTTGTCCCCTCCGTATTTCTTTTCTCGGGCTATTCTGGCAACTGGGGAAAAAACAAAACAGAAAAAAAAAAAGAAGGAAAAGAAAACCTATAATCACGCATCTTTCTAGCTTACTGAAACGGAACTCTTAAGATTGGTGACGTAGATGCATGTACTACATCTTGCTATATATATGACTTAACGACGCAAACGCTGCAGATTCCACAGGCATTCCAACTAGGATATCGATCGATCAAAGTTTTTTTGGCACGATTGGTGATAATAATTAGACGGTGCACTCCTTTAATTTTGTTCAAGTTTAATATTATTTAATCAGCCCTGAAAGAAGCTTCCTCATTGACTGTGCGTAATAGTTGATTCACAGCAGCTGCGATTTCATCCACCGTATTCGGCTGACACCCTTCTTCAACCTGCTCCAATAAACAAATGAATTCAAGACTAAATAAATATTGTTACATTTCAGATAAAATTTAAAGAAGAAAGAAACTTAAAGGAACATATAACAGAGCAAAAATGTTTTTATTGAACATTCAGCTTCTTTATAAAAAAAATACTTAAAAAAAAAAAGATTCTTTAGGAAAAAAAATTAATTAAACATCCGGATCGGAAATCAGATCCTCGACAACACCAGCTCAGGTTATCATATTATTAATTAAGTATATTACTCACAACATAATATAAGTCATGATAAATTTGGTTGTCATAGTGGTTCATGATCATTTGATGATTGTTGGTCTTATATATATTGTCAACTGTATAAATAACTAAAAAAAAAATAACGAGGCATATTTTTTATATCAGTTTTTTACACGGATCTTTTACACCATCATGATCATCGTAAGAATGAAAGAGCATAATTATTATACAACAATAATGATTGAATTTAATTTATATATATGGTCAGTTGGTAAACGAAAAAATTTTAAAAAACTGCTGATATTCAGTTATGAATTATTACATCATCAATATTCTTTAACTTAACCTTCTATTACTTAAAAATTTTATACATAAAAATACAATATTAAATAACACTATAAAACTCTCATATATTGTTAGCACATTAAGCAAACTTTACACTATGTGACTGCCGAAGATGTCATTCAATAAAATTTTAATAAATTGTCATTCATTTTTTTAAAATATAATAATAATAAATAATCTGTATAACGGCTTGTGTGTTTGAATTTTGTAATAAGGATTATTCGTAGCAGAAATTGGCAAGAAAGGCAAACCAACCTTTACGCTCACTGAGATAAGGACCATATCGTCCGCAGTGGCAAGATTAAGGTGCAGAATGCTGAAGCCCAGGCTTTGCAATCCAACAACCATCTTCAGAAGCAACCCTGGTTGCTTTTTTGAGAGTATCTTCATATTGGCATGGCTGTCCACCAAGGACACTTCTATGTCTGCTACAGCCCATGACTTGTCCTGGTTCGGTAATTGCATGGTCACTTCGCTGGTTGTCGGGTAGACTGTGTTGCAGTGAGTTGCACGCGTCGAGAACTGAGGGAACATGAAGAACTCGGCGAAGGGCGTGGCAGTGAAGTCATTACCCTCCTGCGGTTGTTGTTGGTGATTTGTTTTCTTTTGGCCTTTCATGCACTGCAGAAGCTGTTCTAGCTCCTTCACAAAGTTGATGGCGCCTCCAATAATAGAGGCTTGATCACCCTGGTTTGTAACCACACACAGTTATTTGTTGGATCAATTTCAAAATCAAATCAAAGTCATGTCATGATGTCATGGTCATTTGGATTTCTTAGCAAGAAAAGTTTTTAGGCCTAAATTCTTTTTGACAAAATGTCTATGGCACATGGATCTGTACAGTACAGATAAATCAATTTATACTTTTTTTAATTGTAAAATATTAATTTGAAATTTTCAAATCTTAATGATTAGTTTAGGTATTTAGTTTTTTTTATCGTATTGCATATTAAAAGTGAATATTACTCGCTCAATAATGCTAAATGTTTGCTATTTTTCTTTAATTATGGTATCTATTTATAATGTCAAATTTTTATATTAATATAATATTACTCAATTCCTTAACTCGAGAATGTAAATTAATTAGTCTCTTGAATGTGTAAAATTTTGCTTAAAAATATGATATAGATAGTATTTATAAGGCTAATATTTGGAGTCGAGTTAAAGTCATTAAGATTCATTATAATTAAATATACTTAAATATGATCTATTAAATTCACGATGTAAGAATATAATCCAAAATTGATTTGCATAAATTTTTCACACAAGAATTTCTCTTCTCACCAAGACAAACTGCAAGGAATAATAATAATAAAAGAAAAGATAAAGAAGAAACTGACCCTTTGTACATAAGAAGGAGGCATCAGGGATCTGAGCGCAGCGAGGTACTCATTCATCTGTTTCCTTCGATTTCGCTCAACTGCAATGTGGGTCATCCTTTGGTTCTCGATTTCCTCCTTGTTCTTGACGCTCTTCGTGCGACGTCGTTTGCGGCGACCCGTGGTGGCGGCGGTGGCCACTGTGTCTTCCACGGAGGAAGAAGGAACAGTGAAATTTGCTCCTCCGTGTAGTGATTGATCAACTGTGGCTGAGCAAGGCTCAGGGGAGGAAGAGTGCGAATCCCATTGTTCCTTCACATTTTGCAGCGCCGAAGGAGGAGAAGAAGATGAAGAGTCCCAATTGGCATGGAGACTCTGTTCAATTACGTTGTTGTTCACAACTCCAACAAAGGAATTATTAACATTCCTCTCTTCTGATGCTTGGAAACCGTAGCTATTGCCGCTCCAAGCTCCACCACCACTTCCTCCTCCAACTAAGGAGTACAAATAATTATCCTTGCTGCCATATGAAAGTGGATCTTGTGGGAAAACCACTGCTTCTAATGCCATAAATCAATTGTTTATAACTTGGTAAATATAGTTAGATATAATTGCTGATGAGTCGGTACTCTTTGCTGGGAGAGGTAATATCCACTTCAGTGATCTCTGCCTCCCCAAAGAGCTTAGTCACTATTATTGAACGTGGACATCTCCTGAGATTCAAGGGGGAAAAAAATGCCTTTCCTAAACAATCAGCAATTTTTTTTTTCCGTGATGCTAACAGAGGGGACACTTTTAATTTTCTTTTTCTTCGAGAGGATGAAAGAGGAGAAAGCAGAGAGGGAAAAGGTTTGAGATTAGAGTGAAAGAGAGATGTACAGGAGGCTGTAGAGTGAGATGATGGTTTAATGATTGCACACTACAAGCAGATTTGGCAGAGAGAGGAAGATAGACGTAGAATGATTAATTAGGTGCTAAGAGCAGTTTTGGCAAAGAAAGGGAAGATGAAGGCTAATATGGTTAGATATCTGCCAAGAACGGTCTATTGGGAAAGGAAGGAAGAAAGTGGACGAAAAGCCAAAGCCACAATGAGCACTATAGTCCTAAGAGAGCAAACAAAGTAGCCCTTTTATATTATCAGTCATCACCTTATGAAGAAAGGCCCCTGCCTTTAAAAGAGGACTGTTGAAACCAAACAGAACGCTACAGCCCTATGCACGTGAGGTTTTCATTGTAGACCAGTTCCATGATCGCGCAGAATCAACCACGGGGAAACACGGGCAGACTCTCTTCGTACTCTGTTATATCCTTATTTTTAAAAAATTACACTTGTCTCCTTCATGATTTTCTGAAATTACATAGGAATTAGAATAGCCATTGTTTGTAGGACTGTATGATTACATTTCTGGTGATAAGAAACGACTTTAGCAACGGCTTTTGTACCAGAATAAAATAAAAAAAAATGATTACATACAGATGTGTTATATTTCCAACTTTATGTACTCAAATGCTCAAAAATGTAATGTTAGGAAAATCGGTTAACTATGATTTGATTTCCAAAACTATAATACAAAGAAAGCGGGCCACGGTCGACCGATTTCAGCCCATTTTGTAGCCCAGGAATTGGTTGGCTTATGGGTGATTTCAGTAAGAAGAATCAGACGAGCAGGGAGCTTCGGTAGGTGCACTCAACTGATTCTGCCACGTGTCGTGCATGCGTTGGACCGCGAGCGAGCGCCTCCCCTAGCCGTCCGATACACCAACCAAAGCTCCTGGCCGTCCGATTTGCATGCAACATCAGATATAAATGTGGGAAGCGAGCAGCACTTGACCGATTCCAGTTTTTCCAACCTCCATCTGAGAGCAAGAGTGAAAAAGGGCAATGGCACAAAATGATATAAGCCGTTATGATAATTCTGGACACATTGCAGCAAATCTTCATGTAGGGGTGAATTTTTATTAATTAATTACAATGATATATTTTATTTTGTCAATAATTTTCATTACTTATAATAATTGTTTAATTTAGTTTAGTGTATTTTAACTATAGTTTAGTAGACTGTAAATTTATTTTAGCTGTATAAGTAAGCTAAAGTAGCAGTTATTGTAATTAGAATATACTGTAATTATGCTTAATATATATGTTATTTAGATTTATGAATAAGTTTAGGAAAATTTATGTTTGATTAATTTAATGATACTGGAATATTTGTTATGTTAGAAAATATGTCTATTTTTTATTAAATTAGTAAGTTGTTTTTAGGAGATTAGTGCACATTAAACTTTATTAGGTATATAATTTAATTAGATTAATAAATATTATAATTTTATTTATACTATAGTATGTTTAGTAAATAATATATTGTAATTAGATTTATGAACATTTTTAGGAAATAATTTATGTTAATTAGTTCAGTGTGAAATATTGTAACTAAGTAAATATGCTAAAAAGTAAAACCTACTTATTCAAAGTAATATCTTTGGGTTAGAAAATTTATATTTTTAATTAGACTTGTTAAGTGATTTAGGAAGATTAGTTGACATATAACACAGTTGAGGTGTAAAATTTAATTAGATTAGTATATATTGTTTTTAGATTATACAATAAATATGTATAGTATATAATCTAATTTAAATAGATTGATGAACATGTTTAAGAAATAATATATTTTAATTAGCTTAGTGAAGTATTTTAGTTGTTAATATAATAAAAAATAAAACATGTCTATTGAAATTTAATTTTTAGATTAGAAATATTTTATTTGTAATTAGATTTAGGGAGATTAGTTCACCGTAAGCATATTTTGTTAGTAGAAAATAATTAGACTATTAAATATTATGCTTAGATTAGACTATAAAAATATTTAGTAAAGCATCTATTATAATTAGATTTATGAACATGTTTAGGAAATTAGTAAATAAATATTATAGTTAGCAAAGTTGTTTACTTTACTTTGATTAGTTTGTTGTTTTAGTTAGATTAGTGCATCGTAAACCTATTTTACGTGTATACATTAATTACATTAGTAATATTATAGGTAGATTATAATAAAGCTATATAGTGAAAATTATATTTAATTTAGAATAGTAAATTTGTTTTATTAATTAGATTTGTTAGTTACTTTTTTTGGTTAGATTGATATGTTATTAATGTATTTAACATGAGTATTTTTTTTATTTTGTGTTTCAGCCTGCTCGTGTGTTACGAGATAGATGAGACCACATGAAAAGTGTGGATCTTCGCATGAAACCATACTTGGAACAGGCAGGTTTTTGGCATGCGGCATAGATTAAATTTTTTGAATATGACAACTCTCTACTGTCTGTATTTGCCGAGTGGTGGCGTCCTGAGACTCACACTTTTCACTTGCCCTATGGAGAGTGCACCGTAACACTCCAGGACGTTGCATTTCAGTCAGGGCTGCGAGCAGATGGGGTTGCTGTCAATGGCTGCACAGGAGCTTAGGATAGGTTCCGTGGGTAGAATATTTGGGACATGTGTCAAGAATTGCTTGGGTCTATACCACCTGAGAATAAGCGCAAACAAAATGGCAATACTGTGACATTGGCATGGCTGAAGAGCCTCTTTGCTCCGCTGGAAGAAAATGCGACTGCAATCGAGGTTATGCAAGCAACACTAGTTTACATTATGCTTCTAATTGGGGGGATGTTGTTTGTAGATAAGTCAGCTGCTAGAGTTCACTTGAGATGGTTGCCTCTACTGCGTGATTTTGAAGAGTGTGGGAGGCTTAGTTGGGGATCCACTGCGTTATCCACATTATAACATGGGTCGTGTCGTGCTATTAACACTTTGGTAGGTGATCTTGCTGGTTGTCTTGTCTTGTTACAATCATGGATATGGTACAGAGTGCCATCGCTCAGTCCCATAGTGGATCGACTCGGATATAGGTTTCCATTGGCCAGGAGGTATATTACTACACTAAAATTCTTAATTGTGATTTAAATTTAGCTGTTTTTCATTAGAATGACACAAATTGTCAACTAATGTACATTTGTAAGGTGGGCTAGATTTGCTGCCCCACTTGATGCACATGAGAGACACATGCCATATCTGAGGGCACGAGTTGACCAGCTCCATTATACGGATGTAAGTATTTCAATATGATTTAACGAATTTAATATATACATTTACGTGCATGCATATATTTATTTGTGTACTTTTTGTTGAAGTTGCTAATCAATTTATTTAACAGTTTGTCTGGACATCGTATGATATCCCTTAGATCCAGCAAATAACACAACCATGGGTTCAAGCAGAGTCTGCAATTTGGGCATCACTGACATCATTAATTTGCTTCTCATGTGTTGAGTGGCATCATGTGGATCGCGTGCTTAGACAATTTGGGGCTGAGCAACCTATTCCATGTGAGCCGCTAAACATGGATGCCTTGCACGCGAGGGATGCACGAGGCATGGAGTGTACTTGGTGGCCACATTACCACATGACATGTCATCGGCTATGGGATCAACGAAGAGAACGAGTAGTCCCATATCATCGTGCTCCCAGTTCAGTTCAGTTGCCTTCATCAGAGTACTTCGATTGGTATAGCCATGTTGCACAGAGGGTGTTAGTAGCTGAGCATGTGTTTCGAGACCCCTAAGGTGTGCAATTGCCATCCAATGCACTGGTTGGTGCTGTATTAGTGCCCGTTGCAGCTATGCCTCCTCATGCTCTAGATCGACATCGGAGAATTCGACGAATGTAAGTAGGGACTCACATTAGGCGGATGCATTGCCAGAAGGATAACCAAGATGGGGATGATGAGGTTGATGAAGATGATGGTGCAAGTTTAGGGATGGACGGGTCTAGCAGTCATAGCATGGGAGCTCATACTCAGGAGCATATGGCCGGTCCTACCTCACACATTGCGGGTTCATTTAGGCATGATTACATTCCCAGTTCTAGCTCTCGTGAATATGTGCCCAATCCGAGTTTGGCCTCCAGCTCGGTATATCAATTCTGTACGAGTTTAAGCCCTATGCTTGAGCAAATGGACATGGCTGCATGTGAGAGTTTTCTTAATGAAAAACCCATTAACAGGTCCATATTCCCAGCCATCCTTTGATCTCTTAGGTGGGACTCCGCCATCGGCATTTGACGTAACACACATACAGCATGACCAGATTGGTGATGACCATGTAGGCGACGACCATCGGGGAGGTGACCATGGGCGTGAAGAGCTTGGCCCGTGGCATATTCGACCCACCCGATGCCATACTGGTGGGCATCTGATAGGAGCTCAGTGCAACCAGCGAGATCAGTAATATGTTAGCCAGGTTTATGTTTTATGTGTTCATAAATTTTAGTTACATGTTGAAAAATTATGTCTCATTTCATTTTACGCATATTTGATCATGTTAAATCTAACTTGTGGAATATGATAATATCTTTTTCAGGTAGCGGAGCATGGCTACTTTGGTGTATTCATTTGTATTTGGCACTCATATAGTATTTGCTGTTGTATTTTGTATTGACTTAGTAAGGGGATGATGTAATTAGCTAGTAATATATCTGGTATGATGATTTACCAACTTTTTACGTTGTTATGTAGTGCTTGTAACTTAATTCGAGTAGATAGTTAATGAGATCCATTCACATATCTTGCAAGGGAAAGAACAAAGCAATGCACCAATGATATGATACATGATCGGTTACTGAATAGAAAATAAACACTATGCAATTCAATATGCAATACACCAATGATCTGATACATGAACTACTTACAAAGAAAATAAACACACTACGCAATACACTTGATTTGATGTCCTCTCTAATCACTTCGGCCCTGCTGAGTCGAGGAGGTAGCTACTAAGGTGGGGCATCATCTCCTAGTGTGACCCTCATGCCTGCATAGTCCGCATATCTTTCCATGACCTAATTTGACTTCATCCATTTCATTTTGGATTCTGGTTGACACTGGCCAACCATGTTTGGCTAGTCTAAGCCCAGGATTTGGTCGTAATCGAGGTCCATACCATGGTGGCCAATATGCTTCATTCACAACTGGTGCAAACTCTATTCTGTACACTTCTAGAATAGTACTCATGTGGTAGACATTATCAACATAAGAACCCCATTGAACCCGTGCTTCAGTATGGGCACAAGCAGCAAGTACATGACGACAAGGATAATGTAATGCCTGAAATTCTCCACAATCACAATATCGAGCTCCAAGTCTGACTCTATAAGTTCTTTGGCTCCAATTTCCCACAGGTTGTGTTTCTTCTACAACAAACGACTCATTAGATCGTGAAAAATTAGTAACAAACATGGTCCCCAATGATTGGCAGTTCTTGTGATATGCTCGCATTAAGGCTTCCAAGAACTCCCTTCTCGCTGCTAATTGGGCCTCAGCCTACTGCCCCCTTTTCACGAATAATGCAGCAAGACGGTAGTAAGTGGCCTTGACTAATGCAGTTATTGGAAGATTACGGACACCTTTCAAGACAACATTTATACACTCAGACAAATTAGTGGTCATATGACCATATCTGCGTCCTTCATCTTGGTGCTGCGTCCACTTTCTTAAAGGAATCCGGTCCACCCATGGACCCATATCTGGGTGCTCATCCCTTAGTAGTTCAGAGTAATAGAGAAACTCACTTTGAGTCTTTGCATATGCTGCATTAATCAGAGCTCGCTTTGCATCTTTGCTCTTGAAACTTACCACAAAGTTTGATGCAATGTGACGAATGCAATAAGCATGGTAAGCACTTGGAGGATGCCATCCACTACTTTCTGTATCTAAAGCTGCTTTTATAGCAGCATGCCTATCAGAAATGATCAGTATTCCCTCCTGCGGTGTCACATGGCGCTGAAGATTTGTTAGGAAAAAAGACCAAGCCTCTGTCATCTCTCCTTCGACCACCGCAAATGCAATAGGGAAAATGTTTGAGTTACCATCCTAGGCAATTGCCATCAGTAGTTTTCCACCATACTTTCCATAGAAATGTGTTCCATCGACAGTCACAAAATGCTTGCAATTTTTAAACCCCTCTATACACGGCAGGAATGTCCAAAATAGACGATGAAACATGGCACAACTATGATAAACCAAATTACCAACATAATAAGGCAAAGTTGAAATTTCAGTGATTGTACTTGGCATAAATGACCATAGAGCTAGCAGCCATTTCGGAAGCTTATTGTACGACTCCTCCCAATCACCATAAATCCGGCCAATGGCCTTTTGCTTTTCAACTATTGAATGGATGCTAGCAGTAATGACCTGAATATCTAGCTGAGAGTGATTTCGCGAAAAACCAGCGGATAAGCAAGTATGTTCCCCGTTGTACTTCTTTATCTCTCACAGTCCTTTTTTCCGTCGATATATAACACGAATACTCCAATTACACCCTCTCCCAAAGCACTTGCATTGCCCCTGATATTTCACATGATTTGACAGACATTCCTTGTACTCAGCTCCCTTTCAGATGCTATAGTTTTTTTACCACAAGTAGTACTGACTCTTTGTTGGGGAATTGTTGCCCTTCATGCAACTGATTCACTCCATGTAATTCCATTGTGTTGCTATCATCCAACAGATTCATTTGCATTGCTTCAAAATTTAAACTTGAATAGTGACCAACTCGCTGACTTTCAGATTGTGTTTGAGTTTGGGTTGTCAATGGTTGTCCCTGGGTAAGAGGCAGTACCTCCTCATCTATATCATCTTCGAACAACTCTGTACAATTTAAATAATAGTTAACAGTTTGCACAAAGTTTTGCAATAATAAACTGACAAGATGTAATATTAATTTTTTAAACTGTTTTAACTGTGTATGTATGAGATATTAATATATTTAAACAAAATAGCAATGTCTAAAGAATCTTATTAACATTCAAATAATCACATTATTATATAATTTTAGTTTTGGTATTTATGTAATTTGTTTCATAACAAAATTAAATAAGCAATAATTTCATAACATAAACTATTACATAATGAAAATATTTCCAGAACATATTATTACTGAAAATTATGTGTAGATTCTAAATAATTAATTAATCAATCGATTTATAAACTAGGCACATAGATATTTTTGAGCAATTAAGCAATATATCATTACCGTAAATTAAATAGCCTAAACCCACAATTAACTAATAAAAACATGATATGATAGCATATTGAACTTACATACTAAAATATAACACATTACAACTAGTAAACTGTAATAAAGGGAATTTTAGTTATTACCTTCATTCAGGCCCTCTTCGGCATCCTCCTCATTAAAAATATCATCAAAACTCAGATTTGGTTCAATTCGGCTTGAATCACTGCCAATATTCATTTCAAAACTTTTCCCCAAATCATTCTCATTTCGCGTCATGACATCGTCATTCTGAACTGGATTTCCCATGGCTAGTGTTGGAGAACACTGTCTTAATGACCCTTCAGCAAATGTGGGATTAGGAGCAGATCCCTCAGAGCTCAAGTTTAAGTCTCCGAAAGATACAAATACCTCCATAACACTAAGATTGGGAAATCGAGCATGAAAATTGAACATCATCCCTATGTCATTGTCAGTTTGAATCAAGCAACTTGTGAAGCGTAAATATCTTGTCCTACCAACAATGGCAACCGATATAGCATATGCACTATTTACTTGTTCTGTTGGCGTAACTTCTGCAGAATCTTCTCATGAAGCTCAGAAATAGTCATGGATGAACAAATACTCACAGGTATTGGATACAGCAGAACTTCACTCCATCTTGTGTGTTTTCCACTACTTCACAATTATAATGAACAAGAAGATATCCTCTCACTACCATTTTTCCCTCAAAACCTTAGGAAACTAAGTTTTCTTCTGAGCAATCAACCCTGCCTCTCATACTCAGCAAAATTGGTTTTCACATATATATAGACGGACAAGTGAGCAAGCGCGTATGAGGGGGGCAGAAAATAAATAGAAATCGGTTAAGTGTCAACCAATTTCTATGCATTTTGTAAAAAAATAAAATTGATTACTTCTCAACTGATTCCAGTGTGTTTCGCGTTCCAAAAATCAACTGATTCTCAACTGATTTCTCTAACATGCACAAATGATATATATGTGTATATAATGTTCAAAATGTGAGACATTGGTATATAATGTTTTTCTTTATTTTATTTACGTACAAAAGCCCTTTAGCAACCATCTAAGTATCTAATTAAGTAAAATCTTTCTTATTTATACTTCCTATTGAAAAAGGAAAAAAATGGAAGAATTATTCTAACCGTACCTTGGGATTTTTAAATTTTCATATGATTTTTTGAAGACAATAATATTAAAATATAGGGTTTGGAGTTACATTACAGGGTTATGGGATTTTATGAAAGAAGGAAGAAAACTTGGATTATTCGAGTTCCATACCATAATGGGAGGGAAGGCAACTCTAATAAACTGATCACCTTTGGACTTGTACATGAAAAGTTGATGACAAGACATCTAAAAAACAGACAATGTGGTCACACATGATGCGACGAAGGAGGAACCATCTCAGAAGGAAGCTTGAACAAACTGAGTTCCATGCAAAATCCACTCCAAAGGGATTTCGGACTAACTAAGTTCCACACACTTAATAATGAAGTCACGGGCATGATGTGACTTGTCACTGATGCCGATGTGACTTATCGCTATAAAGTTGGAATGAGGATACCTCGTTGAGACTATACATGACCTGAGATAGTAATCGTTTGGGAACTCGATTTGTCAAAGTTCTTTACGAAATCTATGGTCAAATTTTGGTTATCCACTACCAAAAAACCGTGAGATACTAACAAAAACTACCGACGGATTTGAAATCGTCGGAAATCACCGACGGTAGTCATTGGGCTTTTGGAAATAAATGAGGTTATTTTTTATGTGCATCACATACTTGTCGGTAATATCGTCGGTAAATACTGGCGCCAACACGCGCCAAATGGCGTGCATGGTGTTCGACGGGTGTACCGACGAGTATTTTTATTTTATCTTTTCTTTTTCTTGTTAAAATAAACCAACGAGTGTTTCGACGGGTGTTTTTAGTTTATCTTTTTTATTTTTTTGTTAAAATATATCGACGGGTATACCGATGGGTATTTAATAATTTTTTAAAAAATTACTTTTACTAAATATTATTGACGGTTGTACTGATAGGTATATTTAATATTATGTTCTAAATTTATTTTTTATTAAAATAAATCGACGAGTATACCGACGGGTGCTTAATAATATTATTTAAATTATTTTTATTAAATATTATTGACTGGTTAATTGACGGGTTAATTATATTAATTTGTTTAAAGCAATTTTAATTTATATTGCTAACTGGTGTACCGACGGGTAATTATTTTTGAAGTTATTAATTATTGTTTATTACTAATGGTTTTGCCGATGAGTTTTTAAAAATTCACAAATTGCCGCACAACCTTTGTATTTCACACTGTCTGTTGGTAAACCCGTCGGTAATTAAAGATCATTGAAATGCACCATATCATTAATTCGTTACCCGTTGGTAACCCACATTTATCCCCCACCTCTTCTTACCCACTCCGTGAAACTCTCCCCCCGTCTCTCTTTCTTTTTCTTCACTCATTCTCTTTCTCTTTCTAACCCTTGTTGCCACCAACCATTTTTCCCGCCACCAGAGCTCCATTCAAAGACCACTATTACGATCTAGGGGTTTTGGTAAACATTTTAATCGGTTTAATTTTTTTTATTTGATTTAGTTTTTTCGTTCGTTTATGGGTGCCCATAGTGCTGTATTTTATTGCGTTGTTGAGTAATTATTGTTGTTACTTTGTTAATGTAGGACTATTGTTTAAGGGTGATAGCAATTACTGATTTTGAGATCGGCTTGCCATTCTTCTTGTGTTATTTTATGTTTTCTATGTATATAAGTGTGTTGATTTAAATTTATCATATTGGATTTTCAAGATTTAGATTTGGTTCGACATAGATAGCTTTCCCAAATTTTGTGAATTTTTTTACTACTATAGAGGTTAGTAACTAAATTCTTGTTATTTATATGGTTTAATGGTTTAATACATATGTAAGATATATAATGACTTATATTATCTAGGATAGAGTTGTAGAAAAGAGGGATTGCTTGACTAGGGGGAAGGGCATAGAGGTCCTTCCCCAACTTTTTTACATTGTTTGCTGTGGGATTCTTTGTATTTGCGAAGATTGTAGAATGCATGTTGTGGAGTTATTAGAGGATGCGTAATAGAACAGTTTTAGGATTATTGGAATTGTATGTAATTATTAAAAATAATTGTTTCACTATATCTATTCTATTGTTGATCTTTATAATAATATTTATGATTGTTGAATTGAATGTAATATCTAATGATAGAAGCTCCTAATTTAAGGGAAGATGCTGCCAAAATTTTGTTAAATTTTTTTTGTAGGATTAATAGATTAAATATAAGTAACTATATTTAGAAAAAATTGAAAAGCCAATTGAATTTGTTTAAAAATAATAATTTAAATAAAGCTTAAAGACCAATTGAATATGTTTTAAAGACCAAGTATGATAAATATCTGACAACAGAAGCTCCTAATTTAAAAGGAGATGCTGTCGAAATTTTTTGAAATTTCTTTTTGAAAAAAAAAGATTAAATAGAAGTAATTATCGTATTAAAAAAACTTAAAAGCCAATTGGATTTTTTTGAAAGTAATAATATAAATAAAACTTAAAGACCAATTGCATGAGTTTTAAAGACCAATTAAAAGAAATGTCTGACGACGAAAGCTCCTACTTTAAGGCGAGATGCCGTTGAAATTTTGTCAGAATATTTGTTGAGGGAATAATAAGATTAAAACTAGTTGTACTAAAAATTTAAATAGCAATTGAATTTGTATTTTAAAGTAATAATTTGACATTTTTACAAACAGGGTCTAGGGTTAATCACAAGCGCAATGTTACCTTCAAATTGGTCATGGATGTATGATAGGTTGTATCCCAAGAAAAGGGGGGATTAAACCGGAATTTTATAGTGGTGTTGAAGAAGTTGAGTATGGCATGTAAAACACAACAGTTCATTAATGAAGCAAAAGTTAGATAATGACATAAGAAGGGTTCATTTGTACAAATGGGGATTCATGCCTAACTATTGGGTTTGGATCGAGCATGGAGAAGTAGTTAATGCATGGAATCAAGTAGGTATGTTTCAAGCTAGAAGTAGTTCTGGTGGGATCTATGTAACTTAGAATGACGTGGGTAATGTGTTGTGGGAGGATAACCTGGTTAGACATCAAGAGATGGTGTTTAATGCTGCTGGTCCTAAATTTTCTACTCCTTATTTGCAGCCTTCTGTCCAGAAGCCTAACAAAGATGTTGCTCGATTTTATAGTCTCCTAGAAGTTTCCAATTAACCTTTATGGGAGGATTCTGTGCACTCTAAATTGTCATTAGTAATTCGAATATTGAGCATTAAGTCTGAAGGGAATCAAAGCCAAAATTCTTTTGATCAGTGGGCTGTACTGATAAGTAAGCTAAGTCCGAACCCCAATGTAATTCCCAAAGATTTTTATCAAGCTAAAAAATTAGTTCCTAAACTTGGGTTAAAAGAAATAAAGATTGACTACTACTTGAAAAGTTGCAAGCTTTATTATAAAGATGAGATTTCATTGACTGAGTGTAAGTTCTGCCAAGAGCCTAAGTTTAAACTCAAGAGGTGTGGAAGTGGGAGGTATAAGAATGTCCCTTAGAAAAGATTGCACTATCTACTCTTAATCCCTAGACTCACGAGACTCTATGCGTCAATGAGCTCAGCCTCTCATATAAGGTGGCACAATCAGAGGGATGACAATTTGATTATGCATCCATTGCACAATGATGTGTAGAAAAAGTTCGATCAACAATATCCAGATTTTCCTTTTGACCCGCGAAATGTTATATTAGGACTCTATTAAGATGGATTTAATCTGAATAACCAATTTAGTAATCCCTATTCCAGTTGGTCCATTGTTGTTATGCCCTACAATCTTTCTCCTAACATGTGCATGAAAGATCCCTACCTATTCTCAACATGTATAATCCCTGGCCTTGAAAATCCAAAAGCTAAGATTAATGTGTATCTTTAACCCCTAATTAATGAATTGAATGAGTTGTGGTGCTAGGGTCTTCTTACTTATGACATTTCAACAAAGCAGATTCATGATGAGAGTTGCATTGATGCGAAACATTAATGATTTTCTAGCTTATGGAATGCTATTTTGATGGATGACCCAAGGCAAATTTGCATGCTTGATTTGTATGGAGCATACTAAAGTATTCACCTTGAAACACGGAGGAAAGAACTCTTGGTTTGATAGTCATAAAAGGTTCTTAGATTCTAATCATCCATATAGGCGAAGTAGATACAACTTTAAAAGTAATTGTATTGAACATGATGAGCCTCTAGTTAGACTAAGTGGCCACAAAATATGGGATCGAGTTAAGGATTTCCCAAAAATAATAGAAGTCAGAAAGGTAGTGCGAATGCCAGGCTATGGGGTTTACCATAATTGAACCAAACAAAGTATTTTCTGGGAGCTGCCATATTAGAAGGAGCATGCATATTGAGAAAATTTGTTTGACAACATTATGAATAATGTATTGGAAACAGATCGAACCAAAGACAACTTCAAGGCAAGGCATGATCTGGCTGAGTGTTACATGTGTTAATGTTGTATAGGGTAAGCTTGTTGACATGAAAAGCCACGATTGTCACGTCTCCATGGAGTTTTTGCTTCCAATTGCATTCAGAGAGCTACCTGATGTTTTGTGGAAGCCCCTAACTGAGTTGAGTTAGTATTTCAGGGAGTTATGCACTTCTACTCTTAAGGTTGATGATATGCTTCTCATGAAAAACAATTCTCATAATCGTCTGTAAATTAGAGGTAATTTTTCCTCTCGGTTTTTTGACTCAATGGATCACTTGCCCATACATTTGGCATATGAAACATGAGTGTATGGACCGGTTCAATACAGGTGGATGTATCCATTTGAAAGCAAAATAGGATGGTTTAAAAGAACCATGAAGAATATGTCTCAAGTAGAATGATCAATATGTCAAGCTTATCCAGCGAAAGAGACTTCAAACTTTTACTCATTTTACTTTCGGCCACATGTTCAATCTAGGAGAACTCGGGTTGGTGGTAATAATGATGGAGAGAAGTGTTCTATTCCACTAACTTTGTCTATATTCAATCAACCTGGTCGAGCTACTGGAAAAAGCGTGGCTCAATGGTTGACTTTTGAGGAGTGGAATTCTAGACACTTATATATTTTGATAAATTGTGATGAGGTGCAACCATTCAAATTTTAAGTCATTAATCCCTTTTTTTAAGGTAAAAGTGTGATGTTATGCATATTTAAAATAACCTAAAATATATTTTCAACAACAGATATTTTGGGCAACTGCACGGTCAAGATTCTCTTCAACAACTTCCGGACTGGTTTAGATTACATGTAAGTCCACTTGTTTAAGATTATGTAACCCAATATATTTTATCTATTAATTTTGTTTAATGCAAGTTAGTTTGACATTTCAAACTTCATGTACGTAGGTTCAGAACAAAACTGATGGTGTAACAAGTCCCCATTTGTTTAATTTAGCTTGGGGACCAAAAAATAAAGTTGTAAGTTGGCCCATATACTATATTAATGTGTACAAGTTTCACATAGCTGATTGGGGTACTGGGAAAAATTGACAATACTGGTGTTTGTTGTAACACCCTAATTTTTAACCCAATATTCTAGAACATATTAGGCTAATCATTAGGTTATTACTTCTTAGTCTCATTATTTTATTAAAATACTTAGCGGAAATTACGGGTAAATTTTTATTTTTGAAAACATAAAGCGAAGTGAGAGCCACGAACTTAACTAGTCGAACAACAGAAACATAAATCACGCATAACAATCATCAGAAGTCATAAAGTAGAGCATATAACCAAAGAACAATAATGATAATAAAAGAAACATTCCATTAATAACATAATTAAGGTACATAAGTAGTCATGCCCTCATAGGGATGGGCAGAGCTTGTAATACAGCGGAAAAGGAAATACAACAGAAAACAAGAAAGCAGAAATAAACCACAACTACCCGAGTGCATCTATGGTGAATAACCTCAAAAAAAAAAAGAAGGTTTATCCACTCTACATGTGGTGTGTGCACTAAGCCTCCCCTACGACGTCAGCTACTGGAATCCGGGAAGTGGTGGAGTGTAACCGATCCATGGCGTAGAGCAGCAGGAGTGGAAACACGTGGAGACTGAGCGTGGGCTCCTCGGTGGGGGCGCCTCTCGGCTCGCCTCGCTAGCCTCGGCTGCGTAACAGTCTCCTCGCTCACGTCTCGCACGAACTGAGGTGTAGGAGCAGAACTCTCACTATACATGTGCGTCGGCGGGTCCTCGGATGGGTCGTCCTCCGAACTCGGGGATCAAGGCAACGTAGTCTTGGAAATCTCGAGGCATCGAACCACCAATATACATCCGTAGAATCCTCTCGTTTCGCATCCGGGCACACTCAAAAACCATCGCGTTATCGTAAGGTGACGTCGGGGAGAAATGGTAGCTCTATACAGGATGTGCAAAGGGGCATCCAATGAACATGAAGACTCGCACGGTACACTGCCCCTCAAAATGATATGACCCGTGGTTCGGGTCATAGTGGACCTCCCAAGTGGGCGTGTCAATGAAAAGCACGAACGTCGCCATCGGTCTTTGAAGATGTGACGGAAGGAAGAAGAGAGAGGAGTGAGGATTCTTGCTAAAGAATCTCAATAGGAGTCTCCTATCCTAGGGTTACATCGTATACATCCTCAGGAACCTTGGGTTTAATTATAAAATAGTGAGCGTGCATATAAGGTTCAATTTAGGGTTTCTTAAACTAATTATCCAAGGTCCATTCCTTTTAGCATGGATCTTGATGTTATAAATGCAACAGGTTATATCATGGATGCATGTCGATACTCGAACATATAAGACAACACATCAAAGCACATAAACATAAATCATATGGCATAAGGGCATATAACTTTCAAGTGAATCATTCCTCAACTTCGTGACATCAATCATGGTACTTTAGCATATAAGCCGCCCTAAAAATAACTAGGTTATGAGCTCATACCTCAGCTAGTCGTCACTAGCTCTTGCTTATTATCTTGAATAAGCGAAACATAAATAATAACTCGCAAGTATGGGTAGGGGGCAAGGATCATCTCTCTCTAGGATTACCCTCTTTGAAATGCTTTGCGGGCATTTCGCCACAGCAATTTGTCCGCTTTGGTAGGCTGCATCTACTCATACCCTCACGGATTTGTCTCCCCTGGGGGTGCTCGGCCAAACCGGTGTCACCCAGGTGAGCTCGTCTCAGTGCTTTGTCACATAAAAATCTCCTGGGTGTGCTCGGCCAAACCGGTGTCACCCAGGGTTTTCAACTCATATGGTACTCATAAATCATTTCTTTCAACCCTTTAAGGTTAGACAGAAATTCGGCAGCATAACAGCTGTTAAACCGAATTTCCTTCAAACTGCCACAAGCTAATTCACACATCATGTTCTCATGAAATCTCATGCTATGATAAACTTTAACATTTCATCAATCATTTTCTCATGCATCAAGCACATCTCATCATATCATTGCATCATACAACACATCATAGCATTAACAACTTTTTAGTGTCTTATGCATTGACCCTTAAGGTCCCTAACTCACATTCTAAGTTATAAATCATCAAACCTAATCTCTCGGGAACTTATAAGGTCTTAACTAAGTATTTCTCACCTCGCACTATGATCAAGAACATCTCTAAACCTCAAAAGTGCAGAATTCATATTTCTAATTTTATGGGTACCTAGGAGTCACAACAATGACCCTTTCTAAGTCCAGTTTGCTCCTAAGGCATCAAGATCAAGTCCTAAACCATTTATGAGGCATTCCTACACATTTAAACTAATTTAAATCCATGATTAGCATTACTAAACCTTGCTGGACAGAATCCAAAAAATTCAAACATTAAAGGATCCAGAACTCTCAAATTAATTCTTTTCTAGTTTCTAATTTCTCTTATCTTTCACATATGAGTCTTATCATTAATTATACTTAAACATGGGCATATTATCACCATTAAAACAGCTCATACAGTGGCAAATAATAGCAAGGCAGAACCGAAACAACCATTCTCCATAAAGGCATAAAACATAATTTCTAAAGCACATAAAATGCTAGTTTCTCTTGGAACCTTTTTAAAACTTTCAAAACTCATTTATAAATATTTTTTAACATCTAAAATCATCAAAATATTTATGAGGGCAGTAGCTAAATCAAACTTGTCTCAAGAGGTCCTAAATTCATAAGACTTAGTTCTACATATTCCTTGTACTCATAAAAGCTTAGAAGATTTATAAACCATAGTTTTCAATACTTAGAAGCATCAAAAACCTCTTAGGGCCGAAATATGAACCAAAGGAAATAAATATTTTAGACCTTTGTTTGAGACAACCATGGGCAAGTCTTTGAGCTCTAGGTTCATTTAAGTGATGATATAAAAATAAACATGCTCATGCACTTGTTTTAGCTTGCATTAGAAAGTAAAGTGATAGCATAAAATAAACATGAGATGCAACTCATTATTATCTTGATATTAAGTGAGAACTTGAAATATAAACATGATAATTCATAGCTTGAAACATAAACATGATAATGCAAGGCTCACTTATTATCTTGATACTTAGTGATAGCAAGAAAAGTAAACATGATGTGCATAGCATAAAAGTAGACATGATGCAAGGTTCATTTTATGATTAGCTAGAGCTCATCCAAGACCTTAACAAAATAACCACCCAACATATATCTCATTACAAAGAGAGCTTTAGAGTTCTTGAACCAAGTTCGCAAAGGAACTATGAGGTTCTTAAACATCATCATCAAGCTCAAGATAAATAAACTTCCAAAACAAAACAAAATCTCAAGGATCAAAGTACCAAAATCGAAAACCTTTCAAAGGAAAAGAAAATGAAGCTAAGTCAAGTTCTTTATTAAATACCCAAAACCCCTATCTAGAGAAAGATCTCTAGAACGTGCCGGCCAACTTTAAGGTTGACAAGGGTAGGCTTGGGCTTTTAGAAATCCTTAGATTAATTTTCTTAAGTTGAAAAACTATGTGAGCTAGATATCATATCGATGAGGTTATAAAAAAAGGAAAACTCAAGCTTTAGAGGTTTCTTTGAGATGAATACAAGGTCATCATCTAGAAACTCTCATCATCAAGCTATCATGCTCATAATCATGGCCTCATGGCCGAAATGAAAGGAAAACAAAGAACCAAGGAAAAGCTTCAAAAGAAATACAAGAGAAAGCTAGATAAACTCATTTTTCAAGAAAACAAAGTTTAGAAAACACTCCTACTTAGAGTGAAGACACAAAGCTTGAACTTTAAAAAGGAAAACAAGATGATGAGCTCCTTCTTGAGGTGGATATGGCTTCGGCCTTGTGAGGAACAATGGAGAGGAAAATGTGTTTGAGTGAGGTTGTGTTTGAGGTGAGGTGTTTGAGAGGTTAGGAGATGATTCAAGGCATTGGGGTAGTGTTTGATGGTTAAGAGATGATGATGAGATGAAGAGATGAAGAAGATGAAGATGAAGATGAAAAGAAAGGAAGAACTCTCTTGAAACTTAAGAGAAAAAGAAAGAACTCTAGAAAGCTTAGGAAAACTTGAAACTTACCAAATAAACTAAAGTGTTTGCATGTGTTTCTAGGCAAGGTATTTATAGAGAATGAAAGCAATTGAGGTCTCATGGTGGGGGAGGGCTGGCCGTGTGGTTTGAGAGGGAAAGGAAGAGAAAATATCTCTTTGATGGTGTCATACAAGCATGGTTTGAAGCATGGAGCTCATGACACAAGGTATGGCTTTAGGCATGAGTTTTTGAGTGAGCTTTTCTTTTAATTGTGGATGAAATTAAGCTTCTAGAAATGAGACATGGCTGGAAGTTTTCCAGCCACAAATAAATGGGGGAATTAATTTATTTTGCTTGGTTATTCATTAGGAAAAGCAAGCTTGATTGAAACTATGACAAGGTATGACATGTATGGTGATTTGAGGTGATTTTCCTACAAGTTTTGAAATGAAATAAATCATGAAAATGGGGGTGAGGGTGGCGGAAATTCAGACCAGAAAATGGGGGAAAGAAAAGCTTCTAGATGTTGTCCTTGGAAACATGGATGAAAACATGGTTTGTATGACTCAAAGTATGGTTTGTGTAAGGTCAAAGCATGGCTCTTTGAGTGAGAAAAATTCACACATGAGGTGCACATGGGAGGGCATGGCTTCGGCCAAAATTTAGACAGCATGGGGGAGGATTTATCTTCCATGTAATTGGGTGCTAATGATAGGATCAAGTGTAGGTTAGTTTAGGTACAAGGTTAGGAGTAATTAAATTTAAGTTTAGGTAACTAAGCATGTGTATTAGGAATTTTATGACAAGGTTAGGAGTGCTCATAAATCATTAGAGAATTTAAAACTCATTTGTGAATAAACAATGTGTAACACAATTCCATGATTTAAGGAATTGGAAAGAGAAAACACTATTTAAGATTCCATGACTAAGAGTCTTGAAATTAAAATATGATTTTAAGTTGTAATTAAGCACTTTTAGGTTCTAATCAACTTTAATAAATTATTTTGACTCAAGATTAATTAAGGAAATTAATTAACCTTCGATTAGAGCCTAATATTGCTTAGGTTTGCTTAATCACGCGATTAAGCGTAAAAACACGAAACTAGGGGCAAAACCGTAATTTTGCACTAATTTCGCTCGGGACCTTTGGGACCAAGACTAAAGTCATAGTCTACATAAAAACACCTTTTAAAACCATCTGGAGAAGTTTCGGGTTCATCCGGCACTTGCAAATGGGTAAACCACCGCAGGGGTGTTTTGGTCATTTTGACCCGAAAACTCGAAAAATGAGATTTTCGATCCCGAGAAGGTACACAAGTCATCCAATCCCCTTCCAACATTGAGTTTGCCCTTCGAGTACTGCCAGACCGGCTTTCCTCGAATTCCGGGCCCGAAAATGACCTCAGGGGCATTTTGGTCATTTTCACTCTGACAGAAAATCGGGACGTTACATTTGTGTTAAAGGTGATATTGGGGATGAAAAGTATGATCGGTATGGTATCGTTAAGGAAATCCTTGAGTTTGAGTATGTTTAGGGTTTAGGGTTTAGGGTATGTGGTTGAGTGTACAAATAAATGTGTCCTATTCAAATGTGAATGGTATGATCCTACCCGACTTACTAGGACACGATAACACAACAATTGCAAAATCATTAAAATCAATCACACTAGAAGATAAAGAAGTTATGATCCATTTATTATTGCCCAAAATGCTAGACAAGTATACCATATGTCTTATCCTAGGAAAAGTAGGTCAAAATGGAGGGTTGTGAACAAGACAAAAATAAGAGGTATGATTGAAATAAAAGAATATACTCTTGAAGATGCTTATCAAGTAGATGATTCACCCCCTTTAAGGGCAATAATCGATGTAGACAATCCTGAAAACCTTCTTCTGTTGACTACTGGGGAAGTTGACATAATTGAATGCACAAGTAACCATTCAATCAGAAATCACGAAGATGAAATAAGTGATGGTAGCGCTGATGATTTAGCTAGTGATAAACAACAGAGTGGTGATGAAAACAGCCTTGGTGATGAAAACAACCCTAAACTTTATATTAACTAAGGTGTTCCATATTATATGCAATATTATTATGAAATTATTTGAAATTTCTTGATTTAATTAATACTTTTTTGTGTACTTTTTAATTATTTTAGTATGGCTGGTAAAGGTGGGGGTCGGCCTCGGAAGGTTAGTTTACCCACTGCCACCTTAGCCACTGCCCCCTGGTCACTTCAACCACCGCCCTCCCACCACCTTTGCCCTCCCACACCGTCCCTTCCACCACCTCCCTTTCCACTACTCCACCCCAGTCCTTACCACCAGCACCCTAGCCTTCAGGATGATGCCCACTCCTAGGTATGTTGCCCCCCTCTTTCCTCATATTCACACTCACAGTCCACTCACATCAACGACCCTTATCTAGCCCTACCATTGTCTCTGGCTCTACCACTGCCCCTTGCCTTGTCATTGCCCCGATTCCCTGTCCCGTATCTAATTAGACACTTCCTTCCTTGACTAGGTCATAGGTATGGGACGTAGATGGGAAGTCCTTTGGCCCAGATGGTAGGCCACTTGGGTTGATGGTAGACTACTTAGCTAGATTAGGCCGGACGGTAAAGATAGGTAATTTGAAGCATGTTTTTTTTTTTATTACATTCTAGTTTTACATTGCTTATGATATTTAATATATTTTGATTGTTTTTTTTATTTATTTTATCTATGTAATAGTTTTCAGCTGTTTACGGCAGTTCATCATAGGATCATGGAGGTTATACAGAGTCAGTATAACCATCCATGGCCCACATGGACTGACATCCCAGAAGATTTCAAGGAGTCATGGTGGAAGAAGTGGAAGGTAATTATATGATTTATTCGCTTTTGTTAAAATATATGTTTATATTATTTAATTATGCTTAGATATAATCACTTTTGTGCTATGAATTTGTATATGTAGAAAACTTTCTATATTCAGCTTGAGCATGAGGCCACAGTTAAGAGGGCTCGGAGGATTAGGTCCTCAAAGTGAATATGGAATATGTTTTATGATGTTCATAAGGGACACATAAATAGCTCATGGCTGAATGATGCCACCCTTAGTAAGCTGCAGTGCTATTAGGCTAGCGACCTAACCTTCAAGGATAGGTCGGATAAGAAAAAGACAAATTGAGCCTCACAGAAAGGCAAGTCACTACACATGAGTAGGTCGAGCACCCAGGAGGGGACCTAGAAGCGTTTGGTAATTCTTTAACCTTTTTTACATTTTATAATAACATTTGCTATATTTGAATTGTGGCAAATACTATATTTTTATGACTTTATTATGTTATTTGTGCAAGCGAGGGAGTTATGTTGCCTTCGATATAGGGTGAGCTATTTCGGGAGATCCACACCTGAAAGGGTGAGTAGAGGGGGGAGTCTAGAGTGGTCTAGGTAGACTTTCACTCTGAGGTGACCTATGTAGTTTGAATTTAGACATATCTTTTAAAAAATTTATTATTTTTATTTATGTCATAATTATTACTTACAATGTGTTTTATCTTTTTTACTTTGTAGCGTGAGTTTATAGACCTCTGGGAGCAGGTAGAAACCTAGTACCAGACTCAAATGGTTAAGGCTGGGCCCGATGCTGACATCCTTCATCCTCCAAATGAGGAGGATGTATGGGCCTAGGTGATTGGAGGCCCTTACAAGGTTTGCATATATGGGATGGGGTATTACCCTAAGAGAAGATCCCCATCCTCCGCCACTAGTTCAGCTATTGGGGATAATGCATGAGGGACCATGTGCATGCCCTCAGCCAGGACCTGCAGCAATAGGCATAGTTGTTCTAACAGCAACAGGAGCAGCAGGCAGGGCAAGTAGCTGTAGAGTAGAAGCTAAGGGAGGTCCGGGAACTTAAGCTTTCCTTGGAACAGTAGCAGGAGAAAGCAAAGAAAGAGAAGGCTACGTTCAGGAAGAAGCAGGAGAAGATCACTGATAATGTGATAACCTTCTTTTGGGATGTGTAGGCTTCGAAACCCTCTGGCTCTGACATGACACTCCCTTATATCCTATTCCCTCATATCCCACTCCCTTCCATTTTTGAAGGCCACTCACAGTTAACTAGTTTTTTTAATCTACCTTCTTTTTTTTGTTCACTTTGGATATTTTTTACATTTATTGCAATTTGTATATATTTTATTGTCATAATTTGCTATTTTATTTAATCATTTTAATTTAATCATTTTATTATTTTCTTATTTAATATCAATTTAATTGATAATTAGGTTATCATATAAATAAATAAATAATAATTACCAATCACTTTATAGTTAAATAAATTTATTAAAAAAATTATTAATTTTTTACTGATGGGTATGACCATTGATAACCATTTAAAAAAAAAACATTTTATTTATTGAATTACCCATTGGTAATAGTAAATAATCTGTCAGTAACATTATATCTCTGACGGCCATGGTGACGCCTTTTATTTAATTATACTGATAGCTAAATATTTTATTGCCCATCGATAAATGCATCGAAAATAATCGACAGGCTTTTTGTCACTGTTGATAACATTCATTGATGTCTTAAAAACTAATGCCCCATATCCATTAGTAGACTCGTTGATAATTGCGTCAATTACTCACCTCTTTCTGGTAGTGATCAAAAGCTATTGTTTTGCACAAGAATCCCTACTCTACTGCATGCTTTGGGAATAGTAGGAATCTCTACTACAAGCAGGGGACTAGTGTGTAAAATGTGAAATGGAGTTGTATCCTTTCATCCTCTCTTCTTCTCCTTAACACACACACACACACACACACACACACACACACACACACACATAGGTTAGGGAGTTTTTTTGAGTTTCTAATTTTCAATTTTCATTTTTTAGTTTTCCAGTTTTCAAGATTTTATGAAGAAAATACTGAAAACTGGAAATAAAAACTTAAAATTTGGAAATTTTTTTTCTGAATTCTCAATATTTCCTTAATAAATCTGGAAAACTGGAAAACTGAAAATGAAAACCAAATAGGCCTTAATTTTCAGTTTAGAAACACATTAAAATAGTAGAAGGAAAAATGCCCAGAGGATGTGATCTAACAATGAATCCTTGTAAGCATATTGTAGAGCAAATCATTAATTAAAATATAATGTTATTTAATTTTTTAATACTAGTTTAATTATTATATTTTTACGTAATTTGTTTATTATGTTGTGATACAATTTATTTATTTAGAAGTTTTTTTTGTTACAATTTATTTTATCATTTTAATGTGATGTTTTGATCAACTATCTGAGTTTAACATGATATTAATCTTTATAATCATAAGTAGAAATTCAAAAAGATTAAGCATTTATTTAAATAAATTTTGAATTAAATAACTTTTTATTGTTTACAATTTGTTTTGTTACATAATATTTTATTATGAAGTAGAGTTCTTGAATGCATTGAGTATTATTTTATTTAATTTTCATTTTCATTTAAAATAGGGTTTAAAGAAAGCTAGGGTTTGTCACCTGTTTTAATTTGGAAGCACTAAATGATTAGATTGTTGAGATCCTATATGATACTAGTCTTTATAAAGTTTCACAAGTCTACAAATTAGAAGTTGATAAGAGTCTAATATCTACATTGGTAGAACGATGGATATCATAGACTTATACATTCCATTTTCCATGTGCAGAATGCATAGTGCATTAAAAGATATCGCCATACAACTTGGGCTCCCTATCCATAGTATGCTTGTCAATAACAATCCTACTAATGGCATCTCAAAAGAAGTCTAATGGGGCATGATCTTCCTGGTGTTCTTGATTTGATTGATGGGGGTGTAATCAATTTAAGTTGATTGCAAGAACTTCTAAGAGCACTCTACATTGATTATCCCTATATTTTATAAAATGCATGCACATGGGTATATTCTCACCTTCCTAGGCAATTGTATACCTTACGAGAAGGCCATGACAACGAAAAGTATATGCTACTATTGTCTGATTTGAATTGATTCAGGGATTTTGGTTGGGGTTCAAAGTGCCTCACCATGCCCTATTGAAATTTATGTCGCGGTACGCTCCAATCTACTAATAGTATTGGCGGATGCTTGATATTGTTACAAGCATGGGCATGGTATAGGCCCCCCTAATTGACTCCTATACTTCTTAAACCTATTAGCTTCCCCCTTGCATCTAAGTAATTGTACCTAATTAATTTTTTTATTGAAGTTGTCGTAATGGTAATTAATCATAATATATTATGTGGCAAATGGATGAAACCATGCTATCCATGGAATAGGGGACACAAAAGTGTCGCGGTATTAAGAAGATATTAGATTAGATGCAATCTGATTTGGTAGAAATTAAAACTTTGTATACAATGACATTGTAAAGTTATAGCTTACACTATTTCCATATATCTTATATATTTTTATTATTGTAGTTTTTGTGGTATTCATATGGGAATCTTGCAATTGAGGCCATTATTCTAGACAACCTATGGAGGAAGCTAGCATATTTCCCCTATGATGTTCCACTGATTTGTTTTGAGACCATGAAGTGTCACCCATTTAATCACGTAATATGATAATTTGAGATTGTCCAAACTATTCCTAATACACCCCAAAGTTACGAACATTGATAATGGGTGGAGGTATGGCTACAATGATGTAACCACGTCTTATAGGGAGCTATCTTTATAGATTACGACCCCACATTGGAGTACTAGTCATGATATATGCCTCATTCTTCCCCTTTCTCGTGTCTTTATATTAAGTTAAATTTTGCACAAAACCCTTAATTTAGCCCCTCTAAAATTTCTAGTAGGACAAATTGATCCCTATAAAAAAAACTCTCAAATTGGTCCCAAAAAAATTGAATAGTAAAACAAATTAGTCCCTATAAAAAAAAATCTCAAATTAGTCCCTATAAAAGTGAATTTTTAGATAAGTTAATTCTCCTAGCCAACTTAATATAGGCACTAATTTGGTTGAGTATAAGAGTTTTATTTTTCAAGGACCAATTAGACAGAATTTTTTTTTTACAAAAATCAATTTGTTTGACTTAAACTTTTAGAGGGACTAAAATAGCTAATTTCTCTAAATTTCATTTTTTGAAGCAGATTACCAACTAGTATATTGATAGTTTTGCGTCGACCCGCTGCACGTGAGAAGACCATGACCTCGGTCGGTTTCAGCTCATCCGTCCACACGCGAGAAGACCACAACCTTGGCCGATTGCGTGCGAGAAGACCGCGACCTCACACCTCCGGTCGCGACTACTTGAGAAGACCATCGGTCGTCAGAGCCCGCCACACTACAGTTCCTTTTTTCTTTGCCAGTTCTTTGCCTTCACTATTTGTATTTCTTTTTTTTTTTTTTAAGTGTATTTGGTTTTCTTACTTATTTGATGATATGTAACTTTCATTTCATCTATTCAAAATTTCAGGGTGGACACATTATCTTCTTCTAGAGTCTGAGTCTGTTAGGTTATTGTTTGTTCCCTTTTGACATCGATGCATTAATTTGAACACTAAAGGATAATGTTATAGTGAAAGTGGTTGTGGTATGGATGACATTGGCTTGGAGCTTTTGGGCTGCATATCATTTCATGAGCTCTGCAGTCAACCCTAGGAAAAAAGCTCTTATGCTCTACCCAGTTTTTCTCATGTATGTATATATTGGTTTTCTCATAATTGCCATTGACTAAATGCATCAACATCTCTGATTACTATATTCCCATAATTGCTTGGAATATGCTAAATAGGAATTTTTGTTTGTTGATAAGCTTTTTCGATTCTTTTTTGCTCTTTTTTTCTATTTAATATGTTGGCTAGAAATATTTGGGCAGACAATTGTGTAATATTACGTGGAAGATATATGATGGGATCAAACTTGTGCCATGCTTTTTTTTAATATTTGTTTATTGAAAATGAATGCCAGGAGCATCCTCCATCAATACTACAATTGGCCAATGTTGATCTTATCCACGCCACTCCTATGAACATCAAGTTTAAATTATTTAAGTGTATTTGGTTCTATTATTTGTTGATATGGCTTGGTTTGAATTTTTCTTACTAATTTGGGTTGGAAGAAGTTTGGATCTGTTCAATTGTAGGGTTTGGTTGAACAAAGAATGTGAATCATGAAGCTATTGATTTTTTTTAAGTAGTTTGGCCTATAGTGTCATCATTGTTTTCCATCTTTAGCAGGATCTGATTTTGTTCGAGAGCATCGAGTCCATTTAGAACATGTCTGTAGTGGAGCATATAATTCTCTTGTCTTTTTTAAGGTATGTAAGTAATTGTTTCTCCTTATTTAATTACATTTTTCTTTTAAGGATAAAGACTTATGATTTCTAAGATAGAGTTATAGGAAAATGGGATTGCATGACTGGGGGGAAGGGCATAGACCTCCTTCCCCAACTTGTTTGTACTGCTTGCTGTGGAGATTGCTTGTGTTTGCAGATATTGCAGGAAATGCATGTTGTGATGTTATAAGGGGGTGTGTTCTAGAACAGTTTTAGGATCTTTAAATGTTTATTTGATTGAATTGTGAATTTTATTTGACTGGATTGATACATGTATATATTGAAATTAATTTTTGGGATGTTTTAGTTTCAGGGGAGGTGTTGATTTTTTTTCATTTTTTAATTTAAAGAGCGAAACCTTAATTTAAGGGGAGATGTTGTTGAAATTGTGCCAAGTTAAAGAGCATAAACTATTTTCTTAAAAGACTTTTACTTTTAGAAGAGGGTTTGATGAGAGATATTTATAATTAAATAAAATTTTAATTTGGGTAACTTTGAATGAATTTGTTAAGTTAAAGTACATATTCAAGAACCATGAGTTCCGTAAACAGAGTATGGATGTATGACAAGGTGCACCCTAGTCGAGGGGGAATCAAACTTGAATTTTACATGGGAGTTGAAGAGTTTGTAAAGGTGGCTTGTTAGACATTACAATTTATGAATGAGCAAAAAGTTAGGTGCCCTTGTGCGAGATGCAAATGTAGGAAATATTTTGATATGGACACCATTAGGTATCACCTATATAAGGATGTTTTTATGGCGAATTATTGGGCTTGGACTATGCATGGGAAAGTTGTCACACAAAATTTTGAATATGCTAGTGTTAAAAATACATATGTTAGAGGTAGTTTAAGTAGAGTTAATATTGGTGAGTATGTCACGGGAAATATTAATTGGGAGGATAACTCTAGATGATATGAGGAATGATTTATGATGCAATTAGTCCTCAAATTCATGCAGATTATAGCCCTTCCATTGAGGCTCCTAATGTTGAGGCTTAGGAAATTTTCTCTAAATTGGAGGCTTAAAGGCCCCTCTATGGGAAGAGTGTGTACACTTGGAGTGGCACCTTCACCTCCACCACTTCCACCACCATCATCGGCCAATCTTGTCCCCACCCCTATACACGAATTAGAAAGGGTCACTACTAGAAAAAACGTTATCGATGGATTTTTCATCAGATTTTAATCACTGATAATAACACAGTTGGAAATCTTTATCAATGAAAAAATCTGTCCAAAATTTTTACCGATTGATTTTTCTTAAAAAAATCCGTTGGTAAAGTGATAACCACTTCGTCAGAAAATTTGTTAGTTTGAAAAGTTACTGATAGAATTTTTAATGTTATCGATGGATTTTTCTGTCGGTAATTTTTCAATATCTAGCTTTTATAGACGGAATAATCTGTCAGTAATTTTCAAATTTTATAATTTTTGTTTTTAAGTTTGTCGACGGATTTTTCCATTGGAAAAGTAAAATTTTAAATTTTATTTATTGTTTTAATTTATATTATCGATGAAAAAATCCGTCAGTAATTGTTTATAAGGATTTTATTTTTTATTTTACTGATTGAATTTTTCCATCTATAATTATTATATATTTTTTAAAAAATAATTACTCTATAATTTGTGTGTTACTTGATCATTTACAAGTTTATTTTTTTTATTTAAAGCTACGTATAAATACCTAAATGTATTTAATAATGAAAAATGATAAAAAAAAAAATCCTAATCAATAATAAAAGCAAGGAATTTAAGTTCAAAATATAAAATAGATAAAAATGTCAAAAAAAGTACAGACACAAATATAAAAAGTTCAACATATAACAAAGAAAAAAAAAAGAACTCAGATTACGAGAAGTCAATATCATCATCATCATCGTCAGCATCACCATCACCATCGCCGTCGCCATCACCCTTATTATCATCATCGTCAGCATCTGGCTGTGTAGAGGAGCCTGCCTGCATCTTCTTCCACAAAGATATCATCTCCTTCTTCATCTTCATCTCCATGGCCTTTTCCTTGTCCTCAATCTTCTTTTGCATCTCCTGGCACTGGCGCTATCTCTCCACGTCTTGCTCTTGTATATGATGAAGTTCTGCGTTGAGCAGGTGAACTCACTCACCGACCACATCGTCTTCGGCAGTGGTCCCAGTACCTATAGATGCACTAGTGACAGAGGCAGAGGACAAACTACTTGCATAAAATGACCCAATGCCATAGATGCGGTTCATGTAAGGATTGCCGACTACCTCTTGCCACAACGCATCCTTATCAACTGGTGGGCACTCCTCACCAGCTGTGATCTTCTGCTCCCGCTGGGTCGTAGCCTCCTGATAGCGCTACTCATAGGCATGCTATAACATAATAAAATTAATTAAACCTCTACTAAATATATGAAATAATAAATTAAATATATATGCAAATAATAAGTGCTCATAAAATATATATCTAAGCTATCTTTGAGCGAAGATCGACCTACATCTTCTTTTTCTTGCACGTGTAAGTCTTTTTGAATAACTCACTCTGTGTGGATGGCCTCTTCAACTTAGTAGCCTGCAATTTGAATGAAACATGTAAAACATTAGTAAGTGAAAATATACATTTAACAAAAGGAGTTTTTAAAATGGTTAAAATAATGAATAAACCATCCAATCACTTGTAGTTTCTATAGTAGCAGAACCACCGCAATAAACGGATCCACCCTTTTTGCGATGCTTTGCTCGCCCTAGCCTTCAAAGACTTATCCGTAAAGTTTTGACCTTTCCAGTATCGCCATAAATAGTCCAGGCTGGCCTGAGTCATCCACCTGGGGCTCTTATCTTGTCATTCTCGGATGTCGATGTATATGTCTTGCAGCCTATGTGTTGCCTTGGATTTGAAGAGCTTAAACATGAATTCTTCATCTTTGGGATCAATGATGAAGTGGGACGACATATGGAAGTGAAAAAAAAGGTAATTGAAAGTAGTTTCTAAAGTAAATTACACATTTTCATAATAATTATTTTATTTTACCTTATACTCAATAAACCAGCGTAGCTTCTCATCCTTCGTCAGCTTGCCGAAGGACTCAATTAGCCTATCACACAATTTCTGGATGGTGTGTGCCACCTCATCCATGGTCTTGCATTTGGATGCCAACTGCATAGGAAATAGTACAAAACAATGTGTATTATATGTCAGGAAATTGTTCTAATTATTACAACAAGATTTATGAATTGAACAATTAAATTACTTACCTTTTCTTACCAAGACGTACAAGCGATACCCATTCCTCCCCTGTGTACCCATGTCTTGATTGCCCTGCCGAGGAGCCACCAACTGCCCCACTTTCATCACCCCTTTGTGAGTCGTGTATTAGGGTGGAGACATGATCTACTGGTGGTGGTGAACGTGAAGGCATATCTCTAGGATGGGCACGGGGCAGTGGCATGGAAGGGCTAAAAATGGAGGTGTGAGCAACTGTGGAAGATGCTTCACTAGAAGGGTTGATTGTTTGATTATTTGGGACACCCTTGCCCTTACCCTTGCCTTTACCCTTATTTTTCGCTTTGAGTGCCATGTCTGAAAAAGAAATGACAATGTATGAAAAATCAATTAATATGATAATTTAAAATAAAAGATGTAATAAGTATTAGACTAGACACATCACATTTAATCTGAAAGTTAATGACTATCTTCATCATTCTCAGTCTCAACATCATCCTCAAACTCGTCTTCCTCATCATCCTTATCATCACTACCATCGCTTTCGTTGTGTTCACTCACTGATTGATCACTGGAATAGTGAATTATCTCAACCTCACCCGAATCAGAACGTAAACTTGGCAATATTCCTGTATCAATAACTACTTGAGAGGGGACTGGATCATTCACTTGAAAAGCATCATCAGGTAATTCTTCGACCTCAACTCGACCCCTAGGTTTAGTTTTCATGACCATCTTCCAATCCTTTCTACACTTTCCAGGGTATGATGAATAATATACTTGTCTTGCATTCTGAGCAATAATGAAAGGATCATATGCACTATATCTCTTAGTATGATTCACCTCGGTAATTTTATATTGGTTGTGCACGCGTGTTTCATCAGGACGTCTCAGGTCATACCAATCACAGCTGAACAACACTACCAATTTTTAGGTCCATCACCTATATATTCAATCTCCAGTATCTGTTTGATTACTCTAAACCAATCACCCTCCCCACTACCACCATCTCCTATGACGCAAACCCCACTATTGTCTATTGCTTTCCCCTAGCCCCATTCAAATGTATGAAACTTATATCCGTTCACATAATATATTGGCCAACTATTTGCTTTGTTAGCAGGTCCCTAAGCCAAACTTTGTAAATAAGGACATGAAACATTGTTGTTTTTGTCAAACACCTACATGAATAATTGAAATTCAAACATCAACACAAAAGATGATAACTAGAACATGTGTGATTTTGGATCAAATGGTTACTAGATAGTTAGGTTACATACAGATGATCTGAACCATTGTGGAAATTGTTCAAGGGTGTATTGCTCATCAACTTGTTCAAAATACCTGTAAATTAAACATTGCAGATAAAATAAGATTTGATTTATGTCAGTGCATCAATAATTGAAAGTGCTACATTGATATCACTTATGTTTTAAATGGTTGCACTTCATCATAGTTGATTAAGAGACGTAAATGTGCAGCATGTTTCTCTCTCTCTGATAGCCAATAGGGTTTGGATTTTCTAGTAGTGCGTCTAGGCTGATTGAATATAGACAAAGTATTTTGAACTAAACTTTCACCCGCATCATCATTCCTACCAACCCTTGTTCGTCTAGATTGAACATGTAACTCAAAGTAATAAGAATAAAAGAAAGATGTTTCCTTGGAGATATATGCCTCACATATGGAACCTTCAACTTTAGCCTATTTTTCATAGTTCTCTTGAAACTCCCAATATTTCTTTCAATTGGATACATTCAGCTGTATTGAACTAGCCCACACAGCCATGCTTTGTATGCCAAGTGTACAGGGAAATGTTCCATAGAATCAAAGAAACCGGGAGGAAATATTCTCTCTAATTTGCATAGAATTATATGGATGTTTCCCTCCATAATTAGGAGATCTTTAACCTTCAGAGTGGATGAGCATAAGTCTCTAAAATATTGACTCAACTCAGTCAATGGCTTCCAAACAGGGAGAGGTAATTCTCTAAATGCAATTGGAAGTAAACACTCCATGAATACATGACAATCATGGCTCTCATGCCAAAACATTATCCTTGTGCAATATTAGCGCATCTACCTAAGTTTGAGCAATAACCGTTAGGTATCCTCACCTCTTGCATCCACCTACACACAGATTGTTTTTGCACAGAGGTTAATGTGTAATTGGCCTTTGGCTTACACACATGACCATCTAACAACTTCTGTAAACTCGACTTTGGTCACTTACAATACTCTGTCAAATCTTTTCTTGCTTTCACATTATTCTTAGTCTTATCTATGTCCATTATAGTGTTTATGATGTTATCAATCACATTTTTTTCTACATGAATTACATCAATACAATGATGAACTAGATTATCCCTCCAATAAGGCAACTCCTAAAATAAAATTTGTTTGGTCTAGTTATGATCTACCCCATATATTGGAGATCAAATGGATTTACCCAGTTCAGTTATCTTTGGAAAGCCTCAAATTTTGTGCCAAACCTGATTACCATTTAGCCTAACAAAAGGCTCATCACGTTCAATCGTCTTCCTTTTGAATGCGTCCTTTTTACCCCTAAATTCATGATCAAGTCCAAAAACCTCCTATGACAATCAAACCACGAGTTTTTCCGACTGTGTTTCAATGTGAACGCCTTTGTATCTTCCATACAAATTGGGCATGCCAATTTTCCTTATGTTATCCAACCTGACAACATTCCATCGACTGGAAAATCATTGATAGTCCACATCAATGATGCCCTCAGCAAGAAATTTTATTTCGTGCAAATATCATAAGCTTGTACACATGAATATCACAACTCTTTAAGCTCATCAATTAATGATTGGAGGTAAACATCAATCTTGGCTGTGGGATTATCGGGGCCAGGGATTATACAAGTTGGAAGCATGTAAGGATCTTTCATGCACATTTCAGGAGGGATATTGTAAGGTATAACAACCACAGGCCAACAGGAATAGGGTTTGCTAAACTAATTATTAGGATTAAATTCGTCTGCGCAAAGCCCTAACCTGACAGTTTTAGGATCCACAACAAAATCAGGATAAGTTTGGTCAAAGTGTTTCGAGGCTTCACCATGGGAAGGGTGGATCATGACATCATTATTTCTCTTATTCTCAAAGTGTCATATCATGTGAGGTGCTGAATTCATTGAAGTATACAATCTCTTTAGGAATTAGGGGCAAATAATGCATTCTTTTATAAGGAACATCCTTATATTTTCCATTTTCAGATCTTTTTGGTTTCAAACTAGGGCTTTCACAAAATTTGCATTGGGTTAAGTTTACATCATCTTTGTAGTACAACATACATCCCTTCAAACAACAATCTATTTTTTCTAATTTCAACTCTAGTTTTGAAACTAATTTCTTGGCCTGATAAAAATCCTTTGGACTAGGTTATGGACTAATCTCACTCATCAATGTTGCCCACTGGTCAAACGAATTTTGACTTTGGTTAGCTTTTGACTTTATAGCTAACATTCTAACTACTAGAAACAACTTTGAGTGTACACACCCTTCCCATAGCCCTTTACAACCTCCAACATAGAGAAAAATTTCGCAAACTCGGCATTAGGAGCCTTAATAGAAGGGTCACAATTTGGATGAATTTGAGGACTAACTGCATCATAAATCATTTCCTCATATCGTCCAAAGTTATCCTCCAAATTAGTATTTCCCGTGGGTAGCTCACCAATATTAACTCTACGTGAACTACCGCTAACATATGTAATTTCAACACTAGCATGTTCAAAATTTTGTGTGGCAACTTCCCCGTACATAGTCCAAACCCAATAATTCGCCATAAAACCATCCTTATATAGGTGATACCTAATGGTGTCCACATCAAAATATTTCCAACATTTGCATCTAGCATAGAGACACCTAACTTTTTGCTCATTCATAAATTGTACTGTTTGACAAGCCACCCTTATAAACTGTTCAACTCCTACATAAAATTCAAGTTTGATTCCCCTTCAACTGGGATGCACCCTGTCATACATCCATAGTTTGCTTGTGGAACTCATGGTTCTTGAATATGTAATTTAACCTAACAAATTCATTAAAAGTTTCCCACATTAAAATTTTATTTAATTATAAATATCTTTCAACAAACTATCTTCTAAAAGTAAAAGTCTTTTAACTTAACAAAATTTCGACAGCACCCCCTTCAAATTAAGATTTCACTCTTTAAATTAAAAAAAATCTGACAGAACCTCCCCTGAAACTAAGACATCCCAAAAGAATAATTTGAATACATATAGATCTATCCAATCAAATAAAATTCACAATCTAGTTAAATTAAAATTCTCAATGCCATTAAACAAACATTTAAGGATCCTAAAACAACTCTAGAGAACACCCCCTTATAACATCGCAACATGCATATTATGCAATCTCCGCATACATAATCAATCTCCATATAAAACAATGCAAACAAGTCAGGGAAGGATCTTTACGCCCTTCTCCCCAGTCATGTAATCCCAATTTCCTACAACTCTATCTTAGAAATCATAAGTCTCTATCCTATCAAAAATGTAATTAAATAAGGAGAAAAAATGATTACTTAACTTAAAAGAGACAAATAAATAATATGCTCCACCAAAGAAATATTCCAACCAAATTCGACGTTCTGTAACAAAATCAATTACTTAGATTAATAAGCTCAAAAACAAATACTAATAACTTCAAAATAAATAAAATCAAGTCACTAATTACTTAGACTATTGACTTCAAAAGTTCATGTGTTTTCTATACAAACAAAAAGTGCTCACTATTTAATTTTAGAATCATTTTAAACAGATGGAAGCTATTATATTCAAGAAATAACAATCACAAGCATAAATAATACATGCCACCACTAAAAATCAAAATTTTACTCACATGTCTAGCTCAAATTAGATAGATCTTTGTTCACAATTTCCCTCTAGGACAAAACACAAGTTAAAAATAAGTCCCTACTAGTTAAAAAAGTCATGGACCCAGACAGAATTGAAAACTAACCTTGTTCCTTTCTTCCCTTCTTTTACTCTGTGCCATGAACCCCCCAAGAGTATAGAGATTAATGGATTAACTTCAAGATCAAATCCAATCCAGATCCAAATCAGACAAGCATGAAGAGAACCTACATGTGGGTGCAGTGGGTGCGGTGTGTAGGGGGCGGTGGGCATGGAAGGGGGGTGTGCGGGGCCGGATCCAAGTTTGCAAGGACGAAGGTTGCAGAGGGAAGCATGCAGGGCCGAATCTAAGTTGCAAGGATAGAGAGCCGACAACGGTGCTTGTGAGGACGGATGAAGCAACTGGCAAGCCGAAAAGGACATCACAACTGGCAGGGGGACAGCACCGAAAAGGATGTCATGACTGGTTGGCGAATAGCACGATGGCGATTGGACGACGAACGGCTTGCGAGAACGGAAGGCGTGATAGTAGCTTCAAGGCCTCTGCGAAGAGGGACAGAGACCAACGCACCAGAGATCCCATTGGCAGGAAAGAGAAAGGGTGTTGAAAAGAGAGAAGGTGATGGTCAGTCATTGGCAATGCATTTGCGGCGACGCGATGCCCGGTGGCCAGTGACACGGTGGCAAGGGGTTGTTGTTGCAGACCCCTGTAGAGAGAGAGTGGTGTGAGAGATAGTGTGAAAGAGAGTGAACTGTGAGAATCATTAGAAGTTAAAACGTTACTTGCAGATTTTTGAATTTTCGACGAAAAAAACCAGCAGTAACAATAAATAAAGGCGGTTCTAAAAAAATTTTCATTAACATTACCAATGGATTTTTCCGTCAGTAATTTTACATTTAAAATTTTTTAAAATTAATTTTACCGACGGATTTTTTCATCGATAACTTTAATTTTAAAAATTAAAGAAAGTATAATAATTACCGATGGATTTTTTCATCGGTAATATTAATTTATGCAAAAAGAGTAAATTCACAATATTTACCAATGAAAAAATCCATCGATAATATGTGCGCCAGATTTATTTACCTTGGCGCGTAGTTTACCGATGGAATTACCCACGGAAAATTCCATTGGTAATGACTGAAACCCAAAATCTACAAATTTCTTGTTTTCCATCGGTAAAATCTGTTGGTAACCCATTGTTTTCTAGTAGTAAGTGCTGAAAGTGGGCCAGTTGGTGGCTCATCGACAGGGCAATCAAGACATGGGTCCGCAAGGGAGCAACGTGTATCGCTTGTACGTCTTGATAAGAACAAGTAAGTAATTTAATTGTTGAATTCATGAATCTTGTTGTAATAATTTCAACAATTTCTTGATATATAATAGCATTATTTTTTACTATTTACTATGTATGCACGACCGATTGAGTCTTTTGGCAAGCTGTCCAAGAATGAGAAGTTGTGTTGGTTTAACGAGTGGAAGGTAAAATAAAATAATTATTACAAAAATGTGTGATTTATTTTATACTCTGCTTTCAATTACCTTTTTTTTTTTTAAATTTCCATGTGTAGAGCTACTTTGTCATCCATCCCAAAGATGAAGATTACATGTTTGAGCTCTTCAAATCCAAGGCAGCTCATAGGCTGCAAGACATGTACATCAACATTCGAGAACGGAAGGACGAGACCCCCAGGTGGATTACTTAAGCTAGCCTAGACTATTTGTGGCAATACTGGAGAAGTGAGACATTTAAAGAGAAGTTTTTGAAGGCTAAGGCGAGCAGAGCATTGCAAATGGGCGAATCTGTTCATTGTGGTGGTTCAGCTATTATCAAGTCTACGTGTCATCGAATGGTTTAGTCATTATTTTAAACATTTTTTATTCCTCTTGTTAAATTTATATTTTCACTTACTAATGTTGTCAATGTTAACTCAAAATGCTGATCAATGAATTGAAGAGGCTATCCACACAGAGTGAGTTGTTCAAAAAGACTCACATGCGCAAGACAAACAAGAAATGGGTTGATACTCGCTCAGAGAATGTTTGGGTACATATGTTCCGAACACTCATTGTTTGTACATATATTTAATTTATTAATTCATATATTTGGTAGATGTTTAATTAATTTTATTTTCTTATAGCATGCCTATGAGTAGCACTATCAGGAGGCTACGACCTAGCGGGAGCAGAGGATTGCAACTGGTGAGGAGTGCTCACTGATTGATAAGGACCAGTTGTGGCAAGAGGTAGTCAGCGGTCCTTACAAGAATTGCATCTACGGCATAGGGTCATTTTATGCTAGTAATTTGTCCTTTGCCTTTGTTACTAGGGCATCTATAGGCACTAGATCTACTGCCGAAGATAATAAGGTCCATGAGCAAGTTCACCTACTCAACGCGGGACTTCATCGTATGCAAGAGCAGGATATAGAAAGATAGTGCCAGTTGCAAGAGATACAAAAGAAAATGGAGGACAAGGAAAAGACCTTGGAGACATAAATAAGAAAACAGATGAAGAAGAAGGAGAAGAGATTAAGAAAGCATATGAAGAAAGAGATAATGTCTTTGTGGAAGAAGATGCAGGTAGACTCCTCTGTATTGCCAGACACCAATGATGATGATGGTGATGCTAATAATGATAAAGATGTTGCTGACTTCTCCTGATTTACTTATTGTTTTTTCTTTATTTAGCTGTGATTGAACTATTTATATTTATGTTTTGTAGATTTTTTGATATTTTTAATCTATTCTACATTTCGGACTTAATTTATTGCGTTTAGTATTTATTAAGCATTTTTTTTAAATGTTTCATTATTAAGTATATTTACATATTTATAATTAGTTTTAAATAAAATATAGAATTGTAAATATCCAGGGAATATTAAAATTATTAAACAATTTGTCAAAAAAAACTAAAATTACTGACGGATTTTTTTTCGGTAACATATACAGTAAAATAATCAAAATTTACATTACTGATGGATTTTTTTGTCAGTAACATATACAATAGAATAATCAAATCTAAGGTACCGACAGATTTTTCCATCAGTAAAGAAAAAACACAAATTTAAAAAATTGAAAATAACAAAATTACCGATGTTTTTTTCCATCGGTAGAAAAATCTAGATTTTTGAAATAAAATTATTTTGGAAAATTATCGACGTAAAAATCTATTGATAATGTAAAAAATCCATCGGTAAATATGTGATCTGACGAATTTGGTGACAAGTTGTTTTCATCTAGTTACCGATGGATATTTTTGAAAAAAATCCGTCTGTAATTTTGTCAATAATATTTATCAATGGAGATTTTTTTCATTGTAATACTTACTGACTACGTTATTATGTTTGACAAAACTATAAAAAAAAATCCATTGGTAACACCTTAAAATTTGTCAGTAAAATTCGTTGGTAATAACTTTTTTTTTGTATTGATTGTAGCATGCCCATGGGACCTATCACAACGGCATCAACTAAAAGGATTCAAAATAATTTTGGAAACTTGGCTAAATCATTTGTTAAAGAGATGAATCAATAATTAGTCAAGACTCCTATTGGTAATTATGGGCAGCCCAAAATATTATTATTGGTGAATTTGCATTAACAATATATTCCGGCCATGTTGGCCGAAATCTGATTTATTTAGTTTATTAGTTTATATTTTTAAAATGTTTCCATACTTGTTTTATTTTTATACTTGTTAAACCCAATTGTTAGTGTAGTAATTTGGGCCTAGTCTAGTAGGGTTAGGAAATAAGTTTAACCTAAATAAGAGGTATAAATAGCTTCAAACTTGGTAGCCACTTTTCTTAGTTTTATTTTGAATGAAATTTCTCTGGTCTCTTTTAAGAAACCTTGTGTGTGCAAGCGAGGTTGAGTGATTCCCTTATCTTATTATATCAAGAAGCTGAACAGAGGATTACAAGGTAGATTGATTCCCTTGTGATATTTTATTTGATTTTCAATCCTATCTTTCATATCAATTGTGTGTTGGGGTTTCTGGGTTTTGATATCCACAAGTTCTGCATCATTTGATATCAGTTTCAGGTGTTAGACAAATTCTTATTTATCTGTTTTTACTTTTCTTAGTTCCATCATCATCCTCGTCTTTTAGTTTTTGGTCAATTGTGTTTTTTTATCTCTTTTCATTTTGTTTTGGTTTCCAAAAAAACAAACAAACAAACATGTTCACGTGGTGTTCACGTCGTCCATCACCATAGCCTTTTCCTTTTCTTTTGTTGAGCAACGCAAAGCACCATAAGCTTCAACACCCTAGCCAAAGAAAAAAAAAAGAAACCAAAAAAAAAAAAGGAAAAAGCAAGAATGCTCCCAAAAAAAAAAGAGCCCCTTCAAAAAAAAAAGAAGGAGGTGCACAAAAAAAAATTCATCTTTACTTATTTTTTTTATTTTTGTCTTTCCAATTTTTATTTTATTTTTAATCTCATTATTTCTTTCCAATTCGTTGGTTATTCCTTGTGCCGTTTATATATTACTTGGGACTTTTACCTTATTTGAGTTTATTTGGTTTATGAAGTGTAACATTTATAAGGGGTCCAAAGTGGTAAAAGGCAAGAGTGGTGAGTACAAAAGATGGTAAAAGCCTTATTGAGTGCAAACACAAGTGTCTACTTTTGAGTGAAACGTGTTAGTGAGTGCTTTGTGAGGTTGTCTATTTTATGACTTTGTAGGTTGTTTAAATGGCTCACAACACATCAAGGAGTGACACTGAGGATAATATAGTCCTTGACATGCAGCTCCTGTAGAAGACCCTTCAACAAATACAAAATAGATTGGATGATATGGATACAAGGCTAAATGAGGTGTCACAAAATAAATCCAATGGTGGTGGCAAAATTTTTTTCAAGGCATCAATATCATCACAATGATTTCTACCATGAGCACCCTGAGGGGGAGTTTGACGACGATGATTCAATTGGGAATATGAAGATTGTGAATAGAGGGCAACTAGGCAACAACATAAATGCTATCAAAATACTGATACCACTAATTAAGGGAAGGAAAGATGATGTAGCATATTTACAATGGGAAAGGAAGATAGAGATGATTTTTGCATGCCATAATTGTTTTGAGGGGAACAAGGTTCGATTGACTGCAGTAGAGATTTTTTATTACGCTCTAATTTGGTAGGATAAGTTGGTGAAGTCTAAGCAAAGGAATGGAGAGCCTCCTATTAAGACTTGGAGTGCCATGAAGTATGTCATGAGGAAGCGATTTGTGCCTTCTTATTACTATAGGAGGTGCATCACAGGTTACACAAGCTAACTCAAGGTTCATAGTTAGTTGAAGACTATCATAAAGAGATGGAAATGGTTATGATCAAGGCTAATATAGAGGAAGATCCAGAGGTAACTATGGTAAGGTTTCTTGGTGGTCTTAATCAAGAGATAGCTTATGTGGTTGAATTGCACCATTATGTGGAGATGGAAGATTTGGTAAGCATGGGCATGAAGGTGGAGAGGCAACAAAAATGGCGGACATCAAAACAATTTCGAATTCTACCTAAAAATAGGGTTCAAGACGGTCTCATGATGATAAGAAAAAGAAAACTAATGGCTCCAATTCCAAGGAGATGGTTCCGGATTCAATGAAGAAAAAAGGTATTCCTCATTCCTCTTCTTCTTCTTCAACTACTAGACATAGAGATATTCAATGTTTCCAGTGTCATGGTTTAGGTCATTATGCTATTGATTTCCTAAACAAAAGAATGATGATTATTGAGGAAGGTGATATTGTGTATGAATCTGATCATGGTGATGATTCTAATTATGATAGTATGCCATCTTTGAAAGATTGTTCTGATGGTGATGTGGAGTATGTTGTGCAGGGTGAATCTCCTGTTGTTAGGTATGCTTTAAATTTGCAAGTGAAGGAGGATAGCTTGGAGTAAAGAGAAAACATCTTTCATACTAGATGTCTAGTTGGTGGCAAGGTATGCAATTTAATTACTGATGAAGGGAGTTGTACTAATGTTGCTAGTACCATTATGGTGGAAAAATTAGGGGTAAAATGTGTTAAGCATCCTAATCCTTATAGGTTGCAGTATGTGAATGATAGTGGTGAGTTGAAAGTCAATAGACAAGTACTGGTTGCTTTCTCTATTGGGAAATATGTTGATGGGGTATTGTGTGATGTAGTACCTATGCAAGTCAGTCATATGTTGTTAAGGAGACTTTGGCAATATGATCGGTGGGTGCTACATGATAGCTTCATGTAATAGCTTAGACACCCGACAATGCAAATATTATCCACTTTGGGGCTTGGTGCCCCCTCACAAGTTTGCTCTTCCCCTCTGGCGAGGGAAAACGTGTTTGCACAGGGGAGGTATTCACACCCTTATAAGGCATGCTTCATTCTCCTATCCAACCGATGTGGGACTACTCCATACCTCTCGTGAGAATCCACCCCATTTTGGGGCCTAGCATCCTTGCTAGCACAACGATCCCGAGACCGGCTATGATACTATCTGTAATAGCCCAAACACCTAGCGATGTAGATACTATTTGCTTTGGGGCCTGGCACCCCCTTACAGGTTTCACTACAAGAAAATGTGGCTTAGCGGTGGTTATTTACCGGCGGTTTGTGAAATTGTCGCTATATTTTGATTTTTCGGCGGTTCTCACCAACTACCGCAAATCATATTATTTTGCGACAGTTTATTTTAGGAAATGTGGCAGTTGGTATTTCTCGGCGGTTTTAACTACGTAAAACCACCAAGGATTAAATAAAAAGACCCATTTTTGTTACAAAAACCTATCTCAGTTCCCTTTTCTCATTCTTAGATTCTCAACTTCCACCTTCTTCCTCTTGACCATCTCTCTCTCTTTTCATTGCACCTTGCTAGCTTTGTTGTGGCTTCGTCCTCCTTTGTTCGCCATGGATCTGGCGCGGCTTCGTCCTCCTCTATTTAGCCCACACACCATCATCTCGAAACCACGTGGGGTTGTTGTCAGGAGCTCGTTGCCACTGATCTGCAGTAAAGTTGCCAGAACCAATTTTGATAATTCATCTAATTCCAGAACCACTACTCAGCTATGTGAAGATGCTCTGCCATGCCCGCCGTGGGATTAGGTCAGGTGCGTTCAATGTTTAGCTGTTCTCTTCCTCTGCTTTTTCCTACTTTCTTGTTAGTCTTTAGAAATTTCAGAACATGATTGAAATTTTTTGCTTTAATCCTTGTTGAAATGTTGGAAATTATTTGATTCTAATTTTTTAAAAATTATTTTGCATTCCTTTGTGGAGAATACTTACATTGTATTCACTATATTTGGTATATCATCAAACTTAAGAATAAGAGAAATGGATGATAGCCTCTGATAAATGGCAGTGAGTCAGTAACTTATCTTTATGATTCTTCCATCCAATAAAAAGGATAACCATCATGTGTGTGATAGTTACAAAAAAGGCAAGCAAACAAAATGCAGTCAATGGATTATAACATTAGAGGCCCATATCAGCTTGTATTAGAGGAATATGTACTATTTGACTTGATTAAATACCTTATTTATTATCATCTTGTTCCTTGTTGCAGCTTATCACTCTACCAAATTGTTCACCCTGTTCCAAGTTGGATTTTCAGTTTGCCATGCTCTTTGTTGCTTGATTTCCTGTCTTTTACTTCTTCTTCTTTTTGTGGTATAGTTATATTTTTTTTCTTGTATATTTCTAATTTGAGAAATTTTGAGGAATACTTTATAAAGAGTTATGAAAAATTACTGAATTCATTGTTTGCTTTCTAGTTCACTTGGGAAATGGATGATGTGCTGAAGACTCCATATGCATGCACTTGTGGTTTCTATATGTGTTCAAGTGTGACCTTAAAGCTGATACATGTCCTATTGTCACAGTTAATCATATTATTCAGATTAATGTTATTTCTGTTTCTCATAAATTATATTATTCTCTTTTCTATTTTTTTTTCTTTTTTGGCTTCAAATTTCTTGTGGCTTCTAGCTATTCATTTTGAATTCATTACAAGATACAACTAATTTGTTATATTATTAGATTGGATGCATGCTATGGTCACCTATCAAATTGCTTTAGATTTATATTAATTGACACTTAGAAGAAATATATGCAGAGATTTTGGTTCTTGGCTGTGGAAGAAACATTCAACCAGTAGATCTTGAACTCTGTCAATTTATTCACTCTACTGGCATAAAGTTAGAAGCTGTTGACTCAGTATATACGATTGCTCTAATTTATGAAATTATGTGCTGACTTCATCTGACATTGTTAGTACTCATTACTATGTCTGGTAAATTTTTTACCAAAGTGAATGAGTATTTTTGGAGTTGACATTGCTTTTTGCTTTAGAGTTTTTTTGGCATGCTTCTTTTAGGTTGCACCTTTCCCCTGTTTTTTGTTTTCATTAGTGATTCTTTTAGCGATTCTTTCACCTTGTTGGCCTATATGTTGGAGCATAGTATGTTAAAGTTGTATTGGAATTTTGATTTTATAGACCATACACTTTTCTTGTTAAATGTCCAAACAAAGAAGTGGTGCTTTTAGCTCCTTACTTTTCTGTTGTTTATGACTCATGTTGGTTTTTGAAAGTAACTGTTCCATCTTTCCTTGTTATCTTGTTCAGTGACAATTCTGAAACTCATCTTATTTCCCAAAAGTTGAATTTGCTTGAAGAATGCTAGGGCTGCTTTAATATAAACTTTGCAATGTAGTAGACTCGTAGTATGCATAGATTATAATATTTAGGTATGTGTGTCGTATCCAAGAAAGGTGGATTGAAAATGAAGATATTTTCTAAGGTATCTTTGGGTTCACAATAGGATATTTCTAGGCAAACTGTGAATTTTGGTTTGATTAGGTGATGTCAAATAGTAAGAAAATTAAAGCACAAACTACAAAATGGTTGATGAGAGAATTGAAGGATGATATTATTAATTATTAGGAAAAAGTTTAATTTTGATATGCTACCAATTAATATCTTTCTACATTATCATTCACTTCAGTTTAATATCACTATATTCTTGAACGAGTTTGAGTATGATAACATCTAAAGGTCAAACACTGTAAGTAGCAACAATTAATTGTATGATACTGTAAAAAGTTTTGCATTGGACTATGAATCAAAATTAAATCCTAGGAAGTATATGTTTGAAAAGCCATTTGTGGTATTGTTTCCCTAGGTAGAACTTGATATTTTTATTTGAATCATGTAACATATTGTAGTATAGATATTCCGCAATTATGTTTAATTATTGAACAATGATTTTAATATATGTTATTCATAGCTTACAATTGATTCGTAGCAAAGGTCTCATTGAAAATTCAAAATGTTGGAAAGCAGGAGCAAATAATTTGTGTTAATCCTATTTGGTATCACAATGCAAACCATAGTGTTACTATGAAAGGGATATGGAAACAACACAATAATTGTCCCATGATTGATCTTTGTTTACTACTGTTAATGTATATGGCTATTGCTTGAAATGTATTTTATTTTTACATATTTGCTTTCAGTCCACTTTCATTCATTACTCATTGTTTTTAATAAGGATAAAATGCATTATAGATAAGAATTAAGAAATAAATTTCTTGATAGATATATTTACTATTATGGTATGATACTTAGTTTTTATTTTTTCATTTCTTAATTCTTTAACTACATGCTTTTTGTGATTATCTTTCTATGTTATAACTTTTCATTTTGTCTTAATGTCCTTCTCCAGAAGATATAGGAAAGTCAAACTAATAAATTATATTGGTAACAATAATTTGTGAATAGTATACATGTTTCTAACCTTTTGGCTCTCATTAAGGAATAGTAAGAGGAAAGTTGGATCAGTTGTGATGATGCTTTCAGGTTGTCCCAGATCATCATCATCTGTTGATTTTAAAATGTTGTTTTTTTATTCTTTTATTAGGAAGTTAGTTCATCTCTGATAGTGATTTCGGGTTCAATTTGCAGCAGGAAGGGACTTGAGGCCTGGTCAACTGGGTAGTATGATTTTAACACTCTCTAACTGGTAATATGTCTCTTGTCTAGTAAGGGCTTAAATAACTTGTAGTCATTTTTCTCATCAGTAAATCAATTACCTATGTCTGGAAAAATATTTAAATTTCCTTATTCCTTCTTTGATGGGTTAGTGATACTAGACAGTTACAAACTTTTCTTTTCATTTATGTTCTGGATTTTGAGCACAATTATGTTGCTCAAATAGTTCCCTTTGTTCTATAGTAATCAAAATAACATTTTTTTAAGGTTTTTGGCTATATAATATAGTTGCTAAATGCGGCCTTCAACTTCAAGGTATTCTTTGTGGGGGTTTAGAGTTTATAGGATAGGATAAAATTGGTGCAATAGCTGATTTTGATGAGGTCATTTTGTCAAATTGTTAATTTTATTTGTTCTATATGTAAAGGAGATATATCTTATCTTGATTGACTTGTAATGTTATTGAACAATGATATGTGTATTATGCAATAAATTCGACTAACATTTTGAATTGTATGCCTTTTTAGGACGAATTAGAAGTAGAGCTTGATGAGCTCGAGGGTGCTAAGTTAGAAGAGGAGCTTCTTCAACCTACAATTATAGCTCTTGCGGCTCTCATGCATGTCCTCAGTTAGTCATGATGCTCAATGCCATGGTGATCATTCCAACCAAAGTTGAAAATGAATGCGTCACAGCTCAAGGCTGTTATTTTAGCTTTCACTTGAGACACTTTTTTTGTTGTTATGCTTTAGTTTTCTCTTATTTTTTGTTGTATTTGTTTAATTATTGTTCAACATTATGTTATGACATTTGATATACACTTTCTTTATTTAAAAATTTAAGAATTTTCTATGCAAAATTTCTTTTTGCTCATGATTGTTGATTATTAATATTGTATAGAACATCAACTAATATTTTTGACTCATATGCTTCAAAATAAAATATTAAAAAGTAGGAAAAAAAGAAAAAAAATGGTTAACAGAATTTTTGCGGCAATTCCAAACTGCCATTAAAAAAGGATGAAAATTGGGCAAAAGCATTTTGTAGCGGTTTTGAACCGCTACAAAAGAACCATGAACCCCAACTGTTAGAAGGATTTTTTTGCGGTTTTAAACCACTGCTACATTTTCTAAAACCACCATCAAATAAACCACCAGGAGAACCGCCGGAAAACCTACTTTAGTGGTGGTTGTTCCAAAGGTTGCGTCAAATCGCTGCTAAATGGTTTAAGGACGCCGTTATCCACGGCAGTTTGTTTAACTGTCGGTAAATGATTTTGTGGCAGTTACAAACTGCCGGAAATCCCCAAAAAAACCGCCGCTAAATACCATTTTTCCGGTAGGGTTTGCTCTTCCCCCTAGCGAGGGAAAACTTGTCTGCAAGGGGGAGGTATCCACATCCTCATAAGGCATGTTTTTCCCATGCCAAGGGGGAAGAGCAAACCCATGAGGGGGTGTCAATCCCAAAACGAACAATATCTACATCGCCGGGTGTCTAGACTGTTACAGATGGTATTAGAGTAGGTCTTGGGATTGATGTGCCAATGAGGATACTGGGCCCCAAGGGGGTGGATTCCCACGAAGGGTATGGAATAGTCCTACATCGGTTAGCGAAGGGAACGAAACATGCTTTATAAGGGTGTGGATACCTCCACCATTCAGAGCATTTTCCCTTGCCAAGGGGGAAGAGCAAACCTATGAGGGGGCGCTAGGCCCCAAAGTAGACAATATCTGAATCGTCAGGTGTCTAGGTTGTTACACTTTAAGAATTGATACTCATTTGAGCATAACAATCACAAACTCATTGTTGCACCGTTATCGCCCAAGTATATTTATCTTGATCAAGTGAAGTTTCACCAAATAACTCTTGGAAATATGGGAAGTGAGGTCACTAAAAAAGTGTAGAGAAAAGAGGCCATGAGTGACAAAAGTAAAGACAAAGGCCCACTGGTGAGTGGAAAAGAAGAAAAGTTAAGAGAAAAAATAAGAATGACAAAGTTGAAAGCAAATCATGTTTCTATGCAAAAGAGAGAGATTCAAAGAGTGCTTGGTTAGGCAAAAGAGCTTTGATTATGATTTGATTTAGGGAAGTTTTACTTTCTGACACTGAATTTAACCCAAATTTGCCCAGTTGTTTTGTTATTTTTTTTACAGGAGTTTGCATATGTGTTTCTTACTAAGGTATCAAGTGGTTTGCCACCATTGCATGGAATTGAGCACCAAATTGATTTTGTACCTGGTGCTACCATTCCAAATAGACCCACCTATAAAAGTAATCTTGAAGAGACAAAGGAACTTCAAAGACAAGTGGATGAGCTGCTAGCCAAAGGACACATGAGGGAGAGCATGAGTCCTGTACAGTGTCAGTGTTGTCGATTCCAAAAAAAGATGGCATTCGGTGAATGTGTGTTGACTGTCGTGCAGTCAATAAAGTCACGGTAAAGTATTACCATCCTATCCCTAGGTTAGATGACATGCTTGATGAGCTTTATGGTGCATGCATATTCACTAAAATTGACTTAAAAAGTGGATATTATCAAATTTGAATGAAACCAAGGGATGAATAGAAAACTGCCTTTAAAACAAAATATGGTCTTTATGAAGGTTTAGTTATGCGTTTTGGGTTAACAAATGCACCTAGTAGTTTCATGCCTTTGATAAACCATGTTTTAAGAGATTTCTTAGGCAAGTTTGTTGTTGTTTATTTTTATGATATTCTCATTTATAGCACTTACTTAGATTATCACATTTTGCATGTTAAGGCTTTTTTAGAGGCGTTAAGTAAAGAGAAGTTGTTTGCCAACCTTAAAACATGCACATTTTACATCGATAAATTTGTCTTTCTTGGTTTTGATGTGAGTGCACATGGAATTGAGGTTGATGATGATAAGGTGAAGGCTATTCGAGAATGGCCAATGCCTAAGAGTGGTTCCGAAATAAAGAGCTTTCATGATTGAGCTGGTTTTATTGCAAATTTGTAAAAACTTTTTCTACCATTGTTACTCCTCTTATAGAGATCATTAAAAAGAATGTTGGGTTTAAATAGGAAAAGGAACAAGAAATTGCATTTAATACTTTAAAAGATTATTTTTGCTCTGCTCTTATTCTTATTTTGCCTAGTTTTGATAAGACTTTTGAGATTGAATGTGATGCTTCTGGGATTGGTATAGGTGCTGTTTTGATGCAGGAAAAATAACCCATTGCTTTCTTAAGTGAAAAGTTAATTGGAGCTCGTCTCAAGTATTCCACCTATGACAAGGAGTTGTATGCTTTCGTTCGAGCTTTGGAGGTTTAGCAACATTACTTGCTTCCTAAAGAGTTTGTGATTCACATAGATCATGAATCTTTGAAGCATCTGAAGGGGCAAGGAAAGTTAAATAAAAGACATGCCAAATGGGTGGAGGTCATTGAGACTTTTCCTTATGTGATTGCCTATAAGCAAGGTAAAGAGAATGTGGTTGCTAATGCTTTATCTCGCAGGTATGCTTTGATCACTACTCTTCCATCTAAGCTATTAGGATTTGAGCATTTAAAGGAATTGTATGCTATTGATTTTGATTTTTCTGGTATTTATGCCTCATGTGAGCATGGTGTATTTAACAAACCTATAGGCATGAAGGCTTTTTGTTTCGTGGTAATAGGATTTGTGTATTTGTTTGTTCTGTTAGGGAATTGCTTGTCAGGGAGTAACATTGTGGTGGTTTAATTAGTCATTGTGGTGTGCATAAGACTTTGGATGTGTTATCTGAGCATTTTGATTGGCCACACATCAATAAAGATGTTGAAAAGATTTGTGCTAAATGCATTGCATGTAAGCAGACTAAATCTAAGTCTATGCTACATGGGTTGTACACATCATTGCCTGTTCTTACCCATCTGTAGGTTGATATATCTATGGATTTTGTTCTTGGTTTACCTAGAACTAGGAAAGGAAAAGATAACACTTTTGTTGTGGTGGACAGATTTAATTAGATGGCTCACTTTATTGTATGCCATAAAACTGATGATGCCACAAGCATTGCTGATTTGTTCTTTATGGAAGTTGTGTGTTTGCATGGTGTCCTTAGGACCATTGTTTCTGACCGTGATGTAAAATTTTTGAGTCATTTTTGGAAAGTGTTATGGGGCAAGTTAGGAGCTAAATTGTTGTATTCTACTACTTATCACCCGCAAACTGATGGTCAAACTGAGGTGGTAAATAGAACACTGGGGACCTTATTGCGTGTTGTTGTTGGTAAGAATTTGAAAACTTTTGAAGATTGTTTGCCTTTTATTGAGTTTGCTTATAACAGGACTATTCATTCATCTACAAGGTTTTCTCCTTTTGAGCTTGTGTATGGTTTTAATCCTTTAACTATTTTGGATTTAATGCCTTTGCCCTTGAGTGATCTTGTTAGCTTAGATGCTAAAAGCAAGGCTGAGAAGGTTAAAGCAATGCAATTAAAAGCATGTGAGTTGATTGAAAGGAAGAACAAGGTGACGATTGAATGAGTTAACAAGGGATGGACACAAGTTGTCTTTCACCATGGAGATTGGGTTTGGGTTTATTTGAGGAAGGAGAGGTTTCCTTGTCAAAGGAAATCTAAACTTGGTCCAAGGGGAAGTGGTCCTTTTCAAGTGCTTGAAAGGATCAATGATAATGCTTATAAGATTGACATTCTTGGCAATGTGTTTGCTACATTTAATGTTTCTAACCTTTCTCCATTTCATATGGATGTAGATTCAAGGACGAATCTTTTTGTAGGGGGACGGAATGATACGAGTTCAAAAAGGTAAATTGAACACTTTAGTACTGGAAGAATAGGTGAAAATTGTAGCATGCCCATGGGACCTATGACAAGGTCGTCATCTAAAAGAATTCAAAATAATTTTGGAAACTTCGTTAAATCATTTGTTGAAGAGATGCACCAAGAATCAGCCAATACTTCAATTAGCAATTATGGGAGCCCAAAATATTATTGTTGGTGAATTTGCATTGACAATATATATCGGCCATATTGGGCCAAGTCTGATTTATTTAGTTTATTAGTTTATATTTTTAAAATGTTTCAAAACTTGTTTTATTTTTATATTTGTTAAGTCCAATTGTCAGTGTAGTAATTTGGCCCTAGGCTAGTACTGTTAGGAAATAAGTTTAACCTAAATAAGAGGTTTAAACACCTCCAAATTTGGTAGTCACTTTTCTTAGTTTTATTTTGAATAAAATTTCTCTGGTTTCTTTTAAGAAACTTTGTATGTGCAAGTGAAGTTGAGTGATTCCCTTGTGATATTTTATTTGGTTTTCAATCATATCTTACATATAAATTGTGTTAGGGTTTCCAGCTTTTGATATCCACGGGATTTCACATCATGAGGTGTTAGAATGTAATCAAATGAATGTTCTGTAGTTTCATTTGATGGAAGTAAGTATATACATAGCTACATCAGGTTTTGACTAACTTCCTTAATAAGAAAAGTAACAAACCATTAACTACAAGCAACAAACTATTAACTAAGGTTACAGTAATGATTAACTGTGGTTGTATTAACAGCAACTATGGTTCTAAGTTCTAACTAATTTTTTGGTAAAGTCTAATATGAGCTCTCATGAAATATCATGAAATGTATGCAGGTCTCTTATATTTATCCAAATAACATAGAATTTTTTTAAATGTATTATAATATATAAACTCACAAGAGGTATGTGTAATAATTTCACAAACTCTTAAATCTTTTGAGCAAATATTATAAATAGAGTAGAGTCAGAGTGAATTTCACCAAACTTTAGGAGAAGTTAATATGATCTGTCAGAAATTTTAACAATGAACTATTTTATAAATAGTTGAAATTACAACTTAAAGTTGTGCATATTAGAGAGTGTTAGAAGATTTTTAAACCAAGGTTCTTCTAAGAATTGATGCACCGCATTTTATATAGTAGTTGTTGTGTTTTTGCTCTTTCACTAAAGCCCAATAGGGCCTAGTGTGTAAGAAGAACCCAAGAAACCTAGAGCCTGTTACATCTAAGGGTTAGGTTTTCTAGGAATCCATATATATACTACACTTAACCCTCTCCTAATAGAGAGAGTAGTCACAAAGGTAGAGGCAAGGTCATCTCCTGATAGAGAGAAAGTGCCCATACACTGTCTCCTTCCCCTTGAGAGATAGTCTGGAAGGTCTGCCATCAACCGACTACAAGGAAATCAATCGTGCGGTAACACAAGGATTCTCAGGCGAGGGAGATTATCAAAGATCGACACTCCGAGAGGTAATATTCCTTGTGTGTTTATGAAACAATGATGATTCGATAAGTATACCGATGTACTAGGTCCTTAAATCGCTTCCGCATAAATCCAATAGTGCCTACAGTAGTTACATGTTGCCATAAGGCTGGAAATTTCAAGCTAAGAGTGCTGCAAGAAGATTCATGTGAATGGTCCCTTTATTTGACTACTCAAATACTCAAATAAAGAAGATTTGTAGCAAAAATGTACTACCGCCTTTGTATGCATAAAGAGATGCAAGCTTTCCAAGGTGTAGCAACTTGCATCACTAGTTATTTTTCTTAAGGATTAAGAGTAATTATTTTATTATGTAACCTTGCATGCATAAAGGTCATTCATGTACCATATTGAATATAAATGTGATATGAATTAAAGTGAGTTTGTGAAATATTTATTTCCTCTTCCTTACTCCTATGATGTGCCATTATACTTAAAAAGTAAGAAAAATATTAGCATTATGTCAAAGAGATTCTAAAATGAGTAAATATTTGATATCAGAGAGCATTTTAATGAAATTCTATTAGAAAACAACATGAAATTGTTTTACATGTACATAAAATTAAACTCACAAAGTTGTTATAAAATCTCATGATGATCATATAATAATAAAAGATTAATGGTAACAATTTATTCCTTTGACTAAATATGCTCCATATAATATCAATGTTTATTATATTGGATATAGTAATACCTGCAAATCTTTGATCTACCAGTATACGTAGTAATTAATCTAATCCGGAAAAATCCAAACGCAACTGGCATGTATTCCTTTGAATGTATCAGAAAAAGTTGAAGATTATGGGATTCGATGATTGGTAAGTTTTAACTCCAAGGCAAATTCTTATTTAGATCCGCTGCTGCTACGGATATACACATACTACAGCGCTCTAAACGGTATTATTAATTTTTTATTCAACTGATGGTGGAGAAAATGATTGTTAGCTGTGTCCATTGCGATATTATGGAACCCAGCGTGTCATGTCGTCACTTTTCCAAAACTAAAGTTGTCTCTCCTTATATATATGATTTAATTACGTCTAATTATTCTTAATTGGCTGCTAAATTAATTAATATGTTTTCATCTAAAATTGTATTATTTGTACTCACTTAATATGGGATAGCATATCGATTCACTTTTCATCCATTATTGGATACAGTGTAGACTCCATTTAAATAGGATCTATATTCTATTCAATAGTAGATGATAAGTGAGTGAACATGATATTTCATTCAAATAAGTGCACATAATATTTTTCTTTCCTCTAACACATTAGTTATGGCCCATGGATGTTACAATAATCAGCTCATGACTTTTTTTTTTGGTAACTCATGACTACTTTTTATCACAATCTGTGTCCACTGGAGTAGCTCAGGAAGAAAAACTTTGTATTTGTGTCTACGTACTATGAATCAAGTGAAAATTTTCTTTACACTTTCATTTCATTATATATTTCCTAATTAATAAGAGACTTATTAACTGTCATAATCACTACTTAAGAGGTCACAATAGTATAAAACAACTTTAAAGTAATAGTAGATCAAATTTAAAATAACTATCAATAATTAAATTGGAATTTGTTTATAATTAATAATTATTAATAATTAGAAGCCACTATGTTCGGTATATATGTTCAATAGCTATATATAGTATGAGAAATGGTGGAAATGATCAGAAGATGGAAGTTTATATACATACTGAGATGCAGACTGGGATAACTAAATTCATTGTAACAAACTGAACTCATTAAATACTAATGACTTAATTAACGAATCAATTAAGCTAGTTGTAATTCTCCCCTCCAACTTGGAAGATAAATGTCCAGAAATTCCAAGTTGCAGATAACGTGCTTGAAAGAATTGCTCAGATGGGTTTTGTCAGTAACTAAGCAAATTGATGGGCTGACTTTACATGAACGAATCAAATTGCGCCACCAGGCCGGACCTGGTCTTTGGTAAAATATGATAGCCCACCTTAGACGTGAAAAATGAGTTTACGCGTTAAAAGTTAATTATCAACCCTTATCCTGCAATATATTAATGTATAAGAAAGGTTTTGATACATAAATTTATATAATATATGTTGTTGGCACCAAACAACCAATAAAGTTATTATCTATTATAATTAAAAAAGTATATGATGTATTATATTATCATATATCATGCATTATATAATATACCAAATGGGTCTTAGATTTTTTTTTTTTTTGTAGCTAAAATTTGTAGACAGGTGAATGGCAGCTTGATTATCATAATTAAGTGTTGGACCAACTAAGATTAAATTAAAATGTTAAAGTAGTAGATAATACTTCTTTTTTCTTAAAAAAAAAAAAAGAAGATGCTAGTATTAAATCATTTCCTATTTGTTACCAAAAGAAGAAAAATCTTTCAGATCCTGATAAAGCAAGCTGGCCTATATATAGTAGATTAATGTGAAACGTATTTTCATATTTATATAAGTTGAATTATATGGCAACTGATTCACGAGCAAATTAAACCAGCCGTCCCTAATCTATAACATGTATGATTTTTGTCCACTTCTAAGACACACGGCTGCACCTTATGAAAATAGGAGTAATCCAGATGACAATTCGATGTGTTCTCATTTGCTTGACTGCATGTGCTTTTAGCACAAAACACGCTACCCACAACTCTAACCGAGGCATCCGGGCACAAGGTACATACAAATTAGAATATATAACCAATTTTATACAACAATGTTGTAAGCAAACTGATTTTGTCAGAGATTTTATTACATTAATAAGCTATAAGCCCTGTTGGCACGTAGGCTTGTTGATTAATTATTCAAGAAAAGTACTCTGCTTTGGAAGGGAGCTCAAATTCTCGGAACCTGCGAATTTTTTTGTATGCTGGCGTTTGCTGCACAGATTCTCAAGTCTGAACAGGGTTCTTCTGTGTCCTCAGTATCTTGTGCTATCACCGGGGACCATCACCATTACTAGCATGGCAGTATCGCACATTGGTTTCACTGCTTCAAGTTTTACCACTTCAAGTTTGTAACTCGGTTGTATTAAACTTTGAATGTATGATTATGTACGTCATCGAGATAATTTTTGTCAATTGTTACATGACATTTTTCTCCTCTTACTATTTTATGATAACATGTTTATTTTATGTTACCTGTCAGCTAGCATATACATAGTAGGGATGGCAATGGGGAGCTAAAGACGCGGGGACCCATGGGGATCCCCGGAGTCGGATTCCCGCGTGCGGGGATTTTTGTCCCCGCGAGGACGGGGACGGGGTTAAAACTCCCCCAACAGTGAATTCGGGGACGGGGATGAGGATTATGCCCCTCGTCCCATGGGATCCTCATCCTAAGGGTATTTTTGTAATTTCCAATTAAAATTAAATTTTTATTAATTTTTTCAAAAATAGATTTTATACTTAGTAACTTAATCTTAATTTCACATTCCCCTCTTTCAAAAATCCCGCAGCCCCACACCATATAGGCAGACACCCACCTGCTGGCCGTTGCGCTGCTCCCTCCCCCTCCTTGCAATCAGCCAGTCACACTCACACACAGCACACTTGAAGATCTGGCAGCCTCTCCCCTCTCTCGGCCTCTCCTCTCCTCGGCTCCTTGCAAGTTGCAACACACACCAGCATCTCCCCTCATCGCTGGCGCTGGAACCTGGAAGCCAAAACCCCAAAACCAAAACCCACTTTCACCAGCATCACGACATCACCCACTCGCCCACTTCACTAAAGCTGGAAACCGAAACCCACTCTCACGGAGTCACGGCCTCAGGCATTCATGGGTGCGAAGCAAGGAGCTGCTACGAGGCATGGAGCTTTGATTTGCTAGCGACGCTGCGACGGTTATTTCAAGTGCTCTTTAACTCTTTATTTCAAGTACTTCTAGCTTCGATCTGTGACGCTGCTTCGATATGCTTTTGATACTTTGAAAGCAAGTACTCTTTAACTCTTTTTGTGGTTCTTTCTACTGCTTTGTGGCTTTTAATTTGCTGATTTGTGGTTATTTGAATAATGCTTTGGATAAATGTCATATTGTGTAAGTTTGGTGTATGTTCTTGTTCTCATTTAGCAAAAAATTTAAGAGTTGGCTTAATGGTTAAATTAGAAATGGAAAAACATTAAGAACAATTTTAACTGAGTTCCTAATAATATCTGCTAATACAATGGATTAATTTTTCTCTCAATTTTGCAAATCCTCGGGGATCTCCCCGCAGGGATAGGGGGCCGGATCGGGGGCACTCTTTGGGGTTCGGGGCGGGGAATGGGGTGCTACTCCCCGCACTTGGCCCACCCCATTGCCATCCCTAATACATAGAGATTGTAAGGTATCATCGGATACTGATAGAGAAAGATGAAAAACTCTTGTAAAAAAGATAAAATGAAAATGGATGCGTGAGTGTTATGAGAGAATGATACCCTGATGATTAATCACTCTACAGAGTTTTACAATATATATGCAAGGCTTAGATAGACTTGCATACATAACAAAGTCTGTTATAGCTATCACAGTTCTATTACAACTGAACCCGAACTGCAACTAAGCTAACTACTAGAAACTAACAGAATTAGTTAATGCTTATTCCTATCATCCCCTTGCAAACTCAAAGGGTAGAGCAAACACTCTGAGTTTGGACTTGAACTTGTGAAATAGAGCAATAGACACAACCTTTGTAAGGACTTGGTCTTCAACTAGTATGTGAGACACATTTACCTTCTTTTGGACCACCTGATCTCTAACAAAATAGAGATCTAACTCAAAATGCTTGGTACTTGTGTGAAAAATAGGATTTGCAACAAGAAGGACAATGCTAAGGTTGTCACAAAAAACTTAGGGAGGCTGGTCGAGTGTGATGTGTAACTTAGAGCAAAAGGACTGAATCCAAGCAATTTCAGCAAATGCAACGACCATACTTCTAAATTATGCTTCTATGCTAGATCCAGAAACAACATATTGCATTTTGCTCATAAAAAACACTAAGTTAGAGCCAAGGAAAATGCATAAACCAGATGTGAACTTTCTGTCATTTATGTCAGAAGCCTAATCTGAATCACAAAATGTTAGCAATTTGAGAGTTGAGTTCTTGTGTAGCATGAGGCCTTGAGATATAGAGCCAATAAGGTACCTTAAGATTCTTTTTACAATCTTCCAATGATCCTTAGTGGAAGAGTGCATGAATTAACTGGCCTTATTGATAGCAAAGAAAACATCAGGTCTAGTTATAGTAGTGTGTTGGAGGCCCCCAACTATGGACTTGTATAGTGCAGGGTTTGAGAATGGAGAACCAGTAGTAGACAGCTTCAAGCCACTCACCATAAGTGTGGGCATAGGCTTAGTAGTGTCCATACATCCTTTTTCAACAGATCAAATATGTAATTTTTCTGATTAAGCAGCATGTCACCTTAAGAAATTTTAGTGGCTTTAATTCCCATAAAGCAATTCATTTCACCAAGATCATTGAGAGAAAAGACATTATGTAGCTAAGTGATGAGATGAGTAATCTCTTAAGGACTATCTCTAGTTACAAGAATGTCATCTACATAAACCATAACATAGGTAGTGGAGGTGGTAGTGAATCTAGTGAATAACAAGGAGCTGTCAGACTTGGTGCTAGTGAACCCAAAGGATTGTAGGGTTGAGCTCAGTTTGAGAAACCAGGCCCTGGGTTCCTATTTTAGGCCATAAAGAGCCTTGGTTAGCTTGCAAACTTGAGTGGAATTAGGAACTTTAAAACGCTTAGGTTGAAGTGTAACGCCCCGATTTTCTGTTAGAGTGAAAATGACCAAAATGCCCCTGAGGTCATTTTTCAATTTAATTCGAGCGGAGCCGCAAGGAGCAAACTCAATGTTGGAAGGGGATTAGAAAACTTATGTACCTTCCCCGATCGAAAATCTCGTTTTTGAAGTTTTCGTCAAAATGACCAAAACGCCCCGTGGTGTTTCACCCGCTTGCAAGTGCCTGATGAACCCTAAACTTCCGATGGTTTTAAAATATGCTTTTTATGTATTCTATGACCTCAGCTTAATTTTTGAAGTCCCGGCAAAATTAGTGCAAATTACGCTTTTGCCCTAGTTTCGCATTTTACGCTTAATCACACATTAAGCAAACCTAAGCAATATTAGGCTCTAATCAAGGTTAATTAATTTCTTAATTAATCTAGAGTCAAAATAATTTATTAAAGTTGTTTAGAACCAAAAAGTACTTAATTACAACCTAAAATCATATTTTAATTTTATGACACCTAGTCATAGAATCTTGAATAGTGTTATGTTTTTCCAATTCCTTAAATCATGGAATTGTGTTACACATTGTTTATTCATAAATGAGTTTTAAATTCTTTAATGATGTATGAGCACTCCTAAACTTGTCATAAACTCGCTAAATCACATTCTTAGTTACCTAAACTTAAGCTTAATCATTCCTAACCTTGTACCTAAGCTAATACACATCTAAACCTACCATTAACACACAATTAAATGGTCAAACTCACCTCCTCCCTTGCTGAACCAGACCAGGCCGTGAACCTTCTCCCCATTATGCATCACATGTTCAATTTTTCAACACTCCAAGGCCATACCTCAAGTCACATACACTATACCTTGTCATAACTTTCAATCAAGCTTGAATTTCCACATGAATAAATAATTAAAAACAACCCACTTTCCCCATTTATTTGTGGCTGGAAAAGTTCCAGCCATGTTAAGGTTCTAAAGTGTCCTAATTTCATAAAAATGTGATAGGAAATTAACTCATCAAGCCATACTTTGTAGCATAGCTTCCATACTTCAAACCATGCTTGAAATGACCTTGTGTAAGAGATATTTTTCTCTCCCTTGCCCTTCAAAGCTACGGCCAACACCCTCCCAATGTGAGCTCCATGGTTTTGTTTTTCATAAATAGGATACTTGTGTTAGCTTTGTTGCACCTTGAAGCATTTGCAAAGTTTAGAGTTTTAGAGTTGTCTTACTAAGCTTTTTCCTTCTCTCAAAGTTCTAAGAGCTCTTCTTCATCTTCATCCTCTTCATTCTTCCATCACATATAATCACCTCATAACCTTAATCCATCACCTCATAACCTTAAACCACTCTCAAAGCTTTCAAACACTCAACCTCAAACACAACTTCACTCAAAACACATCTCCTTTTCCTTTCCTTTCCTTGGTCGAATCATCCCCACCATCCTAGGAGGTGTTGCTCATCTCATTTCCATCTTCAAGATCAAGCTTTTATCTTCATCAAAAGGTAGGGATTTGTTTTCAAACTTTATTTTGTTCAAGAAAGTGTTTTTCTCTAGTTTTTTTTTGGATTTTTTTTGGACTTTCCTTTGTCTTTCCTTTCCTTTCATTTTCGGCCATGAGGCCTTGATTTGAGCATGATAGCTTGATGATGAGAGTTTCTAGATGATGACATTGTGTTCATCTCAAAGAAACCTCTAAAGCTTGAGTTTTCCTTTTCTTACAACTTCATCTATATGTTATCTAGCTCACATGGTTTTCCAACTTAAGAAAATTAATCTAAGGATTTCTAAAAGCCCAAGCCTACCCTTGTCAACCTTAAAGTTGGTCAGCACGTTTCAGAGATTTGTCTAGATAGGGGTTTTGGGTACTTAATAAAGAACTTGATGTAGTTTCACCTTATTTCTCTTTTATATGATTCTCGATTCTTGTGTTGTGATCTTTGAGATATGGTATAGGGTTATTATCTTGTTAAAGTCTTAAATGAGCTCTAGTTAAACATAAAAATGAAACTTGCATCATGTTTACTTTAAGCTATGCATATCATGTTTATTTCTTTGCTATCACTAAATCCCAAGATAATGAATGAACTTGCATTATCATGTTTATGTTTTCAAGCTTCAGATTATCATATTTATATTTCAAGTCCTCACCTAAATATCAAAGATAATAATATATTCACATGTTTATTTTATGCTCTCACTTTACTTTCTGAATAACTAAAATAAGTGCATGAGCATGTTTATTTTTATGTCATCACTTTAATGATTCTAGAGCTCAAAGACTTGCCCAATGATATCTCAAACAAAGGTCTAAAACATTTATTTCCCATGGTCCATATTTTCAGCCCTATGAGGCCTTAATGTCTTCAAGTATTGAAAACTATGTTTTATACTTTTTCTAAACTTATATGAGTATAAGGAATGTGTAGAACTAAGTATTATGAATTTAGGACCTCTTGAGATGAAAATAATATAGCCACTGCCCTATTAAGTATTTTCATGAGTTTAGATGATAAAAGTGTTCATAAAAAGAGTTTTGAAGGTTTTAATAAGGTTCCAAGAGAAACTAGTATTTTATGTGCTTTAGAAACTATGATTCAATGCCTTTAAATGGAGTTGTTGTTTCATATCTGCCTTGCTCTGTTTTGCCACTGTATGAGCTGTGTTAATGATGTTAATATGCTTATGTTTGGGTAATAATTATGTTAAGACTCATATGTGAAAGATAGGATAAGTTAGGAACTAGAAAAGAATTAATTTGAGAGTTCTAGATCCCTTAAAGATTCATTTTTCTGATTCTGTCCAGCAAGGTTTAGATTCAATAATCATGGTTTTAAATTAGTTTATATGTGTAGGAATGACTCATAATTGGTTTAGGACTTAATCTTGAAGCCTAAGGAGCAAACCTAACTTAGAAAGGGTCAATATTGTGACTTCTAGGTACCGTAGTTAGTATTTTGATTTCTGCACTCTTGAGGTTTAGAGATGTTCTGACCATATGGTGAGGTGAGAAATACTTAGTTATAACCTTATAGGTTCCCAAGAGACTAGGTGTTGATGATCAATAACTTAGAAAGTGAGATAAAGATCTAAACCGTAATTTCTAGAACTCCAGAATCACATAAACATAAAGCTGTCCAAATTCTCGCTTAGTGCTATTTGGATTAGTTGTTGAGCATAAAATTTATATAACTCATTAATTGTCAAACTATAGGCGATAAGAAGTTAAGAATAATTTGCAAGTTTAAGACTCATAATAATCAAGTTTAAAGCACTATGAGATATAACATAACATGTCAATGAGCCTCTGGATGATTGTTAAATATGACTATGTGATGATGTTTGTGCGAAAGTTTTATGTGACGAATGTTATGAGAAAATTTCATGTGATGATATATGTTATGAAAAAGCTATATGAGAATGCATGATAAAAATGAATATGATACATGATGAGGTAATTGTGATTTAATACTTATGAGAATATAAATGTGACACAACACTGAGATGCTTCTCCTGGTGACACCGTTCAGAGCACCCCCAGGAGGAGACAAATCCGTGAGGGTATGTGTAGATGCAGCCCGCCAAAGCGGACAAATTGCGAGGCCCACGTGGCTAGCAAAGCGCTTCAAAGAGGAAATGATCCTAGAAAGGAGATCCAATTGCCCCCTAGTCTGCATTTTTAAGTCGGGATTATGTTACGTTATCATAGATAAGTAAGAGCTAGTGACTGACTAGTTAAGGTATGAGCTCATAACCTAGAGAAGTTTTTAGGCGGCCCCATGAGATGAAAAGTTAAAGTTGACAATGTCACATAAACTTTACTTATGTCAATGTTATAATGTTTCCCTAGTTATTCTATTGTTTGGTTTACCTTATGATGCATTCATATCATTAGTATATTTCTCGCTTAAGTTATAAAGACGCATTATAAAATATGATGGACCTTGGATAAAATACACTCTTTGGGAAACCCACTTAAAAGGTACTTATATGCATGCACACCTTTTAGAAATAAACCCAAGGTTCCCGAGGATGTGACGATGACACCTAGGTAGGATAACCCATCGAGAATTCTTTAGAAAGATTCTCATTCTCTCTTTTCTTCCGCCATATCTTCGAGATGGCGACGTTTGTACTTCTGGTCGACACCCCTATGGGAGTCGGCACCATGACCCCGGCACTCGGGCCATATCATTTTGAGGGTCGCTGCACCTGTCGTAGTATTCATGTTCATGGGGATTCGACCTTCGCACTGCCCGGAAGCCTACCGCTTCACCTCGATCGCTTCAGCTTCACAGACCGGATTTTTGAGCGAGCAGACCACGCGACGAGCGATCCTCCGCATGGAGCCCGAGACATCGGCAGATGCTGAAAGTTCCAGTATGTGCCGCTCTCGCACTGAGACGGACCCATCCGAGACCCGCCATCCCATATGTACAGCTGGAGCTCGGGCCCCGCCTCCACCGATGAGGGTCGGGAGTGAGAGACGGTGGTCCAGTACCACGGTTGGCTCGACGGCCATCTATGCGCCGCCATGCGGTGGACATGCCCCCGATGATGCACTCGACCACTCCCCGCCGAGATTCGCCAAGGATCGACTCTCTGACCCCACAAAGACTCGGACCGCAGGAGTAGTCATAGGAGGGGTAGTAGTTAGTGCACACACACGCCACATAGTAGAGGACAAACCTCTTTTTGTATATGAGGTTGTTTCCTTTAGGTGCACATGGGTATGGGGGTAGTTTCTCTTGTATTTCGCTTATGATTTCCTTGTATTGCATTTCAGCTTGTATTGCTTCATGATGTATCAAATAGTCCTGCCTCTTTGGGTAGGCACGTTATATATATATATATCTATGTTTCAGTTGATGTTTCCATGACATGATGTGTTTCTTATGCTTTGCTTATATGTTTCGCTATGTTGCCCCTTAAAGTTTAGCGCGTGGCTCTCACTTTGATTTTAAAAAGAAAAATTTTACCCGTATTTCCGCTAAGTATTTTCCAAAGGATGAGACCAAGAGGTAATATTCTAAAAATTAACCTAAGGACATACTAGTAGTCTTGGGTTAAGATTTAGGGTGTTACATGAAGCATGTAAATATCTTCATGCAAGTCTCCATTGAGAAATGCATTATTGAAGTCAAATCGTCTGACTTTCTAGCTTTTTGTCAAAGCAATAGTGAGAATTATCTGGATTGTTGCTGGCTTAATGATAGGGCTAAATATCTTATCATAATCAACACCTCTTTTTTGTGAAAGCATTTTGTCACTAGCCTAGCTTTGTACTTTTGAATAGAGCCATTTAGGTGCCTTTTTATTTTAAACACCCACTTGCACCCAATTGCCTTAATATTAGAGGTGGAGAAACTAAGCACCATGTATTATTTCTCATTAAGGCATCATACCCCTCTTGCATAGCTTGTTTCTAATGGGATAAAGTGAGAGCTTGCTACACTATCTTAGGCTCACAGTGTGCTGAATTAGGGGCTGGTGATAAGAGAGCTATTGTATATGTCTTTGGTTTGAAGATTCTCGATTTATTAGTTCTAGTATTCATACTGTGGTTATTGACTAGAATCATACTAGCTTATTTGACTAGAGGAGCCCAATGAAGGAGACAAAATACTACTACTGCAATGGGGACAGTAGCTTATGCTAGCATTTTCTCACTATATACAAAATTAGAAGTACCACTAGTTGTTTGACAGTTAATAGCAGTTATAGTAGGAGAATTAATAGCATTGATAACTATAGGACTGGTGTTTGTTGGTGTAGTGGGAGGGATAGCAATGAGCGGAATGCTAGGAATAATGTTGACATTTGTGTAGGAACTAATAATGGACTGGGAAACAACTCTAAACGAAGGAAGGAGCATTCATCAAAGATAACATTATCAAAGATAACATTTCAAGACATACAAATCTTTCCTAAAGGATGAAGACATCTGTAACCCTTCTGACCAGTGGAATAACCTAAGAACACACACTTCTGAGTTTTAAAATCAAATTTATGGTGATTGTAAGGTTTGAGATTGTGGTAGCAAGCACAACCAAAAGGTTTGAGCAAGAGGTAATTGGGTTTTTGATTGTATATCAATTCAAAGGGAGATTTGTAAGCAGTGTTTGGGGAGGGTAATCTATTGATCAAGTAGGTGGCTAAGATGAATGCTTCATCCGAATACTTAAGTGGAAGTGAAGCATTTGCTAAAAGAGTGAGACCAAGTTCTATGATATGCCTATGTTTTCTTTATACACATCCATTCTATTGTTGTGAATAAGGGCAAAAGTGCTTATGAGTGATGCCATTAGTTTATAAGAATTGAGTAAATGAATTGGATAAGTATTCCAATCCATTATCAGTTTGCAAGGAAATGATTTGTTGGACTGTTAATAGTTCCATAATAGACTTGTATTGAAGAAAGGCTTGAAATACTTGAGACTTGCTCTCTAATAGATAAAGACAGGTATACCTAGTATAATCATCTATGAAAACTACATAAAACCTGAAACTAGAATTAGAGGTGGTGGGTGCAGGACCTTAGACATCTGAGTATACTAGTTGTAAGGGTTTAGACATCTAAGTATACTAATTGTAAAGGTTTAGTATAGTTGTGAGTGGAAAGGAAATAAGCTAGCTAGTCCAACTTACCTGTACAGGCAAGATTCACAAGCAAAAGTAGTAGGAATAGAGATTTTATTGCATTTATTGAATAGGACATTACATTCTTCCAGAATTTGTGTTACAATTTTTACAGAGGAATGGCCGAATTTCTGATTCCATAGCAGGAAACTATCTTGGGTAAATTTTGTACAAAAGGAATTGAAAGCAACTACATTATTGACAGAAGGTACATTGTTATTGATAGAATTGAAAGGTACACGTGTAGAGATCTGCCTGATCAAAAGTGTAGAGATCTTCTTTATTAACATTGCCTTGAAGTAAGATCTGCCTGGTGTCCTATGATTTAACAAAACATTCATAAGGATGAAACTAAAAAAAACATGGTTATCTTTAGCAAACTTAACTACACTTAACAAATTTTTGGTAATATTTGGGACATGCATGAGATTAGAAAGGGTGACGGTGGTGGTGGATAATTTTCATTTAAGAATTGAGTTATCAACATGTCCAATTTCCATATCTTGACCATTACCAACTACCACCTGATCTATTCCATCAAATTCAATACCATTGACCAAGTTGCCTTTGTCAAAAGTGAGGCAGTGAGTAGCACTAGCATCGGGTGCCAATCATTGTCTACTAGGGAAGTAAAGGAGGCATGATAGGCTTGAGGGTTGTGAAATGATGATGGTGTAGAAAAAGCTTTCTGCTGCTGTTAAGTAGTTTTCATAGGATTTTGGAAGCTTTGATCAAACTTGTGAAAACATTGCCAAATTGTATGTCCAATTTTGTCGCAAAGTTGGCATTGAGCTCTACCATTATTAAACCAATGAGATCTTCCTTCTCTTGAAAACCTTCCTTTGCATCTTCTGCCAAAAGACCCCCGATAACCACCTTTTGGATCAAATCTGGGATCATTAAAGGATGATTGTGCAAAGTGAGCCTGAACAGTTCCAAACTTAGGTTTCTTGAACCTTTCTAACATTTCTTTTTAAGTCATGAGAAGAGCTTCAAGCTCATCAATAGAAAATGGCTCTACCTTAACATTACATTAGTGATGAAGGTCCATATTCTTCAGTTAATCTATCTAAATTGACTTCTATGTGCTCATTAACAGAGATTAAAGCACTTATAACAGAAAATTAATCTACTAGTTTCTTTATTTTCAACAAATACTCAAAAGCAGTGTTACCTTACTTTCTTATAGCCTTGAGTTGAACCTTTAATTGTTTCACCTTTGATCGAGTTTTTATAAACTTCAATATTTTTCTAAATTTGATATGCATAGTCATATCCTACAACTCTACTGCAGAATGTTGCATCCATGGATGCCAAAAGCCATGTGGTCAAGTGATGATCTTGATTCTCCCAAATTGAATAATCCACTAAGACATTGTCTTGAGCTCAATCTTCTTCTTATATCTTGGAACCTTTCTTTGTACAAATGATCAGTGAACTTATGAGCTTTGATTGTAAACAATGCTTGGTGTTTCCAAGTCAAAAAATTTTCTTCATCTAGCTTGAAGAAGACTAGATTAGGGAATGTTTTCACTGTGAACCCAGTTGCTAAAGATTGGTAATAGAGCTTGATATTTTTAAAGCCATGGATCTTCTTTCACAGCTCTGATACCATGTAAGGTATCAGAGACTGATCCTGAAAGATGAGAAACTCTTGTGAAAGAGAGAAAAATGAAAATGGAGGTGTGAATGTTATGAGAGAATGATACTTTGATGATTAATTACTAAAGAGAGTTTTCCAATATATATGCAAGGCTTAGATAGACTTGCATACATAACAAAGTATGTTACAACTATCACAATTATGTCACAACTGAAGCCGAACTATAACTAAGCTAAACTACTGGAAACATAATTAGTTAATGCTTATCCCTATGATTAATTAGTTAAGCTAACAAATAGAAACTAACAGAATTAATTAAGCTAACTAACAGAAACTATCAGAAGCTAACTACCAATCATTAATTGATACTCTTTGAGGTAATATGTGGTCCGAAACATAAAGACTTTAGTAATAGCTTGGTAAACTATTTTCTAGAAAATTATAGAAATGAATAATTTAGTTTGTTTAAATATATTAAACTTAGTACTTTGGAGCTAGAGACTAGAGTTATATTAGAAATTATTCGACTCTACTTTGGCAATCGATACAGTAGTGCATATTTTTACGAATGGAAATTGGGATGGAATCATGGAATGAAGTAGAATAGCTTCTAATATTTGTGAATACATCATGAAACAAGCCAAGAGGTTTAAAATAGTTTAGACAGAGAACAATCTGAAGCAAATAAATTATGCACCCTTTGGATGTGAATGGGAAAAGAAATAATTCAAAACATTGGTTATCATACTTTTAAAAGGGAAAAAGATGGGGAAGGATAAGAAGAATGTGGAAATCTATTTTATATATGATATTTAGGGATGTTTAATAATGAGATACGGAATTATTGGAGAATTTAGCAAGTATATATGATGTCTAAGTGAATTTGCTATTGGCAATTTTTGGGAGAGAGAAAATTGTATGTATAACATTAAAATCGCTACTAGCAATTTCAGTTTAAAATAATTATAAAATTATTTTATACTACTGTCTCCATTGGTGATTATTATTATTATTATTATTATTATTATATATAATTTTTTTAGATACAAAGTGACTATTGTAGAAAAGAAATCGTTAGTGGCGATTTCTGTAACAACCCCAACACCCAGCAATGCAGATATTGTCTGCTTTGGGGCTTGGTGCCCCTCACAGGGTTACTCTTCCTGCTTGGCGAGGGAAAATGTATCTACAAGGGGAAGGTATGTAATGACTCGTATTTTTGTATTATTGTGATAAAATAATTAAATATAAACAATCTGTAGGGATTTTAAAAATTCCAACAGACACAGTTGTGATCGAAATAATATAAGGATTCTGTAATTTAAAACAAATCAATTTAATATTATTAAAAATTTCAATATAATAATATTTTAATCGGGGATATAAAATGAAACACTATAATTGGTATAAAGGCATAAAAATAAAGATAAGGCGAATAAATATTTTTAACCCAATAAAATTATTTGGGCATCAATGAGGTACCAAAATAGTAATAATTGGTACACTGAAAAGTTAATAATTGATACATTGAAATATTAAAACTGGTACAGATAAAGGATAATATCATATCCTAAATAATTTTTATAACTGAACAATCAAATAAACATAGACATTTCCAATATAGATACGAGACAAATTGATCCAAAAATAGTTAACAACTTAATTTGTCTCCAAGTAAGTTTATTATATAAAAGGAAAATGAAAAAGAAATGACATTTCTTCTCTGTTGGGGGTAGACTTCACATTTCCTCTCTTTTTCCTTCATCTTCTTCATTCCTTTCTCTTTGAAACTCCATGAAACCTTTAAAGTTCTTGAAGGATTCTCTTAAATAAACACATAAACTATCTCAAGAACACTTTCTCTACATCAACCTCAAGCCAGAACCTTGTTTTTCATCTTCCAATATGCCCAGCTAGTAGTATGTGTAGGCGCTGAAAAGTGATTTTGAGGCTTGGATTTGGAAAGAAAACTAGAAGAAAAGTTTGTCAAAAGCTTGGAGAAAGGTAGGAAATTCTTGTAGTCTTTACTTTATGGTGTTTGGCTATTTTGCTAGGATAAGTGTTTGAACTTTGTTGAGTTTATGTTGCTGAAATCTGAAACCTAATTTTAGGATTTATGATTGCTTGAGTTGTGATGAAATTATGCATATTGGAACCAGAATTTTTATTTCAGCAACAATATGTGTTGAAATTGATATATATGGAAGAATACATCAAGTACAATTCTTGTGAACTTGCTGAAATTTATATGTGGGTTTACTGTTGACTAAAAGATGATGTTACTATTGGAACCAGAATAAATTGTACTACTTAGGCTTGAATCCTCCCAACATGCTGTGATTGTGCTGGAGAGGTTTAGGGATGAGATCCGAGGTCCGAGATACAAACCTAGGTGATGGAGTAGTTTAAGGACGAGATCCGAGGTCAGAGGTGTTAGGGTGTGAGATCCGAGGTCCAGGTTATGGAGTGGTTTAGGGTGCAAGATCCGAGGCTAGTGGTGTTAGGGTGTGAGATCCGAGGTCCGAGATTAAACCTAAGTTATGGGATGGCTTAGGGTGCGAGCTCCGAGATCCGAGATCCGAGATAAAATCTCAGGTTATGGAGTGGTTTTGGGTGCGAGCTCCGGTTTAGGGTGCGAGCTCCGAGATCCGAGATAAAAGCCCAGGTTATGGAATGGTTTTAGGTGTGAGATCCGAGGTCAGTGGTTTAAGGTGCGAGATCCGAGATCCGAGGTCCCAGACCAAGAAATCTGAGGTCCCCTTACAACAATTATTATAAAAGAATTAAAGAGATTTAATTGATATAAAAAAATGCTAGTTCATAGTAGACATAGCTTGAAATCCGAGGTTCGAACTTGGTTCAATTTTTGGAAAATTTACAAGAATTATTACTAACCAAGAAATTTAATTGAACTTTAATGGTATACAATCTATTAACAGCCTAGTAGCCTTTGTAGAAAAGAAAATATCATACTAGTATACCAGATGTTATGAGAAATATCTCATAAAACTTCATGAGACTTCAGAAGATTTTTAAGAGATGTTGAATAGAATATTGCATAAGAGTTTAAAATGATTTTAAGGAAATATCACAGAAGAGTATAAGAAAATCGAGCTTTAAGAAGATAGGGAACATAAGAAAATAAGTCCCACACAAAGAAAGGGAATTCAAGAAAATAAGCTTTTATGTAATAATCAATTGCTTAGTGGTAAGCTCATGGATTCAAGGGTAGTAGTAGACGTGCTACGCCCTTAGAACTATATCAGGGCGTAGTCACAATGGTGTTACATAGTTGACAGTACCATCCACAAAGAAGTATATAAGAAGAATCCTATGAGTTTCACCATTAAGCCTAAACTTTTCTAATAAATCTCATAAAATCAAAGAGAAATTCAATAGAGAAATTTCATACTAAGTTAAGAGATTTTAAACAGAATGTCTCATAAGAAATAAGAAGATTCTAAAGAGAATATCTGATGAGAAATTTAGGAGACTTAACAGAGAAAATCTCAAAAGAGTTTTAAGAGATTTTCAATAGAAGAGTCTCATAGCAATTCAGGAGACTTAGAAAAGAATATCTCATAAGATTTGAGAAATAGAACTATTAAGAAGAAATTCTAATTATTAATTATGAGATTACACAACTGATGAGACCCTTGTATAAACATCTGAAGATATATTGCTTATTTTGCATTAAGTTGAATATCATTGAGTAATAGATTGGTGTTTTTCCTACTGGGAATCTTTGATTCTCATTCTTGCTATTATCATTTTTGTTATATATAGATTGCAATGAGGGAGATCCTTAGCTCATATTGGCATCACAATCCAAAACTTTTGATGAGCCGATGATAGAGAATTTAGTCAGTATTTTTTATTTTCTTTTAGTGAATTTGAGTAGTACCCTACCTAGACTAGCGGTTCCTGCGTGAAGCAGGGCAAGGGTTAACATAGTTATGTATACTATTGATTGGTCATTAGGAAGTACAATTATGTATTTTTGCTATATTATTTGTGTTCAAATTTAGTGACTCAAAAATAAAAGAGTTTTATGTTTGTCCAAAAGCAGGCTCATATTTAAATTATGTATACAAACCACTAAGAATAAGCGAAGATAACAAGGAACAACTACTTACTATAAGGTTATGGCTTAAGCGTAGCTTTATGGTAGGAAGGGTGTTACATTAATGGTATCAGAATAGTTCATCCTGTTAGAACCTAGGGATGGTCTGACTTGCTTCTAAAGCATACTCTGAAGTGTTAGTGTCATGCAATAGGATTTTATCTACTGAGATAAGAAGTAGAATTTTATATGCATGACCGCTTACTTTTGAAGTAGTTAGTAGCTATTGTGTTGAGCATTGTATTGAGCCTGATCAACTCAATGCCTTTTACTTTGTATGGTAGGAAACTAATGACTTTGAGTAGGCATAGTAAGATTAACAACAACAATGATGATAGGGTGCCTAAGGGGGAAAGCTGCAAACGTTATGTGTGATTTTCATATTATGACCTAGGTAATTAGGGAGCAGGCTATGGCTGCAAAGTAGATGATAAGAAATATTGGGAGGTAAGCTCATGAAAGATATCAAAACAGGTTAACTATTTATGGCACTCCAAGGAGCAAAACCACCCTAATTCTATAGAACCTAAACCCAAATAGGGCTAAAAAGTGGATTAAGTATGTATAAGAATCTTTGAAGTATCAAAGTGATCAGACTCGTAGAAAGTGGGTTATGTTGCTTAGGTGTTGGACACAAACACTGATTTCTAGTGCATAGGTACTAGAATGCTAGTTGAGGAGGCGAATATTGAAATAACTTGGGATTCTGGATAAGGATGTTTTCTATGAGAAGTATGTTCCTCCTTCTATAAGAAATTTTAAGGAATTGGAATTTCTAAAGCTACAATAGACACAATTGTGATCGAAATAATATAAGGATTCTGTAATTAAAAAAAATCAATTTAATATTATTAAAAAATTTAATATAATAATATTTTAATCGGGGATGTAAAATGAAATACTATAATTAGTATAAAGACATAGAAAAAATAAAGATAAGGTGAATAAATATTTTTAACCCAATAAAATTATTTGGGTATCAATCGGGTATTAAAATAGTAATAATTGGTATATCGAAATGGTAATAATTGGTACACTGAAACATTGAAACTGGTATAGATAAAGGATAATATCATATCCTAGATAATTTGTATAACTGGACAATCAAATAAACATAGACCTTTCTAATATGGATACTAGACAAATTGATTCAAAAATAGTTATACAGCTTACTTTGTCTCTAATTAAGTTTATTATATAAAACGAAAATGAAAAAGAAATGACATTTCTTCTCGGTTAGGGTAGACTTCACATTTCCTCTGTTTTCCTTCATCTTCTTCATTCCTTTCTCTCTGAAACTACATGAAACTTTTAAAGTTCCTAAAGATTCTCTTAGATAAACACATAAAATAGTTCAAAAACACTTCCTCTATATCAAACTCAAGCCAAAACCTTGTTTTTCATCTTCCAATATGTCCAGCCAACAGTATGTGTAGGAGCGGAAAAGCGGGTTTGAGGCTTGGATTTGGAAAGAAAAAACTAGAAGAAAAGTTTATCAAAAGCTTGGAGAAAGGTAGGGAATTCTTCTAGTCTTTACTTTATGATCTTTGGCTATTTTGCTAAGATAAGTGTTTGAACTTTGTTGAGTTTATGTTACTGAAATCTGAAACCCAATTTTAGGATTTATGATTGCTTGAGTTGTGATTAAATCATGCATATTGGAACTAGAATTTTTATTTCAGCAACTATATGTATTGAAATTAATATATATGGAAGAATACATCAAGTACAATTCTTGTGAACTTGCTGAAATTTATACGTGGGTTTACTGTTGGCTGAAAGATGATCTTACTATTGGAACTAGAATAAATTGTACTACTTAGGCTTGAATCCTACCAACATGTTGTGATTGTGCTGGAGAGCTTTAGGGACGAGATCCGAGGTCCAAGATACAAACCCATGTGATGGAGTGGTTTAGGGACGAGATCCGAAGTCCGAGATACAAACCCAGGTGATGGAGAGGTTTAGGGACGAGATCCGAGGTCCGAGATATAAACCTAGTTCATGGAATGGTTTAGGGACGAGATCCGAGGTCAGAGGTGCAAAGGTGTGAGATCGGAGGTCCAGGTTATGGAGTGGTTTAGGGTGCGAAATCCAATGTCAGTGGTGTTAGGGTGCGAGATGCAAGGTCTGAGATTAAACCCAGGTGATGGAATAACTTAGGGTGCGAGCTCTGAGATCCGAGATAAAAAATCAGGTTATGGAGTGGTTTAGGGTGTGAGCTCCAAGGTCAGTGGTTTAGGGTGCGAGCTCTGAGATCCAAGATAAAAACCTAGGTCGCGGAATGGTTTTGGGTGCGAGATCTGAGGTCGGCAGTATAGGGTGTGAGATTCGAGATCCGAGACCAAGGTCTAGGTGATGGAATGGTTTAGGGTGTGAGATCCAAGATCCCAGACCAAGAAATCCGAGTTCTCCTTACAACAATTATTATAACAAAAATTAAAGAGATTTAATTGATATAAAAAAATGCTAGTTCATAGTAGAAATAGCTTGAAATCCAAGGTTCGAACTTGGTTCAATTTCTAGAAAATTTTCAAGAATTATTACTAGCCAAGAAATGTAATTGAATTATGATGGTATACAATCTATTAAAAGCCTAGTAGACTTTGGAGAAAAGAAAATATCATACCAGTATACCAGATGTTATGAGAAATATCTCATAAAACTTCACGAGACTTTAGAAGATTTTTAAGAGATATTGAATAGAATATCGCATAAGAGTTTAAGAAGATTTCAAGGAAATCTCAAAGAAAAGTATAAGAAAATCAAGCTTTAAGAAGAGAAGAAACATAAGAAAATAAGTCTTACACAAAGAGAGGGAATTCAAGAAAATAAGCTTCATGTAATAATCAATTGGTCAGTGGTAAGCTCATGGATTCACGGGTAGTAGTAGACGTGCCATGCACTTAGAACTATATCAGAGTGTAGTCACGACGGCATTACATCATTATGAGAAAAGGGATGTACTAAGAATAGCGAGACTATCTAGATAAGATGTAGTAGACGTACTCTATCTTGTGAACTATATCATAATGTAACATGACAACGTTACATAGTTGATAGTAAGATCCACAGAGAAGTATATCATAAGAATCATATGAGTTTTACCATTAAGCCTAAACTTTTCTAATAAATCTCGTAAAAACAAAGAGAAATTCAGCAGAGAAATTTCATACGAAGTTAAAAGATTTTAAATAGAATGTCTTATAAGAATTAAGGAGATTCTAAAGAGAATATCTCATGAGAAATTTAGGAGACTTAACAAAGAAAATCTCAAAAGAGTTTCAGGAGATTTTCAAGAGAAGAGTCTCACAAAAATTCAGGAGACTTAATAGAAAAAATCTCAAAAGAGTTTCAGGAGATTTTCAAAAGAAGAGTCTCACAACAATTCAGGAGACTCAAAAAAGAATATCTCATAAGATTTGAGAAATAGAACTATTAAAAAGATATTCTAATTATTAATTATGAGATTACACAATTGATGAGACCCTTATATAAACATCTGAAGATATATTGCTTATTTTGCATTAAGTTGAATATCATTGAGTAATAGACTGATGTTTTTCGTACTAGGAATCTTTGATTCTCATTCCTGCTATTATCATTTTTTTATATAGATTGCAATGAGGGAGATCCTTAGCTCATATTGGCATCACGGTCCAAAACTTTTGATGAGCCAATGATAGAGAATTTAGTCAGTATATTTTATTTTCTTTTAGTGAATTTGAGTAGTACCCTACCTAGACTATAGGGTTCCTGCGTGAACCAGGGCAAGGGTTAACATAGTTATGTATACTATTGATTAGTCATCAGGAATTACAATTATATATTTTTGCTATATTATTTGTGTTCAAATTTAGTGACTCAAAAATAAAAGAGTTTTATGTTTGTCCTAAAGCAGGCTTATATTTAAATTATGTATACAAACTGCTAAGAATAAGCGAAGATAACAAGTAACAACTACTTACTATAAGGTTATGGCTTAAGCGTAGCTTTATGGTAAGAAGGGCGTTACAAAGTATCCACACCCTTACAAGGCATGCTTCACTCACCTCCCCAATCGATGTGGGACTACTCCATCCCCTTGTGGGAATCCACCCCCTTTGGGGCCCAACGTCCTCACTGGCACACCGATCCCAAAACTGGCTCTGATACCATCTGTAACAGCACAAACACCCGACAATGTAGATATTGTCTGCCTTGGGGCTTGGAGCCCTTCACGGATTTGCTCTTCCCCCTTGGTGAGGGAAAATATGTATGCAATGGGGAGGTATTCACACCTTTACAAGGCATGCTTCGTTCCCCTCCCCAACCGATGTGGAACTACTCCACACGCCTTGTGGGAATCCACAATAACAACCTAACTTGGGGACGTGACCGGCACGTGAGGAATCTCATGCCCATGTAAGCCTGCTGGGTGATGTGGCTCTCTAAATGCATAAGTTATGAAAATATTCATTCTTAAAACTGTTTCTTTAAATTGTTATTTAAATCCTCATCCGGGACCGAATTTCTAAAATCAAAAATCTGAAATACTTTAATATATAAGGCTTTAAAGTCCTCTAATTCAATCTCTGAAAATTTGTTTAACACTTGAAAAATAAATCATCAATACATCTCTAGCTTATTATATAAACTCTAATCAAACTCTACAGATTTTAAATCCATACGTATAAACTGATAACATATACATAACTTTTCTAATACTGAAACTAAATACATAATCTGAAAATAAAGCATGGCTTGGATCTTGCTTGCACATCTACTGGAGTACCCTACTCTAACATAGTCCTACTCGAGGTTTTACTGCAAAGTAAGACTCACCACTGGAGATAAATTCGTCTATGAATATAAATTATCTCTGAACCTGTAACTATGAGAGGAAGGGAGAGGGGTGAGTCAACAGACTCAATAAGTGAGCTCTCACCTATCACCCACATGGGACAACCAATGAATGTAATATAATATACATGCAACAATCACAAACCATTTGATATTCATATCCATAACTATATATGGAAAAGATATCTCTTTATTTATAAATTCATAGAAAAACATCTCTAAATTCTTACTTGAATGAGAAATCATTTTCCATACATTTACATAATAGCTCTTAAATCAAATATTCTCTGAAATCATAAATAATCTCTGAAAACATAAATACCAGTACTCCAATAGAGAAACATGGATCTCTAGTTATGCATTGCATAACAATATATTCTCTAGCTATACATGTCAACCATGGCATAGCAAACTTTATGATCTCTAGGATCCCCAAGGATCCAAATCGGATACCTAACTAGGTTTCATTCTCTGCTCTGTGAGATTGTTCTCTTAGGACAACTTGGTATCAAAGTTAACAATTGTTTTTCCCAACCGTTAACTCACTATTTGTTTCTCTATAGCTACCATCTAGTCTCTAAATCTTAAAAAACATATCATTTCTCTAAAACTCTATGTTAGGCTCTACTCTGGAGTTTAAAACTCTATATAATTAATAACCCTTGAAATCATAAAATATTTAGATGCATATAAAATCATTTAAGTCTGAAGAGTGGGTGCTTAGTCCCTGGCAAACAAGAGGCCCTAAAGTCTTAGTACTCTAAGAGTTCTTGACTCATATAACTCTAACAATCTGACTTTAGCATAACTGTGGCTGTGAAAATTGAGCCCAAAGGCTCACCACTTGTAGACATTCTATTTCAAACCCACAGAATATGTATATGACAGTTACTAGGAATCATACTAAATTCCATACCTCTCAGTACCATAAAATTGAATTTCTAAATTCATATCAAGCTAACATATCTTTATACACTTGAAAATTCTCAAATCATAACTCAATCATTATTGTTTATCATCGTAATAACTCTAAAGTCATAAAAACATATTTATTTAAAAGCTAAATCATGCTCTTGTGTCACATATCTCCAACATAATAATTATCTTAACTGAATATTCTAAAAAATTGTTTGAAATCTAAATCTTGAAAGCATATCAATGTTATATACTCGTAAAACATATTTGAATAAATAGCAAGGTTGCTACAATATATATTTTCTTAATAAATCTCTTCTCAAACATATAAACATTTTCTATAAGACACAACATAATAATTATGGTTCCATGGTTTTCTAAAATATACTTCTTTTATGCCATTCTCATAAAATCATAGTTTTTGCTATTTCAACATAATGCATAAAATCATAATATCATATCTAATTTCATATTTAATAATCATAATGTGAGAAATTTACTCATAATGATATAACTAAAGTAATGAGGTCAAACCCACTCACCTGGAGGGGGAGGAAGAGATGATGTCAACACCAACAGAGCTCCGAGGCGCTGGGAGGACACCAACGTCGACTATAAAAATCATAAAAACTCATCAAAAATCTATGGGTACCCCTAAATTGCTCTAAATCTATTTTAACAATATTGGGGGAGCACCCACACTTGACAATAATAGGAGAAAATAATAACTCTTACTAAGAATATGAAGGAAATGGAAGAAAAGAGACCAAAATCTATCAACATAAACATACCTTTATGATTTGGGGGAGCAAAACTTGAATAGGATTGAGAGAGAAGAGAGAAAATGGGGTTTGGGGTTGTTGGTTCGGGGAAAATGGTGAAGGATTAAGTGGGGGAGGGTTTTATAATATTGGGGAAGGGCTGGAAGTGAAACGATGCCATTTCTGATGTTGTCGTGTTTCAAGGAGACCGTTGTAGCGGTCAAGCCACATCACGACCCTATCACTGTGCACTTATAACTGCTATTTGACCACGTCCCGACCCCGTCACTGTGCACTTATGACTTCTATAGCAATCCTCAGCATACCAAACCATGAAATTTCCTTCTTGTGACTGCTATAGCAGTGATAGAACATCAAATTGCTACATTTTTACTATCATGGCATATTGGTTACCTCCATACTCACTTATTTACATTTCTTAATTTTATGTCCTCATTTATTTTACTCTTCATTAACTTTAAAACATAAATATAAATAAGGAAATACCCATCATTTGGATTCAAGTAAAATATCTAAAAAATCAAAACTCCAACCAATCAAAATCTACTTTTTGAGTTCTAGTTCAAATTCTGAAATTCCAACCATTTTCTAAACTTGGGGGCTAGAAACAAATTATCTAGAGGTTTCCTAAAATTCACTCTTCAATTCATTTCCCTTTGGAGAGCCATTGCCGGTACTTTTGATCCCAAGAAAGTGGCTCTAGCATATAGCACTCCAAAGAGGTGTAGGGCTTTAGACTTAGTGAAATCCCGGACTCGACAGTATGGTGGGCCCGGGGGACCTTGAGACCGTACAGAACTTATCTAATGACACGTGTACACCAGGGATTACAATTTCTAAGCAAAGTTATATGCTTTAATTTTTTAAGGTTTAAATATGCTTTTAATTTTTAAAAAACAAACAAGTTTTAATTTTAATCCCTGAAAGGTATATTTTTTTCACTTGACCTAAACATGTTATAAGCGCAAAGTAATTTGTTGTTGCGTATTTGCATGAATTTGGAGTTCTCTAGTTGAGCGCAAATGCGCCATGGCATAAATGCATGAATTCAGGAGCTCTCTGATTAGTATAACGCTCTATGCAGCATTTGGAATGCGTCATGGCTCAAATTTAATAGTACATATGCAGAATTGCCCCATTTGCTCACTTCCCAGTAATATTTGACCCTTGAAATCTTAGCATGGCTCTTTTTGCCTTTATAAAACTTGTAGATCGCTTTTTTCTCTTCAAAATAAACACTTCATTTACCTTATTTTGATTTTGAACAAGGGAGATCGATATAGCCAGATTTTTGTAGCATTTTGTTGGAGTTATGTGTGAGAGGTGAAGTCCCACATTGATTAAAAATGTATTATGTGAGTAGATATAATATGGAAGGAGTCATAACTCATTGCCTTAAGGTTTTAGGTTAAGATATGACATCTAGCTTGATGGTATGATTCTCTCACTTAACCCATTGGTTATATCTCTCTCTGTTGGGCTCCTCGATTGCCTGATAGGGAGCAATGTGGTGGGTCTCACAATTGAGGGGGAGAAGTCACGACTCATTATTTTAAAGTTTTTGGTCAAGATGTGGCGTATGGTCCGATGGTGTGGCACTCTCACTTACCTTTCAGGCTTAATTTGATTGACTAGATATTCGATTAAGCTTGTGAGCTCTACACAAACTTGAAGAGCTTTCTCTAAGCTTTTCTAAAATATAAAGTTTGCAAGTTTTAGATATCTACAGCCCAAGTTATTTTCAAAATACAGAAACAACACAAGAAGCACAAGTATGCAATAATTCTCATTAAAGCTCGAATAGATGTCCTAACTCTCATATGATACAAATGCATAAAATTATGCTGAAAAGAGAGTTATGACACTAAATTTAGGGTTAAAAGTAGTGCTAGAAATACAGTTAGCAATTCTCTAATTGTACAAGATAGCCAGAAATCATATGTGGCATACTAGCTAAAACCATATCCATCAAAACCCTATTATATTATGAAATGAGTTAATGTGTTGGGTCCAATAGGCTTTATGATGAGAGCTTTGATAGAATCATGATTTTCCATGTATGACTACTTGCTACTATATAAAATTGGATAATGAGATTTTTTTTTTTTGTTAATCAACTTAGCATTTAAGTATTTTAACATAAACAAACAAATTGTAAATTAAAACTAAACAGTTTTGGAAGTGTTTACACCAAAATAGTTTCAGACTTGCTTATGTTTTGGGAACAAAAAACATATCGAAACTATTACTATTATTATTGTTGTTATTACCTAACAATATTCTTTATGTAACAAAGAAAGTAAAGTGAATTGCCACTTAAATTATATAAATATGTGTGTGTGTGTGTGTGAGAGAGAGAGAGAGAGTAATCGAAAAGGTTGTAATCTTTTCAAATGATAATATGGATTAATTAACAATAATCTTATCAGACAATATGTCACAGCGCGATAATTGCTATTGTTCTTGTGGTCAATCTCCTTTGGCGTTTACACGATAATGCTACGAAAATAAGCGTCACATGGCTAATGTCATATCGAAACTGACTACCAATTCGCCGATTGTAATTACAAAACCCAGTTGCAGTATCGCAAAATTGAAGCAGATTCAAGATGCTTCATGAATTTGGAACAAAGCCTGTAACGTTCGTACTCGATGGTATTTTGGTCGCGAGTGGAGAGTGGTGACGTGCCATGCTTCTGGATGATTCCCCTTACCATAGCTTCAGAGGACAGCGATTTCCTCTCGCTTTCACGGCTATTGTGCATACTGCATATTATAGGCTATGTCCAATTTCAAACGTTGCATTAATTAGCCCCAGTGATAACGGCGTTATTGATTAAGCATATACTAATTAGTAATTAGTAATTGATATCGTTAAGCAACCGGTAGTAATAAGTCCAGGTTTAGATTAGAACCTACACATATGGCTGTAATAGGTTAGTTAACTAGATCCAAAATTTTGCCTCTAGGTTCCAGCTGGAGTTTTGCTATCTAATAGCCCGTGTGAAGTTAAAAATTCATTAGAATCACAAATAATTCATGTAACATGTCCTGAGAATAAGGTTTCATTCTCGTGAAGGCAAGCAAATGATTGGAGAAAATTCATGTTTCATTCATGTAACATGTCGAGATTTTTCCGAATGCTTTGGTAATCATCAACAACAATGTTCACATGTAAACTCGGTTGAATAATGTTTAAATGCTATCGCATTCCATATTTTCACGGTTCATTTTCTATTTTAAGGCATTGGTTTTAATAATCACAAAATTTAAAAGTCACAGTCGTGTACATATTTGAGAATATATTGAATAAAACTGAAGTTTCACCGTATTTAATTTGATTGCTCAATTGTATAGTTCTAGTATATGTAGCAGCTATTTTGATAGTTAAAAATTATGATAAATTACAATGACCTCCCTTGAGGTACACTAATATTACAGTTGCTCTCTTTTTATTTTTAAAATTATACCCAACTCCCCTAGTTAAAATTACACTCTCCAAGGCATAGCAAAACTCCCTCATCCAATCTCTTCTTGTCTTCTAGAAACTTCTTCTCCAATTGCTGGTAATACGGTGAAGGATTCATTACTCCCCTCATGTTTGGGGCTAACGTTAGTCCTCCCTCCAAATTGATCGAAATTATTTTTCTGACCTTTTCTAACTTCTAATTTTTCATTTCTAACCTTTCATGTCTCTTCTTAGTTCTCAGTCATCATCTCTAATAACTACATTGTTTTCCCCTTTGAACATTTCCTCCATTCCCCCATCGCTCTTTCTTCCTCCCATCATCCATTTTCCATTATTTCAAAAGGTAACCCACAAGGGTGAAAGGAAAAAAAGAAAAAAGAAAAAATGGAACAAATCAAAAAGAAGGAAGAATCAATAGAGTACCAAAACCTTCAACATGTACAAAAAAGCAAACTAACTAGTGAATCAATAGAGAATTGCAAGGTTCTGAAAACCGGACCGGACATCGAACCGGTCAGGGCAAGGGTTCGGAGGTTCAACCGGTTCAACCGGGGGTCCAACCGGAATATAACCGGTATATAATAAAACCTGTATTTATATAAATATATAAAAATATAAAATAAAATATATGCAAAAAATAACTAAAAATTAAATTAGACATCAACAAAACCCATAGAATATAAACATAATTCATCTCTTAATCAAAATAAACATTATCTATATGGATTAAATCTCTCAAGTTACTAATTTTGATACTAGAAAAGAAAAAAAATTAGGAAAAATAAGATTTTAGACTTTTTTTTAAAAAAAAAAAAACCCAAAAAATGTCATTTTGCATCACTTTTGTAAAAAAAAAAAAAAAAAAAAACGGTTCAACCGGCCGGGCCGGTTTGCCCGGTTCCCGGCCGGTTCAGAGCGGTTCGTGACCGGTCCAATTCCCACCGGTTTTGGGGGCCAACCCGGACCGGACAGCAGGCCGGTTCCCGGTTCAACCGGTCCGACCGGCCGGTCCGGTCCGGTTTTCAGGGAGAATTGTGATATGTTGATCAACACAAAACCGGGGTTGAACAAAGATAGTCATGGAGGCATAAAGTGCTGAAAGCTTTTAACCTTTAACAACCTGAAAGTTCATTTTCTATCACTGAAAATGGCATGACCCTTGTTTATTTTTTGTTTCTCTTAATTTGAGGGTATTTAGTTAAAAATATTTAAGATTTCTTGACACACCTGACATAAAAATCAGCAAAAACAAAGAATAGGAGACTAGAGCTTTCTTTGAATGTGTTCAAGAATCATGATCTTAGGCCATGTTGACCCAATTTGCCGCGTTGTCAACCTACCTCCACCACGACCAGTAGCCACACCGCCATTGACCAACAATGGTGATGGGATGGGGGCTACAACAGTTTAGCAAGCCGCGCGATGGTCTGCTCACGGTGGTGGTACAGTGACAGTAGCGCGTGGTGGTGGTTGGGTTGCGACACCTTGAATCGGCTGAAGGCTACAATGGTAAAGCTTGGGTAGTCAAGTTTGGCGTTCAAGTGGATACAAATTTCATGGGTTTCTCTTGAGGAAGAGAATATGGGTGCATTTGGAATTCTAAAATTTATTTTACAGTTTTTAATTAGATTTTTTTATTTTTACTGTTGAATCTAAACCATCTATTTATTTTAATATTATATCTAGTATAAGAGGGAGTATGATTGGTCCCCAACATGAGGGGAACCAACTAATCCCAAGCCTAGTAATACATCCCAACCCATAGGTGCTTCCCCAGCTCACGATCTCTTTTTGACAATGGCTTGATTTCGTTTAGCCATCACTTTACCTCTTTCCCTTCCATCACACCCTTCATGTGCCGTGCGAAGATTTTGTGCATGCATGCTTGAATAAGGTGAATTACTATTGTAGAATCAATCTCTGGAATGGCCTCCATGTACCGTTTATCCCACACCATCTAGAGAGTAGAAGGGACCCCAAATCTCAGCCGTTGTGATGGAGGCAACCCTTAAATTGACCGCGAAACCATCAACAAAATAGCCCATGACATCTACAATCTGACCTATGCAAGAAGCTTTTAAATGACCATCCTACATTGCTAAATACTATCTCTTTTAGAATAGCTGTTCACTTTTAGACAAAGTCATATTTTAAAATATCTGTCAATTTCACATTTCAATAAAGCAGATTTTTTGTTTCAATAGTATTCCTGAGTAATTATTGACCATTAGTGTAACATTTTATTTTCAACCATTTGATGTGCTCCACAATTAATAATCATTAGGATATATTAGTCCATACACCATTATTTTGTATAGAAATATTATATTACCATATTATTTATCATATTTCTTAATACTCGTGTTTGTCAAAATTTGATAGATATTTACAAGGGATGGAGTAATTGTTGGTAAGATGTCCAAAGTTGTTAAATGAAATGAATTACATTTATCTAAGAGTTGTTCCAGACAAATTAAAATTTTAAGGAGTTTGAAAAGTGAAACTGATCAATCTTTAAGCTGAGGTTTCTTAATGGAAAGGCTTTTAAACTAAGTTTGGAACATGTCTTGTTTAATTTCTAGAGATGGGTTCTTATAGGAGTTGTTGATTGCAGTTTCAAGAACATTAAGGCATAATAAAACAACTCTTTCATGATTGATCAAGGAGTATTCAGTAAGAAGGCTATTCAAATACCAATGGATGTTTAGTTAAATTGGGTTGATCAGCCAATAATGGACAACTCAAGGAACTATATCTGTAACATTGTTGCAACATTGTCAAACTTTAACTCCAAAAGCAACAATTTATCCATATCACAATTTATCCATCCGTAATCTTGAATTTCTAATTACAGACGGATTTACAGATAGGAAAATTCATCTATAATGCATGCATTAAATATGTGCCTTTTTAATCTCTAATGTTACAGATGGATTTTTCCGTATGTAATCTTGAATTTCAAATTATAGATGGATTTCCGGATAGGAAAATCTGTTTCTAATGCGTGTGTTAATACACACGTTAAATTTCAAATTACAGATGGAATTTTCCATCTATAATATATTAGATTTATTTTAAATCAATAATTTAAATAAAAATCTATCTATATATTTTGTAAAAAAAAAACAAAAAATGAACTCTTTCATTATCCGTTTGTAATTTCTGTCTGAAACAATTACGCGTCATGTAGTGCAAGTTTGTGCTAACAATTGAAAATGGATTTAACAATTTTGCCTAACATTTTTTTTTCTATGTTTTTTGTTTTCCCTTTGTAGACCCATGTGTATCAGAGATGAAAAAAAATCTATCTATGCTCCGTGAGTTTCTAGCAGTGGACATCCACATGGCTTTGGGGATTAGATGACCTATCATAAGGTGTAAGGGTAGTCGAGGTTAGTTAGATCATGGGACATGTTAATTTTGGGTCGTTTTTTTAGTGGGTTAGCTCACAGGACTGGTTGTTTGTATGTATAGGCTGAGACTCAGAATAGCGGGTAAGGATCATGGGGGCATTAGTTCATGTTATTAATATGTTGTTGCATATCATTTAGGGGTTTCATGATTTTCTTAATGAACGGAGGACATATTTCATTGGCATTGGCATTAGTGTCATCAGTTTAGGCCTTATTACGGTTTGGGTTTGGAGGAATAGTATCATTGTGTATATTTCCATTACTATGCATATTGACCATCTTAGGTGGAAGGTGTATAGTCTAAGGAGTTTTTGGTGGAGTGGACAAGGTTTTACCTGATCCCTACAAAGGGGCCAAAATGTTGCAGTCTTATTTAGGGTATAGGGTAGGCCAGTGTATGGGCTAAGAATGATCTATCTTATTCTTTGCCCTAATTGAGTACATACCTACCAGACCTTGATAAAGACTATTATAGGTCATGAATGTCCACTTTGAAAGGCCGGTTGGATTAAGGTTTGAATATTAAGGCCTTGCAGCTATGTAGGCAGCTAAGTTTATCTGATGCTTTTTTAGGCTAAGTGATGGATCTGACTAAGAGCCCAACGAACTAAGGGATGCACACTTGGTCCAACTATGGAAGCACATGCCCAAGGTATGACGTAGACCTAAGTCAGTTTAGTGTCGACCAATCCACAAGTCCCCTAGTCTTGAAGCCTGAAAGGTTGAAGGGATTAATCATATTAATGTGTTCTTATGACATGGACCTAGGTCGGTCTAGCTGACCAATCCAAAAAGAAACCTTATCTATAATCACAAAGCTCACATTCTTTATCAGTTAGTCAACTAAAAGTGAATCAATGTAGTAAAAAACAAAATGAGAAGATCGAGAAAATGTTCCTAGATCAAAAAGGCGATTGAATTCGTCATCCATGAAGCTAGTGATGTTGGTGGTTTTCCCAGTAGATCGATCACCTAAGAAGATGAGTTTGTACCTAAATCTCAATCTCTTATAACCCGATAGAGATGAAGAGAGAAGAGGTAGAGAAAAGGTATGTGGGTGTATTATACTGCATGTTGTGTGTGTTGACCATGAAAATGGCAATTTATGTGTAACAACTTGCAGGTTTCCTCATGCGTAATGGGAAAAGTTTTACTTTTCTTGAAAGACTGTACCAAAATGTTACTTTCTGGAGCAAGATAGACGTAGCTTGGTGTTCAGGTTAGGGATCCCATTGCCCTATCAGAGGGGTTATATATATATATATATATATCAATTATATCCACACCCGTGAGTATCCGCAAATAATACCCACAACCGGGTGGATATGGGGGGAAAATTTTCCCCATGAGTAATAGGGATAGGGATTCGAAAACTTGATTCTTAAATGGGGTAGGGATGAGGATCATTATCCCCATACCTATCAGTACATGCTACATGTAAAATTATTTAATTGTACTCATCTATATAAATGTTAAAATTTTAAAACTCTATATTCTCATTCTCATTTTGCTATCACTCAACTCATCCCTGTTACTGCCGTCTATCGAGAAATAAAGATTGTGTTGGATTAGTTTAATGTTACTATTTCAAGTTCTTATGCCATCAGATTTAAACCACAATTGAATTTTGATATGTTCAATTTATTGGAAATTAAAAGTTATAATATTATAATTCTTCTTCATTTGTTTTATATTTCAATTTTTTTTATAATTTTTAATGATATAGTGGGCACTCGTAGATATACGTGGATATCATTTATCCATGGTGAGTGGCGGATACCTATATGGATATTAGGCATGGATGTGGGAAAATACTAATCCATGGGGATAGGGTTAGGGGACTATCCCTCGCCCCTACCCTACCCCATTAACATTCCTATGTATATACAAGTAGTGCCTTAATGAGAAGGATCATGATTGGGCACGAATTGTGGGGTTGATGGGTGAAGAGTGTAGGGCTTGATAGGGGCATGTAACAAGGGTGTGATTAGGGGAAATAGTCGGACATGGGTATTAGGTTACACAGTCCAAGCTTTAGAATGGCCAGGGAATGGTCTTCGAGAGTTGAAAGGCTAGGTACTTGAGACTGACCTTCTTAGTCAATACAAAAATTGTGCATCACTGTGAAATATTTCATCGAATGAAATACCATAAAAGGGGATTGAATGACGTTTAGATGCCTTAACAAAGGTTTAGTTTGAAACTTAAACTTAAATTCATGTCTGGTTGTTCGAAACAAATCGATGTTTGTACCAAATCCAAAATAGGCCATGATATATACATGTCCTTCTGTTAACATAGGCTTAAATTTGTAAACTAGGGTTCTCTTCATAGACACATGGATTGTGCATCCCTATAGGAGAAAAAAATACATTAAGAGTAGCATAAATCTATATATAATCTTGCTTGATAATGTACTGCTATCTGCAAACATCTTATGGGTCCATGAGTTTTATGAAAACTTGTGGGGCCGGATTGCCATTACAGTTTACCTCAAAGAGAGGCAGATTCCCCTATCAACTAGCAAATTCAGGAAATATTGGTCCTACAAGAGGATCCTAAATAGGGAGAGCAAGACAAATTTCAGCTGCTCTTGGATGACATCCTGAATGTCGACCTTGGTATAATTAAAGGGTTGAGTGGGCACATGATCAGCATCATAAGGAGGACCCAAATATAGAGATTTATGAGTAGAAGGCTTTAAACGATGATTGAGGACCTCTTTTAGCTTATTTCTTTCACCTTTCTCCACTATGTTGCATGATTTATGTTGTAGCGCTGAGGACAGTGCATCATTTTAGTGTAGGGAAAAGGTGATTTGTATGGGTGCTAAGACATCATTTTCATTTTCTTAGCATATTTATTTTATTTTTGCATTAATTTTCATCCCATATTTTTTGAGTTCAATTTAGTTTCATTAATCTCTTTTTACTCATTTAGGTTGTAAAAACATTAACTAAAAATTAAATAAATGGGTGGTTTATTAGAGGTTTGGATTTTTTGGTTGCTTATTGAGTCAATTTGGTCATACTTTTCCTCAAATGTCAAAATTAGCATTTGGTTTGATCTCTTGGCATTTTCAATTCAATCTTGAGCAAGTTGAGCATTAGGTTAGTTTTAGAATTGATTGGTTGGTTGGAATTAGCTTTTGAACTTGATTAGTGATTGCTTGTTAATTGATCACTCTTGTTTAGTGGTGTACACACTTGCTTTGCTTGTCATTTTATAACTTGCCTAATTCTTTTTTGAGCATTTATTTTTATGTGTTAGCCACTTTGCCTAAAAGCCTGCCTTATGATGTGGAATTCCTTGCATGACCCACTTTGAGCCATTAACACTCCTTTCTTTATTTGGAATAGCACATTATAAGCCCTTAAGTGAAAACAATGAAAAATACCTAACTTAGGGCCTTGGAAAGCATGGGTGGAATTTGTTTGTGCTAGAATTTAAGTGTAAGAAAAGCCTCTTGAACCAATTGTAGAAAATGCAAAAGGAGTCCATGTGAATAGTAGGTGAATTGGTGAAAGTGATTGTAAATATGCATATATCCATAAATTCAAAAAAATAAACCTAAAAGAAAATCACTAATTCGCCACTTGTATGTAAATAAATGGTTGCAACTTGGTATTTAAGGTTGCATTACAATAGGGAGCTTGAAAATGGTAATTGGTGTGGTTGTGGCTTACTATGCACAATTTTTCAATGTTGAGCACACACTTTGCTTTCCTATGACTAAAGTTTAGCTCTCATATCCCAAATTTTATCCTATCCCAAACCTTAGCCCTATTACAATGTTATGACCTAACCTGGGCACATGACCGGCACGTGAGGAATCACATCCCCACGTAAGCCTCATGACCTGTATATTACTCTATGTATGCATTTTAAGACAAGAAAATCCATTTAAAACAAAATCTCGTTTCTACATACAAATCACCTGTTTCTGAAATCAGGATATTAATAACTAAAGTCTCATCATTAATATCAAAAGTCTGAAACCATGGCAAAATCCATACACAAAATACAAATATACATATCAATTACTTTTGTCCAGTTTGTCCAGAAACAACCAGTTTTATTAAATACAAACCATAGTATAATCAAATATGCAAAATGCAAAATGAGCTCTATATGAATCCAGACTCCTGCCTGCAATTACACCGGAACACTCTATAGAATCAAAAATGTTTCACTCAAGTGAAGCTCACCAGCTAATCCTCTATTGCTGCTGGGAAGTAGGAGGCTGAGAAGAATCCACAGCAGCTGCTGTATCTGTAAATAGGAGGAAAGGAGAGGGGTGAGTTTTTATACAAAACTCAGTGAGTGAATCCCCACCTGCAACCCCCTTCATGGGACATCAGTAAAACCATGCAGTATATATATAAAAATCATTTATAACATAGAGCTTTAAAACATATCATATAACTATACAAACATAATCAATTAGTCATTGGCCTTTAAAATCATCAACAGTGTCTAACTAGAGAAATAGAAATCTCTACTCTATGGTTCTTCAAGAACCGAAATACTCTGCTCTATGATCCATCAGGGATCTAATGTGGACACCAACATAGGTTCCATTCTCTACTCTATGAGATTGTCCTTTAGGACAACTTGGTACCAAGGTTAACGATCATTCAGTCATTAAGTCACTGTCTGTTTCTCTATAGCTACTGTTCAGTATCAACAAAAAATCAAATCCTCTCTCTATGATCCACAAGGGCTTCTACCCTAGGGTTCAAAGCTTTCTCATATAATAGAATCCAATATATCAGAAATCATCAGATCAACATAATAATTTTATCATTCAAGAGTCAAAACCAATTATTCATATACTCATTTCAACAACAATAGTGTCCCATGGTTTGATCAAAATCATGTTCATGCTTTTATCAAAACTACATTCTCAAACTCATATAGTTAAACAGAAATATCAAATCTCTTTATAGTAATCATTAAGACCATGCATAAGGTTATATTTTCATGAAAATACTTCTAATGCTCAACATAGAAGCCACAGAGGTGAACCCACTCACTTGGAGTGGTAGAATGAACAGAAGAGACACTAACAAGACCCTGGGAGGTAGAAACGGCACCACTATCTGCCAGTAAAGCAATAAAACTCTAAATCAATCTCAGAGGAATCCTATTCTCATTCTCATCAATATGGAGGAGTACTATGACCATAGAACAAGAGGGAACCCAAGCTTAACTCTAAGAACAAGAGAAGAATAGATGAGATAGGAAGGAAATCTAGTAAAATCTCTTACCTTTAAGCCTTGGAAGTGAAAGATTGATGAAAATGGGAGAGAAAGAAATTGGGGACGAGAGTTTCGTGTTTTCTATGGGGGGTGGGGTGTGTTTTGGTTGAGTGAAGCTTCTGGACCCCAAATGGGGTTTTAAGTCATTTGTCGAGCGCTGCAGCGCTAACCAAAGAGTTTACTATTTTGTTGAGCGTTGCAGCGCTCTTAGCACTGCAGCACTCACCATAGAGCATAAAAATTCACTTCTTATTGTTCACGACCAGTGCTAAGAGCTGCAGTCAGCTCACCAAAATGGTTTTTCCTTCTTCAGGATAGTCTCTAACTCTCCAAAATGGTCTTTCACCTCCCAAAACTCACTTATTTCCTATTAACTTTTAAACATAAATGTAAATAAGGATTACACCCCATTTGGATTTAAATAAAATATCTAAAAAATAAAAATCCCAAGGAATCAAAATCTAAATTTTGGGTTTTAGTTCAAATCCAGAAACTTTTACGATTTTTAAAACTTGGGGGCTAAAAATGAACTATTTAAAGCTTTCATAAAATTCATTAAAAATACTCCTTCAACTCATTTTCCGTTTAGAAACCATTACCAGGAATTTTGATCCCAAAATTATGGTTCTATCATATAGCCCTCCAATGGTGTGTAGGATCTCAGACTTAGAAAAAATTCAGGACCCGAATTTATCTACAAACACGTGTGCTACTCTACACGTTTCTAGGTAACAGTATATCTAAGGTATTACATACAACTATCAATAAGAACTCTTGATGCATGTTTGCACATGTTTGAGTTGTGGTGATTGAGATAAAAGGCAAGTCTATGGAAGACAATGCATTATGACACCCTTGTAAGGCCCAATCCAATCATTCATGTTCCAATCTGATCCGTGTTTGTGTTAAGCTCTTGTTTTGATGTTGAGGATTCCAATTTAAAAATTTTGTGATTGTGTGTTGACCATGTTGATTTCATCACTCTCCAAACCCAACGTCTTGTAAATATTTCTTTTCATTTAGTTTAACCAAAAGAATTTCTCATCCTTTCCTTTATTTTCCTTTTTCTTTGTTTGTTTTTGAGCTCCTTAAATGTGGACACACAATTGACTAAATATGAGAGAGTTGATAAATGCATATTTTGTAAAGAATTCTCCTTTTACACTGGATAGCTTTGCATACAATTTGTGCACAATTCTTATTGTTTTGCTAGGAAGTTGTAATTAAGTCTCCTTATGCACATTACTTTAATATTTCTCTAATTTATCTAATTTCATTAGTCGTTCAAGTATTGATATTTTCAAATATGAATTCTCTTACTTTTGCAAAGAGATTTGTGAATTGTAGGGAACCGTTGGTGAAGGTGCAAGTCTTGAGTTGGACCTTGAAGCATGCCTAGAAAAGAAGAATAAAAGGATGTATTGGAGTCAAGAAGATAAGATAATCATTGAATAACATTGTTGTAGTGAGTGACATTGTAGCGAGCCTAGGAACCAAGACAACATGAAATGCCAAGATAGCATCACTATAATGAGTTCTTGTCGCTACATCAAACCTGTGCAAGAGACCCACTACTGAGACAAAAGTCATGTCATTGCAACAAGCTTTACTCACTATAATGAGCTATGTGCCCCTTGTCAGAAATTAGAATAATATAATTTTTACCTATTTGAGCCCCTTTTTAGCAAAAGTGAGGATGATATAATAGGGGAAGGCTCTGAATTCAAGGCATTCATTGCCATTTAGGGAAAGATGCCTAGATTTAGCCATTTTTTGCTGTCTATTCTCTCTTCCCTCTTTGTTTTTTTTTTTTTGAAGAAAATCAATTCTCCATCATCCTAGTTGATTCCTTTTGCTTTCTTTTTTCAATTTTTACTATTTTTTTTGCCTTGTAACCTCCTTCATGGAGGTGAGTTTTCTTGCTAGCACAACAAATTCAAGATGTAGGGTTTATGTTTTGAAACATTTGGTTTTTAACAAAATGGCTTGGTGCAGTTATCTAATCCCCTTATTTTCTCCTTCCTTTAACATGCTTATTGAATTGATATGTATGTTGTGTATATGGATCATGATTTGAAAAGCATGCATGATTAAGCAAGTTGGTTGAATGCAGTCAAATTGTTCGTTTGGAAAGTGTTTAATTAACTAAGAAGGTTAGACACTACCAGGAAAAAGGAATTTAGTGGCAGTTTTTTTTCACCCTTAGCAACGGTTTGAACTACCACCAAATACCACCTATAGCAGTTCTAAAACCGCCGCCATGTCAACCGTCGCGAAGCCCTATTGTGATGGTTACAACCAACTATTGGAATAACCACCACAAAAGCCATCGTGCATATTGTAGTGGTCCAAAACCGTCACAAAAAATTACAAATTAAAATACGCTAAACAAATTGGTAGTGGTTTAGGTTATTTGCATGTCCCTTTAAAATAATACTAGCGGTTATCAACTGTCGCCAATAAATAAGCCTTGATCTTGAATTATTTTAACCGCAGTCTGCAACTGCTGCAAAATTTGTTTGTGATTATATTGCGGCAGTTCAAACCACCACTAAATAGAAATTAGAAAAAAATTTTGCCCTTTATATTTTATATTCTTTCTCATAACTCTAATCACAATATTTTTCTATTATAGATACTTTCAAACATCCACAAAATTCAAACACAAAGCAAATATTAAAAGCACAAGCACCCATTATTTATAATAACAAAAAATGCCTCATAATAGATAATAGAACATACAATGCCTCAAGAATTTAAACTTCATACAAAATCATAAAACAAATTAAGCAAGTATTTATAGTCTTGCAACATCATAGAAAGTGAAGTTCCATAATTCTAAGATTGATGAACATAGACAGTGAAGAATGTGCTAATTGTTGGATTGTCCCTCATTTGCTAGGTCATGGCTAGCAAAAGATGAGGGTATTCTCGGCCCTGGTGATACCAAGTTTTCAACCTGAAATTGAAGAAAAAATAACACAACAAAATCTTGTAGAATGAGAAACTAGAAAAACTAGAAAGAACAAGTAAAATGACCAAAGCCAAAAATAAGAACAAATTCATATATGTCAACCATAACCCTTACTTATAGTAAAGACACTCTACTAGACTTCAAGAACAAATTCATTTATGCCTCAATAGTAATAAAAAATGATCTTGATAGGGGACTAGTAATATACACAAGTATACAACATATTTATATAATTAGGATTGATATATAAGTTCAACACAATTTATTACTCCACTTGGAAGATACCAAGTCTCACATACCTAGATTGCAATCGAGTGTACTCACAAAGCGTGTTAATTCCCAAAGAAGATAGCATACCATACAGAAACATAACAACTCTGGCAAAACCAAAAGGCAAAACAAAGCTTCATCAGTTTGTGTAATGCCCCGATTTTCTGCTAGAGTGAAAATGACCGAAATGCCCCTGAGGTCATTTTCGGCCCAGAATTCGAGGAAAGCCGATCCGCGATTACTCAAAGGGCAAACTCAATGTTCAAGGGGATTAGATGACCTGTGTACCTTTCCTAATCGAAAATCTCGTTTTCGAAGTTTTCGGTCAAAATGACCAAAACGCCTCATGGTGTTTTACCTATTTGCAAGTGCCGGATGAACCCGAAACTTCTCCAGATGGTTTTAAAAGGTGTTTTTATGTATTCTACGACCTCAGTTTTAATTATGGAGGTCCCGGGCAAAATTAGTGCAAAATTATGATTTTACCCCTAGTTTCGTGTTTACGCTAATCGCGTGATTAAGCAAACCTAAGCAATATTAGGTTTCCAATCGAAGATTAATTAATTTCCATAATTAATCTTGAGTCAAAATAATTTATTAAAGTTGATTAGAACCTAAAAGTGCTTAATTACCACTTAAAATCTTATTTTAAATTCAAGATTTCTAGTCATGGAATCTTGAATAGTGTTTTCTCTCTCCAATTCCTTAAATTATAATTTTGTCTACATTGTTTTATTCATAAAATGAATTTAAAATCTCCTAAATATGTATGAGTACTCCTTAATCATGTCATAAAGGTTCCTAATCACATTCTTAGTCACCTAAACTTATGCTTAATGACTCCTAACCTTACACGTAAGCTAACACACCCCTAAACACATCACTAACACACTATTACATGACCAAAACTCTCTCCTCCCTTGCTGCATCAGACCTGCACGAAATTCAACATCCATTTTATCACAATTTAATTTTATTTCACACTCCAAAGACTATGGTTGAAGCCATGTCATCAAAGTGCAATTCTCTCACCTCATGTTCCATGAGGATTTATTCTCCTCCACACATGCCTCACCTCATGTTCCATGAGGATTCATTCTCCTCCACTCATTCACTCTTATTCTTCTCTATAAATACCATGCCTAGATGAACCTTTGCTACACTTTGTTCATTTGCTAAGTTTAGTTTTTTTAGTTTTTCTCTAAGTTCTTCCTTTTTCTCTCAAATCTCAAGAGCATTCTTCTTCTTCATCTTCTTCTTTTTCCTTTTGAAACATCATCACACAACCTTGAAACACCACCCCACCACCTTGGATCATCATACAAACGCCTAAACTTCCATTCTCAAACACAAGCTCACCAAGAACACATTTCCTTCCTTTTTCTTTCATCAAGGCCGAATCATCATCACCATCCTAGGAGGTGTTGCTCGTATCATTTTCATCTTCAAGTCCAAGCTTTTTGTCTTCACTCTAGGTAGGAGTGTTTTCTAAACTTTGTCTTCTTGAAAATGAGTTCTTTCTAGCTTTCTCTTGAGTTTTCTTTTTGAAACTTTCTTTGGTTTCCCTTTCTTGTATTTTCGGCCTCTTGGCCTTGATGAGTACATGATAGCTCAATGATAAGGACTCCTAGATAATGACTATGTGTTCATCTCAAAGGAAACTCTAGAGCTTGAGGTTTTATTTTCTTTGAGTTCCAACTTTATTTTCTAACTCAAAAATGATTTTTACTCAAGAATACCTTTAGTTTTCTTGCTATTATGATTTCGGTTTCTTTGTTCCTTTCTTTAACATTTCGGTTACGATTTTCCTTTTTGATCTTTGAAGTTTTATTTTGTTCAAAAAGTTTTGCTTTCTTTGAGCTTGATGATGATGTTCAAGAACCTCATAATTCCTTTGAGAACTTGGTTCAAGAACTCTAAAGCTCTCTTTGTAATGAGATATGTGTTGGGTTATTATGTTGTTAAAGTCTTGGATGAGCTTTAGATCACCTTAAAATGAACCTTGCATCATGTTTATTTTATGCTTTGCACATCATGTTTACTTTCTTTGCTATCACTAAGTACCAAGGTAATAAAGGAACTTGCATTATCATGTTTATATTTCAAGTTCTCACCTAAATATCAAAGATAATAATATAATGCATACCATATTTATTTTATGCTTTGCACATCATGTTTACTTTCTTTGTTATCACTAAGTACCAAGGTAATAAAGGAGCTTGCATTATCATGTTTATATTTCAAGCTATGCATTATCATGTTTATGTTTCAAGTTCTCACCTAAATATCAAAGATAATAATATAATGCATCAAATATTTATTTTATGCTCTCACTTTACTTTCTAGCAAAAACTAAAACAAGTGCATGAGCATGTTTATTTTTATGTCATCACTTTAATGAACCTAGAGCTCAAAGACTTGCCCATTGTTGTCTCAACAAAGGTCTAAAAATATTTATTGCTTTTGGTCCCTATTTCGGCCCTAAGAGGCTTTGGTGTTTCCAAGTATTGAAACTATGTTTTATAATTTTTCTAAGCTTATGTAAGTATAAGAAATATGTAGAACTAAGTTTTATGAATTTAGGACCTCTTGAGATAAAAATGATTTAGCTATTACCCTCTTAAGTATTTTTATGATTTTAGGTGATAAAAGTGTCCATAAATGAGTTTTGAAAGTTGAAAAAGGTTCCAAGAGAAACTAGTATTGTATGTGCTTTAGAAATTGTGTTTCATGTCTTTTATGGAGATGTTTGTTTCTGTTCTGCCTTGCTATGTTTGGCCACTGTATGAGCTGTGTTAATAATGATAAGATGCTTATGTTTGAGTAAAAATAATGTTAAGACTCATATGTGAAAGATAGGATAAGTTAGGAACTAGAAAAGAATTAATTTGAGAGTTTTAGATCCCTTAATGATGGAATTTTCTGGATTCTCTCCAGCAAGGTTTAGAAATGATAATCATGGTTCTAAATTAGTTTAAATGTGTAGGAATGACTCATAATTGGTTTAGGGCTTAATCTTGATGCTTTAGGAACAAATGGACTTAGAAAGAGTCATTGTTGTGACTCCTAGGTACCCGTAAAGTTGGGATTGTAAATTCTGCATCCTTGAGGTCTAGAGATGTTCTTGACCATAGTGTGAGGTGAGAAATACTTAGTTATAACCTCACTTAGGTTCCCCCAAGAGACTAGGTTTTGATGATTTATAACTTAGATTGTGAGTTAAGGACCTTAAGGGTCGATGCATAAGATATTAAGAAGTCTTGAGTTTTTATGATGCTTAATTTTATGCAAGTATGATATATGATACATGAGCTTTATCTATGTGAATATGATGTGTTTAAAATATATGCTATGATGAGTTTGGAATATATGCTATAATCTATGTAAGAATGATGAGTTTGAAATATATGTTATGATGTATATCTATGTGAGAATGATGTATTAGAAGAATATGCTTGATGATGCATGAACCCTAAAATGTTTTATTGATGATACGTGAGGAAATGATTATTGAGATGTTAAGTTGTGTGATTAGCTTGTGGCATGAATTTTGGTTTGAAGGAAATTCACTTTAACAGTTCGTTATGTCACTTGAATTTCTATCAAACCTAAAAGAGTTGAAAAATGTTTTAAAGTACCATATGAGTTGAAAACCCTGGGTGACACTGGTTCGGCCGAGCACCCCGAGATATTTTTATGTGACAAGCATTGAGGCGTGCTTCTCCCCGCTACTGAAGGAGGAGGCAAATCAGTGAGGGTATGTGCAGATGCAGCCTTACCAAAGCGGACAATTACATTGCACTCGAGGCCGATGAACGCTTCAAAGAATGAAATATGTTTATGTTACCCCTCATTTTACCCCATATTAAATCTAGTGACGACTAGTTAGGATTGAGCTCATTCCTAGGCGATTAGGTGAGACGGAGATAGGAGGTTATGATAAAAATCACGGGCGGTGTATCGATTGGAAATAGATGGATATGTTTTAAGAGGGTGGTTTTTGAGAAAAGAACAAAAGAGATATGATGCTTTTAAGTCACATAAGTATGAGAAAAGTAAGAGTTGTAATATGCCCTATGCCACTTGCATGAATCTAGATTGTTGTGATTTGTTGATTTATGTGCTCAAGTATTGCCATACATTCATGCTTAAACATGTTGCATTCATGACATCAAGATGCATACTAAAAGAAATGGACCTTGATAAATAGTTTCATAAACCCTAATAATGAATCTCATATGCATGAACACCTTTTATAAATAAACCCAAGGTTCCCGAGGATGTGAACGATGTAACCCTAGAATAGGAGATTCCTCTTGAGATTCTTTAGTAAGATTCTCACTCTTTTCTCTTCTTTTTCTCGCTCCGTCACATCTTCGGGGCAGACCGATGGCGACATTCGTGGTCTTCATTGACACATCCGGCCCGAGGCGCCTAACAAGGAGCTCACGCTCGGTCTACACGTATGCCCACTCCTGCCGCCTTGCATTCTTGGATCGCTACACTCCATTTCCCCCGTTCTAGTAGCGTATGTTTTAGAGGAGGCTTAGTGCACACACTCACATGTAGACCGGATAAACCTGCTTTTGTTTTGAGGTTATTCACTATAGGTGCACTCGGGTAGTGATGGTTTACTTTATGTTACTTACTTTATGTTTCTCTGTTTCTATTGTACTTCCTTTCAGACAAGTTACGCCCATTCCCAATGAGGGTATGACTACTTATGTATTCTAAGTTATGTTATTAATGAAACGTTTCTCTTGTTGTGATGATTTATGCTCAGCTGTTATATGTTTCCATTTCTGTGTTTCTCTATGAGTGTTAAGCGTGCTTTATATTCCTATTATTCGATTAGACTAAGAACGTGGCTCTCACTTTGTTGTGTGTTTTAAAAAAAAAAAATTTACTCGTAATTTTCCTTTAGTATTTTAAGAAAAGGATGAGACTATGAAGTAATAGCCTAATGTTTAACCTAATGTGTTCTAGAAAGTTGGGTTAAAAATTAGGGTGTTACAGTTTGCATCCCTTTAAATACTTCAAGTCTAAAGGAGAAAGAAGGCACAATGTGACAATATCTTTATTCTTGTTTGTGAAAATGGAGAAAGAAGACGCCTTGCTCTTCAACCTAGAAAACATTAAAAATAAACCCCCAAAAGTATTTGTGACTTGCATGACGCATAGTTGGCATGGATTTAAATAGAACTAGCTAATTTATGGGAACGATGATCAAAAGTAGCTCAAAAATAGAAAAGAGCAATCCAACCTCTTAAAGTTCCATATCAATAAGAGAAACTTCATTTAAATTAAATCCTCATGAGCAAAGCACAAAAGACAAGCCAAAATTGAAATCCTACCTCAAAACAAAAGTAAGGGAAAAGGTAAGCATTACATTCCTCTATACCAAACTAGAAAGTAAAGTTTTGTTTAGAAAGTAATTATATCCAAATATAATTAATTTAGCAAGTTTGTTGCTATATCTAGAAGGCTCAAAGCCAATCTCAGGAGGAGCATAAGAACAAAATAGTCACATAGGAGTTTGCCACAACAAAACTAGGAAAGAGTTCACCAAAACAAAATGCACCACATAAGACACCCATAAAGAAACATGACACAACCAATGAACAAATCAAAATAGAGCAAAGACAAGTTAGCAACACTAATTCACAACATAATACTTTAATCTCAAACATAATGATTCATATCAACATACAATCATCTCAACAATCAAGAGTACAAAACAATATTAAAGTTGAACTGGAGATGATTCTTGAAACCATAAGCACACAAGTAAGGAAAACTAGATGCCCAAAATCTTGCATTACTAGAGTTTCTCATCCCCTAGCTACTTTTCAGTTCAAACAAATTAAGGTTAGTTAAAATTACTGCTTATTCCTAAATCCTATCCTAGTCATAAACTCATTATTATTATTGTTTATATCTACAATGTGAAAAAATGAAGGTAGCAAGGGTTTCACACTGAGTTAGCATTATTATCAAAACATTATGATTTAAAGTACACAATAACATAAACAAGTAGATTTCTCAAGTTCTCATATTCTTCTCAATAAGATGCAAATAAGTTAGACAACACAATTTGAATTAGCTGAAAATTTAGCCAAGAAAACAAGATATTGCTTTTTTTTACCAACAATACCCTTCAAAGTGAATAAATTTAAATTAGTTTAAGTTTCAAGTATAATTTTCTTCAAGAGCAACTTAACATTATATGAATTCTGGTACTTCATCTCTATCACTTAATCACTAGATGAACATAGTGTTGAGCTTGATTGAAGATTCCTAGAGAATAAAGAAAAAAAGGAACCTTTTGGCTATTACTACTATAATGTTAAAAGAATGGCTTGCTATGGATGTAGTCTCCTTTCTTAAGCTTAACCATACCGTGATTTCATTTCTCTATTCAAAACATAGCACAATTCAAACTAACCATCCTTTTATTTAGAAAAAAAATACCTAGCTACTATTAGCACAAAAACTTCATTGGCAGCTTACAAGGTAACAATAGCATCCCTAAGAGAGTTAGATATGCTTCCAAAAGATATACTAAAAATACAAAAAACAAAGCAGCAACAATAATCACAGCAGTAGAAACACATATTAAAAATAGGTAAACAAAATTTTATTTGTAAATGCAAAATCGGTAAAATGTTCCCAAAAAAGATAGAAAGATTAAAGAAAGTTGAAGAAAAAACCTAAGATTTTTAATTTGAGAGCTTGAATTGCATAATCTAAAAAAGACTCCTCCTTGATGTGACTACCTCAACGCTACCGGCAAGGTTGAGTTCATGGAGCAAGTCGAGGCTAGGTAACACCAAGAGGGCTGTTGAGAATGATTGTTGGTAGTGTGGGCATTCAAATTGAGAGAAAGAAAAAGAATGATAGAGAAAGTGCCATAATTGTTGATTCACGATCAGGGTTTCGTAGATTTGAGGTTTCATTTTTGGGTCATTGGGTCTCTATGAGAGAGAAAAAGAGCCAGCGCCAAAATGGATAGAAGGAAAGGAAGGCTGAGCACTCTCTCCTTTCAATCCATGGTGGTTAGTACAACCACTAAAATATATCTATGAATTAGTGGACGCCAACAGTAGTTTTATACAACCACCCGTAATGAACTATCGCTGGTGGCTTTTTTTTGTAGTAGTGAAATTTGATCGTTGATTTAGAATTAAACTATGGTAATTGATGTTCAAGCTAGCTCACGCTATTCGGTATTATGATTGCAATTAACTAAGAGTGTGTGTTAGTTCGTTCCTTTGTCAATTACTATGTGAATTACTTTGTTGATTGTGTGAACTGATTACATATTTGGCAACATATAGCTACCTACCAAGTGTTTGTATATTTGAAGTGTTAATGATAAGCATTCTCTAGGTTGAGAATCCCCTAGGCTATCCTTTTATTAATTACTGTCTTCTATATTTAATTGCAATTTTAATTCTTACGTACAATAAAACAATGCCCCCAACTTCAATTAATTAGTATCACTTCCTTAAGAGACGACCCAAGTTGCACACCAATATGTTGGTGTTCCAGCATAGCTCAGTTTGAGATTTTGCTTTTCCCTTTTTAAATTTTGTTTAGATAACAACTCTCTACCAATGAGGCAACCCAAAAAGCATATAAGGGAGGGGCTTCTAAACCAAATGAGAAAGAAGTGTGGTGCGTGATATTGTTTCCATAAAAATAGAGAGGATTATTTGTGGTCTTTGCTTAGAGTCAAGTGTGATTGATAGAAGACCTAATTATCGTGTGTCAGGCTGAAAATCAACTAAGTGTGTGTGTAGAGCAAAGTATGATGAACAATTGAAAAAATGTATGACGATGAAACTAGTGCAATTCTTACAAGGGTAGAGAACACCTAGAAAGAGCTTCAATGTAATGACCAGCAAGATGAACATAGCAACCAGCCGCTACAAGATATGAAGAATGAAATGAATTTTCAATTTTTTTATTTCCATTGGAGATTTAATTAGGGCAGAGGAACAAGGTGACCATGAGGAGGAGGAGAATGAGGACTAGTCATTATTATTTGTTTGTATTTTAAATTGACACTAGTTATTTTGTATGGTGATGAAGAGGTGGAGGAGGATAAGGAGGAATAGTTATTATTGCTTGTATGTATTTTGAATTGGCACCGGTTATTTTGTATCATATTTAATCAATAGGATTCATTTATAATTTTATTTTTGTTTGCTCGTGATATCTATTTTCAAATCAAGAATATGAAAGAGGGATTTTAAAAAATTCAAATACAATTTTTATTGTAACAGCTAATAGCGGCGGATTTAGCAACCAACTATAGAAGTAGCAACCATATTTACAATTGAGGCAGGAGCGAAAAGATTTAGAGATTGAATTAGTGACCAAATTTTCATCACAAAAGTAGTGACCGAATTATCAATAACAATCAGCAACTAGTTTTGTGACTGAAATTTTCTGTTACAACTTAAAAACAAATTAGTGACCAAAATAGTGATAGATTCAGTGGCTGCATTATCAATCACTAATTTTGTGATCGACTTTTGGTGGCTAATGCACGTGATTAGTGGCTGACAACTCAGTCAGTAAAGTAGTAACCATCGATTGCTATGTTTGGGCTAAGCCACCATCTATAAAATTCGTCATGGGCGAGCAAAATCTATCTCTTAAACGGTTGCAAAATTTAGTGACCAAATTTTTTTATTGCTAAAACTTAGCAACATGGAATTCAACAACGGCAACATCCACTCACAAAATTAGTCACTAATGACTTTTACAAACAATTTCTTAAAATTGATCGCTAATGACAAATTTTCATATAGTTTCTACTTGATGTTAAAAGTCTTTCAAGAATTGAATTATTAAATTAATGTCACATAAATAATTCAGGAACTAAAATGCATATTATTGATTTAAACAATAAGATTTATACATGTTTACATTGGGTTTAGTTTAATTTTATTGCATCAATTAAATTAATTTAAATTTATTTAGATCGATTTGACTAAACTGATTTTTTATAAGATTTCTCACCAATAAAACAATTAAACTTTTATTCTTTAAGGTCATGTTTATGTCACTAGGATCGGACGTGTCGTGATTGGTAGTTAACATAAGGTCATATGTTCAACCGTTATTACTTTCAAATTTCTTATGTACCAAAAAAATTTTCATTAACATATTTTTACACAGCCTTACACTCAAAGAACTTTGAAATCTTAATAAATTATATAAAATTTTTAATATTTAATATTAACATTTAAGTATGGAAAGAAATTTTTGAAAAGAACACAAACTCGAAACTATCCAATAAATTTTAAAATTTAATACATTTGATGTCCAAAATATTAACTTGAGATCGTCAATACTTTTAATATTAAAATATGGCAATATATATATATATATATATATATATATATATATATATATATATATATATCTATCTGTGTGTGTGTGTATATATATAGTAATTGAAAATAAAACTAAAAATAAACCAAATTAATCAACTTTCAAAAACACAATCCAAACCTTTTCAGTCAGGGGAAAAGTTTAAGTTGAAGGAAAAGGTTGTCCTAGTCCTAGGTTAGGACATATTTCTTGTCTCATTGAATGTTTATAAAGGCATTTATAGATTAGTAACAACAGCAGAAACCAAAAAATGAAACCACCTATTGGTGATGCATAAGCTGTATGTGAACCAAGTCATCTAACCCTTATTAGCAAATGAAAACTAGTCTATTGTTTTTCAATTTCTGATTAAGTTTTCAGTTTAGTTAAATTTGAATCGGATTTGATTACCTGTAATAGTCAGGAAAATTGAATCCTCTAAATGTATTTTCAATGTAAGTATGCGATTTAAGATTATAAGAAGAGAAATAATTAATCCTGATGAACGCCGAATATTGACCTAAAACAATCTTTTTAGGAAAACCCCTCACAGTAACTGATATCACCACATAGAAAAACTCTAAAATATTGGCCAAAAATAAAAAAGAAACACTTAAACTTTTGCCTTCAATTTTTCTGATCTATTTAGAAATATTAAGAGCAACTACTTAGCGCAAAAATGTCATGCATCTGATAATGAATCCCAACCCAATCAGATTAACACTAAATAATTGAAAGAAACAAAAAGATAGGTCTTATGATAACAATCACTAATTGGTTTCGTAAGACCTAAGCAGTAAAGTGTCGGATATGTGGGCATGCAGGCGACACAGAATTGTCTTTATGCATAATAATGGAACAAAGGCAGGCCATGATGTAAATTATAAAATTCCATAATGGAAACATCACTCGCCACTTGGCATGTGGGGCGGTGCTGAAGTTTCATGACATTCTCTGAGAAAATACAATGAACTTTCAAGTTTTATGAATTGAAATAAAGTTCATTGCTTACTTTGGCTCAAAATCCACAAAGCGACATATATACAGTAATATAGCAAATCGCAACTTTTTTCTTTTTGGTTACAAAATCGCAACTTTAAATTGAAATTGTTTACATTCAACATAGATAATTGTTTATGATTTGGCTACTTAGTTTTGATTTGGTTGAAGATTTCATTAATTTGCGGAACCTTTAATTTGTCTATGATTTGACACTGAAAGTAACTACGATTAAGATTGGTAAGTCTTAATCATTGGAAAAGCTTAGGCAAAATAATGAAACCGCTTTAACCTATTTGAAACTTGAAACCACATAGCCAAAAAATTAATCTTGATATATATTATCTGATCTGTGCTAAATTCAGGGAAAAAATCATTCAAAACTTTCAAGCCAATGCTATCACACTAGCTAATACAGTATGTGTGGGGTGGTCTTGCAACTATGAGCGAAATTAACTAATGAGTTTTATTTTAAGGATTCTTTTATAGGTCTCTTAAGGGGTAGTGTTTAACCTGGACTGCGTATGTTTTAATCCGCGATGGTCCATTCAATCCAAATTACAAAGTTCTCCTTGTATCAATACTTCTCATCACCATCCCCTCTGGTATATCTTCCTCCTCTCTCTGTGCCTTTTCATCAGCCATTGGCCTCACCTATTCATACAACATTGACACCCTGTTGGTTGCCACACGCACCCTATATTGTAAGCCTGGAACCTGTTTTCAAATGCTCATGGAAGCAAGATACTCAAAGCAATTTGTACAGAAAAAAATACTGTTGCATTGTTTTCTCCACACTCTAGGCCTTGAGAGAACATTCTTCAGAAGTGTTATTATAAATATCATTTATTTAGTATTGTTATGTGGCTAGAGGTAGAGAATAGCCTAGCATTTAGGCTAGAGACGAAGCTACCGCCTTTCCTCTTCTTGGGAGGTATATATGTGGTTGGGGCATTAATGAGGCGATCATGATTGGGGCGTGGATCATTGGATTATTAAAGTGTGGTCTTGAGATCCGATGGGAGACGTGGATCGTGGGTCTGATTAGAGGGGAGATATTCAGCTCATGGGTGCTGAATCACCTATTAGGCAGTATGGGACATCCAGAGTAGGCTAATCGCCCGAGCTAGAAGGGTCGGGTCTTGGAGGTTTAGGCTCCCTAATTGACTCGAGGAGCCAAAGTGGGGGTTGGTTGATCGGCTTAATCAGTCCATTACGCACTTGTTAGTGATTGAAGGATTTATTTCCGATTGTTCTTCTCTAATTTGGCCAGACATTATACTCAATTACTGTTCCGGCCAGATTTTAGACTAGTAAGATATCTTGTCAGATTTGTTAGTGTGTCTGACTAGATTTGGTGTCCGATCAGATTGTTGGAAGCTTAAGAGTGATTCTTTTGTTAAATTCTGTCCCCCTTTAGGTCTCAATTCATCCTATTTTATAAAGAATTGAGCTTCTCGAGAATTCTCTTAGAAATTTGAAAGGATGATGATTACATGTTTTTCAGTATGCTGCTGAGCATTCACAAGGTTATAAATCTTAATTATTTGGTCAGCCAGAGGGTCTGGTCTGCAAGCCCGCCAACTTATAAGTCAACATAGTTGGCTTAATGAGCTTTAAGCGTATGTGTACACTATAATAAGATTGCCTTTATCAAAAGGCATGGTCCTTAATCTAATAATGGAAAATAGTGGAACAACTAGAGTTCACAGGGTTCATACATGGCTAATTACATGCATAGCGGTGACGAAAATATACATAGAGTAAACGTTTCACAATGATTGAAACAATATGAACGGTTTATTGATGTTAAGAATATTATGATTGGATTTGATGACCATATGTTGAACGACGCAATTGGAATTTTATATGTATGACATAATATTTTGTCCTTTGTGCCTGCTTGTTCCAATACAATCCAAGTAACTTATATTAAGGTTACCAAAATATGGACAGACTTGTTCTAACACAATCCGAGTACCCTATAATAAAGTTGCCAAAATTCAGGCGGATATGACTTAAATCCAGACTAATATGTCTCGTCCTAACACAATCCGAGTGAATCATAATAAGATGAGCAAAATCCAAACGGATATGACTTAAATCCGGATAGTTATGGTTATCGTAACACAATCTAGTAACTTAAAATAAAGTTGCCAAAATCTAGACGGATATCACTTGTCCTAACACAATTCGAGAACCTTATAATAAGGTTGCCAAACTCCGGATGGATACAGCTTAAATTCGGGCAGATATGACTCGTCCTAACAGAATTTGAGTAACTCATAATAAGATCACCGAAATTCGGACTGATATGACTTAAATCTGGACAGATATGGTTTTTCTAACATAATCCGAGTACCTTACAATAATATTACCAAAATCCAGACAGATGTGATTTAAATCCAGATGGATATGGCTCTAATCATGCAACAGTCCATTCAACCTGAATCGGTTCCTCAACATGAATAGGTTGGAATGTCATAAAATTAATTATTTAATCGATCGTGGGACCAATCATTTGACCTGAATAGGCCTTTCAACCCAAATAGGTTGGCATCTCGTAAACTACATCTGACTTGAATAAGTCCTTCAACCTGAATAGGCTGAAAGTATCATAAACTTTTATTGCCAGTCGACCATTTGATATGAAGAGATCAATTATTATACTGCTCAAACAATTAATTGAAATAATGAAAAGCTAGAGAAATATTTTATAAGACCATGAGGAGCCTCGTTAAAACGAAAAAGAGTAGTCTCTTTATTACAACTAGTTATTACATCAAGGGCCACTACTCACCAACATATTTTCCTATTTTCACTTGGACATTCCTTAGCAAAAGAATTAGGAGGATGATCATCATCATTCCGTAACATCTTTCGCACCAAAAATCAACATGGTAGAATTGAACTTGTCAAGATGTTATTGAGAATTGGCAGTACCATCATAAATATCCATTGCCAAAAGTTCGAAATCGTCGTATTGTATATACAAAAGTTTTATTTTCATCCTTAATCCCTTAAACTTTAGTCTTTGTAGTTAAAAGTTATCTATAAATAAGATCAAATTCATTTCAATGAGGAAGATTAGACAAAAATTGAGCTTCAATTTGTATAATAAAATATCTACTTAAGATAATAATGAATATTTCAAAGCCGAACTGACAGTATTTGTTAGAAAAATTGACGGTGTTCACAGATAGAACATCATAGAAACATTATCAAAACCTAAGAAGCACGGACACACCAACTTGGTGATGTGTCTGTGTGTCAGACATGTGTCAATATTTGGCACTCATATGACACGTGTTGGACTCGCAAAATAATTTTTTTGAGCTCGGACACTCACCAAATACGGTTGGACACTACTCTAATTTACTGTGGACATGGCTTGGATACCTTGCAGACACTCTTGAGTTAGTTTCTTTTTTTTTTTCAAATTTTCAATATCAACATGAGCTCAAAATCAACCCTAATTATTTGGTTAGACCTATGCTGTTAGGTCATTTTATTTTGAAAATTCTTCGGTTGATTACAAAAAAAGAAGAATTAATTAAATAAAAAAATTGTACAAACACCACAAAAGAAATTCAAACAAAAAAAGAGACAAAAAAAATTATAAAACAATATAAATATGTATATGTCGTGTCCGTGTTTTATAATTTTTTGAGTTTGGTGTGTCTCCGTGTCTGTGTCCATGTCATGTCCTGTGTCTGTGTTAGTGTCTGCACTTCATGGATCAAAATATTAGAAATGAAACAAAAAATGAAAAAACCTTTGGGACAAAATTGAAACATTACTAAAAGGTTAGGAACGAAAATAGATTTTTTGCCATTATTTGTTACCATCCCATTAGTAAAAGGGAAATATTATTTTAATATCTAAAAATTAAGATGGTGTATTTTTTTTTCCTCTATTATGCATTAAAGTGCAAAGAATGTTTTTCACTTCTTAAAATTCAATAGGTTATGATATGAAGAGGAATGATATTTGCACACCACTAGACATGACATCCACCATATACTTATGCCGCACAAGAAGATAAAAAAAAAAAAAAAGAGCATTTTTATGTGGAAGGATAAAATGGAGAAAAGGAAAAGAAGAAGCTTGATGCGAAACCCCATGGATATCAATATCCAGAAATATCAACACACAATTGATATAGAAGATAGGATTGAAAACTAATAAAATATCACAAAAGAATCACTTTATCTTGTAATCCTCTATTAAGCTATTTGATGCAACAAGATAAGGGAATTACTCAACCTCACTTGCACACATAAAGTTTCTTTACAGAAACAGAGAAATTTCATTCAGAATAAAACTGATCTGAAGTGGTTGTCAAGTTTGGAAACTTATTTCCTAACCCTAACATTAGCCTTAACCTTACTAGACTAGACCCAAATTACTACACTACCAACTGGATTTAACAAACATAAAAATAAAAAAAAAATGTCTTAAAAAATTTTAAAATAAAGAAACTAATAAAATAAATAAACTAGACTTGGCCTTACATGGCCGAAATATTTTATCCATGCAAATTTGCTAATAATAATATCTTAAGCTGCCCAAAATTAACAATAGCATTCTTGGCTAATTCTTGATGCATCTCTTCAATAAATGATTTAGTCAAATTTTCAAAATTGTTTTGAATCATTTTAGCTTATGCCCTTGTGATAGGTCCCATGGACATGCTACAATTCACATATGCTCTTCCAATGCTAAAATGTCCAATTGGCCATTCTAAGCACATATCAAAGCTTCTCTCACCTATCTTCCTTGTAAAAACTTTTATTTTTTCTCTCTCTTTGTCTTATCTCTCTCAACCACCCCTCACAAAGAGAACAACCTCCTACAATTCATAGCTTTCATTCTTCATCACTCACAAGAAGAAGAAGAAGAAGAAGAAGAAGGAGAGTCAAGCTATGTTGGCAATGCATCAAACTAATCCTCACGCATAAAGTCTTAGCTTATTCTATTTGATTTTTCATGTGTTTGTAGTTTATGTCCCAAGACATAGATGATTCTTTTTTTAGAATTTTTTAAGCAACAAAAAAAAATTAATAATGGCTCTATTACTTAGAAGTTGAGATTTGTTGTTTTTGTTGGAAACTGAAGTTAGAAAATTGTAAATGCATATTACAAAAAGTTGTAAATCAGTACACAAAAAAGTTATAAATGATGTTCATAAAACATGTAAATCAGTTCTGAAAAATTGTAAATCAATTGAGGACAAAGTTTTCTGTATATGATTTCAATTTTTATCCTAAACTTGTTTAGTATTTGTTATTAATTAGTTTACAATTTTTCAAAATTGGTTTACATATTTTATGAACATAGTTTACAATTTTTTACGAATTGATTTACAACTTTTCAGGATATGGTTTTACATTTTATCCCGAACCTATTTATTATTTGTCTTCGATTGGTTTATAATTTTTCATAATTGGTTTATATGTTTTATAAACTTGATTTATAACTTTTCGTAAACACGCATGTACAGCTATCTAACTTTAGTTTTCAACAATAATAGCGAATCTCAACTTCTAACAAAATTATTGTCAATTTGTTTTGTTGCTGAAAAATTCTAAAAAAAAAATATTTATCTTTTGAGACATAAATCATAAATACATGAAAAATTAAATGGAATGAGCTAACCCTTCATGCAGGAATATTAGTTTTATGTGAACTTGATTCTCCTTCTTCTTCTTCTTCTTCTTCTTTCTATGAGCGAAGATGAATGAGAACTGTAAGCTATGGAAAGTTGTTCTCTTTGCGAAGGGATGAGAGAGAGAAATGAGACAAAAAGAGAGAAAGAACGAAAGCTTTTAGAGAGAAAATTGGTAAGAGAAGTTTTTTATTTTTTCTCCTCTCATTTTATCCTTCAATAGTTCATACTCTTATTTAATGTGTCTTATGCATGAACCTCTCGGGCAAAATGCACGATCAAAGCCTTGCCAGCTAGCTTTATATTTAATATCAATTTGACATTTTCTTATCTTGCCCTTGGCCTTGGGTTCGTACCATTAATGCTTCAACAACACATTAAGTAACATTGTTATCCTTTGGCTCTACAGAATGGAGAATCCAAATCAAGTTGCCTTCCTAACCGCACGAAAAGTAACTCAAAAAGAAGGAAAAAAAAATTATTGAAATTCCGACATTACTCGATCGCTAGTATTTGGCAACAGCCCACGTTTTGCAAGAAAAACCAATCATTAATACGAAAAGTTTAATTTTAATAAATTATGGGGACACACAAGTTTTTTATTGCCAGTTAATTAGATATTATTAAATGTGAGAATTTTGAAGTATGAAAATGTTAGATATTAAGCACCTTTGCCAAAATTTCTTATCCAAAATAATGTGTAGTAATTTTTAGCTTGTACATGAATTAGTGGGTCATGATTTTATTCTATCAACAATATATATATATGGACATGTAACATTACATAAGATTATATTTTAACATAATACAATTAATTACATCTATAATTAAATGTTCTATCAATTTTATATATTGCTGCCTCTGTCCATTAATTACTGATACTTTGGAAAAATTAGTGCATTAAAAAAGCGTTGTACTTAGTTATAATTGAAGTTAAATATATTAATTTTTTAATGTATCTATTTATCCAAAGTGTTAGCTATTCTTAGATGAAGGGAGTTATACTAATGTATAAATTTTGAGATAACAGCGCATGCTTTTAATTGATAGACTAATTAATAATTCCTACATCATGATATGATAACTAATCTATTAAAAAATGAGTTGTTATTAATATAAAACCTTTTTATATAATTATCTAATTATATACTGTCACAATAATATAAATGTGTTTGATTCTCATACACTCACTCCAAAAGTTTTGCAGAATAAATTGATTTTATGACAATGTAAAAAAAAATTATATTATCAATAAATAAAAATAAAATTATTAAAAAATATACCTAACTCAAAATTTCACATTATTAATAAATGTGAAAAAGATTATAAACTTATAACGTGGATCATCAAATATTTGTACTTAAATTGCCATAAACCATATCAGCGGGTGCGCGTCTGTGTGCACTAGTGTTATCGTTAGCCTTCATCTTTAGATTTTAACTCTCCTTTCAAGCAGCTTCCAAAACAAAGCAATTAGTGGGGTTGAGTTCACATCCGTGCATGCGTCTGCCATCCACAAATACTAAACATTCTGCGAAAGACGACCATGATCCAAAACGACAAAACTCTAGGACCATGCTTGATAAGTTTCCATGACAACGGCCACGCATGGTGGAACCACCTTTTGCTCCTCCTCCTTCTCATCCAGACACCCACAACAGCAACATCTCAGCATCAAGAACCACCAGTGGAACCAATTAACAATAAATCCACGGTCGTCATCATGAGCATCGTGGCCGTTATGTTCCTAATCTCGGGCTTCCTCTCCCTCTATTCCCACCAATGTACAAGCCGTCGAACCCGGCTTCAGGCTAGGCTAGACCTCAACAGGGCCACCAGCGACCCACACTTGGGTCGCCGGTCGCACAGTGAGTCCCTTGGCCTGAACCAAGAGACCATCGACACCTTCCCCACTTTCCTGTATTCAAGCGTGAAGGGTTTCAAGATTGGCACGTGCGCTCTGGCATGCGCGGTGTGCTTGAGCGAGTTCCAAGACGAGGAGACGCTTCGCCTGATCCCAAAGTGCAGCCACGTTTTCCACCTGACTTGCATCGATGTCTGGCTGACATCTCACTCCACGTGCCCGGTTTGCCGCGCCAACCTCGTCCCTGGACAAGACGACGTCGTGTCACCGTCTCCTATGTTGTCCATTCAGATTCCGAATGATCAAGAGGAGGAGCAGCATTTAAACGAGGAACAAGAGAACACCGTTGTTGGGAGCAGTGGAGGTAGGGACCACAAGAGGGACAGCGAAAACGACGTCGAATCATCAAAAGATGATTTGCTTTGTAGGAGTCGCAAGGTGAACCATGTTATTGCCCCAACACGGTCGAGATCGACGGGGTTCTTGTGTTCGTTGTTGTTTCCACGGTCTAACTCAACGGATCACCCAGTGACGGTTCACGCTTGTGATGATGAAGAAAGGTTGACTCTGAGGTTACCCGATGAGGTTCGTATACAGCAGGTGCTGAAGAGCTATACGCTGAAACGTACCAAAAGTTGCGTGGGGTTTGCTAGAATGAGTTGTGGGACTAAGGGGTACAGGACGAGAAGCGTGGGTGGTGGAGTTGGGAGGAGCTATTTCCAGTACGAGAGGTTTGATGGTACGACGCCTTTTTTCGCCTGGAATTGGAATAGTTCCGCAAGACAATCATGCTCAGTGTTCGGGGGTAGCGTTGGATAACAATTTGGCGAGCGATCCTGTGATCTCGTGTCTTGGGTAGCTTAGTTATAACCTAGAACGGTGGAGAAGTGGATCATGCATTATCATTTCCGACTAGTTTACCTGATGATGATTATCGTAAAGTTATGTTTCGTGAAAGATAAACCTATTCCAGTTGGATAAGAAATCAATAAGAGATGTTACACAAACATAAATGTTACTTAAATACAAAAAAAGTTGGGTGCCTATTGAAATACTCATTTTAGAATAATTGAATGTGATGATGATCCCCATACACTTCATTTATTACATCACATCTAATAGTTTTTAAATGAGTGTCCCAATGAACACCTACTTTTTAGGTATTTAAATAACGCCACTCTTACACAAAGTGTTGTTACTGTATATATTATTCATGAAATAGTCTGGAAACACCACTTTAACTTTAGCTCATCCGTATTTGGTCCTGTTACTTTAAAAATATACAAAATGGTCCTTAAACTTTTTTATATGTGCATACTAGTGTAATATGCTACTGATTTTTTTTTTCGTGAAAAGTCTAAAAAAATTCTTTAATTTTCAATCTATCTACACTTTTATCCTATTATTTTTTAACAGATGAGGTTTTGTAATGAGATTATAGAGTTCACACATAATTTTTCTTCAAAAAATGAGCATTCGTTATCAAATTGTAGTAATTGCACATATCAATAGGTTTAAAGACTATTTTGCATGTTTTCAAATTAACAGGACTAAAGCGCAAATGAGCTAAAGTTGAAGGTGGGTCATTTAAGGGCTTCACTGGAGTCAGATCCCCACCATGTGCTGGTCATGACCTAAATCGAGTTATGACAAGAAAACACTAGCATCATTCTGATTGCTTCTAGTCTTTATATGGAAGCAAATGTTTCATCATAGTTGATGCCTTCTTCTTGATTATATCCTTAAACTACTAATCTTGCTTCATTTCTAACAACTTTCCCCCTTCATCAAGCTTTATTTTGAAGATCCATTTGGCTCCTATATGTAATACCTGGTGTACACGTGTTAGTAGACAAGTTCCATATAGCCCTGAGTTTCACTAAGTGTGGATCCTACACCTACTTGTAGGGCTATATGTGTAACACGACCCGACCTGGGCACGTGACCGGCACGTGAGAAGTTCCGTTCCCACGTAAGCCTTGGGACCTGCTGATTGTCTCTAAATGCATGCTCTATTCATAAAGTTTGTTTAAATTATTATATTTTCTTCAAATCAATCACATATTCTCTAAAATCTGAATAATTACCTCTGAAATCTTGTAACAAATCTGTCAAGTTTAACTCTAGAAATCTTTTTTCTCTATATAAATCAACATACACTTATCTGATTGTCCAAGTCCTTATATACAAAACAAATGTGACTATAATATGCCAAATGCAAATTACAACATGCTTTAGGTCCGGGATCCTGCATGCATCTACACTGGAGCACACTCAACCCATGAACATCATGCTCACCTCTGGAGTCGATAACTGGGAGATACCCTCAGGAACTATAATATCTGTAAAAATAGGAGAAGAGTAGAGGGGTGAGTTTTATAACCAAAACTTAGTAAGTGAGCTTTCATCTGAAACCCCCTTCATGGGACATCCAAGAACAATATGGAAAACCATAATAATAATAATAATAATAATAATAATCAAGTATTTACATAACTAAATAAAACATATGCATATATATAGATACTAATCATAATTCTCCAAACTCAAATCAATTTCCTCTAATTACTTTTCACATCTAAAACCATATTAGCTTTCGTGTAATAACTACTAAAGGAATAATAATCTCTTTCTCTGTTCCTATCTTTATCTCTGTTCCGCTTATTCTCTATCTCTATTCTATTTCGTTCTCTATCTCTGTGTCGTTTCGTGAGTGCTCAGTTTCTCCTGAATCAAGTCCCTCGTGGACTAGTGTTTAATGGTCTCACGTAGTTTCATAGTTTCTCGTAAGCTGTGTCCCTCGTGGACTAAGTCTCTAAATTGCCCCTCGTGGGCTAAGTTTTATGGTTTCTCGTTGTTTGATGGTTTCTGTGTAAATTTGTCCCTCGTGAGCCTTTTTCTCTTGTGAGCTCTATATCTATCTGATTCTAACAGTTTGACCTTAGCATAACTGCGATTATAAAATCATGTCTAATGAATCACCAACTTAAAGGCACTATGATTTCAAGCCATAGAATATGTAGTTGGCAGTTGTTATGAGTTCATAACTCTAACAATCTGACTTTAGCATAACTATGGCTATGAAATCATGCCTAAGGGGTTACCCTTTTTACAGACATTCATGATTTTATATATCCTCATAATATATATGTAGCTGTCAACTGCTCTAAATCTCATAAAGATTCAAGCTCTAAAACTGTTTTTGTTAAATTTTCTAAAACATTTCTCAATCTCTAAGCTTTTCATAATCTAGAAATCTCAATATCACATTTCAAACAACCAAGTTCACAATCACAATTCCATCTTCTTCTCTAAATATCTCTTCTAGGTTTATAACTATATCATCTACATAAACTAATTCCATAATCAATCCACACATTCATAAAAGTCTTTAACCACACACATACATACACACACACACACACATATATATATCATCACTTCTATCTAAAACTAGTTCAACAATAATAGTCCCATGAGTTCTCTCAAAAACAAGTTTCATGCTCTAAAATCCATAATTCTAAACATATAAATCAACAATAAACTTCAAATCCTTATACCGTATTTCTCTAAAATTGAGCAATAAATCATATATTCATGAAAATAACTCTAATACAGAATATATAGATTACAAGTGTGAACCCACTCACTTGGAGGAGTGAACAGTGAGGAACTAACAACAACAGCATACTAGGAAGTAGAATTGATAGCAAAATCTGATATAGAAGTCATAGAACGCTAAATCACTATCTAAAAACTTTGAATATTCAAGAATCCATCTCTAATAAGGTAAAAAACCTCTCCCCCATGAGAAGTTTAGAAAATCACCCCAATAACCTAGAGAAAAGAGAGAAAGGAGAGTAAAACTAAGAGAATAACGTACTTTAAAGCCTTAGGAGAGAGAGATTGGAGCTAGAATTGAGAGAAATAGAGTTTGAAAGGTGTAAAATGGTGGGAGAACCCAGTTTGGGGGTGAAAGTTGTGTTTCTCTATAAAGGGAAAGGGTGTAGAAATGTATGGAATGGTTTGGAAGCCGAAATGGGGGGTTTTTATCACTCTGATGACGGCCTGGGCGGTTTCCAATGAAGTTCCTACACCGACTTACTTCTTAATGACCGCCTAGGACCCGAAATTTGTTTTTTTAAACCTAGGATATTACAATATGATCTATTCAAATTCTTGGGACTAAAAATCCTGGTAATTGCTCGCCAAAGGAAAATAAATTAAAGTATGGTTTTTAATGAATTTTAGGAAACATTTGGACGATTCGTTTTTATCCCACAAGTTTAGAAAATCGTAAGAATTCCTGAATTTGAACTAGAACTCAAAATTGGGATTTTGATTCATTGGGATTTCAATTTTTTAATATTTTATTTGAATCCAAATGGGGGAAATTTCCTTATTTACATTTATGTTTTAAAGTTAATGGAGAATAAAATAAATAAGGACGTTAACTTATGTAAATAAGTGAGTATTGAGATAATCCTACACCAAGATGACAGAGAAAATGCAGAAGTTGGGAATTAATGTCATTTCTATAGCAGTCTAGGACCGATATACAGTGGTCATAGGGGGTGGTTTCATGTTTCAATGCTCTAAGGAGCGCTATTGTGATCACAAGTGCACAGTATACAGAAAGCAACGAGCCCTAACCACTATAGCACGGCTCCCCTGGAGTGCGAACAGTGTGAAAAAACATCGTTTCACTTACTAATACCCCCCAACTTTTATAAAACCTTCCTCCATTTCGAACTAGAACCCTTCCTCCACCTCCATTTTCCTTTTTCGCTTAATGTCACCCAAATCCATCATCCCCAATCATCAAGGTGAGTATATGTTGTAAGATTTTGTCTCCGTTTTCACCATTCTTTCACATTCTTGATATGAGTACCATTATTTCTCTCATTATTATCAAATGGGGTGCTCCCCCAATGTTGTTAGTGTATGTTTAGAGCAATCTAGAGCTTTCCATAGGTTGTTTATGAGTTTGTTGTTTTAATGGCAAACATTGGTGTGATCCATCCTCTCCGGAGTTGTGGTGTTGGTGCTTCACAGTTTATCCCTCCAGGTGAGTGGGTTTGATCTCATGGCCTTATTTTGGTCATTCTAAAATTAATTCCTAGTATTATGAAATATACAGAGAATTTATATTTGAGTTTTCACATGAACCAAAGATTTATATGTAATTTCACAAGGATTAAGGAATGTTTGAAAGCTTGGCATGAAAATCTATGTTTAGCAAGTGCATGGGACCATATTTGAAATATAACAATACTATTATATGATTTATTTATGATTTTTTTTAATTGGTTTACCTTATGAGAATTTGTCATGGCTATTGAAATAAGAAGAAAGCTTTAAGTTATTTCTGAGAATATGAAGTACGTTGGATTTAGAATTTTAAAACTCCTTTTTTTTTTATTTCAGCATGTTTTAGATAGGAATTACTGAGAGAAACAGAACTGTGAGTTAATGACAGTTGTTTCATTAACCTTGGTATACCAAGGCCCGCCAGGGGCAGCATATATTTATCTAGATCAGTCTGCTAGGGATGCGGTTCATCGGGGGCCGTTAAGATCTCTTTTAGATAGGGGCTTTAATTTGCTAGGGACTGAGCACCTCCTTATGGTGACTGATAGTTTGTTTTCTTTGTATTTCTTGAGAAAAATAAGAAAAAAGATTTATGTGTTTACTGCAAATTTTATGATTTAGTAGTTATTATACAATTGATATAGAAATTATTTATGAGATTGCATTATTACTTACATAGTATTCCTTCTTGTCCCATGTATTGTTATGAATAAGGATCCACTCACTAAGTTTTGTAATAAAACTCACCCCTCTTTTATTCCTTTTCTCACAGATTTAGGTGTAGCTCAGGATCCTCCTCTTCCTCCCCTTTAGCGGTAGTCTTTCTTAGTTGGTGAGCTTCACATTGCCATAAAGTATTTTGGATTCTTTTGTAGAGTGCTCCAGTGATATGACGAGCAAGATCCCGGATACATGCATAGATTTATGTTCATGTTTAGCATTTTGCACACCATGATGCTTTGGTATTAAAATGATTTAGCATTCATGGTTTATTTTGTAAATGAGCAACTCAGTTTGAATTATATCATAGTTACAATTTCAGATTTTGTTTATGAAAAAGGAATTATTTAGGTTTATTATAAGTTTAATATGAGATTTGATTTACGATTTAAAGTAGATTTTATGAATAAAATATACATATAGTATAGCAAAGCGATTATGAAGCTTACATGCAAACGGGAATCCTTACATGCTGGCCACGATCCAAAGCGAGTCGTGACATATAAATTGTCCCTTGGGTAGAGGTACCAAATTCCAGACTTTGCTCTCATAGAATTGATTTAACTCTTCTTTCATGGTCTTAACCCAACTATCATGTTTGAGTGCCTTATCAATTCATTCTAGATTAATTTTAGAGATCAAAGCGATCTTTGCTTCTTTTTCTGAATGAATATCTGGTCTTCATATGCTTCCCTATCAGATGCTTCACTGATGATCGTATGTTTTGATGTATACTTTAAATCTCTTGCACTAGCGTACCTTTTTCAAAGGTTTGTTGCCTCGGGAGCATCATCATGGTCATCAAAAACTTTTGTTGTGGTCTTCTGAAGATCATTTGGGATGTTTGGAGCTTCACTGAGCATGGGATCTTCAAGACATTCTACAAAATATCTGATATCCTTATTGAAGTCCATCTTCTTTAATTTTCATTGAAATTGATGTGAATGGTTTCTTCAACCACATTTATTTTCTTCACTAAGTATAGCAACCTCCGCCATTGTCAGCACTACCAAGAAGCTATATCACGATCTCTGCCAGGAACTGTTGCCAACCACCACATCACCGCATCATGGCAACAACATTCGCGCTTTGCATTGCCGAAACCATCGCGCATTGGCCTCCGTTCAACAACTAATTAGTGAGCTTTCCTCTTTTGTGAAATCCCTAATTTATTCATGAAGTTTCAAACTAGTTTATGTTTCTTTTCTTATTATTTGTTTATTGTTTTTTTTTTTTGGGTCAAGGGGAGGATGGGCAACCAACTAGCCCTGCTAGTGGCGTCGACCTCGGTGCACTTACAATACAAGAGGCATTTGCCTTATGACCATTTGTGCTGGCCCCCAAGTGCTTGTTTATTGTTATTATTATTATTTTTTCCATTTTGATGGTTGGGTTTGTCTTGGGCTGATAGTTGGTTTTGGGTTTATTTGAAATTTATTTGGGCTAGATATCCCATTCTATTACTGGACTTCTTGGGCAATGGATCTTGCTTATTTGTCAAAAAAAAAAACTCATGGATCTAGATATAGTTATAAGTAAAAAGAAATAATCTAGGTCTTTGTCTTATATATTTATATACAAAGAAAAACAAGGTAGAATTAGTTGAGCTATAATTGCTTGTTAATTCTATGGTCTGAAATATCTTAGTTGCGACAGCTTGACGTTCTAAAACCTTTTTAAATAAAGTTAATCAACCAACCAATGTTTTATACAGAACTACATGACATTGAGTTCCTAGTTGCACTATGGGATACATAGGAGCAGACATCCCTATCAAGTCAAAACTAATCTTTAATAACTTTTTGTCTTATTTGTAAATACTTATATGAGAGATTTTATTTTTATTATATTTATTTTGAACTACCCATCAAATTATTGAATATTTTATTTCAAATAAAGATGTTAACTTAGCTGTGACGGCTTGTTAATTTAATATTTTGGACATCTAAGTTGTGACAGCTTGATGTTCCAAAAATTTCTTTTCGGGAAAGAAGTTTGTTTTCTTTGTTTTTTGGTAATTTTTTTTGTAATAAAAAATGATAAAATAAATATTTCAAAAGATAATTGATAATTAGCACAATCAATTAAGGTAATCGTAGCAATGCGGATGAATCAGGAATAAAAAATAAGTTTTTTAAATAAAATGATTTTTGTATTTTTTTCAATTTAAATAAAATTTAATGAAGACTCCATTTTTAATCTCTTTTTTTCGTCGTCCCCTTAAGATTTTGGTTGTGACAGTCAATGTATATTTGGATTATCTATATAAATATTTATGTGCGTGTGCATATGACTATAAGCCATAAGTTCCGGGGCTAGTTGTGAACCTTTGATAATCCATGTATTGATTTCTGTAATCAATCACGATAAATCCACCACGGGAGATGCAAGAAAAATGCGTAAAGACAAACATATGACAAACACGTTCTTTACAGCAAAAATTCCAAGTTAACTCGAAACAGTAAAACAAAATAATAGAATGGTCTAAACACCAATAAGTCCAGTTTTCCCCACCATAAGATCAGATGGCAATGTAAATAGAAAGTTGGGCTTGCTGTCAACTGATTCATAATCATTTGCAGTTGGCTTATAAAAAAATAATAATAATTTGTGGTTGGTTTAATTTATCGGGGAAAAAAATCATCATTTGTGGCTGTCTATCAAGAAAGGAGAAAAGTGATATTATATTTCATTTATAGTTTAAGATTTCAATTTTTAACTGAAATATCGTAGAAACAAAAAAGAAAACAATAATCATATACAAAATTTAAATATTACACTCTCAAGGGTTTTCAACCAAATAAAAAAAATATGGGAAAAAAAAACTCACAAGGATTTCTCCAATATCGAGAATATTGATATACTTTAATTATTTGTAATTGAGAATGAGTCATATATCTACTAATCTAAATTGTTAATATCTAATAATAATTTATAAAATAAATAATTAATCAAAATAATTAGAGACGATAGGATACCAATACCCTATGGATAATGAAGAAAAACTCTAAACTCATAAATAAAAATATATAATCATTCTTTTCTTTTGTTACCAAAAAAAATGTTTAGAGTTAGATGAACTTAAGGATTTAAAGATTATTAACTATGTAACTGAATAATCTTCAGATGTATTCTATTGATATTGGAAAATGAATATATACCTGGGAAAAGTGAATTGGAACTAAACCGGTAACAACTAATCATTTACAATTAACTTCCTGTAACTAACTTAGAGTAGGCGTTATTAATTAAGTAACAAACTAACTACTTACTAGAGTATCATAATTGAATAACAGAAGCATTAATTCTAATACCCCTCTCAAGTTAGGTGATATATAACTATGACACCTAACTTGGAACTAAGAGAGTGAAATCTAGTTTCAACCAACTAGTGTTTAGTTTTGAGGTGAGTGAGCTTTAGAATGACTTGGTTGACCTTCTCTCTAATGAAATGGTAGTCTATTTCAATGTGTTTGGATCTTTCATGGAATGTTGGGTTGGTGGATAAATAGATTGCTGATTGATTTTCGCAGAACACAATTGCTGGACCAGGATCAATTTCAAATTCTTTGAGGATGGAAGAAGTCCAAGTTATTTCACTTGATACTGCTAACAATGATCTATATTCAGCCTTTGCAGATGATTTAATTTGCTGACAGTTGTTTGTTTCTTAGTTTTCCAAGAGATGAGAGAATTTCCAAGGTATATTAGGAAGCCAGTGGTGGATCTTCTTGTATCTAAGCAACTACCCCAATCTGCATCAGCAAAGGCATGGATGTTAAGACCAGATTGAGCTGAAAATAAAATACCCTTGCCTAGATTTGATTTGATGTATCTCAAAAGTGTTGAAGGGCTTGCTCATGAGGAATACGAGGATCAGACATGAATTGACTCAATTTTGTGATAGCAAAATTGATGTCTAGTCTTGAAATTGTCAAGTACATTAATCTTCCAGTCATTCTTCTATAGAGTGATGGATCTGCCACAGGTTCTCCTATCAGTGTTTGTAGTTTTTGACCCAGATCCATGGGAGCTGAGGCAGGTTTTGTATTCATAAAACCTGTATCTTCAAGAAGAGATAAAGCATATTTTCTTTGTGACAAGCAAATTCCTGTGTCAAATTTTGCAATTTCTAATCCCAAAATATATTTCAGGTCTCTAAGAATTTTTAGTTTAAAAAGAGACTCCAATTTATTTTGAACAATTGTGATTTTTGTAGGGTTTGTCCTAAAATTATGATGTCGTCAACATAGACTAAGAGAAAAATAATGGAATTTCCAGAACCAATGTGGAATAAAGAGTAATCCAATTTTGATTGTAAAAATCCTTGTTCAAGTAAGGCTGGAGAAAATTTTTGAAACCATTGCCTTGATGCTTGTTTTAGACCATATAATGATTTATTTAGCTTGCATACTTGGTTTTTGAATTGTTTAGGATGATCTAAAGGTAACTCCATATATACTTATTCAAATAAATCTCCATTTAAGAAGGCATTGTTGATGTCTAGTTGAAGAAATCTCCACTTTTTCATTGCTGCAATCGATAGTAGAATCCTAACAGTTGTAATCTTGGCTACTGATGAGAATGTATCAATAAAGTCAATCCCAGTTTGTTGAGTGTAGCCTTTTGCCACTAGCCTAGCTTTATATCTATCTATTTCACCATTAGCTTTGTATTTAACCTTGTATATCCATCGACAACCTATTGTATGTTTTCCTTCTGGTAAATCAACAATAGTCCAAGTATTATTAGCTTCTAGAGCTTTTAGTTCTTCAGTCATAGCTTGTCTCCAAGCATAATCTTTTATAGCTTGATGATAAAATTGATCTTCAAGTATAGATGATATTTAGAGGATGAATTCCTTGTAGGAAGGATTTAGTTTATTATATGAAATGTGATTAGAAATTGGGTATGCTGCTTATGGTGTAGTTGTGTGATAATAGTGTTATTGGCTAAGATGAGATGGAGGATTGGAAGGTCTTGTGGATCTTCTAAGATTATGATTGCTGTTAGATGAGTTATTGGCATAAATTTGATGTTGGCTGAATGTTTTGTGTTGATATATTTGTTGTTGTCATGGTGTCAGGTTCACAATTGTTATTCTGTTGTAGGTTTAAAGGAATGGCAGTAGGTTCAACAAGAGGTTGGATGAAAAGATCATTGGCAAGTAGAGGTAATACTACGGAGTTGCTCGAATTTGTTTGAGGTGTAGGATTATTTGTTGTTGCAAAGGGAAAAATATCTTTGAAAAATTTTACATCTTTAGAAATAAAGATTTTATGTGTTTGCGTATCTAGTAGCTTATACCCTTTGTATCTAGTAGGATAGAAAGATAGCTAGTACAGCTCTTGGTTCAAATTTTGTTCTTCCTGCAAGTAAAGAGGAAGCATAACATAGGCATCCAAAGACTCTTAAACCAGTGTAGTCAGGTAATTTGCCAAAGAGAATTTGATATGGTGCCTGAAATTTTAGGACAGCTACTAGAATTCTGTTAATGAGAAAAGTTGCAGTATTTATCCATTCTCCCTAGAAACTAATGGGAATTTTTTATTGAAAGAGTAATGATCTTGCAACATTAAGGAGGTGTTGGTGTTTTCTCTCCATAATTGAGTTTTGCTCAGGTCTTTGTACATAGGAGAATTGATGTACAATGCCATTGTCTATGCAAAATTTATTTATAGCAAGTTCCTTATCATTATCAGATCTTACTTGTTTGATGGTTTTTCCAAATTGAGTTTTGATGAGTTTGATGAGGTTAATTAAAATACTGGAAACATCAGATTTGTGTTTTAGCAAGTCCATGTAAATCTACTGCAATCATCTACAATGGTTAAGAAGCAAAGCATTCCATTATAAGTGGTAGTATTATATGGTCCCCATACATCACAATGAATGAGGTCAAAGGTTTCTTTTGAGAGATTGGTATTTGACACAAAGGATAGTCTTCTCATTTTGGCTAAAGGACAAACATTACAATGAGGCATGCCATGTAAAGACTTATTCAAAGGAAGGTTACTACTTAGTTTTTGTAAAGTGTCATTTGATATGTGTACTAATCAATGGTGCCAAGTGTGAGATAAAACATTATTTACAATAGTAGTATCAGTAGAAGAATTCAAAATAGCAACAACAATATTAGTACAAGGATTCAAAATAGAATTATATTGTGTACTATTGAGTTTACTTGGGTGTAAGGTGTATAGACCATGTGAGAGATCACCCTGTCCAATCACCCTCAAAGAGTGTATGTCATGTATAATGAAAGATTTAGCAAAAAAATATACAGCATGTATTGAGTCTTTAAGAAAGGTAGATATAGATATCAGATTTACTTTGAATGTAGGAATGAACAAGACATTATGCAGAGTTATATTGGATGAAATGTTGACAATGCTAGTATATTTAGCAGCAACATGTGAATTATTTGGTAATGCAACATGGAAAATTTGAAGTTCGTGAAATTGACAGTAAAATGCTGGAGAAGATGTAACATGTGAGGTTGCTCTAGTGTCTAGAATCCAAGAGGATGTGTCTGGATTGGTGTTAGAAGGTGTAATAGAAAGGATTATACCTGCTAGATTTGATGAATTATTAGGTGTGTTTGTCTTATTTTGATTTTGGTGAATCTATAAAAGACTCAAAAGTTGTTGCACTTGAGCACTAGTGAGTGAAGGATTTGTAGATGAATTTTTAGTGACAACATTATTAATTTATAGTGTAGCAACATGATGAACTTGAGCTTTATTTTTGCCTTTTTCATAACTAGGGGGACATCCTATGATTTCCCAACATTTGTCTCGTGTATGACCAAGAAGGTTGCAGTGTGAACATAAAGGATGATTCTTTTTTGTGTTTTTTGTTCTTTGGATCATAAGGTTTTGTTCCAATGTCATTCTTGATAGCAAAGGCAACTTGTGTGACGGGTGGAAGTGCAGAAACTTCCTTTTGTTTCTTTTCTTGCAAGACAAGAGAAAAGACCTTGCTTATGGGTGGAATAGGATCCATTGCACAAATTTGTCCATGAATTGCAGAGAATGACTCATTTAAACCCATTAAGAATGTAACAACATACTCAATTTGTAAGAAATCTTGCAGTGGTTTGATTCCTCCACAGGTACAAAAAGAATTTGGTTGAAGAGGACAACTTTTCCCAAATCACTCTAATTTTGGTAAAGTATTGGTTGATAGAAAGTGAGCATTGAGTTTGGCTTACCAATGCTTTCTTCAGTTGGAAGAGACGAGGACCATTTGATTGTCCATAACAATCTTTTAGATCTTACCATAAGTGGTTGCTGAATCAGCATAGAGAACACTCTCAGCAATTTCTTTGGACAGTGAATTCAGAATCCATGATGAAACAACATCGTTGTTACACTCTTAAGAAGAGATCTTTTCTGGATCATCAACAGGTTTGGGGAATGATCCATCAATGTAGCAAAGTTTTCTTTTGCCGTTGAGAGCCATCCTCATAGATTGAGACCATGCATTGTAATTTGTTTCAGTGAGATGCTAAGACACTAAAATGAGACTAGGATGGTCTGAAGCATGAAGGAAGAAGGGATCACAATAGCCTAGTTCTCGTGCCATTGAAATGAGCAAGACTGAGCAAGAACTAACCAAGAACAATGTAAACTAAGCAAGAAAAAAGATGAGGAAGACAGAGGCGGAAGTACTGGTTTCAAACTAATACCATATTAACTATGTAACTAAATAATCTTCAGATGTATTCTATTGATACTAGAAAGTGAATATATACATAAGGAAAAGTGAACTAGAACTAAACCGGTAACAACTAATCATTTACAATTAACTTCCTGTAACTAACTTAGAGTAGGCATTATTAATTAAGTAACAAACTAACTACTTACTGAAGTATCATAATTGAATAACAGAATTGCATTAATTCTAATAAAGATATAATCATATTTTTTAGGAAGATAAACCTATTTGAAACTTTAATCACATATAAATCATTTTTTGTTCTTATTACAATGAAGCTAGCATAAAAGCTTTATCTGTGATGCTTTGTGTTGGTCCTTTAAATAAACAACATATACCTATTTCCTTTGTCTTGGAATTAGAACGGGATTATAGTTGGGTAATTATCTTAATGAGTAAAGGTGCATTTTGTGGTGTGCCTTGAAAAGTTGAGTGGATCATGCAACATGTCCATCGGATGGACAAAGAGTGATAGTGCAGTGATACACTGATAAGAGGCATTTATGCCACTTATCTTACTTCTAATTCTTAGCTTTTTACATGAGTTTTTCTATATTATTCATGTGATTAATTAGATATTTGATTTATTCCTCATTGTGTACTTCTGATAGAACTATTGGCTTTTGCATTGATTTTGGGAATAATTTGTAATTACAAGCTATTGTGTTTAACTTGTCTCTTTGAGTATGGTTTTATGCACAGGAGCTTTGGATCAAGTGCAAAATGTCAAGAACAAGGGATCAGATTGAGAGGAAAAAGGATGTTTTGGAAAACTCAAGAAGTCTTCTATAACTTTTATGTTTAGCTCAAAACCCAGTTTTAAGAGTATCTTGGTGAAAATCAAGTTGCAAGATTAAAGGTTGCTAATGTTCTGATGCTGTCAAACTTGACCTCCAGTCAGTATTTTTGCAATATCTGGAGCTACAGATCTCCGATTGAGGTGATTTTGGTGGCTTTGGAAAGCTTATTCAAAGGGCTATAATCACTATTTCTGGTGTCAAGGGCAAATTCTATTGTGTCTAGCGCTGCAGCGCTCAACAGCACTCGGAAAATTGACTGTTATCAGCATTGCTCATTGGTGAGCGCCGTAGTGTTGAGAGCGCTGCAGCGCTCATGTGATGATGCAGAAGACCTTATTTTACCTGTTTTTGGGCCCACTTTGGCCTATTTTTAGAAGGAAATATATATAGAAATGTTACAGACTTTTACCCTAGTTTTTAGTTTTGGAGTTTCAGTGTGGAGAATTCTCTCTCTCTCTCTACATCTCTCTCCATCTTCTCTCTCCATCTTCTTTTTCTCTATTTTTCTCTCTCTTAGGATTTCATTAGTGAAGGTGATTTGTCTTAGAGATCGTGGCGATGATCATTGCTATTATTTCCAGGTTCTTTTATCTTTATTGTTGTAATCCTCCAGAGATGGAGGAGTAGATTTCTTTACTAGTGTAAAGGTTTCCACATGGATTGGGATGATGTTTGAGACCTCTTTTGATATTAAATGCATTGGTTTTCTTAATGTTCTGCAGTTTCTATTCCTATAATTATTGTGGTGATTGCTATAATCTTTATTGGGATAACTAAATTGGCGATCGTCGTTTAGGGAAACCCTTTGGGTATAAATTGATAGATCTATTGGTTTATGTTTGAGGGAGAATATTAGAATTAACTTTCCGATTGGCAGTTAGGCTATAGCAATTGGTTCATTAAATTGATGTGATTTCTAAATAAATTGGCGATTGTCGTTTATTAGTAATTTGCATTGATTAAATTCTAGAGGTCGATTGAACACTAGTAGAATTGCCAGTGATTTGTTACTAATAGCCACCAATGGATTTAATATTTGGTCAATGATAATTAATTTCCAATCCTAGGAATACCTTGCACTAGTGCTTTCTTTATTGTTGATATTACCTTGTTGCTATTATCTTTTAATTTAAATTGCTTTAATCATAATTCTTCAAAACCCCTAATTTCTAATTGACTAGCAACACTTCCTTGTGAGACGACGTGAGTTGTGCCCCTTTACTACATTTTTTGTGCAACTTAGCACTTTATAAATTTTAATTTGTTGTGAGTCACGACAGCTCGCATCATACACCCACCATGTATCAACCACACTAAATTTTTCACTTTCTTTCCAAAACACATGCAGCGACTTTCTTTTTCATTTTTAAGACTTCTAAATATTTTTTTTGGCTCCACACCCTTGGTCCTTAGAAATTAAAAAGAAAAAACCCTCTTCTACTTCTCACGAACAAACATATGTTTATAGCAAAACAATGACAGAAGTGGGGGTTTGATAAGGGGCATTTATGCCACTTATCTTGCTACCAAACCTTAGCTTTTTACATGAGTTTTATTGAGTTATGGATGCAATTAATAAGGATTTTGATTTATTCTTCATTGTATGATTTTAATAGAATTGTTGGCTTTTACATTGATTTTGGAAATAATTTGTAATTACATCATGTTGCATATGATGATTTGTCTCTTTAAGTATGGTTTTGTGCACAAGACCTTTGGACTCACTTTAGGCTGCACACTTTAGGTTGCTATTATTCTCTCTCTACATCTTCTTATTAGAGATTGTGACAAAGATTGTTACTATTATTTTCAGGTTCTCTTTTATATTCATTGTTGTAATCCTCCAGAGATGGAGGAGTAGATCTTCTTACTAGTGTAGGGATTTCCAAATGGATTGAGATGACTTTTGAGACTCTTTGTTTATTTGAATGTATTAGTTCTCTCATTATTCTTCAGTTTTTATTCTTATAATTACTGTGGCGATTGCTATAATTTTTATTGGAACTACATTTGCGATTGTTGTTTAGGAAAATGCAATACCCTGATTTTAAATTAAAATGTTAGATTTTTTTTTTCAAACTAAGAAAGGTGTTAGTTACCATCATCTGTCATTTCAGGTCCTGAATTTTACTAAGTTTGGACCCTACACGTCATTGGAGGGCTAATGATAAAGTCATATTTTTTTGGATCAAAAGTCCTGGTAATTGTTCCTTAGAGAAGAATAAGTTAAAGAGTGATTTTTAATGAATTTTATGAAACATTTAAACACCTCGTTTCTAGCCTACAAGTTTATAAAATCGTAAGAATTTTTGAATTTGAACTAAAATCCAAAATTTGGATTTTGATTTGTTGGCATTTTGATTTTTTTATATTTTTTTGAATCCAAATGGGTGGTATTCTCTTATTTACATTTTTGTTTTAAAGTTAATGGAGAGTAAAATAAATGTGGGCGTTAACTTAAAATTAAGTGAGACCTCCTCAGCAATCATATGACCACCCAGGAGATTAGCAGAGACTAAGGCGGTGTAGTAGTAGGAGTAGGGCTGCCTCAATGGTCATTTACCGCCTAGGCGGTCAATAGTTCATTAAAATGCTATTTTGGTGTCCAGAATCTTCACATACCCAAACACACCCCACAATTCCCCTAAACACAAAACCCTCACCTCTCTACCCCTTTCTCACCCCCTTTTTCTCAATTCTAACTCCAATCTTTCATTCTAAGGCTTTAAGGTATGTTGTTCTGTTGGTTTTGCTCTCTTTTCTCCATTTCCTTCTTGTTATTAGAGTGATTCTCTATGCTTCTCAAGGGAAAGAAGTTTTCTACCTTGTTAGAGATGGGTTTTGAGTATTTAGAGGTTTTAGAGGTTGATTTAGAGTTTTATTGCTTCTATATTAGATATTGCTGTCAATTTTGCTTCCTATTATGCTATTGGAGTTAGTTCTTCATTATTCACCCCTCTAGGTGAGTGGGTTTGCACTTGTGATCTCTATGTTCTGCATTAGAGTTATTTTCATAAAAATACGATTTATTATTTGATTTTAGAAATCACTGTGAAAGGATTTGAAGTTTACTATTGGATTATATTTTTTGAACTGTTGATTTTAGAGCATGAAATATGCTTTTGATAAAACTCATAGGCCCATATATGTTTCTTATATTGATTTTATGTAGAATTGATTATATATGTAACTATTAAAGACTTTTATGATTGTTTCAACAGATTCTGAATTTGGTTTATGTATATGATATAGCTTAGTAAACAGATATGATGTTCACAGAAGATAATAGAATTGTGATTGTAAACTTTACTATTTCAAAACATGATATTGAGATTTCTAGTTTTAAAAAGCTTGATGGTTTGAATTATGCTTTAGATGATTAATCAAAATGTTTTATAGCTTGAATCTTCATGAGATTCAGAACAGTTGATGGCTACATACTCTGTGGAGGTATAAAATTGCATATGCCTACAAAGGGTGATCCCTTAGGCATGATTTCAGAGCCATGGTTATGCTAAAGTCAGATTGTTAGAGTTGTACACTCATAACAATTGCTAGCTACATATTCTATGACTTTTGAAATCACAATGTCTACAAAGGGTGATCCCTTAAGCATGATTTCATAGCCACAGTTATGCTAAAGTCAGACTGTTAGAATTAGATAGATTCAGAGCTCATAGAGAACTAAAAGATTTTAAGGTTTTCAGATTTATATGGATTTATTTAATTAGTTTAGACAGTAGCTATAGAGAAACAACCAACAAGTTAACGGCTGGTATTAATCGTTAACTTTGGTACCAAGGCCCATGAAGGGTAATTTATTCAAAAAATAAGTCAGTCCACGAGGAATCATTAAAACATTAGTTAAGGGCTCATGTTCACGAGAAACTGGGCACCCATATATCAGAACAGAAATTATTGTTTCTCTAGTAATTACTACACTATGAGCTCCTGATTTCAGGTATGAAAGTGGATTAAGGTTATTGTTGAGTTTTAAAATGATGATTTGATATATATATATATATATATATATCTGTGTGTGTGTGTGTACACTCAATTATATAAGACCTTTGAATATTATTACTATTATTATGACTTTTATGCATTGCTTCCTTGGTGTCCCATGAAATAGGGTTTCAGGTGAGGGCTCGCTTACTAATTTTTTCCACAAAACTCACCCCTCTCTTCTTTCCTCTATTTACATATATAGAAGTGACCGTGAGTCCTTCCCAGCCACCATTGTCCCAACAACAGTAGAGTTTCAGTGGTGAGTTTCACTTGAGTGAAGTGTTTATAGTTTTGTCTAGAGTGCTCTAATATAAGTGCAGGTAGGATCCGGACAATAGAGCATGTTTATATTTTTGCATATTATAATACTATTTTGGTTTGTATCAAATAGTTTAGCACTTATGAATATTTCAAATCAGAGCAACTTTATATATATATATGTGTGTGTGTGTGTGTGTGTGTGTGTTTTGTATTATGATTCTCAGACTATAGAGCTTCAATTATTAAATTTCAATATAGACTAGTATGATTTAATAAACTGGTAATTTATAGAAAATGAAATTTTGTTTCAAATGATTCGTAAATAACTATGCATATAGAGCATCGTAGATCATGACGCTTACATGGGAACGGAGTCTCTAACGTGTTGGTCACATACCCAAATTGATAGATTTATTGTTTATGTTTGAAGGAGAACAATATAATTAATTTTCTAATTGGCAGCTAGGCTATAACAATTACTACCTTAAATCACTATAAATTGAGATCTCGTTTATTGGTTATTTTCATTGGTCAAATTCTAGGCAGCGATTGATCAGCAGTAGAATTGCTAGTAATTAGTTACTAATAACCACTAATGGATTTAATTTTTAGTCAATAATAATTAATTTCAATCCTAGAAATATCATGCACTAGTGTCATCTTCAATGTTGCTATTATCTCATTGATATTATCTTTTAATTTCAATTGTTTTAATTTTATTTTTCAAAACCCCCAATTTTTTCAACTAAGTGTTAAAGCCTCTTTGAGAGAAAATCTAGATTGTGCCTTTTACTATTTTTTGGTGTAACTTAATATTAAAATAAATTTCTAATTCAAGGAGATAGGTGACAACTTCCGTTCAGTGTAGGGACAGAATGGTGATGGCGATCGCCACCCCAATCAACAACTTGGACATGATTGTGACAATGTCCGAGGGACAAATCCATCATCCTTTGGAAGCTCAACAAGCAGGACAAAGCCTGCGGCGTCCTCCATCACTGCCTCACCGGCCACTCCCACTCTGTCCAAGAAGTCGTCCTCTCCTCCAACAGTCAGTTTCTGATGATGCACAAGTACTAGCACCCACCCACGACTATTGGATTTCAACTTTTGCCACCTAAAAATTCTTGACTGCTGACTAGCCATTGCAGCAAAATCTAAGAAACTTCCGTCAAATTCTATTGCCCTTTATATATGCCTAACATTTGCTTCAAATCGCTCATCCAGTCATGAGAGTTCACAATTTTCCGCCGAAGTAGCTACTGCCTCCACCCTCTAAGAGAAAAGGACCTATATCTAGGCTTGGATACCCATAAAAAATAAGTAACAAATCTTCAACTAAAATATTCGATGTTTAAATTTTACACATCACAGCTGCTTAAACCATATCTTAATTTATTTTCAACAACCGTTCACTTAGTCAGTGGTGGCCCCGCTAAGCCTACGCGTTTCCATGTTATTTTTGACACATCGATCAGAGCTTCATCAATGAAGCAAAAACCGCAGTTTCATATGAGAAATCGCCATCATTTTTAACTCAAAATAAATCAATCCAAAATGCATTGTTTGCAGACCCATCGAGGCATTTTAGAAGTCAAAACCCAAAACCCAATCATTCCCAAGTCTACTAGATCGCTCCTTGCCATAACTGCCCCTAGCAACACAGAAAGAGCCAAGTCCACGACTCCATAGAAAACCAACACATACAAACAATCGACAGCCCTTGCTTAACATTCTAATTACCCTCTTTAATTTGTTTATTTCTCTCCCTTCTCCTACCTTTCTCCTCCTTCGTCCCCATCCCAATCAAAATCCAAACTGCACCAGTGCTTCATGTTACTGTTATTATGGCGCAACCAGCCTTTTCACTCTTGCATGGCTTTTTATGTAACAACATTAATCATTGTGACAAGTACGGTCTTCATTAATGAGTAGTCCTCACGAGCTAAGCATTCTTGGCTTCTTGCTTAACTTGGCAGCAAAATTGCACCCCTTATGATCAGCTATGACCATCCACACGGAAGGTCATACACCATCACCACCACCTCCACCGTTGCAGAATCATTACGCTGAGGACCGTGTCCACCATCTTTTCTGGTCTAAACTATCCAAATACTTTGTTCTAACTAATTTGATTCGAGTCAGACGTATTCAACAAGGTCATGCCTATTTTCCCACGTTCCTACTTCTCTTCACTCTCACCTCGGCAACTGCGCAACAGCAGCAGCAGCCATTCGCCAAAGTCAGAGGCGACAAGACCATGGCAATAGTGCTCCTCATCCTTGTCGTCCTCTTCTTCGCCTTGGGCATCCTCTCCATCTACACTCGTCAATGCGCCGACCGCAGGCTACGCGGTAGGCTCGACCTTGCCATCCGCGCCGCCGCAGGCAGAATCGGGAGCAGCGGCCGGCGGCGGCAGCGCGGCCTCGACCCGGCAGTCGTCGACTCATTCCCGACCTTCGCATACTCCGCCGTGAAGCGCCACAAGATCGGGCGGGACGCGCTGGAATGCGCCGTGTGCCTCAGCGAGTTCCGCGACGACGAAACGCTGCGTTTGATCCCCGATTGCTGCCACGTGTTCCACCCGGACTGCATCGACGCATGGCTCTCCACTCACTCCACGTGCCCCGTTTGCCGCGCAAACCTCGTGCCAATACCCGGTGACACGTCATCATCATCCCTCGCCATCAACATTTTCGATCAACCGGACCCGGAACCAAATAACAACGGCTCGAGTCTCCTTTCTCGGGTCAACGATGATGACCGAAATAGAGTAATATTATTAACAGAATCCCAGTCCCGCCTGGAGAGGAGTACTAGTTTGGATGATGAGAGCCGTTCGGTTCGGGCGTTTCGGCGTTCTAACTCGACGGGTCACTCGCCGGTTCGAGAGGGGGAGGACTCGGAGCGGTTCACGCTGAGGCTGCCCGAGGGGGTGCAGGACCGCCTTGTGAACGCGGGTTCGCTGAGCCGGACGACGAGTTGCCGCGTGACGTTTGAGAGGGAGAGGAGCAGGAGGTGGGGTTACAGGACGAGGAGCGTGGGGAGGAATGAGCGGTTCGGGGATACTGAGGGCCAGCTGGACGGGTGGGGTTTCTCGTGGACCCCACCGTTTGTTGGTAAGACCGGTTCCAATAGGTCAAGGAAGCAGGCCAATAAGGCGGCAACATCGGTGGCAGAGGTTGAGGTGGACGTGGGAGAACGCTCTTGTGATCTTCTGTTTCCTAAGGACTGAGGGTATCATAAGGTAGGATCTTGACACAAAATTCAATTTATTCTTTCTAAAATTTTAAATCAAATAAATTAATCTATACAAAAAACAAATATCAAATTGATCTTTATAAAATTAAATACTCAGACAAATTAATTTTTACAAATAAAAATTTCTCAAATTAATCTCTTCAAAAGTAAATTATTAGACAAGTTAGTCCTCATAACATAACTTATCAGAGAGAGTAATTTGACCAATTATTTAATTTTATAAGGGCAAATTTATTCGATTTGAAATTTTGAAAGAACAAATTTGAGAGTTTTATTTTTCAAGAACTAATTTGTCTGATAATTCAATTTCACATTTATCAATTTGAGATTTTTTTTTTAGATTGACCAATTTGTGCGACATGAAATTTTAGAGGGACTAATGAGTGTTTTGTCAAGGTTATTTTATGGAATAATTAATGTTATGGGAATAATAAACTTGCACAATAAATATACATCACTCATCTTATTACCATTAAATGTGATGAGTGGTCCACATTTATCCCACTCACTCATCACATCTAACATTGATAAGATATGTAGTATACATTTATTATGTAATATTATTGTTCTCATAATATTACTATTTTTACGCTATCGTATGAACATTAACAAATTCTTATATGAATACAAGGTTAGCACTAAATCTTTACACACATTCACAATAAAGATAAGATTCATTTATTGTGAGTATATATAAGAATAGGGAAGTAAATTTGTCTTCACATCTCTAGTGAACATTAGATTCCTCAATTTTTTTTCTTTTTAATTTGAAAAAAATGAAATTGCGTTTGTGTGCATACAATATTTTAAACAAAAAAGCACATGAATTTGTCAAATATGATTTGCAAATATAATTTTTTTTCTGTAGATTTGTTTGTCTTATCTTATGACTTCGTTATGGGGATTTCTTCAGTACTCTATAAAATTTATGGGTATCAGTACCTTCTAGATAACTTGTGGCTAAAAATTTGCCATGTATCTTACTAACTAAATTTATGAATATTTTAATTTTTCATGATTAAATCACGACCCTTATGGTACCATAACAAAAACTAAATTTTTAATAACAACATATTGCCGGCACCGTGGTATCCATCAATTTGCATTTTTTTGTATTAATATGATTAAATAAAGTCGTTACATGACAAAATAAAGTGAACCACCTTAGCATAAAAATGAACATAGAAAATTGGATAGTATAACTAAATCATCCCTTAAGTAAAATCAAGTAGTTTAGAAATATCATTATCATGGTAAATTGATGACCAACAAAAGTCAAGGTCAATCATTGAATTATATGAATTTATATTCACCAAAACCTATATTTTATCATAGAAAACTATATATTCCATTATCAAATGTAATCTCAACAAAAGGGCTGAGAGTTCTTATAGTTGAAGAGAATGCTAAACCCGCAAATCAGGCTAAAAATATTATTTATAATAAAATGTTCAACGAACTCCCTTAATCTCATTCTTATATGTCTAGCATAATAACTTTACTTTAAAAGTATTCATATTAAAGGTAGTTCTTTTGAAAAAAAAAATATTACCAGACCCATGTGTTACACGGGAATTAGTCTAGTTGTAAGTAAACTAGTTATTTCATCTTGTTCATTGCAAAAGTAATATAAATTAAATATTATTAATTTTAACCTATGATAAATTAATATTTAATGTATTTAAATTTATTTACATTTGAAAGAATTATATTATTGGTTTAAATATGTTTTTTGTCTCATCAAAAGTAATTGAATTTTGGTTTAGGTCTCCAAAAAGGAAATTTAATTTTGGTCCAAACTATCTTTAAATTATTTGATTTTATAGTCCTTGGTGATTTGTTTATGTTGAATGCTAAGTTGGTTAACATCCATAACATTCAATCATATATGATAATCACTAATATATGTGCCATATCATAATTCTATATGTTAAAACCTTATATCCTATAACATATTATATCAACCTAATAATCTATCTTACATGACCTAACTTAGTTTGACCCATATGATTATAATATGCCAAATAAGATTACTAAATCTCATGCATGGTTGGATAATATAGTATTTCATTAGTCATTTCAACATTTCATAGATACATAGTAATTATAGATATTAAAATCAAATAGTTTAGAAATATTGTTTGGATCAAAACATTTCTCTTCAGTCATCAAAACCAAATTTTGTTTATTTTTTAGGAACAAAAAACATATTGAAATTTTAATTATTTTAAAAACTTATTTGTTAATTTTTAATATAAAATAAATTAATGTTAATATAATTATAATAATTTAAAGTATTAGTTCTAGAACCCTTCAGAAAACATTATCACTTAAAGTTTTGAATGACAACAAATCAATTTCATGAAATATTTTGAAGAATGACTGATTTTGTTTGAGTTTCTTGAGTACTAAGACTATAAAAATACATTAGTCCATACTTTTTAAGAAAAAATAAAACAAATAAATAAACCCAATCCAAACAAAAAGAAAACATAACTCCCTTAAAAAAAAAACTAGCTACCAAAACCAAAGCCCATAAGACTAGGCCCTAAAACCTAATCCAGAAAAGGAGTTTTGACAACAACAAAAAAACTATCTATTCCCTAATTTGTAAATCCAAGTTACATTGTACCTAAGATAGAAACAAAGCAAGGGCTAGGATGCAGCAGCAGGGGTGATTCAGCCAAGGAAGAAGAGTCAATGGGCCTCGCGGTGTCCTCTGGCAATATAAGGCGGAGGAGCAACGGTTCTGTGTCAACTATGCGTTGGGGCTTCACTGTTATTGGCTTTGTAGGGGAGGGCCTCATGGTGGTGACGTTGTGCTCGCGGTTCTAGCAGGTGGCTTAGGGAGGAACTTCGGCGACAACAGCGGCACCAAGCTTGAATAACGAAAATGGCTTTCCTTCTTCTTTCCTTTTTCCATTTTTCTGATAACGATTGTGACTATGGTTGGTTTTAGATGATGATGGGGCTTGTAGCTTTGATTTGTTTTTGGGTTTGGATGGGTTATGGGTTTTGGTTGAATTGAGAAGGAAATATGGTGGTGGCTGCACGATATTGGTGGTGGGTTATAGGCTAGGTGAAGGTGATGATGGGGGTTGTTGTGTGCGCAGTAATGATGGAGTCAGTGTTGTGGTGATGTGGGTTTGCTGTTATTAGTTGTGGTTGCTAATGACAGTGAAGAGGTGATGAAGATTGAAAGATGATGGTTTTTGTGGTGGGGTGGAGAATGATGTTGTGTAAGGAGGTGCGTTGCTGTTCACTCTGTGAATGGTGTGTGATGGGGTAAAAAGGAAGTGTGGGTGACCAAAGTTAGTGATGGTTGTTGTGAGGGTGTTGGTGGTAGTGATGAGCAGGGTTGGAGAAAATGGTGATACTAAGTATTTTGTCCATGAGTTCCTTTCTCCTCTACTAAAAAACCAACGCTTATTTATGCAAAAAAAAAAAAAAAAGCCAATGAATGATTGATTCTGACTTAAAAAAAAATAGTAATTGACGTTGATTTTGAAACAAAGATTTGATTGGGTAAAATTTAAGAAAATGATATGATTTTGGAAACAAAAAAGAGTTGATTGTAAAAAAAAAAAGAAAGAAATTGATACTCATTTGAAAAGATGCTGACTAAACTAATTTAAAAAGATTTGGTGCTAAAAAAATCATGATAATGAAAAAGGAAGATTTGCTTTTTTGTTGTTTTTTTAATTTTTATTTTTCTTAAACATAAAAAAGAGCTTGACAAGATATGGTGTTCACAAGAAGAGGATAAAAAAGGATCAGAAAGCTAGGACGAGTTTGAAAATGTAGCAAACTTATGTTTCATGACTGGCTACACTTCAAAAGAAAAACCAGAGGTAAAACCATCTTCTGAACCATATCTTTCTTTTAATGATTTGCTGGCCTTGTATGATGAATTGCTTGAAAATTCTCAAACCCAAACCTCTCATTATCTTAACCTTAAAAAGAACCATTAGAAAGTGGTTTTAGAACTTGAAAAAGCTAAAAACAAATGTTAAGAACCTAAGGCTTGAGAAGGAAGATATTGAAGTAGAAAATAAGTTTTTAAATGTCAAACTCAAAGCCTTAGAAGTTGAAGTCTCTGACAAAGATCAGAAAGCTCAAAAATTTATTTCTGAACTTGAAAGAGATTCAAAACTTCTCAAATTTGACATTGAAAAAATGGTTAATGGCTCAATAAACCTTGAGCTAATGCTTGGAGGGCAAAGACCATACTTTCAAAGAACAGGCTTAGGATATGAGAATGAGATGGATGAGAAGGATAAAGCAATCCCATCAAAGAAAATAAAGAATAAAATATCTTGTAATTTTTTTTCACAAAAATGGACACCAAACTTGACAAGTGTTTTATGGGAAGAAAAATAGTAAAACAGGTTGGGAAACCTCCCCTAAGGAAAACTAACCAAAAAGGACCTAAGAAAGTCTAGGTACCTAAATTAAAAAATGTTTTTGTTGCTGATATGTCTGAGAAGGAACATTGACAAAGGCAACAAGTGGTACATGGACAATGGCTGCTCTAAGCACATGTTCGTGTCCATAGAGTAGTTTAGAAACCTAAAACCTAAGAACTTTGGATTAGTGAAATTTGCTGATGGAAGAAAAACTAAGGTCATAGACATAGAAAATGTTGGTAAAGATGATTCTCACCAAATTTCTAATGTTTTACTTATTGACGGATTGGCTCACAATCTGTTAAGCATCAACCAATTTTGTGACCAAGGTAACAATGTTTTATTTAATGAAAATGTTTACAATAATGTAAATCCCACATCTAGACAAGTCATTTTATCAGGTAAGAGACTTAATAACACTTATGTGTTATTCTTTGATGACCTTTTGTAATGTTCGGGGATGAGGACGTGGAGTAATCGCCGATGCAAAGAAGGATGGACAAGAAGCGGCTCCTCACAAGGCCTTCTAAACGGAGAGTTACATGAATGAACCGATTACACACTAGAACGAGAGAGATCCTAAGACTATATAGGTATGAGACTATACAGTTGAGGATGTCTTATATGAATTGATTTGTACTACCTATACTAACAAGATGTATCTTTTTTTCAGTAGCCCATCACTAAAGAACTCCATGGTTATGTGTGTTTGACTTGGAGTAATTTTGGGATAGGTGACCTCCTAGGAAGTTTTCTTAGAAAACGTGTGAGTGAGGACAAAGCATGCTGAAAAGACCAGTATTGGTTTGTAAGGACATTCGTCAATGCATAAAGCAGCATGGACTATTACACCTTCTAGATCAAGATGTAAAATGTCTTACATCCTTCATGGATGATAAGTGGTTATGGCATAAGAAGCTTAGACATGCTCATATGAAGCTAATTTCTGAGTTATCTCAGAAAGAACTCATTAAAGGCTTGCTAAAGATTAGATATGACAAGGACTTCATTTTTTATTTATGTGAAAAAAGGTAAGCAAACTAAAGCTTCTTTCCATAACACAAACATGGTTTCCACCACTAAGCCACTTGAGCTTTTACACATGCAACTTTTTGAACCAACCAAGACTGCAAGTCTTGCTAGAAAAAGATATTGCCTTGTCATTGTGGATGATTTCTTTAGATTTACATGGGTTATCTTCCTAGCTTCTAAGGATGAAGTGGCCGAGAGATTCAAAGTTTTTGCAAAATGAATTTGTAATGAAATGGATTCTCAAATTACTTCTATTAGATCAGATCATGGAGAAGAATTTGAAAATTATGTTCTTGAAGAGTTTTGTGAAAAACATGACATTTCCTATGAGTTTTCTACTCCTAGAACACCCTAGTAAAATGGGGCTACTAAAAGGAAAAATTGAAGCTTGTAGGAAATGGCCAGAACTATGCATTTAGAAAGTGGTTGATCCAAAGGCTTTTTGGGCAGAGGCTGTTAACATTTCATGCTACATTCAAAGCAAAATCTTTCTAAGGCCAATACTCAAAAAAACCCCTTATGAGCTAGGAAAAAGTAGAAAACCCAGTATATCTTACTTCCATATCTTCAGTTCATCTTGTTTCATTCTCAACACCAATGACAAACTTGCAGATTTTGATCATAAATTTGAGGATGAAATTTTCTTAGGGTACTCTTGAGCCTAAATCTTACAGGGTATACGACAAAAGAACATTTTTTGTTGAAGAGACTATCCACATCGAGTTTAAAGAACTTAAAAAGGACTTTTGCTAATGATCTAGAGGAAAGCCTTGAGAAGCAGAACCTCAAGAAATCCTCAGAAAGCAAGCAGAAGAAAGTGCAAACTTTAGGAACTAAACTCCAAAACACTATTAACTCAAAAAGTTTACATAGAACACCAAAGCTCTCAAAAAGTGACATTTATGAATATGAAGATGAACAATATGAAGACGATAAAGAAACTTAAGAACAATATGGGTATGGAAACTACAGAGGTGTTTCTGATTTAGGAACAGTTTCTCATAATCAAGTTCTTTGAGGCATCTCTAAGGATGTAAAAACCAGATCTTCCCTAAAATGAATCCAACTGTGCTTTCATTTTCACTATCGAGCCAGAATGCATTGAAGATTATTTTAGTGACCAAAGTTGGGTGGAAGCTACGCAAGAGAAGCTAGATCAATTTGAGAAAAACAAAGTCTGTATACTTGTAGAGAAGCCAAAATGAAAAAACATCATTGGAACTAAGTGGGTGTTTAGAAACAAGCTAGATAAAGCTAGAAAGGTGATCAGAAACAAAGCAATATTGATTGCACAAGGTTATAATCAATAAGAAAGAATTGTTTATGATGAAACCTTTTTGCACCAGTTGTTAGGCTTGAAGCCATCAAAATACTACTTACTTTTGCTGCCTTTAAGGGATTCACTCTATTCTAAATTGATGTTAAGTCTGCATTCCTAAACAGATTCCTTTCTGAGGAAGTTTATGTGAAGCAACCTCTAGGTTTTGAGAGTTAAAACCTTCTCAACCATATCTTCAAGTTAACCAAGGCACTTTATGGTCTGGAACAAGCTCCTATAGCTTGGTTTGAAATACTGAGTACCTTCTTACTTGAGAATGGGTACAAGAGAGGTAAGATTGACACAACCTTGTTTACTCCATAACAAAATAATCACTTTATGATAGTACAATTATATGTTGATGGCATTATATTTGGTACCACTAATCATTCTCTCTATGAACTATTTTCTAAACTTATGCAAAGTGAATTTGAGGTGAGTATAATAGGTGAACTCAAATTTTCTCTAGGACTTCAAATAAAACAACAAAAAGAGGAACCTTAATCCATCAAGAAAAATATACAACAGAGCTTTTGAAAAAGCTTAATATGGATCAAGCCAAACCTATGAGCACTCCCATGCATCCATATGAAGTCATTGATGTAGATTAGAATGGGGAAAATGTATTAGAAAGTAATTATAGAGGAATGATTGGCTCACTTTTGTACCTCACATCAAGTAGGTTAGACATTCAATTAAATGTGGGTATTTGTGCTAAGTTTCAATCTAACCCAAAACAACCATACTCTAATACTGTTAAAAGAATCTTGAGATATTTATCTGGTACTACTTAGCTTGGCTTATGGCATAAGAAAGGTACATCTTGTTAGATTGAAAGATTCTATAATGCTGACTTTGCTAGAGATAGAGTGGATAGAAAAAGCACTAGTGAATGCTACTGTTTCTTTGAAAAAAGCCTCATCACATGATCATGCAAGAAGCAAAACACAATTGCTCTTTCAATAGCAAAAGATGAATATGTAGCTACTACAAATTGCTGCATCCAGATACTATGGATAAGAAATCAACTAAAAGATTATCACCTATCTTTTGTGATAATACTAGTGCTATTAATCTTATAAAGAATCCTATTCAGCACTCTAGATTCAAACACATTGATGTTAAACATCATTTTAATAGAGATCATATACAGAAAAGAGATGTTGAGTTAATGTTTGTAAATGATGAAGAACAAGTGTCTGAGATATTCACTAAATCATTAGTGGAATATCATTTTCGTTGTTTAATAAACAAACATTTTGTAAATATTTTTCCTTTTATGCTTGGTGCTTTTGAATTCTTTTTAAGCTTAACCTCCATATTTTATGAGGATTTTTGCAACTGATCTCATCGCACTCATTTTTTATTTGTAGCTCTTTATTGTTATCTTTATGCATGCTTTATATTTCCATTGACGAGCATTCTTATTTCTATAGAGAGATTTACGAATTCTAGGAAGATCACCACTGAGAGTACGGTGAGGATATTATAACAGTAGAGCACCCATTGAAGAAAGAAAGTTGGGATGAATTCTAGAGCAACGTGGACAGCTTCGTAGCAGCGAACAATGGTAGCTACAATAAGCCTGTGAAGATGCTCTGCAATTGGTGATGAAGTCTACTTACTGCAATGAGATTTGAGGCCCAAAACTGAAAGTTGATTTTTTTTTTCATTTTTTTACTTATTTAGGCTCCTTTTTTGGAAATTCTAGGATGATGTAAGATGGTGAATGTGAGAACCCCGAGGCATTCTTTGCCATTTTAGGAATAGAACTAGGTTTTGGTGTAGAGAGCTCCTTCTTCTTCCTCTTCTCCTCCTCCTCCACCTCTTTCTTCAAGAAAACACTCTCATACTTTGCTTTTGTTAGTTTTGCTGCAATTTTTACCTTTGAATCTTTTAGTTTTTATCATTCTCTGTTTGTAACCTCTTTCATGGAGGAGTAGTTCTCCTCAAGGGATTCAAAAGCTAGGATTATGTTTTGAAACATTTTGATCTTAATGCGATACTTGGTAGTGTTCTCTTTCTCATGTTTTTCCTTCTCTTTTCATGTCTATTGATTGATATGCATGTTGAGTTAAGTGCTTTTATATGTATGGTTGCATGATTTGTAAGCATGCATGTTGGAGCTTGTTGATTGAATACATGCTAATTGATTGATTGGTGAGCATTTGATTGACTAAGAGAATGGAGTTAATTCTTGATTGAGAATTAAGCTACGGTAGTTAGCATTTACTCTAGTTCATACAATTAGGTGTTATGATAGCAATTATCTAAGTGTATATGGTTGTCCTTATCTTTTAGTTGATTGACTTTAAGGAGAATTACATTGTTTATTGTGTGATTGCATAGTTAACAACATAGCTCCCTACTAGGTGTTTGTTCAATTGTTTATGTTGTTGATAGACACTTCTTAGCTTGAGAATCCCCTAGGATAGCTCTTTTATCATTGTTAATTTTAATTCGTTGTCATTTCAATTTCCTATGCAACAAACCCCCCTCCCCCAAAACTTCAACTAACTAGTTCTGCTTCCTTGTGAAATGACCTGGATTGCACAGTGCCTTGTGTAACTTGATTTGGGAATTTATTCCTTTTAAACTTGGTGTTGACAATGGCTGGCTACCAAGTTTTTGGCACTGCTATTAAGGAAGCTATGCTATTTAGTTACGTTCATATTTGAAGGACTCTTAGGCAATTGCGTTCATTTTTGGCACAGTGCCTTCTTAGTTTGGCTACCATGTTGACAATGCCTTGTGTACTTTCCAGAATTTGTGAATATTTGTTTCCTTGTTTTCTTTTAGTGCTTTCTTTTTAAAGAAAAATACAAGAAATAGTAGTTAGTTTCATTTTTTTTCTTGTAGTTTCCTTTATGTTGGTTCCTTTACATGAATCGATCCCAGCCTGATCCTTAGTTAACCTGTTTTGATCTTAAGATTGAAAGGACTCTTAGGCAATTGAGACGAACTAGGAGGCAGTTGTTCATTCCTGGGGAACCATTTGAAGATTTCCCTTTAAATCCTAATTTTGATTTGGAATCTATTTATACTTCTCTTGAACTTTTTGACTCCACTATTGGTGTTTCAGGAAGCTTAGACTTGATAGCTAATTAAGGGAGGACTCTTAAGGAGTTAAAGCTCCTGACACACACTAGCAACCTTTGGGAATCATCTATCCTGATTTGGAAGTAGATTTTGAGCTTAAATCTAGGCTCATACATCTAGTTCCAAAGTTCCATTGCCATGCTAGTGAAGATCCACACAAACAACTCAAAGAATTCCACGTTGTTTGTGCTAACATGAGGCTGCTTAGGGTAGATGAAGACCAAGTAAAGCTGCGAGTGTTCCCTTTCTCTCTTAAGGGGACCATAAAAGATTAGCTCTTCTACCTTCCACATGGAACAACAAATAGTTAGGCTAGGTTGAGACAGCTGTTCTTGGAGAAGTACTTTCCAGCATCTAAAGCGACTACCATAAGGAATGACATATGCGGGATAAGGCAATTGCAAGGGGAGACCCTTTATGAGTATTGGGAACGGTTTAAAAGGTTGTGCGCTAATTGCTCTCATCACCAAATCCCTAAGTAATTTCTTATCCAATACTTTTATGAGGGTTTGATACCTATGAATAAGAGTATGATTGATGCAGCTAGCAGTGGTGCTCTAGTTTATAAGACTCCAGCTACAACAAGGGCCTTGATTGAGAATATGACAAAAAAAGTCATAGCAGTTTAGTTCTAGAGCTATCACAGGCAACAAAAGTTTACATGGAGTGTCTCAACCAGAAACTATGGGGTTATAGCAAACACTTAAGGAGATTTCTGGGTTCATGAAATAGTTAACTTTGGGCTAAGTACAGTTCCCAGTTTATCCTAACCCAGCCATAGCATGTGGCATTTGTTCTTGCCATGCTTATACCATAGATGCCCGCCCTCAACTACCAAAGAATCCTACAACTGTTGCAAATGTGTTTCCTGGGAAAACTCAAAATTAGTTACAGCAATAGTATAACCCTTACAATAACACATACAACCTAGGGTAGAGAGATTACCCAAATGTGAGGTGGGGGAATTCTTCAAACTAGCAATTTCAGAATCAACCCCTATTTCAGTAATAGCAGAGATACCAGCCACCCAATCGAAGGCAACAACAGCTTCTACCACCACTTCAGGTTCCTATATTACCGCCTTTAGCAGTAGCTTCAGATTAACTAACTATGCAAGAGCTTATGAAGTTATTGTTAGATCAGTAGAAAAAGACTGATGCTACATACCTAGCCATGCAAAAGATGTGAGCACAACTTAATCAGTTTAAAAACTCTTCTTCATAGATTCAATAACCTAGCTCCTCCCAGACTCCATTTCAGAATATTGCAAATCCTAGGGGAAATATTAGCTCTTTTACCCTAAGGTCTAGGATAGTCCTGTAAAGTCCAGAACCCTTCAGAAAGTATAAGCTTAAATGTTCTGATTGACAACAAAGCCAATTTAAAGAAAATGCTTTAAAGAATGACTAACGGCTACCTTGAGTTTCTTGACAAAAGTTTATCGGTTGACTTCGAGGTACATTATAAGAATTGAGTTGAGATGATTTCACTATGCATATGCAAATTTCTCTTATTAGAAGAGGAAAGATTCAGATAAAATGAAATTCATCAAGCAAAACACATTCATGTGCATCATAGAAAAAAGATCACTGTAACAAAATCAAGGAGTCAAGGATATGATCATTAGAAAGTAACACTAAACTTCAGAAAGAAGGGATTCAATGATGATAACATTCAAAAGCTAGAAAAAATGTGTTACTCAATTATCAGTCATCATAATCACAAGCTATTCATTAGTATAAAGTCAAAAATTGAAAATCAGAAGACAAATAAATCAACAAGAATTTAGTAGTGCTCTTTAGAAAGTTTGCATCTTAAAAAGAGAGGGAAACCAATCAGATTTGAAATTCAAATTCAAAAGTCAAATAATTCTCTTTTACTTGGAACATCATCTCTTCAGTACCCTCAATCAACAAAGAAAGGCTTGCTAAGAATTTCACAAATGTTCAAAAAGTAGAAGAATAGTTTCTGATAGACTTTGGAAACTTCAACTCATCAATGACTTTTGAAAAAAAAGTTCCTGACACCAGACGGGCTACTCCTCTAGATTATATTCCCAATACTCAACTGATGTTTGACACATGTTGGTTGGATAGAAGATCAAGCGGTAACAAAGGAGAATCATCTATGGATACAGATGACCGAGCTTCAAAAGAGATAAGATGAGACATAGTGCAAAAATGCTGAAAAAATCTTTCCAAGTCTTTGTATAAATTATTTACTAGATTTCTTGTATATTAAAATCTTCTTTCCATATACTAGATTGTTCATATGTTCTTCTGAGGAAGAATTAGCACAAAGAAGTCGCTCAAGCTAGTTTAGATTTATCACTTCACATTTAGAAAAGGAGAAGCTTGAGTGTAATATCATTCAAATTGTGAATCCAGTGTATCATCGATCTAGTAGTGATCGGAAGTTTAAAGCTTGAAGAGGGTACTACAAAACTACTTGCACTTGTCGAGTTAGTAAGAGTGATTTACTAATGTTGGTAATAGCTTGGGAAGGCTGCAATAAAGACTATCTTATATTGTTATCTCGTCAGGTTGAGGAAGCTTAGTGGAACTCAATGGTTACTGAGAATTGAATGTAGGCAAGTGTTGGCCAAACCAGTATAAATCACTTAATTCAGTATCTTCTCATCCTTTATCTCTTTTATCTTATAGTCTTTGATTTTGCAAAAACACCTTATCATTATCTCTTGTTTTTATCTGCTTACTAAAATTGGTTAATTCAGAAACTTACTTTTTGAATAACTTAATCTATCTTCCGCTACACTTCAAGCTCTAAGCTTGATAGAGTTTCCTTGAAAAAGTTTTCAATTTTCAATTTGAAGCTAAGAAGCATGATTCAACCCCCTTTTTCGTGCATTTTCTCGCTATCAATTGGCATCAGAGCTTGGCCTCTAAGGGGTTGAGCATTCTAATGACTGCAGAAGAAAAAGATCCATAGATAAATGGCACAAAGCATTCATATAGTAGAAGGACACTTGATCAATAGACCACCATTTTTTGATGGTGGAGACTATGCCTACTAGAGAGATTGAATGGAATTGTTCATAAAATATACAAGTCTTGACTTGTGGGAAATAATCTAAGAAGGCGACTACATTCCACTTGAAGAAGTTCCTACAACGGATGATGCACTTCTCACATCAAGAGAAATTCCAAGAAGTAGATGGATTGAGCAGCATAAAGCTAAGATTCAACTAAATTTCAAAGCTAAGTATTTGGTCACCTGTGCACTAAGTAAAGCTGAATATGATAAAATTATTGCCTGTGACATAGCAAAAGAAATATGGGACAGACTACTTTTGTTGCTTGAAGGAACTGATCAAGTCAAGGAAACAAAGATTAGCATGCTGGTTCACCAGTATGAAATGTTTAAAATGACTGATTAGGAAAACATTGATGATATGACTACAAGATTTATGCATATCATAAATCAATTGAAAGGTCTTGGCAAAAGATATTCTAACTCCGAGCTAGTTAGAAAAATTCTAAGAACCCTCCCTGCAAAATGGTTACCTAAAATTACAGCCATTATTGAACCCAAAGATCATCAAATATTGAGTTTGGATACACTTATTGGATCTCTTAAAACTCGTGAGGTAGTTTTGGCAGAAATGCATGGTGAATCCATGAAAAAAACAAATCCATTGCCTTAAAATCTTCCTATAAGTCAACCAAAGGGAACCCAATGAAAATTATTGAAACCTCTGATGAAGAGGATGAATCTAATGATGACACTGAAGATGATGATGGAGATGAGATCTCCATGCTAGTAAGAAGGATATCAAGAGCTTGGAAAGGCAAGTTCAAAAGAAGAAAAGACATAAAAAGAGAAAAGAAAAGCAAAATAAAGCTAGACAGCATTATTTGCTTTAACTATGGAGAAAAAGGACACTTCAGACCTGAATGTCCAAAGTTAAAAGGCCCACAAAAGAAGCTCATGAACAAGACAAAGGGAATGCTGGCAACATGGAGTGACTCTGATAAAGAAAACATGGGAGCATAAAGTCTAGAAGGACAAGAAGATATATCAAGCCTGTGCTTCATGGTAGGATATAATTCATATCGGAGGATGAATCTGAGGTAAATATTTCTAATCAAAATCTATCTTATGATGAATTAGTAGTATTATATGAAGAGTTACTTGAAAACACTAAAACTATTTCCTCTCATTATCAAAATCTAAATTAGAACTATAAATAGTCAAAATAGAAGTCGAAAACCTGAAATGCAAAAAGAAGGAATTACAAAAAAAGAATAATGAACTCAACAGCTCAAAAGTCAAGTTAGCAAAAGATTGTGAAGAAAAGCTGAAGACTATGTCTAAACTCGAAAAAACTGCTATACTTTTAAAGTTTGATATAAAAAAATTTGTAAATAGCTCAAAAACCTTGAACTTATGCTTGGCGAACAAAGGCCATATTTTCATAAAACTGGGTTAAGGATATGAAAAAGTAGAAAAATGAAAAGGAAGTAGATTTCATTGAGAGAAAACTAGAAACAAAGTTTCCTGCACTATTTGTTATAAAAATGGACATCCACTTGACAGATACTTCATGAAAAGGAAATCTGTCAAAAGAATTGGGAAACCCTGTCTTTATGATACTAACTCAAAAGGACCCAAGAAAGTCTGGGTACCTAAATTAAAAAGTGTGTTTACTGCAGGTGTACTTGAGAACACATATAGAATCTGAAAACAAATGGTACATGGACAGTGGCTGTTCCAGACACATGTCCAGATCCAGAAAATAGTTCAAAAATCTCAGGCTAAAAAACTCTAGATCAGTGAAATTTGTTGATGGAGGAAAAACAAAAGTCACAGGTATTGGAAACATTGGTAAGGATGATTCTCACCAAATTTCTGATGTATTACTTGTTGATGGTCTGGCTCATAATTTACTCAGCATAAGCCAATTCTATGATCAAGGATTTAACGTTAATTTTAATGCTCATAATTGCAATATAGTTAGTCCTATCTCAGGTCGTGTTGTACTATCTAGCAAAAGGCATGATAACACTTATGTGCTGCTCTTAGATGATCTTCAAGATTAAGATGTAAAATGTCTAGCATCCTTCATGAATGAAAAGTGGTTATGGCATAAGAAGCTTGAACATGCTCACATGAAGCTTATCTCTGAACTATCTTAGAAAGAGCTTGTCAAAGGATCACCAAAAATTAGGTTTGATAAGGGTTCAACCTGTGATTTCTGTGAAAAAGGCAAACAAACTAAAGTCTCTTTTCAAAATAAACATGTGATATCCACCACTAAACTACTAGAACTACTTCATATGGATCTTTTTGGTCTAACCTAAATAGCTAGTCTTGTTGGTAAAAGATACTGTCTAGATATTGTAGATGATTTCTCAAGGTTTACCTGGCTGTTATTCCTAGCATCTAAAGATGAAGTGTCTGAAAAGTTTAAAGTTTTTGCAAAACGTGTTAGCACGAAAAAGAATTAACAAATCATTTCCATTAAATCTGATCATGGAGGGGAATTTGAAAATCATATATTTAATAAGTTTTGTGAAAAACATGGTATCTTTCATAAGTTCTTTGCACCCAGAACTTCCCAACAAAATAGGGTTGGTGAGAGGAAAAACAGGAGCTTACAAGAGATGGTCAGAACTTTGATTTTAGAAAGTAGGCTATCCAAAGGATTTTGTGGAGAGGCTGTAAATACCTCATGTTATATACAAAACCGAATTTTTCTAAGACCGATTCTCAAAAGGACCCCCTATGAGCTATGGAAGGATAGAAAATCCAACATTTCGTATTTTCATATTTTTTGTTTATCTTGCTTTATGTAACACCTCGGTTTTTCTGTCTAAGCAAAAATGACCAAAATGCCCTTGAGGTTATTTTCACTCGGAATTCGAGGATAGCCGACTCAGCAGTCCTCGAAGGGTCAACTCAATATTTGAATAGGATTATATATGTTGTGATTGATAATAGAGATGAAAATCTCGTTTTTCGAATTTTCGGCTCAAAATGACCAAAATACCCCTATAGCGTTTTATGCGGGTATTAGTGCCGTTTGAGCTCGGAATCTCTCCCGAGAGTTTGAAATGTTAATTATATCTGCTTGATGATATTTGTTTTGATCCGAATGGTCCCAGGCAATGTTTGTGTGAAATTATGATTTTGCCCTTGGAATAGTGTTTTTGAGCTTAATATTATAATTAAGCAAACCTAAGCAATATTAGGTTCTAATAGAAGATTAATTAATTTTGATAATTAATCTAGAGTTAAAATAATTTTTTAAGGTTATTTAGAACCTAAAATTGCTTAGATTAAACTTAAATCTCTTTTTAAAAATCAAGATTTCAAGTTATGGAATCTTAAATAGTGTTTTATCTCTCCAATTCCTTAAATTAAGGAATTGCGTCTACAATTGTTTACATCATAAAATGAGTTTTGATTTTTGCTAATGAAGCAAGACCACTCCTACTCATGTCTCAATATCCCTAATTACCCATTACTTTACCTAAACACTTACTTACAAACTCCTAATCAAATGCCTAATCAAATATACACCTAAACACACCTCTAAAACAGAATTAGAAGAAATATTTCTCTCCCTCATGACTGTCCAAACTAGCGCCATTCTTCCCCCAATTTCATCACATGTTGATTCATTCAAACACTTAAAGAACCATGCCTTAGACCATGCTTCACCATGCTTTGAGCCTTACCTAGCCATACCTCCAACCATGCCTTTGAATGATCAATTTGAATGAGATATTTTCCTCCCCAAATGGCTTCAAAATCGTGGCCTCTCCTCCTCCATTCATTCCTTCACATTTTTTTTCTATAAATACCTCACTTAGAAGAAACTTGGTCCATTTGGTTCATTCTTGCAATTTAGTTTTAACAGTTATTTTGCGTTCTCTCTTTTCTTTTCAAGAACACGAGAACACTTTATCTTCTTCATCTTCATCACCTTCTTCAAAGAACCATCCCTCACAACCACAAATCACCACCCAAACACCAAAGATCTTCATCCAAACACCTAAGCTTTCATCCCAATACACTAAGCTCACACAAAAACACTTCCTTTCTTTTTCTTCCTCCTTGGCCGAAATCATACACCTCACCTTGGAGAAGAGTTTTTCTTCTCATTTCACATCAAGAACCAAGCTTTTCTCTTCGTAAAGAAGCACCACTTGGTAGGGGTTTTGTTTACAAAAGCTTTTTCTTTTATATTGATGTTTTGATATGAAAAGTGCTAGTTTCTTTTGGTTCAAACTTTTTCCTCTCATTTTGATTTTTGGTTATGGAACTTAGTTTGAAAGGAAAATCTTTAGCTTGATGATGAGGTTTCAAGATAATGGTCTTGTGGTTAACATTTGAGAAACCTCTAAAGCTTGAAACTTGTTCTTGATCTTGAAGCATTTTGGTTTTTCCTTTCTTTTTCTTTCCTTCATGGATGGTTTCAGTTTCCTTTCCTTTTCTTTTACAAAGTTTGAAAAAAATGTAAGGTAGCTCACTAAAGGTTTTACTTAAGAAAGTACATCACATGGTTTTCAAAGAGCCCAAAGCTTACCCTTGCCTACCTTAAAGTTAGCCAGCACGTTCTAGAGGTCGCTCTAGATAGGAGCTCTTGGGTATAAAATAAAAAATATGGTGTAGCTCTCTTTAAACCTTGTTTCAAGAAATGTTGTTATCTATTTTGATCTCTTAGTCCATTTCCTTGTGCTTGATGATGATGTTCAAACCATAAGGTTTCTTTGAAACCTTGGTACAAAGAGCTCTAAAGCTCACTTTGTTTTGCTAGATAAATGTTGGGTTAAGGTTATTATTGTTCCTTTAAAGTCTTGTATGAGCTCTAGTTAAGCTAAAATGAATTTGCACTCATGTTTATTTTCACTTCATCACTAAAATCTCAAGAATAAAGAAATGAACTTGCATTCTCATGTTTTTATTTCAAGTCATCACTTAAACTTTAAAGATAATAATAAGCTTGCATCTCATATTTATTTTTATGCTCTCACTTTATTTTATAATGAAGAGTAAAACAAACTGCATAGCATATATAAGTTTATGTCATTACCTAAAGATCCCAAAGCTCAAAGATTTGCCTTTTTATCTCAAGTAAAGTTCAGAAAATGGAAGCATTTTATGAATGCTATTTTCAGCCATGTGATGGTGATGGACTTAGTATAAGTTTCATCTAGTCACAAGTGCCAATAACCTATGTCTTGGGATTTTCTTAAGCATAGGTGAACTTAAGGAATGTTATAAATATGTCTTTATGTTTTAAAATCTCAACTATGAGCAAATTAAAATAGCTACTACCCTTGCCTATATTTTTATGATTTTAATGAAATAAATTAGTTTCTAAAAGAGTTTTGAGGTTCTAAAATGATTCCAAGAGAAAACTAGTAACTTATATGCACTTGAAATGTGATTTTATGAGATTATGTGATTTATATGTCTCGGCCACTGCCCTGGACTTATGGCCACTGTATGATGCTGTTTTATTGAGTTAGAATGTGTAAAAATTATGTTTGAGTAAAAGCAAAAATTATTTGGCAAGTGCTAGGAACAACTAGTAAGTAAAAAGGATGTAAAATGTGAGTTTTAGAACCCTTAGGAACTAAAATTTTAGATTCTGTTCCAGCATGATTAGACATATTAAAATGGTTTATAATTAGTATAAATGTGTAGGAATCCCTCATAATTGATTTAGGAATTGACTATAGCACCTTAGGCGAAACCGAAACTTAGAAAGGGTCAAAGTTGTGACTCCTAAACACTCGTAATTGTGAAATATAGATTCTGCCATTCTGCACTATGCTGTTTGGTGTTGATCATGATCATAATAATTAGTGAGAATTGTTCGATGAGAACCTATAGGTGCATAAATGATTAAAAATGGATATGAGATTAATTAGGTTATAAGCTTAAAACCCGTAAGGATTAAAAGTGTGAGACGCCATAGAATAATGACATAATGATTTTATTAATTCAAGTTATGATGTGTTGATGCATGTGCTATGATGGATATGTTTATATGACTCTAGTGATTTACTCTGATTATTGAATTAAATGAGAAAGTACATGCTCTATGAGTTTATGTGGCATAAAGCAAATTTGAGGAAATTCGGTGTACAGTCGTTATGCTACCGAATTTCCGTCAAATTTGAAGACTAAAGAATGTTTTTAAAAACTTCATGAGATTTGAAATGTGATATAGTACTAAGACGCATTTTGGGTGACACCGGTTTAGCCGGGCATGCCTAGGAGCAAAACCGTGAGGGTATTGACATCGAGCTTGCCAAAGCGGACAATATCATTGTGTACTAGATACCAGTAGATGCGTTTCAAAGAAGGAAATATTCCTATGGACTCCACAAATTAAAGGTTATGATAGGTGATCCTTAGAAATGATAAGTTACCCCTTCTACTACCCTATATTAAATCTAGTGACAACTAGTTATGATTGAGCTCATTCCTAGGTGATAGGTGAGATAGAGTTTGGTGACCAGAATAAAATCGCCGGGGCCAGTATGTTGGTTGGATTTTGGCAAACATGATAAGAGGGTAGTCTTTAAGAAAAATAACTTAAGAGTTGAAGTATGAGAAATAAGTTATATGAAAGTACTGTGCCTTTTATACCACGTATATTATTTAGCTTCTTTATGTTGTGCTTAAATACTATAATTTTCATGTTAATGTGCATATGATATTGTCATGCATTCGTCCAATATCTGTTACATTCATGTCATTAAGACATATACTAAAAGGCACCCACTTCGGATAAATAGATTTGAGAAGTTTAAAACCGAACCTTATGCATGAACACCTCTTTCATATTTAAAATAGAAGTGGCTGGGACGATGACGATGACACTTGTGTTAGAGTCGGAAATCCCTACTGAGAACCTTGAATAAGTTTCTCATCCCTTCCTTTTTATCCCGTGTCGTCTCCAGACGAAAATAATGACGTGGTTCATGATTTCCACTAAGGCATGGGTTTGGGGCACACGCTATGAGTCGAATTAGAGGGATGCAGTGGAAGCACATAGATGCCGCTATATGTGTGTGTGTGTGTCTTTTGATGTAACGATGGAACTATGAGTGTGTGTGTGTGTGTGTGTGTGTGTGTGTGTGTATGTCTTTTGATGTAACGATGGAACTATGAGTGTGTGTGTGTGTGTGTGTGTGTATGTCTTTTGATGTAACGATGGAATTATGATAGTAGTTTATGTATTTATGATGATATGACTATGTTGTGTTGTCATGCATAACATTTGCATTTTGTGGTTATGAATGATATGATTTCTCTTTCTTGTATGTTACGTTTGCAGTGAACATTAGGTTTTATTTTAATACGTGGCTCATGTTTTGTTTTCAAGTTTCAAAAAGAAAATTTTACCCTATTTTCCACTAAGTATTTTGATTAAAAGATGAAACAAAAGAGTAATAACTAATAATTAACTGTAATACATCCTAGGCGTGTTGAGTTAAATATTAGAGTGTTACACTTTATACTTAACAATAAGGACAAACTTGCCAAGTTTGATCCAAAATCTAATGATAGTGTCTTTCTAGGATATTCATCTGTTTCAAAAGTTTACAAGGTATATAACAAGAGAATGCTATGTGTGGAAAACAATTCACATCAAGTTCAAGGAGCTCAAAAAAGATTTTGAAGATGACCCAGATGATCTAAAGGAAGCTGTTGAAAGGCTGAATCTTGGAAAATACTTAGAATCCAAGTAGATAAGCACATCAAAAAGAAGACTCCAGAATTCAAATCCTTTAGAAAGTTTGCTCAAGTCACCAGAGCCGGCACTAAGCAATAGTTCGAAAAAAGAGGAAGAGCTACCTGAGGATGAACAAGAAACTGATGGAAACCATAAGCATAGAAACTACAAAGGAGTCTCTAACCTTCAAGCTGTCTCTCAAAACTATGTTATAGAAGATATCTCTAAAGGAGTAAAGACTTGATCCTTTCTAAGACATACTTCAAATTATGCCCTAATCTCCTCCATTGAACCTGCATGCATTGAAGAAGCCTTAAGTGGAAAAGGATGGATGGAGGCTATGCAAGAAGAGCTAGATCAATTTGAGAAAAACAAAGTCTAGACTCTTGTAGGAAAACTAAATGAAAAAACCATCATTGGAACAAAATGGATTTCTAAAAATAAATTGGATGAAGCAGGCAGGTTGTCAGAAATAAAGCAAGACTGGTTGCATAAGGCTACAATCAAAAGGAAGGAATAGATTATGATGAGACCTTCGCACCAGTTGCTAGATTGAAGGCCATCAGAATGTTACTTTCCTTTGCTGCATATAAAGGTTTTACTCTCTATCAAATGGATGTAGTGTCGGCATTCTTAAACAGTTATCTATCTGAAGAAGTGTATGTGAAACAACCACCAGGTTTTGAAAGTGATGACTTTCCAAACCACGTCTACAACTTAACAAAAGCAATTTATGGTCTGAAACAAGCTCCTCGAGCTTGGTATGAAAGACTAAGCAGCTTCTTGATAAAGAATGGGTTCAAAAGAGGTAACATTGACATAACTCTATTCACTCTTAATTCTAAAGAACACTTTTAATAGTTCAAATATATCTTGATGATATCATATTTGGTGCCTCTGATCATTATCTTTGTGAAAATTGTTCAAAATTAATTAAAAGTGAGTCTGAAATAAGTATGATGGGTGAACTGAAATGTTTCCTGAGTTTGCAAATAAAGCAACAAAAGGATGGAATTCTGATTCATCAAGAAAATATACAAAAGAACTTTTGAAAAAATTTCACATGGATCAAGCAAAACCAATGAGTACTCCTATGCATCCATCACAAATCATTGATGATGATTAGAATGATGATTAGAATGATGAAAAAGTAGCAGAAAGTAGTTACAGAGGTGATAGGGTCAATGTTGTATCTTACAGCCAGTAGACTAGATATTCAATTAAGTGTGGGGATATGTGCTAGATTCCAATAAAATCCAAAACAATCATACTTAGATGTTGTTAAAAGAATTCTCATATATTTAGCAGGCACTGCTAATCTTGGCCTTTGGTATGAGAAAGGTACATCTTGTGAGATTACTTGATATTGTGATGCTGACTTTGCTGGAGACAAAGTAGAAAGAAAAAGCACCAGCGACTGTTTTTGCTTCTTTGGAAATAGTCTGATCACATGGTCATATAAAAGCAAAATACCATTGCTCTCTCCACTGTAGAAGCAGAATATGTAGCGGTTGCAAATTGTTGTACTTAAATGTTATGGATCAGAAACCAGCTAGAGGACTACCATTTAAGATATTCCAAAATCCCAATCTTCTATGACAATACTAGCGCTATAAATCTAGCCAAAAATCCTATTCAACACTCAGATCAAAACACATTTATATAAAACATCATTTCATTAGAGATCATGTTCAGAAAGGAGATGTTGAATTAATGTTTATAAGCACTGAAGACCAAGTGTTTGACATTTTCACAAAACCTTTAGCTGAAGAAATGCTTCTGTATTTTGAAAAGTTTGTTGAACTTAAAGCCTTTTTAAACCTCATAAGATAATCATCATCTTACAACTCCTAATTTCTAACACACCCTCTCTTCGTTGATGACAAAAGGGGAAGAAGAGAACTGAAAATCTTATATTGAAAAAGATAGAGGGGGTAAAAAACTGAGGGGAAGGTGCTTATCCTATCACACCTAAATATTAGAAAGTCACTTTATGACTGAAATCAAGCTGACTGGGAAATTTGGATTAAAATAATAACATGTGCTTAAGTATCTTGTAATACGATTTAAAGAAGTTATCTAATTTAAATCAGAAAAATCATCATAAACCAAACAATATTGATTTAAGTTAACTCAAGGCTTCAAAATTCTCTAAGAATATATCCAATTATGCCTTAAGAAAAGGGCCAGACTAAGATTTGAGAATCATCTAGTGTTGAAAAAAAATGAAGTTTATCAATTTATAATCTGTCTTATTTCTTTCAACCTCTCTTTAAAAGATTTTCTTCAAATTGGTTTATCATCATCAAAAAAGGGTAGATTGTAAACACTAGAACCCTTCAGAAAGTATAAGCTTAAATGTTTTAATTGATAACAAAGCCAATTTAAAGAAAATGCTTTGAAGAATAACTAACGGCTACCTTGAGTTTCTTGACAAAAGTTTATCAGGTGACTTCGAGATACATTATTGAAATTAAGTTGAGATGATTTCAGAAACCTCTTTCAGAAAGTAGAAGAATAGTTTCTGATAGACTTCAGAAACTTCAACTCATCAACGACTTCTAAAAAAAAAAAAAGTTCCTAACGCTAGACGGGCTACTCCTCTAAATTATATTCCTAATACTCAACTGATGTTTGACATGTGCTGATTGGATAGAAGATCAGGGACACCTATAACAAAGGAGAATCATTTATAAATAGAGATGACTGAACTTCAAAAGAGATGAGATGAGACATAGTACAAAAATACTTAAAAAATCTTTCCAAATCTCTCTGTAAAAATTATCTGCTAGATTTCTTGTATATTAAAATCTTCTTTCCATATACTAGATTGTTCATACATTCTTCTGAGGAAGAATTAGCAGTAAGAAGTCACTCAAGCTGGTTTAGATTTATCACTTCACATTTAGAAAAGGAGAAGCTTGAGTGTAATATCATTCAAATCATGAATCTAGTGTATCATTGATCCAGTAGTGATTGAAAGTTGAAAGCTTGAATAGGGTACTACAAAACTACTTGTTGTTGTTGAGTTAGTAAGAGTGATTTACTAACATTGGTAAGAGCTTGGGAAAGCTACAATAAATACTATCCTGTATTGTTATATCCTCAGGTTGAGGAAGCTTAGTGGAACTTAGTGGTTATTGAGAACTGGATGTAGGCAAGTGTTGGCCGACTCAGTATAAATCTCTTGATTCATTACTTCTCATCCTTTATCTCTTTTATCTTATAGTCTTTGATTTTGCAAAAACGACCTTATCATTATCTCTTTTTTTATCTGCTTACTAAAATTACTTGATTCAGAAAGTTACTTTTTGAATAAACTAACTTATCTTCCGCTGCACTTCAAGCTCTAAGCTTGATACAGTTTACTTGAAAAAGTTTTCAGTTTTCAGTTTGAAGATAAGAAGGACAATTCAACCGCCCCCTATATTTTGTGCATTTTCTTGCTATCAAGTCCTTCGTGAAGTCAAGAACCAAGATAAGGTGGAGAAGCATGAGGAATAAAAGGAAATGGTTGACAAGGATGAGAACATTACTCAAGAGAAGAAGCAACCATTGGCAATTCCAGCTGCTAAAAAAACTAAGCCTATCTCATTGCCTTTTCCTTAGAAGGCCATTTCATAAAAAAGACCAACCAAGGTTCAGCTAGATAAGGATTTGTTGGAGATAATCAAGAAGGTTGAAGTGAACATACCTCTCCTAGATGCAATCAAACAAATTCCAAAATATGCCAAGTTTCTGAAACAATTGTTCACAAACAAAAGGAGACTTAAAGGCAATGGGAGGGTGAGCTTAGGAGTGCATATATCTTCTATCATCAACCTAAGCCGCCTGAAGAATTGCAAAGATCTAGGCACATTCAATATCCCTTACACCATTGGGAACATGAAGTTTGGAGAAGCTCTAGCGAATCTTGGATTGGGAATCAATGTTATGGCTTGGTCAGTTTATCGTGCCCTTCATGTGGGTGAGTTAAAGTCCACCGGGGTATTTTGTATTTTGCAAACAGGAGCATTCAGAAACCAAATGGACTCCTTAAGGATGTTCTAGTGAAGGTAAATGATCTAATTTCTCCTGTTGATTTTATGTGTTAGAGATGGCCAATGATGAGGAATTGCACCAGCATACATTGATCTTAGGAAGGCCATTTTTGAAAATTACAAAGGTCAAGGTTGATGTGTATGCTAGTACACTTTCCTTAGAATATGGTGATTTGATAGCATAATTCAATTTGCATGATGCCATGAAATTTTCCTTAGAAAACTATTATGCTTTTGCAATTAATTTAATTGATTCATTGGTAGAAAATGCATGTAGTGATCTAGTGGGAAAATCTACGGAGATGTTGGAGTTTGAAAATGATTTTGAGTGCCCCAATTGTAATGGAATATCAAACTTGTGCAACCAGTGTGCTGAGATTGATGCTTCTTTGACTAAAAATATTGTTGATAGCACTGTTGAATTGTTATGTGAAAAGCACAGCTTTAGCATATGCCTTACAGTTTCTAAGCAATTTGCAAAGTCAAAAACTGAAATAGACTCACTATAGCTAGAAAGTCTTGCTGCAGCAAATAGCTCAATGAAAACATACTCACTACAGTGACCTTGGCTCACTCCACAAAGTGGCTCTATTCAGAATTCTGTGTAATTGCAAAACTAGGAAGTTTCTGGGTGTCTGGGCACCCATGATTCAGCTTTTGACCCTGAAACACAAAATTTCCTTCTTGCTCTCCCTCTTGCTAATGAAAATTCCTTTTTTTTTTTTTGTTACTCCTTCTTTTATTGGGTATGATGATGCATTTATTTTAGGTTGTATGAAGTTACAGGTGTAGATGCTTCACCATCATAACCATCATCAACCTTTGAACTCATGCCCCCTCCTCGACCACTTCTAGTATGCATACCTAGGGGAAGGGGAAGAATTTCTTGTGTGTAGAACTAGGTTTACCCGAGTGGTTTGATGTGATATGTTTTGATGATGACAAATGAATGGAAAAAGATATTCAATATAATATATTAGATCATGTATGGTTATATACCCGTTATTGTGATATCTAACTCACAAACCATACAATAATATTTGAGTAATGTACTTTATGGAAAATATTCAATAGCTCTTTATAAGTGCTTTGATGGTCTAATCTTGATTATGTCATTATGTGAACAAATATATGCATGAAGCACACTATGGTGCTCTATTCCTAGGAACCATGCATATTGAGATATATATATTATGTATGATCGGTTTAGTTGTGTTATATATCAATGAATCATGCATATTGAGATATTTTTTATTGGACTAATGATAATTTTGAAGTGAGTTATTTTATGTAGAATAGTCCAAGTATCAATAATGGCCTCTGAACAAGAAAGATTACAACAATTGAAGCTAACAAGAATAAGGTCAAAGAAGAACTAGTCAAGACCTTAATGGTTAGATCATGTTGTTGAAAGATTTTTCTTTTGATAAGATTATTTGGTCACTTTATTAATTAATGTTTTAATTTGGTTTCAAAATCTTTTTTAATCAAGTTTTTCTTTCAAATGTAGTAATGGATTTTATTATAAAAGAAAAACTTTGATTTTGAAAGAAAAAAGTGGTCTAATTGTTTTTGATGTAATGATTTGATTTGATTTGTGAAAATATGAGTTTGATTTGAAAGCAAATGTTTAAAATGATTTTAGAATGAAAGAATGACTTAAAGTGAGTTAAAAGTTTGATTTTTCAATTTTTGAATCATTGTAATCGATTACAACATCAAGTAATCGATTACCATGCTGTTCATGTGCTTAGAATTCGAAATTTCATCATTGTAATCAATTACACACAGCATGTAATTGATTACCGGCAACTTGACCATTGCCAGCTTTGAAAATTTGAACTGTGTAATTGATTACCAGTTCATATAATTGATTACCAAGCCCATAAATGTGTAAATGGGTGTGTTTTGAAGAGACACATCTTTTGGGATTAATCACCGACGGTCTACATGACTTTGTCTATAAATACTCATCATTTAACACATTTTATAACACAAAATGAATTGAAAAGATCAATTAACACTTATTTTCAATCATCAATTTTTTCATCAAACTTATGGCCAAAACTCTTATCTCTTGAGAAACCTTCTAGTGATTCAAGTTGTAACATCTCTTATACATAGAGAGTGATCCTTTGTATATGTAAAAGAGTTTTTGTGTAAAGGGTGAAACATGCCTTGTTAGAACAAGAGTATGGTATCTTTTAGTTCTTGAGAGACTCAAACACAAAGGGTGAGGCATCCAAGGAGTAAGAGTGTTCATCAATTGTAAAGATTTCAAAGCTAGTGGAATGCTCAAGCAGGTTGCTTGGGGGACTAGATGTAGGCCACAAGAGGTAACCGAACCAATATGAATCTAGTTTGAATCTCTCTTCCCTATCTTTTTACATTTATTGCAAGTTTATTTTTTATTATCTTGTTCATCTATATGGTTAGAAATTTTAATCACTTGCATTTTCATCTTTTTCTATATTGTCTTCTATACGTTCTTTTAAATATCTTTGGAAAGGGATTAGAATGTGATAATAAAAACAAAGTTTGAGAATTCAATTTACTTTTTTCCAAATTTAATTTATCATCTTCATCATTCTTATCAATACCAGTAATTCTCATAATTCCTCAATCAAACAAGTTCTATTTGAGTAATTTGGAGTATTTATATATTTTCTATAGTCATTCCGCTATGTGCATAATTTGAGTGCATAAAATTAAATTATTTCTTAAATTTGAAATAGTTTTCAAATCGCACAATTCACCCCCCCTCTTGGGTGATGCTGCCACAGTTAACATTGTGATTACTACCAATGACCTTAAAAATGAGCAAGAAGAGAAATTGCTCAGAGTGCTCAGGAGCCATAAAAAGGCCATTGGACCTTAGTTAACATCATGAGCATTAGCCCCTCCACATATGTTCATCGTATTTTCCTAGAGGAGGGTGCTAAAAGTGCTTCAATCCTCTTATATTGGATGTTATCAAAAGGGAGTAAAAAAATTAATGGTTGTGGGTATCATATACCCAATCTCTGATAGCCAATAGGTCAGCCCAGTCCAGGTTGTCCCCAAGAAGTCCAACATCACAGTGGTGAAGAATGATCAAAATGAATTGGTGCCTACAAGGGTTCAAAACAGTTGGCGGGTATGCATCGACTATCGAAAGCTAAACCAAGCCACAAAAAAATATCACTTCCACTTTCTTTCATAGATCAGATGTTAGAGGACCAAACCGGCCAATCCCACTACTGCTTCCTAGATGGCTTATCTGGGTACTTTTAGATCTACATCACTCCTAAAGACCAAGGAAAAAACTACCTTCATTGCCCATTTGGTACTTTTGCTTATAGGTGCATGTCATTTAGTTTATGCAATGCTCCAGGTACTTTTCAAAGGTGCATGGTAAGTATTTTCTTTGATTTCTTAGAAAGTTGCATAGAGATATTTATGGATGATTTCACTATTTTTGGTCCTTCTTTTGACTCATGTTTGGATAGCCTAAGTAAAGTTTTAAAACACTATGTTGAAATTTGCCTTGTACTTAATTTTGAAAAGTGTCATTTCATGGTTAAATGAGGCCTGGTTTTGGGACACAGCTTCATCTAATGGAATGGCTATTGACAAAGCTAATATTTATGTTATCTCCTCTCTACCTTACCACACATGCGTGCAGGAAGTTTATTCTTTTCTTGGCCATGTTAGGTTTTATAGGAGACTCAACAAAAATTTCAGCAAGCTGGCTATGCCTCTCATTTCATTGCTATAAAAAAAAATGTAGAATTTGTGTTCAATGAAAAATGCAAGGAGGCTTTTGAGACATTGAAGGTAGCATTAACCACAGCACTTGTCATTCAGCCCCTGGACTAAAGCCTTCCATTTGAATTGTTGTGTGATGCTTCCAACTATGTCTTAGGTGCTGTGCTTGCATAGCGGGTTGGTAAGATCCCTCTGCTATCTATTATACTTTTAGGACTTTAGATTCTACACAAACCAACTACACTACCACAGAAGAAAAAACTTTTGGCAATTATTCTTGCCTTAGACAAGTTTCGGTCCAATTTACTCAGAGCAAAAGTGGTAGTGTTCACGAATCATGCAGCATTAAAGTACCTTTTAAAAAAACCCAAGGCCAAGCCCTAGTCTTATCAAATGGATGCTTCTCCTCCAAAAATTTGACATCGAAATTAAAGATAGGAGTGAAGCTGAGAATTTGGTTGCTAACCATCTGAGAAGGTTGGAGCATGTTAAGCATGACCCCATACCCCTTAGTGATGCATTTCCTTATGAACAATTGATGCATGTGGATGTCACTCCCTGGTTTGCCCATATTGCTTATTATTTGGTCGGTCGTGCCATTCCACTACACTTCATAAAATCTCAAATTGCTAAATTGAAGAGTTATTATAAATATTTTGTATGGGATAACCAGTATTTGTGGAAATTTTGCTCAGACCAAGTAATTAGGAGATCTGTGCTTGACACGAAGTTCAACTCCATTATGCAGTTTTTCCATTCTTCTACATGTGGAGGCCACTTTGGGCCCACAACATTACTGCTAGAAAAGTCTTGGATTTCAGTTTTTATTGGCTCTCACTATTTAAGGACTCATGAATTTTGTAAGGCTTGTGAACAATGCCAAAGGATAGGGAACATATCCTGGAAGAACGAGATGCCTCAGCAATGCTTGTTGTTTTGTGAAATCTTTGATATTTGGGGCATTGACTTCATAAGTCCCTTTCCTATGTCCTCTGGCTATGATTACATTTTGCTAGCTATTGATTATGTGTCCAAATAGGTGGAAGCAATTGTCACCAGGACTAATGGTTCTCTAATTGTTATGGATTTTTATTAGGAAAAACATTTTTTTGTAGGTTTGGAACACCATCTGCCATATCAGTGACCAAGGCACTCATTTTTGCAACTAGAGCATGGATGCTTTACTCTATAAATATGGGGTAGTTCATAAGGTATCCACTCCCTACCATTCCCAAACTAATGGGCAAGTAAAAGTGTCAAACCGGGCAATTAAGCCCATCTTGGAAAAAGTGGTGAAGCCAAACCGAAAATATTGGAGTATGTGCTTACCTGATACTTTGTAGGCATATCAGACCACCTACACGATGCCTATTGAGATGAGTCCCTTTAGAATTGTCTTTGGAAAGGCATGCCACTTACCCGTAGAGCTGGAACATAAAACTTTGTGGGCAATGAAACAATGCAACATGGACTTATCAGAAGCCTACAAGGAGAGGAAGCTCCAATTGCAAGAACTGGAGGAATTGAGGATGGAAGCTTATCAGAGTTCAAGAATATACAAGGAAAATACCAAGGCTTTCCATGACAAGACCAGTCTAAGGAAAGAATTCCACTCAGGCCAATTAGTGTTGCTTTACTACTGCCGCTTGCATTTGATGCCAAGAAAATTGTGTTCCTAGTGGGATGGATCATTTCGTGTCACTCATGTGCACCAATTTGGTGCTATGGTGTTAGAAGACCCGGGTTTTAAGGCAAGGTTCTGTGTCAATGGACACTACTTGAAAATATATCATGAGGGATCAATTGCTCCAAAGGCTGAGTCAGAAGTGGTGTTGGTTGAAGCCACTTATCCACCATGAGAGTTCCAAATGTCCAACTTAGGGACGTTGAATCCAAGTGCTTGGTGGGAGACAACCCACTACTCCTCTTCCCTTTTTTTTCTATCTTAGTTCCTTTTCGTTTCTTTTTCTCTTTAGTCTCTTGATTTTGAAGTGTAATTTTGCATTATTAGCTTGCAAGTAGTTTGTATACTGTGGGGAAAGGGTCCTCTGCTCAGTCTACACACAGTAGCATTTCTGCAACCCCTGGCCACCACCAGGCTTGCTCCAATGAGGGTGCACTTTGCTAAGAAGGAAGCCCGAGTTCCAGCCTCACTACAACAAACAAAAACAGTTAAAAAAATATTATATATATATATATATATATATCAATTTAAATTTAAAAATAAAGTTATTTTTATAAATTAATTAATTAAATAAAACTGAAATACAGGGGTACGTTATTGAAACAATGTGTTTCACTAAGGCCCAGTTGCTGTAGCAAACGTTGGTCGCTGCAGTGAATGTTGGTCACTACATCGACGCTAGGTTGGTGCTTGGCCTACCTTACCACTCCTTTTGAAACAATTACCACACCCCTCCCTCTCTTCTCCTTCATTTCATTTAAAACCCCCTCCCACTCTCTACATTCCCTCTCTGCTACTAAACCCCCTCCACAGAGCACTACAGGTGGGTATGCGGACTGGTCCGATCCATTTACCAGGTCTGTGATAAATCACAATTAAGCAGGCCGGACTGAACCGGTTCGTTTCATTAATGGACTTGGTTTTGGTATAGTCTGCATCTACTCTACATAAGCCTATGGGTTCGTAGATGGGTCCGTTTAGCCCATTTTTCTATTCACATTTTTTGCCTGCACCAGCCTACGAGCCGGCTTGTGGACCAATCCGCGGACTAGTCCTTTTTTTTTACTTTCATACTTTTTAAACTTTTTTTATATCTTATACTATATTATATCTATATTGTATATTTTATATACTAGTCAAATATATGTAACTCCTCCAATCATAAAAAATAGTGAAACTACAAAAGAGTATAAATTAACAATTATCAACTATCAAATACTAAATAAAAATACCAAAAATGATAGAATAAACCAACTCACCAAAATCCATCCATCAAGAACATAAATACATACCGCAAAATGGAAGTATTCCTTTACTTAAGCAGGCTATTGGGTTAGTTTGCAAACCCATAGGCCAAGCCCATTTAGCTAATGGGTTAAGCGGTGCAGACTAAAAAAGTCCACAGCTTGGCGGACTAAAATTTTTCTAATCAATTTTCGTGCAGGTTGCGAGTTAAATGGGTTAGTTCACGGATCGTGGTTTGCATACCTAAGTCTATCAAGCACCCATAACCACCATTGCACTTCGTCACTCGTACATGTACACCCTCTTCCCCTTCCTTACACCCTCATTACTGTACCATACTCATACTTGCATCAATGCGCAATCTAAGTAATCTTTCTTCCTTCTTTTTTTTTTTTATGGTTTTCGGTTTCCTTTGCTTATGCTTGATTCTTAGTTTCCCTTGATTAGGTACTGTGCCTTGTTAGTTGATGTTGATACATGCATGTATTTTGTTTCAGGTAGGCTTAGGTTTTTCATGCTTTCTATTTTTTCATGTTTTTTAGGAGTAATTTTTACATTGCATGTAGTTCTGGGACATGGGAATAGCTTTGAATTAGTGTGCTTGCTGTTAGGACTCGCTGCAATGAACACATTCTTAGACTCACTCACTGTAACGAACCTAAGTCGCTACAATGAGCATGTTTTGACTTCAATTACTACAGCAAGTATACCTTGCTACATCGACTTTGGATTCCTTTATCTTGCATCTTTTGTCTTGCTTTTGATCAATCACTCTTATATGCTATTCTATATATATCCTTCTGCCTTTTTAGTTACTCTAAATTGCCTTCATGTATCTTTTTTCTCTTTTGCTGGTTCATGGCACCCAAAAGCAAGCCAAAGCATCAACGTCCTACCTAGAGCTCCTCAGATAAGGGAGTTGCTCTCTTACCCCCTGCTAACCTATTTAGATTTGAGAATTTTGTCCCGAAGTGAGCTTTCCGGAGGTTCATGTACAAGAAGCCTTGCTTATTTGAGAATAAATTCATATATGAAGATCCGCAAGAGCATAAAATGCAGGGCGTGATGGATGACATCAAGGCCTGAAGTGGGGCTTTTTACTTGATGATGAGATACCATCGGCCAGGTGCATGAGTTCTATGCAAACCTATGGGATCGGTCAACTATCATCGTATATTTGAGAGGGAGGCAAGTTTCCCTTACCATTGGCAGTATCCAGACCATCCTCAACCTACCGAAAGATCCTGAGCAAGGGGAGCCAAATGAGTTCCAACTCCTCCTTGATGATATTAAAGACATTGACTTGGGGATGATCAAGGACCGCTTGACTCACCCAGGGAACGAGTACGTATACAATTAGTAGAATAAACCTTACTTGCACCTTGGTGCTCATCTAGCATTAGAAGCCCGGGCATGCATGCATATTCTCTTCTCCCATATCATCCCCTCCTCACATATGTCCAACTTAGCTTGTAATGCCCCGATTTTTCTACTAGAGTGAAAATGACCAAAATACCCCTGAGGTCATTTTCGGTTCAAAACTCGAGGATAGCCGACCCGGCAGTCCTCAAAGGGCAAACTCAATGTTGGAAGGGGATTAATTGACTTGTGTACCTTTCCAGGATCGAAAATCTCGTTTTTCGAGTTTTCGGGTCAAAATGACCAAAACGCCCCTGTGGTGTTTTACCCGTTTGCAAATGCCGGATGAACCCGAAACTTCTCCAGATGGTTTTAAAAGGCGTTTTTATGTATTCTGTGACTTTAGTTTTATGGAAAAATTAGTGCAAAATTACAATTTTGCCCCTAGCTTTGTGTTTTTTAGCTTAATCGTGTGATTAAGCAAACCTAAGCAATATTAGGCTCTAATTGAAGATTAATTAATTTCCATAATTAATCTAGAGTCAAAATAATTTATTAAAGTTGATTAGAACATAAGAATGCTTAATTACAACTTGAAATCTTATTTTTTAAATTCAAGATTCCTAGTCATGAAATCTTGAATAGTGTTTTCTCTCTCCAATTCCTTAAATCATGGAATTGTGTTTTCAATTGTTTATTCACAAATGAATTTTAAATTCTCTAATGATGTATGAGCACTCATAATCTTGTCATAAAATTTCCTAAACCTCATTCTTAGTTACCTAAACTTGTGCTTAATGGTTCCTAACCTTGTACCTAAACTAATACACATCTAAACCTATCATTAGCACCCAATTACATGAACAATTTTCCTCCTCCCTTGGCTATCCCCAATCTGGCCGAAACCATACCCCCCCCCCAATTATCCATCACATGTGCAAATTTTTGACATTCCAAAGACCATGCTTCCACCTCACAAAGAATCATGCTTTGAGTAATAACCTCCATGCTTTCATCCATGCTTCATAGGACATCTTCTAGAAGACTTTTTCTCTCATTTTTGTGGCTCAAAAACAGCCACCCTCCTTGCCTTCTAGATGATTTATTTCAAATTCAAACAAAGAAAAATCACTATACTTTGAGCCATACCTTGTACCATGTCTTCCATACCTCAAACCATGCTTTGAATGACCACTTTGAGGAGATATTTTCCTCCCTCAAAGCTCCAAAATTTCGTGCACCTTTCCCCCCTCAATGAGCCTCCATTGTTTTTGTTTCCTATAAATACATGTTGAAGAACTTGTGTGAACCTTTAGATCATTTGCTAAATTTTAGTTTTCAAGCTTTTCTTTGAGTACTTTCCTTTTTCTCTCAAAAGTTCTAAGAGTTCTTCCTCTTCACCTTCATCTTCATCTTCTTCATCTTCTCTTTACATCACCACCTCACAACCTCAAATCATCCTTTAAACACTCAAACACTCAACCTCAAACAAAAGCTCACCAAGAACACATATCCTTTCCTTTCTTTCTCTCAAGGCCGAAGCTACCTCACCTCTCTAGGAGGAGTCGACCTTCTCATTTCCATCCTCAAGATCAAGCCTTTGTCTTCACATTTGGTAGGGAGTTGCTCTCAAAACTTTATTTTGCTTAAAAATGAGTTTTCTCTAGTTTTCTCTTGGTTTCTTTTTGAAGTTTTCCTTTGTCTTCCTTTTTTTTTTTTCATTTCAGCCTCTTGGCCTTGTTTATAACCATGATAGCTTGATGATGAGAGTTTCTAGATAATGACCTTGTGTTCATCTCAAAGAAACCTCTAAAGCTTGAGTTTTGTTCTTGAATTAGCAAAGTTTTAGTTTTTCTTTCCTTTTTCCTTCTTACATAGTTTCGGTTTGCATAATCCTTACCTCAAAGATTTTGTTAAAATTTTAAAGTATCTCTATTTTTATTTCATGTCAAGAAAGAATGTTGTTTTGGTTTCTCTTTTCTTTTCTTTTCTTAAAGAATTTCGGCCCCAAGAGCTTTCCTTTAAAAGTTTTGTTGAAAATTTTCAAAGTGTTCTTATATTTATTTCAACTCTAGAAATGTTGTTGTTTTGGTTCTTGCTTCCTTGAGTTTTTGTCTTCTTTTAAAAGTTTATTTCTTTTGAGCTTGATGATGATGTTCAAGAACCTAGTAGTTCCTTTGAGAACTTGGTTCAAGAACTCTAAAGTTCTCTTTGTGATGAGATAAGTGTTGGGTTGTATCTCTAAAGTCTTGTAAGAGCTCTAGATAAGATTAATATGAATATTGCATCCATGTTTATGTTTATGCTTTGTATATCATGTTTACCTTCCTTGCTAACACTAAACATCAAGAACAATAAATGAACTTGCATTATCATATTTATATTTCAAGCTTTGCATTATCATGTTTATATTTCAAGTCCTCACTTAAATATCAAAGATAATAATATGTTGCATCTCATGTTTATTTCATGCTCTCACTTTACTTTCTAATGAAAGCTAAAACAAGTGCATGAGCATGTTTATTTTTATGTCATCACCTAATGAGAACCTAGAGCTCAAAGACTTGCCCATTGTTGTCTCAAACAAAGGCTTGAAAAATATGTGCTCTTTAGCCTTGATTTCGGCCTTGAGAGGTTTTGTTTGTTACAAGAATCAAAACCTATGTTTCTTAATTTTTCTAAGCTTATATGAGTCCAAGAAATGTTCAGAATAAAGTTTTATGATTTTAAAACCTCTTGAGATCAATTTAGATTAGCTATTGCCCTTGAGAATATTTTGAGGATTTTGGATGATAAAAATGTTTATAAATGAGTTTTGAAAGTTTTAAAAAGGTTCCAAGAGAAACTAGTATTTTATGTGCTTTAGAAATCAAGTTTTTTGCCTCTTTATGGAGATGGATTTTCGGTTCTGCCTTGCTATGATTGATCACTGTTTATGCTGTTTTGATGATGATAATATGAGTATGTTTGAGCATAAATAATGTTAAAATTCATATGTGAAAGATTAGAGAAGTTAGTAACTAGAAAAGAATTAATTTGAGAGTTTTAGATCCCTTAGTAAATGATTTTTCTGGATTCTGTCCAGCATGGTTTTGAAATGATAATCATGGTTTTAAATTAGTTTAAATGTGTATGAATGACTCATAATTGGTTTAGGACTTGATCTTGATGCCTTAGGAGCAAACCGAACTTAGAAAGGATCATTGTTGTGACTCCTAGATACCCGTAAAGTTAGAATTTTAGATCCTGCACTCTTGAGGTTTAAAAATGTTTATGATCATAGAAATGAGTGAGGAATACTTAGATAAGAGCCTATAAGTACCTGAGAGCTTAAGCTATGATGATTTATAACTTAGATTGTGAGTTAAGGACCTTAAGGGTCAATGCATAAGACATTAAGAGAACCGGTAATTTTATGATGTTTGTTTTGCGCAAGTATGTTGAGATGGATATGTTTTGATGATGCATGAGGAAATGATTGTTGAAGATGTTAAGTTTATTTTGAGCATGAGAATTGAATGAGAATATGTACGTGTTATAAGCTTGTGGCATAAAGACGGTTTGAAGGGAATTCGGTTTTAAGCAATTTGTTATCTTTGGGAATTTCCATCAAAACCCAAAGGTTTTGAAAAATGTTTTGAAGTACTATATGAGATTGAAAACCATGGGTGACATGGTTCGACCGGGCACCCCTAGGAGATTTTTGTATGACAAAGCACTGAGACGTACTTCTCCTGCTACGGTGAGGAGAAGGCAAATCTGTGAGGGTATTGACATGAGCCTTACTAAAGCGGACAATTCACTGTGCACTCGAGGCCAGTAGAGCGTTTCAGAGAATGAAATATTTATATGTTACCCCCTCAATTTCCCCATATTAAATCTAGTGACGACTAGTTAGGATTGAGCTCATTCCTAGGCGATTAGGTGAGACGAAGATTAGAGGCTATGATAAAAATCACCAGGGCGGTGTGTCGGTTGGATATAGGTGGATATGATTAAGAGGGTGGTCTTTGAGAAAAAGAACTTAAGAGTTCAAGCATGAAAAAGAGATATGCTATTTTTAAAGTCACACTGTTACGAGAAAAGAAAGAGTTTTATATGCCACTTATATGTTAATACTTTTCCTTGATGCTATGCTCTATTGACTGTTTGCATAATGTATTGTCATGCATGCATCCAATATCTGTTGCATTCATATCATTAAGACCCATATTAAAAGACACTCACTTCGGATAAAAAGATTTGAGAAGTTAAAAACTAAACCTTATGCATGACCACCTTTTTATAATTAAAACCGAAGTGGCTGGGGACGATGACGATGACATGTGTGTTAGAGTCAGAAATCCCTACTGAGAATCTTGAATAAGTTTCTCAATCCCTCTCTCTCTCTTTTCTTTCGTGTTGTCTCCAGACGAATATAGTAACAAAGTTCATGACTTCTACTGAGGGATGGGCATACGGAATGTACTACGAGTCGAGTCAGGGGGATGTAGTGTAAACAATGAAGATGCGGCTTTAGCTTTTTACTTATAGACGTGTATTTCTTTTGATATGACTATGAAGCTGTGCTAGTAGTAATTAATGTATTAATGAAGATATGACTATGTTGTGTTGTTATGTGTAATATTTGTATTTGGTGATTATTAATGATATGCTTTCTTCCTTTCTCATGTTATGATTGCAGTAATTGTTAGGTTTTATTCTAACACGCGGCTTTTGTTTTGTTTTCAATTTCCAAAAAGAAAAATATTTACCCGTATTTCTGCTAAGTATTTTCATAAAAGAATGAGAGTAAGAAGTAATAACCTAATGATTAACCTAATGTTTTCTAGAGTATTGGGTTAAAAATTAGGATGTTACACAACTTGACAATGCCCTTATTCTTTACTGATGGGTGGAAGGCAAGAGATTAGACCTTTCATCTAGGATCCTAGCTCATATGAGGGATGCCCCTTCTACTGCTGCTAAAGTAGGGTTACCATACCCTCTGTTGTTTACGAGGATGGCTACCACTTGTAGGGTTCAGCAGTTTCCAGATGACCTCCTTCATACTAGATTCCCTTCTTTGACAGTAGCTGGCCTAGTGCCAAAGGATGTGGCAGCCAAGAAGAAAACCAGTGGGGGTTCTACTGTGGATAACTCCTTTAGAAATTTACTTGCTAGGATGGAGGAACTAAAGGTGTAGATGAGGGATAGAGCTTGAGGGCTCAAACAGAACCTTCGCAATACATTTCATGGACCGTAGCTACTTTTGAGTGCCAGATTATATGGAGGATTGACAGGCTGGAGAGGCAGATGGCTAGGCATTTGCAGAAGGACTTAAAGGATTCTGATGCTGACCAGGAGGGCTTTAACTCAAAGGACCCAAATGAGGAGGTTTCTGAGGAGGAGGCCTCAGATGATTGAGACCTAAGTTCATTCCTTTTCCCCCCTATACACTATTTTGATAGACTATTGTATGGCACTGAGAATATTGCTTGTTATAAATGTGGAGGTGATTAACTATTACAGGACCTTTCTTTTCTCCTTTCTTCTCTCTCATATACTTTTATTTTTTCTTATTTAGTTACTTTGACTATCATGTGGTTTTGACCTTATGTTTGAATGCTTTTCATTTTACAGTACTTGTGCATTTTTTTATTCTCCTATGCATGAATTCGAGTAATTATGTTTTTATTTTTAGTTTATATTAGGTTGCTTATGTATATTGGAAAAAAGTTAGGAATTTGGTTAGTTAATGGGTTTCTTTGGTCACACATATTCTCAAATTCAAAACTTAGCACCTGTTTGAAATTTTTGGCACTTAATTCCCATTTTAAGAAATAAGCATTAGATTGATTTTGTGTCTAATTGATTGGTTAGAATTAGCTTATGAGCTTTTGTGCTTAATTGGTGATTGCCTAAATTGATCACTTCTGTTTCTTTTTCTGGTGCAGACACTTGCATCGCTTGTCATTCTGGAACTTGGCTCATTTTCTTTCAAAGCATTTTCAATGCATTGCATGGCATGTGCGTGATTGAGGTCTTTGTTTTGTTCTTCTTTAACCACTTAGCTTAAAAAGCCTACCCCCCATGTGTGAACCTTTTGCATGAAACCTTTTTTAGCCTTTCACACCCTTCTCTTTGTCTTAACTTATCCATTACAAACCTTAAGTGAAAAATAATGAAAAAAATTACCCAACTTGAGCCTAGGAAGCTTTGGTGATGTTGTTGTGTTGAAAATAAAGTGTGGGGGAAGCCTTTTTGAAGCAATTATGGTCTTAGAAAAAGAGCTCATTGTGAATTGTTGGTGAATTGGTGTGAAAATTTTTGTAATTAGTTTCATATTTCAAAAATTTAAAAAAAAAGGAAATAAAATAAAATAAAATCGAAAAGAAACCAAAAAGAAATCACCAATTCACCACTTACTTTGAATAAAAGTTACAACACTTGTTTAAGGTTGCACATAATAAGGATTTCAGAATCCTGATTGGTTTGATTTTGGCTTTTCATTCACAAATTCTTCATGTGAGCATACACTTTTGCTTTCCTTGGACTTAAGTTTAGCCCACATATCCTAATTTTTGTCCTTCCCTAACCTTAGCCCTGCTACAATCTCGATTAAGTCCTTTTGATGCAAGTTTTTGCTTGTGTTTGAATTGTGGTGATTAAGATGAAGGGAAAGCTTATGGAAAGCATTACATTGTGAAGTGTTGAGTGTTGCATATTCCATATAGATTTGAGTGAACTGAGTGAAACATGTCCATGTGAGAATCCAATCCAATCATTCATTTTCTGATTTGATATATGCTTGTCTGAAGCTCTTATTTAATGATTGAATTGCCAATTTTCATTCTCAATGCTTGTTTTGTAAACAATTAGATTTCATTATCTGCCAATCCCAACTCTTTGTAAATATTCTTTCTTCCCATAGCCTTTCAATAGAGTGTATCTTTCTCTCTCTTCTATTTTCTATGTTTTCCTTTGTTTGTACTTGACACTCTTTGCATGAGGACATGAAATTGCCTAAGTGTGGGGAAGTTGATAAACACACATTGTGTAAATATTTTTCCTCTTACACTTGGTTTTTTTGCATTCTTTTTGAGCTTAACCTCCATATTTTATGAGGAGTTTTGCAACTAATCTCATCCAACTCAATTTTGATTTGTGGCTCTTTATTGTTAGCTCTATGCATGTTTTCTGTTGCCACGACAAGCCTTCTTATTTCTAGAGAGAGATTTGTGGATTCTAGGAAGATCACCACTGAGAGTGCGATGACAATATTGGAGCTATGGAGCACGCATTAAAGAGAGAAAGCTGGGATAAATTCAGGAAGCTCATGACTTGGACATCTTCGTTGCAGTGAGTGAACTAGAGGCAAAGTATCCTCAGCAGCGTGGACAGCTTCACTACAGCAAATAATGGTCACAGCACTGAGCCTATGAAGATGCTCTAGAGCCAGTGATAAAGTCTACTCGATGTAGCAAGCTTTACTCGCTACAACGAACTGTACAGCTTGAGACTGAAAGTTGATTTTTGTAATTTTTTACCCATTTGGGCTTCTTTTTTAGCAAAATCTAGGATGATGTAAAATGGGGAATATGAGAATCCTGAGGCATTCTTTGCCATTTTAGGAATAAAGCCAGGTTTTGGTGTAGAAAGTTCATTCTTCTTCTTCTTCTTCGTTTTTTTCCCCTTCTTCAAGAAAACACTCCCATACTTTGCTTTTGTTATTTTTACTGCAATTTTTACCTTTGAATCTTTTAGTTTTTATCATTCTTTATTTATAACTTCTTTTATGGAGGAATATTTCTCTTGCTAGCTCAAAGGATTCAAAAGCTAGGATTATGTTTTGAAACATTTTGATCTTAATGTAATACTTGGTGGTTTTCTCTTTCTCTTGTGTTTTTCCTTTTCTTTTCATGTCTATTGATTGATATGCATGTTGAGTAAAGTACTTTTATATGTATGGTTGCATGATTTGTAAGCATGTATGTTGGAGCTTGTTGATTGAAGGAATACTAGTTGATTGATTGGTAAGCATTTTGATTGACCAAGAGAATAGAGTTAATTCTTGATTGAGAATTGAGCTATGGTAGTTGGCATTTAATCTAGCTCATACAATTAGGGTTGCAATAGCAATTATCTAAGTGTATGTGGTTGTTCTTATCCTTTAGTTGATTGACTTTAAGGAGAATTACATTTTTATTTGTGTGATTACCTGGTTAACAACATAGCTCCCCACCAAGTGTTTGTTCAATTGTTTATGTTGATAATAGACACTCCCTAGCTTGAGAATCCCCTAGGCTAGCTCTTTTATGATTCTTAATTTTAATTCATTGTCCTTTTAATTTCTTATGCAATAACCCCCCCTCCCCAAAAAAAAACTTCAACTAACTAGTTCCGCTTCCTTGTGAAACAACACGGGTTGCACACCATTATCAAGGTGCCTTGTATAACTTGGTTTGGGAATTTATTCCTTTTTAAACTTGATGTTGACAATAACTGGCTAGCATTATTTGAAAAAGCTTTTAAATATTAAAAGTTTTTAAAACCTGCATAACAGCTATGCATAGAATCGCATAATCTCGCCAAATTAGGCTCTATTCTGAGGCCTCAAATGAAGAAATTAAGGCAACCTTAGAAAGTCAACATGGAGTCTCAGAAAGAAGGTCAGAGGTTCAGAAAATGGGTCAGAAAGTCACACAAGTTCAGAATATGAAATATCTTACATGAATGATGGATTCAATACATTGGTGAAACCCAATTTCTGTTCATGTTGGCTCAAAAAGTGGTTAAGGACTCAAAATGTGCTTTGTAACGCCCCGATTTTCTGTTAGAGTGAAGATAACCGAAATGCCCCTGAGGTCATTTTCAGCCCGGAACTCGAGGGAAGTCGGCCTGGCAGTCCTTGACGGGCAAACTCAATGTTTGAAAGGGATTAGTTGACTTGTGTACCTTTCCGGGATTGAAAATCTCATTTTCTGAGTTTTCGGGTCAAAATGACCAAAATACCCCTGTGGTGTTTGACTCGATTGCAAGTGCCGGATGAACCTGAAACTTCTCCAAATGGTTTTAAAAGGCATTTTTATGTATTCTGTTACCTCAGTTTTAGTCTCATGGTCCTGGGCAAAATTTGTGCAAAATTACGATTTTGCCCCTAGCTTTGTGATTTTGAGCTTAATCGTGTGATTAAGCAAACCCAAGCAATATTAAGCTCTAATTGAAAGTTAATTAATTTTCATAATTAATCTAGAGTCAAAATAATTTATTAAAGTTAATTAGAACCTAAAATTGCTTAAGGAAACTCAAAATCCTTTTCTAGTTTTAATTCTTTGAGGAATGAATCTAGGAATAGTGTTTTCTCTTACCTATTCCCCTAAATCAGGAAGTATGTTGGCATTGGATTCCAACTTAATGAGATTTGACTTCATTAATCTATCATGACCACCTCCTAATCTATTCTCACATGGCCCTAATCACATTCTTAGTTACCTAAACACATGCTTAACAATTCCTAATCTTGCACCTAAACTAATACACACCTAAACACATCCCTAAACCATAATTAGATGAGACAAATCTCTCTCCCATGACATGATAAGCAACCAGCCACCACTCCTCTATATTCTTCACATGTTGAAATTGTTGCACACAAAGGCCATGTTTTAGCCCATACTTTACACCATACTTGGACCATACCTCACCATGCTTACAACCATGCTTTGAATGACCACTTTGAGAAGATATTTTCCTCCCTCAAAGGCTCCAAAATTTTGTGCTCCTTCCCCCCCATAATTCACCTCCACATTTCAAAATTTAACCCATAATATATATAGCAAAGTGTAAAGAAATCCCACACTTTTACCATTTGCCTTTTTGTTTGAGTTTGTGACCAAAAAAGCTTTCTTACTTTCTCTCAACCTCAAGTTCTTCTCCACCACTTAGAAACTCCTTCCACCACCACAAACCACCATAAACCACCACACCACCACCATAGATCATCATCTAAACACCAAAGCTTCCTTCCTCAAACACAAAGCTCACATAAAACACCTTCCTTTCCTTTTCCTTGTGCTTGGCCGAATCCTCACCACCATTTTGGAGGAGCTCTTCATCTCATTCTCACTTCAAAGAACCAAGCTTTCATCTTCACTCTTGGTAGGGGTTCTTGTTTCCAAAAGCTTTTCTTTTGTTTTTTATGTTTGAGATGAAAAAGTGTTGGTTTTTCTCTTAGAACACATTCTTTTCTTCTTTGTTTTATTTTTATTTTTATTTTGGTACTTGGTTCTCAAAAGAAAAACTTGAGCTTAATGATGGGGTTTCAAGATAATGATCTTGAGAGTCTCATTTGAAAAACCTCTAAAGCTTGAAACTTGTTCTTGATTCTTGAAACATTTTAGTTCTTCCTTTGTTTTTCCTTGTTTAAGGTTTCAGTTTTCCTTTCCTTTTTCCTTCTCATTTTTGGTTCTCTTTTCTTTTTCTCATCTTGAGTTTGGCTTTAAAAATTGTAGGAGTTGCTTTCAAACTTTGTTTTTCCTCAAAAATGTGTTTTCTCTAGTTTTCTCTTGGTTTCTTTTTTAGCTTTCCTTTGTTTTCCTTTTCTTTTTCATTTCGGCGTCTTGGCCTTTTTTATGAGCATGATAGCTTGATGATGAGAGTTTCTAGATGGTGACCTTATGTTCATCTCAAAGAAACCTCTAAAGCTTGAGTTTTGTTCTTAATCTAGCAAAGTTTTGATTTTTCTTTCGTTTTTCTCTTCTACATGATTTCGGCCTCTATAGGTTTTCTTCAAGGATTTTGTTAAAAATTTTAAAAGTATCTCTATATTTACCTTGTGTCAAGAAACAATGTTGTTCGGTTTTTATTTCCTTGAGGTTTTGCTTTCTTTGAGATTACTTCTTTTGAGCTTGATGATGATGTTCAAGAACCATGTAGTTCCTTTGAGAATATGGTTCAAGAACTCTAAAGCTCACTTTGTTGATGAGATAAGTGTTGGGTTATGTTGGATTTTTAAAGTCTTGTAAGAGCTCTAGCAAAGATTAAAATGAACCTTGCATCCATGTTTATGTTTATGTCTTGCACACCATGTTTATTTTCCTTGCTATCATTAAATATCAAGAACAATAAATGAACTTGCATTATCATATTTATATTTCAAGTTTTGCATTATCATATTACATTTTCAAGTCTTCGCCTAAATATTAAAGATAATAACAAGTTGTATCTCATGTTTATTTAATGCTCTCCCTTTATTTTCTTATGAAAGATAAATATGTACATGAGCATGTTTAAATTTATGTCATCACCTAAGAGAACCTAGAGCTCAAAGACTTACCCATTATTATCTCAAACAAAGGCTTGAAAATATGTGTTTCTTAGCTCCTTGGCTTCGGCCTTAGGAGGTTTGATTTGTTACAAGTACTAAAATCCATGTTTCGTAATTTTTCTAAGTTTATATGAGCTTAAGAAATGTTTTGAACAAAACTTTATGATTTTAAATCTTTTCAAGTCCCATTCGAAATAGCTACTGCCCTTGGAAGTATTTTGATTACTTTTGTATGATAAAAATGTTTACTAATGAGTTTTGAAGGTTTTAGAAAGGTTCCAAGAGAAACCAGCATTTTATGTGTTTTAGAAATCAAGTTTTATGCCTTATTTGTTGGAGATGAATTCGGTTCTGCCTTGCTATGAATGCTCACTATTTTGTGTTGTTTTAATGATATTAATATGAGAATGTTTATGTATATTTGATGCTAAAATTCGTGTGTGAAAGTTAAGAGAATATAGTAACTAGAAAAGAATTAATTTGAGACTTTTAGATCCCTTAGAAATATAATTTTCTGGATTCTGCCTAGCAAGGTTTAGAATTAGAAATCATAGTTTATAATTAGTTTAAATGTGTAGGAACTACTCATAATTGGTTTAGGACTTGATCTTGATGCCTTAAGAGCAAACCGAACTTAGAAAGGGTCAATGTTGTGACTCCTAGGTACCCGTAAAGTATGAATTATAGATTCTGCACTCTTGAGGTTTAGATATGTTTATGATCATAGTATCGAGTGAGGAATACTTAGACATGAGCCTATAGGAACCCGAGAGCTTAAGTTATGATGATTTACAACTTAGATTTGAGTTAAAGGACTTAAGGGTCAATGCATAAGACATTGAGAAATCTCTTAATGCTATGAGTTGATTTATACAAGATATGATGTATTTGAAGTGTATGCCATGATGAATTTGAAGTATATGCTATGATGTTTATGCTATGATGTTTAACCATGTAAGGATGGTGTATTTGATATATATGCTTGATGATATATGAGCTATGATGGAATGTTTTATTGAGATGATATGTCTATTATGTTACTGAGAGAGTTGAATGAGAGAGGATATATACCCCTTCTTTTGCCCCCTAAGAAATCTAGTGACAACTAGTTAGGATTGAGCTCATTTTAGGTAATAAGGGTGTGTTTGGTTGGATTTGGGCGTGTTTGGTTGGACTTGGTAATACGAATAATTTTGGTGATGCGTATAAATGTAGTTGAGCTCATTCCTAGGCGATAGGGTGTGTTTGGATGGATTTGATGATGTGTATAAATATAGCCGAGGCCGATGTTTTATGGTTGGTTTTTGGTGATGCGAAAAGAATGTGGTCTTTGAGAGAGAGAGAGCTTAAGAGTTTGGACGTCAGAAAGAGATATGATGTCCCTTTTGGAGTCACATAGTCATGAGTAAAGGAAGAGTTTTATATGCCCTTTTACTACTTGTATGCGTCTTGATGTTATGTTTCATTGATTTATATGCTTAAGTATTGTCATGCATTCATCCAATATCTGTCGCATTCACATCATTAAGATTCATATTAAAAGACACCCACTTCGGATAAATAGATTTGGAAAGTTTAAAACCAGACCTTATGCATGAACACCTCTTTCATAATTAAAAACCGAAGTGACTGGGGACGATGACGATGACACGTGCGTTAGAGTCAGAAATCCCTACTGAGAATCTTGAATAAGTTTCTCATCCCTCTCTCTCTTTTCTCCCATGTCATCTCCAGACGAAGATGATGGTGTACCTCGTGACTTTTACTAAGGTGTGGGCGTAGGACATGCACTACAAGTCGGATCAGTGGGATGCAACGGAAGCACGGAGACACCACTTTAGATTTATATGCATATGGATAGTATTTATTTTGATGTGATAATAGGACTATGGTAGTCGTAAATTATGTATCTATGATAATATGATTATGTTGTGATGTAATGAACAGCGTTTGTGTTTTGTGACCATGAATGTTATGAGATCTCTTTTATATGTTAGTCTTCGTTACGTCATACGCGGCTTTCACTTTGATTTTATATTTCAAAAAACAATTTTACCAATATTTCCGCTAAGTATTTTCATAAAAGAATGAGACTGAGAAGTAACAACCTAATGATTAACCTAATGTGTTCTAGAGTATTGGGTTAAAAATTAGGGTGTTACATGCTTCTATAGTTCAGAAACCACCTACAACTTCTAGAAGATATTAATAAAAGCAGGATAATTGCCACACTTTTTGAGTTTCTTTCTCCCACTTCGCCTCAACTTCCAAACTTTAAGTCACATCACATTAATAACTTCCTTCTCATCACACGTCACTTATAAGCCTTTCACCTTCAACCTCAAAAGTTTTTCTATCAATCTTGAAATTGTCTCATCTTTTCTTCTACAACCTCTCATCCTACAACTTCTTACAGATCTTTAAATCCCCAGTCTCCTTTCTTTCTTCTCAAACCCAATCACAAATGGCTGAAGTAAAGAAAATCAACCGAAATGTTGCCAAAAAAGGTCCATTTCACATGTACAATGAACCTCTTATACAAAGAGTTTTATGTGGACAACTTCTCATAGAGGAAGGTGGCTCCAGGGAAAAGGCTCAACAATGACCTAATGAAGTAGGTACCCTTCTTGAATGAAGTCTTCACCTTCCAAGGAATAGAGGAGTTCATGGACATTTCTGATAGGGTGTTTCCTAGTATGGTCACTACCTTTTACTCACATCTGGAGGCAAAGACATACACCACCCTTAAAACCACCACCCGTGATACATACATGGTAGTGGGACTATATGAACAATCAACAGTTGTTAGGGCTCCTATTGCTGGAGTAACATGTCTAGCTCAGAATGGCTGGTTCAAATCCCTTGGAATAAATGTTGAAGAAGTATCCAAATGTCTCATTAATTCCCCCAGATACAAACCAAGTGAGATCACCACTGCATTGCTAAGCTTTAGGGTTAATAAGGTATTTATTATTGTCCAATTTACCATTCTACCTAGATTAGGAAGAAAGCACTAATGTGCTACTTGGGATGGACTGTATGCTGTTGTAATCCCTCATGGAGAAAAAGAAACTCAATCTTCTAAGATTGATAATGGCTTTTATGCTAAACACCATTACAAAGGAGAAGAAGAGAACAACTAGTGTCCCATATAGGATGTTGCTGACACGAGTTTTCAAACACATTGGATACCCACTAGCTAAAGAGTGATTTGGGTTTATGACCAGCATAGAATACACCATGGTTTCCTTCAAAACCATTAAAAGAACAAATTTGTAGCTGTCAAAACTAGTTTCGAAAGATAGAGCTCTCAAATCAGGAATGCAAATGCTGAAAAAGCTGCAACAGAAGCCTAGAAAAAGAAGAAGGAAGAGAAGGGTAAGAAGGAAAGAAATATCATCCTCCTTGAGAGTAGCTTGGAAGATACTGAAAAAATAGAACAAGAGTCTAAGAGGACTGAGTCTAATGAAGTTTCTCCAAGAACTAAAGTGAAAAGCAAGCACAGACAGGACAAGAGGAAAAAGAAAGCTGAGTCCCCCAAGCCATTAGAGCCTTTAGAAATTGAGGCAGAGGCCTAAGAGAGTGAGTTCCCTAAGGGAAGGCATGACAAGCTTCCCATCAGAAGGCAAGATGTAGAGCACAAGTATAAAAACTTGCCCAAGAATATGCCTAAGGCAGCTCTCATATTAAAAAAAAGCTTAAAGCCGAGCAAGCTAGGGTTTCTACAAAAGATAAATTAAGATTATTTTGAGGAGAATGATGAAGAGGAACTAAGAAAGTTCTCAAAGAGCATAGAATTCTCCAAGAGAAAATAAGGTTAGAAAAAGCATAAAGATTAGAAAAGACCAAAGGGATTTAGGGCTCAAGCATAATAAGGTCAAGATCTTTAGTCCCTGAACCGGTTGTGCTGATTGAAGAACCATCAAGCATGCTAATGACCCACCAATTTGGGTTTCTCTGCTACACCTCCAAGAAACTAGGTACCTTTAGGAACCAGCTCCACCACCGAATCCATCACTATTCTAGAAAAAAAAATAGCTGATATTGAAGCTGAGATGGCTCCTAAAGGCTCTACTGATGACTCTTTAACTATAAAGCAAATGTTGAAGTATATGACAAAAGACATAGATAAAGAGTCACAGCTTAAAGGAAAGGGCTCTAAGGAACTCTATCCATATGAGTGAGCTTTCTCATGCTTTGGAGCCCATAGTGGAAAAGTCATATGAGGAAGTTGTTAAACCATCCAATGCTCTAATGCTGTTTGTGCCTCAACCTCCTCATTCCATAAGAATAACTCCATTGGAAGAAGAGGATGAAGCTTCAAAACTAGCTCCCCTCATGCTGATGCTGCTTTCACTGCTCTTGCCTCTACACCTGTATTTGGTTTTATACCTGATCCTACTCTATTTGTTGCTGCCACTAATTCTGCTCCTATAAATCTAATTACTGAAGTTCCATATACTTCTCTACTTACTTCTGCTATTGAATCTGCACCCATCTCTTTACATATTGATACAACACCATCCATTCCTATTCTTGCTACTTTTGAAAATGTTGGACAAGATGCTGATTCACCTAAGTCTAGGGACACCATTCCCATAGACATTCCTGAGCCTACACCCAAGGCTGCCCTAACAACACCAAGGACAATCCATCTTCCCAACTAACCTTAACCTGAGCCCCAACCAAATCTTCCAAAGGTCCAATTCCTTCTGGAAAATCAACGAGATATGACCTCAAGGTTGAATAGAGTTAAAACCTCCAATAGGGAAATTGGAGCTCAACTAAGAAGACATGAAGAGTTACTACTCTAACTTCTTCAAGAGCTCTAAAGGAGAGGCCAATGATGGGATGGATTCCAGCACATCCTTTTTTACTGATGACAAAAAGGGAGAAAGAAAGAAGAAAATCTTTTATGCTGAGAATCTAGGGTCAAGTTGAGGGGGAGTGCCTTAGAGAAGCTTCAGTGACTGCATTCTTATGCATACACAGCAAATTTTTATAATATGTACATTATGCTCTTAACTTTTTTTTGTTTATTTTGTGAAGTTCTTATTCACACTTACTCCAGTACTCATGGAGCATTTCACATACTTTGATATTTATGCTCTGTTTTAATTATCTGGTTTATGGCTATAGCATTGATATATATATACCCTCATGATTTATGCTCAAACTAGAGTTTTATCTTCTAAAGCAAATATATATATATATATATATATATATATATATATATATATATATATCCCTTTACCCTCATGATTTGTACTCAAACTAGAGTTTTATCTTCTAAAGCAATGCTCTGATACATGGGCTATCTCAAATAACATGTGTTCTAATATGTAGTTGATCAGAGGCAAAAGCTTCAGAAACTCCTATGTGTTTTGCAAGTTTAGCATATGCATATTTTATATATGTTGTTTTAACATTGAAAATGGTTCTCTAAGAAAGATGTTCTTTTGAAATTTTCTTTTTCTATGGACAAAACTGTGCTGGGTAATGGATTCCAAGTCAAGATAAAAAATCACAAGCATTATCATCTTTCAGAACCATCTGTGATTAAGTTCAGAAAGTAAAATGACTTAAAATCAAGTTGTGTCTGTTCATAAAGTTTAAATGCTCTAATCATTTTGACAAAATGCCTTAATACAATTTTGAAATTTCTTTTTCAAAGAAAAAAGCTTTGATACTAGTCACTTAAGATTGTTGAATAACTTGTCAACATCTACATCAAACCTTAAGACAATGATCTTCTGAAACTCTATTCACAAATGTATTTTGAATGAATATCTATTCATTCTTTTCATGCTTACTTTAGTGTTGTACTATATTTCAAAATACTCTTCAAAAGATTTTCTCAAATTAGGTTTATCATCATCAAAAAGGGGAAGATTATTAGCTCCAGAACCTTTCAAAAAGCATTATTGCTTAGAGTTTTGAGTGACAACAACAATGTCGTGAAAATATTTTGAAGAATGACTAATTTTTTCACTTAAGTTTCCATAGTACTAAACATGTCTATTCTCATTAGCATACATGTCCCTAAAACAAGTTTATTTTCATGATATCATGTGCAAACATATTTAATCTCATTCAAACAGACTCAAAACTTAAAGGAAGTGAAAAATAATCCTTGAAATGAACGTCAGTATGTTAGACGCACGAAGAAAAACTTTCATGAATAAGAAATCAAGTCTAAGATCTTCAGAAAGTGATATTCAAGTAAAGAATTCACACTTCGTCTTAAACAAGTTATGGTTACTATCTTCAATAATTATGATTGTAATGTTTTTCTCAACAAGAAGCTCTTATTGAAGCATAGGAGATCAAAGGGAAGTCCAGAAACTGAATCAGTTCTTCAGAAAACACATATACTATTAAATAGTACACACTTTACAAAATAGGAGGAAAAATTTAAATTTCAAATTAAAGTCAAAGCCAAAAAGAAGACAACAATGACATCTCGCTTTTTAGCTTGGTTAACCATCCCAGCTTCTAAAAGAAAAGGTTCAAAAACCTCGTTCAGAAAGCAAAAAGTAGTTTATGAAGACGGACTCAGAAACCTCTATTTGACAATAGTCTCTACAACTACAAAAGTGGCTCTAACACAGCCAAACTAGTCTTCTAAACTGCATTTCCAAGACACAAAAGGAAGATCAAGACGTGTCACTAGGAAAACAGATCAAGGGCAACATTCATAAATGAAAGATCAAGTATAAAAAGAGATCATGTGCTTACAACTCAAGACTATATGCTGAATCACTTGCAAAATCTTTGAAGAATGCAAGAACTCTCTTACATCTTCTGTAGAGCTGTTACTTCTTGTAATCAGTTTCTACTTCTGAAAAAAAAAATCTTCTTTCCAAGTTCTTATTAGATAACAACTTTTTTTTCTAGGAACAATCGTTAGAAAGAAGTCATTCAAGTTTTCAACTTATACACTGTATTATTCTATGAGAACTTGAGTGTTTGGTAGTTGGAGTGAACCAACCTACAAATTCCTTTGTACCCGAATCTAGTAGTGATCATTGTGAGTTAGCTTGGAGAGGTTAGTTAAAGAATACTTAGGAGTGATAGTAAAGTGTGTTACTGATCACGTGAGATAGCTTGTGAAGGTTGTAGAAAGACTATATGAGTTTCTTAGTGTTGAGAAAGGGTTGTTTAATGGAACTCAATAGATTGTTGAGAACTGGATATAGGCAGGTTGGCTGAACCTATATAAAACTCCATGTGCAGTATCTCTCATTTCTCTGAATCTCTTTTATATTTTGCTTTGTGTTTATTAACAATGCTATTATGAGAAAACAACTTTTAATCAGTTTCTTATATTTATTTTAGTTCAGAAAGTTACTTTTTGATACTCACCAACTATATTTTCACTGTACTTCAAGTTTATGTTAGATAGTATTTGTTTTAAAGTTTTCATAAACTAATAAGGAAAGAAAAGTAAAAGCACGATTCAACCCCCATTTTGTGCACATTTCAACCTACATAAAGTATATTGAAAGGATACCAGCACCGTATAAGATTTTAAAAGGGGATTTCTCCAGTGCCTTATAAAATTTATGGGTACCAATACCTTTCAGATAATTTGTGATTGAAAATTTGTCATATCTCCTACTAACTAAATTTATTAATATTTTAAATAATTATAATTAAATCACAACCCTTGAATTCAATGGAAAACCAGTACCCTTGGGGTACCATAATAAAAAACTTTATTGTTATTATTATTATTATTACAACAGTTATGGTTATTATTATTATTTGTAGATTCATAAACAAAATTCAGTCAAACAAAACAGTAGTGTTATTTCAAAATCCAATGGAGTATTTACTTTGTCACAATTGAATATGATAGATTGATGGAATGAGTGATAATCATCATTAGATAAAATTGATGTTTTGGTGTTAAAACAATATTTTTACAAATAAAACAACGCAGTTAACCCAACAATTAGAACGCGTGAAATGTGCCAAGAATGCTTGATTCGTTTGCAAGTATAGGCATTTTCGTTACCAAATTAAAGTTGAGCGCATTTTCTTTATGCACATGCATTTTCTTTAAATAATAGCCACATATAAACATTAGGTACAGAATGATTTTAGCATATTAACTGGCCGATATTGTATAATGTCTTTATATAAATAATAGCTACGTAAATAATAGGGAAATGGTTCAGAGTTCTTTTTTTTTTAATACTTTAAAAATTACATTGATCATAATGAAATTTGAACGTAGAACTTCATTCATATTACCCAAACTATAGATAATTTATATATCACCCATTGAATTTTTAAAATATATAAGTTCACAGCTAACATTTTTTATCCGTACAAATCAACGATGCTATTAATTTTTTATTTATTATTGACAAAAAAAAATCACATATTTAAGAAATTTTATGGTGTCAATTTTTATATTGTGTTAAAATTTAGAGATTAAAAAATACATGTAACCCAAAGTTCGTAAAAGTAAAATGACTTTATTTTTCATTAATAATAGATAAATTTAATAGATTAAAATGCACATTCAGAAAAATTCAATAATAAATTTGCATCCTTTAAAAGTATATGGATAATAATATAAAGTTCTTTTCTCCATAAAATAATATCCATAAAGTGATAATTAATGTTTGTTTGAATATATAAATAATATTTGACTTAAATATATTTTTAGTCCTCATAAATATGAGTCATTTTGATTTTGATCCCTTTAAAATTTTTGTTTTGACTTTGATCCCTCTTTTTTTCATTTTTATGCTTTTGGTCCCTTTCATGTAAATTTAATGTTAAAAAATGATTTTTATAAGGATCAAAAGAAGATTTTTGAAATATCTAATGTGCAAAAATAATTTTTTTAATATTTGTAGCAACTGAATATATATTAAAAAATATTTATTTAAACTAAAATTTAGAACAATAACAACTCAAAACAAAGAAAATAATAAAAAAGGATTAAAATCAATACAAAAATTTTAGAGGGATCAAAATTAAAAACAAAAATAACCTGCATTTATATGTATTAAAAACATATTTAAACTATAATTTTATTATTTTATTTTTTAATGTACTCTCATAGCCAATAAAGTATGCGGTCCCACACAGCAGTCACAAACTTACACATGAGAGCTAAGCACCACAAGGTCAAGGGAAGAAACCACGTGATGATTTGAATCATATAAAGGTAAGTTAGGGAATGAGACAAAAATGAAAGAAATTCTTTTTATGAATTAGCTAGTTGGTTTATCCGTTATTCTATATATAAACCTAATTTATATATATATATAAAAAAAAAAAGGTATGGTATCGAAGATAATTCGGTTCGGGCATTTGATTCATCCCAAATAAGAGCTATATGACTCTTTCCAGACCATGTGTTTTATACACAGACCTTGAATTTGAAATCACTATTTTAGAGAAAAAAAAAAAAGAGCATCTACCACTTCAATCAACGTTAGTACACCTTTTTTTAATTACTAGATAACAAAGACTCAAACCATGGAGAAGGAGCAAAGCAGAATACATAAAAGCACCCAAAACATAAAACAAAAAGCCAACAAGGCTTAAGAAACACAACTACAATTATTGTAACATAGGACATCATATAAGCAAAAATATACTCCCTCTGTTCAACAATAACAATCAACTATGTGTTACTACCATTTCAATCAAACAAGTGTTAGTATTCTTTTCTTTCTGTCTTTTTTTTTTTTTTTTTTGTAAATGACTAGATAAAGACTCAAACTCTAGACAGAGGAGCAAAGCACGATACATAAAAGCATCCAAAACATAAAATAAAAAGCCAACAAGGCTTAAGAAACACAAAAACAATTATTGGCAACAATATATTCCCTCCATCTAACAATAACAATCAACCATGTGCTAGTACCATTTCAATCGACCATATGTTAGTACCTTTTTTTTTTTCTTTTAAATGACTAGATAATGATTCAAACTTTAGAGAAAGTATTACGGCAGTATACATATATAATAGCACCCAAAACATAAAAATCCAACAAGGCTTAAGAAACACAACCACAATTATTGGAACATAGGACATCTACACACACAAGCAAAAATATACTCCCTCTGTCCAACAATGACAATTAACCATGTGTTAGTACCATTTCAATCAACCATGTGTTAGTGCATTTTTTTCAAATGACTAGATAAAGATTTAAACTTTAGAGAGAGGAGCACAGCAGGATAAATTAAAGCATCCAAAACATAAAACAGAATGCCAACAAGGCTTAAGAAACACAACCAAAATTATTGCAACATAAGACATCCACACACATACATACAAACAAAATAACTCCCTCCGTCCAACAGTAACAATTACCTAGGAAAATCGAAAGAAATTGGCATATTAAAAAGTTAATATATCTCACCACAATTTATAGTCAGATATATTAATTTTGTAATCTATTAATTTACCTCAATTTATCTAAACGACTGTTATTAATATTGTTCGACTAAGGCAGTACCTCACAACACCACCAAGACATGGCACCTGCCACTTTCACCCTCTTAACAAAGAGTGCTCATTTCAAAATAAACATGCCTTGGATAAAGGGTCACCTCACTGATAACAGGCATTTATGCCACTTATCTTACTTCTAATTCTTAGCTTTTTTGCATAAGTTTAACTGTGTTATTGATGTGATTAATTAGGATTTTGATTTGTTACTCATTGTATATTTTTTATAGAATCATTGACTATTACACCGATTTTGGAATAATTATTGGATTGGGGCCTGTTACGTTTAACCTGTCTCTTTGAGTGTGATTTTTGTATACATGAGCTTTCAATTGAGTGCAAAATGTCAAGAATAAGGCTAGGAGCTCTCTTGATGGAGCTTGTAGCTGCGATCAATTTGGGAGAATTTAAGAGTTAAATAGAAGAGTTCTTGAGCTCATATAAAGCACATTTGTAATAAAATATTGTAATAAAAAATATGTATCTCTCTCCATAGGGATTGAATTGAGACAAATAAAGATATTTGGAAAGCTCAAGAAGTCCTCTAAAACTTTCATGTTTAGTTCAAAACCCAGTTCTAAAAGCATTTTGGTAAAAATTGAGTTACAAAATTAAAGGTTGATGATATTCTAATGCTGTCCAACCTGACCTCTAATTCATATGTTATTAATATCTAGAGCTACAGATATCCGATTGAGGTGATTTTTATGGCTTTGGAAAGTTATTGAAAGGGATACAATTACTATTTTTAGTGCCAATGACAAATTCGGATGTTTAAGAGGCCAAAATGGACCAAATACATAAAGACATCAATTCTGCTAAGTGTTGTGGCGGTAAATGAGTTGCAGCGCTCAATAGCACCTGAAAAAATGATTTTAAAGAATGTTACACACTGCTGAACACTGCAGCACTCATTTAGTGCCACGGCGCTCATATATGCCAGTTTGCGGAAACCAGATTTTGTCCCTAATTTTAAGCCCCGCTTTGGACTATCTTACAAAGCAATATTTAAGGGATTGACACAAACTTTCTCCTTAGTTTTTGACTCAGTTTTGATCTGCATTTAGGCAACCACTTTCACTCTCTACATCTCTCTCTTCTTCTTCTCTATTCTCTTCTCTCTTAGGGATGCTATTAGTGAAAGTGTTTTGTTTTGGAGATTGTGACAATGATTGTTACTATTATTTTCAACTCTTGATTTATTTTCACTGCTATAATACTCCAGAGATGGAGGAATAGATCTTCTTATTAGTATAGGGTTTTCAGATGGATTGGGATGACTTTTGAGACCCTTTATTTATATTGAATGCATTAGTTTTCTTAATGTTATGCAATTTCTATTTTTATAATTATTATGGTAATTGTTATAATTTTGGAATTAATAACTAAATTGGTTATCGTCATTTAGGGAAACCCTTTGGACATAAATTGATAGATCTATTGGTTTATATTTGAAGGAGAATAAACCATGATGTGTGGCGTGGTGGCAGCTCACCTTGTCCCTAAACCATGTGGTCGGGGGTTCGATCCCTGCTCATGGGAATGGAGCGCATTTCATGACCAGTCGTTTGTCTCTTTGGGAGAACTCCCGCGGTGAGGGGGATTAGTCACTGCTGTCGGTGGTGGATACCCTGATTTCGATTAAAAAAAAAATTGTTTGAGGGAGAATATTAGAATTAACTTTCTGATTAGCAATTAGTTCATTAAATCAATGTGATTTATAAATAAATTGAGATTTTGTTTATTAGTTATTTGCAGTAGTCAAATTCCAAAAGCCAATTGATCACTAGTAGAATCACCAGTAACATATTATTGATAGCCACTAATAAATTTAATATTTGGCCTGTGATAATTAATTTTAGTACTGGGAATACCTTGCACTAGTGCCTTTTTTTGTCATTACTATTATCTTTTAATTTCAATTGCTTTAATCTTAATTCTCCAAACCTTCAACTTTCCAACTAAGTGATAAAGCCTCAATGAGAAATGACCTAGGTTATGCTCTTTACTACATTTTTTTGTGCAACCTAGCATTAAACTAATTTCTAATTTAAGAAGGTAGATGACAACCCCACTTCACTCGCTGACTAGCCTACCACGTCTACAAAATCATGCCAAGAACACATGATCTATAATCAAACCTCGATTCAAAACTTTGGAACTACCACCTCCTTTCACTTTTAACTGTCTTATAGGCAATTAACAAAAGTTTAATATATTAGAAACTCAATGTATCTAGACAGTGTCAAGGTACATTGAGTTTTTAGTGTACTAAACTTTTGATAATTCCTTAGAAGACAGTTAAAAATAGTAAAAAGATAATAACATCATTGATCAATGCATTTATTAAAAACCCTTAGACCATCACCCACGATGGCACCTCGAGATGGCTCTGAATAGTAGAGCCCAACGGGACACCAAAACACTTATGTGGCCACACCCGTCACCAATTTCGGTTAAGGCAAAAAAGAAGCACAACACCAGATATTATATCCATAGGGATCTTGCCACCACCTGGTCGCCAAAACCGGCAATAATGAAAGTGATGAGCAACAGCTAGCACCGCGACTAGAAGCACCGGCCGCCATCAAGAGGCAACACTGATAGAAAGATGTTGCCACATGGCTGACTTAATTAGATTATAACATATGTTGATAGAAATTGTACAATTGCTTTTAGGTATAAACGGATAGTAACTCATTTTTTTAAAAAATAATTATTCCGTTTTTGTTTAAATTATTATTTTAAATTAAAAAATTATCTTAAGATATGAGTTCACGGGTAGTTGCTATTTTGATAAATTGAGATATAATTGTTATTCTTTAAATTAGGATTTTAAATGTGTAAACTACTGAAACTTAGATAAGCTATAAGGCGCGCCACACAATGTTGAAGTATTTTCTTCAACTTTTTGTGGTTTCCACAATTTCTTCCTACAACTTTTTGTTGTTTCCTCAAAGATCACAAAATTTTAGAAATATATCGTGCACTGTTAATTTTTATTTTTTAGTAAAAGTAAATAAAGTATAATTTATATATTAAAAATTTTAAAAATAAATTTTATAATTTTTTATAACGTAATATTTGAATTTCATATATGCAAGTATTTGATAGTATGCATAAAGATGACTTTTTTTCAATTCTAAAAATAGTTGTCTCCTAACGTGAAAAAAATTATAACTCTCAAATTATTTTTGAAAATTAAACTAGTGGAATAACAACATAGGGAGTTATGATTAGTATGTTTAAAAATTTAGACTATACTACAAATTTGATCTCTCAAAGATACGTGTGACATTCATACAGTCCCCAACGTGGCACATGGTAGACAAAATGTCTTTATAATCCTGGGGACATAATCAAAAGATTCTCATGTTTGGTACACAACTTTAAAAAATGTTTATCGATAAATTTCATTCATGGCAATACATCGCCGTTGGTTGTCGTCACCGAACCACTAACACCAACGTTGGACCACCGCATTCATGCCAGTAACAGCCATCAACGTCGGACAACTGCTGTCCTTCCCTGGACCACCCAGCATGACTCAAAACAATTTTGCTTATGCGTAATAAGATATATGTGTAAATCATTTTGTATCGATTGTGTATTCAAATTAAAATCAACTTAAACGTTTAGAATGCTCATTAAACTACTTTATTTGTGGGTTATAAAGATCTATGATTTTCATATATATATATATATATATATATATATATATATATATATATATATATATATATATAGATATTTTTTTACAATAATTTTACACTTCTGCTATAAAATGCACATGAAATTAAACAAGTGTGGGGTCTATATACCTCTACAAACTACAGGTATAAAATTGTTACAAAAATATATTGTCCACCAAACATTTCTTTTAGAAAATGTTTCGTTATAATTTGCCTTACTAGCCTACATCCTTCTCGATGAAGTTGTCATTTTGAAATTGAAAAAGATTTTCTTTCCCGTAACTCCCGCAAACTCCAATCAATCATGTTTCTTTTTCCATTTTTTGGCTTGGACGTAGAGCTGGATAAACGGACCGGTCTGGTCTGTTTAACCCGGTCCACGATGGACCAATTTTAAACAAGCTGGACCGGACCGGTCCGCTACACAAATGGACTGACGTTTTGCCTAGTCCAGGCCCGGTCAGCCTAAGCCCACAAGTCCGCAGACTGATATGCATTTTTTGCCCAGCAAGAAGCTCGAGCGCCAAATTGCCGACCAGCCCGCGGACTAACCCGCAGATCAGCTTTTTTTTTCTCCTTTCATATATATATATTTTTTACTTTATAGTACCGGAAGCGAGAAGAGGAAAAACCAATCAATTTCACAAATATATTTACAGCAATCAACACCAATGTTGGCCCCATTGCATTTCGTTGCCGTGTGTTATTCTCATAAGCCGAAAGGAAAATTAAAGAGAATAGCCTCTTAAGCATTTGTTTGGCAATCAAGGCCCGCCAGAGAACCAATTGATGGATGCTCAAATAATCAATTTAAGTATTATCATTATTCAGCAGATCAATGCGTCCTCTCAAATGAAATATTACTTGATCACAGCAAAAATATTCATAACAAGAAAATTATAATCTAACCCAAAAGGAAATTATAAGATAAATTGTACTGATATTATTTGCACAATAAATTTTTTTTAGGGCGTCATTGTTTATTATGTTGTCTACCCCACTCCACCCCCAACCAACCAAAGGTTCAAATCTTAACAATCCTTTCAAAATTTTAATATTTTTCAGAAGATCATGAAAGTTTTCTCTATAAATATGATATTTGGCCCAATCAAAATACTAATTACAGATCTCATCAAGCAACTAAAAACTTATTTACAACTCAAAACCTCATCAAACAACGTGAAAGTAATACTAATTATATATCTCAACCCTTACATGGTGGCTGGTAGGCAGAGGTCATGAGTAGAGGGGCGAGCAGAGGCCGCCATTCAGGGGCGAGCAACCAAGCAGAGGCCGTGAGCAGGGGGCGAGCAGAGGCCGTGAGCAGGGGGCGAGCAGAGGCAGTGATTCAGGGGCGAGCAAAGGCCGCGATTCAGGCGCGAGTAGCCGAGCAGAGGCCGCAAGCAGGCCACGAGCAGAGGTGCAATTCAGAGGCCGCGAGAGAGATGATGGCCGCTGCTTAGAGAATATCAAAATATAACCCTAGTTTCTTATATATGTTTTATGAAGAGAGAAGAATGATTGGGCAGCAGCAATGGGCTTTACCGCTTTAGTGCTTCACTGTTCAACCTTAAGTGTCTTAGGCTTAGTAGAAAAATTATTTATGGGCTAGAGCTTAGTACTGAACTAGAGGCTAGAGCATTTTAATTTTTATATGGGTTATGCAGGCTAGTCCACAGACCTTGCAGACCAAGCCCGTTTAGCTCGCGAGCTTGGCGAAGCGGACTAGAAAAGTCCGCAAGTTGGAGGGTTAAAAATTTTCTGGTCAATTTTCATGTAAGTTGTGAGTTAAACGGGTTGGTCCACAGATCACGGTCCATATACCCAGCTCTACTTGGACGGTTGGACTATACAGCTACACCTTTTCTCGGTGAATCCCTCTTTTAGCTTAATCTAGAGCTTAGAAATGCGTATTTTGCTTCTCATGATGAGACCTTTATGCACATCATCGGAAATTGAATATCTGATTAGATACTTATAGAATTCAACTAATTATGAACTTTGTTGGATCTCGTGATTGCAAATCATATGTTCAAATTAAACAAACCAATATTTTATTTTATTCCAAAATCTGAAAATAAATATCTTGTATTCCTCTCAAAATCCATTTCTAATAGTTTCATTTTAGGTATGTGTTGGGATAATTTTTAAATTTTTATAAAAATCGCTTTTTAAAAAAAAATCATTTTTGTATATTTTAATAATTTTAAAAAATATCCAAATATTTAAAAAATTTGTTTTTGTATTCTTTTTTAAAAGCCATAAAAAGTAATTTCTAAAAAGAAAAATTAGTTTTCAGTGTTTTCAATTATGCACAAATGGTGCATTTGTATATATAACTGAAAAAGTTCAAAATTAATTTTTTTCATAAGATACTTATTTGTAGTTTCTAAAAGAAATTGAAAACTATTTCTATATTTAGATTGTAATTATTTTTTAAAAATTATTTAAATATACGTGTTAATCCTTGGCATGCCACCCGTGTTTGAACGGTCATGAAATTCTTTTGGCACCTTTCAATTGAGCGGCGCGTAATGTACTCCTAAAGCATCGCTAGTAGTCCTGCAAAGACAAAATAATAGAAGAAGAAGAACTAGGAAAAACATAGGGCTGACTTTTTTACTCTAGGCTCAAGCCACTAGTCAAATGTTTGGGCGGGTGAACCCATGATCATGGTAGGCTTTTTGTAATTCTTTCAAACAAAGAGTACATATGAACGGCGACTTCTGTGATGGGGATGAATGAGTTTGTGTTCTTTACATTTTCTTTAATCCCTTCTCAGTTTCTTTCCACATTTGCTCGCCACTGCGCTACTTTCTTCTACGGCGGCACCACTTCCTCCCTACTCTGATGATACTATACTATTTTAGCCATGGAATTGTATCATAACTATGTACGCCAAGATCCATTCTTATTTCACCATTTTAATTAAAAAATAATCAAAAGAAGGTCCAAGTCCAACCATTGCCAACAACAAAAGGAACCACGTTTATCAAGTCAAGGCTATCTTTCTAGTCTCGGTTGAATTAAATAAACCAAAACAACAAATTTTATAATAATAATTTCAAAATTTTTCACATCCACCCACCTATGATTATCTATGATGCCCAAAGATTTACATGTTACATATTGCATTCCAATAACCCAAAGTCTCCACGAGACAACCCAACATCCCACCTCGCTTGAAATACGCCTTACATAGCCTGTAATGACTCTGACCACCACCAAAAATCACCCGGTTCTGAATAATCAAACAACCAGTCAATCATTATGTAACCGCCGCCGTTGTTGTAATTGTTGGGCCCAGAGACTGATTCACAGTGTAATTAAATGATGCCAATGTGTGGCAATGAGTACCAAAACTAAATCTGATTGAATTAAATCTACCAATCGGCGCAGCGCAGCGAAAATATTAATCAGGATGAATAGTAAATTTTTCTACAGTGGGGCTCACTGGTCACTATTTATGTGGGCCTGCTCTTTACTATTCACGAATAGTACTATTCACAAAATAGTATATTCACCCAGTATCAAGAAATTTGCCCACCGAATTTTTAACGTGGAAACCCCCAAATACCGGAGGAAAAACCACGGGACAAACTCCGAAAATATTCCACTATATTCAGGATAATTACAAAATATCCTTTCCACACTCTCTAACCCAAAGAGGTAAATATAGTGTATCCCAGTGAGAACCCTCCTATTCAAATACTACAATTTTGCAGTACCAAGGAGCAATAGAAATGATACCCAAAAAATATTCCCGGTGTATATACCCACACCCTACACTCTTAGGGATTTACTCACACTCTCTATTTTTCTCTCTCTCACTCTCAGAAAATAACACTTTGTTATTTTCTCTCTGCAGCTTGTATTTCCGCTGCTTCTTCTGTTAAATGAACTGAATCCCTCCTCTATTTATAGAGGCCTTCAGCAGTGTGAACATGCACTGCCTATTACTGCACGGAAGGAAAAAACGCGTACACGGCGTTCTGTTTTCAAACTTCTAACTGTAGCAATGATGGCTTTTCTTCCTTCAACGTTTTCAGCTTCTTCTTTCTCGGCTCTTGAAATCATCACGCGTGCACAGTAAAAATTACTGTACATGCGTTGAAAAATTCTCTCTTCTCCTCCATTTTCTTTCAATTTTCAATAGTGATGGGGCCCATAGGCTGGACCCCACAGTAATCAACCCGCCGCGACTGCTGCTTGTGGTGGGTCTCCGTCACCCTTTGTCTCTGTTAGCGGAGATTGCAAGGGATATAAGAGCCATGGATTGCGAGGGAGTTTGGAAGAAGTTATTGCTGCTATCATATCGAGGAAGGGAGTAACAGGAGCTTGTCTTTGCCACCTCTGCCACTGGTTTTATTGAGACATATGTAAAACAGTTGTTGTATTAATAATTAGTTAGTTCCTTACTCTAGTTTCATTAATGATTAGTAGGTTACTTACTTACTCCAGTTAGTTATTTCTTTAATCCCTCACTCATCCGTGTATATGTATAAAGACAACCAACACCCTTGTAACAGCACTTTTATATTCATCAATGAGAATTCAGTTTACATTGCTTTCACCTTAATAGGTTTGTCATGGAAGTGATGCGTTGCTGTTGAAGCCTGAAAAGGTTGGCAAGGGTAGGTGAGAATAAGAAAGGGCATACTCCTAATTCAAATCATTTTAACCATTGGATTCAAATTTTAAAGGTTGGGCTTAAGTGACCACCTAGACCCAAACTCCATTTTCCCCACCATAGAACAATGCCGAATTCAAAAGCTTTTGCAATAAAACAGTGCTTCAAAGCACAAGAAGTTAAGGATATAGAGGATTCACATGCAGATTGATGGAGGATATTTCTTAACGTGAATTGCATTATTGCAAAATAAAAACAATATATGTATATATTAAATTTCACAAGCAACTGCACTTAATTAATTTCATGGAACACAAGTGGGGATGAAGAACTAGGGATAGACAGGATTAGGGTTCAAAATTTTTTAATTTTCATTTTGGCTATTTTAATTTATGATCTATTAAAAGTTTGTAATAATAATTTTATATATTAATAATCTGATTTGTTATATTAAATTTGAAAAAATTAATAAATTAAAAAAGCTCTTTCTATTAAATAAAAGAGCATATATATAGCAATTAGCCACCTTTTTTTAACATGAAGCCACATTTTTCTTGAGAAACATATGGGACATTTGATATGGGATAATCTATTTAAATTGCTAGTAATATGACGTAAAATTATCTAAATCCGCAACATTAACTTGTTTGGTTACATGATATGACTTGCAATTCAAATTATTAAAGTAATTTACATTGCTATCTTAGTGGTAATGTAGATTATCTCCTAGATTACCACCAGGAGATTATTATTGTTATTATTATCATCATCATCATCATAACTGTTATTATTATTATCATCATTATCATCATCATCATCATTGTTATTGTTGCTGTTGTTATTATTATTATTATTAATTATTTAAATATTATTATTATGACTATTGTTATTATAAATTTAAAATAATAAAGAAGTTTATTAATAATATTTATTATTAAATAATAATTATTAATTGCACATATAATTATTAATAATAATTAAAATTATCATTTTAATTTAAATTCTTATAGTAGTTATTATAATTAATTAATATTATAATTAATAATATTAATGAATATTATTACTATTATGATTAATTTATTTGTAAAAATATATATTACCTAATAATCCTTATAATATACTAAATAAAGTAATGTGCATTGCCAACTAGATTTTTTTTTATGCTTAAAAGTTTAAGTGGGTTAGGCACCAGACATTCCACCAGGGCTAGGACGCGGCCCCCGGGCTCGATTGAGTGCTTACTGGGATCCTTATGTGATTACCCACCAACGAAGACCTCACAGCGACAGGGAGGATTCGAACCCGCACCCTTTCGGAGTACGTCCCGATCCTTTACCACCTGTGCCACGCTTCGTTGGTCATTGCCAACTAGATTATCTATATATACCAATGTTACATTGTAACATTACCGGTAATTTAAAAACTAATATTAATCTTTCTAAGGGTTAATTTATATTACCTTGATGTGCCAAGTAGCCGCATTTTTTAACTTTCATTTACGTACACTTTTGAATGTCGTTATTAATGCCGTGTTTAAGCACGACTTGAAATGTGCCTAATGTCATTTTATATTTTTTGAAAAAATATCTCCTAATTAGTTTATTAACCTGTAGACACGGTGAGCATGAGTTAATTCCCATGAAATCTACACCTAATCAACTCTAAACTGATTCATCAAATTCGAGCTAAACTGGTTTTTTCTTAATTCCAAAGTTGTTTAAAACTATTTGTACTTAACATGCACTCTAAGTTTGTATTTAGAAGGGGGCCGTGAATAGTTTATTATTGTTATTATTATTTTGACTATGCTGATAGATGGAAGAAACTATCGTTTCTGAAACGAATTGAATATAATACCACGCTATACATGGCGAAATAAATTAAAAAGCTTAGAGTTTAATTAAAAAGCTCCTATTGTTAAATACAAACTATTGAGATAGACGTTTGAGTTGATTAGATGTATCAACATGGTAAAATCGATTGTTACACTTATGCCCCTTCAAAAGCAAATAGAGACAGTAGACACCATAGAGAGAACCTTAAAACATTGCTTATTAACAATGTCTATAGTTTCTTAAGTGTTAGCGTTCTGCTGGGGATTCTTTTTTAGAGTTTGCTCAGTTCTTCAGTATTGGTTACTGCCTCGCTTTGTTTTGTGGTAATAATTGGTTCCTGTGTTCCCGTGTGAGATCATGGATCGGTTTTTGTTTATTGTCTTACTCTTTTTTCTTTGAGAGTTTTAATTGCTATTTAATTTATCGATAAAAAGCGCTTCAGGTCGTTAAGCTGTCGATCTCTATCCATTTCTTGCTTGCCTCTCAAATTTTCAGTGGCCTTGCTTGCTTTACATATCCATATCTCACTTTCATTACATTAACATTATTTTTTCCCAACAGATATTACAAACAGTTCTTGATTGAACAAATGTAGGCCATATGCACTTGTCCCACTCCCACTATTAGATGCTCTCAACCTTTGAAAGTGTTCACCAAAATTTCCGTGCTAAAAAAGAAATATTTAGTGTAGAAATATTTTTTACACATTTAGTGTATAGAAACACATGAAGACAAAATAAATATGAAGTTCATGTGCCTCTATATATAAAGTTGTCCAATAGGAAAGGATATTTAGGAATACACTAGAATGAATATAGCATCATGATATAATTAAGGAAAGAAGTGAGATAAAAGGATCTAGAATACCCATTATATATGTAATCAATTAGAATGAAGAAAAATATTAGTTTTAACCATAATTTTAGCTTGTGGTCTTAGTTTTTTAATGTAACATTTCTATCTCCAAGCTCTTTCCATAATTTTCTCTATCAAATTGGTGCTTTCATTTCGAACTCATCCACCATGGATCCTTTCCATACTCACCAATTATGCCATCCACTCACCGACAATACCCTTCCCTATCATTGTTGTAAAGAAATGTTGTCACTAAACAACTTTCGGCTAAAATGCTCTAGTTTTCTACGTTGTGGCCGTAGGTGGTGTCGATGACTTGGTCTATATAAAGCCCCACCACACGGAAATTCAGAAGACAATTACTGTATGCACCCACAACACATATATATCAACACAAGTGACTTACGCGTTAGACCCACTTCATATCCCTGGAAATACCAGAATCCTCTGAAGATTAGAAACAGATGTTTAGTGTTAAAGGTTTAGTTGATTCGAATTGCGAGAGGTCTGTTCCCCCCAACTACGTGTACCTAAAAAATACCGAGGATTCCATATTGAATGAAGCGGGGAATATTCCGACAATTGACTTTTCCCAGCTAATTTCTGCCAATCCCAGTGAGCGATCCAAGGCAATCCAACAACTAGGCTGTGCCTGCCGTGACTGGGGTTTCTTTATGGTATAATATTCAACCTCAAACTCTATATACATTCTGTGTTTGGATTTCTATTTGAAATTTCAAAATTATGATTTGGGTAACGTTTATAATGCAAATTAAAATCTTTGATTCAATCCATAAGTTGAAAAATTTTCGAATGGCAAATCGGTCAGGCAAATATATACATGCTTTTTTGTTATATCCTCCATGTGCAGCTTAGCTAGGGCTCCTTCCCTGTATCACGATGTATTTCTCCCAAAAATTTTGATTTGTTAAGTAGAGAAATATAAACAATTTTATATTTAACGTGTCTTATCATATAGATGGGAAAAACAAGGATTAAACTATAGATCATATAGTCAAAGGTCTTAAAATCACATTATAAATTATCTGTCCCAAAAGTTTAAACCATTATATAGAAATATATAAATAATTTTATATCTAACATCCTACACAATAAATATAACCTCAGAAAGGTTATTTATACCACTTTTTGTACATATTTAAAGACATATATGTAAGCGTCTCTTAAAGATGGGATTGGATCTCAACTTTCCTAGCTTTTAGTTCTTGTTTATAAGGCACTTCAGTGTGTTGCTTCTAAGATATATCCAAACATTGTACAAATAATACTATTGATATAACTTTTGCTGACATGTTAATTCTGGGACTACTGTAGCTAATCAGCCATGGGGTGTCGGTGACACTCAGGGATGAGCTACTTAAAGCAAGCCAGAGCTTTTTTGATCTCACAGATGAAGAGAAAAAGGAATATGCAGGAGAGAACCTATTTGATCCAATAAGATGTGGGACAAGCTTCAATGTCATGGTGGATCAGACCCTTTTCTGGAGAGATTACGTTAAATGCCATGTTCATCCTCGCTTCCATGCTCCTTCCAAGCCCCCTGGTTTCAGGTACGACTCCCACTTTCATGAGTCTCACACCAAGACAAACAAGAACGTAAAGTTTTCTTTTCTAATCAGCTAGCTAGTTTTTTAATTTGATAGTTTCTTTATGATCTTTATAAGTAGTAATAATGGGTGTTTTTGTTGAAACTTGCTTCATAATAATTGATATTTTCATTGAGAACTAGGTTACATGAAAACCCATCTCTATAGGCCGGATTAAGATACCTTAGCAGAAGCATTCTTAGGACAAGAATGTATTGGGTGCTGCTACGGACGTTGGTGCTTGAAAGAGCATGTGGTAAAATGATCTGTGAATATCCATTATATTCACTCACTTCAACTACACATAAATTCAGTTCAATCCATTTCGTCCTTTAGCTAGCGTACAGATTTTTAATGCACTACCTAGATATTTTAATTCAATTCATGTAGTTGATGGATTGTGGGTCACCTCTAATCTTTCAAGATTCACTATTTCAAAAAGGCAAACGAAAAAAATTTCTAAAATGTAATATAGTTTTAAATGGGCTCATAAAAAAATAATTTTAAATAGATGAGTGGAAATTTATGTATAAACAAATGTAAGTGGATGGATGGTGTGGATAGTTATTTATCAAATTCGTCATATATGATAATATTTTTTAACATTCTTTTATATCATAAATGGATTGATGATGTATTTTTGACCTGTCCATTTTGGTCTAATCTAAATTCAATCCAATATGGCCATTGTCTACCCTTATCATTAATTATACGTCTATAAGAAAGATGATTATTTTTTAAAGAGCAAGTAAATTTTTTTAACATAAAATGAATATTAAAAATACTTATAAATTTTTTATTGACAATCATTAAATATATTAAAAAAAACTCTTTGGGTGTTTTTAACATTTAATAATTATCAATAAAAACTTAAAAGTACTTTTAATGATTTTTATGTCAAAATTACTATTTTTAACAATACTTTTAATAACACTTTCAATATCATTAATTATTAAAAATACTATTTTTTCTTGTAGCTAGATTGTGCTCACATGTACCCAAGTCATGTCTCATGTCTCACTAAACATCTATTATCAAGTAAAATATGTATAAGAATATAAAACAATTACTTTCTCACTTTCACTCTGTCTATCAAAAAAATAAACTTACATACTAAAAAAATAATAAATGAATTTTGATAATGTTAAAAGGTTGTATAAGTGGATTAGATTACCCCAATTAACGTATGAGTATAATACTCTTGAAAACAAAAGTAGGTATTGATAAAATTAATTATATTATGCGTAGTATTGGAAAACAAAAATTAATATTTCCTTGATAAAACAAATAGACAGATTTTTTTAACAAAGAAACCAAAAAAAGACTTGGTAAATGGAGTGAAAGAGAATAAATATATAATATTTATCTTTTATATAATAATAAATTATTAGTGAAGACATAAAAAAGAGACATGATTTGATAATAGTGATTTCAGATCCTCTTAATGTTAAGCAAAAATAATAATATTAATTTTTTTTTAACTTCCCTTTTTTATTGTTCTTCAATCTTTTGAGTCGTTAAAGCACTATTCTTCCCGGTGAACTCACTTATAACCAAACCTACTATTCTTCCCTATTTCTCATAACCCTATGTATGTTTTGTTTTTCTAAAAGAATATTATTTGTACTTAATGTGTGTGAAATAATGTATCCATTCATACATTATTCATTATTGAATGAAATGTAGATCCACCTTATTAATAATGGATAAAGTGTGAATTGACACAGTTTTCTATACATGATTAACACGCATAACTATTTTCCTTATATGGGCGGGAAAGATAGCATATATATATCAATTGTCACGCATACTATTGCTGCATTGGAGTTTTTTTTTTCTTTTTTATGTTTTTGGTGGTTGCTACAATGTGAGGTATATGGGATTTTCTTTTTTGTTAAAAATTAGGCCTTTGTTAAAAATTAGGTCAAGTAGAAAACCATATATAATATGCTTCAGCTTCACACAACACCATGAGAACATCTAGGTTCTATTCTAACGACATGAGAAAGCGATGACCACTTCGATCTACATAAATCTTTTCATGGCACAACTTACAAGCCAAACAATAGCGCCTTTTCACGTGTGGTACCAAAATAGTTTCGGGCAAAAAGCTTTTTCCTTGACAAAATAATGCTTTATGAATGCCTTTTATGTCAAAATTATGTATTTGATAAAATAGTCCATAAAAAAATTACTTTCCTCAATGAAAATAGAGACTAATTAATATTTAGGAGAATTTCTGAAGTAGATAAATTTTTGTATGGTTAACAAATATATATATATAATATGTTTCTTTTAAGAATTTCTTGTCATCAATATAATCTTTTGGACTAACATGGTGATTCATAACTCAACGGCATCATCTTGAGAACTGAGCAGTACCCACTAGGCCACTAGACCACCGTTGTAGCCTCCTCCTAGCTGTTTTCCGTCCTCGACACTATTCACTATGCACTGCTTAGGCTGAACTTTTATGGCGAGACGTCACCTTGATTAACTCCTCAATTATTGTCATGATAAAAAGGTTGTGCTTTGTATTACCTTTTCAAGAACAATACTGCAAACTAAAAATAAAATCATAATGGTCATGGCCATTAAATAAATAAAAGTAAAAAATCACGTCACATACTCACATTATTTTAACAAGTAAATTTTAATAGTTTCTTCCTCCAGCATTCTTTTTTCTTTTTAATGATTAAACTTTCGGGTTTTCTTTTTGTGTTGATTTACCTTGCATATCATTATATTGAAACAGTATTAGTTGGCATATCCTCACTTTAAAATAGACTTACGTTCTTCTTAGTTTTAATTTATGAATAGAAATTAAATAAGCATAATGAATTAACCTGCGAATGGTATAAGTGTTGTGATAAAGGAGGAGGGAGCAAAGCGCAGAGAGAAGAGAATCAAGTGTTTGAAGACTCAGATCAGAGGGAAACTGAATTATTGCATTGACGATAATATGATCACTTTTTTTCAGATAATTGTTTATGATGACCCTGAAATAACAAGGCATATATCATACAAAATAGGAGTACATATATGCACTATTCTCAGACAAACTTTAAATCTTCGACACACCCTGCCAAGGCAATAGAAAAAAACCTTTTCCTCTCTACTCATGTTACTTCAATGACATTAGTTTCCACACCTATAACTAAAGCGCTCAACTATTGAAAAGATCTCTATAAACCATTTCATCATTTAATCAGCATAACCAACATTGAAGCTCATACCACACAAGAGCTCGACACGCATCACCTTTCTAGAACTAAACTGTATCCAACAAATCCATCTTTTCTTCAACGAATAACAATTTCACACCTTCCACACCTCATTGGAGATCATACCCTCCCTTAGAACACGAGGATGAGTGTAGAGTTGCCTACTATCTCCATAGCCACAACCTGACAATTCTCTTTGAGCACTGCCACCAGGAAGTAAATATCAATTATTCCCCAAAGCACAACCATCATTCCTTCTGAGCATGGTTTATGCACTAAGAATACGTGTTATCCCTTGAGGCTGAATTCTTGGATTGTGGCTGCATTCGCACATCACCTTCCCGAATATGCATCACTTCCTTGCTCTTCGCCTTCAGTCCTTTTGTTTAGAATCATCTCTTTATTTTCTTTTCCTCAACATCTTCCAGAACAGGATTGGGTACATAATAGAATCGCATAGGGTTATTTTGGCTCATATTTTATGGAACACTGTATCGATACACTCTCATCAACCTTTGGATTGGATGCCCCACATAGTTTGGGTCTCACACCTCATTCAATGGTGGGTGTGAGTGTGTCGACATGGTGTCCCATAATGTATGAGTCAAAATAACATTTCTCAATAGAATCATCCACTCCTCTCCATGTAATCTTGAATTGCATATTTTTGTATCATTTCCTCACTATGTATCAATCTTATCACATCACACCTTACTTTGTAACAGACTGCTCCTCACTAGTGTTTATCACTCCACTCGCAGTGTATCACAATTTTAATCAGTTTGAGTGCGTACTCTCACTTTGTACAAGTGTACACCTGCATACACATTTGCTTCCCAGAATCATTGTACCTACAAAAAGAACAAAAGATGACAGCTATATATCCAACATGCTTCATAATTTTCCTTTTCCAGCACACTGCCTTCCCAGTGTATCACTCTCTTGTTCAAGTGTATTCACTCTTTCTCATGTGTTTCACTCAATCAAATTATTGTTGTATATGAAACAATCGCTTCCACTTATCCATTAATTATCCCAAATTGTCCTCTCCTTCCATGCAGAAGTAACTCCTTTTTTTCATTGACTTCATCAATTGTCCTACTGAAAGTTGACCTATCCACAAAACATCAAATACACAACTGTTGTCTTCTTAGAATTAGAACATTTAGATTCAAACCTTCTCTACACCCCTTTTTTCCATTTTCCAAGCCAAAACATTGCCATTTTCAAGGCCTCATGAACACATATTTTTTTTCTCCTAAAAAATACAAATATTCCTACACTTCCAAAGAACCTACACAGTTACTAAAAACCTCTGTCACCACTTTCTTCTCCCCATTTTCCTTATTGGCCAATCCATCCAAATTTCAAAGAAGGCTTTTCGGTTAGATGGGCTACCGATTTTATATTCTGTTCCTACAACCAATTATTCCCCAAAGAAGTTGCATACTCACAGTCAAAAAGCAAAACAGATGTTAGAGAAAGAAGGTATGGGAGAGTTTATGAGAGGAAAGCTAGGGGGAATAACTAATAACTGTCAGGCGATTACAAAAATGACAGTTGGGTAGAGTATTTTAGGAGGGAAAAGCAGTTACATTGTAACATTAGGTGAATAAAAGATAGGGAAGGAGAGGTGAGAAGGGGTGAATAATTATTTCATACCTTGAGAGAGAGTTTGAGGAGTCTCAATTCCTCTGTCGTGTTGTAACCAATTTCTAGGGTTCTTGGGATTGCCAAGCTTCTCTCAATTCAATAATATTTTCAATATTCCTTCATAGATACTAGTTTTATCACTGATATCAGAAGTCTTGTGATCTGTGGGATTCGTATGGTGCACAGGTCCAAGATGGAAGCGAAATTTGATGCGTTCTTGGAAAGATTTGAGGAATCGATTGTGGGGATAGGAGAGAAGATTGCGCAGGTGGAAGCGCTCTTGGAGCATATGGAGCACATCGGACCTCACACACATCAGAATCATGGCGGAGGCCAGGGCGGGAACAGTGACGGTGACGAAAACTCCGCAAATTGTCGCGATGGAGGATCGGAGCAGTGGAGGCGAATTGATCTTTTCTTGTTCAACGTCAAAGACACGTATGGCTGGATCGATTATGTTGATCAATACTTCGAGATTTGTGGAATGCCAGTGGAGGACTAGTTAGTTGTGATGACGGTCGCAATGGAGGGCCGCACTTTGATGTGATTCAAGTGGTGGGAGACCACCACGACAGAGTACTCCTAGGAATGCTTTCAATTAGCGGTGGTGAGAAGGTTTCGACCATCAATCGCTCACAACCCATTTACAATGCTGATGTCACTGAAATAGAGTGGATTGGTGCGCGACTACCGCCACCAATTCAAACAGTTGGCGAGCATGTTGAAGACGAGAGAGCAACAATTCCTAGATGGATTGTTCGTAAACGACCTGCAAGATGAGGTAAGCATTGAAATAGACTTACATCATTTTGACACACTTGATAACATGATGGACATGGCCGAATTAATTGAAGTGAGAAATAGGGCTTGGGCCAGAGATCGAATTAGGCCAAACATTGTTGCAAAAGGTTGGACTCGAGACTTCCCATTCTCTAGAGGAGGTTTCGTAGATAAAGGAGGGGACTATGGGAAGTTGAGGCAGAAATACTATCCTATCCAGCAGTGGGAGCAATGGGGGGCCCAACAAGGACCGCGGATCTTCATCAAGGGCTCCGAGATGGAAAAAGCAAGGCAAGGTCTAGGTCGCACAGGGTTTAGACCTGTCTCAGATGAAGAGATATGAGAAAAAAGATTGAAGGGCCTATGTTTCACATATGAGGAAAAGTATACCAGGGACCATGTATGCAAGAGAACAAACAATTTAGACTAATGATATTAGAAGAAGAGCAAGAAGGAGTGAATGAAGTGGAGTGGCATGATGCAATGGAAGATCTCAAAGACACCACTTGCCAAGTACACCTAGCCTACAAGAGCATGACAGGGAACACTTCTCCAAGATCCATAAGAGCATGGAGAGAAGTAGTGAGCCACAAAGTGCATGTCCTAATAGATCCAAGCACTTCACATAACTTCATATGCCCTTCCCTAGTGAAAGAAACAGAGCTACCAGTCAAGGAAGCAGTTTTTGTAGTGACAGTAGCTTCAGGTCAACAAACAGGGGGACAAGGCAGATGTAATCAACTTACTATTAAATTTCCAAACTTGGAGATAGTTGAAGATTTCTATATCTTCCCATTGGACAACTCTGAATTTCTCCTAGAATTAGTGTGGCTAGACAAGTTGGGAGACACCTTGACCAATTTCAGAAAGTCAAGGTTAACAATTAAAACAGGAGACAAATGGACGATGTTACAAGTGGCATCTGAACTATGTTATGGGGGAACAACATTACGGGCTGCCATGAAAGATTTGGCATAGGAAAGTCAAGGGTTTATGGTACAGCTGTGGCTGGTGGTTTCTCAGCTAGCACACACCACAGTAATTCCATCGGTAGTGCAATAAGTTTTGGACGAAAACCCAAAGGTGTTTGAGCCATATAGAGCTACCACCATCACGCAACCATGATCATGCAATAACATTAAAAAAGGGTGCAACCATACCCAATCTGATGCCATACAGATACCCCCATTACTAGAAAAGTGAGATTGAAGAGTTGGTCCAAGAAATGTTAGCAGCAGGCATAATTAGATCGAGTGTAAGTCCTTTTGTTAGCCCTATTTTACTGGTGAAAAAGAAAGATAACAACAGGCTTTTATAATTGATTATAGAGCACTTAATAGCATTACCATCCCTGATAAATTTCCTATTCCTGTTATAGAGGAACTATTGGATGAATTAACAAGTGCTATCATATTCTCCAATCTTGATTTAAAATCCGGGTATCACTAAATTAGGATGGTAGAGAGTGACATTGGGAAGACATCGTTTAGGACACACGAAGGGCATTATGAATTCCTTGTAATGCCATTCAGGTTGACTAATGCTCCCTCTACCTTTCAAGCATTGATGAACGACATTCTAAGGCCATTTCTAAGGAGGTTTGTATTGGTATTTTTTGACGATATATTGGTGTGCAGTAAGGATGAAGAATCTCATGCAAACCACCTTAACGCTGTCTTTGAGTTACTGTTACAGCAGAAGCTAATTTTAAATAAGAAGAAGTATGATTTTCGGGTGCTAGAAGTGGAATACTTAGGCCACATTGTTTCTGCCAAGGGAGTAACAGCTAACCCTCGAAAAACAGAAGCAATGCCTAAAGACCTAAAAGCACTCCTAGGCTTCTTAGGATTAACCAGATATTACAGGAAATTTGTTAAAAATTATGGATTGCTCGCTAAGCCGCTCACTGATTTGACCAAGAAAGATGCCTTTCTGTGGTCCCCCGCTGCCTAACAAGCATTTGATACTCTCAAACAAGCTATGGAAGAATTACCTGTGCTAGCAGTACCTAATTTCTCATAGCCCTTTGTCCTAGAGACTGATGCATCTAGTCATGGTCTGGGAGCAGTGTTATCACAAAAAGGCAGACCAATAACTTATCTTAGCAAAGCATTATCAACCAAAGCCTAACAGAAGTAAGCCTATGAGAGAGAACTGATGGCAATTGTCTTTGCTGTACAAAAATGGCGAGATTACCTCCTTGGCCACCATTTTATCATCATCACAGATCATAGAAGTCTAAAATTCCTGACAGACCAGCATTTAATGGGGGAGGACCAGCTGAAATGAACTTCTAAGTTACTGGGGCTTGACTTTGAAATTCAATTTAGGCTAGGATTGCAAAACAAGGCAGCAGATGCCTTGTCTCTCCAAATACTCTTTCAAGCAATTTCAATGGTTCAAGCTAATATGTGGGAGACCATAGCTACTGAGATAGCAGAAGACAACCACCTACAACTCATAATTCGCGACCTTAATCAAGGAATAAGGGATTTCCAAAGGTATAGCATGCAACAGGGGAGATTATTTTACCAAGGTAGAGTGGTGATTCCACAAAATTCATCTCAAATACTAGCCCTAGTGGCAGAATTTCATGACTCACCATCTAAAGGTCATTCCAGGTTTTTTAGGACATATAAATGCCTAGCAGCAGCAGTATACTGGAGAGGCATGAGGCAACAAGTAAAGGCATACATAGCAAGGTGCCAGGTATGCCAAACAAATAAGTATGAAGCACTTTCACCAGCATGACTACTGCAACCATTGGCAATACCAAACCGAGTTTGCTCAGAGGTATCCATGGATTTTATTTCTGGATTGCCATGTTCAAAAGGGAAGGATTCAATAATGGTGGTAGTTGATCGTTTGACCAAATTTGCCCATTTTATTCCACTCTCACACCCCTATTCAGCTAAGGAAGTGGCCCAACTCTTTGTCAAGAAGATAGTTAGGTTGCATGGTTTTCCCTCCACAATTATTTCTGATAGAGACCCTATCTTTCTCAGTCGTTTCTAGTTAGAACTATTCCAAGCAACGGGTACTAAGCTAAAATATAGCACATCATACCACCCATAAACAAATGGTCAAATAAAGGTGATCAACTGTTGTTTAGAGTCCTACTTAAGATGCTTCACTGGTGCTAAACCAAGACAGTGGATTGAGTGGTTGTCATGGGCGAAATATTGGTTTAACACCACCTTTAATGCCTCCAGCAAAACCTCCCCATTTTGGGCTCTTTATGGCATAACACCTCCAATTCTATTTGGAGGAGAAACCTACCCCTCAAAACTTCTGGAGGTGCAATCCATGGTGACATTGAGGGATGAGTTGCTAGATGACCTGAAAGCTAATCTAGAAGTTGCCTAGCAGAGAACAAAGCACTATGCTGACAAATGCTGGAGGGAGCTAACTTTTGAAGTAAGTGAATGGGCATTTTTGAAGTTACAGCCCTATAGGATGAAATCCTTAGCCAAAAAGATCAATGAAAAACTTAGCCCACGATTTTATGGTCCATTCCAGCTGCTTGAGAAGTTTAAAGACCGGTGGCATGCAAACTTGATTTATCAGCTGATTGCAAACTCCACCCTGTCTTTCACGCCAGTCACTTAAAAAAGGTGCTGCCCCCACATGCGCAACCTTCTGAGCTTCCACAAGGACTGTCTAAAGAAGGAGTTCTACACACCAGACTAGAAGAGGTCTTGGATAGCCGCCAGACCCTTAATGGTGGCACAGAAATTCTTGTGAAATGGAAAGACCTACCCACCCATGATAACTCATGGGAGTCCCTCAGCAAGTTACAGGAGCAGTTTCCAGAAGCTCACCTTGAGGACAAGGTGAACTTTTGAGGGGGGATAGTGTTAGAGAAGGAAGGTATAGGAGAGTTTATGAGAGGAAAGTAGGGGGAATAACTAATAACTGTCAGGCGATTACAGAAATGACAGTTGGGCAGAGTATTTTAGGAGGGAAAAGTAGTTACATTGTAGCATTAGGTGAATAAAAGATATGGAAGGAGAGGTGAGAAGGGGTGAATAATCATTTTGTACCTTGAGAGAGAGTTTGAGGATTCTCTTGTTGTAACCAATTTCTAGGGCTCTTGGGATTGCCAAGCTTCCCTCAATTCAATAATATCTTCAATATTTCTTCATAGATACTAGTTCTATCAGTATCCATCCTCTACAGTTTTACAACATAGGACACATGTAACTTGATTTTCTTGCAAAATCCCAAATCGGTGCAACCTCACTCTAGTATTCACTCTATCTATCACCATAAACCAGGTGAATAACTCAACTTTAGGTGGTACTATTCTTTTCCACACAACTTTGCTACAGTTGTAGCTGTTTACATTTTCCAAGGTCTCTTTTGCTGCATTTATAGCTCTTACAAACGATTTAGAGGAGAATCAACTGTTTTTATCAAAGTTCTACACCAACATATCTTGTCAAAGGCCTTTTCAACTTATTAAGCATATTATGCAATTCCTGCAGCAGGTCTAGTTCTTTCCTATACAATTGTCTCCTCAATGGAAGTTCCAAATCCAGTCCATTTCGTCCCAGAAACCACAATCATTCACATAGCTTTCTTTATGTACCAAAAGGGAAAACATCCTTGGGAAGGAGTCTTTTAGTCTCATGTTCAACATCCATACGTCATTCCAAAAGCATGTCTTACTCCCTTCCCTAACCTCCATTCGCATGCCACCTATCAAGGAACATAAAAGCTCAATATTAACAAAATTTTTCTAACATATACCAGCCCATACTCCACCCATATTCTTTGCCTTCTGAATATCTAAGTGTTCTCTTAAACATAAATCATTGCAAGATGCTACCACCTTTTTTCCACAAAGGTATTCTTTTTCCGAGAACCTCCACCACCATTTAAATAGTACCGTAGAGTTTTGAACCACTCCTATACCCCATTTTTCATTCGATTTCTGAATTTGACTCTATTTAATACCCATCTTCCCTTTCGTGCTCCGTCAAAAAAATCTGCTCTGGATCAGGGAAACTATTTCCTTTCCAACCTTTTTGGAATTTTGAACAAGCTCAGATAGTACAAGGGAAGGCAATTCAAAACTGATTTAATAAGAACTAATTTTCCTGCCTTTGACTGGACCTCTGACTTCCATTGACTTAGTTTCTTTTCAATGCGGTCGATAATTGGTTTCCAGGTTTCCTTTCTCTTTGGATTGGCAGAAAGAGGATACCTAAATATGTCATTGGCAACTTGCCCCACTTGTAACTTAGCCTCTCACACATCCTTTTAATCCATATAGCATCACAGTTCAATGTTATTAAAGCAAATTTTTCAAAATTGATACTTAACCCGGACATCGCCTCAAACAGTTGCAGAAGCCTCCTATAATTTCTTATGATACTGTCATCCTTCAGGAAAAGTAATATCGTGTCATCAGCAAATGGTAAGTGGGTTAAATCCATTTTTTCCTCCCAACTACCGAGCTTCTTATATATCCTTTTTTTTCTCTCCTTGCCAATGAGCTTGTTTAACACTTTCGGAACCAAAGCAAATACATTATGTTATTATGAGCTGACATACTAATGTAATTATATACATTTGGTTGGAATCTAATAAACTCAAAGATAAAAAATTAATATTGTCACGAAAATATAAAGTTCCAGGTGAAACTAATTTTTCTTAAGAATGTTAACATCACTTCTTTCTTTATATACTTTACAACTAAATAATGTAAAAGTGAAATTATATTTTATATAACTTAGGGATAAAATTAATTTAAAAATTTACAAAAATTATTCTGAAAATTAAATAAAAATGAATTATTATGGTATAACATATAATATTAATATGTAAATTTAAATGAAATTAAATTCAAAGATAAAATATTAATATTTTTATTTGCAATAATATTAAATAATTTTATCACATAATTATTAAAAATCAAAGCGACTATGGTAAATATTAATTTCAAGCATAGTCTTAACCTATTGAAAGGTATTATTATGCATAAGTAAGTAAAGTATCATGCAAATGTGTTTCTTTTTGGTGGATATTAAAGTTGACTTTTTTTTTCTTTAAACTTGGTATCAAATCAATCAAAAGTAACTTTTATTTGATTTAAAATTATATTTAATTAACAATAAAAAATTTTAAGCAAATTAAGTTGTTATTATGATCTAAAGTGAATTCAAAAATAAAAATCACTGAACAATATTAAACAATAATATTTCTAACTATTATAAACTAGATTTATTTTTAATTATAAATTATATTTCTATTTAAATTATGTAATAAGTGCATTTGTTAATGCATTAATTATTTGTAGTGAATTTGACTTATGTATATAGATATATAGAAGGAGGGATTTGGTGACACCAGGCTTGACATACATCTTTAAATTGACAAATAAAGTGGATGAGAGGGAGCATGAAATTGTTGCATATTATTTATTTTTTGGGTTAGAGCGTGTTCATTATGATTCTCATTCAATGTTTGCAGTGAAATTCTAGACGAATACTGCACAAAGAGCAGAGAGCTGGTTGGGGAGTTGCTGAAAGGGATATCAATAAGCTTGGGCCTGGAAGAAAACTACATAAACAAAAGAATGGAGTTAGAATCAGGCTCCCAATTGCTTGTTATTAACTTTTACCCACGTTGTCCAACACCTGAGCTTGTGATGGGCCTACCAGCGCACACTGACCATGGGCTTCTTACCCTTCTAATGCAAAATGAGCTAGGGGGGCTTCAAATTCAACATAATGACAAGTGGATTCCTGTCGACCCCTTGCCCAACTCCTTTCTCATCAACACTGGGGATCATATGGAGGTAAAACTAAAATCACTTTTGCAAGTAATTTATTATTATTAGTAGGGGATATTTGTTTCAAGTTTTAAAATTAAGTTCTTAGGAATTGCATACCTAGAAATGATATTCCTGGATATCTTTAAAAAATTGTTTGTTTAGTATTAAATATTTCTGGGATTATTTGTTAAAATTTCTATGAATAGTTTAAAACTTGTTTATTTTATAACATATGTTCCTGAGAATATATTTCATAATCTCCAAAATATCCTTAACATAATCATAAAAAGAGAAAATATCAAATAATTGAGGGATGGTTTAGTAATTATGCTTAATAATAATGATTCCCAAGTCATGGTAATTTTTAGATTTCACTAAATTATAGGAAAATATTTTTCTATGAAATAATTAATACCTAGGAAAAATTTTGTAAAACTTAGAGGCTGTTTGGAAGTTTTTTTTTGTTTTTGTTTTTAAAAACTATTTTACAAAATAAGTTTAAATTCAATTTTTAAAAACAAAAAAATAGAAAAATTTGTTTGGCAATTTAACTTTAAAAACAATTTTATAATGATGAAAAACAGAAAACCTGTTTGGATAATTTTTTTAAAACTAATAAAACCAAAAACTGTTTGTCAAATTGCATTACTACAAATAAATTTTAAACTTAACTTGGCTATCGAAAATCCGACAGCACCTCCCCTAAAAATTGAACAACTTATGAATCAAATACATATGTAACACCAATTTCAAAATCCTCAAACCATAATTAAATGCAGATTATACACATGTAACACCAATTTCAAAGTCCTTAAATAATAATTAAATGCAGATTAAACTTTGTCCCCAAAAAAAAAAAAAAGAATCAGCAGAGATAGGAAGCCCAGGCACCACCGTCGGCGCTCCTCCTCCTCTTCCATCGCGATCTTCTTTCTGTGCGCTCCCGATCAGCCTGCCTCTGAGCAAGAAAACCACCGTGAAGCCCAATCTGGCTATCATCCCTGTCTTCCTCACCGTTGCACCCTCCGTCAACGCCAGATCAGCCTTCCTAGCCGAGCTAGAATCGCGGCTTCAGATCGCTTCTTGTGCTGCCGTATGCAACATATCCGCCGAACTACCTCCCTTCACTGACGCTAACTTTGCCGCCGCCGTCCTCCCTCATCACCGCGTGGTGATCGCCACCCAGATCCCATCGTCGCGCTGTCTCTCCCTTTTCCTCTTCCTCTCGCGACCTCGCGTATCGCGTCCTCACGCCGCGTCCCCTCATTGTTCTCAGCCCTGCGACCTAGTGCATCGCGTCCTCGCGCCGCGTCCCTCATCTCCAACCCCGTGCGAGCAGTCCGCCGGAGATCCACCATCTTCAGAACCCAACCGCGGCTCCCTCTCTTCCAGCCATCACCTCAACTGCGACAACCGTGGCTAGTCTTAGGCGTGAATGGCGTGGGAAGGACAGCCCACAAAATAAAAAGAGAGAAAGGGGAAAGAAGAATCGAAGGATGGCAACAACACAAAGTCAATAAAATCACAAGTTTGCCACCGCATTTTTGTCAGTTTTAAAAACAGAGTTTTATAAAACATCTCAAAACTGTTTTTGTGTTTCAGTTTTTAAAACTCACTTCTAGTTTTTTTATTTTTAAAACTCAACTTGACAAAACATGTTAACAAACGGGTTTTTTTGTTTTTATGTTTTTAAAAAGTGAAAACTGTTTTTAAAATTCGTTGGCAAACAGGCTATAAGTTTCCATGAAAGAACTAAACATATAGACATAGATTGCCACTTTGTAAGAGAACGTGTTCAATCTGGTTTGCTGAAGCTTATTCATGTGAAGACTAAACATCAACTGACAGATATAATGACAAAGCCCTCACCATCTGTTTCCTTTAATTCCATCATGTCCAAGATGAGCATAAAAGACATATACTGCTCATCTTGAGGGGGAGTATTAGGATAGTAGTTAGTTAATCATTAGTTAGTTTGTTATCGGTCTGTTATCGTGAGGTCACTGTTATCTCATGTATTCTTGTACTATAAATAACTCCTTCTCCACTTCAATAAACAACTTTACATTTCAGTTACTCTGATGCTTATGATGATAACATGGTATGTAACAAATGTAGGAACGCATCATTCCCAACTATTTATTCCCAAAAATAATTAAATATACCTCGAAACAAACGCCCCATTAGGGATCAAAACAGGACAAGCCATGCCAAGATTTTCTCTTAACAAGTTAGGCCTGTGTTACAACTGTTCAGCCTGAGCCTGACCTATGCCCTACTATAGGCTACTTTTGAAGCCTTAGCTTGGCTTGGCCTAAAGCCTATACAGTCAAACAAAATCCATAGAATAGCAAAAGACCATTGTCATGCAACTCTCTAAACAGAATATCAGTCCCAAAACCAAATAAAACAAATCTGGACTACACTGGAACAAAACGGGGAAGAGGGAGGGAGCCAATACCGTGTTATGCCATAGAAAAAAAATAAAACACTGTAGAAAAAGAAAACTAACTTGGGTTGGGAGCGAGGAAGGTGATAAGGCGCTAGCGAAGTCCAGAGATGAGGCGTTGGCAGAGTCTGGTGACGAGGCGAGGCAAAGGCGCGGAGCTATTTGTGGCGCAAGTGAAATTGACGATGAGATGAAGGCGGGAAGCTGTTTGTGGTGCTGGCGAAGTTGACGACAAGGCAAAGGCATGGAGCTGCTCCTGGAGCTAGCGGAGTCTGGTGACAATAAGATGTTCATGGTGCTGGCGCGCTGGCCATTAGTGGACGATGGTGGCATAGAGCGAAGCTGATAGTGGCACTGCCGCACTGTGCTGTGATGTGCAAGGCATGGATCGTGATTGAGAACGAGTGAATATATAGGGTTTAAGTTAGGGTAAACCGAAAACAGTGTAAACACCGTAAGTTTGTAAGCATTAGTGACTTTTTGTATTTTAAATGAAATAGTGCCTGCAATAAAGTTAAAAAAAATAAAAAAAAAAGCAAATCAAATACAAAAGCCTTGTGGTGCAGTGGTTAAGTAGCCTTGGCTATGGAGGAGGGTACAAGTTCAATTCATGCAAACAAAATTTCTAAGAAAATTGTATTATATATCTGAAACTTTAATAGCCCAGGCTGGCCTTACAAGCCCAGTAGGCTCTTCAACAAGTAACTTTTTATGGTAGATAGACTTTTAAATAAATTTAAGTTTGGCCTTATATTTTAACAGGCTAGGTCTCAAGCCCCTAATAGGCCGTCTGGCATGTTTTTACCCCTAATTATTATAATTTATACATCAATCACATATTAAATTTTTTTAGATATATAATTGATTGTGTATAAACTATGAATTTAATTTTAGTACTCAATCAATGTAATTTTTTTTTCTTCATAGTCATCCGATTATACATTTTTATGCATTGAAAGTATGACTTGTATCATTGATCAACAATGTATCGAAACTAATCTTATAACGTATCGATTAAAAACATATTTTTATGATTAATACAATGTCAACAACTATATATGATTGTATTTATCACAAATTATATGGGTTACTAAAGTTTTCTTTTGTGGTGATGCTTAATTAAAAATTTATACACCGTTAATTTTTATATTGTGATAACAAGTTAATATTGCATAAATCATAAAATACACATGAATAACCAAAAGTTATTGTTAGCACATATAAAAGTGCTATAAAAAAAATGGTATAAAACAATACAATATTTTTTTCACTATAATGCTACGTAACTTGTGGGTAAAAATCACTTGTTTTCAAATCATATCTCATTCTCTATCTCACCAATCACTTTTTATCACATGTAATATAAATATTTAACAGCATTTAAAATTTTAATAATTACTAAATATATATTATTCATCTTTGACATAATAAGAAATGATTAATGGGCATGAAATGATACATGATACAGAGATAAGTGATTTCTATCCCATAACTTGCGTGGGAATGTATCTTTGACTGCATAAGAAATGATTATTTCACTTTTGCATAAGCGAGCTCTAGCAAGTAGCAACGGTTGACAGTTTTTGCTCCATTTTTATGCTCAGATATTGACCAATGGAAAATACAAGAGTGTTATACATCGTGCTGTTGTGAATAAGAAAGCTACAAGAATTTCTGTTGGTACGGCACATGGGCCACCGCTTGACGCCATTGTTAGCCCTGCAACGGAGCTGGTTCGAGAGGATAAACCCCCTGCATATCGAGCCATTAAATATAGAGATTATTTGCAGCTTCAACAAAGCCATGAACTGGATGGAAAGACATGCTTGGATCGCATTCGCATTTGAATAAAAGCCACAACCCTAATTAATTAGCTTTCGTGCATTGTGTATGGTATTTTGTGACAACAGATGCCGCTTTCTCTTTCAATAATATGATTGGGGAATTTGTTTATAAACAAATGTGGAGAACTATGTGTTAATAAGTATCAGTTGTGCAACCCCTGAATTTGGTAAACATATTTCTTATACATCCATCCCCAAATTCCAAAGATGTATCTAAACTTTATATACAAATAACATTTTCCTTCTCTGCATTTCTTGTATAAGAATCATGCTGGTGTTTGTAATCTATATCTATATCTATCTATATTATACTATGATAGAGGGTTTTAGTGGATCCTACTTTTTGGAGGGAATTTTCACTCCCATTTTTTAGAGAAGACTTTCAACATATATGTTGGTAAAAATTTTTTGGGGGAAACTTTGAGCATCATTCTCTTCTTTTTGGAAAAAAATTTTACTCATTCATTACGAAAAAAAATATAGAGCAAAAAATTTAGAAAACTTCCATCTCTTCTTTTGAAAAATATTTTGATTCTTTTATTTTACTCTTAAACTTTTAAAAAAGTCGACCCAACACTTAACTATTTATTTTTATTGTTTAAATTAGTTTACATTTCAATTTTATCATATAAGTTAAATGGATTATAAATACTAGACTATATATCAACATAGTTAAATTAACGTTTTGAATTCTTTTCCCATAATTTGTTAAGTTAATATTTTTGTGTGTTTGTCACAGATTTATTTTTGTGAGAAATTATTTTCTCTGCTTTAAATAATTTTGTACAAAATTACTTTTACTTATAGATTGATTTATTTACTAAACATACTGGATGTGAAAAGTAATAACGGTTTATTAACAGTTTTTCTAGCAAACTTTTTGTTGATTCAACTAAGAATTCATATTATGAGAAATAGATAAGTTTGATAATTTTTTATTGATTCAACTGGGTATTATTATGTTGTTATGATCTACATTCTATATTAACTGTATTATTTGAGGAATTTGGGAGCGCATTTTTTTTTGGGTTGGGTTTTTTTCGTTGGGGGGGGGGGTGGTTGGGAGGGAATCTCATTCACTTTCTAAGAGAACATTATTATATTTTAGGGTTTATGGGCCCACTTATTGAGGGAAAAATTTTCTTCCACGCTTTGAGAGAGAATTTCGGCAAGAATTATTTCTATTTATTTTCTGAGAGAATTTTTGCATCGTCATTCTAAAAGAATTATACAATAATTTTTTCAATTTTTTATCGTTATTTTTTAAAGAGGGCTTTACCTAATAGTTTAATACTTTTTTTCCCTATTGTTTATGTTATATAAAATTATAAATTTATCATATAACTCGAACATACCACCAATTTAGATTATTAGATGAGGATTAAATTCATATTTTATGTATTTTATATTTTAATTATTTTTATGAACTATATTCTAAGCTTTTTATTTTTATTTTTGTAAGACAATTTTGAAGGGTTTTATTTAATTTGACTTTTTGAAGAAAAACAACCATCCAACATTTTTTTCTATATATGTATTATGCAAATTTGTAATGTTATCTTATCACTTAAATGGACCAAAAATGCTACAACATAAAGTTGGAGATTCAGTTTATATTTTAATTTATGCATAATTTTTTTCAAAAAAATTATAACTGTTATATTGCATTCAAGTGCCTTTTTTTTTTTTTTTGGAAAACTTCTTTTGATTAAATGGGGAGTTTACTATACTGTTAGGTGTTCATATATTATGAGACTAAAATAAGTTTGCTTATAAATATGTAATATTTTTTTCATTCTATGTAATTTGTTATGTTTAGAAAGGAACATTTTACCTTTTTTTCACTTGACTTTGTGCATTGACAAATGGTGATATGGACATGTGTAAATGTGTATTATGTTTTATATCTTATTAAGGTAATATTTGAGAGTTTATCATATAAATTTGATTTGGGTGAAAAAAATATTGTTTTTACAATTTTTGATATATTCTTACAAATTAATAATATAATCATACTAATATCATTAATAACTAATATATTATTAAATTGCTTAATTTTTCTTCAAATTTATATGATCATAATATCTTTTAAGAATAATTAATTTACATAAAAAAATAAAATAATTTATAAATAATACTATATAGAGTACGGAAACTAATCTAGTTTATCTTTAAATTGATTCCGATAAAGTAATTTGAACTTTTCAAGCTGAAAATTAGGCTAAATGTTTATGCCATGAATTGGGTTCACAATACTCTAGCATAGAAACGGGTACGCGATATGGTAATTAATTGAAGAGTTACATTATCTGTTCTTATGAAATTTAAGACACTATATTAACTTATACCTCATTTATTATTAGATTAGATGTGAACCTCATTCAAATAGGAACCACATCCCATTTAATGGTAAATAATGTGTGAATCGACACAATGTTCCAAATTTTAAATATAAATAACATTTTTTCTTTATTGAATATATGGTACAAGAACGGTAAGGGTATACTTAGTACTTTATATGGTGCGCTTTATTATATTCTTTATACACTTTAAATACAATTTTAAAAAGTATAAATTAAACCGATTTATAAAAATAACATCATAAATTAAGTGCAAATGCGAATAATTTTTCTTAATCTATAAGTGAATGATTAAGAAATTATAATACTTTATAATAAAAATTCAGAATACTAAACTTTTTCTTCAGCCCATTCAAGCAGTGGCTATTATTATTTTTCATTTGTTTTAGTGTTAAATGATTTGAAAGGCCCAATAACCACATTAGAATTTTTTCCCCCACCAACTCTTCCATATAAAAGAGTAGCTGCCTTCCTACCTTTGGTTATACATCTTCCTTGTGCTTTGACCGCTGCTCCCCTCCTCTGAACTCACAGTAGTGGTGGTTTAATGGTTTGGCACGGCCACTGTTCCTTTATTTCGCATCCTTTCTCTCTCTCCTTCAATTCAATGCTTCACTTTCTCTTGTATGATTCTCTTTTTTAGCCTTGTTTTTGGTTCAATCCCTGTCTCAGCCATGCTTAGTGTCACAGCGATTTGGGATGCATCCCATCCCATAACGTTACAAATCACAAAAATACCATGAAAAGGTATGTCGGGAAGTAGAAGCAAATGTAGTAATGCTATGAGAGGCATTTCAAGGTTAAATTATGGCTTGGTGATCAAGAGCACAAAATCATCGTTAAAAAACAGAAAAAGCAGCATACAAGAGAAAGAACTTTCACCTTTCATCCATAAATCTAAATTATATTCAAAAGTCTAAAAGGTTCTAAAAAAAGAAGATACTAAGATTTGGAGATATAAGGTCGTATCAGGAGGTCCAATTTCGTTCAAGTGAAAAGAAGTGTAGCATGGCAAGAAATGGGTCTAGCCAATTTTAATGTCTGATCAGGAGATTGGCTAAATATTTTGGTCACGGACAATTAGGCAAAGCTATGAGAAGATGAAGATTGTGGAAGGTAAACTGTTGGCACCCCCCGTACAACTACTGATCAAGCTATGATTAGAAGATCCTATTCGGGAAATTTTAGGAATGAACCTGTTATCAATAGCAGAAGCAACTAATATTTCCCCACACCCATGTAGTTAAATAGGTAAAACAAAAAATACTCTAGGCAATATAATAATTTGGTAGAAAAATAAAATAAGAGACACCGCAATTTTTATCGTGGGAAAACCCCTAATTAGATGGACAAAAAACCCATGGGGCCTAGTCCAACAAAAACCTTCCACTATGATCAATGGGAATACAATTAGTCTTCCTAGTAGCACTAGGAAATCTCAACAACCAACCAAATACTCACCTCAATGGGCAAAACACAACCATATAACTCCACAATGTGGGTATCACAAAACAACCACCAGAGAAGGCAATAAAACTGACAGGCTATATCAAACTATCAAGCTCAACATCAGGAACAACATACTAAATTTTCGTGATAAACAGAGCACGTTTACCCATCTGATGATGAACCATGCAGTGCCCTTTCCTTTCTTCTTCTCGCGGCGCTACCTCTTGTTCCTCTCTCACGGTTTCTTGTTTTTCTTTCTTTTTTTCTAACCAATGTTCACTGTAGCGTTTTCCTTTCCTTTTATTTTCTTTTTCTTTTTCGGTTTTCCTTTTTTTTTTTTGTAAAGTTGTTGGGCCCCAATGAAGAGGGAGCCCACTAACAAATCTCCCCCTTCGCGACTCAAGTGGGGATGCGCTGCTCCACTAAGCCCGCTTTCTCTCTGCAAGAAATAAACTTCACCGTCGGTAAAGCTTTAGTCATCATATTTGAACCATTGTTATCAGTATGGATCTTTTCCAATGAAAGCAACTTCATCTCCAGTGCTTCATGTATCCAATGATACCGCACCTCTATGTGCTTCGACCTAGAATGAAATGTCGGGTTCTTGCTAAGATGGATAGCACTCTGGCTATCACAAAATAACACAAACTTCTCTTGATCAAGGCCCAACTCTTGTAGAAATTTCTGCATCCACAAGAGTTCTTTTGAAGCTTCAGTAACAGCAATATATTCGGCCTTAGTGGAAGACAAAGCAATACAACTCTGAAGTCTGGACTGCCATGACACGACTCCCCTTGCAAAAGTAATCAAGTACCCGGAAGTAGACTTCCTAGAATCAAGATCACCAGCCATATCCATATCTATGTAACCATCCAACACAGGTTGGCCACTATCAAAGCATAAACAAACTCTGGAAGTGCCTCGAAGATATCTGAAAATCCGCTTTATAGCTTGCCAATGATCCTTACTAGGATTAGAGAGAAATCAGCTAACAACATCAACAACATGAGCAATATCTAGCCTAGTACATACCATAGCGTACATCAAACTGCCAACTGCAGACGCATATGGAACCTTCATCATCTTTTCTTTTTCTTTCTCACTTGTAGGACATTGCTGTGAACTCAACTTGAAATGATCAGCAAGTGGAGTACCAACAGGCTTTGAATTACTCATGATAAATCTCTCCAACATTTTCTCAATGTACTTCTGCTGAGATAACCACAACTTACCATTCTTCCTATCACGAGTGATCTTCATGCCAAGGATTTGCTTTGCAGAGCCCAAGTCCTTCATAACAAAGGACTTACTCAAGTCACACTTAAGACTATGAATCTTTTGCTTGTCATGACCAACAATCAATATGTCATCCACATAAAGCAAGAGAATTATAAAATCACCATCAGAGAATTTCTTGACAAATATGCAATGGTTCAAAGTAGTCTTACTATACCCATGATCCACTATGAAGAATCAAATTTATTGTTCCATTGCCTTGGTGCTTGCTTGAGGCCATACAAACTCTTCTTCAATTCTCACACAAGCTGCTCCTTTCCGTTAACCTTGAAACCCTTTGGCTGTTCCATATAAATTTTTTCCTCCAAATCACCATGAAGGAATGCAATCTTCATATCAAGCTGCTCAACCTCTAAGTTCAAGCTTACTGCTAATCCAAGCAAAACTCGAATAGAGGACATCTTCACCACTGGTGAGAAAATCTCTTCAAAATCAATTCCTTTCTTCTACTCAAAACCTTTCATAACCAGCCTTGCTTTGTACCTTGGCTGTGAGACATTATCTTTAACTTTCAGCTTGAACACCCATTTATTTTTTAGTGCTTTTCTACCCATTGTCAACTTCATCAACTCAAATGTGTGATTCTCATGTAAGGAATTCATTTCCTCTTGCATGGCCTTCAACCATTTGTCTTTGTGCTCATAAAAAATAACCTCTTGGTAGCTCTCTGGCTCCTTACTATCAGAGATTGTCACATACTCATCTGAAGGATATTTCTTAGAAGGCTGATGCGGTCTTGTAGATTTTTTCAATTATGGCTCAACTTGTGGTTCTGGTGGAACTTGCTCAACTGGCACCTCAAGAGTATGTGCAGGCTCATCACTTGTATTCCCATCATCAACCTCTGTATCTCCCCCGTGAATAGGAGTACTAAGAGGAGACTCTAGCTCAACATCACTGTCACTTCTAGTAACAGACACTGGCTTATCTGACTTTTCAAAATCTTCAATGGTTTGGTCTTCAAGAAAAATCACATCTCAGCTTCTGATTATTCTCTTACTCGCCGGAACCAATAACCTGTAGCCAAAGTCTTCGTGACCATAACCAATGAAAATACACTGCTTAGACTTCCCATCAAGCTTGGACCTTTCATCTCTTCGAACATGAACAAAAGCCCTGCAGCTAAACACTCTCAAGTGGCTATATGAGACATCTTTCCCTGTCCATACTCCATGTGGAACATCACCATCTAGAAGAGTTGACGGAGAAAGGTTGATCAAATTCACTGCACTTCTGATTGCTTCACCCCAACAGGATTTGGACAACTTTGCATGAGAGAGCATACACCTAATTTTGTCATTGATTGTACGATTCATTCTCTCTGCAACTCCATTATGCTGAGGAATCTTGGGAACGATTTTCTCAAGTCTGATCCCATGTTCTCTGCAATAGTCTTCAAATGGACCCTTGTACTCACCACCATTATCTGCTTGGACACATTTCAGTTTTGTACCTTTTTCCTTTTCAACACTTGGATGGAAACTCGTGAAAACTCTGAGCACCTAGTTTTTAGATTTCAATACAAAAGCTCACACTTTCTGAGAATGGTCATCAATAAAAGTCACAAAATATGATGCACCACCGAGTGTTTTTGTGTCCATAGTGCAAACATCAGTGTGAACTAAATCTAGCACATCTGGTCTCCTATGAGGTCCTGAATAATGAAAAGCTACTCTAGCATGTTTTCTAACAAAACAATGAGTACAAGTCTTTAAAGATGTACCTTTTATCGAAAGAAATTGATTCTTGGCTAGAACGCCAAGTCCTTTTTCACTCAAGTGGCCAAGGTGCATATGCCACAAGTCTGAAGAGGAATAATCATTAACATTCACCTCCTTTTTGCATAATTTTCTGGGCAACTGGTAGAGAGTAGTGAAACTACTATCTTCTCTTGCAACAACTAGCGACCCTTTGGTGATTTTGAAATTTCCACCACCAAAGGTAGTGTGGTAACTTTCTCCGTCCAATGCTTTGATTAACATCAAGCTAAGACGTATATCAGGCGCATGCCTAACATTCTTCAACTGTAATCTACATCCCATGCTAGTTTCAAGCAACACATCTCCTATACCAACAATTTTGCATATCCCTTCATCTCCTAGTCTTATTCTACCAAAGTCACCAGCAGTATAAGTAGAGAAAAACTCACGCCTAGGAGTTAACATGACATGAGGCACCCAAATCCATGATCCAATTGGAATCATCACATGCAAGATTTATGAAGTTCTCATGATGTAGAACAAGGACATCATCATATGCAACGGTAGTAGTGTCTTTATCATTGTTACTATTTTTGTCTTCATCTCTTTCTCTAAATTTCTCTCTTTTCAAGTACCTGCAATGCTTTTTTATGTGTCCCGACTTGCCATAATTATAGCAATTAAAATCCTTTCTTGTCTTGGACTTATCCCTTTGACTTGCTATGGTTCTCTGACCTGTCAATATTATGAAATTTTCTACTCTAGCTTCTCCTTCGTGACTCTGCAAAAAGTGCTTTTGACTGGGTAGAGGCACTAATCAAGCCCCACTATCTTCTTCTGGCCTCTTCATTCAACATACTTTCTTAACCATTGACAACGTCAACTTCCCATTTGAAGCTGAGTTGGTCAATGTCACAACCAGAACTTCCCAACTATTAGGCAAAGAACTTAACAACAACAATGTTTGCAACTCATCAGACAATGTAATCTCATTGGTTGTCAACTGATTCACAGTCTCTTGGAAGCTACTCAAATGCTCTGGCATTGAATCACCTTCTTTATATTTTATATTTACTAGCTTCCGAATCAAATTGCCTTATTTTGCACATTATTCCTCTCATATAAATCTGCCAATTTTTGCCACATGCTCTGAGCATTAGTTTCTTTGTTAACATGTGGATACACACTAAGATCCAACCACTATCTAATCAAAGCAACGACTTTCCTATTCACTCTGTTCCATTTCAGACTTATCAGTAGGCCTATATTTATCACGCTCAACTGGATCATATAAATCCTTATTGTATAGCATGTCTTCCATGAGAGTCTCCCAAACTGAGTAATTTTTGGAATTCAACTTAATTATATTTGGCCCCTGATGTTCCTCTATTTAAACTGCACAGATAAAAAATAACCAAAGCTCTGGATACCACTTTGTTGGGGAAATTTTAGGAATGAACCTGTTATCAATGGCAGAAGCAACAAATATTTTCCCACACATGTGCAGTTAAATAAGTAGAACAAAAAATACTCTAGGCAGTATAATAATTTGACAGAAAAATAAAATAAGAGATACCGCAATTTTTAACGTGGGAAAACTCCAAATTAGAGGGACAAAAAACCCACGAGACCTAGTCTAGCAAAAAACTTCCACTATGATAAATGGAAATACAATCAGTCTTCCTAGTAGCAATAGGGAATCTAAACAATCAACAAAATACTCATCTCAATGGGCGGAACACAACCATATAACTCCACAATGTGGGTATCACAAAACAGCCACCAGAGAAGGCAATAAAACTGAAAGGCTATATCAAACTATCAAGCTCAACATCAAGAACAACATGCTAAATTTTCGTGATAAATGAAGCACGTTTACCCATCTGATGATGAACCCTACAGTGCCCTTTTCTTTCTTCTTCTCACGACGCTACCTCCTGTCCATTTCTCACAGTTTCTTATTTTTCTTTCTTTTTTTCTAACCAACGCTCACTGTAGCATTTTTCTTTCCTTTTATTTTCTTTTTCTTTTTCGGTTTTCCTTTTTTTTTGTTGTAAAGTTGTTGGGCCCCAATGAGGAGGGAGCCCACCAACAGATCCTTGGCAGCGTCCTCTGTGCATGCCATCATCACCTTCACCAATCACGCTCCTTGTATTTACTCTTGATAGCATTCTTCCAAATCTCTTACTAATTATGTTTCCTATTTTGTACACTTTCTATTTATAGAACATTGACCATTTGTGATTGTAATTTGTATTTACACATTATAATTGGTCATATTCTATGTAATGCCGTATACACTTTCTATACAAACTCTTTATGATATCAGCTAGCCTTTTTGCTTAATCCCTTCTTCAATCTTACCAATGGCCACCATCTCATCCCTTCCTCCTCCACCCCCTCTGTGACTCTTATTGAATCAACGCCACCAATATCCCTATCAAATTGATGAAAAATATTATTTGTACTCATTATATATGGGACACCGTATCGACTCACATTTCATTCACCATTGGATTGGATATGGATCACACTTGAATAGGGCCCACATTTCATCTAATGGTGAATGAGATGTGAGTCGGAACGATGTCCCATGCATAGTAAGTACAAATAACATAACTCTAAATTGACCCCATCCTACTACTATTCTTGGTATAAGCAACTCATGCTTATCCTTTCGCCCAACAAGCTTCTTTACTACATAGATGACACAACCAAATATCCCCTGTAACTCTTGGCACTAGTGACATTGCCGTTGACAACACTACTTTCTCTCACTAGAAATGTTAGGATAGTTATGTCTTTCTTGCCATCATTTGCTCATGTTGTTTAAAGGCTCATATAGTTATGTCATCTACAACCTACTCCATCGACACCTTCTCAAGATTTTCGAAGGCCTATGCCAATCAATCTTGCCATCACATTATCTCCCTCAAAGAGTGGCTCAACTCCATCACTAAAGGTACCTTGTCCATTGCTAACCACCTCTGTTCTATTCGCCTTCTGGTAGACAACCTTGCACTCATCATTGGCCACTCAATAGATGACCTTGTCCTAGTCATTGCCATTCTCAATAGTCTTGGCCCCAACTTTTATGACTTCAGCACCTCAATCAGCATAAGGGACTCCCTTCTCTTCTTTAATGAAGTATATGACAGATAGAATGATAATTAAATACTTCTTCAATGTGATGAACACCAATCTCAATCTTTTCTGGCCGTTGCTCATTTCACCTCATGTGGTATCTTTTACAGGCATGGATGAGGTCTTGCACCCCCTCCCAGTGTATCTGCACCTGCTGTCATTAACATTCCTTCTTATGGTGTCATGGCTCCTTTTCTAGCTCTGTTGTTGTTTGCTAGTTTTGTGACCACTGTGCTAACACTACTAAGACATGTTATCATCTTCATGGCTACCCTTTAAATCATCCTAGCATCAAGCGAATGCATTCCACAATGATGGCCTCAATAATGATTCTCATTGGTTACTTGATTATGGGGCATCTGATCATGTCACTTGTGATTTGGCCAATTTATCCCCCACTTCTGACTACACTGATAATGATCAACTCATGGTTGCTAATGGTAAGGGACTTCCCATTACTCATAATGGCTTTGCTCTTCTAGCTACCTCCATTACTCCCCTTGGGCTTAATGATGTTGTATATGTTCTTGAAGTATTTCAAAATTTAATCTCTGTTGCTAAACTATCCAAAGCTAACTTGATCTCCATTGAATTTTTCCCATGGCACTTTTTGGTGAAGCATATGAGCATAAAGGCACTTCTGCTGTGCGAAAGGAATAAGGGCAACGTGTACAAACTTACCTCACAGCCATCATACCCTCAAATAAACCATGTTCGTTGTCACACCTCCTTAGACACTTGGCACAACCATCTTGGTCATCCAACTCCTTGCAGCCAAGCTCTTAAGAATAATGTCATCCCCTTTTTCACCTCCCATTTTAGGTCTCTTAACTATTTAGCCAATTAAAGTCACAAACTATGTAAGCCTTCTGTGTTGTTTTTAACACCATATGACCTGTCATGCGATATGTGTATATACATATAATTGTCCAATGTTAAATATTCACTAGAATTAATTAAATGATTAGTAAAACATCATTGTTAGTAAAAGTTAGGATTAATTTACTAAATTGCCATTGTTTATTTTGAATACACCTATTTTCTCTTCCTTCTTTACTAATGAGTCACTAGTATTTAATAGGTATTATTTAAAAGAAATAACTAATACTATTTAAATTTTTTAAATTGACAATTATTAAGGATGGCAGGAAAGTGTGTGTGTATATATATTTGTTTAATTTTCTAATTTGTCTATGGTAGATCTTAGTAAGTATAATGCTGGGCATGGTTTGGTTTAGATGAATAACCAAACCAGACCATACTTAAACTGATTTTAAGGTTTAAAAATTTAACCAAGGTGACTTTTTACAAGGTGACTATTAAGTTTGTCACCATGTGGTCTCTTATTATATTTTAATTGAACAAAAATAATGATGACTTATTTGCCCTTAATTTCTTCTTCCTCTTGTTCTTTTATTATAGAAACTATTTCTCTTCTTGTTAGTTTCTCTTAACCATACAACAAACTCTACATCCCAATTTCAATTATGAATTCCATAGTACCACTGCACAACAATCATCAAGTTTTGCTTCGATCATTGGATAATTTCCCAAGCGTAATAATACACTACAACATTGTCACAGAGTCAGTGATGAAGAAATAAGAATAATCTTCAATGAATATAATCATTCTGTTGGCACCAAATTTCACTAAGTATCAGATTGTCGAATTGACGCTTAACTTTGACAGCTTGAAAGTTAGTCAAAAGTCTATTGTGGGAAGAATTGACAAAGCATCTAGTTCGTCAGACAATATGATGAAATACGGAAGAGTCTAGCTGTGATAAAGTTTGGGTATCTAATTCGATAACTCTGCATTGTCAAAATTCTTCTATTCAACATTGACAAAATTCTTCTATTTCAACTTTTGACAAGTCAAAGTCAAAGTTTATCATTTGGGGCTTAATATTTTAAGACCAATTAGTGGCTAAGAATGACCAATCTTCACTGTAGAGGTTCGACAAGTCGAAGTGGGGGTTTGTCGCCAGAAGACTTAGGAAAATTTTGAAGATGTTGAAGGTATTGTCAGATAATTGCTTCACATGTGTTCGTCAAATGGCAGATATCGACGGTTACCAGCGGTTATTGACAGAAGTGTGACAAGAACGTGACAAAGTAGTGGCAGAAGGCAAATGACAAAGAAAATAACTGTCAAAGCTACGTGGACAATATCCAAGGGCAACCAAAAAACATGTGTCAAAATCCTAGAGTCCTAGCTGTCTATAAATACTAGTTCTGTACATATTGTAAGGGGTTGGAACTTTCACTCACACACTTACTCTAAAAATGTCTCCAATGACTACACAGAGTCCAGAGTTCACTGAGTACTGTTCTCAACCTTCTCTTTTGCTTTCCTAAGATTAGATCTCCTTTTAGTTTCTTTATATTTTATGTACTTTATTTCCAATTTGTCAATCAATTTGCATTCTATATTTCTTCTTCTTCCTTAATCTATCAAAACATCTCATTTACACTGTCACAACACAAATCACGTTACAATCATTTTACATTCCACCCTCATTCACAACACATAGTTTGACACTCGATTATTCTTTTGGTGGTGAACCTAAGAGGAGTAGCATTTTGCTCCCCAAATCGAGATTTTGAAAAGCAAAGGCTATCATCCAAACTCTTGACATTTGTCGATATACGCCTAGTTTAGCGCAATTTGGCCTCCTGCACAAGAAAATTGTCAATTATTTGTTGTTGACAATATAAGTGCCAAAATCTGCAATAAACACATTCCTTTTGGCCAAAGATACTATAGTACTGCAACTGGGTGTAGCTAAAAAGAATATCAAATTTAGAAAAAAAGAAAACTAGTCATGACTTGTAAGTACTTGTCTACTTGAGTTTATGGATTCAATGCACACTCAATATATATATAAAAAGGGGATTCGATGCTCACAAAAATCACTAAATTCCACAGAAAGTGATTTTGAAATGCTTAACCAAACCATTTTTCATTTTTTTTTCCTGAATCATGTGTTGCAATATGACACCAACAACTACAACTTGGAGCATGCGATAGTCATCAAGAAATTGCCCGATCCATGTCTCTAGCTACAACAACAGGCTCGACGGCCACACCAGGTAGGAAGCCTGAAGATGTCGCCGCCATAAGCGACGAACTTTGATAGCCACGACTTCCATGGTTGGCAGGGTTTGCACTTTACTTTGACATATGAATAACTGTATGGTCAGTAGCAGAGCTTAAAATAAGCTTTTTAGGGCCAAAGACAATAATATATATATATATATATATATATATATTAGATAATGACAATTAAATTAAAATTAACTCTGTATCACATATGTAGGCTTTAAAGCAAATAATTATCACACAAATACTAGTGTATGTTCAAATTAGACGCGGCTAAATGTATTTCAATAACTGATTATTGTAAGTATATTTGATTTTTTTTTTATAACTGAGTTTATCAAAATTAGTCTAATATTTAGGTGTAATAACTTGAAGATTACACCTAAATCAATCAAAATCCGTAGGATACTGATGGCTACTACTGATGGGTGAGAATCTGTCAGTAGTTACTGAAAATATCTCTTACAGGTTATCACTTTTTTGGGAAATTAATGAGTTGATTATTAATTTGCATAACAGATCGCCGATAAATCTGTCGATAACTGGTGGCACCTCTACTCACTACATGGTGTGTATAGTTGCAGATGGCTGTACTAACGGTTATTTTATTTTATTTTTAGTAAAAGTTACCAACGAGTATACCGACTGGTGTTTTATTTGATAGATTTTTTAATTTTATCATTAAATTACCGACAGGCATTTTATTTTATTTTTATTCAAAGTTACTGACAAATATATAGACGAGTGTTTTATTTAATTTATTTTTTATTTTTTGTCGTTAAATTACTAATGGGTGTATTGACGAATATTTTATTTTATTTTATTAAAATTTACTGACGGATTTTTGAAAATTTCGTATGTTGGGGTGCAACTCTTGGGGTTCCCACATACCCATCAGTAAACACATCGATAATAAGAAAGGTGTGAAACATATCGTTTCATTAATTGGTTATGAACAGGTTGTCGGTAACTCGCATATTTTTTAAATCGGAATGCCTTCTTCTTCCCTATTTTGTTTTGCACACACACACACACACACACACACACACTCTCTCTCTCTCTCTCTCTCTCTCTCTCTCTCTCTCTCTGTGTTGCCACCGCCTATTTTGCCACTGTGCACTGCCATCAAAGCTCCGTTCGAGAGACAGAGACCACCATTGCTATATAGGAGCTTTGGTGAGCATTTTAATTGGTTTAGTTTTTTTTGTTCATTTATAGGTGACCATAGTGTTGTGTTTTATTACATTAGAGAGTAACTATTGCTGTTACTTTGTTAATGTAGGAGTTTTATTTGAGGGTGGCAGCGACTTATTAACATTAAGAGCGATTTGCCTTTCTACTTCCTTATTTTATTTTATGTTTTCAGTTTGCCATTCTACTTCCTTATATTATTTTATGTTTTCTATGTATATAAATATGTTAAGTTAAAATTTTCATATTGAATTTTTAGGATTGGACTTGGTTTGATGTAGAGAGCTTTTACATTCTGTGTTTTTTTCACTATTGTAAAGGTTAGTAACTAAGTCCTTGTTATTTATATGGTTTAATATGTATCTAGGATAGAGACTTATGCTTTCTAGGATAGATTTGTAGGAAATGGAAATTGCATGACTGGGGGGAAGGGCGTAGAGGTCCTTCCCCAACTTGTTTGCATTGTTTCCTGTGGGATTCTTTGTGATTGCAGAGATTGCAGGATGCATGTTGTGGAGTTATAGGGGGATGCACAATAGAATAATTTTTAGAATTATGTGAATTGTATGTAATTATTAAGATGTAACTGTTTCACTATATCTATTCTGTTGTTGATCTTTATAATAATATCTATTATTATTGAATTGACTAAAATATCTAATAACAAAAGCTCCTAATGTAAAGGGAGATGCTGTCAAAATTTTGTTAAAATTTTTTAGGATAAAAAGAATAAAAGTGATAGTATTAAAAAAAACTTAAAGATCAATTGAATGTATTTGAAAGTAATAATATGAATGAGCGTGAAAATAATAATAAAATAAAACTTAATGACCAACTGAATGTGTTTTATAGATCAATTAAAAGAAATATCTGATGACGGAAGCTCCTAATTTAAAGGGAGATACTATCAAAATTTTGTCAGAATTTTCACTAAGGAAATAAGATTAAAAAAAGGATTAAAAGTAACTGTATTAAAAAAAACTTAAAGACCAATTGAATATGTTTGAAAGTAATAATATGAATGTGCTTGAAAGTAGTAATAAAAATAAAACTTAAAGACCAATTAAATGTGTTTTAAAGATCAATTAAAAGAAATATTTGATAACACAAGCTCCTAATTTAAGGGAAGATACTGTCAAAATTTTGTTAGAATTTTCCCTAAGGAAATCCTTTAGTTTAAGTACGTTGGTGAGCTAACGAAAAAATGTGTGTTATTCAAATGTGAATGATATGATCCAACCGACTCACCAGGACATAACAACACAATAATTACAAAATCATTGAAATCAATCACACCAGAAGATATGGAAGTTATGATCAATTTATTATAGCCCAAAATGCTAGACAAATCTATTATATGTCTTATCCTGGGAAGTAGGTCACACTAGAAGGTTTTGAACAAGATAAAACCAAGAGGTAGGATTGAAGTAGACATAGATACTATTGAAGATGTTTATCAAGTGAACGATCCACCTTCTTCAAGGGCAGTAATCAATGCAAACAATCCTGCAAATCGTCTTTCACTGACAACTGGGGAAGTTGACATAATTGAATGTACAAGTAATCACATAATGAGAAATCATGAAGATGAAATAAGTAATAGTAGTGGTGATCCCTAAACTTCCAAATTAACTAAGGTGTTCAATATTATATGCAATATTGTTATGAAATTATTTGAAATTTTCTGATGGAATTTATGTTTTTTTTTTTTGTGGCCTTTTCCATTATTTCAATATGGCTGGTAGATGCAGAGGTTGACCTCGGAAGTCAGTTTACCCACCACCCCTTTTGTCATCGCCTCTCCTACTACCTCCACAGCCTCTCCTTCCACCACCTCTACCACCTCCATTCTTGCCACCACCATCACTCCCTTTAGGATGATGCCAACTCCTAGGTATGCTGGCCCCCTACCTCCCCCTTAATCCCAGTCATAGCCCACCCACAACAATGACCTCTCCTCTAGCCCTACACTGTCTCGACTCCTAGCCTCATATCTCACTAAACTCGTGTGTCATTGGATGGGTCATAGACACAAGATTTGGATGGGAGGTTGATAAGGGGGATTTATGCCACTTATTTCACTTCTCAACTTTAGCTTTTTGAATGAATTTTTTATGAGTATTGTTGGAAATAATGGTAATTGTTAACTTGTTCCTCACTATGTAAATTTGTGAAATCATTTATTATTGCACCTTTTTTTAGGAAATTAAAGCTTTTTACATTTAACCTATCTCTTTGAGTGTGGTTTTGTATACAAGAGCATTGGATTATGTGCAATTCTCAAGAGAAAGGCTGGGAATTTTCTGGAAAGAGCTGGAAGCTGAAAAGGAAGAAAAATATAGAAGCTCACCATTCTGCTGAGTGCTGCAGCGCTCATTGAGCATGCAGCACTCGACAGAAAGACATTTGTGAATATTCTGGAAGACTCTCTCTTGTGTAATGACAACTTATCAAGTTTTGTGTATCTGTTTCTTTTTGGGCCCACTTTGGCCCTTTTAGAAAACAATATATATAGGAATAACTCAGAATTGTAACCTAACTTTTGGGATAGATAGTTTTAGTTGCTATTAGTCTGTTTCTATGTTTCTCTTTATCATCTTCTTCTCTACACTTTCTCTCTTAGGGATTCTATAGGTGGATTGCTTTGTTCCTGTGGATGATAGCAAAGATTATTTCAATTATTTCCAGGTATTTTTCCAATTTCATTTATTGTAATCCTCCAAAGATGGAAAAGTAGATTTCTCATACTAGTGTAGGGATTTTCGGATGGATTGTGATGACTTTTGAGACCATTTGTTTATATTAAATGCATTGATTTTCTCATTGTTCTTCAGTTTCTATTCTTATAATTATTGTGATGATTACTAAAATATTTATTGGAATAACCAAATTGGCAATTGTTATTTGGGGAAACCCTTTGGACATAAATTGATAGATTTGTTGATTTATGTTTGAGGGAGAACAATAGAATTAACCTTCCAATTGGTGGTTAGGTTATAGCAATTGGTACCATAAATCATTGTAATTTTGAATTAAATTGAGATTTCATTTATTGATTATTTTCATTGGTAAAATTCTAGGGGTCGATTGATCACTAGTAGAATTGTCAGTAATTAATTTATTAATAGCCATTAATGGATTCAATATGTGGTCAATCATAATTAATTCCAATCCAAAGAATACCCTGCACTAGTGTCATCTTCATTGTTACTATTATCCTTTAGTTTTAACTATTTTAAATTTAATTCTTCAAAACCCCCAACTTTCCAACTAAATGTTGAAGTCTCCTTGATAGATGACCTAGGTTGTGCTATTTATTACATTTTTTGTACAATTTATCATCAAAACAATTTTATAATTTGAAGAGGTAGACGACAGCCTTCGTCAGAGGTCCCTCGGGTCATATGGTAGGCCACTTGGGGTTGACGATAGACCGATCCACCAAATTAGACCGAACGACAAAGGTAGGCAAGTTTAAACAAGTTTTCTATTACATTCTAATTTTGCATTGCATATGATATTTAAAATGTTTTCATTGTTTTTAATAGTTTTGAATTGTTTGCCAAGGGTTTCCACAGGATCCTGGAGGTTATATAGATGTTGCACAACCATCCGTGCCTACCTGAATTGACATCCCACTAGATGTTAAGGAGCTATGGTTGCGAGAATGGAAGGTAATTCTATGATTTTGTTTACCTTTTTTAAAATATATATGTTTATATTATTTAATTATATGGTTATGATTACTTATGTGTTGTGAGTTTTGTGCATGCAGAGGATATTTTATATTCAGCCTGAGCATGAGCCCGCCATTAAAAGGGCTTGAGGATTAGGTCCTCTAAGCGCTTATGAAACATGTTCCACGATGTCCACAAAGGGCACATCAATCACTCGTGGCTGAGTGATGCCACCCCTAGCGAGTTGAAGCACCATTGGACTGCTAACTCGACCTTCAAGGATAGGTCAAAGAAGGGCAAGACAAATAGGGTCTCCCAGAAAGGCGGGTCGTTGCATACCGGTGGGTCGAGCACCCAGGAGGACACTTAAAAGCGTTTGGTAAATCTTTAACCCTTTTACATTTGATATATTGTAAACAGTTAGTTTACTACATTTGAATTGTGGCAATTACTATGTTTTTACGACTTTCTTATGCAAATCTGTGCAGTCGAGGGAGTTAAACCGCTCTTTGACCCAAGGAGAGCTCTTTCGGGAAACCTACACTTGAAAGCGTGCGGCGCAAGCGAAGTCAAGAGAGGTCTAGGTAGACACGCTCCGAGGCCACTTATGTAAATTTCAACTCAAACATCCTTTTACTTGATTTTTATTACTTTTTTCATTTATGTCATAATTATTGCTTACAATGTATTTTATCTTTTTCTTTTTCTTTTGTAACGCGAGTTCATGGGTTTGTAGAAGTAGGCGCAGACCTTGTACCAGACCGAGGTGGCTGATGCTAGGCTCGATGTTGATGTCCCTCCTACTCCAAATGAAGAAGATGTCTAGGCCCAGGTGGTTTGCAGCCCATACAAGGGTTGTGTATATGGCATAGGGTACTACCTTAAGAGTAGATCCCTATCCTTCGCCACCGGGTCTGCTACTAGGGATGACGCTCTGAGGGAGCAAGTGCATGCCCTAAACCAGGAGCTGCAACAACAGGCACAACTCATCCAGTAGCAGCAAAAGTAGCAATCATAACTCCTTCAGTAGCTCCAGGAACAGGTAGTAGGTCGAGCAGTAATAGAGCAGGAGCTTAAGGATATCTAACAACTTTAGCTTTCCATGGAGCAGTAGTAGTAGGAAAAGGCCAAGAAACAACAGATTAAGGTAGCGTTTAATATAGGGATAGAGACAGAAATAAAGGACAATAAAGACAAGGGAGACGGAGATATAAATATTAAATATGTATAGAGGTATTATTGGAAGAAAAAAATAATAAATATTTCTCTCCATATTCTGTCCCCAAATGTTGAAAGTACAAAAATTTTATATTTTTCTATTTTGGGGACAAAAATTTTTTGTCCCTTATTCTTGTCTCTACCACTAAACAGGTTTCTGTCTCGAATGTTTCCATATTTTTGTCTCGGGGACAGTAAACAAATGCTACCTAAGTTCAAGAAGACGCAACAGAAGATCACTGCTGATGTTATGGCTTTCTTCAGGGACATGCATGCTCCAGGATCCTCTGGCTTCGGTAATATGCTCCCTCATATGCCTCTCCTCTTTATATCTGAGGGCTCCTTACCCTCCGATGGCACAGATGGCTCTGCTGGGTCTTATTGCACTTTGTATATATTTTTTATATTTTATTCATTTTTTATATTTTATTACGATACTTTGTTTTTACTTATTGTACTTTGTATGTATTTTTTTATGTTTTATTCATTTTTTATATTTTAGTATGATACTTTGTTTAGTTATTGTAACATTTTTTTTATTTTACTATTATTTCATTATTTTTTTCGCTTAACGTCAACTTAATTGGTAATTGAATTATTATATAAAAAATAAATAAATATGATTCGTACTTTATATAGGCTAGCTATAAAATCACAACGGCATCAGCTAAAAAAAATATTTATTAAATTTTACCAACGGGTACACCCATTGGTAACTAATTATAGTTTAAAATTAAATAATTTAAAAAAATATACAACAACCGTCGATAATATTAATTACCCAATGTCGTCCGTGATACCTTTAATCGAATTGTACCGACTGTTTTCATTTTTAATACCAGTGGGTACAACTATTGAAAATTATTGATAGGTTTACTAACACATTAGCAATATTCCATCGATGGCCAAAAAACTGATGGCCTATACCCATTAGTAAACCTTTTGGTATAATACGTATCCGTTAAAAAACCCATCGGTTTCCCATGCTTTTCTTGTAGTGATATCCATTGTAGGTCACTGTGTCTAATCCCTTCCTATACTATAGGCTCATTTAAAGGGGTAGACACTAGCCACGAGTTTTAAAATTGTTTTATTCCTAAGATAAAAATCAAACCATCGACATAGGTTTTATTTGTATTCTATGATAATTGATACACAAGATTGTTTTGATAAAAATATTATAATTCTAAAATAATCAACTTTGGTTTATAATCAAAATCTTTAAAAGTCTGATTTCATTTATTAGTCGATTCAACACTTCAAAAAGTAGATTTTTTATTATTATAATCCATTCAAACTTTTCACCTAAACATGTGAATTTCGTTTTTCAACATACTTGCTATTCAGCTCTTGTAATTACTTATTTACTATATCACAAAGTATTTTCACTCTAAAATTATGTTTAATTATGATATGATATTTTTCTTATTTATAGTTTTTTTAATTTAAAACAAGGGCTAATAGACTTTTGAATTTGAAAAATTAAAGAAGTAACAAAGTTTATGTAGAGTGTATATTTAAACTTAAATCTATTTATCATAACTTTTTTCTATTTAGATAAATGGAAAGTTCAACTCAACCCTAAAAAACATAGGGAGCACAAAAGAAGAATAGAAATAAAGGCACCAAAATACATTGTATCAAAAGTTTTCTCCCTAATAGAAATGTCAATCTCTCAGTACCATAGTCTAGTGTTCAATACTTCCCTACTATAAGCCTCTGAGAAAAGTTTAGTTTTAGATTATCCCATCGGTGATTCTAGAGCCTAGGATGAAATCAAGATTTGCAACCATCTTTGAACATTTACAAATAAAATATGCTACTTATCATAACTTTTCTCCTTATTTTATATATATATATATCAATTAGGTTTCATCAAAATTTTGGGCAGCCAAACAAGGATCTGCCCTTGTGTATGGTGCTCATTATTTGAGATGGTGTTGATGATGCAATCTATTTCAGTGACAACAACCTCTCTGTCAATTATGACAGTGGTGTATATATCAATTAATTTTCATTAAAATTTTGGGCAGCCAAACTAGGATTCACCCCTATGTATGGTGCTCATTATTTCGGATGGCGTTGTTGATGCAGTCTATTTCAGTTATAGTAGTCTCTCTGCTAATTATGACAATGGTGCTAGAGGAATGTAACCCCCCTGAAATTTAACTCATTAATCTGAAGTCATGTTAAGGTTAACCTTTAGTTATTAAGTATTGGTCTCATAAATCTTTCCAGCAAAATAAGATATAAGAAAAATAGTTGTACTAATTTTTTTTTTTTATAAAAATCAAACTAGAAGCTTTGCATGTAAATAAATTGCATATAATATTTATTTTGCTAAAGCTAACTAATACATTCACATACCCATATGAATCATCCAATGTTTGAATAATAGATATATCATGAATCATAAATAAATCCAAACGGTGTGTCGTAAATCCTAAATAAATAGCAAGAAAAATAAATATTTTTCAACTAACAGTGGTATGGTGATCAATGAAGTAATTAAACTTCCAATAGATTGATAACTTATATAAAAAAGTCTCATGAACTAAAATAAAATGCTAGCTATTGTCATAATCTGAAATAAAATCTTATCTGCTACTTTCCTTGAACATGCTCTTACAAAGGATCCCTAGTTACTTGATCCTTGTTTGGAGATGATATGGAAATAAAATGAGGTAAGAACTCAAAATTCCATAGTAAAATACACAAAATAAGGTGTTATCGAAATCATCTCTAGCCACCTCAGTTTATTTTTAAAAAGATATGAACATACATTAAAATTCAATTCAGAAGTTTCAAAAATCTTTACCTGAGATAGATGAATTTTTTAAACATGGTCTTTGTTAGCATGGATACAATACTATATTTCATATATGCATAATAGTAAAATGAAGATATACATATGAAATCACATTCATTCACATAAAGAATACTGCTCATTTATGAGAAATCTATCTTTATCATAAGTGATGAGATAAAGGACATTCAAAATAGTCTCTGGTCTGCCCTATTCAATGGGGCTTATGTGAGGAAACTAGATTTATAGAGTTCGGTCACTGGCATAAAGAAGTTGAGGCATGACTATGCCAACCACTTAAAATGCTTATCCCCTCACTTTGAGGGATTGTAGATTGAAACGCACCACCCATTCATATAAAAGAGAGAGAAGAGGCCTATGTATTTGCATGACTCCTAGTAATTTTACCCTATCTACACTTGGACCCAATCTTTTATTAGTCCTACTATATGCCACAGAGAAGAGGAAGAGCTACAATTGCTACAACCAAATTTCCAATACATTAAAAGGATTAAGGCATAAGAGAAAAAGAACAATTTGACATATCAATCACCAAGTGAGGGTAAGGTCGCCAACCTATTTATGAAATCAGGAAGAAAGCCAATGTTTTTCTAAGTTTCAATTTTATGTCTTAAGCATAGTGCACGAAAGAAAAGTGCTTCCTTCTTAGTTAGTGCTTTAGAAGTATCCATGGAAATTGATCTTTTAATGACTAGTTCCCATAATTGAAGAACCAGGTTCTTCATATATCATCACATCAATATCGCACCGTGGTCTTATATTTATATGTAACCTAAGCAGCTACTTAGGATTTAGGAGCGGTAGCAAATCCTTCTCTATTTTACAACATGATTTTGTCTATTGAAAATCATCTTAAATCAAAGTTCCCCCTTACAATGCCTTCTAGGCATCTGCTAGTGTCCTCGACAAGCTTCCAAAAGTTTCATGTTTATTATGGCAGTTCTTTAAAACTGCCACAATATGTAGTAAATAACGGCGATTCTTATGAATGCCACAATTGTAATGATAAAAATGGAGGTTGTAAAAAATAATGGCGATTTGGCACCACTCTTGCATCTGTCACACCCCCATCACACCCCAACCGATCAGCATACCACCCCTTTTACAAATTTCACATATTCTCACTCACCCTCACAAAAACCCACAAACAAACTCACCCTCCCCTCCTTTCTCTTTCTCCTTTTCCCTTTCTAAATCCCATTCATTCATTCAATTTGCACAAACCCCAACCTAGAGATCTGAACCTCTTCCTTGCTCCTAAAGAAGCCACCCTCAGCTTTCCTTCCTACCGATCCAAGAAGAAGACCCTTGAAACCCCAATCTTTAACCCTGTTCTTTTAGAGGCCTCACTCAACAACTCCAATCTCTTCCTCGATTTTCTTGCTCTCAATCCCTTATTTTCTCATAATCCCTAGTTGACACAAAGTAATCGCAGCAGAAGCCAACTATTTAAGACTCTAAAGAGTGCATCCTCAACTAGTGCATTCGTGATTGTAGGTCCCTTTCATTTTCACCTACTCTCATCCCTTCCTTGAAAGCTTTGGCAAAAATAGCAAAATCAACAACAACAACAACAACAAAAGGTAAAAGCTTTACTTAGTTACTGGTAAGATGAAATAGACGGTGAGCCTTCCTCGGTTGCAAGCTCAAGCTCAAGCCCATGCCCTTCACCATCTTTTGCAATCTCCATATCCTCTTTGATTCTTGGAAGAAGCTTTACAAGCCTTACTATTATGTTATCAAAAGGTAGGTATCTTTCTTTTTTCCTTTCTCTCTCAATTCTCATATCTATTATTTCCTGCTTCAAATCCAATCAAGTCATGTAGTTCCTAAGTTACTATTGTTAGCAATATAATAAATTGGTGCATAATTGTTGATTTATTCACCAACCATATGAGAATCAATTGAATTCGTCTAGACTATCTATCTGTTCACTTAATTAGTTGCTAATAACAAAAGGTAGGCAAGATTAGAAAATTAGATGTGTGAACTAATAATTAATTATTAATTAGTAAGTGTTAGCGGAATAATTTCCTTAGCGAAGAAAATTGTTTCAAATTGACCAAAATACCATTCAAGGAGGAATTATTGTTGTGGGTTGGGGGAAGACAGTCCAATATCTGACATCAAATTTAAATTGATTAAAGCAAGTTATGTTTTACAATGAGAAATTTATTACCAAATAATATGAATGAATGGAATGTGAACATGTATAATTTATAAGACATATATAATTAATTGTCTTCAATGTTGTCTAACCAAAGCAACCTTCTATTCAGTGTTATATAGAACCAGAGACCATTTACTTGTCATATAGCAATTGCCTAGCATAAACATGAGAGTCATGTGATGTGTTGTGGCCATGTTATTTTCTTGCTCAGTTTAAAACCTTGAAGCTCCAATTGGCAAATATAACTTGTTTTATTTTGTTATGGAATGAGTTAATGCTTAAGTTATTAAAATAAGAGGTGATCTTTTAATCGTATTCTTATTGAAACTATCATTGTAGGTGAATGGAAAACAAAAAAATAGTTCTACTTTCTGAGCTTGGTTATGAAGATACTGAAGAAATTTTAGCTGTCAAAGATTTATATGATTCACGAGAACAAGGGGCTTCTTATTATTTTTATTTCTATTTTTTTGTTGTAGGTTATGCATAACAAAAGTATTAAATTATTACTTAATGCATCATCTACTTCGTGATCCTCCACCCAACCTTTTACTATGTTGCAAAGTTCCTTTCTACTTGTAAGGCTTATTACTATTAAATTATATATAGAGTGGTTCTTCCCTTGCCAAGTTAATGGTGTTGTCTATTGAATTTGTAATTTAGTGATTTATAATTGTTACCATTTGATTTTCCCTTTGCAATATTGATTGTAGAAATCAAGAATAGAAGTTCAAGCAATTGTCAATCTTTTGAAGCTAGAGGTGATTTTCCTCTTTTAATGCTTAAACCATATGGCTAGCTTTTGTTTTGTTGCAGGTTGTCTTTTTTTGAATTGTCTTCAATGGTCTATATGTTATTATTCAATATAGTGTCAGCCAATTGTCTTTACATTTTAAAAATATTTTTGCTAAATTTTTTAGAATCTTTTAAACCTTTGATGCTTCTTTACCCCTAGGTATCCTCTAATATCCAACCTTCATGTTATAGTTCTAATAAATTATTATTAGTCTGTGCATACTGCCAATACTTCCTAAAATGCCACTATGTATTTGTTATTCTATTGCTCATCCTGAATAGGAACTGTATGAAAGCATTATCACAATAATCCTAGTATGATAACATGTTGATTTGGTGTGACTGCTTTAATCCTTTATTTGCTTACTTGAACTTCACTTCCTAAAATATTACTTGGAGAAAACATGACTCATAATATGCTAGTTTGGTAGGCTATTTTGCTGCCTGTGTTCATTGTATTCAGCAAGTATTATTAATTGAAAATTGAACCACAAGCTTGATTCACTTTGTTGATTAAATACCTTAAGGTTGAATAGAATGTATATACCACAAGCTTGCTTAGTATAGCTTTTATTAATTTATGTGAGCATCACTTTAAAGAAACTTATTAGAGTGTGTGAACTAGAAAATTAATTTTTGCTTAGTTTACCTACAATTTTTATGCCATTAGTAGTTATTAAGGCTTTCACATTCTACAAATTATGGAAGGTTAATAGCATTTTTTTGGTTTTTTCTATTGTATTTATCTCAAGATTAATAATTTTTTTTTTGAAAAATCACAAGATTAATCCAAGTTGGATCTTAGGATAGGTAATGATGCAAGAGTAATTCAGGAAAGGGCAAAATTGGAAGAGTGCGGCATAAATATTGAGAATAAGCCTATTATAGGCGATGCACACTATGCAAATGATCGGCAAAGAGGGGTAACAAGAAAGAGCAACAAGTTCAGGAAGCTGCCTATTAACCTGAAGGATATTTATTGTGAAGATGCTATGAGAGTAGTAAGCATTCTCTTCTCTGTCTAAGTTTCTTATCTTCTCATCACCATTCTCTTGTGCTAATTCTCTACTTCTTCTTCCTTCTCAGGTAGCAGAACTTCAGCATTAGTAAATATTCTTGGCTTGTCCGTTGAGCTTGGTATTATTTCATTTTAATTCCATACTTGTTTTACTAGTGTTCTTTGATACAACAAAGAAAACCCAAAAACACTGTTAGTTTTTTGTACTTTTTTTAATACACATTGAGGAAATATTTTCTATAATTAGCTTTTCATTTAGCCTTCCATCATAATATTATGTTGTAATGTAAAATTATGGATTGGCTTTTCTATTATGTTTGCTTTAGCTATGATGCTATTATTTTTTCCCCTAATGCAGCAAGCATTACGGCAATTTTGAACTTCCATAATTACCAATTTTTTTAAAAAAATTATAATGAAAGTTGAGGTGGTTTTGTGCCGCCATAAGTTATTAATTTTTTTTTAATTATTAATGTGAATTGTGATGGTTTAGGACAGCCCTAATTTACCAAGGTTATGGCGGTTGTTATGGTTGATTATCGTGGTTTAGGACTACCCTAATTTGCCAATGTTATGATAGTTATTATGGTTGATTATGGCAGATTTTTTTTATAACCACCACAATTTACCAAATGAGATTGGTAATTATGGCGGTTCCTTTAACTACCATTATTGGAAAAAATGGCAATTATAACTACCATAATTGTAAAAGATAATCGCACTTATTTACCCTTTTTCTTGTAGTGTTATATGTGTAACGCCCTAATTATTAACCTCTTATGCATATGTCATATTTGGTCAATTATTAGAATTCTTTCATTTTGATTTTGGATGTTTAGTTTACATGAAAATACTTTTAGCAAAAAATTGTGGATAATTTTTTTATCTAAAAACATAAAATGACAAGAGCCTCGTCGTTAATGCATAATTAGAACTAGTGCAACCTATAAGTGAAACAACATTTCCATAATAATAAGCACATTTATAATAAAGCCTGGATATCATAAACATGTAACAGCATATGCCATCACATCATAGCATGATTAAGGTACTAATATATCATAGAAAAACATGGGTCCATGAAGGAAAACCATACCTAATAGAAACCACATAAACATAACTTAGTATCCTGATAAGAACAAACCATAAATAAATCCTAGCTAAGAGCGCGTAATAAGACGCAATCTCAATACAGTCATCCATAAGGCATAAAACTCTCAAAATAAGGAAAACATAAATAAGGATCAATAGTCTACATGCTCAAGGGACAAATACAAAGTATGCAAAAGATAATAATTAAATCTCTACGCATGGGCTAGCTCCAAGGTCAGAACTTAGGGGACTCCAGCATCCTTGCCTACTTGCTTGTCTGAAGATGATACGAAAAGGAAAATGGGTGAGAATCCAAAGGAATCTCAGAAATTAAATAAAAACAATTTAAGTGTCATTGTTGTCGTCTCTAATCACTTTGGTTTTATTACAAAATAAGTGAGCATGCTTTAGTTTATTTTAATTAGTTCATAAATAAAAGTCTTGAAGTTCCACATACTTTAAGTCTAGTAACAATTCTTGATTAACAAATAATAATCTAGAGAACATAGCATTATTAGCACATAACGTGTTTACACACACACACACACATACACACACACATAAACATCCCGTGTAGCTTGTTAGGCATCTTGTTACACAATTATATATACTTGTCCCCAGCTATGCTATTTTCAACTTATGAGTGGCACTAGTTTCACTTCTCTAATTTCACCTTCATTATTATCATCATCATCATCATCATCATCATCATTATTTCAATTACTTGGAATGACCAAAGCTTAATCAACTCACATGCCACATTTTTTTTCAAAGCTTATGATAATATGTGGACATGATTATGGAAAGAGAAAAGCATAGAAAAAATAGCTCCAGCCCCTTTTTTATTCCTCTTAGAACACCGCAACATACATATATACAAGCATCATTACATATCTAAGGCACAAACCCATTTACCTTAAAATTTTAATCCAAATTCGGTTAGGTATAGCAGGGAAAAAGAAACAAGCCCAAGCCCCACTTATACACTTGGAAAAATATCAAACATTTCAAGGGAAGACTGTAACCCATACATCCATCACCCCAAAACCAAAATAGAGAGCAAAAAGTGACAAACTTATAATCATTTTTGGCCTAAAAGAAAGAAACAAGAAATCTTTCAAATTCCATTTTTTTAGACTCAAACTAAAAGCAAAAGGAGAGATGTTTTGTAAACTAACCCCTACCAGTGAAATGATCTCCAAAAAGGGAAGGTCTTGGAAGCTTCAAAGATTGAGGAAGGGCCAAAAACACTCTATTCACCAAGCAACAGTACTACCACAATTTTGTGCTTCCAAGTGATGGGGCTTTTAGATTTTAAAGAGAGAATAGAGGTGGAATTGAGGTTAGGATGCCATGGTTCTTGAAAGCTTGAGGAAGAAGAAGAGAATAGAGGAGTAGTGAAGATGGATGTGTGTGTTTGAAAGGAAGAAGAAAAAAAAAAGAGAAATGAAAAGTGATGCGGATGGGGCACTGATGCACTTAATTAGGGAGTATGGTTTCTTTTTTTTTTTTTTTCTTGTTAGTGGAGAGGATGTGTTGGTGTAATATGATAGGGTAAATGAGTGTAACTAGGTAATTTTATACATAAAAGCACTAAATAATAATTAAATCAACCCAATACCATAATTAAATACCATTTTTTATACACCAGTCATCCAAGTAAATTTTATTTTAATGATTTATCTTGAAATTTAGATTGGAGGGAGCTTTAAATTTTCAAAATACTCTAATCCTTAACTTTTAAATAATTCAACACAACAACTAATATAAGCATGCACTCACACTACTAAGAGACTAAATTAAATTAAAAATGATTAATTATTCATTATCTAATTAATCAACAAAATTAATTCCTAATTAAACTCGATTAATTCTAATTAACATATAATTATGACTAAGTAAAAATTGGGGCATTATAATACGAGGATTGATTCCCCGACATGCCTTCCACTATTAGATGGAAGACTAAGAAGAAAGCAAAGTCAACCTAAATGAAAGACTTCGGGGATAGCAGTAGACTTGTAACCATATTCACTCGATCTATGACTTTGAAGACAACAACTGATGGAATAGGACATCAAGCCATCTTTCTAAGAAGTTAGATGTTATCCCCTAAGAGAGTAGCCAAAGCAATAGATGGGTCTAAGTACTAATGTCACATCATAATTTAATATTTAATATAAGAGAAAGGCCTAAAAGGATTAGACCAGTACTGTATGTGTTGACTTAGATGCTCGGTATGAAAATTATGAATTTGATGAGTGTGATCAATAGTCTAAAGCTTGTAGTATAAATGAAAAGCTACCTTTTCGATTGGTTCAGTAGTTGATTCATTACTCGAATCAGTTTTTGATTATGCAATAAGTTGAAAGACAAAGTACACCTTATACATCAATAGCAAATCCAATAACATAGGTAGTTAATCCATCTATTGAAAAAAGACTTTTGTAATGTCGTTGCATGAAGCCCTCTTGGTGCCCAAAGGGATATATCAATCATGTTTAATAACTTCATATGATAAATCATATAAAATTTTCATCAGCCACATATTCTGTGGGTATTGACCACCTTTATTTGTATAGTCTAATCAAGGTAAACCTTGTGTTTTGCAAAGTTAGACTAGATCTTCCTACCAATATGTTTTAAAAGTTATTAAAAGGTCACATGATCACTTAAAATATTCATATGACTTCATGTTTTAATCCTGGCCATTAATTCAATATATGACGGCCTAGATTTTCTCCTCTCACTATCATATAAAACAACTTCTCTCACTTGATCCTTTCCCTATACACACAGACATATGTGCCATCCAAATCCATATCAATTAAAGTTCTGGATCCTTTGCTTGTTTGTTATAAAAAAAAATAGGGATTTTTGATAGAGATTATACTTAAATTTAGTGTGATCATAATTTATAAAGATTTGGTGAGAGGTTATTATATAAAATTTGAAACTAAAATATCAATGTTTTAAAGTTTTGCACATTCTTTCCTAATTTAAATATTAGTAGGTTGTCTGGTACTATTGATATTCTAGAATCTTAATGTTAATTTTAAGGTTTAAAGGATTAAAATTAACAAATTATTAAATATTTAAAATTATCTTTTTTTGCCCTTCATCTAATTGGATTGACCTTTTCTATTTAAATAAGTTTTTGCTTATTTATTAATGAATACTTCACTAATTCTAGTATTTCAAGGAAATTGGATAATTAATGTAATAGAAAAATAAGGATGTTACAAGGAATAGGTGGAGTAAAGAGTTGGCGAAGATAATGAGAAGTAATATTAGGAGTTAAGCATGAAAAGGGTGATTTGGGTAATATAACTTTTCAGCAAGTATTAAAATACAAATGCAAGTTAATATAGAATTACTTTTTATGATAAAATCTTTTGATCTAAACCTTTATCTAGGATATCAATGGTTAAAATTTAGTAATCATGATGGTCACAAACCCACCTATTTCCTTTTAAGAACCCACCATTTAACCATACCATTTTAGAATCTAAGAAAATTGTTCTGAACTTGTTCATAATTAAGTGGACTGATTCTACTCTAGATTAGTGACCTACTTCATCTCCAGTGCAGTAACAAAACTAACACACAAAAATTATTGCCAAGAGTGTCGCAACCTATTCCCGGGTTATGATCAGGGCTAAGAAAATCATTCCTTTCCCAAGAAAGCCTCTAATATAAGTTAATGGCAAATTGATGGAATCACCCCTAAAAGTGGGGTGCCTTTTCACATATTTAGTTTTCATCACCTAATAGCTATGAAGCACAAGTACTTCATCTTTTTAAAAGTACTCGTACTGGGTGTACGGGTATGTGTTGAGTATGTTTGGGTAGGCTTGGGTATGTATTTGATGACTCCATTTTCAAAAAATTAAAAAAAAAAGTATGGTGGGGTAGGATTTGGTACTTCCAGGGTATGCATACCCAAGCCTAGTTATGCCAGTTTAATGAACTTTTTTGTACTTTTTGTGTTTTCTTTCCTTTTTTTTCCAATTTCATTGATCCCTAACATTTTCCCTGTCTATTTTTTTAATTTTGGAATGTAATGTTGAATAATGTAGATCTATTTTATGTTAAAATTTTAGTTTTCATCGCATGAAATTTATTAAATTTTAATATCTTTTCATATATATGGTCATATCCATACTTCATTTTTTCTAAAATTTTTATACCTCATACACGTATCTATTGAATATAGCCTAACAGACAATAAAACTAAATCAACAAATAAAACCATATATAATTGCTTGAATGGCAGACTCAACCGCAACAATACTTAGCTAAACATTTCATGATATATGAACATATTTACAATTGCAAAACATATAATAGAAAAGATGCCAAACTTTTACACAAAAACATGAAGTCCCTACCTGTGTACATATAGAACACTAATACTGAAAGAAGCCTTAGAACTCAGAAGGTGTTACAACACAACTTAACCGACTCTACAATAGGTAGCTCACCAAAAACCTTTCACAAGAGTCCAAAAAACAAAAGAATTTAGGACTTGTCCCGACCTATAACCAAAAAGAGAGAGTCATATAGCAAGTTATAAGAATTTAGTGAGGAATAGATATACATATAATTGGACATAAGACACATATAAATACAACTTCTTAGTATGAAATATATATATGTAGCAAGATGTATCAAGACATTTTGTGTAATTTTACAATTAACTTATGGAGTTCTTTCAAAACATATCTTAAACTTCATCTTAATTTTTCTTTCAAAAAAAAATCCATAAAAATAATTTCAACTCCAATTTCAGCACTTGGTAGTTGGTCTTCTAAGAATTTATAAAATGAAGACATCCTTTCTCTCCTAACAAGCTTACATGCAACAAGATGCAAAGCTCATGCTACACTTGTCCAAAGACCTTCAGATAGAAGAGATTGACGAACAACACTCTCTAGTGGATGTTGCAAAAAAGGTGGTGGAACTTAATGAAGAACTTAACCAATCTTCTAGAAAGAAACAAGGTGAGTTTGAGGAGATAGAGCACCTAAACCTTTGAGCAATTTACACCTCTGAAATGCCCTCATCTATCTTCCTACCCCCTATCAAAATATCAATACTGCATCTCCTTTTTTTCCCTAACTTTCATGCAAACATCTCCTACAATCACTTCTATGCTTAAAGCATTTTCACTTTAAGCTTCAACCTTCACCTCCTGTGAGCAAATTTTTTCACCCACAAATGTGCACTTAATCACGTCTGCTAAGATGAATTTGATGTTGGCTAATCAAGGGATTTAGTTCAAAGAATGGATCGCCTTGATGATGCTAATCTTGTGCATTAGGCCTATTTAAGGAGACATGAAACCTGATACTGCAAATGCTAAGTATCTTATGTGAGCCATAGAAGAAAGTTTGGTGATGACCTCCTGTGCTTCACCTTTTTGGATGATGACAAAATAGGAAGTAGAAATATGTGCTAAAAAAGTGCAATACTCCATGTCTAGGTCCCTTGGAAAAGACAATTTAAACTAGGAAAAATTTAAACAAGACTTAACAGGGATTTTGAAAATAATTATTATTATTATATTCTTCTTCTTCTTTTTCTTCCAAAACTATCATTAGGTTCATGTTTCTTAGGCTAATGTTAAGTTGTTTAAAATGTAATAATAATAGTCTAATAATAACTCAGGGCAAAAGTCATGTATGTTAGCTTTTAAAAGTAAAGTGTTAAGACTATTACCAAGTTGTGCGATAGCTTCTTGGATGCATAATAATATAGTTTTGGTTTATATTTTTATATTTCTAGTACATATTTGGCACATAATAATAGTTCTAAATATAGAACCCTAGCAACCTAAGAAATTTTCTCTCGAAGAAAACATGAATTCTCTTTTGTTCTCTCTAATTAATCTCTTTCAGCAAGTGCACTCACCTCTATTTTTTATGGGTTATAAGTTTAGTCAATCATTATGTGTTTTTCCATTCAGTTCTCTTTGCCTATCATGCCAAACTCACCTTATCTTATTTTTGGTTAGTTAGGAACACCAATCTATAGCCCCAAGATCAAGGATGGAGTGATGATGATGGCTAGTCTATTATTTCAATCTTTATTTTTGTAGCCACTAGTATTTTAGTGATGTCAGTATATTCATTGTCACTAGTAGTTTGGCTACTTTCTTCTTCAAAGGAAGAGAAATATTGCGACATCATCATAACTTGAGTCAAAGGAAAAGTTTCTAGGTCTATATCAGTATCTTCTGTTTTTTTTTTCTATGGTGATAGTTGTGTAGGCTTAGGTTCTTCAAGAGGTTGCTTTGAAGAGGTTGTGGTGACTTAAGTTATCTCTTTTTTTTTTTTTGGCTTTTTAGAGGCGGACTTTTTTTTCTCTTAGGAAAATCGTCTTATAAGAGAAGTTTGGTGGTAAAAAAAGTGGAGGCTTGTATGGTTTAGTTATGAATATGTTGGAGATTATTTTGGGAGGTGGTACATAGTACTCCTCTATCTCAAGCTTCTTCTGTAAAATCTTTGTATATTCAAACAATTCTTCAACCTGTTGTCCAAGCTTTTGTAACTCTCTTTCACGTCAATCAAAGGCTGGATCATTAATATTTCTTGTGGGAAGTTATTGGATTTCCAATTCTAGGACTTCAGTTTTTGCGTTTGTGTCTATATAATACCTCTACAGTTTCTCTGACATTGTCCCTAGTCTTGCTTTTACTTTCTGTATCACTTCATCAATTTTTTGATCGATCTTCTACAAGATTCAATTTTGAGCTAAGGAATTTTCATTCCACTAGTTTAACACTTCTTCAGGTTGAGATAGAGATTTATTTTTCCCGTCAAGTTGCACTTTGGTAGGTTGGACAAATGGTTTTGTTGAAACTTTGGTCGTAGGATTTCTCTTTCTTTTTGATGTTGGAAAACAAGACTTAGAGCTAGCTAATGAGGTAAAAAACATCATACAAGGGATTGTTGTTGTTGGAGGAGTCAAGGGCTTTTAGTTTTTACAAGAGAAAGAGTTTGTGTATTTGCAATAGGTGGCCATGTGATAAGTCTAGATCCTTTGGAGGAGGAAAACAGCTTTCTTTTCTGAAAATTTTTAAGAGCTTCTTCATAAATAGGCAAGGGTTCTTTCTTTTTATAATTCCAACCTAGTGACCATTTTCTGGATATGATATGATGCCCGAGGTACATGTGTCAGTAGATGTTTTTTTTTCGTACAGCCTCAAGATCCCCTCTTTGCTAAGCCTTGAATTTCACTAAGTTTGGATCCTATACCTCTTTAGAGGGCTATATGATAGAATCACTTTCGTGGGACCAAAATTCTGGGTAATTGTTTCCAAGAGGAAAACAAGTTAAAGAATGATTTTTAAAACATTTTATGAAACCTTTGAACGTTTCATTTTTAGCCCACAAGTTTAGAAAATCTTGAAGATTTTCAAATTTGAACTGAAACCAAAAATTTGGATTTTGATTTTTTTTTTATATTTTATTTTAATCCAAACAAGAGGTATTCCCTTATTTAAATTTATGTTTTAAAGCTAATGGAGAGTAAAATAAATGAGGACATTAATGGAGAATAAAATAAGTAAGTGAGTATTATTGAGATAATCATGATGCCGTAGGACCTAGAAATGTTGAACCAGATGTTACTGTCACTGCTATAGCCCTAGACCACTATAGCTATTATAGTGTGTGAGACAAGATGGTTTTAGGGTTGAAGACCACTATAGCGATCATAAGTGGTCTAGATGGGGGGCACGATACGCTCTGAGCGTGGACAATGTCAAAATGGCATCGTTCCACTTACATATCCCTCCTTTTTTATAAAACCCTTCCTCCACTACTTCCTTCCCTATTTTCAAACCAGAACCCACCCCACCACCATTTTCTCTCTTCTTTCTTAATCCCATTTAAATCTTGCTCACCCGAATAATCAAGGTATGTTTTATGTTGATAGATTTTGGTCTCTTTTCTTCCCATTCTTTCATGTTCTTAGTTTGGGCTATGATTTTTTTTCCATTGTTGTCAAGTGGAGGTGCTCCCCCAATGTTATTAGAGTTAGTTTAGGGTAATCTAGAGCTACCCATAGATCTTTTATGAGTTTTGTGGTTGTAATGGCAGACATTGGTATCATCCCTCCTCCCCATAGGTCTCCCGGAGTTGGTCCTTCACGGTCCATCCTTCCAGATGAGTAGGTTCAATCATGTGGCCTTTATTTTGGTCATTATAGTTATTTTCCTTACATTGTAGAATTATTGCATGATTTTAGAAATGATTCTAAAGAGATTATAAGCCACCATTGGTTTTGCTAAGTTTATGACATTTTGATTTTTAGGAGCATAAGTTATATTTTTCAAGAGACTTATGGGACCATTTATTGCTAAAATGACTTTTGATAAAGAGCTAGACTATGAATATGATTATATCAGAGAACATATATATATAGATTATGAATATGATTAGTTTTAGAACCCTATTGGTTTCAGAGTATGACGTTAGAGTTATCTAGACTATGAAAATATATATTATAGATTTATTGTATTGCCATGTTTTAAGACTTGGAATTTCAAAAATCACGTCATTAAAATGTTAAGTCAAGATATGTTAATTGAATAAAGTATGATTTAGCTTTATGAAGAAATATGTTGGTATGATTTTAGAGTTATTATGATTGTAAACCCTAGTATTTGAACTATGATTTTAGAGTTATCAAGTATATGGAAAAATATGTTAGCTTGAGACTTGAATTTAGAACTTCAGTTTTATGATACCAAGAGGTACATAATTCAATATGATTCATAGCAACTATCAGATACATATTTTGTAGGCTTGAAATTAAAATGCCTACAAGTGGGTGATCTCTTGGGCACAATTGTCACAGCCACGGTTATACTAAACTCATATTGTTAGAGTTATATGAATCCATTACTCTCAAAGTACTAATGTTTTAGGCAATAGTATTAGACATCTATGGAGACAATAGTATTAGACAGCCACAGAGAAAATAGTATTAAATGGCCACGGAGACAATAGAAATAAGCAGCTATAGAGGCAACCTTATCTAATAGCCATGGAGGCAGAGCTTCTAGAGAACATAGTAAATGGGGATCTAGTGAGGTGCCCATAGAGAATAGAGACATTTACAAATAGTCATTATTATTCTAATGTATGTTTATCACATTCAGAGCATTATTGACTACAAATTAGAGGAGTTTAGAGTTTTGTTTTATATTTTAATATATAGGATTGCTAGCAATAGTTTTAGAATTTGTTTTATTATCGTTATTATTATTGCTATTAGTATTATTATGATTTTCATGCTTCTTGGTTATTGTCCAATGAAAGGGGTTATGGGTGAAAATTCACTCACTCAGTTTTGTAATAAAACTCACCCCTCTTTTCTTCTTTTTCTTACAGATACAGGTGTAGCTTAGGATCCTTCTTTTCCTCCCCCTCAGCAATAGCCTATTTCAGTTGGTGAGCTTCACGTTACCATGAAGTATTTTGGGTCCTTTTTGGTAGAGTGCTCCAGTGATATGACGAGCAGGGTCCCGAACCACATGCATAGATTCATGTTCACGTTTAGCATTTTGCACACCTTGATTGTTTTGTATTAAAATCATTTAGCATTCACGTTTTATTTTGTAAATGAGCAACTCAGTTTGAATTATATCACAGCTACAGTTTCAGATTTTATTTATGAGAAAAGAATTATTCAAGTTTATTATGAGTTTAATATGAGATTTGATTTACAATTTAAAGTAGAGTTTATGAATAAAATATGCATATATTATGGTGCAACAATCATAAGGCTTATGTAGAGATAAGAATCCTCTTGTGCCAGCCACGATCCAAATTGAGTCATGACAGACTTCTTAGTGGTTGAGCAGGAGTGTTCCACCTTTGGCGCCTTCTGCGACTTCTTGTATGCTTCTCATCTTCATACTAATTTTCACATTCACAGTCAGGATGACATTGTCCTAATCCTAGGAGATCCCATATGAAATGTCTATTTATGGTATATGAGAAAATAACACTATTATCTCCTTGAATGACATGGATAGGAATTTTCCCTTTTGCTTTGCCAAAGGTAACCATCAAAGTGTGAAAAATCGGATGACTTTGGTGGGATGATCTTTCACCAGCTTCTGGACTTTTGAAAATGGTTTTAACAGTTCTATCAATAGAACTTATAAAGCTTGCATTTGTTGCAATAGTAGGACTGCTATTCTTCTTGAAATTCTCATAATTGCTTATCCATTCAAGTAGCATAAGTTGCAAGAGATCTTTTCTTGGAATTTGTTTTGGAATTTGAATGATGGAGGAAACACCTTCTTCTGTAATATCAGCAACCACCATGGGAACATTATTTTGAAATCTTTTCTCAACATGTAGGTCAAAACAATGATCTTGAAGCTTGTGGATAATTTGGTGAATGAGAGAAACTGCAAGGGCTAGTTCATCTTGGAGTGCTCCAACGAGCTGAACCTGAACCTTGAACTTGGTAAGAATAGTAGGGTCTTGAAGATGAACATTAAAGTTTGGAACATAGTTAAAACAATACTTCCAACATTGAGTGTTGTTAAAACTATTCCAATAACAACATGTTCATATTCTTGAAGGTATAGTCTATTAGAGTGACCCTAGCAGTGACTAGAAGGCCTTTTCTGTCATGAAGTGACAATAATAACCTTATGGCTCCGAAATGCAGGAAAATATATCCTTCTCTATGCCATAGCTTAATGAGAGTAGGATTGATTTCCAGGTCAACATATTGCTCTACACTAGTGGCATAAAGAGTACATTTGTCAAGCTTTGTAGTTTGGATATACTCTTGCACTTGAGGTTGAGGGGTAGAGATAAGTTTCTTAACGGAGCACTTGAAACTTCCTCTATGTCTCCTAAAGATATTGTAAGGACTTAATAGTATAGGAACAACACTCTCTATCGGTGCATCTTCTAGCACGTAGGAGTATTCTATGAGGTCTTTTTTAACTTGGAAGATAGAGTTTTTGTATAGGATTCTAGAAAGTTTGGAGGATAGAGTCTTAAAGGGTTGAAGTGCAAGGTTAGTTGAAGTTGTCTGTGTTGATAGGAATTTTTCCATGAGTGAGTGTAATTCTTCCTTACCCTTTCTCTCTCTCATATATAACGTGCTCCCTGTTTTTCTAAAAAGGTGTTTAGGCTTTGATACCACTGTTTCAGGAGCACTTACTACCTTAGGCATATAATTATTACTTTGACAAGACGAGTCTTTCAGTATAATCATTTTAGTCTGCTTTCTCAAACCATAACTACTCATAAGAATCATACACCTTAGATAATAAGGATTGCTAACAATGAATCATTAGTGTGTGTGTGTATATACAAACCTGTGAATGAAATTAACATTTTGTGTGTGTGTATATTTAAGTGTATACACAATATATATATATATATATATATATATATCGGGATGGCTTGAAATCTAAGCATGCCAACCATTAATATTAATAATGTATGCCATTTATCCAACATGTGCTTTAACGTGAAAAAAATATTATGTAACTAACTTCAATGACAACTGGAGCAATATCTAACAATATATATGTCTTAAGAAATTGGCGAATCAGTTCCTCTAACTAATATATAAACATGACTATGCCATGTGCATATGAAGCATGTGATCCTTTTCAGTTTATGCCAACTCAAGTAAACTTCAGCTGCTTTTCACATAATGAGTTACCTGTACCATTCTCCACCACCACCATCTCCACCTCCTCCAACAACAGCATCATCAAATTCACCACCACCACCACCATCTCCACCTCCTCCAACAACAGCATCATCAAATTCACCACCACCACCACCTCCTCCTCATCGAGCATCTCCACCTAACCCTTCATCACCACCATCATCCTCCTTGGCACCACCGCCAAAAACTAACCTTTCTCCACCTTCACCAATTCAAGGACCAGCTACACCTCCAAAATCGCCTCAAAATTCATCACCACCAACCCAAAAGAGCACTCCTTCTGCCCCTCCAAAAGGGACGCCACCATCACTGCCACCAAGAAACAGTACTCCTTCTCAGCCCCCAAAATCACCTCTTCCTTCAGCACCATCACCATCGAGCTACTTGCCTCCAAATTATGGGTCAGGTCCACTAGCGCCGCCGCCACTATTCTCTAACAACAGTAAGTTAGGACCACCTTCGGGAGGACATAACCATCACAAAACCGTGATTGCATTGTGCGCTTCACTTGGGGGTGCTTTCTTGTTTGCGGTCCTCATAGTTGGTCTTGTGTGCTTGGCCAAGAAGAAAAAGAAACAGGTTGTGATTCCACCAGCACGAGGCACCTCCTATTACCAATCAGGGCCGCATTACTGAAATTTGTTTGATGCTATTCGATCCAAATCGTTCATTTCGGTTTAAATCACATAAGCTATTACCTCCACCTACGTCCTTTTTCTCTCTTTCTTTTGTTTTAAGGGTGCTAATTTTTTACTTTGTATGTTGTCTTGGCTAATTGTTACTGTTCATATTTTGAGATGAAAAAAAATTTGTCATTGTTCATATTTCATAAAATTGCAAAGCATGTTTTATGTATAAACTCAAATTAATTGTCTACTATATGCGTGTGACATTAAGTGAGTTTTCTTTGAAATTAAATATTAATTGAATTTTTAATATTTGAATAGAAACTGATTTATTTTAAGTATCAATTTAATTCTGATAATTGTTTAATATAATAATAATTAACTCTTGGTCAAATTACACTAACATCCAATAATTAAAATTTAATCAAATTCATATTGACTTCCTTCTTATTATCTAGTGACATTGACCTCCCATGCAATAGAGAGGATATTTATACATAATAAGTCTACAAACTTAAGGAAAGTTAATGTAATGATTTAATAAACTTAGAGACATCTAAAGAAAACTTTATAATTAGAGAGGAGTCAGTATAAATTTCACTAAATCTTAAGGAAGATCAATATAATTTGCCCTTAACATTATCAATATGAAAATATTTTAATAACTAATTTAATTTAATGTTTCAAATCCTTTGAGCAATTTCTCGCATTGGATTCCATGTTTGCGCTGCCCGTTCATTTTGTTTTTTGTTTTTTTTTGTTTTTGTATATAAGTCAAATGAGGATGGAGATGTTTATCCTAATAGTCGAGCTGGCACTGGTGTTAAATTTCAACGGTGCTTCAATTGGGACTGTTTCAATTAAATTTTATATTATGTATGCATGTGATCTTCAGATCTGAAGCAGGATTTTGAAAGCTCGTTACATTTATAGGTTGTTCGGTTATGCATCTTTCCATTTGAAGGCTAGAACAAAGCCAAGCAATGCTGGCAATCGATTTTGAAGATACTTATGGGGGTTCTCAAATGACATTTTGACAATAGTAAAAACATGAAAAATAAATAGCGATTAGCGAACTGTAGGAGCAACAAGAATGATTTGTATACGGAATTATGTTCACTTTATTTCTAAAGTTTGATTGTTGATGTAATTTAATATTAGTATTATTGAATTTAATTCACATACATTATTGATATAAAAACAAAAAAAGCCACTTACATCCAATCAAATATTGTTACATAAAAAAGAATGCTTGACTCAACCACCCATTATCATGAAAATCTCACAAATAGAAGTATACGATTGGATGGCAATATAAAAACTTTTCACATATTACTACATTAAAACTAATTTCATATTTGAAATGATAATGATTTAATATAATTAAGACTAAATGTGAAATTATAAGTAAAATGAACAAAACCTAAGTTGCCATACTCTAGAAATATTAATAGCAAAATGGTTGGAAAAAAGTATCAATGTGTATCTTCTGAGCTGTTTCCCTTGTTAGCCACATGGGACAAGTGCAAATGGTTGAAAAAGTAGCTATTTAGATCTTCGGAGCCGCTTCCATATTCCATTGTTAGCCACATGGGACAAGTTGCTATTCCAACTTCATTAATCTTTTTACGATACCTAGAGATGATGGATCATATAATAAATAACTACTCAACGTAATTTATTATTATTTTTTTATATATACAGATAAATATCCAAATTTTTTTTTTAATGAAAGGGGGACTTATTCATTTAAATTGTCTTCTATTAAAAAGTTGTTTTTTAAAGGAATAATGAATTGGATTTAGTAAATTTAATACATTAAAAATCAGTATACTATTGGATGAACTGAATTAAATTAAATTCATATCTACATACTTTCTTGATTAGATAGTGAGCTAAAGAATCTTGTTGTCCCCACAACACTTTTCTCCGAAATCCCATTCACATTATTGCCCTCCATGGTCATTTGTTGGTTACTTTTGATAAAATGATAAGGTTTCTGCTTTTTTTTTCTTTTTGTCCAAATAAAATGATAAGCTCAAATTAATTATATCGCGAGGTGAACAGATGTACACAAATAAGAGCTCAAAAGAATATGATCTAGTTATGATTTGGTTGACTCCTTCTATCAACGGTGAAAGGGTATAACTTCTGAGTAAATCAACATGCGGAGCTAACATAGAGCAACTCAAAAGAGCTATACAAAATACGAAATACCTTATCTTTCTTTTCTCTCCTTTCTTTCTAATAACAATAATAATAATGATAATAATAATAATAAACAAAGTACGTAGATGAGAAACTGATAGGACTTGAAAGAAGCTTCATCTTCCAGATCTTGTCCTACACCTAACTAACCTAGGGTTGATGGCATCTCTGATTAAGAGAGAGAGAGAGAGAGAGAGAGAGAGAGAGAGAGAGAGAGAGAGAATGCTAAGATTTGTTAGTTTTAGCCCTTTCAATCAATCGCCACCTATGACCTATTAAACTAATACTCAAGAAAAAAGAAGTACGGAACAAGTTAAGTAATCTAATCTGAACAAAGCAAAATTAGGTGTGATGTGCAACTTGTTAGTAGGTGAAGCACCTCTACAAATCAAGTCAAATCCATTTTCTCATCTTCATTTACAAAGTGTTTAAAAACCTTTATTGAAATAGAATTAAATTGAAATCTTATATTAAAAATGAGTTAAAAAATTAAAAAATTCAATTCAATTCTTCAATTTGAAATGAGTCTAAAAATGAATTAATTTAACTATTTTTACTATTTTATCCTTTATTAAAAAATTAGAAACAAAACATTATATTCAATTAAGGTTATTTTAATATTTTCATTTATTATAATTCAACTTCCACACCAAACCACACCCATTTAAATAAGATTTCAATTTCTTAATATTGTTAGATTTCAATTCCCATAGAATTTCAATTCCTTCAGTTAAATTGCTTCCAAAGCATGGAATTCAATTCAATTCCTCATTATAGTTGAATTTCATGAGGTTTCCAAATGCACCGTTACAAATTTAAAATTTAGTTGACTTACATTGATTTAAATAATATAATGTTTTCTAAGATTCATTACTGTATATTGTGATGAGAAGGAACGGTGGAAATCACATCTTGCATGGTAATGTGTTTGAATATATGTTACACGGTTGATAAATGCAAAAAATATGGATTCTTCTATTAAGAAAGGCTCCAAGGAGGAGAGTTTTGGGAGAAAGGCAAGAAAGGGAATTGAATATGATTCTGTCATTGAAGAGTGAATCTCAAGTTTTGACTACAAAATGAGGCTAAACTAAGTTTATATACATGTGCTAACTGCTAGCTGAACATGACTAATTAACCAAATAAACATCACATGTGTCAAAAAGTAAATGAATTAACTAACAGAATCTCCTAACTAAAACAAACAGAAGAGAAAAGCTGATATAGTCAACACCTCCGACCAGTGTTCTAAATTACGGTTGCGGTTGCCGTTGCCGTTGCCATTGCAGTTATTGCGATTGCAGGTATTATGGCTACTGTAATGCGGATTGCGTATGTTGCGGTGTGATTTTTTTTAATTTCTTCACAAAATACAGAATAAATAGAAGTACAACAATCGTAGAATCAAAATAACAAATCTTTAACGTATTTGATAGAAATATAACATAAGATAATTAAATTTAACACAAGATTTTAATATAGAATACTACTAATAATTGACTAAAATTGAATAACTCAATTGAAAAATACAATATAAATAAATTTTTAATATTCAATTATACATTTTTAGAAAAGATATTACTTATTTGATTATTTATTCTTAAATTTTTATTGCTTCAATTTTTAGAATATATATATACACACACACACTTTACCTTATTTTCATTTTGAGAAAAACAAAAACAAAAACCACACCACAGCCATCCACTATATTTACAAAATAGTAACCCAATGTTAGAAAAACCAAAAGGCCCCGTCCAAGACCTATCCAAAATTTTACAAAATAAATTAAAGAAATTGCAGCAGCCTAATTGTCCCACACTTGCCCAAAATTAAAACAAAAAACAAAAAAGAATAAGACGCACAATAAATCAACATGACAGCACATCCCCTTCCCCTCCCCACCTACCCCACTTTCTACACACTTCCTATGCTGCATTTCCTCCCCTTTTTCCTCTTTTTATTTGCTTGCTCTGTAAAGAACCACCTCCCAAAATCTCAACTTCTTATCCTGATTTTTTTTCGAAACCCACACATGAATCTTCAATTCTTAACACCATCCCAACAATATTTCTCCTTTCTCTTTTCTCTCCACTTCTCTCTATGTTTAGCCTCACCTTCCCCTTCGATTTCTCCTCCATGTTCGCCCAATTTACTAGCAGCTGCTTCATCCTAGATCTCTACTCCATCTTACACTACCAGTCCACCACATGATAATTAAGGCTGTGCATGAACGAAAATGGAAGAATGAGATGGCTCTTTGATTTTTAGGTGGGTTGCATTCGATTATGATGGCAGGTGCTTGATTTTCAGGAGGGTTGCATTCAGTTACGGCCACAACACCGCTACGTCATGGTTTTTTCTGTGATTTCATTTCACATTGCAATTGCGGTGGAATCACTACAAAAAAAACCAGTGAATTGTGGCTTTTTTTTTTTAGAATTACGGCGATTTTAACCGCCATTATTTTCAATAACGGCGATTCCTTGCACCATTATAATTATCAATACCATTCGGTAAATTACGGCGGTTCAAAATAAAAACCACCGTTTTTCACCATCATGTTTACACGGCCCATCATTAGTAGATTGCAGCGGTTTTCAACCGCCACTTTTTTCCATGTAAATTATGGCAATTTGAAACTGCCATAATGTTTAGTCAAATTAAAAATACATTGCTATTTATGGCAGTTAAGAACCAACACAATTTTCAACAAGATTTTTTAAAAAATTATTAATTACGGTGGTTTGAACTGCCATAATTTGCAGTGAAATTTTTTTAAACAAAAGTTAATGATGACGGTTTGAAACCGCCATAATTTACATTCCAATTAATAAAAAAATTATTCCTTTATTTTAATAATAATTATTTATCCAGTTTAAATTATAAATTATTAAATATATCACAGCTCAATGCTATCACTTTCCACATGACAACAAAAACAATTTCAGAGTTTAGAACAATGAAATTTATTAAACTTTAGTCATCATTATATTCTGCCTTCACAAAAACTGTATCATTTCTTAAACTTTAGTCATCATTACATTCTGCCTTCAGAAAAACTATATCCCAAAAAGTTCCAATGTATTTGTACATTTTTTTAATCTGTCAAGAAACTTTCATCAGATATACTGCAATCAGGGCAACACATGAGTCAATAGCTAGCATATAAAGTACAATGAGGGCGCCATGAGTGATGACACTTAATACATTGGCATGATTACAAGTCACTATGCAATAGACAGAAAGTGAAGTAACACCAAGATTCAGCTACACTTTGTTTTGCATTATTTATTTGTTGATCCTCCTGATTCTATTTTACAATGATTTTGAGATAAGGGAAATGCAGAGTCCTTCATAGACTAATATTTAAAGAAACAATAGACATCATTGATATCAGAAACAAGTTAGAAGCTTAAGTTCATAATTAAAACTATGATTAACTTCGTTCTCTCCTCTAATGGTAACATGCAAAACTAAGTACCTGCTCTAAGAAGGAAACAAACTCCTTCCCATTTAGAGATTTTCCCTGTACAATCTTTGGACGGATTATGCTAGCAACAAGCTCTTTTAGCTGCCCCCTTTTCTTAACATATAATGGATCGAGCTCCATATCCCTTATCCCTGTCACAAAGCTTTGTGATAGGTACCAAGCCATATATGAGTGAATAATATGCGTATTGATAACAAACTGAAATGCAAAATAACTTAGAGTGGTAAAGAGACTCTGAAACTCTCCCAATTGCCTAACCAATTCCCAGATACCCCCCCCCCCCAAATATCCCTCTCCTTGCTTATATAAGCTCTTCCCTAACTAACTTGATTATTCTCTCTCTGCCTAGGTGGCAGAGTTAGTTACAAAACCCTCACAAATAGTTAGAAAACCCTTACAATTATTACTAGACCTAACAATACTCCCCCCCTAAAAAATCACCTTGTCCTCAAGGTGATGTACATAAAGGAAAACAATAGTGCTGAAAAATAAAATACTTCCTCCTGAGTCCCATATCTTGAAAAATAAGGAAAATGAGATTGCATTGTTGAGTTGTCTTCCCAGGTCCCATGGATTGGATGCTAGTTCTGCCACTAAGTGCACCCAAGAGATCAACCAGAGAGGCCTTATGCCTTGATTAATAGCAATTCCCTGGGTCATACCTCCATTGACAACAACCTTCACAACCAGTTTTTCCATGAGGCTACGAACTCCAGGCTTCACATCCCCGTTATCTCTTGCTGCTCTCTCTGAAGCAATAACAATGGACATGTGAAGGTCACCAACAAAAGGAATGAATGCACCTTCAATGTCAACTCTCACAAAATTTATTGGGTCTATTTTGGTAACATCCCCTTTTTGCAGTAAATTCCATAGTCCAGGTTCCAAAGAACTGGACCCATCTTGGTTGAACAAACTCACCACGCCCACCCTTAAGGCATTGGCCCTGGCACAGGGCTCCCAAGATCAGGAGCTCTGATACCATTTGATAGGTACCAAGCCATATATGAGTGAATAATATGAGTATTGATAACAAACTGAAATGCAAAATAACTCAGAGTGGTAAAGATACTCTGAAACTCTCCCAATTGCCTAACCAATTCCCAGATACCCCCCCCCCAAAATATCCCTCTCCTTGCTTATATAAGCTCTTCCTTAACTAACTTGATTATTCTCTCTCTGCCTAGGTGGCAGAGTTAGTTACAAAACCCTCACAATTAGTTAGAAAACCCTTACAATTATTACTAGACCTAACACTTTGTCCGCCGAGACGTGGCTGTTTAAAGTCCAATTTTAACAATCAGCTAGGCCCAACCAATGTAGTGGTTACAACAAAAAATCAACGATTACATTTTAATATAACAAGAACCTTAATCTATAAATATAAATATATAAACAAATAAATATAAATATATGAATACATATATGGTGAGTGATGACAGGCAAGTCAATTAGGGATGCAAAAAACATAGATAACTATTGCTTGAAATAACGCTTGAATTCATTAAAACTTGATTTCATGCATAAAACAAGTTACTTCCAAGAATAAGATCACATTCTTCACAACAACAAAGTTAGTGGTCTCTCCCAATGAAGACACAAACCTATTCAAGATGTGTTTCAAATAACCACATATACAAACAATGCAAACAATTTTACCAATCATTGGTACTTCTCAATGACATTTAAGAATCGAGCAGTTGACATTTGACAAGATCTAAAACAGTGGAGAATGTGAAGCAGTGAAGAAGAAAAAAGCACCTGTACCTATTACCAAATACTAACTTGTGTGTAAAAATGGAAACACTAGTCTATTGTAATTTGCAATGGATTAGTTATAATAACTAATACAATTCAGGTAAAGGCACAAAAAGGACAAGGATTTCTATGTTTTACTAATCCGAAAGTTTGACAACGGAATTGAAAAAGTCAATATTTTGTCCTCTAGCAAGAGACAAAAGAGCAAGAGACAAAAGACTTCTGTTGTGATGCAAATGGTCCGTCCAGCATAACAGTATCAAGAAATCGAATTTGCACGGAAGAATGAAGTAAACAAGACAACATGATCATACTGGATAACTTAGAGAAAAGTTGCTCTCTTTCTTTGCATTTATATGAATTTTATTAGGCTTTGGTACATTGACGGAGTCTATTCTTCAGCAGAAATCAATACAAGTTCCATTTCACATCATTTATAAAAAGATAAAAAAGAAAGGCATTTAAAAACATGGGGAAGATACATACTTACAGTAAGCTAAAGGCAGTACTGTTGTCACCCATTATAGCCAATGAATCCCGGATCTGATTGACCTGATGATGTAAATTTTGGGGGTAAATAATCAGTTCCAGACTAGTAATATTTTACTGATAAATGGAAATTGAAGTCCACATGTGAAAATACCATATCAATATTTTTGTCCCCTGCAAGTTAAAAGAAAATAGCCAACCATTAGAAAATTTGCTTTTAAAAATATGGAAAATCATACAGCTATTAAAGTTATAGCCATAGGTGCAAGCAATGGTACTAACTATTCAGTATTGGGGACACATTGAAGAGCTTCATTCACCATTTGTTGCACTGATTTCCCTTCTGCAGACAATCAAGGAAAATATTAGTTTGAATGGAGCACGCATGATGGACAAGGGTGGCTAAAGACAAGCAGTGCCTAGAATTCATCATTGACCAAAATAAATATGGACAAGAATTACATCAGTCATCACATGCAAATTTAAATATGGACAAGCAATCACGTGGGTACATAGATAGGTTGATACACTTAAAACCTATAAGGTGTTTTAATAAATATCCTCAAACAACTAAAGTTTACGTGAAAAAAAATATGGGGAATGCGAGTTGGCTATGGCCCAAATCAGCAAGAGTGAGCTGCCAAAGGGAGGAGGGTCGTGGCGCTTCTTATATTGGTATCTTTTCTTTTCCTCTCTTTCAAACATTTTTATGAATATGCTAAAGAAATGCTATGAACTATAAGAATGAAGAGCATACATAAATAGACAAAAATAGTCGATCAGGTTACATGGCATGTCTCCATCAAACACACCCTTGAGGGAAATCCTCAGCCATGATTAACTGGGAAGTGGGAAAGAAGGAGCTAAGAGGGGTGGTTATCTTTTATTCTGAATTTCTGTTTCTTTGCTTTAGTCCAGAACCCAACCTCGATATAGTCTTTAATTTAGAATATTTCACTTCAACTTTTCCCGTGAGGAGTGAAGACTAATCTCAAAGTGGAGTAGAAAGAAATTAAGCACATAATCGGGAAGACCCGATTAAAAAACCACCGATCAAACTGAAACTTGACCCCAGTCAACCATGCCTCTTCAAGTCTTACATGTAATGGATTCACTGCGAAACATCTACTCTACCCCCACTGGCTCCCACAATGCCGTGAAATTCTTGGCATGTAACATGACCCTGTAGCATGAATTTATTTTATTTTATTGTTGTATGCTGTTATATTTTGAAATAAACAATCCGTTTTATTTAGTGAAAGCGACAACCAGATCCAGTGTATTAGAAAAAGGGCGAGATCAAAGTGTTAGCAGCAGCGTAGTTGATTTTACTTGAGCCATCACAGACACAAACACACTCGAAAGAGAGTTCAGATCGGAGGAAAATGAAAGGGAGAGTGTGTGTACCTTGGATTATGGAAAGGGCCAACCTTGTTGGCATATAGAGGGACGAGATCTCCTTCCTCGTAGCGGTGATCTGACGAATCGGATCTGACGGTGGAGAGTGCGAGGAGGAGGAGGGGAAGAAGAAGAAGCATGTGATTCCTCCTCATTGTTGTTATTGTTAGGTTGCTTGCTCCAACTCTTTGATTTTCGAAGAGAAGGGGTCAAAGAACATTTTTGAAGAGGAGACAAGAGAAAGAAGGGCTTAATAAAAACGCAGAGGTGGAGGCATATGAAGCGGGAAGGAAAACGGGGAGGGGGGTGTGTGTGTGGAGGTGACACAGACTCACCGCCCGACTCTTATGCTTGATATTTCACCTTTCAGATCTACCACCTGCACTAGCCGCGCGAACTCCTCCCCCTCCATCTCGCTACAGCACTGCGGCTTTCCCCCACAGCCACCACGCGCAGTCCCCTGCCGGCCTATCGCCATGGCTGCACGCTCGCGGCTGTTCTGCAGCCGGCCTCCATCGCACTCCTCCCCTTTTCTTTCCTCTGCGTCGCCGCCTTCCCTCCTCTTCACCACCACCGCGGCGCGTTTACCGCGGCAGATCTGACCAAGAACCTCTCCTCCGCGTGCTCATCATCGCCGCCTGACCACCGCGCCCCTCCCCTTGGCTGCGGCTCCCCCCCATTCTCACATGCACACTTTCTCTCTCTTGCTTGTTCCCTCTCACAGAACCCACACCCTTATGCTTGGATTTTAGCTTGGTTTACACGTTGTGGCGGTTTTAAAGAACCGCCGTCATATAACCGCAATTTTTTTCACTATAATTATGGCGGTTAGTAAAACCACTGTAATTTACCATATCTTGTGGCGGTTTCAATTATGGCGGTTAGTAAAACCACTGTAATTTACCATATCTTGTGGCGGTTTTGGATAACCGCCGTAATATATCTACCATAATTTACACTTTTTTTTGTAGTGAATGGAATTGCAGGCAATGGCGGAACAGCAATATTGCAGCCGCATTACCTTTTACGGACCGCAATTTGAATACTTGCCCCCAACCCAAGCTAGAGTATGAGTACTAATCATGCCCAGCATGGAGTAAAGAGTGCTGAATGGAGATGGAGCCAATGGTTTTGTGAGTATATTTGCAACTTCTTGATGATTCCTTCTTGAACTTTGTCTTAGAGAAGGTGGTAGTCTATCTTTATATGATTGGTTTTTTTCATGAAAAACTAGATTGTTAACAATTTGAATCACTAGCTATGAGTCAACTAGTTGGAATTCTCTGAGCACAAACAAGAGCCATTGTGCTTCACATGTAGCTAAAGCCAATGCTCTATATTCATCCTCTGAGGATAATTTGGGGATGGTGGCATGTTTCTTGCTTTTCCATGAAACTAGACACGAACCAAAGAAGAAACAAAAACCATTGATAGACTCTTAGTATCCAAGCATTCCCCCTAATAAGAGTATGTAAATCTTGTGAGTTTAAAATCTTAATCAACAAGTATAAATAAACTGGAAATAGGAGAGGACATGAGATATCTAAGGACAGGATGTGTAGCCTGAAGATGTTCAAAGGTTGGACAATCGAGAAATTGAGTGAGGCAACTGACAACATATGAAATGTTAAGTTTAGTGTTTGCCAAGTAAAGAAGTTTTCCCATCATTCACTTATAGGTAGAGGAATTAGGTAGAGGAGTGCCCGAGTCCTTGCTCAATTTCAAGGTGTAATCCATTGCAAACATTCCATAGTAACAAATCTAAAGTGTATTTTCCTTAGTCTAAGGTGATGATACCCTTTTTGGGCCGAGCAATCTCCATGCCAAGAAAGAATTTGAGATTTTAATATCCTTGATTTTGAACTTATCATCCAACAACTTCTTCATGATTTTATCTCCTCTAAATTATTACCAACCAATACAAGATCATTTACATATACCAAAATAGTAGTGAACCCTCTATCAGACCTTTTTGTAAACAAATAGTAATCTGCCTTTGACTGTAGGAAACCCGAAGAAAGTACCACTAATGTCATCTTCTCATTCCATTGTCGACTGGCTTGCTTTAAGCCATACAATGATTTATACAATTTGCAAGCCTAATTAGCATTAGACACTTGAAGACCTAATATTAGCTTCATATACACTTCCTTATTTAAGTCTCTATATGGAGGAAAGTTGCGTTCACATCATGTTAGTGAAGAAACTAATCCTTTGTGGTAGTAAGTGACAATAGTACGTGAAGAGTAGTCATTTTAACTACTCAACTAAGGATTTCTAGGAATTTTATGCTTTCTATTTATGTGCAGGCTTTAGCTACTAGCAGGGCTTTGTGCCTTTCAATGCTTCCATCTATTTTCTACTTTACTTTGAAAATCCATTTTCATCCAATGGGTTTCTTCCCAAGTGACAGTGAGGTAAGGGACGAGGTTGCATTGTCTTCTAGAGTTGAAAGTTTAGTAGATATGGCACGTTTCCAACAATCATAAACCATAAAATAGGTTTTAGGTTTAGAGGTGTATGAGATGGCAAGGGAAAAAGTGTTTGTATTTATTAGATAACAAATTGTCTGAAAGGTGATTAGATATAGGATATCTACTTGATGTTGATAAAGGTGTAGTTGAAGAAGATAAGGCACTGTCATATTTATACAGATAACTTAGATTGGAGGTTTTCAATTTCTTTATGATCTTCTAGGTTCTACTGTAGATATGTTTGTAAGAAGTAGGTATGTGGGTACTGCATGGTTATTTGTGTCGTGTTGAATGCTTAGACTGGGCTAAATGTTTGCAGTAGGTGTTGCAATAGGCATCAATTATCACTACACCAAAAAAGGTATTTCACAGTGGTCGATTTGCAACGGTTCCTCAAAACCGCCGTCAATAAATATTTTACGGTGATATTTGCGGCGGTTATTCAACTGCCACCAATTACATGCATTCTGCATCAGTTCTATTGTAACCGCCACAAAATTTTTGCATATAGCGGCGGTTTTTGTGGCGGTTATGTATATGTGTCAATATATTGTGGCGGTTTGGCAGAACCACCGCAAAAAACTTGTTTATTGTGACAGTTTAAGCGGCAATTTTACATGAATTTAGCAATAGTGGCAGTTTTGTAACCGCCACAAAGACAAAGTTTGATTTTTTTTTTCCTTATTTGATTTGAAAACAATTAAAAAAAGATTTAATTGACAAAAATGAGATTAATTTTTTTATTTCTTTTTATTTTCATTTATTGTTTGTTTATTTTATTTTTTGAACTAATAGATTAAAACAAGTTATGAATCACGGACTATAAGAGAATTGTTTTTTTAATCCAAATAAGGAAATGAACTTTTTTTAGACTTGATAAAAAATATGTGTTTTCATATTTTGTTAGTATTACATTTCGCATAGTATTTGGAATTGAGCATAGAATTGAAATTGGATATAGAATTTAAATTTGGAATTGAAATTTTATGATTCAATTCCAATTTTTATTTTTGGTGGAAAAATTGAAGATTTGATTAACAAAATAAGAAAACAATTAAAAATGATTTGATTAACACTAAATAAAAAAAATATAATGAATATTTGATTAAAAAGTAAAAAAAATAATTCAGAAATATTTGATCTAAATAGTGAATAGAAAATGATTTGGTTGATAAAAATGAGATTCATCAATTCTGATTTCTTTTTATTTTTATTTTTTAAACTAAAGGACTAAGATAACTTATGAATCATTGACTATAAAAGAATTTTTTTTAAAATTCGAATAAGAAAATGAACTTCTTCTTCCTTTTAATCCAAAATAAGACAAATTGGGATTTTTATTTTTGACCCTAAGAGTTAAATTTAAATTACAACTTTTTTTATTTGTACCCTTTTTTTAAATATTGCAAACACATTCTTTAACTAATTTGAGTGAAGCTTTAGTGTCCTACCTACTTGCTATATACTCTTCATTCTTTAATTGATGGAGAAGCATTCGTAATAAAGCCCCTCCACCATGCCACAACCTATATGAGTAGCCCTCTCTCCAAACCCACAACCAGTGTGAGCAACTTTCTTCGTGATCTCACAACGAGCCATTAACAGTCCCTTAGCGATGCTATAGTATTTTATATATATATATATATATATATATATATATATTCCCTTTTCTTGATTTGTTCTCTACACAGTAAAATATTAAAATACTTAAATGGTTAAATAATTAATTTTTCTATCTATTAATTTGATTACTTTCAAATTTCTAAAATCTTAAAATAATTCTCAAAAGAAATGGACCAGAACTTCTTTTTCTTTTCCTTTTTTTTTTGAATAAAAAGAAAACCCCAAAAGCCCAAACACTTAAACCCAATATTTGCACTAACTCAACACTTAGAACACTTAAACCTAATTTGTAAATTCACTGCAAAATGTAAACAGGGGCGGAAGCACAAGTTGGAGAGGCGCATAGTGGTCAAGAAAGGAGAACTTGCAGCGGCTTTTCCCGCAAGAAGACTCGCGACCAAGGATGGTGGGTAGCGAAGCGGCGCAGGCTCCGTGGGGCAACCTTGGCCCACGGGGATTGGGTAGTCTTTGCTCACTTCGGGGGATTGCGCTAACGGCACCACGGGCTTCATGGAGAGCAGGGACGGCGATGAATGGCTGGATCGGTTCTCGCGATGGCTTTGCGGTGGTTCTGTTGGGGCGGCGCGATGGAATTTCACGCGGAGGTCAAGGGAAGAAGCTCGCGATGGCAAGGCTGGTGCGGTCTACGCGGATGGGGGTCGGAGGTGGCTATTTAGGCGGCAGGCGCAAGGGAGCTGCTGGGCTGCACGATGGGAGAGGCGCGATCTTTGCAGTGCGCCATGGGCAGGTCGCGATCTCGACAACCGGATGCTGGGTGCTGTCTCCGCGGTCTCGTGGAGGTGCGGCTGAAGGGGAGAGCTCCAGATCAGCCTTGGTTTCGTAGTCACAGATGTCGAGGCGGCAAGGAAAGAGCGTAGCTCGACAGCGAGCCAAGAGGCAGAGGTTGTGAGCTCCTCAAACGCACACGCAAAGGTATATTCCCTGAAATGTGCTTTCTATGCTACAAGATATTTGGGATCATGTCTTTTTTTTAATGGTCTATCCTAATAGTGATACTATTTCAGATTACATAGAACGTAACTGGTGCAGTTTTATGTTTAGAATGTATGGTAAAAGAAATTCAATGTTCTTTTTGTTTTATTTCTTGGTTTTTAATAATTATGTATACAGTGATTGGAGAAAAAGACCTTATTTGAGAATTTGTTTACAGGTGACCTTGGTGACTATTCCCCCCTTTCTCTATTTCAGTGTGCTTTCTTGGCGACTATTTCCCCCTCTAATTTATCGTTGTTCCCATTTTGTTTTAATCTAATTGAAACAATCACTAACTCTTTGTTGGTATGCACTTTCCTTTCCTTTCCTTGTCAGTCATCTCTATACAGAGGGGAATGCCGAAGAGCTCAATGTTGCCATGAGGCATCTATCTTTGTCTTTCACAAGATCAAAATGTTTGTCATATTAATTCATTGGCTATTTATTTAGGTATGCAACTAAATTGGCAGCTATAGAAGAAAGAAGCTCATTGCAAGGAAAAAGATCGAGAAGTTACAACCAGGAGGAGCTTGATGAAATGCAATCCACAAATATTTATCTCAAATGGAGGGGGCTCAAGGCAATGGAGTATCCTAGTTGCATAATATGTATATATGGACAATCTTTAATATGATTGTTAACTTTGTTATGTTTGGATGACTTAATTTAGGTTGGCGGCATCTATAGCTGCAGAGGAAAATGGAATACTAACCGAGAAAAAAGTGGCATGCACTGTAAATAATACTTTAGAGGATAACTGCAACACAGATGAAGAGATGATACTGGTAAACTTTGCAAAAGATTGAATGATTACAAGTAAGCATCAAAATCATACGAGTTGTTTCATGATTGCTGCTTATATTATACTTTCTTAAAGTAAAAAATAAAGTCATGGTGGGATCATAATACTGTCTTGTACCTTGTATTTTGCTATTTTATTTGAATTTTTTTTTTGGTTTGCTTTGAATTGTTATTTTATTACAATAAAGGAACTGACAAAACATTTTTAAGAATACCATATCATATAATTCTTCATTACCTTGAAAACGTCATTGTCAGTTGACTTGCTTAGATCTCATTTGCAATATGATATATTGCCTTGCATTGGAATTAAATGTAAAATTTTAGTATTTATTTTTTTAACAGCTTAAAGGAAAGAAATCACAAGCACCAGTGAAGGATGTTGAAAATCATAAATGACATGAGGGCAATGCTAGGGACAAGGGTAAGGGGTTCTGTATACTGAAACTGACATGGTAGGATATTGCTCAGGATGTAACATTTGATGTGTTTCTTGTAAGCATGAGCTGAATTATATGCCAAATCAATGGTTGAATAGGAGGGTGTATCAAATTTATTTGCATTTTCACTTAATTGGTGAAGACCATTATTTGGCATGCTTATTTATATTTGTTTTCTAATTGATATGATATTTGCATGTCATGTTTGTGGGTATTTTGATATTCTTTGTGGCATATGTTAAGTTAAAGCTTGTGGATCATGGGTATAATATTGAGCTCTCTTTCTAATTTCAGGTAACAGACTCAGGCTCACCATGGAAGCAAAACGCTCTTGGGAGGCTAGTCATGAACCTCAAAATGAAGGATCATCATCATCTTTTAATCCTTTTTTTTTTTTTTTTTAGATTCTAAGTCTGCACATTTTTAAGAATTTTTTATATATTAAGGATTTATGTTTACTTAGCACCTTTAGTAAGATAGACTTGCATTTTATGTATTGGTTTGCACTTAATTCCTTTTGGATTATATACTCGAAACAATTTGTTTGAATATTTTCTAGGTATATTAATGAATTTAATTTTTAGTTATATAAATGGATTCAAAGAAAGATTATATAAGTAGATGTACTTTGAAAAATGTTACTGAGATAAAAAAAACAAAAAAAAAGATATGCATCTGCATAATATATAGGCGTAATTCAATAAATAAATAAATATATATATATATATATATATATATATATATATATATATATATATATATATGTTGCGGCGATTTCAAACCGCCACAATATTGGTTCAGTATAATGTTAGCCCATAGCGGCAATTTGTGCAACTGCCGCAACAACATCAGTAAGTTTTATGAATAAAAATTGCGACGGTTTTCGAACTGTCGCTAAGTTTTTAACTAGTATTTTTATAGAGTAATTTGCGACTGTTTAACTGTCGTCGAAACTGCCACAAAATAATTTGCGACGGTTGTTCCAGTGGTTGCTGAAAACCTCTACAAGATGGCTGGCGACGCTTGAGATAGCGGCAATTTTTGAACCACCGCAAATGGTTAATAACCGCCGCAAAACACCTTTTTTGGTTTAGTGTTATATGGTGGATTTTGGTTTGGATTATCATGTGAGGTCTGGATTTATAGGAGAATTTAAGTAAATGGCTTATTATGTTTTCTATTGAGAATTAATTGTAGAACATGTGTTCAAGTACGACCTTAGATTGTAAATCAAATAATAGAAAACCTTTAGGTATAGGAAAAATTCTCGTAACCCAAAAGCATATACTTTTTTTTCTCTAGGATCAAGTATAGTTCTAAGAGATACAAGTGTAGAAGCATAAGCCAAGCATCCAAAAACTTTAAAATTATTCATATTAGGTAGCTTCATATAAAATTTGATATGGAGAAGAGTTATTAAGAAATGTATGTGCTTAGTTTATCTATTGATTAAATGGACTGCATGAGCAAATGCAAAATGCCAAAAACACTTAGGTAGATGAGAGTGAAACAATAGAGCTTTAGTAGATCCAAAAATATGCTTGTGTTTTCTTTTAACAATCCAATTTTGTTAAGGTGTTTCAACACAGCTTGTTTGATGTAAAATACCTTCAGATGAGAAAAATTTTGTGAGGAGAAATTCAAGTTCATTTTCAAACCCTATACTGTGTAGGTGATTTGTATATAGAAAAAGGAAAATTTTGTATTTTACATGGATTTTTTTATATAGAGCATGCATGTAGAAATAGCCAATAGGTCATGAGGCTTACATAGGAATGAGACTTCTTATGTGCCAGTCGCATACCTAGATCAGGTCGTGACAAATCCAGTGCTCTAGAATTTCCTGTTCATCAGGCAAAAACCCTAACCCTATCAATTTCTAAGTTTATAAACATAGCAAAAGTGATTTTAAAAGCTCAAAAAAATTACTAGAAACACCTTCTATCAGCTTCATTACAAAAAAATTTTGGCTCAAAATAAAGTCTCTAACTATGTGAATAAAAGCATACAAATTGGGTTGTCTGCTTAATCTGAAAATTCCAGCATCATGGTTCAAAACTTGTCTTGCCAAAAAGGGTTGTCCAACATCATCGAAACAGTCCACCAAATTACACACACCAATATCTATATATTATCAACCAATATAACCAAAAATATCAAATTAAATCAGTGAATAAATAGTAGAAATAGATTTGAAAAGAAAAAAGGTTCAAAAATCGTACTTGTGAAGCTTAGGGCTTCTAACTCCAAGGTTCTTTCAAAAATGATTTTTCTTCACTTCAATCCTTCCAAACAGCACCTAATCCCTTCCTTAAATAGTGGAGTATGAGGTATCAAAGTGAGAAATGGTAAGGAATTGAAATTTCAATCGGTTAGTTTTGTATATGGTGATGAGTAGTTGAAGTTTAGTAAAGGAATCTTGAAGGTTTAGCAAGTTTAGGTTAGGGTTTTTGAAGGTTTAGGCTCTAGCTTGGTGTTCTTAAGGAAGACAACAATGGAGGCTGCCTTGGCTTCTCTTAGCTGAAAATGATCTAATGTAGAGATAAGGTTTGTTGACTTATTGTTATCTTAGAGTAGTTTAGTATTTAACTAGGTAGAAATTGATTTTCTTTCTTTTAAAACTAAAAGAATGGCTAGGATTTGATCTTGTTATCAAGATGAAATCTTAGCCTTACACTTGGCCCTAAAGGACAGATATTATCCTATTTTAAAAATTAAATTATCTTTCGGTGTTAGAAATCACAAACCGAAATTCTACTGAACGAGTAAAATACTATACCTAGATAATTGCATATTGCCCAAAATTAAATTGTAGGTATAAAATATTCATTTCTAATAATTTCTAACCTTAACCCTATCTTTTCTCAGTCCTAGGCATCTCTTGCTCTCAAATCTAGGGTTTCGGTTCTCCCAATGAGCTTGTAGGGCCCGTAAGGTCACTATTCACATTTTTTTAAACACGTCTATTGGGTCATCTGTATCATTGCTAAAACTCTTAGATTTTTTAAATTTTCACTATTAAATTTCAGATTAACTTTTAAATAATTTTTGGGATGTTACAAATTTGTTACTAACCTATACAGCAATGCACAAACAGATAATCAAAAGTTCCTAGCATGCAACCAAATCCAATTTCAAAAAATCCAAATTGAAGAAACAATTCATTTTAGACAGTTATAAAATTGAAAAATAAAGTATGGTATAAAAATAGAAAAAAAAAAACCAAAAGCTCTCACAATCAACACTGACAGTGCTCCCTCAAATAGAACTCAACTCCTATATCAACAAAATAGCAACAACAGTCACTTTCTAATTCATTAAAACTCAACACTTTGGGCAACAAAAATGAATAGAAAAACTATATTAAGAAAATTTTTGTTAGGAATAATTGATTAAATAAAAGTAGCTATATTAAGAAAAACTTAAAAGCCAATCGAATTTGTTTAAAAAATAATTTATTTTAAAATTAGAAAAGAAATATTGAAATAATATTTTCTTGTTGTATTCTTAATCTTTCTTGTTAACAAATTCAGAAGTTATATAAAAAGATAATTAAAAGATAAAATGAAAATAAAAATATTTTCTCAAACCAAATAAAGATTAAATTTCAACCCTAGTTAAACCCTATATATATATATATATATATATATATATATATATATATATATATAAGACATGCTGAAACAAATTATAAAAAAACATGTTCATTTTTTCTCTTTAATATCAGGTTAGTTGGATAAAACTTAAATAAAAGACCAATTGATTGTGTTTTGTGAAAATTTTTATTAGGAATAATTGATTAAATAAAAGTAACTATATTAAGAAAAACTTAATATAGAAACAAGCCTATTACACATACTAATCATAGAAACCATCGATGCATTAACCTTTATTTTGATAATGATAGTCATAGTAAAACTAATCTCATTCCATGGCTCCAAACAAATATCATAATCATATAAAAACATTAAAGCAGAAGGACAACATGAATACAATAGCAATAATAAGAAAATAAAACAAAAAAAAAAACACAATCGTATATAAAGAAAACAAAACTAGCAGCCTATCAAATACACTTCATACCAAGCTTCAATAGAATTCATGTTACGTAGAATTCAAGTTTCCTTTTAATTGTTTCAGTATGGCTGGTAGAGGCAGAGGCTGGCCTCGGAAGGTCAATTTACTCACCACTACCTCAGCCGCCACCACCCCTCCCACCACCCCAGCCACTGCCCCTCCCACCATCTTAGCCACCACCCCTCTCACTACCTCAACCAACGCCCCTCCCACCACCTCTGCCACCATCCCTTCCACCACCTCCCCATCTACTACCTACACCTCAATTCCTGCCATAAGCACCCTAGGGTTCATGATGATACCCACTCCTGGGTATGACGGGTCCCCCAGTCCTCCCGTATTCACACCCACAGCCTACTCACATCAGTTGGACCTACCCCTAGCCCTTCCACTGCCCCTAGCTCTACCACTGCCCCGATTCCCAGCTTTGTATCTAATCAGACACCTCCTTCTTCCACTAGGTCACAGGCATGAGATACGGATAGGAACCACCTTAACCTAGATGATAGATCACTTGAGCTTGATGGTAGATTGCTCCAATAGATTAGGTCAGACAGTAGACATGGGTAAGTTGAAATATGGTTTTATTGCATTCTAATTTTACATTGCTTATGATATTCAAAATATTTGATTTTTTTATTTATTTTATCTATGTAATAGTTTTCATCTGTTTACGACAGCTCACCATAGGATCACGAAGGTTATACAGAGTCGATATAATCATCTGTGGCCAACATGGACTGACATCCCTGTTGTTGTCAAGGAGTCGTGGCGGAAGGAGTGGAAGGTAATTCTATGATTTGTTCGCTTTTGTTGAAATATATGTTTATATGTCATTATTATGTGCTTATATATAATAACTTATGTGTTGTGAATTTGTATATGCAGAGATCCTTCTACATTTAGCCCAGACATAAGCTTGAAATGAAGAGAGCTTAAAGGATTAGGTCCTCCAAATGCCTACAAGATATGTTTCATGATGTCCGTAAAGGACACATGAATAGCTCGTGGCTGAATGATGCCACCATGAGCGTTGCAAATACTATATTTTTTAGACTTTATTGTGCTTATTTGTGTAGATGAAGGAGTTGAGCTGTCTTCCGACACATAGCGAGCTATTTCGGGAGACACACACCCAAAAAGGTGAGCAGAGAGGGAAGTCTGGAGAGGTTTGGGTAGACCCTCGCTCCGAGGTGACCTATGTAAGTTTAAATTTAGACATATCTTTACTTAAATTTTATTATTATTTTCATTTATGTCATAATTATTAATTACAATGTGTTTTATCTTTTTTCTTTTGCAGCTTGAGTTTACAGAGCTCTAGGAGCAGGCATAAACCCAGTACCAGATCTAAGCGGCTAAGGCTAGGCCAATGCTAACATTCCTCCTCCTCCAAACGAGGAGGATATCTGAGCCCAGGTGGTTGGCGGCTCTTACAAGGACCACACATATGGGATGGGGTATTATCCTGAGAGTATATCCCCATCCTTCACCACTGGGTCAGTTACTAGGGATTATGCCCTGAGGGAGTGTGTGCATGCCCTCACCCAAGAGCTGCAGCAACAGGCACAATTGATCTAGTAGCAATAGGAGCAGCAGCCAAGCCGAGCAATTGTGGACCAAGAGCTAAGAAAGATCCGAGAGCTTAACCCCTCTTTGGAGTGGCAGTAGTAGGAGAAAGCAAAGAAGAAGAAGCCTTAGTTCCGGAAGATGCAGCAAAAGATTATTGCAGACGTGATGACCTTCTTCTAGGACATGCAGGCTTCTGGATCCTCTAGTTCCAGCGAGATGCTCCCCCAAGCCCCATTCCCTCATATCCTCTCCCCTCCATCTCTAAAGGCCACTCACAGCCAGACGGCGCAAATGACGATGATGGTCCAGATGATGATGATGATGATGCCGCCGTCGATGCCGACGCTCAGGAGTTCAGCTAGTTTTTATCTAAGTTCACTTTTTTTTTCCATTCTAGATTTTTTTTACATTTATTGTAATTTATATAAATTTTATTGTCATAATTTTATATTTAATTTAATCAGTTTAATTTATTCATTTTATTATTTTCTTATTCAATATCAATTTAATTGATAATTAGATTATTCTATATCAACTAAATAAACAAATAAGTAAATTAATAATAAATTTTAAAAAATTAATTTCTTACCGACGGGTATAACCATAAGTAATAATTAATATTTTTAAATAATTTTTTCATAAATAAATAAAACCATTAGTAAAGCCGTTGACAAATGATTTAAAAAATTATTTTATTTACTTAAACATCTATCGGTACAATTAAATAAACCCGTTGATATAAATATGTCTCTGATGGCCTTGGTGACATATTTTATTTAATTGTACCAATGGCTATATTGTTTAATACCCGTCGATACACTCATAAAAAATAACTAATAGGTTTTTTGTTACTGTTGATAATATTCATCGACCGCCTGGGAATCGATGCCCCGTAACTATCGATACACCTGTCAGTATAATTTATACCTGTAAAAAAGCCAATCGGTAAAGGCATCGATATCTTGCGCATTTCTTGTAGTGTTTATTTTTTCTTATCCTAATATAGAAAAAATACAATATAAATAAAGTTATAAAAATAATACATAACTTTTTGAGTTTATAAAAAAAATAAAGCACGATTAAAGCTTATATAAATGATATATTGAATAATATATTATTTTTTAAAATTGTTAGTTATATATATATATATATATATATATATAAGGTATCCATATAATTTTTTGACTTTAATATGTCACTTATATCTTTGTCACCGTACGAGTGTTAGTGCTCCATACACCACCACAACTGACAAGTTTTCTATTAGTCCCCTCTTAATTGCTTCCTGCATTATTTCTTTTCATTATGCTCCTCAATATTTTAACATATTTATGAGGTAAACTTATTTTGTGTCTTTTAAACATATTTACGAGGTAAATTTGTTGTGTGATCTTGCCCATCCAGCAGCTCCTTTGGGGGTGAGCATTTTGAGTCTTTTTCGCATAGACTGGATAGTGCATTTTTAGCCGTGCTTTGGCGAATTTTGAGCACAATGTGGGGCGTGAGGTGTGTTTCGTGCTTTGTTGAACCCCCGCACTATGTTCGTCATATTTTGTGACAAAAATATTGTTTCAATATCTAAAAGTAAATGTCTAAGTGGAACACTCACTTTATTATTATTGAATATGATGGTAGTTTACTATTTCCATCTATCCATTACAGCTAATAATGATAGACTGTGTTCCACTTAGACACACACTTTTGGATTGTGGCAAGATTTTGTGGGAGTAGCAATTCCACATGGTAGTTAGTGTTTTTATTTTCGGTCTCTTCTTTTGGGTGCAACCAAAATAATAGTAAAAGAAAGATAGATTTGTTTTATTTTGTTGTCTTAGGTAAATTGAGGGTTTTGTTAGAAAAACTCTTACATGAGCACAAGTTACGTTCATCACATCATTTTGTTAGTGTGGGATCCGTTTTTAGTGTGAGAATATGTAAGAATGATGTAATGCTCACACAAGAATCTGTCACTTTGTTATATATTTTAGGCTATGGTGTTGGTTTTTGTTTTTTTTTTTAAGAGATTTGAAATGTATGAAGGTTAGGGGACAAGGGTGGAGATATTATAGAGGTGAATGGAGTGAATGGTGGAATGACACTGAATTAGCAATAGAACCCATAATTAGATAAAACATTCATTTTGCACAGGATTTAATTGAAATACACTGATAATGTTAAAACATTTCACACATTCATTTAATCATATAATGACATATCAACAAATATGATTAATTTTCAACTCAATTACTTGAAAAGTCATAAAAAAATGAGAGATTTGATTAGATGACATTGTATAACTATTTTACATTGTCAATGCATCAAAATTAAACTCTTTTACATATGTTAAATTTTTCAAAAATAAAAATTTAAGGATAAGGTAGGTGAGTGTAATGTCGTTGAATAATTAAGGTACCTGTTAACTTAAAGATTAGAAAGGATAAAGTGTTATATTAATAAACTTCAAAAAAGGTAAATATAATTTATCTGAAATTCTTTTATCCTCTAGAAAATAAATTTGAGTGTTTTAGCGCTCTAATTTGATAAAAAAAAATGAAGGGAAAGAAAAAAAGGAAACCTTAAGATGATTTCATGGAGGTTAATTTAATAGGAGTTTTCATGCATTGAATATGTATAGGATAATATTCTCTTTATCGTATATATTATATACATTATATACATATGTTGTATGTATAATGATACTAATTATGATTATTAACGGTCATGCCCGTTAAGTCGCATTTTAATTTGTTGCGTATTGATGTAACAAATATGCATGTACATATTTAAATTTTTATTGCTAAATGTTGAATTATAATTACCTTTCTTTATCTCCTTGCATAGGTATGTCTTAAAATATCTTCCATCGCTATACGATAAAGTTAAAATATGTACATGCATATTTAGTTACATAGTACTCAAAAAAAAAAAAAAATGCGCAGGCACTTGCTAGGGATAAAGGTAGCAATGTCGACATAAATAAAATAGGAAACCTGTGGAACATTTGGTCTATGTGGTTCGACCCTGACTTCTAACTTGAAAAAATCATGAATTTTTTGAAGTTTTAAATATTACTTAATTGAGAAGAAAACCCGGCCCAAGTCTGGATTTAAAAAAGTATTGCGATTGGAAAATTGTGGTAAATACAAAGCACTCACTTAAGATAACTTAATAGGGCCGCGAGTACTGGGATTAATTTTTTAAGTGGATAGTAAAGGCAAATTTTGTTTTAAACATGGATAGAGATTTAGGGGCTGTTTGGAAGCTGTTTTATAAAACAGTTTTCTATTTTTAAAAACAGAAGTATAGAAAAACTTGTTTAGTATCTGATTTTTTTCATCCTTGTTTTAAAAACAAAGAAACACATTTTGAGTTTTAAAAACAAAAAACCAAAAACAGATTTTGGATGTTTTCAAAAATAGTTTTGTTGATTTCACTTCTCTCCCTCCCAACTCCTCCATCATTTTCCAACTCCTCTATCCTTCTCCCAACTCCGACCACCCCTACAACCAGCTCCGGCGAGACGGCGACCAACTCTGGTGAGCCCACGACCAGGTTCGACAAGTCCTGGACTAGCGCCGGTGAGCCCGTAACCAGCGTCCTAACCCCGAGCTCCCGCGACCAACACCAGCGAGCACCAGTGAGCTCGCGACCAGTGCCGGCGACGCCAGCGAGCCCGCGACCAGCTCCGGCAATGCCAACGAGCCCACGACCAGCGTCGCGACCCTGAGCTCCCTCGACCCTGTGACCTCGCGACCAGCGCCACCATCGTCGGCAAACCCAGCAAACCAGATCTGGCGCCACCGAGAGCAAGAGAGGGCCGACGCGTTTCTACCTCTCTCAGAGCCGCGTTTCTGCCTCTCTCTCAGTCACAAATCTGCCTTCCCGCCTCCCCTCCGGCTGCCTCTCCAGCCACCGCAGAGCAGCACCCTTTCCACCCCCTGTTGCATTGTTTTTTAAAAATGAGTATACAAACAAAGTGTGTTTTGCTTCTAAAAAATTGTTTCCAAAAATAGTTTTTAAAAACAAAAATAAAAAAATCATTCCAAATAGGCCCTTAGTTTTAATGTGAATAGTGAATGTAATTGCAAAAATAATATATGATGCCATGTATCTGAAATTCAGGCGAATTGTTAGGTGGTGATTTATTAAGTAGGTTGATGATTTTAAATTGATAATGTAGCGTTTTTTATGTAATTGATCCTTTATATTCTCGTTCCCGTAACTATTTTGAGATGATTGACAGTTTATAAAAGGAAATAAAAAAGGAAAATAAATCCTTTTTGGTCTACCTTATTTTTTATTTTTTTGTCAATGTTCCTTCTATTTTATCAAAAATAAAAACACTCTTTCAGTTTTTAATTTCATTTTTCAGAGGAACCTTTTAAATACCTTTTAGTTTATTTTAGCTCCAAATTATCAGTAGTTATAGTTAGTCTCTTTAAAAACGTTTATATGAAAGAAAATCATATAAACAAAAAATAAGATGAGTAAGAAACAAATATGTAGATTAAGAAAGAAATGGGAAGTCAATAGTTAGTAGGGGTGGCAACTTGCAAGATGGGGGAGAAGAAAAAGGGCAGAAGATAATTCTATACAATAGAAAAGAATCTTCAATCACCTCTAGAAAAAGGAAGGAAAAAAAAAGGTGTCGATCAAAAAAGCAAAATAAATTTAAAATAGAAGTAAAGAAAATACAATTTGAAAACTATCTTCTGTAATTCACAAAAACACTAAAATTTCTTCTATAACCTCAACGCTAGTTGTTGTTACGTGAAGTCGTTGCCTTTTTTTGGGTTGAACTACTTGACAGTGTATAGAATACCTTAGTTATGCATCACCCATATCATTGTAGTCCATTGGTTGACCAAGAATATTGGCGATGTTTGCTTTTAAATGGTTCGTTTGCCAACTTGATAAAAAAAAAAAAGGTGTTATAAAATGTTGGAACAGAGGAGCACAATCAGAGTATATGGAAGCGTAAAGCAAAAGATGACACAGAAGGATTAATGTGGTTCGGCAAATTGCCTACATCCACGGGCAAAGGCGACAGCCAAATATTTCACTATGGAAATATGATGGAGAATACAAAAATGTTCACACTCCACTCAGACCCAAGTCCCCAAATACATCCTAAAATACTTTACAGTATTTTCCTCACTACTGTATACGCTCAACACACAAAAGAGAAGTAGCAAAAGTCCTAGAATAAACTTCTCTAACACCAAATGAGCTAATGGACTTGAATTTTTTGAAGCTCCAATGCATGCTCTATTTATAGAGCTCTTCATGCATAACAAACAAAAGACATTTAATGGTTATCAAATTGATCTTGATCACTTCCAACTAAGCATCATCAATGATCTAGTTGTCATGATCATTCTAGTGGATTCCTTGATTATCATGAATGGTTGAGAGGTCTTCAAGTTGTATTTGTCTTCTATCAACTTGCATGAAGTGTTCAATTTGAATTTTGCTTCTTGCATTACAACTTGCAATGAAAAGTTCAAATTGAACTTTACTTCTTGTGATTTTAGTTCAAATTGGATTCCACTTCTAATGATTTGAAAATTCAAACCATATCTTGACAAATCTCCACCTTGGTTTTAATTTTCATTCACCTTCTGAAGTCGCCTTCTCCAATATGCCCATAAGGGCAAACTCACATATTTCGGATGCCAACTAAGTCCAAGCAATGTTTGAACTTAGCTACCGTGATTGACTTTGTCAACATATCTGCTGGATTATCTAAGGTACCAATCTTCTTTATTGCAATGGCACCTTGAGAAATAATCTCCCGAATGAAATGATATCTGACATCAATATATTTGGTTCTCTCATGATACATTTGATTTTTGGTCAAATGTATGGCACTTTGGCTATCACAACAAATAGTTGTGACATTTTGTTCCAAGCCCAAATTTCCTACCAAACTTCTAAGGCAAATGGCTTCCTTTACTGCTTCTACTATTGCCATGTATTCGGCTTCGGTAGTTGATAATGCAATAGTAGACTGTAAAGTTGCTTTCCAACTAATTGCACTACTTGAAAGTGTGAAGACATATCCTGTTAGAGATCTCCTTTGGTCAATATCTCCAGCATAATCAGAGTCAACATAACCAATAACACTGCTACCAGTGTTAGAACTCCTGTCATATACTAAGCCAATATCTGTAGTATCTCGAAGATATCGAAGTATCCATTTCACTGCCTGCCAATGCATCTTACCAGGATGCCCCATATATCTACTAACAACACTAATGGCATGTGAAATATCTGGTTGAGTACATACCATAGCATACATGATGCTTCCAACTGCACTAGCATAAGGAACACGTGACATTTGTTCCTCCTCTTCAGTGGACTGTGGTGAATGTGCAGCTGATAATCTAAAGTGGGCTGCCAATAGAGTATTCACAGGCTTTGTATTCTGCATTCCAAAATGCTCAAGTACTTTTTTGATGTACTTTTTCTTAGACAAATATAATTTGCTAGCACGCCGATCTCTGTGAATTTCCATGCCTAAAATTTTCTTAGCTACACCCAAGTCTTTCATTTCAAATTCACTATTGAGTTGCTCCTTCAGCTTCTTGACCTCAGACATACTCTTAGCAGCAATGAGCATGTCATCAACATAGAGCAACAAGTAGACAAACGAACCATTTGAGAGCTTTTTGTGGTAAACACAACAGTCATAGTCACTTCTTAAGTAACCACAACCTAACATAAAAGTATCAAATCTCTTGTACCACTAGCGAGGGGATTGCTTTAAGCCATATAATTACTTCTTCAAGAGACAAACATGGTCCTTCTTGCCACGATCAATGAGACCTTCTGGTTGCTGCATGTAAATATTTTCTTCAAGCTCACCATGAAGAAAGGTTGTCTTAACATCGAGCTGTTCAAGCTCTAAGTCAAACAGTGCAGCCATAGCGAGCAACACACGAATGGAGCTATATCTCACAACAGGAGAGAATACTTCATTGAAGTCTATTCCTTTTTTTTGGCTAAAACCTTTTGCAACTAGGTGTGCTTTGTATCGAGACGGTTCAACTCCAGGGGATCCTTCCTTTTTCTTGAAAATCCATTTGCAGCTAATGACTTTATGTCCTTTAGGCGGTTTCACCAACTCCCAAGTTCAGTTCTTATGAAGAGACTCCATTTCTTCACTCATTGCAGCAATCCATTGTGCAGACTTATCACTTGAGATAGCCTCATGGTATGTGGTAGGATCTTTTGATTCCATATCCTATGCCACTGATAAAGCAAAAGAAACTATGTCTGCATGACCATATTTCTTTGGTGGTTTTATTTGCCTCTTTTCTCTGTCTCTAGTAAGGCTATAATGCTGCAACTATTGTTGTGTGTCTTCAACATCAACAATATCTGGTTCTTCTTCTCGAATGGATTGATAAGAGGAATCTTCTTCCATCTGCTTTGGTGATTCAGTTTCAAACTCCACCTGCTTGCTAACATCTTGGTCTTTTTCTACATCACCAATCTCTTTTTTCGGATGAAGCATAGATGATTCATTGAACTTGACATCTCTGCTGATTATGAATTTAGGTGACTTAGGTTCTGTACACCATAGTCTATAACCTTTCACCCTAGTTGCATATTCGAGAAATATGCATTTTATTGCTCTTCGCTCAAGCTTTCCATCATCAATATGAGCATATGCAGGATAACCAAAAATTCTTAAATTTGAATAATTAGCAGGAGTACTAGACCATACCTCAATAGGAGTCTTCAAGTCGATCGTAGTTGACGGAGACCGATTCACCAAATAGCAAGCCATATTAACAGCTTCATCCCAAAAATTCTTTAGATAGACCAGCATTAGAGAGCATAGAGCGAGCCCTCTCCAAAAGAGTTCTATTCATATGTTCTGCAACTCCATTTTGTTGCGGAGTTTTTCGCACAGTACGGTTCCTTACTATGCTTTCATTTTCGCAGAACTCGTTGAACTGACCTTCACAGAACTCCAAACTATTTTCTGTTCGAAGGAGCTTGATTTTCTTGCTGGTCTGATTCTCAACAAGCGCTTTCCATTTCTTGAAAGTATGGAATACTTTGTTTTTGTGTTTCAGGAAGTAAACCCATACATTCCTTGAGAAATCATCAATGAATGTTAACAGGTATCGTGCACCACCTTTTGACAAAACAGGCATAGGGCCCCATAAGTTAGAGTGGATGTAATCCACTGTGCCCTTAGTCCTATGGATAGCAGAGCTAAACTTGACTCTAGTCTGCTTTCCGTAGACACAGTGTTCACAAAAGTCAAGCTTCCCAATTTTGTGATCACCTAGCAAGCCACGCTTGCTCAAAATTGACATTCCTTTTTCACTCATATGCCCTAAATGCATATGCCATAAAACGAGTAGTATCTGAATCAGATGAAGATGATACTGAGGCAGTGCCAATAACTGTACTTCCTTGGAGTAAATAAAGACTGTTGACCAACTTGCCTTTTATCACAATAAGAGCACCCTTGGAGATTTTTAAAACTCCACCTTCAGCAGAATGCTTATAACCTTGAAAATCAAGGATGCCCAACGATATAAGAGTTTTCTTCAAGTCTGGTATGTACCGAACATCAGTCAACGTTCTCACAACTCCATCATGCATCTTGATTTGGACTGTTCCAATACCAATGACCTTATAGGGCATATCATTTACCATAAGGACAACACCACCATCAATTGACCGGTAAGTTGTAAACCAATCCCGGTTTCAACACATGTGGTAGGAGCAGCCTGAATCAAGCATCCAAGTATCACCAATTGAACTGGTTGATACTGTGAGAACATTATCGGTACTTTCAGCTACACTTGCTGCATCACTTGAATCTTTGTCCTTTTTATCTTTGAGTCTTGGACATTCTGCTCTCCAATGCCCTTCCTTCTTACAATATCTACACCTGCCTTTACGATATCTAGACTTTGATCTAGACCTTCCTCTGCTACTACTCGATCCAATCTCCTTAGACCTCCCTCTGGCAATCAAGCCAGATGCAGTATCATCACGACTAATAGCATCATGCTCCATTTTGTCACGACTCAAAAATGCAGATTTAACCTCATCAATTTTGAGGCTTTCACGACCATATATAAGTGTTTCATGAAAGTGTTTGTCAGAAGGAGGTAAGGAACAAAGCAACATCATTGCCTATTGCTCACTTGAAAATGTCTCGTCCATATTTTTCAAATCTGTGATGAATGATGTGAACTCAGCAACGTGAGATCGAATTGATGTCCCTTCTGCCATACGAAGCATGTACAGACGTTGCAAAACACCGAGATGGTTAGCCACCGTCTTAGTCATATATAATGACTCTAATTTGGTCCACAGCGATTTTGCTATTTTCTCTGAAAGGACCTCTTGCAGCACATCGTCTGTAATGCATAACTGGATAATAGAAAGAGCCTTTCAATCGGCATCTTCCCATTCAGATTCCTTCATTGTCTCGGGCCTCTTTTCCTTGTCAAAAAGTGCTACTTTTACACCTTGCTGTACAAGAACAGCCATCATACGAACCTTCTACATGCCAAAATTGATGCGCCCATCAAACTGCTGAATATCAAATTTTGCAGTAGACGACATTTTAAACAAATTAGCCCAGAACTCTATAAGAGCTTTGATACCATTTTGTTATAAAATGGTGGAACAAAGGAGCACAATCAGAGTATATGGAAGCGTAAAGCAAAAGATGACACAGAAGGATAAACATGGTTCGGCAAATTGCCTACATCCACGGGCAAAGGCGACAGCCAAATATTTCACTATGGAAATATGATGGAGAATACAAAAGTGTTTACACTCCACTCAAACCCAAGTCCCCAAATACACCCTAAAATACCTTACAATATTTTCCTCACTACTGTATACGCTCAACACACAAAAGAGAAGTAACAAAAGTCCTAGAACAAACTTCTCTAACACCAAATGAGCTAATGGACTTGAATTTTTTGAAGCTCCAATGCATGCTTTATTTATAGAGCTCTTCATGCATAACAAACAAAAGACATTTAATGGTTATCAAATTGATCTTGATCACTTCCAACTAAGCACCATCAATGATCTAGTTGTCATGATCATTCTAGTGGATTCCTTGATCATCATGAATGGTTGAGAGGTCTTCAAGTTGTATTTGTCTTCTATCAACTTGCATGAAGTGTTCAATTTGAATTTTGCTTCTTGCATTACAACTTGCAATGAAGAGTTCAAATTGAACTTTACTTCTTGTAATTTTAGTTCAAATTGGATTCCACTTTTAATGATTTGAAAATTCAAACCATATCTTGACAAAAGGTAAAAGTGGTCAAATATAGTACGAAGTATAAACTGAATGATTTAAGTAAAGGGTAAAAAAGGATAATGTATTATACATAGTGAAAATAGCAATAATCCAAATATCTATATATACAGATTTTAGTATATTGAAAACTGAAATTTCAAAATTATTTGCTTTTGTAAATAATCCAAATAATTTAAATAATTTTCTTTTTAAATACAGGTTTTGGGGTGTTTAAGAAGGCAGCAAGACTAGAAATTTCTATTTTTCAAAAAAGAAGGCACAGTAAGTCATGCAAGGAACTTCTACCACTTCGTCGAACCCTTTTTCGCCAACCACTTTCCCAACCAAAATTATGTTTCTGTTAAATGTGGCAAAGAAAGAAAAGAGTCATTAAATTTTGAGAACAAAAAAAAAATAAAAAGACAATAATAATCTTTGTGCATTGCAAATACCGCCACCAAAAAGAACAAAATAATAATAATAATAATAATAATAATCATACTAAGAGAATGAATGGCAGTGGTAGAGGCCCATGTAAAAATAGAAGAATAAATGAAGAAAGCAAAACAAAAATGCATCAAGTAAATTTTGGTTTCATTTTGTTGTGGAAAGAAAGTGACCAGCACTTCCAACAAAGCTAATATCCAATGTGTGGCGCTTGCAAGATAAATATTCGCTCAATGCAAAGAAATAGAGTCAACCCCCCAAATTGGTCTCTAACAATTCCAGCGTTGGCCAAATTAGTCCCTGACAATTGGAGAGTGTCAACTTGGCCCTCAACAATGTCAATTTTCAGACAATAAGTGGTCCCTAAACAAAAACCGCCACTGTGCTAGTGACATGGCAAGCTGATACACCCCAAATCACTTCCCCAACCCCACCCACCCCATCACACTCTTTCATCCTCTCTGTAAACACCCCACCATCACCAATGTTGAATCATCACTCTCCTTCTTTATTTCACCATATCACCCTCCTCTTTTATGAGCCTCCATGAAATAGGGACCCACCACCACCATCTATTGCCTGAGCCACACCCTCAATGGTGACAATCAACGACATGGATGTGGTGGTCGTGGTAGCTTTATGCACAGAGGAGGAAATTTCAAGTTTGTGGTGGTGCAATAGGGAAGGGTGGTTGACAGATCTGGGATGAGGTGACAATAATGTCGAGGCAAAGGCAGCAACAAGATGGAGATAGGCACGATGGTTCGTGGTGGTCACGGAGCGATCACAATAAGTATGAAGGGAGGCATGATGGTTTGTGGTGGTCACAGAGAGATCATGGCAGTGAACAATGCAACGGAGGTGGAAAGTGTTGCGGTCCTTTTCCCTTTTTTTTCATTCTGATTATAATTCAATTTCTTTCTTTCCTCCTTTTCTTTTCTCCTTTTGTTATACTCTTGAGCTAAAGGCTTGTTGTGATGTTATAAGGGGTTTGGGTTAATTTGGTTTGTGGTTTATGTTATGGTTTGATTTTTCTTTCATGGGTGTTGCTGTGGTTTTCTATTTGGGGGGTTTTGTTCATGATTTGATGTTGCTGATTACTGTAATTTCAAATTTGGGTGGTTTTATTTATGGTGGTGGTGATTGTAGTGCTAGTCTAGTGGCGGTGACGGGGTATGGGTTAAGAAGAGGTTGGTGGTTGAGCCATGGGGATGATTGTTGGTAAGGATGAAGGAAGGAAGAAGATGTGAATTTTTTTTTTTTTTTTTGGGTCTAGACCAAAATAGCATTGTTTTGCTTAAGCTATTGACAATCTTTTCTGTATAGGGACCACTTGTTCGAAAATTGACATTGTCATGGACCAAATTAACACTTTTCAATTGTCAGGGACTAAATTGACACTTTCCAATTGTCATGGACTAAATTGGCCGACCTTGAAATTGTGAAGGACTAACTTGAGGGTTTACTCCAAAGAAATAGGTAAACAAGATATTAAATATTTTAATCCAAGACAAGCATGTGAACAAAACCCAAATACCTAAATCCCATGAATAGAACAAGAAGAAAAAGAGGGACTTGTACTTTCTTTTGGGCTCTTTTTTCCTTGGCTCATTGAAATTGATTTCTAGTGCTGTGAATCCACACCAAAGACTGATGACCATTTTGAAAAATAATGTTTCAATAGTTTTCATTTTTTTGTTGAGGATTTTTTCATTTTTATTCAATGGCATAATGGGAAAAAAAAAATGTGACCAAGGGTTGGAAGTTAAAGTGGCTCACCCCTTTATATAGTAGTATAGATAATTTATTTGAAAATAATTAAAATATAATAATCATTTTTATCTATTGTATATTATTACATATATAAAAGGAATCCTCCTCTTAAACTGTTTTTGGTGTTCAAAATTTAATATTCCTAAAATACCATTGTATTCTAATTGTGTTTTGGCCTTTCATGCATTCCATTAATTTGTGAGTAAATCCCCAAGTTGGTCCATGACAATTTTAACATCAGCAAAGTTAGTCCCTAACAATTGAAAAATGTCAACTTGATTACTGACAATGTCAATTTTTGGACAATAAGTGGTCCCTAAATAGAAATCGTCATTGTGCTAGTGACATGGTAAGCTGACCCACCTTAAATCAATTCCCCAGCCCCACTCATCCCATCACACTCTTTCATCCCCCCCATAAACACCCGACCATCACCAACCTTGAATCATCACTTTCCTCCTTTATTTTACCAAATCACCCTCTTCTTCTATGAGTCGCAATGAAACAGGGACCCACCACCACCATCCATTGCCTAAAATACACCCTTAATGGTGCGGTCAGCGACGTGGCAATGGTGGTCATGGCAACTTCATGCACAGAAAAGGAAGATGTCAAGTTTGTAGTGGCATGATAGTGGAGGGTGGTTAATAGATCTAGGATGAGGCGGCAACAATGTTGTGGCAGAGGTCGTGATAAGGATTAAGAGAGGTGCAATGGTTCATGGTGGTCACGGAGAGGTTGTGGCAGTGAACAACACAATGGAGGTGGAAAATGTTGTGGTCTTCTTCCCTATTTTTTTTTCATTCTGATTTTGATTCAATTTTTTCTTTTCCTCTTTTCTTAGTAAATAACTCATGTAGTCCCTCAAGAAAATTTTACAAGACTATTTAGTCTCTCAAAAACTGAAATTAAACTCGTAATCCCTCATGATTTTAGTAATAGGACACATTAGTCCATCTGTATGTATTTGATTCTTTAAACACTAATAGAATTGCATGTTAACATGCTAACATGATGTTAAGTGATTTATATGTCATTTGAAGTGGCATAGAGTTTAAAATGACTTATTTTGGTGGTTGAAATCACAAAATGAACTATTTAAATCTCTATTATGCAATTTTAGACACTAAAATGAATGTAATATGTTTCAAAATATCTTCATATAGCTTGTCTCTAACACTTAATAGCACGTCATCATTGTACTGTGCCACATGTGTAAGTTTACTAATGAAAAACTAACAAAGGGACTAATGTGTCCATCATTTTCAATTTTGAGAGACCACGAGATTAATTTCTTTTCTTGAAGAATAAAGTAGTTTGACACAAAAATCTTGAGGGGCCAAATAGACTATTCACTCTTTTTTTTCCTTGTGTTCTACTCTTGAGCTAAAGGCTTGTTGTGATGTTGTAGGGGGTCTATGTTAATTTGGTTTGAGCTTTATGTTATGGTTTGATTTTTCTTTTCATGGGTGTTGCTGTGGTTTTCTATTTGAAAGGTTTGGTTTGTGATTTGGTGATGTTTCTTATTACATTCATTTCTAATTTGGGTGGTTTTATTTACAATGGTGGTGGTTGCAGTGTTGTTGTAGTGGCAGCGATGGGGTGTAGGTTGAGGAAAGGTTGGTGATGGAGCCATGGGGATAACTGTTGGTGACAGTGGTGGTAGTGGTGAGGATGAAAGAAGGACGAGGATAAAGGTGAAGTTTTTGTTTTTGGTTTAGAGTAAAACGATTTCATTTTGCTTAAGTGATTTGTGCTATTAACCTTTTTTCTATCTAGGCACCACTTGTTGTCCAAAAATTGACATTGTCAAGGACCAAGTTGATATTTTTCAATTGTTAGGGACAAACTTGGGGATCTACTCTAAATTTGCTCAATGAAGACAAATTTGTATGTTTGATACAAAGGGTAGGGAATGGCAATTGAAAAGAATGATGGGTAGTTTTCTTTCCAATAAAAAAAATTATGATAACCATGGAAGTTAGTATGAGAGGTTTCATTTTCCTCTATCTCAAATGGTATTCCCCTTTTTCACAATCAAACCATTTTTTTTTTATTAGCACAATCAAACCTTTACCACAATTACATTCCCAAACATTATGATGAAACCTTCTACTGCTTGTACACATGGTGGTATCTATCTACCTTTCCCTTGGATGCTTCCTCTCCAGCCTGGGCAACGAGCTTTTGGTCTCTGCTGCAATGCTTCAAGTTTTTTGGTATGTGTCTCGACCTTGCAATAAATTAAAGCATCACACATTCTTATTCTTTTTTTTGCTTTGTCTTTTTCTCTTTTTATTATTATTTCTTAATTTTAACTTTTTTTCACCAACCACTTATGATTGTAGGCTTATGCCACTTATGCATTCTTCAACCTCTAAGGAATTCTATTTTTTCAAAGGAGACATTGCAAAGAACTTGGTACCTACCACATGCTCATGTTTTGTGCATTTATAGGTTGTCTTATATGCTTGTGACAATTTCTTGGGCAATTGATGAAATACACTTTTGAGTGCTGAAATTGAAATATAGAATTACAATTGGAATTGCCTTAGAATTTTAAATTTTGTGTTTGAGTTTACTATAGAATTATACATGATTATTGGGAAATAAAAAAATAAAGGATTATATAGAATTTAATGAGGAGAGAAATGTTAGTATATGCGGAAATATTAGGGTGACTATTTTTATTACTTTCATATTATAGTCCAAAGATAAGAAAATGAAAAAAAATTTATGCTTAAAATGCTAAAATAATGGAGCTTCATAGACATAATCCATAAATTAATTTTGTGTATTGTATGTAATGAATACATCACTTTATGTTGGATTAGTGGTCAAATTATATTAGATTCGGCTATTAATGAAAATTTTTACATGGCTTAGTTATGTGTGAGTTTTTACCATTAATGAAGAAGGTAAAACTTAGACCAAACACATGACAATGCATCCTAAAAATTTATATATTTATATACATTTGACATTAGAGCATTTATTCCTAGTTAAAATAACGATGATATAGAAAATACGGCTCCACAAAATAATAGAATCTTACTTTAACAAACTGATCATATTAGAAAAAAGTGAAAGTTATACCTAATATAATTCATGGTTTTGTACCCCAAAAATTTAAAAATGTGGCTTGACGAGCATGAAGGGCCTAGTAAGACACTAGTAAAAAGTAGAAACAGAAATATTCCATCCATAGGATGGTTGCAATTCTAGTTGATAGACTAAATTCATGTCACGTACTTTTATTAAACTCAATCAAAATCACCTTAATCTTTCAAGCACTAAAATAGTAGTTTATTCCAAGTATTTAATTTGAATTTACTAAAATTGTAACATTATTGTCCAATCAAATTTTAATATACATATGATTTTTTAAAATAGTAGAGTAAGAGTTCAATCTATTTTGTTCATATGATGATATGTGAGTATATGATTGCATGAAAAAAAATTAAGCATCTTCTTATCTAACAAGTGAGCAAGGTTTCGAAAATTGGATCGGATATCAAATTGGATGAGGTCCCAATTCAGAGGTTTAGAGGTTCAACTGGTTTAACTGGGATATAACTAGTATATAATAAAATATAGATTTTTATAAACATGTAAAAATATAAAATAAAATATATGACATAAAATAACTAAAAATTACATTAAACATTAAAGGTAGGGGAAGCAAATGGGTATATTTATATAAATATATAAATGCATGTGATTATTTATAAAGTATAAATAATTTTTTATTAAAATAAAAAATTTAATTGACTATGGGGTCAAAGGGTAAAAGTCAGGTCCATATAAAGCCCTTTATAAATAATTAACACTTCTTTAAAGACAAAGGCAATGTAAAATACATAATACATAACAGCCCAAAATAAAACAAATATAAAATGACTCATAAACAACAATAAAAAAAATCTAAAATGGTGGGTCCATGAAATCTTTAAAGAAGTAATGTTATTGACTAAGGGTATGTTTGAATTGATGGAGTATAGTGGAGCGAAACTGAGTGGAATATAATGAAGTGGAGTGGAGCGGAGGGAAATGGAATAATTACTCCGCTCTATTGTTTGGGTAACTTTGTGCTCCAACTCATTCCTCCTAATTTGGAAGGGAAGAAATTGGTAAAAAGTTGATGGAATTGGATGGAACGGAGTCCATCCATCTCTGTTCCATTCTATCCAAATTTTGCAAATCCAAATAATGGAGCAACTTAAAGTCCCACTCCATTCCGCTCCACTCCACTTAACTCCATCAATCCAAACATACCCTAAATATTTGGTTAATAGATAAGGTTATCCATCTTACATCATACCGATTGAAGAGGAAAAAAAAAACTCGTAGAACTCACAAGAGTCTTGTTCTTTTACCAGTTATCACTCTATCACTGGTGCATTTGACTTCGATTTTTTTTTTTTATTTTTTTATCTCCAAAGCTCTATCACTCCAAAATTATAGTCCATTCTCTCATTCTCTGTTGTTCTATAATCTTCTAGCTTAGAGAATTTTCAGTTTCTCCTCTACCTATACGCCTTAAATGACTAGTCGACCCACCACATCTTCTCTAGAACGACGATGATAGGATGGCATGGTGGAACTGGAGGCTATGGAACCAACAACCATGACAAGTAAGGTGGCTATAAAGGAACAATGTAGTTCAAGGCAATCATTCTCATTTCCTTAATTCTAAACCAAAAAGATCGAACAAAAAAAATCACAGAAACCAGAACTGCTAATCTGTCAAAATCGCTCTAGTTAAGCCGATTTAGCGGTTTTTGTCTAGTTTTTCCAGTTTGAGAGCAATTTTTGCATCTATAAGTTTTTAGGTACTACCTAGACTGGACAAGGGTCCAATTTTTAGAACAAGACAAGTGAGAAATTAATTCTTGAAAAGATACATGTCCAAATAGAGACCTCTCCCAATAATGTTTCTCTATACGTACACGAGGAATTCTTGTGTGTACCGAGAGAAAATTCCCTTTTGCTCTATACCACTCATTTTCTGCCGCATTAACTTTGTGAGGCCAGACATAGTTCCTTAAATTCATTTTCTTAAAATTAATAAAAAAAAATTAACTATGGTTAAGACATTATACCCAATCTCCTGCACAATAACAAATTTCTCACTCCTTCTAAAACAAGAGTTTGATGTTGTAACACCCTAAAAATTAATTTTAGCTTTACTAGTTATAATTTCAAAAATCTGACAGACATAGTAATGATGAGGATGATCCAACATATCTGAAAAAAAAAAGTGAATAGTAACCTAGTAGGTCCCACGGGCCCGCTAGAACAGCTGAAACCTTAGAAACTAAGAAATTATAGGATTAAAATTAGAAATGGGTAGGAATAGAGATTTTATACCTAAAATTAATTTTAGGCACTATTTGATTATTCAGGTACACTGTTTTACTCATTCAGTAAAATTTTAGTATGCGATTTTTAACACCGAAGACTAATTTAATCTTTACAAAATGAAAGAGATTATCCACTTATATCAAATAAATGGCTAAGATTCAATCTTGAATTACAAGATTTAATCCTAGCCATCCATTTATTTTCTTAGATTAAAAACTACTCAATTATATAATATAACATTCATTCATTTAAGTATAAGATTAACACTAGCTCAAAGCTTCTTCAAGAAGCTAACCTTCAGCCACCAAAAACGGAGGAAGGCAACAGCAACTTCATCTCCATGCTCAAGAGTTCAAGCTTGATTTCCAATCCCAAAAACACTAGCCTAAAGTTGTTAAAACTCTAAACTTCCTTCACTAAACTTGTTCTACACCTCGATGCCTACAAAACTAACCAATCAGAATTTTGATTCATCACTAATCTCCACTTTAAGATATCATATACCTCTGTTTTTAAAGTGTTAAGGGCTATTTGAGGAGGTTTTGAAGGAAGAAAAACACTTGGAAGAAACAAGAGAAGTGCAAAGATCTTCTAGTAACAAGTAGAGCTTTATTTATCCATTTTTCTTTCTAATTTTATTCTGGAAATTTCTAATTGATTGAGTCTGAGATTTTTAGTTTTATTGGATAACATATGATATTGATATATTAACTTTGGTAGAGAGTTTTGATGAGGTTAGGAAATCTTTTTTACTAAAATAGGTTGCGATTCATGTTGCTAGAAATCCCGTTTGAGTAGGCAGGTAAACTATTTTGATTTTTTTTTTCTTTGATTTAGAGATATGATCTTGAGGAAAATTTTTTATGTAATGTAGCTAACATATGGAAGTGTTTCTCGTAATTTTCTTTAGGCATCTTAAGCATTTTTGCTAATTTTAAAAAATTACAAACCGAGAAGATCAAGGTTGCTACCAAGCCAGTTCAGCTTGTAGTACTGAAATTGTCCAATTTTGTTAACATCAAAGTACAACCCTGAATTTTATGTGAGTTTATATGATCATTTGATAGGGTGGAAAAAATGAGACTTCTGGCTACTGGCTGAAACGGAGAAATTCTTACCACTAAAATTGTTAAATTTTGTTAACATAGCTAGAGATCTTTTTTTCCTTTGAAATTTTTACAAGATCTCATAGACATATCAAATAAACTCGAAAAATAGTTTGGTTCTATTTTTATGAGATTCAATAATGGTTTCATAATTTTCTTTAGAACCAAAATTCTGGCAGCATACTAAATTGGCTAAAAAGATGATAAATGTATATGATTTGATTTCATTGATACTATGTAAGCTTAAAGATAATGTTACACCAATATAAATGTGATTGATCATGATAGACGTTCCTATACAAAGAGAGGATTAGAATGAGTGTCATATATATATGGTTCAAGTATTAAGAAACTTAGAAATTAATGGTAATGCATATATGTTTGTTGCTTGTATATGTGAACTTGCTGATGTTGTATGTGCTAAGTAAAGATGAGATCCCCTTGGGTGTGTCAAGGGCATGGAAAGATCCCTTTTGGTATGCCAAGGGCATAGAGTGACAAGAAAGATGTGAGATCCCCTTCGATATATCAGGGGCACGTAATAATGAGATCCTCTTCAACTTGTCAATGGCAATTAATGGAATATGAAATCCCCTTCAAATTGTAAAAGTGCAAGTAAGAAAAGATTGAAATCCCCTTTGATCCATCAAGGGCACGTGAATTCAAGAAAGATACCAAAATAGAGGAAAGATCACTGCAATTGTCATATGCATACATATGTCTTATTAATTACTTACCCAAAAAGAATTTCTATGATGTTGAGTATTATGACATATGAATACTAAGTGATTGAATGTTTAAAAGAAACCTACTTTGGATGTTTGATTTTGAACTCTAAAATGAACCATTGTTATGAAATGCATGATCATATTTTCTTAATAAACCAAACTAGCTAAGAGGATAACGATGACATAGATTTATTTTACTATACATTTTGGGGATACCATACTAAGAATTTTAGAATTCTCACCCCCTATGTTTGTGTGTTCTCGTGTCATCTCCAGGTTGATCCAGAGAACTATGGGGCTGCTGCACCAAAAGAAGTCGGGTTGGCAGTAGTTTGGTGTTTGAGATTTGTATTGGATGTACTTAGATGTATGTATAGGTGTGTAAACTTAACTGAAAACATATGTGTATTAAAGCTCATAGAAGAGCTTCCTTTTGTACTTGAATTTGGATTTAATAAATATTTTGTTACCTTGTTATATATTTTAATAGAACCACGATTTAGTTACTACCCGATTCGATCAAACTTACTATAGATAATTAAGAGAGGTTCGCTAATTTACAAATAACAACTCCTAAGTACAATGTCATGTCTTAAGAATGAAGTTGTACTTGGGAGGAGAAAGGAGAATGTTGGAAGTGGGGACAAAAAAGAAGGAAGAACAAGGAGGCTTCCTTTGCAAAACCCCCCCTCCCCCAATAGTGTCAAGAGTCCAGAGAAAATGACAAACTCAAATGTATGTTTTGAACTTTAAACACCATCCCAACACCTTTGTTCAAGTTCCATGGACTTTCTCAAATCACCCGTCTAGTTTGAAGTTGCACAACATTATTCTCCATCAAACTTTAAATTTCATTCCAAGCTTTTATTTTTTTATCCACATTTTAAGTTTTGATTATTTTAATTAGGGATGCATAGCAAACTTCAAAAAGTATTAAGGGAACCTAGTCATAATGCAACCATCCAGAATAACCATTCCTCACATTTCTCCCAAATAGAGGCCAAATCAAAACAACAAGAAATTCATAATAAACCAAATTAAAATTAACCCAAGGTGTTAAAGCTTTAAATTCAACCAAATCATTATAAATAAAATTACAAACTCAAATGACTAACTTCAATGGCTAGGATGGTCAACCACGTTTGCAACTCTCCAAACTGGATCTAAAAATTGTTCTCAACCAGTGGAGGTCACAGCTAAAGTTGCAAAGAGTTTTAAGGAATGCTAATAGTGGCTCTTCATTCACTATGTTGTCATGGATTGCTTCAGGAGTGATGTTGGTGGAACTTGATTGGAGAATTTCTGGAAGAGAGATTTTGCAGGTGTGAGAGAGTTTTTATGATGATAGAAAGCAAATGTTCCAGGAGAGAGAAAAGATGGGAATGAAAGAAAAGGAAGAAAGAGAAGGGCAAGATCCAGAGAGGATTTGGAAAATTTTGTATCTTCATTTTGTTTTAATTTAAGGTAAAGTTAACCATGATACTGGAAAAAAAAATAGCAAATTATAACAATCTCTCCTAAAATTAGTTTTTAATACACTTGCCTACTCATAGATTTTAAAACTACACGTACCTCTTTTAAAACAAAAAGATTAATATATGTTAAAAGAATTTTTGAAATTCCCAAATTATCCTAACAAATAAAACCCTAACACCTTATCTTACATGGCAACTTCATCCCCAATACCACCATCCATATTCCATATTTAAAAAAAGACCTCAGTTCTGTAGATTTTTCATTTTGAATGGGTTATGGCTTTGGATTTGGGTTGAATAATGGTGGTTACAGTTGGCTGGTCGAATTTCAGATCTTGTTCTAGCTTTCGTTTTTTATTGTTGTTGTTTTTTATTGTAGTTCAGATCTAATTTGTTCTTGTCAGAATGTTTTTGTAATTTTAGATTAAACTGTTAATGTAATTTTTTTTTTCCCTAGTTTATAGGTTTTGAGATGATTTAATTGATTTTGGTTATGGATTAGTTGAAAGATGAGAAATAACACTTGAATAAAATACAATGGTATTAGAGTGGCAATCTATGGAAATTGAAGAAATAGCAAAGGGCATAAAAATCAACTCTTCATTTTTAAATTATTAAAATTTAGTTTTTACATCATTATTAATAGTCTATTATCTTGTTTATGATAACCTTGCTAACCTCAAGCACATAAAATGAATGCCCTAACCTCAAGTATATTACAAAAGTCCAAAGCATATAATATAAGAGTTCAGAGTACATAACCATCATAATCAGCACTAATAGAAAGTACATAGTATAAGAGTCCAGAGTACATAACCACTATATAATCATAACAAGTCTTGCGAAAAAAAAATCGAATACATAACCATCATAATCACTACCCGGCACACCTATTGCACTAGGGCCTAACAATGGGACTCCCTGTGGCACAACAACAATATACAACCTGTCGTACAGGCCTGTGATGCAGCTGCTCCTCATCCTCCTGCTTGTCATCATCCTCCTGATACTCCTCTTCCTACTCGTCGTTCTCCTCCTGATCTGCCTCTTGCTGCTGATCTTCTTCCTGCTCCCCCTCATTAGCTACCTCTGCCCAATCCTCATGATGAGAGCCCTAATACGATGGATCTGGGATATGCTCAACTGATAGTCGATAACAATGATCCGGTGGCTAAAGTACTGAGACTGATCTTCCTGTACAGGATAACTCCATGAATGCCATCACGTCAGAAGCTAACATGAAATGTGGACTGAAGGATATATGTCGTGCTATGTCACTCTAGCCCAAACCCGTCACGAACTGATGTGCTAAGCTGGGGTGAACAAAAGAATCTGAAATAAATTGATGACTAGGGCCTGCCATGAATTGCTGGCTTCGGGTCATGAACTGATGGGTGGGCCCCCCCTCCCCCCCAAAATTATTTGGGGCTGAGATGTGCCAATCATGTACTACTACTGTGAGGGATCACCCATGTAATGCTACTGAGAGGGGCCAGGCATGAACTGCTGCTGGCTGGGGCCGGACCCGGGCCTAGGCTTGGGACTGGGACTGGGACTTGGACTAGGACTGGGAGTGTTACTGGGACTGGGACCAGGACCGGGGCCAGGTCCGTGTCCAAGTCTGGGGCTACGGTTGGGCCTGGGTATGTGGCTGGTGCTGGATTTGGGGCTGCGGTTGCGGCTGCACATCATCCTCATCTCCATCATCACCAAGTGCCTCATCTGGGTACTAGCGTCTGCTAGCACGCGTACTGGCATGCACACATCACATAAAAGAATGCTGATCTGGGACGTCATCAAGGTGTGCAATATCTGGTGCTAGTAAGGCCTGATCTGGTACATCATCTGCCAAGTCCCTAAGCCCTGGATTCTAGGGGGTCCATCCAACGGCAAAAATCTATTAGCTACTGACACGTACCATTGGAAATACTCAACAGATGACCGATCATCATTAGATAACGATACTGAACCCGTTGCTCCCTATGCGCCTCCCATGCTGCATGCCATGTGACATGATAGTCAGGCCACCATATATGGAGATCTCCTCAACCATCCTTAGCGTGCAACTGATCAATGTTTAGTGGGACAGTCGGTATGTGTTGCCCTCCACCAAACTGTCATACTACACGATCAGCAGCATGCTATTCAATCACAGCAAAGTGCATAAGTGCAGTCATAGATGCCCAGGCATCAGCCTCCTCATAAACAAATGTAGGTGTAATATCCCTGACCTCATCATAGCTATAAGGCATCCACCTAAACTGAAACAGTCAATAAAAAATATTAGAGACACAACTAAAACAAATTAATAGAAGAGTTAATATGATACTAATTATATGCAACTTACCCCATTAACACCAATCAAATCAATGATATGCTTGTATCGCAGTAGTTTATTTGTGTCTGATCGAGTCAAATAACTAAAATGCCTCCAACTGAAATGTACATAATTTTTTTTCCTGATTACAATTTGGACATATACAAATCAATAACAAGTCTAAAATATTCACATACATGTATACCTCAGTGCTAGTGGAAAAGTGAGTGGATGATGCTGTTTAGGGGCCAACTGAGGTATTCTATACCATGTCCAAGACTGTAGAAAAGCTAAACAGCCAGCAATCTCGGTGACATTGTATTTCACAGCACGACAAAGCTCACGATAAAGAGATGCTAGAACTGTAGAACCCTAACTAAAGTTTGCAATCCCATTAAAATCAGTGAGAAGAGGAAGCTACTTCATATGCACTCTAAATCCCGATTTATTCGGGAATAAGACCCCACCAAATAGAACCATTATGTACGCTCTAGTGTATCGAATAATTGTCTACTCATCAACATCATGTGCCAATGTCTAAAATGTCTCTGTGAACCAATGCAGATTTATGGAGAATCCCTTTATGTCTTTCTCCTCCAGAACCGCTCCAAGTAACTTTGCACACAATGCCCATATATCCTGATTATAAAATTTCTCCCATTCTCCTATGCAGCCACTCACAAGAAGCCCATCAACACGCAGACCAAGCTGAAACACAACATCCTCCAAGTTCATTGTACATTCTCTGTACGGAAAATGGAAAGTGTGTGACCCAGGTCTCCAGTGCTCAACAAGTGCACTAATGAGTGCCCTATCATAATCAAATGCTGGGAACAGTTGCGCAACATACCAAAATCCAGTCTGACTGAGAAAATGCTCCATCCTCAGATCTAGTGCGACCAGCATATTATAGTGTCTAGCTTTTAAAATCTGAGTATCCTATGTCGTAAAATATAAATATATTTAATACATTGTTAAATCCTACAAACTAAACATAAAAATATAAATTGCACTAAAATATTACTTAACATTTTCTTCATATTCATATACACAACTTACAATGACACTATGCTTAAACTAACAAAAACTAAAATTAAATTTATTAAATTTTTTCAATCATAACAAAGTGTTCACTAAGCTCTAATGCTAAAGCTATATATCTATTACAATAAATACAATGACGTATCTATACATGTATAAAAATACCCCTTAAATATTTCAAATTAGTTTTTACAATTTATTATTTCTTTTTTCATTTAAATACCCAGAACAAAAATTAAACAAAGACAAAACTTAAATTTATTAAAGTTACAAACACTAAATTTAAATTTAAGTTTATTCATTTTTGCCAGTTATAACAAACTGCTGACTACCTAATGCTAAAACTATATAACTATTACCATAAATATAATGATGTATTTATACTAATATAAAAATACTTTTTAAACACTTTAAAAATAACTATCATTAATAATAATTCCACTAACTTACCATTTTTCAAATTAATTTTATGATTTATTATTTGTTTCTTAAATTAAATACCCACAAAATCAATTAAAATTTAATTTTGTCCATTATAACAAGGTGCTTGCTAAGCTCTAATGCTCAAAATATATATCTATTTTGTACAAACATACCCTTTAAACACTTTAGGAATAACTACCATTAATAATAATTCCACCAACTTATCATTTTTCAAATTAGTTTTTACAATTTATCACTTATTTCTTCAATTAAATACCCACAAAATCATTTTTACAAATACTCAAATTTACATTACAACAACATTCTATACAAATACACTGAAATCAAATAAACTAAAATTATAAGCAAATTAATGAAACTCTACCTTACTTTTCACAAATTAACTAACATACCAACCTAGCCACTTTAATAAAACTAAATATGCATGCATAGTACCATAAAAAAGAAATATATAATAAAATATTAAATTAACTTCTACAAATTTTTCTAAATAAACAAATTATATTTTACTAACATCTAAATGAAAAAATAACATACAGTCAACAATTTAAAACTACATAAAAATATCTGTATTGTCAATTTGCTTGCAATATGATCAACAAAATTAAGCTTATATAGATAATCCATTGAACAACTAGTGCGCCTCCTTCCACCACTTTATCATGCAAAGTCCACGGCTCCCTTCCTCTATGCTGCGCTTCCCCCTCCCTTCCCTCTGTTTGTGCTTTCTTCCTAGCTTCCCTCTCTATGTGCCCACACTAACTCTGCTTCAGAAATGGAAAGGAAGCGGCGTTGGCTTCTTATAGGAGGAGGAGTGCACAACCAAAGTTGATTATAATCGACTCACTGCCACCATCTGCATATTGGCTTTAATCGACTTCCAAGCACAGGGAAAGTCGATTGTAATCGACTTCAACTTTCCCACATAGTCGATTATAATCGATTCTTGGTGAAAGGCTACCACACGCACGGATGCTCCTGTAGGCCTCAATGAGGGCTGAGAGAAAGTCGAGTATAGTCGACTTTGATGGTGCAAAGAAGTCAGTTTTAGTCGACTTCCTTATTACACAAAACAGGGTATTTTTGCAAACTAATTCAACTTCGGACATGCATGTAATAACGTATTTCTTTTATTTTATTTGTGTTAAAAACCCTTGCCGCACATGTACATCCGTAATTGTCGTAGATATTTTTGACCGTCAAACGCACCCTCCTTGCAACACAAGCTCAAGAAAGCGAGACGAGATTCCCTAGCGAACTGGCCATGGTGGTGGAAGGAGGAAGAGAAGACCAACAACAACAACAAAACAGAAACGCCATGAAGACAACCCTTCTGGTAGCAAACTCCATCCTCCTTGGAATAGGAACTTCCGGTGGCCCACTCGTCATGCGCCTCTACTTCATCCACGGCGGCAAACGCATCTGGCTCTCCAGCTTCCTTGAAACCGCTGGCTTCCCCATCATGCTCCTTCCCATAGCCATCTCTCACATCCACCACAAACACAAACACCGCCAAAACAAACACCACAACGACACCGCCAACACCTCAAAACCAAGGAACCTTGTCTCTATGAAGCCACCTTTGTTTATTGCGTCTGCAATCATCGGAATCCTCACCGGCGTCGATGACTACCTCTACGCCTACGGCGTATCCCTTCTCCCCGTGTCCACCTTTTCTCTTATTCAGGCCTCCCACCTCTCTTTCACTGCCGTATTTGCTTTTCTTCTCGTGAAGCACAGGTTCACGGCTTATTCGGTGAACTCCATAGTGTTGCTGACTGTTGCGGCTGTGGTGTTGGCGATGCGTTCAAGTGGGGACCGTCCTCACGGTGAGTCCACAGAGAAGTACGTGGTAGGCTTCGTTATGATCGTGGCTGCTGCGGCGTTGTATGGGTTCGTTTTGCCGCTTGTGGAGTTGGTGTACAAGAAGACCAAGCAAGATGTCACTTACTCTTTGGTCATGGAGATTCAGCTGGTTATGTGCTTCTTTGCTACTTTGTTCTGCACCATTGGGATGATCATAAACAATGACTTTAAGGTTAGCTAACTCTTCCTTTTCTTTCGTCAGTTTACAACAAAAATGCTTCCACTTTATTACCCCCAACAATTTACCTTGTATTTCGTAAAGTGTACAAATATCATTACTGTTTTATACCACCACATGGACAACCTAGGCATCCAACACAAATTGATATATATATATACCCTTTTGATTGGCAAGATGTCCAAGATAAAGTTGTCCAGTAAAATTATACATAATAACAGAACTCTTTTAAATTGTTTAACACAGAATCTGTTTCCATATAGCAGAATAACGTGGCATATATGTTAACCTTTGAATATACAACTGAATCACGCTACTTTATTTTATCCCACAACTATCTATTTTTTCTCCCAACAAATTCTGAGGTGTAGCATTACTATTCGTAAAATATTTGTACTACTATTTGCACTGCTTGTTTTTCTGTGTAGCGTTGGTGAAGACAGAGTTTGTGATTAAATTTTTCAGGTGATTCCGCGAGAAGCTAAAGATTATGAGCTTGGAGAAACTAAGTACTATTATGTGCTGGTGTGGAGTGCTATAATGTGGCAATTTTTCTTCTTGGGAGCAATAGGGGTTATTTTTTGTGCCTCGTCTTTGTTGTCTGGGATTATAATTGCTGTGTTTCTGCCTGTTACGGAAGTGTTAGCAGTTATCTTCTACAAAGAGAATTTTCGAGCAGAGAAAGGGGTAGCTCTGGTACTCTCTCTTTGGGGCTTTGTGTCCTACTTTTATGGGGATATTAAACGAGCAAGGAAAAAGAACAAGAATCGTCGACCAGATCCAGAGCATCCTCAAATTCTTCCTCCTTGTCCATGAAGTGATTGCTTGTCAAGTCATCGTCGTGATTTCGCTATCTCCAGTTGCATGTGCTTGAATTTTCAAATATTGAAGGTTGATTTGGGATCCAGCTTTGACATAAACCACAAAATGACAAATCCGCTCCGTCCTTTCAAATTGGACACCGGTCCAAAATCCCATCATGATAGCAACCTAAGATTCAACTTGTGCCTGGCAGTAATATGAATTATATTTCGTATTTGACCGAGAAAAGGAATAAATCAGTGCTGCCACGCCATTAGATCCTTAAATATCTTATTTAAACGATTACTCAAAAATAAGATATGAATAAATTATTTTATATTTAAATAAATAAGAATACTTATTTCTAGTATTTTAAAATATATTTTATAAAAAAAAACTAAATATTTTAACTTATTCAAAAATAATAAGAATAATTTTCGAAAAATTTAAAAAAAATTATACATTGTAATATCCAAACACACCCTTAATCTATCAGAAGAATGTAATTTTTGTTATATGATTTGATGTTTGAAAAATATATCGAAGAAACCAAACCTTGGGGTGAGTTACAAGATTATTGCACAAGTAACATATATTTAAAAAAAATAAAATAATATAATGATACACGTGATGTCCCCATCTTGTTTTGAATTCCATGATGGCCTTAGCATAAATCAGAAGGATCCTAATGAAAAATTTTCACAGGAAATCCCATTCATTGATGCTTTGATGTCATGAAAAAGAGACTAGGCGCCAAGAAATAGCATCGTTCAGCAATATCATTATTTTCAGTAACCCGAGCACCCATTCCTCAATATATCTCAGATGCTTACTTGCTTCACTGCACTCATAACTGCCACAGTGGAACACAGTGAGTAACAAGGGAAATTATCTAGCGTTACAAACTGTTATGCCAATGCCTAAGGAGTCCTTAGATCTATTCTATTAATGGACCCAGTTTGATAATCCATCGTTGCTAACTACCAAACAGTTAACTAAAGACACAAGGAATTAAACATCCTGTGATTTGCATTTTCTTGGCAAATTAATTGTCTTAATTATTTCCTATTTTTTAACATCAATATCAACAATGATTTTTAATGAAAAATAGAAAAGTTCTAAAAAAAAGAAAAACAATCAATGTACCATGGACATGCATGCAGTTGACCAGACACAAAATTACTAGCACGGCCACGGAAAATCTAAACCAACTGAAAACTACTGGATAATTTTAGAGCATGAGTGGTAATAAGGATTTTCTTGGCAAACTAGTTGTCTTAATTATTTCCCATTTTTTAACATCAATATCACCAACGATTTTTAATGAAAAATAGAAAAGTTCTAAAAAAGAAAAACCAATCAATGTACCATGTCCATGGATGCAATTGATCAGACACAATTACTAGCACGGCCAAGAAAAATCTAAACCAACTGAAAACTAATGGATAATTTTAGAGCATGAGTGGTAATTCAATACCTTTACGTAGTCCATAAGGATGAAGAATAAAGCAATCCTATGGATTTCTCTTTGGCAAGCCCACTGCAATCATGTTTGAACTTTGAAGAAGCTGTCAGCTCAACATTTTGTTAATGAAGACAAGGATTAAGATCAGCACAGATAGTTGCAGCACAAACTGTGGACCAGTCAAGTGTTCAAGAATTTGCTGCCACCTGTAAGTTCAACCAGTAGATAGCTGCTTGTAAAGCCTGTTATCCATGTTGGATCTCAATTACAATCGGATGTCACTCAAGAACATAGCTGTATGATACAAAACGAAGCTGAAAAATCAAGCAAGCATGCTAATGAAGATATCAACCAAACCAATAAAGGGCAAACAGCATGCAGATCTGTTACCTTTGATCAAGCAATTCATACCCAAAAATAACTTACTTGTAAGCACTTACTGGAGAAGGTATACATAATGACCATGTATCCCTTATCCCTGACCTTTTAGGTCTCAATGACTGTCAGATAAGAGTTCAGGCAAATGCACACTTAATATTTCTTTTTCAAGTTTCTATAAGCACGTTAGTTTAATTTCAGAGCATGCTATCTCACTACTTTCTACAATAGAATGTCAGTACTGATGACTTGCTTCATCCAAATAGTCATGCAACAATCACGTCTTACTTGGACATAAAGTAACTAGAACTAGTAAGATATAACAGGAACTAAGATAAAGGCATACCAATTTCCTTCAAATGATGAGCTGTTTCCTTCCTTTATTTCCTCCTTTGCTAGTTCCTCAAGAATAGCACGTTGTCTTTCGTTGATTTCACTAAAACAAGGATAGGTGGACCACAAGTGAATTAAGGCAAATGTAACTTACAAGTCAGCAGGATAGTGCTTAATTATAGGAATGACTAGAAGGAAAAATGTAAAGCAGTTACATCATACAAATTTATTATGGCACAAACAAATCACTTCGAGACAACTTTGATAAGAATGTCTCTTTCTGACAACAACTGAACTAATTCTATACAATTTTCACACCCATAGCAACAAGCATTGACTAAACAACAATAAATAATAGCATAAAGAAATTGTACAACTGCATTAACACGGACCAGAACGGTGCAGCACTAAAATCCTGCTCCTTGACAAATTACTTGATTTCTTTCTTTCTCTTTTTCTTTTTTTAATTTTAGGCCAATGTCAATGACAGGAAAAAGGAGAGCCACCAATAAAATGATCTAGTTTCCATAATGTTATAATCATGGTTATCAAACTCTCGAGCTAATTCTTAAACTCTTATGGGTTTACGAGTTTAGATCCTCAAATCGAGTTAACTCGTTAAAAACTCGAACTTGAGTAAACTCGGGTAAATTGTTATAAACTCAGGTAAACTCCCGAATTTACACTTGGTTGGAATTTAATATATAGTTGTCAAATGGTGGCCTTCGTGTGGCAGATTTTGCCTTCTCTGCCATGGAAGGATTTGTTCATTATGGCGGCCATCGTGGCACCATGGTGGTCTTAAATGGCGGATTTTTGGTCCACCACCACAAGTCGCTATCAGCCATTGAAAACTATGATTTAGTCTCTCAAGCAACAAAACGTGAAATTTCACAATAAGGATTCATAACTAAACCATTTGAAATTGAAGTTCTGATGTATTGACTTAATTTATTTTGATTGTTCACATTCTAAAGTCTTCATGTGTTATACTTCTTAGTATTTTAATTTGTATTTTATATTTTGAGTTGTATTTGCTTCGTTATGATGTTGCAACCAAACTTTTTATATATTTCTGTTTTATTATGAATTTACTTTATTATAATTAGATATTATAATTTTTTTAATATTGTTTTTAAAATAAGTAATCTCTTATAAATTTACGATTCGAGTTTATCTCGGCTCCACTAGTTTAGGTAAACTCGCAAGTTTGATAAACCTTAGTTGTGATATCAACTAGCATCCACAATAAACTGGGATAAAATCAACATTATATGGAAGTGCATTCTATTGCTACTTTACATAATAAATAACAAATTCCTCAAAGACTATAAGGTATATGAAGTTGAACCAAAAAAGTGTTAATAGTGCGAGAACCTACGTGGGAAAGTTAATACGGAAACGCACATACTGATCCCCATGGTGTACTAGATAACCATGCTTTGGTAGTCCTGCATCAACAACTACAGTAAATAGACAATTCTAGTCCTTTGAGAAAAAGACAACAATTTTATCAACTGTCCATGAGAGGGGGAATTCTTCATTTAACCTTTTCCTCTTAATGACAGAAGCTGCCCTGGTTGAACACCCTTAGGTATCTGAGGGGAACAAAATTACACAATATTAGACAAAGTTCAGTTAAACAAGCAGTTATGTCAAAACTATGTCCATAGCAAGTATGAAGTCATAATTTGATGAGGGGGAGATGATGCCATAGAACAAGCCAGGTTGTTTTTACCACCAAAAGATTTCCATCGAGCACAAAGATTTGTAACAGAAATTTGGAACATAACATGGTAAAATGAATTTCAACAATCAGTGAAAAAATTCTCATTTTTTAAGGGAAAAAATGCAGTTTTCTTTTTATTTTTCTTTCATTTCAGTGGGTAATTTTAGAATGTAAGAAGTATTAGACCTAGATGTCAGACCTATATTGTCTTCATCTCCAGTAAAGAGTTTAGACAATATGACCAATTTGCACAAGATCAACATACTTTTGCGTGAAGTCACTATTTTTTTTTTTCTCAGGTACAAACATGAACTGGCTATTAAGTGGGAAACTTCTACTAATGAGCCCCAGTTCTAATGAATGCTGGTTAGTTAGTTTGTTAGTGAAAAAAATGAGGGTAAGAATAAAAATGAGAGAGAGAGAGAGGGAAGGTTAGTTAGCAACTTGTGAGTGATTCGGTGGTGAGAAGAGGCTATTGACTCTCAAATCCCCTCCATTTCTGTAATTTTCTTGGGTTCTCAAGCCACATTGGTCTAGGCCTCCATAGCAATACACAAGTTTCTTGAAGTTTTGCCTATTTTCCCCTTTCTCTGATCCAGTTGTATCACACTATCAGAAGTTTCGTGAATTTCCTAAGATGGAATGAATCATGACAACAAAACTATAAAATGAAGTTCTACATATAGCAACAGCAGCATGCCTTATTTATCTCAAGCACTTTGATAAATTTTATTCTTGTATTGAAAGAAAGAAAAATGATTTTTATCTACAGTTTTGTTCCACTTTCAATATGTTTGTGAAACAAGACAAACTTCTGACAAGGGTTGCTTGCTCCAGTGCAGTTGGTGTTTGGAGCAACTGGTGCATTTGCACAGCACCACCACAAAAACCACCACCAACACACCTCGAGATCTGGAAGCAGGTTGTTTGCCTCACCACTTCCACTGCCTCCTCCTACGACAGCCCCATTTGCCGCTGGCTGCCAACAGCCACACTGGCAAGAACCTCGACCGTAAGTGTAAGCGATGCTCCATCCTCCACTGCATAGTCACCATTGTCAGCGCCGCCCCTTCTGCACCGCAACGAACCTTGACACCACCCTCTCCCTCCTTTGCAAGTGCAAGCGCCGCTCCGTCCTCCATTGCGTCGGCACAATCGTTGACGCCACCATGTTCTGCACCACCAAGAACCTCGTTTGCACACGCTCTCTCCTCCACAAGTGCAAGCGCCACTCCATCCTCCGTCGCATCGTCACCATCATTGGCGCCACCAACTTCCACGCCGCCAAGAACCTCGGCCGCCCCCTCTACCTCCTCCACAAGTGCAAGCGCCACTCCATCCTCTACTACGTTGTCACCATCTTCCACAAGGTCCTCAACTACCTCAACAACCTTGCAAGGTCCACAACAGGGTGTGTTGGTAGTGGATTTGGTGGTGGGGTTGGCGGTGGTGCTATGCAACTGTACCAAACACCAATTGCACTAGAGCAATGTCCCAAAAAGGTTTGGGGTTCAATTTCAAGTCATGGACTTTGATTAGTAGGCCATATGTAAGTATCATTATGGGCCCTTGCTGAAGATTGTGGCATTGCCTGACCTTGAAATCAGGCAACCTCTCATCCCCTAGACTTTCTTTACCGAAAGTAGATAGGACTATACTGAAAAAATAGATCTCATCTTACTTTTACTTGCATCTTCCCTGATAAAGTAGGCACCTCAACTTTGCCACCAAGTATAGCCTGTAAAAAGTTAAAACTTTATGCTATTAATAAAATTTATAAGAGTAAGGGTGTAAAAACACCCAGATAATTAAGATGCAAATGGCAAGTGTATGTGGCCTAAGAAATTTATTTAAACAATCCTTCTAACAGTAACGAACTGGCATTCCTGACAAAATACAAGCAACGGCATAAGAAAAAGAATAAAATTCAGAAGAACTAAAATTCTCTCTTTCATGTGTTATCTGTGAAAATCTGTTCCCTCAGGCTGAAGGGAAACATATTTCAATGTCTTATTCAATCTCTACATGAACATCCACTTTTATGAGAAATGAATTCTGTGCCTGTGGCCTTAATATATTGTTCTCAACGAACAGGGGAGGAACACCAGTGTTTTCGACCAAAATGAACTAAATACAAACATGAAGCTAGGATTCATCAACAGTTTTCAAAGAAAAGCAATGTCTACTGGAATTTCAGGCTATTCTTGGTAGGGCTCATAAATCATCTTAACATAGAACATAAAAAAGTACTGGATGGGTATTTGAGTATGAGAAACCACTAAAAAAGATTTAGTTCGCACCTGCGTAAAGCTAATATTAGATTCCACATAGATATCTGCACCATCTCTTACAAAGACTGAATCCTCAGCCACCTATATCACCAGAAAAAAAAAAAAGAAGATGATATCTAATAAGAATAGAAGCATAGAAATTAATTAAACATGGCCAAGAAACATGCTACACTATTGGTGCAGAAAGATATCTATCGCAATGCACATCAACAATGTAGATGTCTAAAAACCTGTACTGTAAGACAATTCCCTATCAGAAAATATACAAAATGAAACAAAAATACTTGAGAAGTACAATTGAACACCTTTACACGCTAGACAAGTTTCAGGAAAGAAATATTGAACACCCATTACCTATGGGTCCAGGGAGAGACCTAGACAAGTTTTCCTGAGTAGGCCAAGAATAAGAAACTTACAGGCTTTACTGGGTAATTTATGCTGAGGGTTTTCATTGATAGCATAACTAACATGTTTGTCACGATTATTTTGGTACTATATCAGTTAATTCAAACTATGCAAATGAATTCTTGCACCTGTTTCATCACTTTCAGTATGCTTTTATACTCATTGAGAATGATTATTTACTTTTCACCTTTAATCTATGTCCAATATAAAACTTTCAGGGAAAATGAAGTCATTGAAGAAATCATAAAATGTTAACAACAGAGCTATAGAAACAATTTTGTCAAATTATTTATTTTATAAATATTGATCAAATGTCCATTCTGGTCTTCCAAAGATAAATACTAAATTATACTGGTTCTCTATAAATACATCAAATAAGGTCATTCAATGTCATATTACACTATTAACTTGGTCCTTAAAAGTTAAATCAAACTGTCAAGGACAAAACTGATGGCAAATGATTGTCAATGAAGGATCAGTTTAATGTTTACAATAAGTAGAGGACCAATGATGTTGTGCATCTCTTTGGAGGGCTAAAATGGACTTTTACTCTATTGTGAATGTGAAGATTTAAAGTTAGTGTTTTATAGATCTTAGAAAATGAATGCTTAAACGTGAGAAGGATTAAAATAGCGAAAGAAAACTGTATGAAGCAAAAGCATAAGAATTACGGGCATAGCATTATCATCTTCTCGTACCAAAGGAGAGTTGTTCATCTAGACCATTGGGTATTGTGCAATACTGACTTTATATTTTCTATTACACTTTTGAACTTAGAACGGGTGAAGCTACATGAGAAACCGGCCTGTACATTTTTTTTTCTCTTTACATTTTACAAAACAATTATATTTACAGTAGTAGTTTTTTAAGGACATTTAGGCCCCAGCTTGCTAAAATGACCCTCCGGCCCTGAACGGCTTGGTATCTACTTCCTTTTAATAATGCAGAGTTTGACTGAAATTACAGATTCACAGGCCAGCAGTTGAGTATATGCATGTGTGTGATCTGCACTAAATAATTGGACAGAAAGAGGAGAAAAAGGGAAAAACTTTGCCTTTATTTTAATGTATAAACTTCCAGGTCGACCTCCACTACCAGCAGCATTCCCAGCTTCTGGCACATGGATTGTATCTCCAGTATCCACACCTATCCATTAATGTAAGAATAAGACCAGACTAAAAGAAAATGAAGTTCTTTGAATGAAATTATTAATAGAAAAATTAAGAGAGAGAGAGAAGAAAAGTATGGCAGAAGGTGAACCAAATTAAGGCAGGGCAGTATGCAGCATGGATAAAACTTGTCATTTCTAAAACATTCTTATGTATAACAATTAAAACTTCAATGAGGACCAAAGACTATCCTATATCAACCTAGAGTTGAGTATGTAGGGTGAAAACTTGGTCAAATTCATTTATCTAAGTAAAGAATTTTAAAAATAAATAAGAAGCAAGTAAAAACAATAACAATCAAGTCATATTTCACGAGGTTCAGCAACATTGTTGGGGCCTGGCTAAGCTACAATTCTAGGTAATTTCATCACAAGCATTGAAAACTAACCTCCTGGTATTGTAACTTTAACCTCTTTAATCCCCTCAACCACCCCAGATCCTCTACACGAATTACAGAAGTCCTGCACAAGATAGGCACGGAAAATACATGTTTATATAAGGTAACCAACCTCAAAAGGTTACTTGCCATAAAATTTATGCAATACCTTAATGACCCGGCCTGATCCTTTACAAGTAATGCATGTTGATGTAAAAGGAGGGATTGTAACCTGCCAGAAAATCATTACAATCAAGAATAAAAGAATATGTTAATAAGTGATAATAACTAATAACGCTAGTACCACAAAAAGGAATTGTTTCATGCATGACTCAAATCTCACTTAAAAAATATTTATGCCATAAGAACAAGAGCATAGATCTTTTAAGGTACTTACTCGACCTAAGCCCCTGCATGTTGGACAAACTCTTGCTTTGGCATCTAGTGGATACCCTCGCCCATCTGGATTAACATAAAGAAAATGATTGGCATCAAATGGCAGAATTTTTTATTTTTTTTTAAATAACAGAAGATGACAGGATAAGAGATCCTCCTCACACGAGAAAATGCTAAAAAAAAGAAGCTATCAATGAAGCATGATTTTCCAATCTCAAAATGTTTAAGAGGGAAATTCCCCTAAAAAGCTCATTTGCTTTACACCAAACATCTAACTCTATCCCACAAAACTTGCTTGTTTGAAAATCTATCATTGAAGGCACAAGAGTTGGGCTACAACCAAATACTCCAAACAAGAACATATATGGCATAGTGCCACAAAGATTTGGCTTCCTCCTTACTCCCAAAACCACCAAAACTAGTCAACAAGAACTGATCTAAGGTTGCAAGGCAGACGCCAAACAAAGTATTCCATAAAAAGGTCAGCATTAGGACAATGCAAAAACAAATGTGATATTGTATAAGGTCCTGGATCAAATTAGCAGAAAAGCTAGACGAATTGATAGGAAGAATAAAAAAAGGGTAAGAATGTGTATAATTTCCATATTTGTGTGCTATTAACAAAGTAAAAGAAAAAAAGAAGGATAATGCTAGGTATTTGAGATATCTAGTTCTCTCCCTAATCTACTTCCAAAGTATGAGATTTCCTCCACCGCATCCGTCCCCTTCCCTATATACCACCCTCACTCCCCATAACAGAATTCATATCTCTCTCCTCAGCCCTCACTATCCTTACCTAGGTGGCAAGTTAATTACAAAACTCTCTACCCACCCCCTTGGCCACATGCCTTACCCATCTTTCTTTCTATTCTTTCACACATAAAACTTAGCATAAGGTGAAAACCCATTGATCAGGGTCCTACCATATTGATGGAGTTCACCCCATACATAACACACACGTCAAGGTAAATAGCTTTATGTGGCCTTCAAACCTACAAATGGCATTGGTATTTATTCTGTTAAGCATAGCTGTTCAAATAAAGGATTTGACCTTAAAGGGATTTGGACTTCCAAATACAATTATCAAGGTGGAAAGAGGTTGTGTTTATGGAATGAATTATGAACAGGAAATAAGATTAGCAACGAAACAATCTAGAGACATCAACTCTATGTTTGGTACCTATCCTGAGACAGAAAGGACGGGGACAATGAAATGGTAGAGACAGAAACGATATTAGAGATAGAGACTAAATTGTGTTTGGCAGTGGTGTACAGTACATAGTGATGGATGAAAAGATGAAGATTAGATTATAATTTAATGAGAAAATGAAAAGTGAGAAGAGTCAAGATGGATTATGAAATGTTTAAAAGGATATTTTTGGGAAAAAAATAATGCGTCCCAAAGACATGTATCCAGCGTCACTCATTTTTTGAGGTATAGAAATTGGCTCAAAAATTGTCCAAAGACGAAGACAATTTTGGGATTTTTGTGTGTCCCCTTTTCTAAACACGTTTCTATACTCAATGTCTCTGTATTTTCTATCCCGGAACATTTACCAAACGCTACCCAAGAGACCACAACCTTTTATTTGGGCTAGATGACAAACAAACACTATCAAGGAGACCAAAAAGACCACTACTTTGGAGGACTCTATCATTTAGGTTTCAAAAAAAGTGGAAGTCCTACGAATAAATAGAGCTTCACACAGCATACTGTACAAATTATGTAGAGGAGAATTAAATACAGAAGATAGACAATAAAGGTGGGGCAAGGCTAGATTAAAAGAGAAGTCTCTTACCTGGTTCTCCCAAAACTTAAACGAGAACCATTACCAACCTCTAAGGAAAGCGAAGGTTTAAAGGAAGTATAACCTTGAGAAATAAACTTCCCAAGGCTAAAATGAGTAGCTCATGTAGCATATTAGCATCTCACCTGTTCTTGTCCTAGCCATGCTTTCTCCAAATAAACTAATGCCATAGAGAATGATGCTCTAAAGAAAAACACCATAGCCATTTAGCTTCCAAAATGTTTTTAGACACCAAATTGCAGAGACCCAAGCTTCCTTCTTTCTTGGGAAGGCAATAACACCTCCCAACTCACCAAATGATTTTGATTCACAGTCCAAGCACTTGGCCAAAGGAAGTCTTTCAAAATCTTTTCAATAAGATTAGCCACCCCTACTGTATGAAACAGAAATAACAAGTAGAGTACTAGAGAGGCAAGCTTGAATGAGGGTGATCTGACCACCTAAAGAAAAATAAGCCTTTTTCCAATATCCAAGGCATTTAGAAATCTTTTCCACAATAGGATCCCAAAACAAAACAGATCTAGGATTACTACCCACAAGAACTCAAGTACACAAGAAGCCACTCCAAAATCTGACAACCAGCCAGAGAAGCTGTATGAGAAAGCTCTTGAGAATCTATATTAACACCAGCTAAGCTTCTCTTGGAAAGATTAATCTTCAAGCCAGAAGATAACTCAAAATCTGAAACATCGAGAGATCATTTGAAAACTTCACTTATCATTATCTAGGAATAGAATGGTGTTGTCAGCAAACTGTAAAAGAGATACCACAATCCCTTGGGATCCCAATTTGACACCTTGATTAACCCATTGGCCATTGCCCTAGAGTTCAAGTGACTACGAACATCCACCACTAAAGTGGACAAAAATGGGGATAAAGGATCTCCTTCCTTCACACCCCTTTCACCATTATGTCATGGGGAACAACAAACATATTGACTCACTTCACCAAGCCTAGGATCTATCACCTTCAAATTGGATTCATCATAAGATTTCTCCATCCAAGATTCCTATTTAAGAGGATGGCATGACTGCTGGTTGCTGATCAGCCTGCCTTCTACTACCTTCATATCCAAATGGGAAACTGTAGAACTTACAATGGAATATACACAAGATTTTTCCCTAAAATACTTTTGCAATTAACGATCATTCAAATGCAGGCAATAGTTTACCATTTCATGACACGATAATAAGTAACAAGATATGGGAAAAGCTAATAGTCAATTCCAGAATAGATAAACTTCTCCTGGATTTCCTAATTCCCAGAAAATATTAACTTCACTCACCGCAATAATCACAGGGAACAAATGCATCAAAGGACACGTGTTTTGTGCACCCTCTTGCAGCTTCTGAGAAAGTAAGAGACAACTCCACCTATTAGCAAAACAATGTGGAAATGGTTAGGCTTGAAATAAGAGAAACTGTTTCAAACAACAACTGAGAAGCAATGGATAAGCTGACCTCTATATTTGATGAGAAATGTGTTGTTGCTTCTTCAAATATCTGTCAAGATCAAGAATGCTGAGAAACTTCCTTAGAGAATACTGTATTCATAAAACAAATGCGAACGGAAACAATACTAAGTATAAGAGCAAAAAATTACCTCAGAGAATACTGTATGAAATGAGTCAGAAAAATGAGAGCGATAAGCATTTCTAAACCTTTCTTCTGCATCATCATCAACATCATATTCTATGTTCTGTGAACTGCGACTACGCATCTTCAGTTGAAAAAGTGATTCATTGGAGAAAATGATGGAAAATATTAGTCAATTCAACATCCTAAATAAGATTGAAGGCTATATGAATTACAGATTAATCAAAGGAAGCAACAAACAACGTCACATAAAGTAACTGACAAAGCAAATGTGAAATTTTAATAGCAGCTAGAAAGACGAAAAAAACCTACCTTGTCATACTGTGCCCTCTTTTTAGAATCTCTCAATGTCTGAAATTACATAGCAAAAAGTCAAGTGAAATATCATTCTGCTGAATAATTAGTTTAAATAACAACCAAGCTAGGCAAAAGAAAGGAGAGTTAAAGACGCCTGAATATGTAAAGAAAAAAGTCATAATAAGGACCTCATAAGCTTCTCTTATATCTTGAAATTTCCTCTTTGCAGATGGATTGTTTTTATTTGCATCTGGATGGTGCTTTTTAGCAAGCTGCACACAGCAGAGAAAGTGTGTCACAATGGAGTATTAGCTAAAAGGAGACCTTTGATGAAGAGAATGTGTGGTAATGTACTATTAGCTAAACGAAGACCTTCCATTCGAACATTGCCCACATCAAAGGAGCATAATTACTGGATATGTCAAAATTGCAACCAAAATTGTAAGGGAAACAGCTGTTAGCGCTCTCCAAACTCTAAGAACATTTGTATAAGATTAAATTGCAGAACAAGAAGACTTCTACAAGTTATATACCCCATCGACAGAAAGACTTCTAATGCTAGGTCTTTGAGACATCAACTATACCCATTTTTAATTTAGAAGAAGATAATTACTATGAATTTGGAGAATAAGGCACTAGCCTTAAGGCAAAGGAAAACACGAAAGAAGACATAAACAAAACATCAATGGATGATAGCTCCCCAATACCTCAGTATATCATAAGAAAACTTTAAAGACCTCATGCTTTATAGCGAATAGAAGTCAAATGCCTAATCTTGATCCAGATAAGCTGCTGCAACATTCAGACCAATTCCCAAATAGAAGATATTTGAAAACAAGATCAAACATTGCCTACTATCGTGTTTACGCTTTATTCCTGGCTGTACCTCTTGACATGGATGAGAACTCCAAAATTCAAAGTAATAATGAACTCATCAACTAGACAATAGATAAATGCCAATTACGCATAAAAACATAAATAAAAAATAACTAGAGACTGGTAATGTCTTTTCCTCAAATGTTGCGGTTTTCCAATTGACTTCATCATTACTCTACCCTAACAAGCATAGCCTTGATCAAACAATACAAGTGCCGACAGATTAAGGGATTCCAACCAATCACTCACCCAGTGAAATGCCTTCTTTATCTCATCCTGAGTGGCGTTTTCAGGAATGCCAAGAAGTTGATAATAGTCTTGTTCTACCGAAGTAGAAAATGCTGGAACAATACCACAAGCATGAAAAGGAAACCAAATGAATACCGAAATACATCTGGGAAACACAAACGTAGATAGTATCCAGTTCCCTATATTTTCTTCATTCAATTCTCAAATCAAGGAAGACACGCAGGATTTTTTTTTTTTTTTCGGAGGCAAGTAGTCTAAGACTGTGTTTGGTTAGAAAATAAAAATGAGAGTAAAAATCCCTAGATGAAATTTATACACGGAGCTTGTCTAGGGAATTTTTACCCCAATTTTATTCCCCAACCAAGCACACCCTAATAGTTAAAAGTGTGAACTAGCTTCGAAAAACATGTCTACGTGTCATTATCCCATTCGAGAATTACATAAAATAGATACAAACAACTTCATCTAATTTTTTCCAAAACCAACACACAGTGCTTCATCTTTATTCAAATGAAAACCTGCAGCATGAATATAACAATGTCTCAACGGTATACTGGAAATCAGAAACTCCTCCGATTTCGTGCCGCCATAACTGAAATTGAACAAAGCTGGTACACAGAGGAACATTTAATTCAACAACAAAAAATAAATATCAGAAAATTGGAATTGGTAATTAATACGCATAAAAACAACAGAAACTCATGGAAGCAAATCGCAACGTGCCTCGCGTGAGCAACAGCGATTGGCGAAAAGAAAAGAATTTGTTGAAGGACTGTCCTTTATCGGCAAGCGGTTCTGAAGCCACGGACGAAAGCAAATGGCGCCGATACTGCATTGAAAAAAAAAATTAAAAAAAAGGAATAGAGAATGTAAAGAACGACGTCGTAAGAATAGAAGAAACGGAACAGTGATTTTCGAATGTGTTTTTGTTGGTTTCAGTTACCGGCGTTAACCACGTGAACCTCCTCATCGCAGTGATGCTCTTGCGGATAGGGTAATATGGATGCGAAATTGAGAGTGTGAGGAAATTTCAATGGCTAAACGACGACCGGATCGTGACGGCAGTGAGGTATCTGCAGAGATTGGCTCAGATGTGGAGAAGTGCTCTCAGTCTCAGACCGTCGGCTTATCGGGGTTTTAGTAGCACATCGGGTTTAGGCAGGGGCTTAACGCTACCAACGACATGTTCTAACACGGTCGTTTCGGCGACTGTGTACTCGGTAGAAATTTATTTCTCTCTCTAATTCGCGAAAAGTGCACTTTGTCACGCAACTAGCCGGAACCGTGATACGCACGGATAATACAAAATAAAATTATTTAATGATATATGCTCAACTTTCTTAGAAATACTAACCACGTCGTCAACAGGATTGTACTGAAATATTTCATAAAGTGCATAAATCGAAAACCATAGTTTTTATCGCATTTAACTAAAACTCACATAGTTCACATTTAAGACCGTCTTTCAAGTTTTGATGAAGACAATTTTCAAGTTGTGTCCTATAGAATGACGATTAATAAGAGTTAAAAGAACAATTTTCAACTATGATCAATTGTTATACTAATTGACTTAGACATACAGAAAAGTTAACAACCCTATATTATTTTATAAGTGAGTTTTATGGTAGACCTCATATAGTTGTGTCCATCATAGGCCCTCTATTTATTGACCACTGGATCAAACCATCTAATAAAAATAGTATTTATCTAATGATTAATAATAGGGATTTATGATAGACCCAAATATATGAGGTCCACCTTATAATTTGCCTATTTCATATAACAACAATTTCCAAGTCCCATCATAAAAACGTCACATATCCTATTTTATACTCACTCTGTATCAAAATAAATGTCTCTTTCACTTTTTAGATTTATTCATAAAGTAATGTATCTAGTTATTATCCAAAACATGGGTTTTAATTTAAGAAATTCACGGTATGTAAACTAATTTGATAGCCTCTTGAGTTGATATGAAAAACTACATTCCAATTCTTTTTGCTTTCTTCTTATAAATTATAACTTCCCCTCTTGATTCCATTGAGAAGTTGATGCTCCAACCACGACCTTAACCCATATATCCATGCCACAAAACATGTTGCCTAAGCTCTCTTCTTGGGCTATTTGATCCTTCTTCTGGCACAAGAGGTTTGGCCTTGAAGCTTGAAAAAGCTAATGAGCCACTCTTGCAATAGGCCTAGCAACAACGGATGAAAAAATAGGTCTCTCGATCTACTATGTGGATAGAGAACTGTCAATAGTTGATGTTCCTGAAATGATATTTAACTTGATGTCTATTCTCACTTCTATTGCTTTGGGAGCAAGATCCTTCTATTTCATTAATCTTCCTATGTCATAATTGTTTTTATGGAAAAAGGAACTTTTTTATTTCAAAGCAACTAATTTAAACTAAGCAACTAATTTAAACTAAATGTAAATATGCATAAATTCCTAGCAGTTTCATAGTATTGATGTAGGACCCTTCTATTTCTTTGTTGAGGATGATGGACTCAATTGGCTCTTTATGTTTCAATGCCAATATCTATGAAAGTCAGAGGAATATACATATAGAAAAAAATGGACCATAACACACTACAAATGGTCCCCCTAAAACCAAAGTGCTAATGCAATTAGAATTTGATAAAATATAAGTAGAATATAATAAGATGAAAATGATTATTCACAAAGCCAGTGTAAGGAGGAACATATAATTTATCATTGGGAAAGGATCTTGATGAATTTGTTGTAGATGAAATTAGGAAAAAGCAAAAAAAGCATATATACTTAGAAATAAGAAGAAAAAAAGAGATTATCATTACCAAGCTTTATTCTATAGAATCAAAACAATCTATTATCACTTGAACATATGTAGTCCATCATTATCTCTATCTATCTTATAGGGAAAAAGATAATGTCAAAGTAAACATGCGGCACTATACCGTAATTCGATTATGGTAGAAGAAAACTAATAAACCACAATTGAAGTTTTTGGTTCTAAGCTTGAAGTGCATCAATATCACTATTTTCTAAGGAGATCAAATTGGAATATCTCTCTTAGAAGAGACATTTTCTTAGGAATCACATTTGAAATTGTGTTACTTATCAATGTGGTTCTAATAGTGAGGCAATGAAATGGAAGCACAACTACTACAATAATATTAGTCACCTAATGCAGAACTCAATATTGTCACAACATACTGAAAAAGGACAACCTAATAACCTTATTCTTGGCATCAAGATTCTGAAAACCGGACCAAATATCGAATCGGTCAGGGCAAAGGTTCAGAGGTTCAACCGATTCAATCGGAGGTCCAACTGGAATATAACCAATATATAATAAAACCTGTATTTATATAAATATATAAAAATATAAAATAAAATATATATAAAAAATAAGTAAAAATTAAATTAGACATCAATAAAACCCATAGAATATAACATAATTCATCTCTTAATTAAAATAAACATTATCTATTTGGATCAAATCTCTCAAGTTAGTAATTTTATACCAGAAAAAGAAAAAAAATTAGGAAAAATGAGATTTTAAACTTTTTTTTTAAAAAAAACCTCAAAATAATGTCATTTTGCATCTTTTCTGTAATAAAAAAAACCGTAATGACCAGCTAGGCCGGTTTGCTCGGTTTTCCCAGTTCTCGATCGGTTCGCAATAGTTTGATACCGATTCTTTGTCAGTCGATTTTGGGGGCCAACCCGGACCAGACAGCAGGCCGGTTCTTAGTCCGACCGGCCGGTCTGATCTGTTTTCCGAACCATGCTTGGCATCATGTGATACATCCCATGGACATTTCCAAGGTAGATTAAAAATTGATAAATCAAAATAATGAGAAACACTATAAATATCCATATGTAAAAGGAACTAAATGTTATAAATGAAATATGTACCCAAAGTAAAAGAAACAAAAAGGTAGACATGCAAACACACATTCAATTTAGTGCTTCACCCTTGCTTCATATTTAAATGAATTAGAAAAATAGACACTCTACTCTTTTGAAGTTATGGATTATGAAATATGTTCTTATAAAGAATAAAAAGAAACAAAAATATATGAAACACACATCATGAAAGAGTTGCTGAAAGCTGCATCTACAAAAATAGAGTTGTAAATGGCTTTTTTATATTTATCCAAAGCATTCAACCCACCAAATTATAAAGGGGAGTAAAGGTACATCCAAGAAATCCTCATGCATCCATTTATAGAATCAAGATTCAAAACCATCATCTAAATAATCATAACCAAGTGGCAACCTAACAATCATGTCAAGAAAGTAAAACTAACAAAATGAATCATGACAATAACAAATGAAATTTTAGTAACAAAATGAAAATGGGTTGTTGAATATCATGGTTTAGAATGAAGTTCTAAACATCATGATTTTTCAAGCCAACAAACTTCAGACAATATCATAAATCAAGAGAACGTAGTCAATATTAGTATTGCTCTTATTTAGTGTCTTTTTTCTATTTACCCACGTTCATACTAATCAGTATCACCTTCTGATTCTGAAAAACTCCCCAATCAGTTGCCAAACATGTCCAATAATGGCCAAGATGTGAGAAATTGAAATAGCTCAATAAATTCTATTGAAAGTTTTAAAGTGCTCTACCAATGATTTAATAATTCTTCTTACCATATTCAAAGTACCTAGTTTGAAAAGCATGAAAAACAAATTGGTTTAGTATTTCTGTTAGTTAGAAAATTGAAAATTCTCATAGATAACATAGCAGAAATTTTATGTGTTTTATATTAAAGTTATAGTTTGACTCACGAATAAATGAGTGTATCTTGAGCATTATTAATAAAACTTAATGACAAAACTATCAAATTTGTCCCTTTAAAATTTCGCATTGACAAAATTGGTTACTGTAAAAAAAAAAAAAAAAAACCTCTCAAATTGGTCTCTACAAAATTAAATAGTCAGACAAATTAGTCCCTACAAAAAAAACTCTCAAATTAGTCCCTACAAAAGTTATTATCAAACAAATTAGTCCCCCTTGTGTAACTTATCAGAGGGACTAATTTGGCCAATTATTCAATTTTGTAAGGACCAACTTGTCCGATTTAAAATTTTTATAGGGACCAATTTGTCCAACCATTCAATTTTATAGAAACCAATTTGAGATTTTTTTTTATAGTGACTAATTTGGTCAACGTGAAATTTTAGAGAGACAAATTTGATAGTTTGATCACTTAATTTTAATATGATGTACAAAATATAAAGTATTGAATTTAGCTTTATCCACTAATCACTCTAATTAGGTTGAAGATTGGAACTCTTAAAGGCACTCAATCATTCACTCAATACAACACTCACATTTATTTAAGGTTGAAGGTCATGGCTCCACATACAAACCTACTCTTCAAGTCTTTTTGTCCATATGTGTGCTCATGAGTCATGAATGCATCCAGTACCCTAAATATTTAATATCACAAATTTTGAATTAACCATTACTCCATTGACCTAATAGAAAAGGAGAAACCATGGGTTAATTAAGGACACTACTCAATTCAAGTATGATTCGCTTATAATAGTGTTGGCTTGAGAACCTTAAACAATGACAAACATAAATATGCTAAACATTTTTAATATATTTGCTAAGTGTTTCAGAAATCTATCAAACAGCAAATATCTCCTAATCACATAGGAGACATCTTTGGTCTGACTCAAATATTATATACATTACACAGACCAAAGTAACATATACAGAGATTGACAAGACTGAAAGAAAGAGAGAGGAGTTACATAAGTCAAAGGTACTACTCTAGAAGCTTGTGGACCCATCGAGCAAGAATAGTCTACGTCTCAAGTACAATAAAGTAGAAAGGAATTGTACTCAAGAAGACATAGTATATGGGAACAAGTGGAGACTCTAGCCAGAAGACAAAAGCCTATTCTTGTTGCATAACAGCCTACAGAAAAAGGACAACAGAAAAGCACCACAGAGAGCTCATTTGAACGATCAAAATTCTTCCTCAATATAGTGCTCATATTGCTTAAGCTTTCCTGCATAAAAAAAAGAAAGAACCCTTTGGTATATCATCTAAAATGGAAATGCTCATCCTCCTATCCTTCCAAGCTTCATTTCCTGCTATAGCAACCTGGCTTTACAGCAAGCATCATTCAAACTTCTTCAACGGTCACTTGGGATGGCACATGTGTGTCTATGTATGTTTCAAAAAGGCTCAGTATTTACTATTGAGACTCATCAGCAAATAACATATTCTTGAGCATTCCTTGAGTGATATTATTTGTAAGAATATTGTGTGAAAAGTTATAACTCATCATCTAGCAATTTGTCTTGGTTTTTATTGGAATCTTGAGTTAATGTTTGTGAGGAAGTTTAGTTGGTCAATCACCAGCCTTCTATTTCTGATTTGGAATTTGTATCTGAACTTTGAACTAGTGAAACTCTTACTAACACTGGTAAGGACTAGAGTATACTTCACATTGAAGTCGAACCAATATAAAACTCTATGGTGCACTCTCCTAAACTCTATCTCATTGTTTTTACATTGCTTGCAACAAGTTTTTTGTCATAACTGAAGTATATTTGTTCTTTAATTGTTGAGTCCATGTTTGAAAGATAAGTTTGTATATAAAATATCATATCTGAAAGTTTTAACGAAAACAATTATATTATGATATATGGATATCTCCTAAATATTTGGGAGATATCTGGGTGACCTTTCTAACTGTTTGCAAAGTATGCAGAAAATTTTAAAAAATCACTTGATTCAATTCTACCTTTCTCAAGTGATCTAATACCATCAATTGGTATCAGAGCTTGGTCTCTAGGGGTCAAGCTTAACCGCTTGGAGCAAAAAAGATCCAAAGAACAAGGATAGCAAACATTGTACCATATACACTCATTGAAGATTAATCAACTACAAGGCCTCCATTCTTTAATAGAGTTAACTATCCTTACTAGAAAGAAAGGATAAGAATTTTCATCTAATCCATAGACTATGACCTGTGGAAAATAATCATCAAAAGAGCTGAAGTACCCATGACCACCAATGAACAAGGACAAAGTATTGTGAAAAATGATGAAGAACGGACTGCTGAAGATAAAAAGAAAGTTGAGATGCAAGCTAAAGCAGTGAATTTACTTCATTGTGCCATCAACTTTGAGGAATACAGGAAGGTTTCCAGATGTAGAAGTGCCAAAGAAATCTGGGACAAACTCAAGTCATTCATGAATGAACAAAATAAATCAAACAAACCAAAACTGACATGCTCACGAGAGAATACGAGCTTTTCAGTATGAAAGAGGAAGAAAGAATTGATCAAAATGTTTGAACGCTTCGTTGTAATCATCAACAATCTAGACGTGATGGGAAAATGCTTCGAGGATGAAGGACTAGTAAGAAAAATCCTCCGAAGCCTTACAACACCATGGCTGTCCAAAAGAATACCACAAGCAAGTATAGTCTACATCTCTAGTACAATAAAGTAGAAAGGAAAAGTACTCAACAAGACATAGTATGTGGGAACAAATGGATGCTCTAGCTAGAAGATAAAAGCCTATTCCTGCTGTATGACAGCCTACAAAAAAAAGGACAGCAGAAAAACACCATAGAGAGCTCATTTAAAAGGTTAAAAGCTTTCCTCAATATAGTGCTCATATTCCCAAAGCTTTCCTACATAAAAAAGAAAGAACCTTTTAGTATATAATGCAAAATGGAAATGCTCATCCTTCTATGCTTCCAAGCTTCCTTTCCTGCGGTAGAAACCTGGCTTTACAGCAAGAATCATTCAAATTCTTCAACACTCGCTTGGCATGGCACATGTGTGCCTATATAAGTTTCAAAAAGGCTCAGTATTTACTACCGAGACTCATAAGCAAATAGCATATTCTTGAGCATTCATTAAGTGATATTATTTGTAAGAATATTGTGTGAAAAGTTAGAACTCATCATCTAGCAATCTGTCTTGGTCCTTGTTAGAATCTTGAGTTAGTGTTTATGAGGAAGTTTAGTTGCTCAGTCACCAGCCTTGTTTGGAATTTGTATCTGAACTTTAAATTAGTGAAACTCTTACCAACATTGGTAAGGACTGGAGTAGACTTCACATTGAAGTTGAACCAGTATAAAACTCTGTGGTGCACTCTCCTAAACTCTATCTCATTATTTTTACATTGCTTTCAACAAGTTTTTGTTTGTCATAATTGAAGTATATTTGTTCTTTAATTGTTGAGTCCGTATTTGAAAGATAAGTTTGTATATAAAATATCATATCTGAAAGTTTTAGTGAAAACAATTATATTCTGATATACAAATATCTCCTAAATATTTGGGAGACATCTAGGTGAACTTTTTAACTGTTTGTTAAGTGTGCAAAAAATTTAAAAGATCACTTGATTCAATCCTTTCTTTCTTAAGTGATCTAATACCATCAATAGGAAGTATTGAGATAATACATGAAGATGTCATTTTTGACATTTAACTAATTTACTGCATATATAAACCTACTTTTATGATGTGTTACATAAAATCAAATGATAAATCTGAACCTAATCTAACTTCTTTATCTCAGATTTGGAGGGTGGAATGCCAAACAACAAATTATTAAAGAAGGCTAAACTCATATTAGTGTTGCAATAGCCAAATGAAAATATAAATTTTGTCAAAATTCTATCTGAATTGCATGGTCTAAATTGGATTGGGAAGCTAATAAGATAGAAGCATAAGATTATGATGACTACATGATAAATATGATGTCAAATGACATATAAAACCTCGAAGATATGAAATAGTGAAATAATTTGAGCACTTGTGTAATATTCAAAAATCTAAATTCTCTCATCTTTTGGGTAACATGGGACAAATTTTTTCCTTCAACAACTTTGTCACAAAATATTACAATTACTTTAGTTACAAAGTTACATTAAAACATAATGGAAAAGATGACAAGAATTAGAGAATCTATTTTTTTATTGGTCAAAACTGAATAATGAAATCCATGCATTATGAAAGAAACATTCAAGATAGCATAACTATTAAGAACATCAAACATCAAAGACATGAATATGATAAAAATCAAAACAAACAAAAATAGTTCAACATAAAAAAAATCATCACTATTTCATTAAGGATTGCTAACTTACAACAATATTGCAGGCTTGAATCTGTTTAGTTAATGGATATCATGGATATCAAGTTCCATCTTTGTTCAGTTCAGCCACCACATTTTTCTTCAAGCACTTTAATGCTTTAAAATTTGAAACTATTGCTAATTTATTCAAATAAACTGAGAATATAACATTATAATTGTAATTACCTAATTGTTTTGCAACTCAAGGAAGTTAATGTTTCAATGTTTTCCATGCCATTTTCCTATTAGGGCATGTAAAGGAAATAGAGCTTTGCCAAACTTCCCTTCAAAGAATTTCACATCCATGTATCACAATGCCCTCTTTCAATTATGCTCCATGTTACCTATGTGGCTTTCACATGATAACTGACAGCTTACTGAAGTTAAGTTTATTATCATCATAAACTTTTTTAGCCCCTACCTTTTGAGTTTGATTAATCACAAATTGAATTGACCAATAGATGCTTAAAAAGTTAAAATCTTATGTAACCTATCTAGATATTTCATCTTTTAGGAGGATTAGTAATAGATTAATTTTAGATTAGATATTTTTAAATATTTCAAAGAGTTTAAAATTGTTAGCTACTTTTTGCTTTAAAAAAAAACAAATAACAAAAATAATATGAACACACCAACCCAAAATCATATCAATAAGGTCAATAAAACAAAAAATAAACATTCAAAGTCAGTTCTACATATTGAAAAGAAAAATAGAGTGATAAAAAGGAGAATAATTTAGCATGATACGCAGTCCGTCTTAGAGTCATTGTTGTCATCATTGAGCTCGAAGTGGTTGTTGTGCTTGTCTTTGATAGCATTGAGATTGTTGTCGACATCATGCTTATGGTAAGACCTCTTGTTCCTTTTCTTGGCCTTGGAGGTCTTTGTCATTGTGCTCCCCATTGTCTTCTCCAAGTACTCTCATTCCTTGAAGTCCATTGCTTGCTTCTGATTAGAGCTTTTCTTTAGCTCTATGTGAATAGTGCAAAATTAGGTGGAGCTAAAAGAGGAACTATTGAGTATGTCAAGTGTGAATTTTTTTGTTCTGGGGCTATGGGTTTTTCAATTTATGTTTCTTCTTCCCTTTGTGGATTAGAGAGAGGATTGGTTAGTTCTGCTTGCCTTTATAATCTAGAAGTTTTAACTCATGTCAAAATTAAAAAAAATTAAATAGAATAAAATATATGAGTTTAATTATTCTTATGCACCGTAAAATAAAATTACACTTTAATTCAATCAAATTCTTTGGGATTTACCTTTGAGTAAAAATTGCATTCTTGTTCAAGGTTCAAAGACATAGCAAAAGTCCAGTGGCATTGTTTAGATCTAACGAAGTAGACTTTTGCTTATCAGGCTCTTTCAACAATGCTTCAGATGTTAATCTCCTATCATTCCTATTTTATGCACAAAGGAAATACAAAAAATTGAGGTGTATTAAAGCAATTCCTAGGGATTGAAACTAAGCCAACAAAAAAGACTTTTAATATGTACATTTAAGTGATTAACTTCCAAATGCCAATGAGAAGAGAAGCATGGGTTCTCACTACCACTTTAATCAATTTGTTTGCTGAGACATTGTCACACCTTCTCTCAACCTCCGTTAAGCATTCTTTCTATTATGGGTGAGGTGAACATACCTTAGGGCTCATCACAAATCGGAAGAGGATTATGTGGTCGAAGGGAAATGGGATGTTGAAGAATGCAATGTGTTTAGTGAAAAGGGCACGGAAGGTAAAGATAAAGTAGTTATAGGAATCATAGAAAGGGACGAAGGCAATGGAGGAAGAGTAGAGGAGGTAGTAGAGGTGGTGGATGGTCAATGTCAAGAAGGAAGCACGTGGCAGAGTACAGGCAACATCACAACGATTGGCTATCTCTCTCTTTCTCTCTTCCCCTCTTTCTATGCAAATGAGAATAAGAAACACTTGTCTTTGTTATTCTCTTTATCCTTGCTGTGGTGTGGCCAGAAAATTGTGTAGGTGCTCTAATGTTGAAGACTGTCATGACCTGACTTGGATTGTGACTGGCACATGAAGAATCTTATCCCTACGTAAGCCTTATGATCGATGCGCCATACTATATGCATAATTTATTCCTAAAATCAATTTTAAATCATAAATCAATTGTCATAATAAACTCATAATAAGCCTGAATCATTCTTTTTCTATAAATGAAACCTGAGACTGTAGTTGTAATACATATATATCAACTTGAGTTGCTTGTTCACAAAAGATTCTTGAAGGCTATATCATTTTAAATACAAAAGAATCATGATAACAAAATAATCATATGCATGCATAGTCCAGAACCATGCTTACAAACCATTGGAGCACTCTACAATATCCAAAAGACTTCATGGCAACATAAAACTCACCCAAACTGGAGATATCTAATACTGAGGAGGAGGAGATGGAGGACCCAAAGCTACACCAAAATATATAAGGAAAAGAAAGAAAAGAGGGGTGGGTTTTGTTACAAGACTCAGTGAGTAAATTCTCACCCATAACCATACATGGGACATAAAGAAAATGTGTAAATAATAATAAAACATCATTCACAAATCATTTCTATTTATTTTACATAATAACTATAAAATCACAATTTAGTGGAATCATAAAAACCATCTTATTTCTCAAGGCATTACAAAGAGAACAGACTATCTATAAACTGAAGGGTGATGCTCAGTCCGTGGTGAACATGAGCCCATAGCTAAGATATTAATAGTCCCTAGCGAACCACATCCCTGGCGAACTAATCTAATTAAGGATAACTTGCCTCGGCAAGTCTTGGTATACCAAGATTAATGGAATAACTGCCATTAACTCACAATTCTGTTTCTCTAAGTAATTTCCTATTCTAAAATCATGCTAAAATCATAAAAGGGGAGTTCTATAATTCTAAATTAAATCTGTCTCATTTTCTCATAAATAAACTTAGCGCTTTACTTCTCATTTCATAAATTATAGCAAATCCTCATTTAAATAAACCAAGTTCCAAATCATGAATAAATCATGTAATATCAGTTAAATATGATCCCATGCATTTGATAAAATAGATTTTTCATGCTAAGCTTCAAACATACTATCTAATCTTTGCAAAAAAATACACACAAGTGTCTTGGTTCATGTTAAAACTCAAGTATTTGTATGTGTGTGTATTCTAAACATCCCAAAATAATGTCATGTGATCAAACTCACTCACCTAGAGAGGTGAAATGTCGAAAACTGACACCACGAGAGCTCTGGGGCGTGGGGATGGCACCAATTTCTACCATTACAACCATAAAACTCATCAATAATCTAAGGGTATCTCTAGATTACTCTAAAACAACCCCAACAATATTAGGGGTACCCTACTTGAAAATAAAAAAAGAAATAACAATGCCCAATCCAAGAACATGAAAGAATAGAGAGATGGATGGCAAAATCTAACAACATTTACTTACCTTGAAGCTTAGGGGAAGAGGATTAAAGTGGATTTGAGAAAACAAGAGAAAATGACGGTTTGGGGAAGAAGGTTTTCTAGTTTCTAAATGAAAACCTAAAAGGGAAAGTTTTTAAAGGCGTTTAGGCCATTAAACCAAAACTGTCATTTATGGTATTGTGTTGTCATCGGGGTGCTCGGTGCAACAAGCCTGCTGAAGCCCTTACTTGTTGCAACAAACATGTTCTGCATAATTCTATAGAACTGGAGCTGCAATATGATTATGAAGTTCGAGCCTTCCCGGGTACATGGGTGGGTCCCAAAGGACCCTAACGCTATACGGGAGTTGGTTACAAATATATGTACTTGAGATATTACAAAGACTGAATATTTTTCCCAAAACATGCTAATCAAATTAGTCAAACTTAGCTCTATTTTTTTCTACCCGATTAATTCATGAACAAGGAAATTCTAAAGAAAAGCAGACAGTTGACGTTGTAGTATATTGGCACAGCTACGTAACATGATGGAGAATGAAGGAGTATGTTGTGCACTTCACATGTTGGAGTTGTATAATTAAAAGGTTCAAAGAAACCCACAATACATAATGGGCTTTGGAAAAAGGAAAAGACTTGGATTTTCACCGATTGTAGCCTTCGGTGACAGGAAAAAGATCTATAGAATAACATTCGACATAATTTTAATACTATACAATATTTGGTGTGACAGCATATAAAATATTATATTTCATATTATATCATGAATTGAGTTATTTCCTTGAGCATAAGAGAAAATCGTAACAAACAAGACAATAATTAAATCATATACCTAATAGAATATCTCATCCCTAAGCATTTGGTAAATGTCTAGGGACAAAAAAATATGAAGACATTGAAGACATAAACATATTTGGAGAAGGGAAGAGAAATAAAAATCCCAAATTTGTCTCCATTTTAGAATAATTTTTGAGTCAATTTTTGTAGCTTCAAAATGGAGGGATGCTAGAGACATATCTATGGGCGCAAATTTAAAATCTTTTTTCCAAAAAATACTTCAAATATTTTATATTTCATTTTTCTAAAAAAAAAAAATTTCATATTTCATATTTCATCTTTCCCTGCTCACTTTTTAATTTTACATCAAATTATAATTTAATCATCTTCATCTTTTCATCAACCGCCATGTACTATACACCACTATCAAACATAGTTTTTTCTCTATTTTTGTCCTTTTTGTCTTGGGACAAGTATCAAACACAACTAAGAGCTAAAATTGATAAGCGATTACCATGATAATAAGAATAAGGGAAAGTCTTACAAAGTAAGCTATCTACAGGATCGGAGGCCATGTAACAAAGAGATATTACACATAAGTGGAACCAATTCTAACTTCTACATCAAAGTCCCTTGTCAATGCCCCATTAGAGTAGAGGGCATGAAGACTTGTTCATGTTTAGGGTAGGCTAATGTCTAGGCTAAAAATCAAGTTACCCCCGCTTATTTCCATAAATAGGGTATATATATGTCTTGGTCATTGATGATCATTGATAGGAGTTATGATCGGGGTGTGGTTAAAGGGATAATGAGTGTGGATTTTAGGGCCCAAGATGAAGGAAGGAATCTAAGAGATAAATGGTTGTGATGAATGGAGGGTGTTCTAGCATGTGGCCACCAAGTCATCCAGCCGGGTGAGTCATGAGACAAAGCCTTAAGGAAGCCAATTCTTAGGTGAGTCTTGAATAGGTAAGTTGACCGTCTTCCAATCCTTGTAAGACTTGACAAATGGGTACTTCTTATGACCGAACCTCAAGTACCCCAACCTTAAGTCTGGGTGTCCAAAAGGAGGGCCAAGGAGCTTTCTAGATCACTGACCATGCTAATTGATCCACAAGCCGCTCAACCTCAAGTCCGAGTATCGAGTGAGGATGCTTAGGAGAACTAGGAGGTAAGTGACCATGCCAACTAGTCCACAAGGCCCTCAACGTCAAGTCTGAGTATTGGGCGAGGCAGCTTAGGAAAGCTGATAGGTTGGTGAACTTGCCAATCGGCCCACAAGCTCCTCTCAACCTCGAGTTTGAGTATCAAGCAAAGATGCTTAGGAGAACTGAGAGGTTGGCGATCGCGCCAACTAGTCCACAAGCTCCTTAACCTCGAGTCAGAGTATTGGGCAAAGAGGCTTGGGAGATTAAAGTGACTTGATCTAAAGCTTTATCTGGTTGGAAGGAATAAGAAAGGAAGGAAAGAGAATAGAAGAAAATTGAAGAAGAGAAATGAAAAAGTGAATAAAAAATGCATAAAGCCCACAATTTTTTTCTCACATTTTTGGATGGAAAAGAGAAAGAAAACTCGCACAGTTCATCCATTCTAATTGTACCCTTTGCTTTTCTTGTTCCAGTTGAAGAGTAAAAGTCATTTCAAACAAAAAAAAAGTTAAAGCCATTATGCCATCTTGATTCTTTCCTAAGTTTTTTTTTTCATTATTGCAATAAACAAAGAAATACCGCAACAACAACCTCTTTTTTTTTTATCCATTTTGTTTTGTGGTAAGTGTGGACATTGGGCAATGGTTTAATAGAATTGGACACTGTTGCTAGAATAATATTTTTATTATTTTAATTGGTATAGATTTAATTTAATATGTTTGTATAATTTTAAATTTGTTAAATTAAAAATAGTTAACTTTCCTATTTCATATTTATTAATATAATTATCAAACACAAATTGAAAATATAGATTCAAATGGTTTTATACAAATATATAGAAGATAAATTTTTATTATATTTATTTATTAAATTATATTGATAAATAAATTTGAGAAAACCTTACATGTATCCATATTTTTGTTGAAATAATCTTTTAAAATAATATAAGGATAAAATTCTCATTTGGCATTATTATCTTTTTCTTTCCTCTCACTTTTCCATACAAACAAATAAAAGAAACCGATAATCCTTCTATTGTCTTTTCATCCAAATATACTTATGGAAAATAAAATTCCATTCAATTTCTTTCCTTTCATTTTCTTTCCCTCCTATTTCTTTCCTTTGCTATATGTAATTCAAATACATCTATAGTTGTATGTTTAAATGATTTCATAGTTTTCGAGATTGGACATATGTCCACTTGTGACTGGAGAGTTTTTTCAATGTCAAATCGTCATAAGTAGGGGCAGATCCCAGCCATTCGAATTTGAAGCGTCATCATCGTGATGTTGATTTGTGGGTAAATTGTCGCCATTGATTCAACGTGGTTTGTATGCTCTTTGATGCTAACTGTTGATCATGGCGGGATGCTGAGGTGTTGTCTTTGATTCCCTTTTTCTTCTTCTAAAAAAAATCTCTCTTAAAAAACAAAAACATCCAGAAGATTTTCTTGAGTTATCCTTTCCTCCAAGGAAACCAACCTTCCTTACTTCTCCTTCTGCCATTTAATCTCTTGTTGTTCTCTCTTTGTTTCTTGCCCTTATACATCCTATTTTTCTCAAGTTTCATACCACCGCCACTCTCTTTGTTTGATTTCATGTCATCATAGTAGAAGAATAGGTTCTGATTTGCTAGAATTGGACATTGTTCGTTGGAGAGTTCATTTCTTTCTCAACTTGTGAGTACCTCTTTCATCCTCCTAGCTGCCATTCCTTTTGATTTCATTGATTCGTTCCTGCATTTTGGGTTAGATTTTGTGGATTAATTATGGGGTTAGTGTTGGTGTGTTTGAGCGCAGTTTGCTTTCTTGTGTGAAAAGTTTCAATTTTGAGTTCTAAGAGGAATTTGATCTTGTTCTTAAGTTTTAATTTCAGTTTTAGGGGGAGTTTGATCTTAGCAAAGGAGCTAACTACTAGGGCCACTGTCATGCCTACACTTGCAATATACAATTTGAGACGTCTCACGTACATTTACATGTAGCACGATCTAGCCTCTAATAAAGCATGGAGAAGCATCAATCCCTAATTATACAACCCAATTTGATCCAAATTTGCAAGCAATTGCAAAAACTTTCCATGCACCATGGATGTGCTCTTATTCAGCATAAGGAAATGCCCCAACAGAGGTAGTATATAACTATGGATATGACATGCTATTTGCTATCTATGATTTATGGGAAGTGAATTTAAATGATATGTAAGCCACTCAAATTGTTTTTTACCAGCAATAATGTCAATTACCTCTAGCCAACGACAAAGTAGCTACTCACACATATTCAATTATAAATTGCTACGGTGTTGCCATTAGTGGTTCCAATGTCCAATAAATCATCGATACGAAGCATAAGCAAGATAGCAATATCCTCTAGTGTTACCAAACACTGTCCACAAGGAAAGTGAAATGTGTGCATTTTTGGGCTTCACCTTTCCAGTAATGTATTTATGGTAGGTTTGTTTATCCCAATTTCACAAATTTGTGCAACATGTTATGTATTAGCCTATCATAGGCGCTCATATGTCTTCACCTTAGGTGGCTTAATGTATAAGTAATGGCCCCATTAGCTTCCTTTACGGTTACAAATAACAATTTTTAGATTAATTAATAATAAAGTTTTTGTTATTGATTTTTAAATTTTATCTTTTCTTGATATAAATAGTAAATGTATGCTAAAAAAAATCAAATAAGACATATCATGTTTAATAATTAAGTACTGAATTTTGGTTCCTTATATTATTCTTAAATATTTTCATTATTTTTAAATATTATTTATCTTATAAAAAATCAAAATGCTTTGAGCACTTCATCTAAGAAAAAAATTTATATCTAATATCTAATCTAATATAGTATATAAAAGGAGAACCTTGGATTCTCTCCGCCATGTGGATTTTGGCTTTACCATTTGAAAAGTTATTTTTGATATTCGTCATATTCTAGGCAGATCTTATTTAACTACTTTAGAAAAGCTTTTTGAAAAACTAAAAAAATTCATTATTATAAGTATCATACTTCACAAAATTATTTGATTGAGCTTAGCTTTTATTAATCTTCTACTGGAAGCCAACAAAGAATTTAAAATTTATCAATTAAAAAATTAATTGGCAATATTTATAACTTGTAAACTTGACAATATTTAGCTTCTTCTTTTTTTTTGCGTTTATTTGAATACAATAATGTTTTCTTCCTTCTTTGTCTAATTAATAAATAATTATGCATGACACATTGTGTAATTGAATATGATGATTCTTTGATTTTAATTACACATGACATATTTCATTTTGACTCAAGTTATCCCTTAGTTATTCGGTTTAATTTCATTTTATTTATTAGGAGTTTGATTTTAGTATAGCAATTATAAACATTAACAACCCACACAAATTTTCAAAAAAAAAAAAATCTGTGAATTTTCGCTAAATATTTAGAAAAAAGGCACATTTTTTTATTTGTTAAACCTCCACACCAAAAACTATAGAAGTATATATTTGAAAAAGTGTTTTTTTTTTTAATTATCTGTAATTTGTTCAAGAAACTCTTAATATTATTTTAGTTCTTAGCACATGAAACTTTTACAATAGCTTAATTTATTATGCATTTTCTGAAACAAATGAAAATATGTACTTTCTTTTTCTTGATAAAAAAATAGCTATAGTACTTTGATTCACTATTTTACATATACATGGTGAATTCTATCAGAATCAATATTAGGATTAGTTATATATATATATATAGTGATTCTATTTAGCTCATTATTATAAAATTGAATTATTATATTAAATAAAAAGATATATGTTTTGTTTTAAAAAAAATTACTTTATATGTTACATTTTCTGAGATTATAAAATATTGCTACAATGCAGTTGAATTCAAACATATATAAATTAAAAAAGTATGAGTTCTTTTTTCCCTTAAGTTCTTAAATCTTAACATAAAAAATATAAGTATATATTTAAATAAATTTAATTTCAACTATTTATAATTTTATCTTTTAAATTTATATTTTTTCAATGAAAATTTCTATTTTTTTCGGATGAACTATGAAAAGTACGAGCCAAGTTACTATAATTTTTCATTTTAAGGTGTTCAAATTACTTTTGTAAATAAATATTATTTTTATTTAAATTTTGAATTATATAATATTTGATCTTTGTTCATATCGTAAGTTTATGTTAATATTTTATTTTAAACTTAAAAACACCTTTATTTAAGTCTCTTTATACTAACATTTATTATATATTTACATTTTAATCATTTTTGTAATTATAATTTAAATTAATTTATAATTTTATATCATGATAATAAATCATGCAATGCACGGACCGCGATTGCTAGTTCTTTTTGTTTCGTTGCTACTAAAAGTAAAACCGTGATTGCTAGTTTTAATTAGATGATTAAACTTAACCTTTGGGTTTTTTTTTTAAACAAAAAATCCTTATAAGTATGTCTAAAAAAAGATATAATTATTTTAAAAATACAGTTTAAAAATTATCAATAATAAAATTTACGAATCCAATCATTACGAAAAGGTTTAAACAAGATTTGATTGAAAAGTAAAAATTCATCAATAGGAAAATAAATTTAAATACAAAACATTTACAATGCTTTGATGAATGATAGGTATTCACATGAAGTAGTGTTGAACCAAAAAATTGGAGAGAGAAGAAAAATGATATCCGATAGAAAAATAATTTCCAAGAAAGATTCAAGCCTTCAACTATGACAAATATCAAAGAAACATAACTCAAAAGTAAGATGCTTTTTTTTTTTTTTTTGAACTGTAGACTACAAAGTTTTGTGGAGTTTTCTTTCCTTTAACAACAAAATTAGGCATCACATCAGTGGTCAAAACTCCTAAGGGTATGTTTGTGAGTTTGGATTTTGGAGGGAAATGGAGGAGAGAAAAGGACTTGTTGTGTAAAATTATATTACAAGTTCTCCCCTCCCCTCTATTTTCCTCCAAACTCGAAACTCACAGACACACCATAAGAAAACCTTTGTGTAGTCGGAAAGAAGGAATCTGGGCAGCAAACTCCAGGCTCCTCACTTCCTGGACATCTTGGACCAAAGGTACACCACGAAAAAACAGACTAACGCAAAAATAACCACATGAACAATGTGATTCGAACCATTTTGGATGATGCTCTTGTTCAATCTTCTTAGATTATTCTTCACCCCAGCTTGAGCCTTTATCATTGTCATTTGCTGTATTGAAAGTTTAAACAGACAAAACCAAAATGTTAACAAGACAGTTCCACATTTTCCTGCTAAAAAGGAGATATATTGATCAATTACCACAAACCAAGATGGAACAAAGAACAAAAACCAGCTGAAAGATTTTTCCTCTGCACTTTAAGTCAGAAGTAAAAAATAATGATACATGGCATTGTTATCCTTCACTTTTAATTTGAAGATTATTGACATCAGAAAAAGTTTACCTAATTTTCTGATTCCAGCTGGTGGCACAATTAGGGCTTGTTTGGTTTTATGTTTTAGTTTTCGGTTTGCATCTTCAGTCTTTCAATTTTCAGGATTTTGTGAACGAAATATTGAAAACTAGAAATAAAAATTAAAAACTGAAATCTGTAGTTTTCAAAATTTCTAATATTTCCTTCACAAAATCTGAAAAACTCAAAAACTGGAAACTCAAATCAAACAAGCCCTTAGCTTTCAGATTTCAAATCTAACAAGTTTAAAGTATCAATAGTAAATCCAATTTTTTCCTAATTCATAAAAACAGCAGCAGTGGCATAATGCACTTCTTTCTTTCCCTAAAAGCTGAGATATCTAGAAGAAAACTGGAGTTCCAGCAACACATAACTAAAATATGAGAAACAGATATCATTCTAGAAATTACGTACCAGCTGCTCCAGAAAATCTTTCTGATACTTCACTTCTGTTCCAATCTCCTCCGCAACCTGCACGAGAAATATTTGCAGTTGTGTGAGTCTACAAGATCAGAGGAGGCATAAAGAAAAGAGGAAGAGGAAGACAGTCTTTCAATCATGACTCATGATGTAGTTTTATCAATCTAGTCTCCAGTAAAACAAATAATAAGGAAAATATAATTCAACAAGTCAAACTGCCAACAATATCCATACATGCATCAATTATCAAAGGTTCTATCTAATATCATTTAAGAAGCAACATGTTGAGGAATATGGGAAAATAAAAGCTTGCAAAGACCTCCATACAGCAAGCAGATTTATTCACCTAGTTCTCTTCATTGAAAATTCTTTTGAGGGCATAAATATGCACATATGTAATCCCCAAGATACAAGCAACCCAAAAAATGTAGTTATTCCCCTCCTGATTTCCAAGTATTAAAGATTTAATCCACAGCCACCAGTTACTTATGCAACCTTTACCATGAACATAGAAATAAGTGGAAAATAAATAAATAAATAAATGAAACAATCTCAAAATGTAAATTTTCTATTGTTCTACTCAAAAGTAAAATAAAATGGAAGGTATGATGGCAAGTTGCCAATGGGGGATTACTCACAGATCTAAAGAAAACAAAAAACCCTTAAATAAGATTGACTGCTTTCTAAGCTATAGTTCATATTAGGTTCAATTCATGTTGAGGGGAAGGTGCCCCCGGCATAAACATTTACTCTTCTATCGACCCACGAATCTTGGGTCCCGTAGTGAATAAAAGTTGAGTAAGCCTATGTTTAGGTCCCTCAGAAATATATCAGTGGGACACATTAGGGCCTGTTTGGTTTGAGTTTTGAGTTTTCATTTTCAATTTTCCAGAATTTGTGAAGGAAAAACTGAAAACTGGAAATTCCAGTTTTCAGTTTTTCCTTCACAATTTCCTGAAAACTGAAAAACTAAAGATTGGAAACTGAAAACAAGCAGCCCCTAATTCCTTAATTAGTCTTTCACAATTCAAGAAATGGACAAATTGGTCACTCTATCCAGGTCCATATATATATATATATATATATATATATATATCGACTGAAATAAGTATTTAGTCATAAAAGTATTTAAACAAACAGGAATAGTCCAGGTTTTCCCAAGTTAGTTACCATACATAACCAAATGCAGAAAAATGTCTCGTAAATTGCAGATATACCCATTAAAAAACAAAGAAATAACAAGTGCAGGTGAATCTTTTCAAACAATAAATAAAAAACTGGGGAACATTAACAGTTTAACATACATGTTTTAACCTCCTAACTTGGCGATGAAGACCGGTGAGCTCATCGTCTAAGTCCAAGGGATCAATACGCAATTGGATTTCCTCGGACCCAGAAACGGGTCGGGTGCTAAGCCCATCTCTGCAATCGATCCCAAAAGATATGATATCAATTCCGGGAAACTGAATAATGAATATGGCATCAGAAAAAAAAAGAGAGAATTACCTTGATCTGAAAGGCGCAGCGTCGCCGTAGAAAGAACCTGCCCTGTGAGAATTGGCGGCCATTGAAGAAAGGGGAAACCGCCGACAGAAACCTAAATCCTCGGAACACAAATCCAAGTTCGATTGTCGCAGTTGGTCTTTTTTCTTTTTTGGTTGGTTTTACAATTTGAAAGAAAGAATGGATTATATATACACTACATGTACGCGATTTGACCAACGGCGTTTAGCTGTTGGATAATCAACGACGAGAAGAAATCCTATCTTACGAAACAAGAAAACGAAAGGAAAGAGGAAAGAAGGAGGGGAGAAGGAGGAATTTGGATCTTATTACTCCCACTCAAGCGAGGATAAAAAATGTCGGATAAAATATCTAAATCCAATAGAATACAGTTTAATCTTTCTGGGCATTTAATTTATACTAGCGACTTGATGGATACTATCATATCATAAAGAATAATATGTAATATAATAATTATAGTAAGTATATTTTTTTTAATGTGATAAAATATGATATAATAGTTATGTGCATCTTTTATTTATAAATTTTTTTAGTTAGTGAGTAGTTAAGTTGAATACTTTTGTTTATTTAGGAATAAAGTGTCTATATTAGAATTATTTCATTAATATTGTATATTTTCAAATTAAACTCTTTTGAGAAAAAAGAAATTGACATTTTGGATTAGGTTCTTAAAACAACATACCAAAAAATTGTTAAAGGTATTAATGTTAATAAAGAATTGAAATACATCTTGGACAAAGAAAATAGAAAAAATACTGAGGGTACGAAAGATTTTGCAAGTAATGATATAGAAAAAAGGAAAAATACAAAAAGTGAAGAAATGTATTTTGGAGGGAACAATTTTTTTCCTCTTTTGCAAGGCTAGTATAAGTAAATGAAACAACTGAGTATGAAAGAAAACTAATGAGATTTTGTCATAAATTCAACTATTACTCTTTGAAATATGTTTTGGGATCTAATGGTTTTGATCAACACATAATAATAGAAAGTTTAATCATGTTAATTTGTTCCAACGATAGAGAGGAAATGGGATTTGAAATTGGCAAGGATAGGCACTCTCATACATGAAGCAAGAAAATATTACGCGGACAATAGAAGTAACAGTGCAGGGGTCAAGAATCTACGGAGGAAGAGGAATATACATAACTACTAGCAAGGAAACATTTGAAATTTTGAAACTAAGTTTTGGTTTGATAACACATGGCAAAGTGCCTAAGAGAAGGAAGAAAATCTATTTATGAGATGAGAGGAAAACGTAAATCTTTAACCCTCTAAAAAGGTGTTAAACAAATTATACATGAGGGTAAAAGTTGGAAAAAAAAGTTTGACACCAAAAATCAAGGCTTTGTTACCAGAATAAAACCAAAAAAAAATATATTATGCGTCGAAATAAATTGATAAAAAATTGATACTGAATTGGACAGAATTATATACGGGTGAATATGTGCACATGAATACATAAGGGGCCAAACGTATTTATGTCCAAACTAAATACGTAAAAGGGCTAGTAGATTTGTGTGTGATTTTAATATGTTTGGGATCCTTACTTATTTAGTTTGCTTATGCTATTTAACCAGTGGCTCACTCCACTTAACATTCTCAGTGTCATTAGTTTTTTTCTATGTGAGAAAATGGCTGAGTGATTCATACTTATTTATTATGATGGAAAAATTTAAGATACAATAAATGAAGGAGTGGGATTCTATAGTTAGAAACCACTTGGTGTGATTGTTAGTCCATCTATAAGTTTTTTGGAGTTACAAGGGAAAATACTATAGCAGATAGGTCCTTACAAACAGATTAGCCAGATGTTTTATAGAATACCCATAGTGTTTAGGGGTGGTGTGGTCAAGTATAATTGTTTTCCCATTTACAGCAACAATGAAGCGAGTCTCATGTTTAAATTCCAAGCTCAATTTTTAAAGGTTCGAGTGATGGAAATCTTCATTGTTCCAGAAGATTGTGATTTTAGCTATGTTAGTTCTACTCCTTATACATCAACTGATGAAACCCCAAAGCAACATGGTTCTACAAATTTTGAAGTGGCCCATGATCCACTAGTTCGTAGTCCTAGCTTAGCAAATTTGGTGGTTCAAGTTACAAGGCCATCAACTGGACATGTCCTAGTTATGGGTTTCAACCTCTGTGTAGATCATAAGGATGAAGAAGAAGAAGAAAAAGAAAAGTTGGAGTTCTATGGAGTAGAAGGTAATGATTACATCGATAAGGAAACACATGATACCCACTTTCAACTCTTGAGGTTGCAGACCCAGTCTCGATCCATATCACAAGAACATCCCGATCACTATTCTTCAATAAACTTGGATGCAATGCCTTAAAATACTTTTGCAAGGCCTACTATGAGAGTCGTTAGAGGTGAAAGTGAGTTTGAGGTCGAGCAATAATTTCAGGACAAAGAAGCTGTGTTATTTGCAATCAAGAATTACAGTATCAGGAGACAGGTTCAGTTCAAGGTTTATGAGTCTAATCAAACAAAATACCCTTCAAAATGTGTGAAGTTTGGCAATGGGTGTAATTGAAGCATACATGTTACATTTTGCCAAAAAAGGCATGTATAGAAAGTCTGAAAGTATAATGGAAGACACATGTATGAGTATAACACCCTCTCAAAAACAACATCATCCTTAAGCCATGACATTTGACTCGAGAGTTGTTACTTATAAATTAGTGGACCTTGCTTTAGTATCTATAGCGAATTTGATCGAATCGTGAAGTAATTAATTCGTAATTTTATTGGAATATATAAAAAAAAGACAAAGTATTTATTGAATACAAAGTTAAATACAAGAGGAAGATCTTCTAAGAGCCTTATTGTACATCTGTATCCGTATATATTTACAAGCATATATACCTAGCAAAATAGATTGATAAAGGACTTCAAATTATTGAGCTTCCACAATAGCTGCCTCATTTGGAGACGACACGGGAACACAAAAATATAGGGGTGAGAATTGTGAAATTCTCAATAAGGTATCTCCAAATACACAATTATCAATGTCATCGTCATTATCCCAGACACTTCAGTTTATTAAAGGAAAAAAATGTGATCATGCATTACATAACAAAAGTTCATTTTTATGTTCAAAATCATTCTTTCAAAGTAGGTTTCTCTTAGCATTCAAACACTTAATTCACATATATCATAATGCTCAAACACATGGTAAATCATCATATGCAAATAATTCAATGTGATGTAAGTATGTATATGCTAAATGTAGTGATCTTTAGTGAAATTATCTTTACATGCCCTTGATGTGTCAAAGGGAATCTCATATACATCTTCCTCACTACACATGCCCTTGACATATCGAAAGGAATATCTGGTTTTACTTGTGACCATAAAACTCAATTCCGTACATTTTTCTCTTTTTATCGACATAGGCATACCAACTTATATCAATGGATAACACCACACATAGGCAATAGATTGCTTATTAGGACTAAACTTACTCTTATATGTGATCATCGAACTTCATTTTTTCTTTGTTCAAATCTCACACGGATCTATTCCTAGTCGGTACGTCTACTGACTCATAATATGTCTAGGGAAGTTCTTGTTTTTGTCTTCCCCTTCATTCAACACAAGTTTTTTTTTTGTATTGTCCACATGTCAAAACATGCAGAATTGAAGTTCGTACATTCTCTTTTGTCACACATATGCATCACTTACTTTTCTTTTTCCAAATGGATGAATTAATCACATATAGACATTCATTCACAAGTAATTCTCATTCATTCCTCATAAACTAATCTTTACTTCTTCTAGCATGCATTTACATATCACAAGTCACATCGCCATGTATTAACAATTAAGTATTCATGTCATACTAGAATCAAATGCCATTATATAATTAATTAGAGGCATTTGTACATTTCAGCTCAATAGGCAGATTTCACATCTAATTAATACATCTAGTTCACATACCGAACTATATACAACAAAGCTACAAAAATTCTCCATGACACTTTAATGTGTCCCCAAGGACCTATAAAAATTTCAGGGCAAACACAAGCTCTCTAGCTATATTAACAAAATTGTACAAATTTGGTGGTCAGTGACCACCTAATATCAATCAACAGTCAAAATTCATAATTTTATTACCATAGCAAATGAACTCAGTAAATTCAATAAATATTCATGGTTACACCTCAAGGTGTCTAAAACATCCTATAAAAATTTCAAAGAAACATTCGATCATTTGATATGGTAACAAAATTAGATAAATTTAGAGCTTTAGAATTTACTATTCAGATAATAACCATATTCAATCATGGAACTACCTTAGAATGTTAGCATATAAAAATGATATATACAAATACTTAATAAAAATCATGAACCATCTTTTGTTTGTGAAAAACCCAAAATTCCAACAATATATTTTGAAAATTATTTCGACAAAATTGATTTTCTAACAACATCAAACTACTCCAGCCTTTTAAACATGTCAATATCTATGTGTAAACATACCATGAAAGCAAAAATATCAAGTTCAAATAGTGAAAAACTTTCAATTTGACGTCAACATTTTCTTTTCTATATCTCAATTTGAAGAGTCAAAGGCTACTCCTCTTGGATTTCATACCAAAAGGAACCGAGTGTCAAATAAGTGTGAATGAGATATGGATGGAATGTGTAGTGTGATTGGTGTGCTGTGTATAGAATGTGGACTAACATAATGTTAAATGTAAAGGAATTGTACAACGTAAAGTAATTGATTAACAAATGTAAGTAAAGTACATAAATTATAAAGGACGTAAAGGAAATTTAGTTCGAAGAAAGGAGGAAATTGGCGTTGTAAAAAATTACTCAGATGACTTTGGACTCTGTTCTGTCATTAGGGTGATGTTATTAGAGCAAGTGTGGAGTAAAATTCCAACCCTTTACAAATGTACAAAACTAGTATTTATATGACTCTAAGATTATGACACTTGTCTTCGACTGCATCCTTGGATGTTGTCCACATGTCTTTGACAGTTTTTTTCTTTGTCATATGCCTTCATCATCGAGCAGTTACCCCTTCATAATGTCGTCAAAAGGCTTCTATCAATAATTGCTGGAAATCGCTGATAACTATTGTTAACCATCACGTGACTAACATCTCTCTTCTACTAATCACTGTGACGATCTTCTCAAGATCTTCAAAATCTTCTATGTCCCGAATGACGAACTCTGAATTTGACCTGTTGAACTCTAACTTTAACTGATGAACTCTGTAACATCATGTAATGCCCGGGGACAAGGACAAGGAGTGATCGTCGATGCAAAAGAAGGCACGGACAAGGAGTGGCTCCTCACAAGACCTTCTAAGCAGAGAGGTACATGAATGAACCGATTATACACTCGAATGAGAGGGATCCTGAGACTGTATAGGTATGGGACTATACAGTTAAGGAAAGCTTATATGAATTGATTTGTACTATCTATACCAACAATATGCATCTTCTTTTCAATAGCCCAAACTAAAAGAACTCCATAGTTAAGCATGCTTGACTTAGAGCAATTTTGGGATAGGTGACCTCCTGGGAAGTTTTTCTAGGAAGCGTGTGAGTGAGGACAAAGCACGCTGAAAAGACCCATGTTAGTTTGTGGGGATAGTTGTCAATCCATAAAGCAATAGGGGATGTTACAAACTCCACCTTTGACTTGCCAAACATTAGTCTCAAAACTTTGTCATTATTGGCTTGTATGTTTGGAGATTCGACTTGATCCTAAATGAAAAACATCCACTTCGATATGTCGACTATCAAATTTGTGATTTTATCAACATCAATGTGTCATTCCTTGAGAATCATACTTTATTCATGTCGACTAACTTTGACATGTTGACTATTTGTCATAATTTGTCATCATTAAGGGCCCTCATGCTTTGACAACTAAACTCCTTTCATTACTGTCTTTGTCTTACCAAAATTGAATGATAGTTTGACTTTTGGACAGTTAGTAAAATTTGGTGCCAACAACGGGTCAAAGCATTGGTGGAGCTAGGTAGGTGCATAAGATGCCCGCATTAAGGTTTTGATCAGCACATAAGAGTGCGTGTAGCGATGAACTGTGACGAGCTTTCGGCAGGTGAAGTCGACGAGAGTTGGTGGTATGGGCAATATTGCAAACTGACCTCCAAAGGATGGTGAAATGGTGACGGCAGCAAGGACAACTTTTGGTAAAGGAATAAAGACCTCTACTGAGTGGCTAACAAAACAAGACCAAGAACCTTAGCTCTTAATATCATGTTATAAACTAAATTAGGTAGAGAAAAACACAGTGAAGACTGAATAGTATTTGTGTATTGTATGCTAAATGGTTACAAGGGAGTCTATTTATCGACCTAGATAGTAAGCCTATTTACATAATGAATCCATCTACAATAAATAACAATCAATTTATCAAGTCAATTATCTACAAATTCGCCTAATATCAATACAAATCCATCAACCAGATATTATGCTAAGAATAAGGATGTTTATAAATTTTCTGACATTTTAAGTTTATATATTTTTTTTGTCCTAGACATAAGTATCCTCCACAGGAGGCAGTCCTGCTCGAGCCAGGAACATCCACATCAGGGTGGGGCTAACTTTCCTAGCGGAAATTTTTTCCATACACAAGGCTCGAATCCGAGACTTTGCTTAAGGGAACTCAAGCATGTACCACTTGAGCCGACTCCTATTGGTCTTTTTAAATTTATATTTGAGAACACAAGAAGTTAACTTTTCTTTCAAGAAAAACTACTTTGAAATAGTTTCACATGCTTAGGTAAAATGTTGGAATGGATTGAAATCCACTTATAAATAAAAACATATGTGTGCAACTTTTGATTACAAGTAAAAATCCAATTATTTAATGTTTTTCCTAATATAATTCTAAGTATCAAGTATTATAATATATAAATATTCATTTCATACCCGTTCTAGTACTTTAACATGTAAAATCAATTATTTTCGTATCCTCTAAACAAAACAAACAACTTTATTTAAATTATTTTTAAGTTAGAACATCCATCAAAAAATATTTTCAACTAATAAATTATAAAAAATTAATTATATTTATTATTGATTATTTGTGTAATTTTTATCTTGCAAATAATTCAAATACACACTAATAGTCATAGTAATTGTTTGCTTTGAAGTTTATAAATATAGTTTAATTTTGATGTGTTGTATTTCTAATATTATCATTTAATTATATATTATTATATAAATAAATACAATTAAGTATTATATATTCTATTTTAAATTTTTTTATAAATGAAATGATTTATATTTTATAAGAACTTGGCCCCCAAAACTGCCACACATTTGTCGGGACGAATTATTATGTGCTTTTAAAATAAAATAAATTATTTGTTCTGTTCTATATAATAGTAAATAAATTAAATATTATACGAAAAATATAAAAAAAATAATTTATAAAATTTATATATTAATTAATAAATAAATTAGAGTAAAGATTTTTTTACTTAATTATTTTTCACCTTTTCTGGTCCTTACACGGCACCTGCATGGAAACGGGAAAGCAGCCAAAATGGAATGAGAGTATCGAATCACTGAGGTCCACCCCTCATAGAATTTAATTGGAAGACACACGCAAAACACAAAAAAAAAAGGGACGCACCTGACTAAATGTTGTAATTCAAAAGTCAAAACACACACAAAATAAAAATATATAGAAGGCTATGCCTAGCGACTCTTTTAAATTGGATTCAGTGTCACAAGTCACAACCACAAGCCTTCTTCGTGTACTATCTCTCCAACACGTTTGGGGGAATTTCCATCCTCAATAATAATCACTCATTCATTCGTTTATTGAGCACACGAGATATATGGGAAGCGAAGGCCAGGACAGGGTGAGGAAACCAAGGTTCCTATGCCTTCATGGGTTCCGAACAAGTGCGGAAATCCTCAAGAAACAGGTTCACAAGTGGCCCCAATCCGTTTTAGACAACCTCGATCTCGTCTTTCTGGATGCCCCTTTTCCTTGCCAGGGCAAATCTGACGTAGAAGGCATTTTTTATCCTCCTTACTACGAGTGGTTCCAGTTCAACAAGGTTCTCTTTTCCAACTTTTCATATTTATTCTTCTTCCAATATATAAGAATTTAGACCATCACGTGATGTAGACGCTAATTAATGGTTAAACCATAAACATGTTTATATTATGTTATAAGGTTTACTTTCTTTGTTGTTTTCGATGAATTCTCACAGTTGATTGATTTGGGCAGACATGTTTATCCGTTTTACAACCATATATTGCTTCTGTGAATTCTCCCCCTGTGAATTCTAACACTTGATTGCTTTTTGTTCATGTTCTTGTGGTACAACAGGAATTCACAGATTATACCAACTTTGACGAGTGCCTGCAATATATTGAGGATTACATGATCAAGCAGGGACCTTTTGATGGTCTTCTTGGTTTCTCCCAGGTAAGTTCTATTTCAAAATTTTCTACTTATTTTTTCTAATTTAATAGATTATAGATCATGAGATATTTTCATTTATTTGACTTCTATCTGGTTATTAATTGTTTATATTCCTATGGCCCGGGCGGAGCCTCTTGTATTTCTGGGGTGCCCCTATATATATATATATATATGTTTGATAAGCTGATATGAATTTATACTGAGCAAGTATTTGAATGCGTTGGTGTGTTTGAATTTGACAAATTAGGGGGCGATATTATCAGCTGCGCTGCCGGGTCTACAAGAGAAGGTACGTGGAAAACTGGAAACTTTGGTCGGTGGTGTCTGTTGGCTGATTTTTATTTTTTATTTTTTCAAGTTGTTGATTTTCTTTTGAGTAGTTGTTATTCAGGGTTTCTTTTAAGGTGTTTTTGGTTTATTTAGAATACATTTAATTATTTTGGAGGTATCTATATTTAATTTTTTATTAAGTTTCTATTGTTTAAAAATTTATAATAAATTTCTATATTGTACAAAAGTTTTTCAATTAAATTTCTGTTTCTGCAAAAAATTTCAATCAAAACTATCAAAACTTAATCACAAAATTTTTAAGTTATAGAAGCTTAATTGAAAATTTTTACATATCATAATAATTAGATTATAATTAACTATAAGGATTTAACTGAAAATTTTTGTATAAAGATTTGATTATAAAATTTTAATTTCTACGGGCTTAAGTACAGGGAAATTCATAATTATTAAACCGAATCGTTATGAGCGAAAAAAAAAAGGCCCAATCTTTAGAATACTTAAACTAGAATGGGTATTTATTTATGTGCAGGGCGTAGCACTGACGAAGGTTCCCAAAGTGAAATTCTTGATAATAATAGGGGGAGCCAAGCTTAGGTCACCAACGGTGGCTGAGAAAGCATATGCATCTCCCATTCACTGCCCCTCACTTCATTTTCTAGGTACTTCCGTTGCCCCCTTTGGCTTATTTTACTTCTTTTCCTTTCTTTTTCGTCAGAAACTTCTTGTCAATCGTTTATTTTTTGGGCTGGTATTTCTTGTCATTTGAGATAGCATATTCTGCTCTGTCATTCACTGGCTTTCTTTTTGAAACATGCTATCATTCACACGTTTTCCGTTGGTATATATTCTTTCTTCAAAAAGGGAAATAAAAGGAGAACAGAATATTCACGTCTCACTGCTTACGCGGTTGATACAAGCCCAAAAAAAAAAAAACCAATGTTCTCTTTGGGTTGGAGGTCCACAACTCGCAACTGACTGTTGCTAATAGGCAAAAGATGAAAAAAAAAAAAAGTGTGGTTGGTTACAAGTGTGATCTTTGAAATGGGCTACATTCTAGCCCATGTGTCTTTGTTGCTTTGGGTAAAATTAGTTTAAATCCAAAACTCCCCAAGAAAAAACAAAATGCTGACTGAAGAGAAAATATTTAAAAGTCAAATTGTTAGAATGGCGTTCACAGTATTAGAGCGTATTTAGGCATCGATTATTCTGGAGAAATTAATTACTTTTTTTCTTGGATTTAAAAGTATTTTGAGTCAACCATTTACTACATGAAAAAATTCTATATATATATAAAAAAGTATGTGATGTGATAATCATCGATAAAAGTATTTGATCCAACCATTCATTAAGGTGCTAAAAGGATAAACCTGAAACTCACCTTACAATAAAAATGGGTTGAGAATTGATTCTAATGTTGGTAGGAAAAAAGAATCATTCCCTAAAATTTTTTCATGCTTACTGCAGGGGAGACAGATTTTTTGAGGCAATATGGGAGTGAACTGATAGAATCGTGTGTTCAACCCGTTGTGATTCATCATCCCAAGGGACACACAATACCTAGATTAGGTACGCAGTTAAGCTTCTGTATATTTTATCTGTTATCTGTTATCTGTTATCTGTTGATACTTATATTGGTTATTAATTATTTAATATTTTATATATTCATTTGTTCTGAAAAAATAGAGATGTTACTTTGAATTTATATGAATTTCTTTTTTTCTTTTTCTTTTTCTTTTGCAGATGATGAGAGTTTGAAGACCATGATGACTTTCATTGAAAGAATTCAAAAAGATGTCTGAAAATAGAAAATGAGCTTAGAGGAGGCGCCAATGCTCGAGAGTTTTTTGATAAAATAACGGTGTTACTTCTTGTACTCGTATACAAATCTGCTACTGTTTCAACATAATCAATTTTATAAAGGGTGATAGTTCAAAACGCAAATATATATGCATATTCTTTGTGCATGCAAAGGATAAATTAGCTTAACTTGCTGTATAGTGCAAACAAATGCAATACAACTGTGAAGAAGGCTAAGACATACCTACCCTACAAGCAGCCATGAAGCTTGTAAGGTTTAACATCCGTCAGTGACAAAGTCAAGAATAAACACGCCAATCAGTTCTTAACATTGTCGTTGATGAACACATTAGCCCCTAATATTTGACTTTAGGATCATAGTATCTTTCAAGCCCCATATCGAGAAGGTGGTTGGTTTTGATGTTGGGCCTTGATGGGGCTTGGACAATGTTGGCCCATGAATCTGAGCTCGTTAAATACTTAAATGCCATGGCAACGGTATCTCCACGTGATGGGCTCAGTGTAGGTGAAAGGAAGTAAGGTTAGTTCTTTAACAAGATAAGTTTTCCAAACAATAATAGAAATAAATCTTAAGCAATGAATATAATCACAAAGCAAACACACAAATAAAGTGAGAGATGGAAGATCACACAAGCAAATTTATATTGGTTCGGCCAACCACTTGCTTAGGTCCAATCTCCAACACAAATGTTGAAAGTTCCACTACTAATGAGTATTTTTGTACAAGTCTTTCCAAGTCTACATCAGATAGTCTTTCTCTAGTATTCTCAAGCTATCTACAAGTAGTCTTGTTCTAGCCTCTGTAAACTAACTCACATCGATCACTACTAGGTCAAGGTTACAAGATGTGGTTGTTTTTTGGTTTGTGATTGAACAATACTCACCTAAATTAAACACTCAATCTCTCAGAATGTTGCAGTGCAATTTGAGAGTCACTTGAATGACTTAGTTTCTTACAAGAATATAATTCGCAAAGGAGAATATTTGCTAAGATAAGAGTGTACAAGAAAGTTTCTGAAAGCTTTTGATTCTTTCTAAAGCGAACCTTCTAAAGGTTTTTGAAGACGAAGTTTCTCCGGATTGATCAAATACTTTTCAGCACCTTAATCCTTTAAATGATGATCCTTTTATAGTTTGTATTTTGAAAATAGCTTATATCCCTTGAATGTTGGATCACCCTACACATGTTCTTTTTCTAACTGTTGCACGCAAAGAGTTTTTGAGACATCTTTACAAGCAACCTCTTTTTCTACAACTACCACGGTACCTTTGATAGCTGTAGCAGTACTATTGTCCTTTCTTGTCAATTACATGGCACATGTTGACTTCATAAAAGATCCTCTAAATGAGTCTGATCATAAAACAAGTTTTGTTAATGACTAAGAAACTTTCTCAAAATACTTGGCTCAAGTTCAAACCAGGAAGTTCTCCTTCTAAAGTATTGTCAACCTTCTAAATGCATGAAAGTTCCTTCTAATTGTTAAAACTATCTTTCTAAAGTCCATTACAACTTTCTCAATACTTAAATTACTTTCTGAGACACATTATGCATTAAAGTCATTAAAAACTAATGAAATTGAATTTGTTTTAACACTGAGTATGGAATTTGAGTTGCATTTTAACGTTGTCATTAGTTTTCTTAAAGAAAAAAATGCACAAGTTGTAATATTAACATGTGCTTATTCTACAACACTCATGCACACAATTACTCATCTTTCTCAAATGATTTATTCAAAAATTCATTTGTTGTCATTGAAAACTAATTTATAGGAAACTTTGTCAAGGGTTTTAGAGCTTACAGTATGCTCCTTTTTTATTATGGCATACCAATGTTTGAAAAAGTCCTTTAGAGAAAATGATTAACAAAAATGAACATAGGAATTTCTGATAAGTTTTTTATGTTAAAAAAAACCACATATCAAAAGATTTCTTTAGAAACATAAACACCAAAGCTTAAGGGATTTTTGAACAACAAGAGTAATGCTCAAAAAGTTTCTCAATATATCTTAAATTTTAGAAGAACATAAGTTATCTTCATAAACAAGAAGCAAAATGTGTTTCTCATGGATACTTAAGCCCTTACCAAAATCACAGATATATAAAACTTCAAGATATATATGTGACCAGAACATAAGCACAAAATGATGAATTTGATCACAACATATAATAATGAATTTTATGAACCATTAGATTACTATTCAACCAGTTCTATAAATAAATCTATGGAAGTCCAACACCTTCACCTTTGCCTTCGCCTCTACCACCACCATCCCCCCTTCCTCACCCTCATCCCTTCACATTACCTCCCTCAACTTTATTACTTCACATAGCATCACAAATGGCAAAGCACCAACATTTTCAAGAAACAAACACTTCATTATTGCCTAAAAAGTTCAACCTACATACATCGATGACCATCTTCTTTTCAAAATCAAAGGTAACTACCTCAACTCCACCATCCTTAAACATCTTCTTTCCGTTGGACCCCTTTAGCTTCACATCTTATAGAGTTGGTTTTAATTTGATGTATTTGTGCTTCAATTATTGTATTTAGTTTAAGGTAAATAACCTTGGGTGGCAACAAAGATGGGGGAGTTATAGAAGGGAAAGAAAAAGGGAGGTGTTAGAGGTTGCGTTGGTTGAGAGGTGGCAATAATTGTGGAGAGTGATGATAAGAAAACATGGTGATGATGGTAGAAGGTGAGAATAAGAGTACCTCCAACCCGTCCCAATTACAGTCCCAAATTGCATTCGTTAGCGCATTGGGACCGTCCTGCTAGCATCATTGGAGTGATGCTCTAAAGTGGGATTAGTCCCTTTAAGCTGGGACTTGCCTATTTCAGTGAACAACATATAATACATGGGCATTTGGCAAGTGTCAGTTGCTTTTAATAATAATAATAAAATATTAAAAACTTATGGAGAAATATTCATGGAATATAGTAACTTCTCAGCATTATATTTTGACAGAGTAACATTACCAAAATTGATCATTGAGCATTTGTTTAAAAAAAATTAACCGTTGATCAACGGTTCTATTTTTTACACTAATAATTTATTAATTTTTATTCTCTATAAATATCATCTCTTTCTTATATTTTCACAATTCATTTATACTCTTTTCAATATCTTTGAAATTCTCTCAACACAAATTCTACCCTTCCATTCTTTCAAAAAATAAATAGATCCAAACCAATTTAATTAAATTCTTTTTTCAATTACTTACAAATTTTCACCTTCTCTCAAATTAAAAATATCCAAAATTCACAATTTTTAAACTCTCAAAATCTAAATCCTAATTTACAAATCCTAAACTCTCTCCTCAATCCAAACATTCAAAATTCCAATGCTCAAATTCCTTCCAATTTTCAAATTCCTACAAATTTTCAACTTCTTTTTTTCAAACAATCAACATCCATAAACATTTCAATTTCCATTTTCTTCTATCGTTAATCCACTAGCTGGAAATGCAAGCACATCGTCTTTCCTTTACAAACTCAATTTGGGACTTTAGAATCAGCATATGCCTATTGGGGATCTTCCAACCCATCCCCTCCCCCCTCATATGCCCATAGATTTGACTTCGAGTCCACAACATTCACAATTTTCTAGCCATTATGGCTAGATGCTATGAACCTCAATAGTGAGCAAATTGAACATGTCGGTCAAGATAGTTGTCATTAGCATTAGGAAGATGATAAATTAGTGACAAGTGCTTGGTTGAATGTGTCAATGGATCTTATTGATGGTATCGATAAAAAAAGGTGAGGCCATTTGGGACCGAATTCGTGATTATTGTGAGGAAATTAACCATGACTTGATCAAAAGAAGGACAATTGAGATGAAAAAAAGATGGTATAGGATTAATGTCAAGGCTCAAAGATTTGGTGCTTGTCATCATCAAGCATCTGAAGAATAGAGAGTAGTTCAAATGATGATGATATGATAGAGTCAACTTATAAAATCTTTGAAGCCATAGAAAATAAGAAATGCAATTTTGTGAGACATTGGAATAAGCTTCAAAGAGAGCAAAAACAAAGATCTCAATCAAATAAGAGTGGACATTCCTAGAGAATAAAGATAAGTGTTTGTGGAGCGTATTCATCTTTATCAAATCTGGAAACACTATTAGCCGAGGAAGTTGGTGTAGAGTCTCCAATTCATCCAAGAGGCACCAACACACCCAAAAGGAAGGGTAGAGGAAGCAAAAGCTGGTGATGTGGGTGCACTTTGGAAGAAGAGCCCTATTAAAACAAATCTACAACTACTAAGCAACTAACTTTCTATGATAATTATAAGAGTATCGAAGAAAAGAAATTGGTGCAAATGATTAAGATAATATCCATAAAGGAAATGGAAATAAAAATGCAAATCTTGAATATAGACACCTTTTTTATGAGTGAAGAACAACAATCAATTTATGCTAAGATGATGGAGAAAATTAAGGTAAAATATGAGTAATTTATGTGTTGACTGTAATCTAAATTTACTTGTCGATTATAGTTTCAATTCAAATGTTGACTATATTTTAAACTCATTCACTATTTCAATTATGAACTATTGTTTGTCATGTACTTTATTTTATAATATTAATTTTCAAAATTGTGAAAGGTTATTTAAAATTTGTTGTTACAAAACTAACTGTTACAAAAATAGTCAGTACATAAAATAATCATTAAGAAATAAGCAATTATAAAACTAGCTGTTACAGAAAAAATTTGTTGATAAGAAACTAGCCTTTGCAAAAACTAGTCATTAAGCAACTAGCTATTACAAACTAGTCGCTACAAAAACAAAGGCATTACAAAATAAGATTATAAATATGGGCACCATTCTTTCACACTTGCTTACAACATCTTTCCTCCTCTTGCAATAAAAATTCATAAACCTTATCTGCGCTCATTATCTTCACGAGCACAACTTAAATTTTCATTACTACATATGGCTAGAAACTATAATGAACACAATAGCATGTCTTGGAATGACCTGCTTAATGAAAATTGTGTTTAGTGATTTAGAGGACTACATTGCGAAAGCTATAATGAACCCAATATTTCAATTGCACGAGCAAAGCTCTTCCTCCAGATCTCATACAAAGATATACAAAGCCCGTGAAGCAGGATATGAATGCCTTTTCAGGGATTATTTTACACCTAATCTGGTATACCCTCCTAATACATTTCAACAAAGGTTCTAAATGCGAAGACATGTATTCCTCCACATTGTGGATGTCGTCTCAAGTATTGATCACATTTCCAGCAAAGGTTCGATGCTATAGGGAATAAAGGCTTATCCACATTGTAAAAATGCGCATTTGTCATGCGAATGTTGACTTACGAAATATCAACTAATGTCGTAAATGATTATGTGTGGATAGGTTAAAGCACTGCAATTGAGTGCTTAGAGAAATTCACTAAAGATATAATTTTGGTATTTGAGTTTGAATATTTGAGAAATTCAAACTTAAATGATGTTCAGCGCCTCCTAAAGATAGGAAAGGATCATGGCTTCCCAAGCATGATGGGCAGCATTGACTGAATGCACTAGCAATGGAAAAATTGTCTGAAAGCATGGAAAGATATGTTCTTAAGTGGTTACCATGGGGTTCTAAATATAATACTTGAAGTCGTGGCTTCCTGTTACCTTTGGATATGGCATGCAGTTTTTGGAGTTGCTGGTTTGAATAACAACATCAACATGTTAAACCATTCACCAATATTTGATGAAGTTCTAGAAGGTTGAGCTATAAAGGTAAACTACACTGTAAATGGTATCAATTACACATGGGGTACTATTTAACATATGGCATATATCCTGAATGAGCAACATTTGTAAAAAACGATATCCCGATTGTAGAAAGATAAACAAAAATTGTTTGCCAAATATCAAGAAGGGCAACAGAAGGATGTGGAAAAAGCATTTACAGTGCTACAAGCTCGTTTTGCAATTATATTTGGTCCAACATGATTCTGGGATAAGGAGAAACTTAGAGGGATAATGAGAGCTTGCATCATACTGCATAACATGATTATTGAGAATGAAAGAGACACATATGCAGGGGACTTTCCTTAGCTATCTTCTTATGATGATGTGGACAACAATATATTACCACTGGAACTTAGTGAGGAAACTTTTGCTCCATACGAGGTAAATCCAAAAAAAATATCCAACTATATGATAGACAAATGCATCAACAACTACAAACAGGCTTGGTGGAACATACATGGCAGTTTCATAATGCACATTAAGTAATGTTTCAATTGTGTATTTTTAGTTATGTAATGTTTTAGTCATGTATATTTTAGTTATGTGATATTTCAATCATATATGTTTCAATTATGCATGTTTCAATTATGTAATATTTCAATTATGCAAGTTTTAGTTATGTAATGTTTCAATTATGCATGTTTTAATTATGTGATGTTTTAGTTATATAATGTTTTAATTATATAGCACTTCTAAAAAAATATATTGATTTTTTTAATATATTAGCTTTCAATTTAAAAATTTTCATTTGAAATTTAATTTTAAAAGGACTAATGATAAAATGTTAATTTTATTCGAAAAAAAATAAAAATCAACATCTTTAATCTAATCTTAAAATTAAATTGCATATTTGTAATAAAATATTTAATACGGGTTAATATTTTTTTTAACTTTAAAAAAATATGTTAAAAAAATATGTCAGATCAAAAGTGGAATCAAAATTGAGACCTGCCACTGGAACGAGTGATCTCAAGTCCAATCCACTTCCTCTTTTATGATGCATTGCATATGTGGCAAGTGATAGGGTCAAAGTTGGGATCTAACATGGGACCCAACATTGAAGGTGCTCTAGAGGAATGGTGATGGTGAAGGGTAAGAGAGAGCGGGATTAGGATTTAGGAAGGAACAAAGCAATATTGTTTTGGATGTCCAATCACTAAATAACGTCATTTAAGTTGTCTTTGCATCCAGCTAATAGTTATTAACAAAGGAACTAAGAGCATCTCTGAATAGAGATAGAAATCTTCTGTCCCGAAATGATATCTGATTCTATCTTCGGTAATTATTTATTGACATGTGGCAAATAAGTATCATATATTTGGTAATTTATAAATTTTTTTTTATTCTTATTTTGTCACATTTTAATAAATAATTGAGGAGACATGAAATAAGATACCATTTGAGGACAGAATATACTCATCCCTCTGAATGGTGGGACTACACTGAGTTTCTCATTTGGTCCCACCATTAACATAGCTGCATCAATTGTGTTATAAAAAATAAATGAGAAGTAGGAATGCCTCTCTCATCTCCAATAAAAGGGATCAACCATGGTTCTCACCGTGACCCCACATGATTTTTTAAATAAAAAAGTAACTTATTTATCAAATACTATATTTTAATATTTTATATTATGTAATTTTATTTTTGACTTGGATAAAAATATAAAATTATTTTATAGAATATTTTTATTTAAAATTAATTTTTAATAAATTAAATTGTGGAGAAACATTGCACACACTTTTTTAATATGAAATTTTATTTTTTGGTTGGACGAAAATATAAACGTAACTTTTCAAATAATTTTTATTATAATTTATTTTTTCTAAAAATTAAACAAGTCTTTAAAATATTTAAAACTATTTAGGAAGATATGTCAAAAAGAAGCTGGAATAGATTGATATTAATAGAGTAAGAATAAAAATAAATTAATAATATTTTCATTTATAACCGTTCCACACTTCAACAGTAAAGGTTGTGATTTGAAAATAAAAAATAAAATAGAGGCTGACATAAGTGGACACATGTTAACCCTATGTTTGGTCTCGTACAAACTGGAGAGGTCTCAGGTCAGCAGTCCTAGTCCCATTTGATCTTTAAATAGGACTTCAAAATAACATCGTTCGAGGTGCTCTTATAGGGGTTAACACTGTTCAACTTCTGTATTTGTTAAGTACCATGGGATATGGTGAGAAAGTTACTTTAAACTAGTAACAAGAAATGAAAGACGAGGCTCAACTTTGAATGCTAATATACACATGTACGTCAAATTGTTAAGGTTCAGACACACAACTCTATTCAGCTATAAATTGAATACTACTTAGTCATTAGTAGAAATTACAATTTAATTATTTCGAAAAATCCTACTTTACATCCTAAATTATATATCATGTGCACTCCAGCACCTAAATCTTAAAAGTAAGCAAACTAACTTCCTAAACTTTAACAAATATGGACTTTAGCTAAAATAGGTGTACTATATTCCTAAATTTTGGAACATGTGCAAATTGATCTCTAAATTTTTCTATATGTGTAACTCGATACTCTAATTTTCTTAGATTTTCTTATAGTTTTGTTCACAATTAATAAAAAAAATTAACAAAAGGATTAGTTTGCAATTAAAAAATATTCAGAGGATCAATAAGCATAATTTTAAAATTTAGAGTGTAAAATGCAAAGAATTGATACTAGAACAGCCTATAAATACATTAAAGTGGTGTTGATTTTTTTAGTTAATCAAACTCACGAATGGTGGGATTTATTAAAACACCATAATCTTGTAATTATCTCTATAATGCGGGAATTTTAAACTCAAACCCCATATTTTAAATAATTTCCTCTCTGTTTTGGATTTTAAAGAGCTCAAAAGTAGTTTTACCTACTCAATGAAAACCAAGAATAACTATTATTTAGATGCATTTGGTGGCAACATATAACCATATAGAAAAAATAATATATATATATATATATATATATATGTAATATAATTTTAAGATAAAGGTGAAAAGAGTTATAAAAGGGTATTGATTTAATTTTATTTTTTCTATTACATCTCTCTAAAATACCAATCCTCCCCCATTTTTCCTACAACCCAACAAACACCATCTCAACCAAATTCCACTCCTTCTCGCATATTATTTTTATTTTTACATATTTTAGCATTTAAAAATTTTTGAATTTGAAATTAGGTTACAACATTAATAATTTTAGAATCATGCTATTAATTTTGATAGGATAGTAAAAAAAATTTTGAACATGTTTTTTTTTTTATAGAATATACCGGTTATAATTATTATAATAATAAATATAATTGATTAGTACCATTGATTTCAACTGACTTTATTTTGATTATTAATTTTTTGCTAACTTATTTATTATTACATATAAAATAGTTTTAGGTCAAAATAGTTATTAAGGGAATATACTAATTATAATAATAAATATAATTGATTATAGTTAATTTTATTTTGATTATCAATCATGATTCCTAATTTTCAATTAAATTAGATACACTGATTTTTTTAAGCTAGATATTAGCTTTAAAGACTAATATTTGAAATAGGATTTGAAAAAAATAAATTAAATTTTTTTAAAATTAAATGTGAATACTTTTTTTCTTAAGGTTATTTATTCAAAAAATACATCAATAATAGCAATTGTAATAAATTAATTACTAAATATAATTTATTGCTAATCATTATTCATATTTTCCTATTAAATCAGATAACTAATTAAATAATATGCTATATTTTTATTAGAGATGCTAAATGGCTCGAATAGGATGAGTATGGAAAACAACAAATTTGATTTAGTAAAAGATCATTAGTGCACATGACCAAAAAAATGATAAAAGAAAGATAATATCTCACAAAATAAAGCATTGAACGTTCATATGAAAATCACAAAGAGAGTTTCATAAAAATAATATTTTTTTCTTTTTATATATATTTGAACATTTTTTAATTTTTAAAGTTGAAATTGAGATTACATCATCAATCATTTTCTGTCCTGTTGTTTTTTTTATGAAAATTTTTTTGTTAGCTTTTTGATTTATAAAAACTAGTAGTTATAATAATTATAGTAATAAATAAAATTAATTATAATTGATTTCAGCTGTTTGATTAGTAATTTTTGCTTAAATTATTTATTTAGATGTAAAATTAAAGATTTTTTGTTCAAGTTATTTATTTAAGGAATATACTATCTATAATATTAAATCTAATTGATTATACTTGGTTCCAATGTTTGGTTGATTAATTATAATTCCTATTTATAGCAATGTATTTCCATAGATATTGACTACTCTCATTTATAAAAGATTAACCATCTACTCAAGCATACTATATTTACTGTAATACTCCACTTTTTCTAATTATTTATTTAGCATTTTACTTTATAGGATATGAATTAATATATTTATGTAAAGAATATAGTAATTGGGTTTATTGCATAAATATATGAACTATAATTTTTTAAATGTAGATAAATAAATTTAATATTAAATAAATTTTTTACTTATTAATTATCCAGTGCATCACACGAATAATAAAGTAGTATTATACAACATTAACAAAATATTCCATACCCCTTTATAGTAGTTTACTATACACAAAATCAATATTTTTCATACAATATAATTCAAATAAAGTATGTAATCTTAAAACCACCTTTTAGTTAAAATATTCAGATATAAATCGATTAATTCTCATAATTAATTATATAAAAAACGATTGTGTAGTTGATATAATTAACTACTTATTCCATTGTTGGCTTTTTCCATACTGCGATAATAAAAATAAAAAAAATTATATATTTAGATAACTGTGAGACATCCAAGATATTTCCCAGTCTTACAATGCAAGACCAATTCTGTAATATAAAATAAAATAGAAAAAATTACTAGGGACTAACTTTTTGCGCATGAAGTAATTTGATTACCACTCTCGTTATATAAACGATCTCTCCTAATTATTTACCCCCTTAGCTTGTCCTCCTTGAACTCAGTTGTTTCTAAAATAAAGTTCGAAACTTGTTTCTTTTTTCGGAAAAAAAAACCACACTTCTAAAATCTTAGACAGATGAACATGCAAACCTTGCATATATCGATTAATGATGAACAAATAATTAACTAATAGCATATATATATATATATATATATATTGATTGATCAGCGTATTTACAGCCTGCTCTTTTCTTAAAAAATAGGTTGTTGATCCATTAACTAATAATTATATGTCAATCAATAATTTTATACATTATCAACTGATATAAGTTAAGTCTCAGAGACGACTCCTCCTTCATATTTTGTATGGGACTCTAATTTTTTTTTTCACCAAAATAAAAATACCGCAGTCAGTGGCTTAATTACATTTTATTAATAATATTTTTAAAAAAATACAGAGAGATTAAATTCTATACAAATGAGAGAATAAAATTATTTTACCCTGTAAACTAAAATTTTAAGAAAATATCTAATATTGTTAGGTAACAAATTACTGATAAAATAATTATCCATTATGATTATAAATTTTTTAAAATTTTTATTGATTAATTTTATACTGCCAGAGTATAAAAATTAAGTTCATATAAAAAATATAACAATTTTTTATTTTAATCTGTGCAGCATTTTTCAAAAACAAAAACTATAGGGGCTTTTTATGCATATGTGATCACCCTCGTGCAACTGAAAGTCGAAACACTAACATACAGCGACCGGAAGCTTGGAATTGTGACTAACTAAACAACCTCATTTGAAGCTAAACCTAAACCAACACTGATAATTTATCAATGGGTATAGTCCATTCAAAAAAAAAAAAAAACCATTCATAAATTGAATATAGCTAGGGAAAAAGTTTGAAGAATGAAAATAACAAATAGGTAAGCAAAAGTAGTTGGCAAGGGGTTACTGTTCATCATCATCATAATCAGTAAAAGTCTGTGCACAATTCTGATCTGCAAGACTGTGATCTGTGTGACCCGTCAGGCAAACAGTGTACGAGTTTGCCGCGTGAATGCCCACTCTTAGTTTAGTCTGTTCTTCCATTACTTTCTCGCTTTTCACACCAAACCAGCCATAAATATATACGAGAATTATTGAAAATAATTCAAGGGAGATCCTTTTTGTTTATTCTACCTAGAGATTGAAACAAAAGATAAATAAAATATATAAATAAATAACGGGGACCGAACAGGAGGGAAGAAATTAAACTGAAAGTCTATAGAATAATTCATAATTGAGAACGAGGTATATCCTCTTCAGCAAGTACTGGATATAAGTGTAAGCCAAAAAAAAAAAAAAGGAACATAAAGTTAATGGAGGAACCAAAATGCTATGACAATTAATTTCACAAACAAATTACTGTATACTCTGGTTCATTAATTATCTCTTTGAATATTTGTGAATTAATTTCTCAGATGGCTAACGATTAAGTGTGTTCAGAATGGGGAGATAAATATGGTGGGGACTTTAGGACATATAAGTGAGAGATGAGAATCAAAGATGGAGCCACGAGAAAAAGAGGAAATGCAAATCTAAACAGCTTGGAATTTTCAACATAGCTGGTGGTGTTAAAATATTTGAAAATTGGATGTCTATTGAGATATCCACTCTAAAACTATTAGATTTAATGTTAAAGATATAGCGTGTGAAATCTATTATTATATCTAATAATTTTAAAGTGGTAGGCATCTATATTTTAGATGTTTGAATAATAATTTTGCTTCAACATTGCATGCTGTACACGATAAATCCAACTTACTGTACGCCACCATTGCATACTCTCGTGCTGATTTTCACTTTTCAGCATATATCACCTGAAGATATGATGATGAAAACGCTAGCAAGATTCTCCACAAATTAACTTGGTTTTACTTTGTCTTTATTAAGTTTCTCTTTACAGATAAACGATGATTAATTCGCAATTATTGTACACCAGTACATCTTAACCTGATAATGCAAATTGTCAATTATCCCTTGCCTAATGCCTGCTAGCTGAAGAAGGTTCCACAGAACTTGCCATTAATTTCCATCATGAAACTAAAAATCGACCACCCGCTGAAACAAAACAAAAAAAAAAAATTCCCACAAAACAACGCTAAACTGAAATCAACTAAAACAATTTAAAAAGAAACAAAGTAACAACGAGTTAGAAGTAAGAACCCTAGCCTGATATCTCCATTAAAACTTCACAATCATCACATTACACAATTCTTTCTCCTCTTTTCCCTTCAACAACACAAGCCCATCCCATGACCCAATGTCACTAAAATGAGCCAATACTATGTCGTTTCACAGACAGAGAATGAGAGCGACAACAAAAATCCACAAAGAGAGAATAATAACTAACAAATGGCACAATTAAATTTAATCACTGCCATTTACGGGAAATTAGGGTTTCTTACCAAGAGTGTTCTTGTTATTGTGCATCCAAACCTTGAGTACGTTCCTCTTCACGCTAGCTTCAGCACAGAACTGCTCCACCAAGGCCTCATCGTGCTTATGTATCCTCCACCCAACCTGCTCCGCGAACGCCAGCATCTTCTCCTTCTGCTCCTGCGTGAACTTCGTCCTGAACCTCTTCTTCGTCGTTCCTCCTCCGCCGCCACCGCCGCTGCTGCTAGGGTTCGACATGTCCTCCTCCTCCCTGCTGAGTCCGCCACCAGAAACAGCCGCCGCAGGGAGTGCCAGCGCCCGGTGCTGCGCCATCTGAGGAGTCGCCATGTGAAGGTAACCAGCGCCGGCGGCGGGGTACGGCAGGCCGCGGTGGTGGTAGTAAGGGGAGAATTGGTGGAGATGTGGCGGCGGAGGCGGTTGTGGACGGTGATGGTGGAAGGGGCTGGTCTCGCCGTCGATCTCCTTGCGGTGGAAGTTCCGGTGGCAGTTACAAGCGGCGCAGATTACGCCCTCCAGCGTGCCGTCCTCGCCGGCGGCCATGAACTCGCAGCAGCCGTCGACGGCGTGGCCGCCGAAGCTCACGGCGTGGTTCTTCTGGCATTCCCGGTACCTTGCTGCCGCCGCCGTCCCCTTCCGTCCAATGGAGGTAGAGGCGGCGGCAGCTCCCACTGCACCCCCGAGTTTGGCCGAGTTTCCGAGTGGGTCGTAACTCGACGGCGCTGGCTCCGGGATCTCCATTTCCTCCTCTTGGTCTTCTTGCTGGTCAAATTCCATATCACTCTCCACTTTCTCTTTTTCTATGAAAAAAAAAAGATAATAAATTTATATTTTTTGGTTTTCCTCTTGTTTGTTTTGGGATTTGGCTGTGTTGTGTGCCCTAGGCTATGTTGCTTGAGAATTTGAGATGGGAGTGGGAGACTGAAGATCTATCTACAGAAGTGGTGAGGTGAGTGAAGGCAAGTGAAATGACAAAAACATTGGGAATTTGACTGGGATGATAAGTCTCTAAGCTAAGTTAGATGTGTGTTTTTATTTATACATATGTTGGATGTGATAATAGTAATTATTTAATTTAATAAAATAGTAATGTTGTAGTGGGGATAATATTTATACTAAAATTCTAATTTAATCCCTTGTGCTTATAACGAGAAATAAATTAATTTTGAAAATCTAAACATGATCCCTTCATTAAATTGTTTTACAAGCTCTGTCATATTAATTTATTTATATGTACAGTTAATTTTATGGTCGATCTTGATATGTTTCACTTCTCTAAACAATATAATATCATTCAGACATTTTTCTTTATCTTCTCTCTCACCATAACTCCGTATTTAGAAGAAAAATTTCATCTTTAAGTTATCTTTTATTCTGTACATATCACAGAAGTAATGCAAGTTAGGATTCTCTATAAAAATAAAAGTATATTTAAGCAAGGTAATGAAACACGTGGACATTTCATTTATAATTTGATGAATGAATTAATTTATCTCTATTTATAAAATTTAAGAGACTATAATGTGATATTTGAAATATAAAAGATTAATTTATTCCCTAATGTAAATCTTATAAACTAAATTGGGATTTTAGTAAAATATTAATTTGTTTAAGTTGGTAGGAGACGATAAGAGATGGGAGAAGGGTGTGGTCATCAATAACCCGTCTGTAGAAGAGAGGTGTCTCACGCTCGAAAGCCTTTCAAACACTTTCCATTACATAATTAACACCTGTACCCATTATGTCCAGACATTTACCTTTTACTTTAATGAAAAAAAATTCTACGTATACAGTATATTTAACATGAATGTTGAAATATACACATATTAAAATGAGGAAAATTAATTTCAACTAATTAACAACACTCATTTACTTTAAGCGGCCATAATCTGGCTCATTTCTCCACTATTAACCATATTTTTTTTCTTCTTATCTTATAAATGAGTTACACATATATTCTTTTAAAAAAAAAAACTACAAAAGATAACGAAATAAGTAGTCAAGGTTAAAAGAGCGGTCGTAGTAAAAAAGAAAATGTAAGTGGAGAAACGTTGAACCCGTTTGCTTTTACAATTAGTTACTATTTTTGGCAAAACATAAGCATAATGGAGAGGGTGACGGGGTGAGAGTGGAGAGATGGGAATGGGAAAGAACATGTGCTTGGAGAGAGAGAGAGAGGAGAGAGGGAATATGGTTTTGGGTTGGTGTGAAAAGGGCAATAAAGGGAAAAAAGTAGTGGGGGAGGGAAGTGGTAATGCTTTTGTTTGAGGTGATAGAATGAGAGATCATTACATTGATGTGGCTGTGGAAATGGCAGCAGAAATGCGAAGGGGGAAGTGAGAGGGAGAGAGAGAGAGAGAGAGAGAGGGGAAACCATAAAACGAAACAAAAAACTTAGGACACGGACTTCACATCGGACGAATTAATCTCTGTCGGCATTTATGGGAGCTACCTACGTGCCCTCCTTCTCCGACAGGAGATGACGTCACTATCCCCTCACCACCACTTCCCCGCTCTCTCTTCCCTCGTCTTTTCGTTTTTTATTGTGGGGTTCAATCTGTACCATTCATTATTAGGGATTAGCGTTAACCTTACTCTTTCCCTTGCTTTGCCAAGGTGAGGTCAATACTCCGCGGTTCATGCAGTTGCAACAATTGTCAGACCCATCATCATCATCATCTTTATGTACTGAAGCCAAGACAAATTTTCAGGCATTCTATAAATCATCAGCTGATATGATGATTAAGACAATATTAGTTTATAGATAAATATGTTCTAATTACAGTCTCGAGTTGGACTAAATTCAGGTTCGTATAATGCTCCGATTCATTAATAACCGAACCTAAAATTCAGTTTAAAATTTGACTTATCAGAAGCATATCAAATTTGAGTTATCCCATGAGTTAGCTTGACTTGGATATAGGTAGAGTCTTTTGGCTTAATAAATTTGAACATAATTTACATACTATGTACACACGATATAAAAAACTATCAAGTCAATTATATTTATTGTCCATAATTAATACATTATAATTTAAATATAGTAAAATAAATAACTCATGTATAATACACCATAATATGTATATTGAGTCCGCTCACAAGATATATAGTGAGTTAAGCATGGTAAAGTTCAGGTTAAACTCATTTAATAAACAAGCTCAAATCATTAGCTCAATTTGGATTCATGAGCAAATCATAAATTTATCTTATTAAGTTATTAATAAATTGAGTTGAAAATAACTCATTAACTGAGTTGAGCCACTTTCAACCCTAATTATAATATGGATAGAATGATTTTGTGAGTGTTTAAGGTCAACTAGAGTGTTGAAGTTTTGTTTTCTATTTATATCTACTATTTTGTTTAATTATTAAATTTATATGTACACACACATACATGTAGTTTTCTTTTTTTAAAAAATAAGTAGCTTAAAATTAAATGTGCATATTTATTTTAAATAAAATATTCACACATTCAGATAAGAGAATTAAGTAGATTAAAATATTGTCTATAACCTAATTAAGAAAATTCTTTCCGAAGCTAAAGCTAAAGCACGTGGCGCCCTAACTACTGATTCCTAGTGCAATGTTACGTTTTAAAAATGTGGCCCTTTTTTTTTTCTTCTTCTTTTATTAAAGTGCAAAGAAATTTGCTAGGCTAGGATCTCGATCTTCACTAAAGTAATCTAAAAGAAGTTATTTAGGTTCCCGCGATTAAAAAGCTTGTTCTACCTCACACACCACTTTGGTCAAAAAAAATTTACATTTTCTTATATAGGCCTGGTACATTAAGATTTTTGATAAGTTCATATCATTTAGTATAGATATATATATACTTCTTACAATATATCGAATCATGCATTTGGAGAGTTGTTAAGGGAAATGATATATACATGTGCGACCAACATGATTGGAATTAAGACAATTGCAACCAGAGATGGGATAGCTAGCTACAAGTGATAACAGAAAAGGAAGGAAAGCAATTATGAACAGCAATACGCATTATTGTTTGTGTAGACAAAGGGAGGCCCAAGATGCAGAGAAGCTGACCCTCGAAACATGTTGAAAATAATTCATATCAAAACCTTTAGTAGGCTTTGGTCAGATCTCCAGGAGCTTCAGGTCTAAGCTTTGCTAGCCAACCCTTTATGAAACAGTGATGAAGGTCCTGAATCGGATGGATTTCATCTTGGTTTCTAAATTTGAGTAAAAAGACAATAAAAATCCTCATCCGAACTCCTCAAATGCAAAACTATATATGTATGTAATTCTAATAAGCTTTACAGTATGTAATTAATTATTCGAAGATCACTTCATTAATAAATAAATTCACAAAGTGATCAATTCTTTGTCCAATAGTTATGTCAACATGCTTTGAAATGTGAACTTAATTAAGACCGTGTGAGCTTGATTTTATGTTTAAAAACTTATGTTCTTCAGTTTCTAATTGGTACTTATGAACTTGTATGATTGTTTAGGATAAAGTTAATAAAATATATTTTGAAATCGATATGTAATAAAACATTTTGAACTTAATTATTTCAGTAAGTTATGAACTAATTAGCAAAAAAAGTTATAATTAAATCTATAGGTTCAGTTGAAGTTGTAGATGCTTCTTTTTCTTAACTAATGTCTCGGGTTAAAGCCCTAGATATAGAGTAGTGATTATTGGAAGAATTATACAATTTATGAGAGATTTCAAATGCTCAAATATGAATATTTCTAGTAGAAAATACATGTAAAAACAAATACAAATCTTATTTAAAGAAATTAGATAGCTTAAATGTTTCAATGACCCAATTGTATCACTCACTCTTTTAGTTATCTATCTCTCATTTTATTTACGTATATAAATTAAAAAGAAATCTTTATATACCATACTCTCACTTTTCAAAGATTAATTACTCATATCCATTGTTTCTTTAATGTAGGCAAAATTGGTTAACTAACATTAGATTTCAAGTGATTAAAACAAATAGAAATCAATCACAATTATTTTGATTTCCTATTGTTATTTTAGTGCTTGGAATCGGTTAACAACAAATAGATTTCCTTGGTCTTTTTTTAGAGACTTGGTTTTAAATTTTTAAATCAATAGTTATTGTTTTTCATCATCATTAAACTTTAAACACGTACTATATTAGACAAAAAATTTTAAACAAATTCAATTATTGTTTTTTAACTAAATCCCTATAATTTAAAAATTTAAAATTAAATATCTATACTATACAAAAAATTTTAATCAAACCCCTATAATTTAAAAACTTGAAACGAAGCTCTTATACTGTATAAAATTTTCAATTAAGTTTTTATATTATGCAAAAAAGCTTAAATCAAGTTCGTATACTATACAAAACTATAAGTAATCGATCACACCTTTTAAGCTATAAGGATTTAATTGAAAAATTTTGATATAGTATAGGAACTTGATTATAAATTATTAAATTATAGAAACTAGATTAAATTTTTTTCTACATTATAGAAGTTTAATTATAAATTTTTAAATTATAGGGACTAAATTGAAAGTTAATTAAAATTATAAAGACCTCTAGAATAATTAAACATTTATTTACTATTCAATTCACTGCTGGACATACTTAGTTGTATTTTTCATGCATCAGCAATTTAATAAAGACATACACGACTTTTGATCGTGAGGCTCGACTATGAGTCATGTTTTATACTTTCTCTTTTGCTTTTTCAAATACATTTTTATCAACCCACCAAAAAGGTGCATGCACACAAAAAATTAGAAATCAATTAATGGTCAAGATGCAAAATATATATATATATTGGAAATCTGCCTCTTCTTGATCGATTTTAGACACTTAAAAAAAAAACACGAAAGCTATTAGTCATCAACCGTTTTCGGACACAAAAATAAAATGCAAGGAAATCTATTGATATGTAAAGATTTTTTAAATTTATATACGTAAAAAAGCCTATTTTTATATTGTTTGCTTCTGTCTTGCTCAAAATATAATTTAAATATATGAGGTTAGTTCTTATAAATCTTTTATGGTTATAACAGATAACATATTATGCATATATGTGTTATAGAGTTTTGATTGTGAAATGCATTATTTCTTTTAGAGGAACTTAAAATTTAAATTTCATTTTATATATCAGCACTTCTCCGCCCTTGAGAAAAAGGCCTAGCATAGCGTTGCCTGATACCGCCAGTTATATTTATAATATTATATTTTAACTATATTGGCTTCAATAAATCATGAAATTTTCAAATTTTGCTTTTTGTTTTTCGGTTTAACACTGTGTTTCAAAATATTTATCTGAATCTTATTTGACTTATTTCAAAAATCAGATTTATGACATTACGGTTTTCTTGTTTACATAAGTAGGAGTATATATTTAATTAAGGTAATAAATCCAAAGAGGGGTAAGCATTTTTTTTTTCACAAGGAAGAGTATTTTTTTTGTCTAGCTTATTTAATGAACAAGTGGAATTTCTTCTAGCTAGGGCCATACATATGTCTACCTGTTTCACATTCAACTGAGTGATTTAATCTGAGGCTGCATTTTAGTGATTAGTTGTGTTAATAATTATACTTTTAACTACAGAAAAATTTTAGAACAAAAAAGTAACAGAATTTGTTTAGTACAATGAGATAGTATGCTTGTTAAACTTTAAATGGATCTGATCTGATCGATAATTATCCATGTTTTTTTCAAAAGGAAATTTGTAGCTTTTTTTTTTTTGGCACGTTTTTGTAGCTTTTTTTTAACTGTAACGAATGATTAACTTTTGAATTTGAAAAGAAAAATAAGTTATAATCACGGAGAGAAGTGGCAAGGTGCCCATGTGATCGTCTCTTTCTCTACCCAACAAGAAGAGTGCAGGGTGACAGGGTTTTCCTGATTCCAAACCGTACTTGTGTCACTATCATGTCAGCTGGCCGGAAACCACCTTTCGCATCCGATTTCCTTAAAAAGAGACACCAATCCACACGGTAAATTCTGCTGCTTACCATCTCTAACTCACTCTAGCGTCGCTTCTCAACATTGTACACGTATTTATCGTATTAAACAATTTTCTTTTTTTCGTCAGCGGGAATGGACGAGGGTCATTTTTTTCTATAATGATTTTGAAGTTATAATATGCCTTTATATGGGTTTAACAATGAATTTATGCATGGTGTGTGGTATCAGTAAAATTTCACCACTTTCAATTTTTCCAAAATCAATAAAAGAAAAATATCGTCACTTCCATTTTTCAAAATCGAAAAAAGAATTTTAAAAAAATCTCGCCACACCCTATATATAATAGTGGTAGTGGTGAGATTTCAATCTGTTTTTTCTGCATCACAATGAGCGTGGGTCTCGGTTGAAGAATCTCACCACATCCAAGATTTTAGAGGGAATCTTGTTAGTGGTGAGATTTCAAAAAATATTAAAATATTAGAATATGTCTATAAAAGCCTCTTTTGTCCCTTTTCATCTCATTTCATTCAGTATTTAGCTTTTAAAATCTGAAAGAAAGCTGTTTGTATTTTTACACAGAGTAAAGTAGAGTGTGAAAAAAAAATAGGTACAATGTATATGAAAATTGGGTAGCTCCTTCTCGTTTTTCTTTAAATTATTTCAGTTTGCGATTTCAGTTTATATTTTTTATTTCTAGTCTCAAAAGAAATGTTATTTGAGTCACAATTGGTCACCCATTTCCTTATTCTCTACCCATCTGTTTATGATGTGTTAGTGAGTTTTTCTGAGTTGGTGAGTTCTCTGTGTTGGTAATCCTATAACAGAAACAAAGCTACAGTATCTATGTGTGTAAAAAAAAAGTGTCCTGTGAGAGGGGAAAAAGTGTTCTGTGAGAGGAAAAAATAATTAAGAGAGTAGAGTAAAAAAAAGTGGTAAAAATGGATAGTACGGAAAATATAATAGTATATTTCAATAGAAATATTGTTACAAATACGAGTGAATGTGTCACATTTGTATGCGAGAATCCAACATGTTTTTTTATTCCCTGTACTATGTCATTTAAGGAGTTAGAGAGTGGTCTTAAACAAAGTTTAGATCCTAAAACTCTAAAAACAGTGAAGAAAATAACATACAGGTGTCCAGTATCAATTTTTGGTGGGTTCACCCAATATCAAGCAATTGTAATCAACAATGATGATCACATGCAACAAATGTTTCAAATATACTACTAGCATCGAGCAAAAATATCGGCCATTGAGTTGTAGGTTGATTTCAAAGAAATGGGTCCTATCCTTTACCATCAAGTTGACAATGAGGAGGAAGAGACTCACCCGAACACATTTCCAAAAGGAGAAGCAGAATGGCAAGGAAACAATAGTGAAAGTGACGAGGGGAAATTTGCAGAAGAGTATGAAAATAGTGATAGTGATACTGATGATATGGAACTAGATGATGAAGCAGATTGTCACGACCCGACTAGGGAACATGACCGGCACGTGAGGAATCCCATCCCCCACGTAAGCCTTTTGGGTGTCGTGGCTCTCTAAATGTATAATTTATGAAAATATTCATTCTTGAAACATAGTTCCCTTTAGATCTTTATTTAAATTCTCATCCGGAACTGAATTTCTGAAATCAAAACTCTGAAATGCCTCAATATTTAAAGCTTTAGAAATCCTTTAATTCAATCTCTGAAAATCTGTTTAATACATGTAAACTAAATCATCAATACATCACATCTCTAGCTGTTTACAAAACTTTTTGTAAACATACTTTACATTAAATCTCATGCACATATTCTGGGAACATATACATAAATAATTAAGTCTATAAATTCATGTACATAGTCTGAAAATAATGTGTGGCTGGATCCTGCCTACACATCTACTGGAGCACTCTGCTCTAATGAAACTCTATCTAAGCGTTACTCCAAAGCAAGACTTACCACAGGGAAATTAACAGCATCTCTGGAATCGAAGTCTAACTGTCTCTGGACCTGCTACTATGAGAGGAAGGGAGAGGGGTGAGTCGATGGACTCAGTGAGTGAGCTCTCACCCATCACCCACATGGGATAACCAAGAATATACGATATTATAATATGCATGCATCACCCATAAACATTTAATATCTATATACGTAGTTGTATAACAAAACACTTTTCACTTTATATATTCATAAACACGCATTCAAAGATTCATAGGAAATCCTCTCTAAGTTCTTACTCTAAAGAGAAATCATTTTCCATATATTTACATAATAGCTCTTAAATCAAATATTCTCTGATATAGCAAATAATCTCTGAAAACATAATTATCTATAATCATAAGGATAATAAAGCTGGAAATCTCTAGTAAAACATAAAGAACAGTAATCTCATAGAGAAACAAGGATCTCTGGTTATGCCTCGCATAACAAAATATAAATTCTCTAGTTATGCATGTCAACCATGATATAACAATTTATCTGATCTCTGGGATCCTTCTGGATCCAATTTGGACACCTAACTAGGTTCCATTTTCTGCTCTGTGAGATTGTCCTCTCAGGACAACTTAGTACCAAGGTCAACGATCCTTTTTCCCAGCCGTAAACTCACTGTTTGTTTCTCTGTAGCTACCATTTAGTCTCTAAATTACAAAATATATTATTTCTCTAAAACTCTGTGTTAGACTCTGCTCTGGAGTTTAAAACTCCATAATACATAAATTACTTTACTCCTAAAATCATTGTGGTAATTCATAAAATCCCTAATCAAGTCATAGTCATATTCTAGCTCTTTTAATAAAATCATTTTAAATCTGAAAGGTAGGTGCTCAATCCCTGGCAAATAAGAGCCCCTAAATTCTTAGTACTCTGAGGGTTCTGGACTCATACAACTCCAATAATTTGACTTTAGCATAACTATAGCTATGAAAATCGAGCCCAAGGGATCACCGCTTGTAGGCATTCCAATTTCAAGCCTACAGAATATGTATCTGACAGTCGCTAGGAATCATACTGAATTTTGTACCTCTTGGTACTACAAACCGAAGTTCTAAATCCATTTCTCAGCTAATACATTTTAATATACTTAATATATCCAAAATCATAGTTCAAATTATTGGGGTTCTAAATCATATAAGAATCTCTAGAGTCATAATAATATCTCACGTCTTGAATCATAAACATATCATAAACTCTTAAAATATAATTGATGAAATAATAACTATTAAATCATATACTCTTGCACAAATCTCTTAGAGTTGAACAATGAACTAATAACATACAATCTATCAATCATGGTCCCATGGTTTTCTAAAATACATTTTTCATGCTACTATCATAAATCATAAATTCCTCTAGCTTACATAAGCATGTAAAATCATAATATATACTTAGTCTTGTCTTTAACTTCATATTTAACATAATCATAATGCATGAACATATCAATAATGAGGAAATCTAAGGTTATGAGGTCAAACCCACTCACCTGGAGGGGAGGGAGGGGTAACGTCAACTCTAACTGAGCTCTGAGGAGCAGGAGAGGGCACCACGTCGACTAAAATAACCAATAAACTCAACATTAAAATTTATCAATACCTAAATAACTCTAATCTAGCCCTAACAAAGTTAGGGGAGCACCCCCACTTGACAAAAGAGAGAAATAAAAATGCCCACTTCGAGAATGTGCAAGAATGACAAAAAGGAGACAAGATCTTGTAATACTTACTCACCTTAATGATTTATGGGAGCTAGATTGGAATGGGGTTGAAGAAAAAATGAGAGAAAAAGAGAGGGAAAGGTTTCTGGTTTGAAGGAAAGGAAGAAAAATGAGGGAGAAAGGTTTTTCCCCGTCATTCGCGTTTTTATGACGGGGGTACTGTGCACTTACAGGTTACTGTGCACTAAAGGTCTCAGATGTGAAGAACTTGTCACAGTTGTGGAATTAGCCGTGGAAACCCATTATCAGCTGTGGAATCACATTCCCAGCTGTGGAAACTTACCCTCAGCTGGGGGAAACTATCCCCAGCTGTGAGAAACTCAAACTCAGCTGTGGGAACTCATTCCCAGCTGTGAGAATTGATTCCCAGCTGTGAGAACTCATTCCCAGCTGTGAGAATTAATTCTCAGCTGTGAGAATTCATTCTCAGCTGTGGGGACTCATTCTCAGTTGTGAGAACTCATTCCCAGCTGTGAGAATTCATTCTCAGCTGTGAGAACTCATTCTCCGCTGTGAGAACTCATTCCCAGCTGTGAGAACTCATTCTCAGCTGTGGAAACTTTATGACAGCAACATTTTGCTGTCATTAAACATTTTCATTACTCTTTTTGAAATCTCTAGCCGTGGAAAGCAAGGCCCAACAGTCAGCCGTGGAAAGCAAGGCCTAACAGCCAGTTGTGGACAGCAATACAGCAAAGCCAGCCGTGGACAGCCACATAACAAAGCCAGCCGTGGACAGCAACATAGCAAGCCAGTCATGGGCAGCAACAGAAACAATAGCAAGCCGGTAGTGGGCGGCAGAATAAAGAATAGAGGAGCCGTGGACAGCAACCATGGACAGTAACAGCTTACTATCATGGTATCAGCAACACTTTGCTCATATAATAGCAGACATATTGCTGTCATGATTATTTACAAGTTAAATCATTTATTTTCTTTCCTATTAACTTTAAAACATAAATGTAAATAAGGAAATACCCCCCATTTGGATTCAAATAAAATATCAAAAAAATCAAAAATCTAACCAATCAAAATCTCATTTTTGAGTTTTAGTTCAAAATCCAAAATTCCGTCAATTTTCTAAACTTGAGGACTAGAAATGAAACATCTAAAAGTTTTCTAAAATTCATTAAAAATCACACATCAATTCATATCCACCTAGAGAGCAATTACCGGGACTTTTGATCCCAAGAAAGTGGCTCAACATATAGCCCTCCAAGGAGGTGTAGGGCTTCAGATTTAGCAAAATCCCGGACTCGACAGCATGGGTGGGTCCCGGGGACCTTGAGGCCATATAAAACTTGTCTACGGACACGTGTACACCGGGTATTACACAGATGGTGAGCACGTATCAAATACAGTTGCTATTTAGCATCCATTCGGGGAGCCATCCTTCATTCGTTCTTTAGATCTTGGATCTTTGGATGCATCCGAGTTTCTAGAGTATGCCAGTATGTAGATATTTATGGTGATTCATCTTAATAGATATCTTTACAAAAAAAATTACATTTGATACATGTTTATTATTATATTACTATTATATTATTTTCACTTTTGGTAATTCAAGTTATTATTATATTGTTTTGTTGTATTTATTAATTTTATGTTTGATTGATTTAATTTAATTTTAAATTGGTGGAACGTTATTTTTTTTCATAAGGCTTGCATATTTTTTATTTTGTCCTATGTTATATATATTAAATACACATATTGTTCACTATTTTGTTGCTGTTATTTTATTTCTGCTTAGTATAATATTTCTGAATGACTGGATTATAAAGTGTATGAGTCAGAACCTTGCTTAAGTATAATGGTAATTTTATGTTTGTCAATGGCTTGTTAGGGCTAACTTCAGGAAGAATAAATACTTTTGGAAAATTTGAAAGTATAATGGCCCATACACATGCATTGGTGAAAGGTTTGGCGATGATCAGACAAAATTAGATTCAAATATAATTGCCGAACTTATAAAGCACATGGTGGAATTTGACCCATCTTTCAAGATAAAATCTGTGATTATAGAGATTAAATCTCGATATAGTTACACAATGACATATCGAAAAGCATGGATGAAAAACAAAAGGCAGTTGAAAAAGTTTTTGGTCAATGGGAAGCCTCTTATGAAGCCTTGTCATAGTGGTTTGTAGCAATGTGTGATGCTGTTCGGGGATCAGTGGTTCAGATGGATGCTGTGGAGGCTTTTCGTGGCAATAAACTAGTTCCAGATGTTCGATTTTTCTGTTGTATGTTTTGGACTTTCGGCCCCTGTATTAAAGCATTCAAACACTGCAAACCACTTGTTCAGGTTGATGGCACACATTTATATGGAAAATACAAAGAGGGACTTTATTAGTGGTTGTTGCTCAAGATGGTAATCAGAACATATTGCCAATTGCTTTTTCTATTGTTGAAGGTGAGACTGCAGATGCTTGGTATTTTTTCCTGGATAATCTATGCAAAAATTTTGTGACTCAAGACGGAGTTGATATTATTTCTGATCGTCATGAGAAATTAATGCAGCAATAAGGAGAAGTAATGGTCAATAGGAACCTCCGAGAGCATTTCACATATATTGCATAAGGCACATCAGTGCCAATTTCTTGCGACGATTTAAGGCATCTTATCTGCACAAATTGGTTGTGAGCATGGGTAATTCACATTTTCGTCTTAATATTTAATTAATAGATATGTGACTGTGAGTTTTAAAAACTAATATACTGAACATATTGTATCTTGCAGGGTTCTCAAGAACGGAGCATCAATTCAATCTTAATTATGAGCGAGTACTAGAATGTGGAGATAGATATACAACCTAGCTTGATAAAATCCCACGAGAAAAATGGGTCTTAGCATATGATGGTGGACACCGATGGGGTCATATGACCACGAACTTAGTCATGTGTGTGAATTCAATATTAAAAGGGGCTTGCAATCTTCCTATTACGGCTTTGGTTAGAGCAACCTACTTTCGATTGGCTGAGTTGTTTACAAGAAAAAGTGAGAAGGTATGTGCTCGTAAAAATGTTGGACAAGTTTTCTCTAAAATAGTGATATCTCGACTTCGAGCAAATGAGCAGGCTTCTAGACCCCTCCGCATCACTCAAGCAAATGGACATCATCAGACTTTCCAAGTTCAAAATCCATCTAGCAGACAAGCATACAGAGTTGATATGAGGCATAGGAATTGTGATTGTGGTGAATTTCAAATAGATAGATACCCGTGTTGTCATGTAATGGCCTATTGCTCATACTTGAAAGTTACTTGGTACTCTTATGTCGATAGTATTTATACAATTGACAGAATTTGCAAAGTGTACAAGAAAGAGTTTAGGGTGATAGGGAATGAAAGTACATGGTGCCGATACAGAGGACCAAGAATTTGTCCTAATCCTTCATTTAAACGCACAGGAAAATGTCGCCCCAAATCAACCCGTCTTCTTAATGAAATGGACTCACATGAGATGCGAGAAACTCAAAGATGCGGTCTTTGTGGAGGTGAGGGTCACAGTCGCAGTTGATACCCGCATGTTCCTAGGCCTAGTTCATAGTGTTGTTTGTAATAGTCTCCGTTTTTATTTTTACTTTTTATGTTTTCTTAGGAGTCCTATTTGTAATGACTTCTTAGCCTACCTCCATGTTTTTTTCTTTTTAATGATTTCTTAGGAGTCCTGTTTGTAATGACTTATTACCTTACTTCCATGTTTTCTTTCTTTTTATGATTTCTTAGTAGTCCTGTTTGTAATGGTTTATTAGTCTACCTCCATTTTAATCCTTTCAAAATTGGAATTATGTTGATATAGAAATCATATGACTACCTACATTTCAATTATACCCAATAATAATTACATCAATGACTATTTTCGCTTAGGCGACTTTTTTCCTGAATGGGACAATCTAATGGGAGCAGAAATGGTTTTTCGTAAACCATATCCCCACCCTCTCATCTAGTATGGGAGAGGGCTATTGCTTCTCCTACGTCTCTCTCTTCCTCTCTCATCCATTCTACCCTCTTCTCCTTCTCCATTGTCTCCTGTAACCTTAGGCTCTATCACATGGCCAGATGTAGATGTTCCCACAAACCCCATCCCTTGCTCTGTCTGAACCCACTACATCATTGGTGTCCATTGATCAGTCGAAGATAGTATTGGCTGCGAAGAAATCTCAGACATAACTGGTCGGTATACATCTTCCCGTACATCTGCCTCTTTATTCAAGTCAAAGAGACTTCGGGGTGCAGACTGAGCTTCATCAATGTTGATTTCATAATTTCCCCAAAACAACCCCGAATGAGATGGCCCAGTGGCACTGCTGTCAACAGACCTTCTACCTCAACTCAAAATGCTTCTTGAACCATGACGGCTATCCCTTGCATCTAAGGACATTTGAGGTAGTTCCAAATTATGTTGACTCTGCTAACTCTGTCAACTCTGTACATGTGAGGACTGTTGATTCAACCACTGATCAACCTCATTGTTTGAAACATGCAAGGACGCAACACCCTCCTACTGATGAGGGGATGGCAATGGCACAGGAAATGGTAGGTGCTGTGGAAATGGTTGGTATAGTGGGAATGATGGGTATTATGGGAATGGATGGTACAGTGGGAATGGCGAATCATGATATGGGAATGGCTGCTTATGTGGGAATGGTTGGTGCTCATGGTGTGGTGGCTCATGGTGCTGGGGGATTGGCTGGTGCTTAGGGATTGGCTGGTGCTAAGGGATTGTCTGCTGTTGTACTTGTAGGGACAACCATAACCAATTTATTACATATTGTATATACCAATATCGATATGCATTTGAAGGAACATATTGATTAGTGGGTTGTCCCTGCAATAAACACTGATAACGGGCCTCCCACAAGGTGATCCACTCATGATGCTTCTCCCTCCAATTGGTTGGTTTTCTCCCTCGTAAATCTTTATTATGTGATTGCCTTATATTACGAGGTGGGAGAGGAATCTGCTGATCAAACCCAAATTGCCGCATTACCTGGTCTGAAGCATGCTACTCTATGACCTCAAAACATATGAGTGGGCTAACAGTTGACCATATCATACGCTCATCTTGCACATCATCTGGAATCTAGGCATCAATCACTGGATCCATATATGGTTGCCATACAAACTGCATTAATAAAAAAATTACATGAGTTCCAAATAACATTTAGCTTAATATTAAAAGACATTCTTTGATATATTAAAGTTTATCTGATGAAATTCCATTTGATCCAATGCAAGTCTGAGGATAGAGACATTATTGTATAGATTATTTTGTTGATATCGCGGTTCCTTCCACCTATGAAATTTTTTATTTAGAAATTATTATTTTATAACAGATTTATTTATTTAAAGTATTTTTACCTGAGGGCAAGGGGAAAAGCAATTAGTATGCTTGCCAAAAGAGCAAGCCATGGGAGCCGCTACCATGCCCATACTTGCAACAATGCCATGTTGCCTGCAATATCTTGTGAACTTTTACGGGTAGCATGATCTAACCCTTGATAAAGCACAGCGAGGCATGCCGAGCCCCAACTATACCATCTAATTTCATCTAAATTTTGATGAAGTTGCAAGAACTTCCCATGAACCATGCTTGTGCTTTTATTTGACATTAAAAAATGTCCCAATAGAGCTAGTATATAACTACAAACATTATATGCGATTAACTCATTAGAATTTGTTTCAAGCCTATTTTATATGATATGAAAGCCATTCAAATTTTATTTCCCCCGCCATAACATTGGTCACATTTGGCCGACCACCAAGTAGTTGTTTGCATATATTTTGAAGAACTGCGGTTGCGCCAGTAGTAAATCCTGTGACCGGTAAACCATCTATGCGAAGTCCGAGTAAAATGATAACATCTTCTAGTGCCACCGAGCACTTCCCAACTGGAAGGTGAAATGTGTGAGTTTTTAGTCTCCACCTTTCTATTAAAGCATTTATTAAGGGTCTATCTATCTCTATTTCAGAAATCTGAGAAACACGGTATAGATTAACTTATCGTAAATGCTCGTGTATCTCCACTTTTGGTAATCTTATGTATAAGTGACGAGGCCGTAATAACTCTCTTTTTTGTTACAAATAATAAATTTTACATTGATTAATAATAAAGTAGTATTTATATTTTTTTTGCAGACATAATATAAATAGACAGAATAGGAAAAAAAACTTAAGCATAAAATACACATAAAAAAAGGGGACATAAAAAAATAGATAATATTTTTATTAAAACTTAAACATAAAATGCGTGCCCAAAAAAAGCTTAAAACATAAAATACAAATAAAAAAACGGACATAACAGAAACTGCAAATAAAAAATAAAATTAAACAATATTTTTTATTAAAACTTGAACCTAAAATGCGTCCTAAAAAAAACTTAAACATAAAATACAAATAAAAAATGGACATAACAAAAACTACAAATAAAAAACATAAAATTAAACAATATTTTTATTAAAACTTAAACATAAAATGCGGGGCAAAAAAAAGTTAAACATAAAATAAAAATAAAAAAGGACATAACAAAAACTACAAATAAGAAAATAAAATTAAACAATATTTTTATTAAAACTTAAATGTGTGCCCAAAAAAAATTAAACATAAAATACAAAAGAAAAAAAGGGACATAATAGAAACTATAAATAAAAAAATAAAATTAAACAATATTTTTATTAAAACTTAAACATACAATGTGTGCCCAAAGAAACCTTAAACATAAAATATAAAAAATGGACAGAATAGAAACTGCAAATAAAAAAATTAAATAATTTTTTTATTAAAACTTAAATGCCCGATAAAGCTTAAATATAAAATACAAATAAAAAAGGATAAAAATTGCAAATTAAAAAAAATTAAGTAATATTTTTATTAAAACTTAAACATAAAATGTGTGCCTAAAAAAAATTTAGAAATAAAATACTTACAATATTTTGATGAATTTGCATTGATACATATTCATTCGAAATTACTGTTCTATCATATGCATTTTTTTTAAACAATATAAGTGAACAAAACTTTCTACTCACACAAAAATGTCTCACAATATAAACTCTCCTTCGAGCACAGAAGCTCTCAATCGAGAAAGAGCCCTTCAAACATACACAGATAACACTTTACTCACTTGCTCTGAGCTGCTGACTCTCATATTTCTCACTTCTCAATTTAGAATATAGCATGGCTTCCTAACATGAGGTAAAGGGGTGACATGAGGTGAGGGACAAGATTCTGCTGCAGCTCACCCCCTGTTGCCATGTGCTTGCAAGGCTGGCTCCTGCAAATAGATGCGACGTCCCTCTGCTCCCCCCACGCCACCTATCCAGCGTCCCATCAAACAACCACACCAGCTATCCTCGTGGTTCACGTGGTCCGCTTCTCTCCATCCACTCCGCCAATGTTACTCCGCGTGATAACTGTAGCTGCTGAAATCTCATGGTCCACGAGGTTCTCCACCTTAACATAATTTTTTACAGGTAAATCCTGCCTAAGACGTGATCACTACTCCACATGACCGTAATATTTGCCCAAAACCAATATCAATGATAATAATCCATTCAATATCCATATAAAAAATAACTTCCCAATGGACGAAGCTCTTACCTAATTGATTAATTCTGATGAGAAACTAGCATTTATTCCACTTAAACTATTATGTATTGAGAAAAATATCTTATAAGTATTAATTTTGCTAATCTAATGGTTAATACTAACATTCTTCAGATGTATTGTACAATATGCCTTGGAAAGAAATATAGTTTAATGATTTTATAAATTTATAAATAAAAAATAGTATAGTGACATCATAAAATGGATGATTTTTTTAGTAAATTTTAAAATAGAAGGGATTGAGATGAGTTTCACAAAATTTTAAGGAAGATTAATAAAATATGAACTTAAAAATATACATAAATATCAAGTATCAAATTACATATTCATTAATGTATATTTTTTAAAAATTTAATATATTTGATTAATAAGATGATAGTTCCTTATTCAACAGATACGCTGACAAAATTAAATATTTATAAAACAATTATTCAACCGCATAAATATAAAGATTTACTCATAGAGCAAAAAATATATTCTTTGTTATCTCTGAAAAATAAATAAAAATTTTAGTTTTGATCTCGAAATCTTTTTTTTTTTTAATTTCAATACAAATATTTCTCAAAACTTTTGGTTTTATTCCATACAATTAAGCTGTCTATGTTCAACACTAATTTGGTTAACGAAAAAAAACACTTCATCCAATCCTACATGATATATTAAAATCCTATTGTAAAATGAGTTATTAGGTCGAGTAATATGTGTATTGGATTGGGTGAGACTTTTGACACATAGTATCATTATATGTCACTTAAGATTATTAGTTGTCATATAAGATTTAATATTTCCTTTCTTTTTTTCTTTTTCTTTTTTTTTTCTAGTAGAATATTTAACACAGATATAGGAGGAACTAAAACCAAATAATTTTAGAGATATTTGAATCAAAATTAAAAAAAACTGTTTCAAGGACAAAAAAATCGCTTATTTTTAATAATAAAAAATATATTTGAGTCTATTTTTATATATAATTTTTTCTTCAAGATAATTTATTGAAAATTGAAAACTTGCAGCTCTATTCAATTTCCGTTGTAACAAAAGGAGTTAGTTATTGTGGAAAGTGTTGATGGAGTCAAAACTGACAATTGGTATAGTTTCATCGAATCAACACTAAAAGTAAAGAATACACGTCCGATTATCTCGATTAACTAGTAAGTAATTGAAAAGGTACAAGGGCTGAAGGAAAAAAGAATATTGAATAAAATTATATGTTTTGAAGATGATATTCATGTAGTGTATTATATGGTTTCCAAAAGAAATTATACAGGACTTTCGTCAATTAAGTAATTATGTAAATTTGTATTTGAGATAAAGTTCAGCAAGTAAAATTATTTCTGGATTAGTTATGGCTTTTAACTTATATATGAAAGCTTGGTCAAGTGTTATTAATAAAAATAAAACTTATATTAAACAGACCTTAATGGATGATGAAATTAATATATTTTTTTAAATATTTAAGGTATATTAGTGTAATTTATTTTCCTTTTTTTAAAAGTGTTTTAACATTAAATTCTCTTATTACCCTTTTTTATAAGTAAGTCTCTTATTACTTACTACATTATCATTAAATTTTCTCATTATAGTGATGCAATTCTTCTATATAAAATATTTTTCATTAAATATAATATTATTTATGTGCCTTTGCTGCAAAAACAAGGTAAGAAATATCATTTTTTTCAAATTACGACAATTATAATCGCTATTTTTTACATGAATGGTGATTTCTAGAATCGCCATAATTATAGCTGTTATTTGGTAAATTATAGCAGTAATTTATTCAATAATTTAAATTTTCAGGAGAGATTTATCATGACATAGCTTAAGAGCTTCAAAGATCCATAGATATTCCGAAACTCTCTTATACCCTAAACATGGTGTAAGAGCTTCCACTTCCTCAGGTCAACCTTGATCGCATGTGTTAACTTTGGAAAATTCTACAGCCCAATTTCTTTCAATTTGGATAAGACCAACTTTCCTTCATGTGGAAGTAGCGGAGACTAGCTTGCAACAAGGCTGGCAAGTGGCAAGGTTACCTTGATAACCCAAAAATTTAGAGCCCATATGGCATACCATATAAGATATGATATGATAAGTTAATACAATATAAAGACTTTATTTGTTATTTGGTATGAGCAACATATTATATAAACTTAACTACCAAATATTTCTTATACATTGAAATGATGAATAACTAAAATCAAGCCCAAGGAGGTAGGATAAGGCCTTTGCTTTTAATATATAAGGCTTATTTTTTTTATTTAATTAAATAATAACTGATAATATAGTAAGTAAAATAATTGTTGACTAAATAAAAATAAATAAATAGATGAAAATAAATAATATTTATTATAAAAATAAATTATAAATTACACAGTTGGAAAGTAAATAAATAAATGATAAATAATATGTGATATATAAAGTAAGGATTGGTAATAAATTTTAATTTAATATTTATTTATCAATTAAAATTTTAAATAATTATGATAAAAATACTAGAAAAATATTAAATTACAGAAAAGAAAGAAGGCTTTTAAATTTTATAATTTATTGGAATGATAAATAATTATAAAATATTAAAATAAATAATAAATAACATTGACATAGATTAAAATTTAAATAATAATATATATGTTAAAATTTATATTTAAATAATTTATAAAATTATCATTTTATTTTTATCCAATATTTATTTATAATTAGAGTTATTTTTAATCACATGATAATATTGTATGTTTTAAAATTATATTTAAATAATTAGTAAAAATATTACTTTACTTTTATTCAACATTTATGTATGGTTAGAATTATCTATAAACAAATAATAATATTATATAATATAGAATATAGTATCTTGTATAATGTCGCACCCTAAAACTTTAACCTGCTTGTACACTCAAGTCGTATTAAGATTAATCATTAGGTATTACATTTTGATCATATAAATTTTTGCTTTTAAATTAAATCAAATGAAAATACCTGTAACTTCTTTTGAAAATGTTTAAGTAAAACTATGAGCCTTGGTACATTAGGCACAATAACTAATTACATCTGTTAGTCATAACTCATAGAGAATTAAAACCATACATAATTCATTTATACATTTCAAGCATCACAATCCACAAAAGCATACCCTAGTCATAGTACATACCACATAAGTATCATACATATAATTAATCTAAATACATACTCCATATAAAGTATTTAAATAAAATATATAACAAACATAGTAAACCGAGGACCTGTAAGTCACTCATTAAACCATATATCAAAGAACGTAGTCTTAAATGAAAAGTGCGAAATGTATGAAAAGTATACACAACTAAGAGCAAAAATAGATAGGCATCCAAAAGTCATCTTGATGTACCAATAGTTTGTTAGCTGCATAGCCCTTTCCTCGGCCTACGCTGAAGACGACACGGAAAAAGGGTCAGAAATTTCAGAAAGATCAGATAATAATTGATATATATTCTAATAATTGATATTTATTAATATTTTTAAAAATATATTATCCATTAAAATAAAGTGTCATGATAAAATATCAAATCATTTTCAAACTATATGAAAGTTGATATATTTTATTTACTTTTCAAGAACTTTGAATTTAATGGTTGGATTAATGTAATTTTATACTTATAAAAAGTTATTAAAAGGTGTAAGTAGAGCAAGGCTTACACATGATGTAAACGAATAGTATTTAAAATGATTTGATATTTCATCATACCACTTTATTTTGATGGATAATTGTTTTTACAAATACAAGTAAATGTCAATCACCATAATACATATATATTGTTGTTCGATTTTTCTGAAATTTGATATGGTTAATCATCAATATAATATTACATAATTCGATGGTAGGATAAATTAGATTCAATTTCTATGAAGATTTATTAAAGAATGTAAATGTACAAGGCTTATATCTGGTGTATACGGACATATATATATAGGTTAAGATCAAGTTACACCTGTGTAACTTTAAGCAAAGTTATATAGCTTATAACTTTCAATGAAATTATTTTTTTGTGACACTGGTGTAAATTGATCCCGACCATATATATATATATAACTCAACTGAGAGGGGTAGTTTATTGTGAGAGCAAAATGAGTAAATTTGGGTTGTTGGAGCTTACATAAATGGTTAAAATTAAAACATAAAATCATGTGATATTTTAAGTGATCATGTGATCATTAATTATCATTAATAACTTTTGATCCTAACTATATAATTATATGATCTAGATATACTCTTCTCACTCTCATAATAAATCACTTCCCTCACAAAGTATATATGCACATTCTCTATGGAACTAGAGTGTGCTTTTCTTTGTTGGCCAAGCCTGATTTTTCCGTTTGATGTTTGGGTCGATAAGTCTGATTTGTTTGACAGAGTTTTGGTTTACCTGTATTGTATTTAATTATTGGAACCCACAACAATATCTCAAAGAGTTGTTTCTACATTTTCGTTTTTTCGTCAACCATGGGTTTTGCTATATCAATTAGCCCAGAATGATGCCCCCAAATATTTTCTGTGCGTAGGCCCAGTTGAAACTATATCAAATGAGATGTAGGTTATCCAATGATTAGGGCCGAAATAACAATCCAACAATTATAATGAGCAACGCGTAATCCAGTACATGTTTTCTAATATGTAATTCTGTATCTATTATATATATATATAATATTCTGGATGTAGCCTCTAATGTTAAATACTCTTAAAGTTGCAAAATTCAACTATGCCATCATGCTAAATTTCTCACAAAAAAAAAAAAGATTTATAAATTTAAAACGCAAAAACTTGAAAAAAAAAAAAGAAGAAGAAGAAGGGAAGCTGGACGTCCAATTGTTTGTTCTCGGAGAACTTATTCTGGAGAACGCAATCGAAGATCTTGGCCAAAGTTCCATCTTTGGGTTCAGATGAAGAGGATTTGAGCAAGTTCTCTTGGAACCTATCCCGCGTCTCCTTGTCGGATTTGGCGGCGATCGTGGAAGAGCATGGTGGTGACGGAGTCATGGAACCTCTTGGCTTTTTCATTGGATTTGTGCAGTCTTTGTGAAGTGTTATGCTCTCGTGTAGCTTATGTCTTGTTTTTGTTCCTGTTGTCTTTGTGTTTGCTGTTCTGTTTTCAAGTCTTGCCTACGGTTTTCTTTCTTTGCTGAGTGCAGCTGATGTTATTATGCAGCACATGTACTTGATGTATTTGTCATTGGCTTTTGCTTATTTTGCTCCTCCATTTTGGGGTTGAGCCTCACTATTTATCAAAATAAAATAAAAAAGCATGGTGGTGAGGGAGTAATGAAATCGCATTTTTTTTTTCAATTATTTTGGTTAATTCATTTTTGGTTGTTTGGTGGTTTTGGTGCGCTTGCTATGATGGTATGTGTGGTGGGTGGTGGGAGAGGAAGCATGAATGGTGAGGGAGAAGATTGAGATTCATGAAGACAGAATATACTAGAAATATTTATTATTTTTAATAACTAATGTCACTTTCAATTGATTTGATATGAAATTTTTTATTTAGATATTAATATAAGGGAATTTTAAAATTCTAACTATTTTTATGAGATATTTTTTACACTCTCAAAGAGTAGATTTTAAATTCTCTCCTTGTAGAAAGAATTTTCAAGTGCTCTTTCATCTTTAGTTCATAACTTTTATTCTTGCAAATCTATGATCATTCATTAACCATTATCTCCTCACCATTGGCCGTCTAGCTACCACCAATCCTTGCCCGCCAACTCACTGGTCGCCACAAATTGCACGATCGCCTGCCAAAAGCCCGCTGCCAGCCATTGCTTGTTGCTTACTCGACACCCATCGCTGACCACCCCGCTTGCTACTAAGCACCGATTGCCTATCGCCAGTCACCAACCGCTTACCACCAGTTACCAGCTACCACCACCAGCATCTTGTTGCCCATTGCCAATTGTCCACCACTTATCATAGCTTGATTTGAGCATGTGACCGGCACACGAGGAGTTCTATTCCCACGTAAGTCTCATGACCTAAATTTCTCTAAATACACAACTAATTATAAAATTATTCAAAACACATTTTCATTTTCTACATACAAATCACTTGTTTACTAAATCATACTAGTCTATACTGAAATTTCATAATTCAAGTCTATAGTCTGTGAATCATAATACAAAACATATATGTATAAAGCTACTCTAATTTGAAATATTCATAAATGCTAAACTATTTGATAAAAACCAAAATAATATTATAATATGCAAAAACATAAACATGCTCTATTGTCCGGATCCTGCCTACATTTATACTGGAATACTCTAAACAAAACTATAAACACTTCATCCAAGTGAAGCTCACCACATAAACTCTAGTGCAGGTGGGGGATGATGACTGAGAAGAGTTTGCAGTAGTTGTTTTATCTGTGAAATAGGAGAAAAGAGAGGGGTGAGTTTTGTGCAAAACTCAGCGAGTGAATCTCTACCTGTAACCCTCCCTACATGGGACGTCAAAGAAAAGTACATAAAATCATAATAACACTATAACAATTGTAAAACATTTAGTATATACATATATAAAATCAAAATCATAATTTTCCACAAATCAGATCAACGGTATCCTAATAGAGAAACAAAAATCTCCGATTAATTTGTTATTTTCTCTGCTCTGTGGTTCCTAAGAACCGAATATCGGACACCTAAATAGATTTGATTCTCTACTTTGCTCTATGAGATTGTCCTTTAGGGACAATTTAGTGCCAAGATTAACAATCATGCAGCTGTTAACTCGCTATCTGTTTCTCTATACCTATTGTCTAAACTAGTTTATTCATAACTAAAGTAAATCTAAAACTTTTAAATCTCTAATTGCTCTGAGAGCTCTGAATCCTTATAACCCTAACAGTTTGACCTTAGCATAACTGTGACTATAAATTTATGTTCAAAGGATCACCTATTTGTAGACATTATGATTTCAAGTCCACAGAATAATATATATTCGCCAACTATCTTGAGCCCTATCAAGATTCACACTTTAAAATCCTTTTATGTCTGAGTTTCTAAATCATTTCTCAATAACAATATTTCATAGGCTTGAAAATTCTAAAATCACAATAACATTCCTTAAAATCTTAATGTTCTCCAATAATCACTTGCATAATTCATATTCAACATAAAATAAACATTATAACAATTATAAATCTCTAATAATCACAATTAAAACCAATTGTAACAAATCATTCTATAAATAATAGTCCCATGAGTTTTCTAAAACACAGTTCATGCTATTTTAAAAGAAATCACACTTTCACAAGTCAGCATGAATCTCAAACCTTGTGTAGCAGTCTCAAAAATCATATTCTAAGTAATAGTTTCATGAAAATAACTCTAATGGACAACATAGAGATAACAAATGTGAACCCACTCACCTAATAGGGTGGACGGTGAAAGATCTACACTGACGGAGCTTATTGGAGCATAAACAACATCAATATTTGACATAGGAGTCATAGTACTCTAGATTAACTTCTAGAAATCACTAGATAACTCATATCTGGCTCTAATATCAAAGAAGAACATCACCTCTTGGATAACTTGGAGGAATAGCAAAACCAACCTCAAGAACAAAAGGGAAATGGAAGAAAATGAGTGGAAATTAAATATCAAAATCTCTTACTTTAAAGTCTTGAAATTGAAAGATTGCAGTTAGATTTGAGAAAAATGGAAGAAAATGGAGTTTAGGGCGAGGTGAAAAGAGGTTAGGGATGAAGTTTCTACTGTTTGGGAGTGCAGGGGTTGTGTTTGTTGGTCTGAACCCCCCCAAAAATGGGATTTTTATAAAACTGTTGACCACTGGGGTGGTGAATAACTGCTGAGGCGATCCCGTCCCCTAATGTCGTACAACCTTACTCTCTGCCGACCACTAAGGCAGTCATATGACCAATGTGGTAATCTCTAGAATGGTATTCTCACTTATTTACATTTCTTAATTGTAAGTTAATAGATTAACTTTAAAATATAAATGTCCATTTGTATTCAAATAAAATATAAAAAAAAAATCAAAATCCCAAGAATTCAAAATCCAAACTTTGGGTTTTAGTTCAAATCCGAAAATTCTTACGATTTTATAAACTTGTAGGCTAAAAACGAAAGTTTAAAGGTTTCATAAAATTCATTAAAAATCATTCTTTAACTTATTTTTCCCAAATGGAACAATTATCAGGACTTTTGATCCCAAGAATGTGGTTTTACCATATAGCCCTTCAAGGAAGTATAGGGTACAGACATAGTGAAATTCAGGACCTGGAATGATAGATAAAGGTAACTATCACCCGTCTTAGTTTAAAAATATTTTCCACCCTTTTTGTTTGAAAGTAGGGTACTACACCACCACTCGCTCATCACTGTATATCATGCAATGCCCATCATCTGCTTTTGCCCATAAAGAAGGAGATACAACTTCATCACACGGATAGAGTATTTTGTAAATAAAGTCATCCAATTACCTTATCCAAACAAAATAGCTTAAAAATGAAGAAAATTCAATTGAAGCAATTAGAATTTCTTACATTTTAAATTCCCTAAAATTTGAGAATACTCTACTCAAAAGCAACCTTAGGGATTTAATTGAAGCTTTTAGATAATATAGGGATCTATTTATAAATTTTTAAACTATAGAGATATAATTGAAAATTGAATGGAACTATAGGAAGCAACCAAATAACTAAACCAATTTAAAAATGAGTTTATTTTTTATGCCATGATAGTGGAAGAAATTTTCACACTCTCAGTGTATCAAAATTAAAATTAGTCTCTCTTAAATTTTGCATCAACAAATTGGTCCCTTTAGAAAAATATATATATCAAAAGAAGTCTCTGCCAATTCAAAATACAAGACAAATTAGTCTCACCAGAAAAAGGACAAATTATCCACCTCAAGAATCATAAAGTGTCAAATTGATCCATGTATGGAAGGTTTAATTTGTCAAATACTTTTAATTGGCAGTGCTTTCTTTGGGTGGGAGGAACTAATTTGTCTCATTTTTTTTAGAGGAATCAATTTGTCTAGCAAAAAATTTAAAAGAGATTAATTTGGAGGTTTTATCCTTAAAATATTAGTCAATATAAAATTTATGCACATAATCTCATTATTTTACAATTCTAAAACAGAAAAATATATTACTTATCTGTATCTACTTTTTGAATATATATTTTTTTTCTCAAAATGTCCTATTTTTAGATTCTTAGCAAAATCATTGCAATCATGTTACATAAAATTCGTTTCGGCCCGCGACGATTTCTACAATAACTTACATGCAATATGAAATAGTTGTAGCTAGTGATTTCCCTTTTTACCTGTTACACCACATGAATTATATAAAGTAAGCAACATTTTTTATTCTAATATTTTTAATTAATATAAATTTGGTCATAACAAAACTTTTACATCAATTTAGTCATAATATTTTTAATTTTGATATCAATTGGGCTATTTTGTTGGATCTCCATTTTAATAGAATGAATAAATTGATGTCGAAGTAAAGAATGTAAGACTAAATTTGATGTTAAAATTGCAAATATTTAGACTAAATTAATGTCAATAATTTTATTAGGATCAAATTGATGTCAAAATAAAAATAATAATATTTGAACTAAATCGGTGAATAATTTCTTATTATGATCAAATTAATATCAAATTAAAATGTTAGAATAAAATATTTTATTTACTAAATATCGGTATATTTTGATATACCTTTGTTTAGGACTAATCTTGCTGAGCAAAATAATAAACAACCTTATTTCCCTCTCCTTAGTGACAGTCGGGGGATTCGAACTCATGATTTCGCTCTGATACAACTTACCAGTTGTAAGATCAAGCACTTACCACTGGGCCAAAAATTATAGTTGTTAGCAATGTCATAATCTTATTTCCTTAAAGGACTAGAATTGCATCTAGCTTGAGATGTTACACCTATTACAAGCACTATGAGCTAGGATGTTAAGTTCATCAAATCTTAAGGGTAATGCTAACTAATTAAAGCCAACAACCATGTATATTCAATAGAAATCATTGTAGGCTGCAACAATTTTCCCTAAGAATCTAAAAAAAGAAGATTTTAGTTTAAAAAAATTAAAAAGACATATACGTAAATATTGGTTGTGCAATTATAATATTTTTTAAAAAATTGTAAAATATTCCACAATCCCAGCTTGTGCAGTCCACAGTATTGGTCTCAATAGGGAAAAAACGAAAGGAAGAAGAAAATGATTGATGTAACAATGTTATCTGAGATATTGCTTTTACTAGTAATACACACAAATCTGAACTTTCTTTTACGTGACAAGTCTCAACTTTATTTTCACATGAAGACTATATCAATTATTTAGTACTGTACTATCCAATAATTATATGCAACAAGTAGACGTTTCTGCCTTCCTAACATTCTCAATATATAAAAGTCCTCATTTGAGCTGTGGGATATTACTTTGCCTAAGAATAATGCTACATCTAGTCCCTTCAATCATAACCACTCCATTTCCATTTTAAGTTTTTAAATTGTAATGAACTAGTGTGTTTTGCAGACTTGTGTGCCATTTATTTATTAATTTCTTTTTTAATGCACCCACTTGCTTGCTAAAGTTGGTCTTAAAAAACAAAGAGTTGCACATTATATTTGGCATAATGACCTGTGAAAGGAAAAATTTATTAGCGAATTGCATCAATGCTTAAACAAAGAAACGAACAGCTATGCAAAGAAAGGCATAAACCATAATTAGAGCAATGATATCCCGGGTAAATGGGGATTTTTTTAGCCTTAACAAATTAGAAGGTGATTGGCTTGTACGGTATGGCATCAATTTTCCATTATGCACTTTATAAGTCAACTTATTCTAATGAATCATTTTTTCCTTCTTAATCAGGCATTAAACTAAAGCCATGCTTCAATATTTTCCTAGGAATCTATGGCAGTGCGCAATCTAACTAATTCAAAAAGCCGGGGAAATATTCTTGTGGCAAAGCAAATTAGTGTCTAGGATTATTGTAATTTGGAAGTATCTTGCAGTGATTGGCGTGAACCATAAAATTTGCAGTTGACCTCTTTATCAAGCTTTGTCTAGCACTGAGTAAATTGGTTTTTAATTTTATTTATTGTTTTTAGTTAAAACTGAGGAAGTTGATTCTCTTTATCAGGGACCAACCAAAACCCACCTCAAAGCGTGTGCCGATGTTGCTTAGAAACTTCTAGCAAAATTCCGAAACGCTCTCCTTATGGACTTTTTGGCATGCAACAAGGACGCGTCTCTATCATCATGACTCACCCAAGACTTTTAATATTGTGTCACTTGCAAGCTCAATCTCGTTCACATTGGAATGGAGAAAAAAACATGCTAAGCAGGACTTGGTTCTTATATTTACTTCTTAAGTTTCCAACCCATTGGATGGAAGGGAAGCTATTATATTTTATATGAAAATTGAAAGAAACATATACGACTTTTGGTTGCAATCAATGGAAATTTGATTTGGATCTAACAAGTCTATGTAAATGGCCTCAACTCTTCACTGTTAGCATATTAAATCATTCTCTTTTTTTAACCACATGCGTCTTTTCATAAAGGGCATGGAATATGTTCCGTTTCTAATTAAGGTTTCAAAATCAATTTTTTTTGCTTTAGAATTGATTATGGAAGAAGTAGAAATTACCTTATCAGAATCACTTATAAAAGATTTAGCAAACATAAATAACTTTATTTTAAAATTAATTTTAACTAAATCAATCATAACATAATTGAACCATACATAATCTTTTGGGCTGATCAGATAAAAGTTCAGAAGAATTTTCCACCTGTAATAGCCAGGTGAATAGGAAACAACTCTCTAAATTATCTGGCTGGCATTATCATTATAACTCTATTTTTTAAATGTCCAAACGACATATTTAGAGAACTTTATGATTTATCCGACCTTTCATTTTTATAACCTTCTCTATTGACCCTTATAAAATGCAGGACAATTGATAAAAAGGGCATGCTCAAAGCTTGGTTCAAGTACTACAATAACGAGAAGACTTATTATCCTATGCCAAGTCAAATGACCAATTAACCAAGCTTCACATTTGGACGACTAGACTCCCGAAACTTTATGTCCAGAACAATAATCAATTCTACCTCACATCAATTTCACCATCATCGAACCAAACACATACATAGTTTTCCTAATCCGTTAACATACTAGCTCACTCTTAATGGTTCCAAAAGGATATACGATTAATTGTGCCGGTAAAGCATTGTTCAAACCGCATTGAGTATTCACTTGACAAAATCCTAAATTTCTTCACATATTGTGGCAATATCCGAGGAGAAAATGGAGACACACAATAGTCTAAACAAAACAAAATATTTGTAGTAGTTTTATAGCTCATTCATTCACCTGTGCACTATACATTGTAATGGGACAAAACTTCGAAACAAGAAACTTCTCTTCTTTCTAGTGAAATAGCATATTGTTCATTTTATTTTATTTTAACTTGAAACCTCATCCAAAAGCTTGTACCTTCTCACCTTATTCCTAAAGACCTGCCTGGTGGCACTGGCAGCACCACTTGTCCTATTTGCTACGTCCTCTGACCTGGTCCTCCTCAGCCTCTCCTCCAAAGCACCATTCGTGATGATCCTCTTGCGCGTTGAGGTCACAACCGATGGAGATGGTGTTGGTGATGGTGATGGCGATGGTGATGATGTTTGTGGAGATGATCTTATTGCCTCTGGTGACTTTTGTTTCTTTATGGGTTGAAGGCCACTACTGCTACCACTCCCTCCATGTCCCTTCCTTGTTATTCTCTTGTTCTTGCTCTCATCATAGGCTATGCCGTTGTTGTTCTTGTGAGATGATGAGGAATTTGAAGAGTTCGGGGACTTCTCTTTTGTGTCCTCTTTCTGGCTCAAACACCAATTGCAGGTTCCTAATGACTCAGCTTTGGGGTAGAAGTTGCTGCAGTATCTACCAAATTTGACAGGGTAATTGAAGGAAACAAAATTAATAATAAATTGAAAAAAAAAACAGAACCAATAATATGAGAGATGATAAATCCTTCAAAATGGCGTGTGCTTAATGGTCTTCCAATTCAAAATCCCATTCTCATCTATTGAATAATCTTTAAATTTTATATAAATTGCAACTGATGTTACTGTGAACAATAAGATTTTGAATTAGAAAAATTGTTAGTTTGATTGTTAAAAACCTATTAATACTCCAATATCATACCAGTTGTGTATGATCAAGGCATATATATTATTAAGAGGAAAAGGGAACCTTTATTTTTGTTTTGGGGTACCTGTGCTGAGATCTGAATTTGCAGACTTTGCATTGGAAAAGCTGGTCAGAGAAGCCAAGATCCCCACACATGCAACACTCTATGTTGAGTTGTCGTACAGTTTCAGTTCCTTTGCCTGTCATGTTTTGCTGTTATGTGTGTTTCCGTCTCATTGAGAGAGAGAGAGAGAGAGAGAGAGAGAGAGAGAGAGGGGAGGGGATTTTGATAACAGATGAGTAAGAATACAGGCAATTTGACAACACGAGAAAAAGAAGAAGAGACCCACAAATGACAAAACCAGGTTACAAACTTGGAACTTACAAGCACAACGGTGCTTTTTAATTGCTTTCCATCCACATAAATAAACAGATGGACACTTGAGTTTCCGTGTCACCGTGTCTGTGAAGTTTGGTTGTATATATAAATACAGAAATTTCGTGCTCATGTGGGAAAGGGGAGTCAATTTAATAAATGGGGCTGTTAGGGGAATGGCAAGGCAGATGGGGACATTCTTTTCAAGCTAACTAGGCTTTAATATATATACATACATATATATATATATAAAAATAAAATTAAAAATGTCGTTGATTAATTTTATCCATAGGTCCAACTTTAGCCGCTCAACATGATATTCCAAAGAGGGTAATGGTCATGGCCTCATAGCCTCTCCTGGTCTTGTCATAGGCTCGTAGAATGTTAGGCAAGGATTTCTAATACCAAATTGGAGCATTGGTTAGACCAAAAATTGGCTAAGTGGGATTAACAGGAACCGTATCTTATGCACGGAAGGCCCCACACTTTCATGTTCCACATTGAGAGAACTACAATTTCTTTACCTTTGTCACATTGCATGGTCAATAATTAGATTAAGGGTATCATACCATCATCATCTAACTGATTGATTGTACAGATCCCCCATGTAACAGGAATAAATACACAAATTGTTAACACCTACTCTTTTGCGATTGAGAGTGAGTGTCATAATAATAACCATCAGATTTACCATCATGATTGCTCCTTTTTAAGTTTCTGGGTATGAAGTCAAAGATTGTAATCTAAACCTTACCGAATAGATGGCAGTTGGGAACAGATTCTTGTACATGTGACTCTGAAGTTCATCCAATTGTGAGGACGTGGCTTCTATTGATTGATTTGGCCACAACCACTATAGGTTGGCGATTATTTAGTTATTAGTTAAGGTTAGTATAAGCTTCTGTCGGATATGGCACGTTTGGTTCTGGTGAGATCACTGCAAGAGATTAATAAATATAGTTACAGAGTTATAAAAATATTGTTAAAGTTTTTTTTATATAGAAATTATAGTGATTTTTGAATTAAAGAAAGAGATATAATATATTTATTCATCTAAAATTGGATAAGTATAACACATTATTCTAATAATTAAATGTAGACAAAATTAACGGCTATCAAACATTTTTCATATAATTAGTTGATATTAGGAGGGCATGGCAACAACTGTAAAATATGGTACGGCTTATATCAACGATTGAACTCTACACAATTTGATGTTCTTTTCCCCCCTCCCTCGAAAAAAAAAGACTAGATAAGATAAAGCTAATGATAATTAAAGGGATAGCACACTGCAAACAAATTAACCAAGCAAAGGGATAGCACGTGCTCGTTTATGTTGCCAATCTTTGATTAAAAAATATTGGCCACCACATAAGCAAGGCAAGTTGATAAGTCTCCACGACTGCACCTATAATTGCATCCAACAGTTCGAAGGATTCCTTGCCACTGTCCTCACGCTTTTGCCAAACATTCACATACCGTACAAGTCTCATTCATTTCTTCACTTTAGTTTTCCTTTTCGCTTCCTTCTCATTTTTTTTTCCCTGAAACTCCGGTTTATTAAAAACAGCAAATAACTACCTAAGCTTCTTGCACACTTATGCAAAATTACTACATTTAAGTATAAATGAAAAAAGGGTATCAAAGCATTGAACAAAAACCGGTCTCACTCCCCCCTTTTAAGGCTTTTATTAGTTTACTTAAAAAAAACACCATTAGATAGCCACAATTTTTTCAAATGTAGTTGTTTGAATGATGCGTAATATTTATCTAATAAGTGATGAGTTATATACTTTCATTTCATTCAAAAATCATCATGACTTCTATTTACAATTCTAGTAGTATTTTTTCAGGTATATAATATTTGCTTATTAACATAAAAAAAAAATCCTGAAAATGGTGAGAAGATACTTTTGGCCGACAGTGTCACTTAATTAGATCCATAAAGAAAAAAATTATATGATACCATCAATTACTCTTGACCGCCACAAGTCCTCAAGTCATGAGGACGTTTACTTTGATTCTTTGAAGCCCCCGTTTACTTTATTGGTTGCGTGAGTGGCCTGCTATAGCCCAGAAAATGACCATTCAAGCCACACACAGCACAATTTGAAGAAGTCAGATTCTCGTTTAATTATGGTTTCGTGCTTAATTAAGTAGTACTCATCAAGGAAACTCAAAAATGCCTACTTGGGGTGGTCAAGTCAGAAAGTCTTCATTGCTTTTGCTTCCTGCCAGAGGCCAGAGCAAGAATGTCCAAAAACCCAAGCTGATCTTTTGTCATCTGATCTGGGGCTTCAGTTACGCACTATACTAATTTTGGAAAATAATTAAGTAACCAAAAATGAAAAAAAGAAATCACAAACTCAAAGGAAGTATGTCTAGTCTGAAAATGCTGCGTTAAGCTCGATCAAATTTTCCATCATGGTATCCAAACATTGTGAGGTAATTAACATCGTTTCACTGGACAAGCAGATTTTCCATATCTATAAACTATACATAACATCTCAATTATTTCCCTTAAGCTAAAGGCTCATTTAAAAATGACAAGCAGAGTTTCCATATCTAGGCAGTCGGCCAAGCTTGGGAAAAATGAGAAGGAATGTGCTAATTCCAAGTCTTGAAAAATGGGGATGAAGTGTGTTTCCAAGATGAGCAATTACCCATATTTTATGTTTAAAAAATTTCCCTCCCCCTCCCCCCCTAATCTAGCCGCAGCTCTCCCCGCACACACACACACACACAAACATTTTGCTCCTTTCACTCAAGATACACTCACAAGTGGTTGTCTAAGAAGATTCAATGGGAGTTGCAAGAGGCTCTTTCGTTCAATCCGGCCTCCTCCACTTGTTTTTCCATTTTGATTCTTGACTTAATGTAGGGAACATGGACGAGAAAACCCATAGAAGAGAAAACTAGACTGGATCAGCAGGTCCGACCAGTTTAACGGGGAATTGGTCACCTAGCCAGTTCGGTTAACCTCCAAAACTCGGGAAAAGTCAAAACTGGTCAATAATCGGTCAAAACCAGGAAAACCGGCAAACCGAACCAGTTTGGAGCCTTTGATTTTCTTTTTCTTTTTTTTGGTTTTTCAAAACTTAAATACTGATATCTTGTGGCAGTCACAGAGCAAAAATAAAAAAAATGGAACCAAAAAAAGGTACTAATAAAGATTGTTGGATTACCATTCTTCTCTTTTCGTCAATTGCAGGCTGTTCACCATAAACCTCATTGCTCACTAACAAATATTGTTTTCAAATACTTTTATGACTGTGTTGTGAGGCTGAGATTAGAGAAATTTTATATGGATTGTGTTTATTTTTATAAACCTATGAATATATATATGTTGATTATGTTAATGTTAATAATTTAATATATTTTTTATATTCTAATTAATCATATGTCTATATTTAAATATATATTTTATTATATTCCAGTTGAACCGGTTGGACCTCTAAACCTTTGAATCAGTACCTTGACTGGTTTGATGCCCGGTCCAGTTAAGCTCTAGAAATTGGGAAATACAAAACCAGTCAAGAATTGGTCAAAACCAAAGAAAACTAGGAAAATCGGCAAACAAGAAAGGTTTAACAGGTTTGCAACTTTTGATTTTTTTTTCAAAGCTTAAATACTTATATTTTATAGTAGGCACAGAGCAAAAACAAAAAAATAGAACCAAAGAAGGGCACTAATGAAGATTGTTAGGTTATTCTTCTTCACTTTCTGTCATTCGTAAGTTGCTCACCAGAAACCTCATTGGTCACGAAGAAATATTGTTTTCAAATACTTTGTGACCGTGTTGTGAGGCTAAGACTAAAGAAATTTTATATGAATTATGTTTATTTTTATAGACCTGTGAATATATTTTTTCATGTTGATTAGGTTAATGTTAATTATTTAATGTATTTTTTATATTCTAATTAATCATATGTGTGTGTGTGTATATATATATATATATATATATATATATATATATATATATTATATTCCGATTGAACTCCGATTAGATCAGTTGGATCTCTAATCCTTTGAATCAATATCCTGACCAGTTCGATGCCTTATCCGATTTTTTCTTCCTTGGTAGGGAATTTATAATTGTTTCTTCTAGTTGCATTGGCCATGATGATTGTTTTCTAGCCTTTCCATGGCTATAAACAGTTTAATGGTCTCGAAAAGATGTTAAGAGCGTTCTAGCCGCTTTCGTGACTATGGATACCTTGCATAATAATTTCCAATAAATGAATAAACCCTTTTTCTCCAAGGATGTGATTGAATAAAAAACCCAAAGAGACCTTTGGAATCTCTTAATCATGAATTTGTTCTAGCCAATCTCCATCGTGATGAATGATTTATTGGTTCCAAAAACATGTTTAGAGCATTCTAGCCCTTCCCTGCCTATGGATAACTTGTATAGTAATTTCCAATGAATGAATAAACTTTCCTTTCTCCAAGGGTATGACTGAATAAGGATCCCAAAGAGACCTTTGGAAACTGTTAAAATTGATTTATGCGACTTTCAAGTAATTGAGTGGGTGTTTGTTTAAATGAGACACCCAAAGGTATTCTAAATTATCTTTTTATTAAGACTCAATTTTGAATCAATTCTATTTGATGAAATATGATGTATATCATCTCTGTAAATAGATTGTCTTTTGTGTTCTTGAGGTTTCTAGAAGAGCAAAATGTGCAAAAGATTTCATCCAAACAAAATCTTGAAACTTATTCATAAATCTCTAATTTTCAGAGTGATTAGTTAATCTGTATAGTACTCAATAAAAAATTCATTTCTTAATCTTTAGACCTTCAATTTAGCCCAATTCAATCTTATATGAATGCTAAAACATAAAGCCATGTCTCTACTTTAGTTTCGTAACATCAGGTTTTCTAGAAAATTTGTAAAAAATCTTAGAAGAGGCCTCATCTTCTGTTGTTCTGAATCTAGGCAGAATACAATGAAAATTGTAAAATTCAAGTTATACATCTCGGATTTGAGTGAAATCAATTTTAAATGAAATCTAACATTCAGGCTATTATTTTGGAAATTTTCATAGCCAAACACATTCTAGTTTTCTTTTCAATAATCTTCGAAAGTTGTTGCACCATTTGTTGGACGTGCAACCAAGCAGCCTTGATTTAGGATTTTTAGAAATTGCATATTAATTTGATTGAACTCAATTTTGTTTATTGGAAATCTTGATAAATTAGGATCATCTCCATAAAACATTAGATTAAAATTCCAAGTGTAGGAGTCATAGTAGAATTTCCTATAATAATTGTCAAATCTATTAGAAACTAAAAACTTAGAAGATGCTTAATATTATGAGAAAATTATTTTAAAATGTTTTAATAAAATTCCTAAGCTTTTGGGGATTAAAAGAAGGACCAGAATACAATACGAACATAATTATTAATTTTAAGCATATAATATGCGCAAAGAAAATAATAAATAGGGGTTTCATGATTCTATCATATGAATTCACAAAATACTCATGCTTGTATGAAAATCCTAAGTTGTTATGATGTGTTCTTATTGATAGAATTGTCATTTTATGATAATGTGTGTTGTTCTAGCTATTATTGATATATTATATTGTGTATGTGAATGTCTTTGAGATATATTAGAAATGGCATGTTATAATTAGAAGATTGTGATGTGTCTTTATGCTTGAGATAAATACATCTAATAATTATTTGTCTTAAGAAAGAAAAGATAAGACCAAAGCCGTCAATTTTCCGTAATATGGAAAGTGACCATCAAAGACAAGATAATGAATAACATTATTCCCCGATGTGGAATATGACACAATACCTCTCACCCTACGACGACGACGGCCATTAGTTTGAGTTGAATACCATTCACTGAAACTGTAAGGTTGATGCCAATGATTTTAGGATAGATGCCCACTTTGGTTTTTTATGTTAATGTTAAGTTCAGGTCAGAGCTTAATGCCAAATATCACAGTTATTACAAGTTAATTTAAGTTAAGATCGGAAGTTGATGTCAAAGATCTAAGCCAAGAAAAGTTCATGATATGTTTTTGCCAATTAAATAGTTTATGATGTAGAGAATCTATATGCATACATCAATCATGACTTGTCTATGAAAGAAGCATGTAAAAATGGATCTACCTCGGCTAATGAATGACTTTTGAATTAAAGAGAGTAATATATATGTCCACATTTTTTGTAAATAAACCTGAGGTGGCAAATGACAATAATGATATCACTTATTCATTACCCCACAAAGAAATATTATACTTCTTATTCCCTTTACTTTTTCGTATCATATTTAGATGGAGAACAGGACAAGAGTGCAATAATCAAAGGCTCGAAGGCAATATATGCAACCTGTGGGAGCAACTATACTAGGACTTGGGATGTTTCACTTTATGTTGGATGTAAACTTATTTGTTGTGCTTTTTCATTGAATAATTTGAATTATCATGTTTAAGGATGGTTTTGGAAATGTTTTGCCCATCGTAGTTTATTTTGATGTTATGAACAAATTAACTTTATCAGTTATGGTATTTGATGTTTGAACTATTAATATTCTTATACGTGGATGTGATATTTTATATATATATATATATATATATATATACACACGTTGCGAATATCTTATATATTTCACATGTATTGAGTATATATATACACGTCGCGATTATCTTATATATTTCACATGTATTGAGTTACATGTTCTTCACCTTTCAAATCTAATGAAACAAGGCTCGCACTTTTCAAAGTTTTTCAATACACACACACACACACACAAATTAATTTCAGTAAACTAATTTAGGAATTGGTTTTTGTTTTCCTTAAAACTAAAGATAACAAACTAATAGAATCCAATTGCGAACCTAAGCATATATTCGAGCTACTAGGATTGTTACAATATATCTATAACTATAATAGATCATATAATTGTGCATCCATATGATAGAAATCTAAGTCAAGTGGAAACCGATCTTTGAGTGGCTTCCAATGTACTTGTAATGAGTCCCATATAGAGGATATTACCTTGAAAAGGAAGCCTTACAAAGACTTTATATGCTTCCATTCCAATAGCTAGCTTTTGGAGGTGTGGTTCTCCCAAGAATTTATGGAGGTTACAATTAGTGTTTGAGATCAGACAACCAAAGAGGGCTACCTATGGTGGGGCTGAGCATTATCCAAGTGAAGTATCGTATATTGCAATCGTCGAGAATTGAAGGGTATGGCAATGTAATGAGTCCCACATCGTAGGTAATTTTTGGAGTATGGTTTTCCTAAGAACTTATGCTTGCAACAATTCCCATATATTATTCTTTATATTTTAGGAAACAACCAATTATATGTATGTTGAGTGAAGTGCTTTTGTTGTGAATGTGGATCATGATTTGTGAAACATGCATGATTAAGTTAGTTGGTTGAATGCAATCTAATTATTTGATTAGAAAGTGTTTAATTAACTAAGAGGATAGAGTTCATCCTTAATTTAGGATTAAGCTATGGTAATAGGTGCTTAAGCAAGCTCACGAAATTAGGACTTGTGATTGCAATTGACTAAGAATATGTATTAGTTCATTGGCTTATAGTTGATAAATTACTAGGACAATTACTTGTTAATTGTGTGATTACATAATTAGCAACATAGCTTCTCAACAAGTGTTTGTCTTTTCGCATGTGCTAATGATAAACATTCCCTTGTTTGAGAATCCTCTAGGCTAGCTCTTTTATCATTGTCTTCTTTACTCAATTGCAATTTTAAGTCTTGTATGCAACAAACTTCCCCCTAAACTCCAATTAATTAGCATTACTTTCTTATAACATGACCTGAGTTGCACACCACTATGTTAGTGTTCTAATGTAGCTCAGCTTGGGATTGTAATTTTCCCTTTTTAAAGTTAGTTTTGATAACAACGCTCTCCAGAATACAACAGTATAACACAAACCATCTATGTTGTGTGGAAGCGAATGTTGAGTGATAAAAAGTAAACTAAAAAATAAAGTTAACATTGTGGATATGAGGATGCTACAATAGATGATTGGACACATAACATAGCACCGAATTAGAAATGAATATATATTAAGAGAGAGAGCCAAGGTAGTGCTTATTGAGGAAAATATAGTGAAATCTCCTTCAAGTGGTTTGGACATTTGTGGAGAAGATTGATAAAAACATCAATAAAAAGAGTAGAATGGATAAAGAGTACTTCAAATTTTCACTAGCTAAAGGAGGAGAAACACATAGAAAAATGACATGTGAGACTAAAGGTCCCATTGGTGTAAATAACTTATTTAAGCACTTATACAAAAGTAACTTTTGAAAAGTAATCTATGAATAAGTTATTTTATATTCAAATACATAATAAAATTGTTTGTTTTTTATGTTTTAGAAAGTGCTGTTTAAAAAGCTAGATATTTTAACTTTTAAAAAAAACACTAAGAATAACTTTTAGAGAAATAATAAACATAGTTTAAAAATTCGACTCAGTGCTCGACTCAACAAGGCTTCGGGTCAATGACTCACTAGTTCAACCAGTAAGTCACTAATTAAACTAGTTGAATCGGACATAATTAAATAAATATAAAAATTATATAATCTGAAAGCCCATTACATAGCTTAATGATGCATATGTAATATAAAATATAACTAACCATTATACTAATTCAGATGACGCATATATATACCTTATATTAGTGAATATTTATATAATATTAATGTTATACATTACTAATATAATATATCATAATATTTAGGTTTAAATGTATTTTACCCTCATATGTTTTAGGCCATGTGCAATTTAGATTCTAACTTTTTAAAATGTGCAACGCAACCTCCTATTATTTTAAAACAGTGTAAAACAACCCTTCCATTAGTGCGACATCCATTTACACTATTAAATGATATTTTTTAGATAAAATTGCCCATATATTTTATTTAATTTCCCATCTCTCATCCCCTTCAGACATTCATCTCTTTCACCTAATTTTCAACCAAAAAAGAATAAGCCTTGCATAGTAGCTCTATCACCCACATAAAAAATCTTTCAAATTTCAAAACCATAATGAAATACAAATCAGTAACAATACCATTCTGTATTCATCAATAGCAAAAGAAGGAGGAAAAAAAAAGACCAAAACCAAACAATCCAAATCTCATAGCACAACCAATCTTTTCAAACCTCAAACCATAAAAATAAAATAAAATAAAATAAAAAAGACAATTACCGTTATCCCCAATCATCATCATCGTTCTCTTCGTCCATTTCCCTCACCACAACGAGTCGCTGCAACCACCACCACAAGTAACATTTCATGACCACTGGTGGTGGCAACTACCACAATCATCTTTCCCCATTGTACAGCTGCCGCCGAAGACACCCGTAATCACTATGAAGCTGTCGCCACCTCTCATCCTTCTCCCTTATTGCTATGTCTCGTCCCCACTGTTGTAGACAACATCCATGTGGGACCACCATGGAAGAGAGAATCGGGGGCCAGTCCGACTCGGTTGACCCAGAACCGCTTGCCTGACCAGTCCAGTTAAGTGCCTAAAACTGGTAAAGTTAACAACCTATCAAGAACCGGTCAAAACCAGGAAAACCGGTGGACCAGTACAATTTCTAAGGTTGTCCAGTTTGGGGAATTTGACCTGAACTCAGCAGATCTTCTTCTCGTTCAAAGGCGGCTCTACTTCGTGCTTTCCTTCCCTTTCTCCATGAAGTTGTGTCCGTTTCTCGCTGTTGCTGCCTTGTTGCGAAAGAGGCCAGGCTGCCACCACTGCTCTTGGAAGTCACCATTTGTTTGAGTTATGGCTCCTCCATGGCTAGTTGGGTTGTTGTTCCCATGCAAAGAAAGGTTGAAAAGGTGGCAACTTCATGCTTTTTTGGTTTTGGTCATGGCAGGCTTCATGTTGACAATGTGGGCAGATGGTAAGTGGCGATTCCTTCAGCACTCAGCAGTAAAAGGAATGAGTAAGTGATGTATGCTTAGGTTTTCAACTTAGGATGTTTTACATTTATTTTGGGCCCATATAAAATAGTGTGCAGCACTTGTTTTAAACTTTTACGGAGGTTGTTGTTTCTGCGCCTAGTATTTTTATTTTAAAGTTTATTTCTTTTCATACAAGTATATCTATATAAATTATAAATAATAAATAATATAGATAGATTAATAATTTTTTTGAAAAAAAAACTCAAGATTTATAAAGATATAATTTATTATATATATATATATATATATATATATAATTATATTTCGATTGAACCGGTTGGACCTTTAAACCTCTAAACCAATACCTTGACCGGTTCGATACCCGGTTTGGTTTTCTCTTCCTTGGCAGCCACCATCGTTGGATATTCCACCTCGTATTGGTTCTACAAGCTCTCTTCTGTCACACTCTTTTGTCATCATGACAACAGTCATGCCACCTAGCCATTGCCATGTCATCGCCACCGGTCATCGTTTCTCCACTGATTTGCCATCAACGTGCTCTCTATCTATCTCTAAAACCCATAGCCCCAAAACCAAACAAAACCTCCAAAAGATATAGGTGGAAGCATTGCAAGGGAATGGTTATGGAGAGCATGACTTTTTTGAAGGTTGGGAAATTTTCTAACTTTTTTGGAAGCATGGCAAAGGAAAGGGTTAGGAATGAGGGTTAGGAAATTTTAAAATATGTAAGGGAAATTTTGTCCAAAAACATCATTTAACAATGTAAATGGATGTCCTATTAACGAAAGGGCTGATTTGCATTATTTTAAAACCACAGAGGGTTGTGTTGCATATTTTAAAAATTCAGAGTCTAAATTGCACATGACCTAAAACACAAGGGGTAAAAAGCATTTAACTCTAATATTTATATGTGTCAAAATGATCTCAGCTATCTAAGGGGTTTGAAAAGGAATACAAGCAATTTAGTAAAGGTAATGATTGACCATATCTGAACCGTAAAGGATGAGCAATGGAACCACATAGTCAAGGGGGGCTGGTTTCATGTTGGAACACCCATTGGACACAGTCTTCATAAGTGCTGGACATGTTTTGTTCGATGTTACCATTGCATTGCACTCATACTAGAGACCAACACCAATGTCAATTCGTGAAAGAATAATCAAATGAGATCACAACCTCCCTTATTGTATAGTTGGGACAGAAGACATAGCAAGGTGAAGATGGAAGTGAAGTCCCAGATTGTGGGAAGCAAAACGAGAAGCACGTGATTGTATTTATAAATAGAGAGAATTGTGAGTGGAAACGGAATATGGAAACAAGTCAAGTTCTTTTGGAAAATGGGCCTTAAGTAATTTGTTATTGGGCTAAGAAAAACTAGAGTTCAAAAACTTTTAAGAAGTTAAGATTTTACAATTTTTTTAATCCAAAAAAAGCATGACTTGCCCAGTCTGATTAAGTTAGTCTAGGTTTCCGATTTTTTAAAAATTGGTCGAGTTAGACCAGTCACACCAATTCAAATACTTCTTCGATCTTTTCTTTGACTCAAATTGGTTAACCAACTAGTTTTCCAATTTGCTGGTTCAACCGGCTGGTTTAAGCCGGTTTTAAAAACTATGGTAATAAGCTATTTAGATAAACAGGACACAAAGTAAAAATGTGACTTTTTGCTTTTAGAAAATTAAAAAAGGTTTAATTATACCGTAGGTCCCTATAGTTTTACTCAATTTTCAATTAGGTCCCTATAGTTTAAAAGTTTCTAAGTAAGTCTCTATAGTGTATAAGATTTTTGAATCAGGTCTCTGCTGTTATAAAAAAAACTAAATATTCTATGGAATATGGAATATTTTATTTCCATTTCCCTCTTGATATAACAGGAACCCGATTGAAATTTTTCATACACTATAGGGACTTAATTGAAAATTGAGTGAAATTATAGAAACCTGAAGAATAATTAAACCTTCAAAATATTCATTTGTCTTTTAATTGATGTCATAGTTTCAAGAGAAGTTCAATTTTAGTTTCTTAATCCAGTACAAATTTTTTATTGTATATTTTATATTCCTTTTGGTATTGGATCTATTTGTCCCTCTATGCATTGAGTTTTAAAAATCATTATTCTACCATAGAATAGATAAATTTCATAAGCAATTACTTAGGAAAAAGATGGTACCTTCAAAATCTAAATTTCAAAAGGGATTCATAATAGAAAAGATAATAACTTCAAGCAACATAGTCTTTATCATATATCAAGTTCTTGAGGAAATCCTACACAATGTACACAATAAATAAATGACACTATTTGTCAATACAAAGAAGGACTAGGTTGTAAGAAAGTAATGAAGATGACTAAAATTTAATAATATAAACCTTTGCTAATTTTAATTTAATAGTAAAGGGAAGATAGTAGACACATAAGAAAAAAATTGGGTGATATGGCAAGAAACTAGCATTATATAACCTCAAAATCGCAAAGGTAATAATTAGAAAGAGATCAAACATTTACTAAAATTAAACAAATATAATAAACCAAAAACCATAATTCTAAAAGGACAAATAGATCCAATACCAAAAGTAATGTAAAATATATAATAAAAAAATTTGTATTCCTCAAAAAACTAAAATTGCACCTCTCTTGAAACTGAGGCATCAGTTGAAAGACAAATGCATATTTTGAAGGTTTAATTATTCTTCAGGTCCTTATAGTTTTACTCAATTTTCAATTAAGTCCATATAGTGTATGAGAATTTGCAATCAGATCCCTGCTGTTATGAGAAGAGGGAAATGGAAATGGAATATTTCATATTAGAATATTCTATTTTTTTTATAACAACAGGGACTTGATTAAAAAATCTTATATACTATAGGAACTTACTTAAAAAATTTTAAACTATAAGGACCTAATTGAAAATTGAGTGTAACTGTTGGGACCTGCTATATAATTAAACCTTAAAAAAATTTGTAAGTTATACTATCTAAATGGACCCTTAAAAAGTTCTAGATTTTAATGTGTTAAAAGTAAATTTGATTTCAATTCCAAAAAGAAAAAGATATATCATCAATCCTGCATATTATAATAATGATAATAAATGTCTTTTTAAAATACCAAATAAATAATATCTCTTTTCAATTGTCAAATAAATAAAAGAAAATTATTTATACTATAAAAATTAATTATAACACTACTCTTCGCTTAAAATTTGAATTATTCCTTGCATTGCACTTGTACTTCGTTCTAGTTTCTATTATGTTTCTACTATTTCAGTGCACCCTAGTATAATACAAGTGCACAGAAGGGTGTAGAGAGTACTTTTCTCTCGAGTATTCCCACTCGTGGCCACTAAATTATCAGCAAAAATAAAATTGTTAAAAGTGAAAGAGATGGAGAATCAAAACACAGCATGTGATAAGTGGTGAGTGCATGACTTTTGTGTCTAAACATATTCCCTTTGGTCATCTCGTTAGAGTTTTATTTGATTCGTTAGGCACTAAGCTTGGCAATGGAGATTTATGGTACAATATATGAAGCGTGCCATCTTCTTAGAAATGAGATAGATGGCTGTAAATGTTCAAACCAACCATACCTTTCACAAGACTCGCTTATCGTTTTGTCGAGGAAAGGAAAACTATGTGTTATGACAGAAAAGAATTGGGCCACGCATATGGCCCATATATGGATGGATTGGTTCAGTGTAAAGCCCATAAGACCAGATGCTTTCAGGTGTTCTAGGTCAGAAGGCAGAATGATCCTGCACTCTACACCTTCCAATGAGCTCCGAGCTACAGAGGATGTAGAGCTCCATCCGACCTCATCCAAACCTGAAACCACGTGTCCCATGATCTCCCACTATTTTCCATGTACAAATCTACTAACCACGTCCCCGAAATATGGGGGAATGTTAACGGTATGGGGATTTCCTATTTAAAAGGTACTCAAAACTAAACTGGTAAGCATTCAAACATAATATAAAACCACTAATTAAGACTGATACCCTTGGTGGAGTCCTTGCATGTACCCACCAGCCATCTCATTTTACTTGAAGTCCAACATGAGAAAGGAAGAAGCGGCTTGTGACATCCTTACCCCCAAAGTAACCTCTTACTCTACTATTTCGATATACTATGCATTTTAAATGCTTTCTAATTTTGAACCAGACTGCCCGTATAAGGAGTATATAGCCTTGCCCATCCGTGAAGCCCCACACTTGATCCTTTACAACAAGCAAATATAGTAGCTATTCTTGCGAATCTTATTGTAATCATGCAACACAATCCTTTTTTTAGTTCCTACCATGTCAAATGCTTCATTGTTAATTCTGTAAAAATTTCAAATCCACGAGCGTTCACTCATGGACATCAAATTATGTTTGGTTCATCATTAAATACAATATACAGACCATTTGTTTTGGGATTTTATACAATGCAGAATGACTTTCAACAAAATTTACTGAGTTTTGGACAGAAGTGCATCGATAACCATTTTTTTTTTCCAGTTTTTTCACAGTTAAACAATATTGTTCAAGCATCTATGATTCTATAAGTGCTTGGTTATTGTTCAAACCAAGCACATTCTTAATAATTTTGCTAGGGTTTTAATATCACCTTTTAATATGGTAGAAGAGGTTGCAGTATGATCTCTGGATGGCCACTTTATCTAACGGGGTATAAAAGAAGAAGAAATAAGGGAAGAAAATAAAAATAGAAACCATTTGTCATCATGCATTTTTCCAACTCATGTATATATAGGTGGAAATGCTATGGTACACTTGTTCTAGTCAGGTGTACCACACTCCAGGCTGATCTAATGTGTTGGATTCAAGAGTGTATCTATACACCAATTATATGCAATATACCATAAAATTTCTTTCTCTTCCTAACTCTTCCGCCCCCTTCCCCCTCTTTTCCTTCCCCTCCAACCATCCTCCTCTTCCTTTGCTGCATTTCCTACTCCTCACACGGTGGTGGGCACTCGCAACACTGCATGCTCACACCACTACTCCTCCTCAATTTCATGCCATGGCCATCCCCCTAGTTTTAGAAGATAACGAAACAAGTAACATCTTCAGATCTTCGTAAAGATGAAAATGGTTTTTTGGAACAACTAAAAGCAACAAAAGGGTTTTGTTTATTTATTTTTTGTTTGTGAGAAAGGTGCATGACGGTGGCGCTGCCACGGCAATGTGAGATCTTCACGGCAACAAGAGCATTGGTTCTTCGCATTTCCAGCGACCCTTTTGTGAGATGGTTCATATCAGATTAGTGGCGGAGGAGGCAGCAAAGGTGGAGACGGCAGTAGCGGTGGAAGTGCCGGTGCCGGAGTCAACATTTACAATGGTAGCGGATACTGCGACATGAGCCTCAACTGTTCTTGTGGGTGGAATATTAAGAACCAACCGAGTGGAGGAAGGTGGGAGCGAGAAAGATGAAAAGATCTTAAAATGTATGGCATTTAATTAGTCTATTAATACAACCTCTAATCTTAACCATTAATTTATATATCTTAGGTGTGATACACGTGACTTTAATACGGGAGAACAGTCATAGTACCAACTAGAACTTACAGGGGGAATTTCTCAGCTATAGGACCCTCTCTGATCAAGTCAGTCTTAATACTGGACAAAATTTTAAAGCTAAAACTACGGAAAAGAATCTATTTATCTTGTTGACAATTACGACCAAAACAAAAATATTAACAGTTTAACATTTAATCATTTTGACAAAAGTTTAACAACTAACCTTAAATAACAGTAAACACGTTTCTGGCCAGAATTTGCAAGTCCAGCTAAAATTATCGCATACGACCCAAACCCCAAAAGTCCAAAACTACTTTCATTAGTAGCAAAAACACAACTACCAAAAATAATAAAATAAAATGAAATGAAGAAAATAAAAGACACCAATGGCAATCTGTTTTCTAATTAGTAGTTAGACCAATCGGATCCCCAAAAGAAACACGTACAAGACATCTACAATCCACCCCCTCTCTTATCACCCAGAAAGGAAAGAAAACAAAAACACACTAACAACCTCCTCAAGCAATGGCCAGGCTTTGCACTGTACAAGATCAAAGGCGTTCAATAAAACACTGCACAAGATTCTTTCTTTTGTTTGATCCCAGCCATGACTATTGACCACTCACCACATCCACGCCCGTGCCCCTCTCTCATGCAATTTCCTCACCAATAATTCAACGCTGTGGTCCCCTCTTTAGACCCTCCCTATCACACCTCCATCTCAATGGAGCAAGACAACTTTTCTTACATTTCATGGACATGGGAATCATCCAAATAATAATAACTATAACAACTAACAATTATAGCATTTTAACATAATAAAATACGAAGACTAAGAGCATATCACTTTCTCATTTGATCAAAAGCGTGCATAACGCAAGTACACAGGCAAAACGACAAGAATCACACAAAAAAACACATTGAATTACATCCAACCAAGATACCATCTATTCCATACACCAATTACAATACACACAAACTGAAAGCCCATAATAATAACAATCAACGGCACTAACCAGAACATAGAACATACAAATATCAGTGTTTCCCACACACGTGTTACATTACACACAAGTTATATTACTGTGCTTTCCCATCCTCCAGTGAATAAGGAATAAGAGGGGGGGGGAGGGCCCTGCCCTCCTCTCACAAGTTGTCACAGTCACTCATAAAAGAGGGAGGAAGGTGCTTAGCTAGTGATAATTTTTTTGTACATCAGAGAAAAAGGCAAAACCCACAAAGGATTGAACATGACATGGATCCAAAAAGAAGAAGTGAAGTTGGGTCCCATAACAGCCTATACGCGTGCACTCTAGTTTTTGGGTACTTTATGGGAACAACCAGTCTTCTCATTCAAAACAGCTCATACCCCATGGAGTGCTACTTTCTCCAACCCCTAAGAAATGGACTAATGATTCCACGTTTTCCTTTATTGCTGCTCAATATTGCAGAGTACCAACCTCTTTCTTTAACACGCAACAACAACACACATAAATCACAACAGGTAAAACCAGTGGATTTCCGAGTTCCAACTCATTAATTATCTAAGGGCTTAAGGTTTGGAGTTGAGACTATTTGGAATTTTGGATCTCACACTCTCATAACTCCTTTGCTAAATTTAACTCGTGATAAAATGTGAATTACCCCAATGAAGTGAATTCCCCGGACACCACTGTTACCTTGCTTATTCTGCACACCAAAACTAAAAAAAGATAACATATTACTTAAGTGATAAGTTGGCTTAGAATTCACCAACTTGGAAGGCATCGAGACCAAGAGCTCTAGCCTTGTGTTTCAATGATTTCAAGCAACGAATGGCTTCGTCGAGAAGCTCAACAGGTCCCTTGTCCTTTCCACCAGGAATCATGCACTGCAGAATGCTTAGAACATCTTGTATCTTCTCCTTTCTCATCTTATTGCCTAACAAAGAACTCATTTCATCTACCCCTTGACTGTTGCTGCCACTAGAGCATCTTGATTCTGCATCATCATCCCCCATGTCAAAGGGTCCGTTAGGATTAAGAGAGCTTGCAGTATCCATGATCTGCATGTCATCATAGGCCTCATCGAATAGCTTCCGCTTCTTTGTTTTTCCATATGAACTATCAACTTCTGCAGTTTCCCTTATTGGTTCCTGGTTTTCGTGAGTGGTCATGGTACTAGGGGAATGGCCAGTGCTTGTAACTTCATCATCCTCAGTAGAATAACCATCACTGTCCGAATAAAGCAATGCATTGATTTCTTCTGTGTCTTCGTGCATCTCACTTTCAGTGTCAGTGCCCTGATTTTCATCAACTTTATCATCAAAAGTTGGTGCAACCGTATGATTCAAATTCAAATCTCTTCTAAAGGAAGGCTCATTCTCATTCACGTTGTTAGAACCATGCAGTTTTGAATCCCACGCAAGGCACTCAACAGGATTCCCAAACCTTGAACTATAAATGAGAGTTGTTTGATCACCTGTTTGATCAACGACCAGGAATTGCTTCTGCGGGAAACCCGATTCCCCATTGGGCGTAGTTTCCTCCCTAACACTTTTCACCCTTTCAGAAGGAAGTTTCTCTTCAGCAGCGAAGCTTGGAACAGGTGTAAAACCCTGTCGAAAGCGAGGCAAACAATAAAACCAGCCATGAGGTGCATTAGAATGTCCCAACTGCAAATGAGGGAGTGCAGGAGACGCAAATGCCGGCATTGTCTCATTTCTTGCGGCCATATTGATGCTGGGATTCATGGCAGCAGAAATGCCATTTTGCTTCCCCATATCAAGGGGAGCACCAAAGGAACTCAAATTGAGTGATTGCCAATTAAAATGTAGCTGCGGTAACCAGGTTCCACAGTCTTCTCCCATTCAACCAAAACAATCACCTGGAATATTTTAAAACATGTATCATGAAATGAACAAATATGTAATAACCAAGACCAACAAATTCCAATTAAGGAATGACAAATTCTACAATGAAATGAGTACCTTACGACAAATGATATCAACACAAGAACTATCTGTTAGTATAGGCTTCTCTTTCAAGATTCACCAAGAAGAAAAAAACAACTAAAACCCCGCGCTTAACCCAAATCGTGCTAGGCCAAAAACGATTACGTCACAGGTTTGAGCAAATGACGAAAGTATTCAGCCTGCAGAACACACAAAAACAAGATTATTAAGAATTGATCTTCCTTGAAAATCATGAAAAATATAGTAAATTCATAATATACTCGTAAGAAAATTTTTCTTAAAAAAAAAATAAAAGTTGAATGTTAACACATCTCAATTTTCTTCAATCATTGAGCAGCATACCTGGCATTCTCTGAGAGGATGAAAACACGCTATAACCCTAACTATAATGGTGGAGCACCCTGCAGTTCCATTCTCATGTTTCAAAGCCCGAAATCTGGTTTGACTCGCTGCTTGGCACACCATAACTACTTTCCAACCCTTCAAAATGGAAGAACCACAATGTTCCCAAACGCAGACAATTTTAATAATCAACTAGTTCTGAACACTCCCCACGCCAGTGAAACAGGTTTTGATGAATTGGAACAACACACAAAGTATGCTACTACAGTTACTAAGGGGACTTGTAGGATTCCTTTGGATAATTAAAGAAAAAAGGCTAACTAATGAAAACTAAGATATTAAGGAAATAAAGGTACTCAAACTAGAACAAGTTGAAGAGAATGGCTTGAAAACGAGGTGGGGTTGTTAATCCTTCAGCTGATCTGACGGACATAACAAGGAACAACAACAAAGAAAGTGGATCCCATTTGGATTGAGGCAAGTTAAAGAAAAAGACTTAAAATATTTGAGAAGGGTTTTCAGGTAACTGGAATTTGCGAGTTTACAGAATCACTCTGCAATATAGGTTCAGGGAAATGACTTTGCGGTATACATCAACAGAAAGACTAAGCCACCACCGCATGCTGCTGCTGTGTCCCTTATATCCACACAAAAGAGAAAAGCCAACACCACTCCTTAAGCCAAATACCTGCCTAGAACCCTGCAATAGATTCTTAACATCAGAGATCTACCAATTTTGCACAGATTTTTACAAGTTCTGATACAGTTCTAGTTAACCAAACCCAGAAAAGGCAAGAAATTAAAAAAAAAAAAGTAAAAACATTATATTTGCAAAACCTTATCCTTTTTTTTCTGGATCCAATTTGAAAAACAAACTTCCAAGCTAGGTAACTACTGGGGTTAAGTTCAATCTAGGCCATACATACTTTCACTAAAAGGTTAGAAAAATTGAATTAGAAAAAAAAAATGGGCTTTCAAACGGAGACACCTTACAACAACAAATTATGTAACTTTCTTGAAAACCATAGATGAAATTTTCTAGATCACCAGCCCAAACACGGAAGCTAAATCTAGCCAAAAAAAATAAGAAAGATTTTAAAGGAAACAAATTTCCTCTTGTGATATCACGCTACAAAGTAGATTCAGCAGCAGAATTGACTCTCTCCAAAACTATAGCAATTTCACCAACAAATTATCCAAGGACTGAAAAATAAATTTAAAAAAAAATTAAAACAAACAAACAAAAACACAGACACGGACCCAAACATAGAGAATAGAGTAGAGAAAACATAAGCTTCATTAGAAAGAACTGTATCAACAATCAAGGTAGCAAAACAAGAACTTACAAGAGACGAAAATTAGAGGAGAAATCCGAAAGGGGAAGGTGGTTGAAAGAGGGAAGGGATGCAGAGTTGAGAAGAGGGGAGCAAGCGTGACTTAGCTACAGTCAAAGTGGAAAGTGGGAAACTCTGGGCAATGTAACCAAGAAGATAGAAGGTGCCCTGAATTATATAGAGCATGCATTGACACATATGCCCTTGATTGAAGTGGATGAAATTTTTTTTTTTTTTTGATGCAGCGTTATTAATATAAGCTTTTTAAAAAAGAAAAAAAAGTAGATGTTAAGAAGAAAAAGAAAGAAAAATATTATTTTATTTTCTATTTTATAAGATATTATATTAATATACTTATATTTATTATTAAATAAAATATAATATATAAATTATATGAGATTCATATCTAATTTAAAAATTAATGAGAGCGTGTTAATATAATATTTTATAATATATAAATTAAAATAATGTTATTAAGAAAAAAAGGAAAATTAGAAAGCATCTGTGACTGGTGAGTGAGTGCTGTGTTGTGGAAGATTGATTAATACGTGCCCGTGCGTGAGGGGTGAGGACTCAGGAGTGCACGCAAGCTAGTTAAGTGTACAATCATGAGTCACACAGTAGCCTATATGAGCCTAAGTAAGGTCTCAAGGGTCTTTCTCTCTCCCTCTTCCTCTCTCTCTTTCTCTTTCTCTGTGGCCCCGTGGGTAGTTGTATCATGACCTTGTGAATGTTTTTGTTTTTTAGCTTTGGCGTCAATGAACCCTGTTTAACAATTCATAAATTTGAACCCTCATTTATCTCTTTAATTAAGTAAATGTGAGATTTTCTAACATGTGCTGTCTAAGACTATAGGGCACTTTTTTTTTTTTTCACCTACATTTCATTCTCATTCTAAATTTTTCATTATTGACAACAAAAAAGTAGTACCGTGTACCGTGAATTGTTGCCCTGACCATGTCCCTGGGTTCAAACTTAACCACGCGGTGTGGCTAGCGTGGTTACCCCTTGTCCCCGTTCACCTGGACGAATCTACGTCCCACCCAAATGAAATCACATCATGTGCAAAGTGCTGATTACAAGTTGAGCAATACATTACACATCTGACCTTAAAAAAATATTGAGTAATATACTCCCTCTATTCTAAAATATTTATTTATTTTAAAAATTTTACTTATCTAAAAATAATTTTCTATTATATCTTCGTCGATCATCCATTGCAAACAAAAATGTCCCAAATGATAATATGCTCGGTTTTAATTTTTAAAATCTTCTTTATCCGGTTTTTTTTCTGAGAAAAAACAGTTCACTAAATCAAACTTAAGTTCCAGTTCTACAGTCTAAACTATAAAAAGCCGTACATTTTACAAAAGCTGCAATTAATTCCCGTGTTGAATAAGAATTCGGATACATATATTCCCTTGTTAGCTGAATAGTTGCTAATTTGCAATTTGAAATCCAAGATAAGAGGTGAAAAAATAGTAAAAAAAAAAAAAAAAGACAAAAAGAAACACCATGGGAGAAGCAGCACATGTTATTGTTTGGCGTGCCACAGGTTATTGCCATTGTTATGGCTACTTTAATTTTATTCAACAAACAATCTATGCACCACGCGTTTAGACTAATGAACAAAGACTATGTATATAGATACCACCAGAGCCTGACACAGTTGGTAAGGTGGTTGGGTCTTTTAAACATGCAGAAGTGCTCATTCTTGTCACACAGTATAGAAAAGAGTTTTATTGGGAGAGGCAAAACCCACTTCGGTGATTTCCACACCTTGTATGATTAATCTTCTACGCTTGATGGGATACCTGAAAGAATAAAAAGAAAAAAACTATGTATATAGATTCTATACCATGCTACCATAGCTCGCCATATTCGCAACATATATCCCTGAAGGGTCAGCATCATTTTGTTTTACTCTGCATGTATAGCATCTTCTCCCCCACAAACTTGAATTTTCTAACACTTCTCTCGTCACGTACATTTTGCATTATATCAGGGTAAAAAGATATCGCCCATATATAACATTTATATACGGACTCAAACTGTTTAACGCAGCTGGTTAACTTGTCTCCCATTATTCAAACTTTCCCGAGTGTTAGTGTGTGTTTGGGCATATATGCATCAAAAATCAATTCTACGATTCCGACATTGATTCTGTCATTTTTTATGATATTTGATTTGCAGTAATTAAAATCAATTCTTTCCTTTAGAATTGATTTTAAAAGGAGTAAAAATTTATTATTTTATGTCATTATTATTTTTAATTAGAAAACTACTAAACATCAATCACTTTATGTTAAATTCACTTCTAACTAAGGTGGCACATTTAGATGCGATTTTTGGGTTGAAAATCACTTTTACTCATTTTTTAATCAGTTTTTGTCCAAAATTTAAATTTCAGTATATTTGAATATTTCTTAAAAATAATTATAATATGAAAAGGAAAAAAAAATCAGATTTTTGAGTTTCTTCTTTTTTTTGTAAAAGATAAAAAAGGTGACTTCGAGAAAAATTAATTTTAAGTTTTTTCAGTTATATATATATTTTTAAATACAAAACAAACGCATTCTAAATTAATTTTAACAAAATCAGTTTTATCTATAATCAATTTTATAAATAGTTTAGCCAAATACATTTATCAATACCTTGTGTACTCTTCAAATCTTTCGCGTCAATATTGAATTAAAACTTCAAAGAGAATTCATAGTAGATCATATGCGTACCTAATTAACTACCTAGGAAAGATTTTTGTGCCGCTACAACAGCAAATAATATTGGCATATTCTTGTTTACTTTTTGTTTGTATATTTAATCCCAAAAGGAACCTAAGAGAAATGCATGCATAGTCTTGAAGTATTAAAATAGATTATGTTTTATTTCATCTATATCTAAAATATGATTTTATTATTTGGCAAAACATAATTTAATTTATCTGATGGTGCATGATTGTACAAGTATTTCTCTACGTATAAACATAAAGTGCTCATAACATAGGAAGATTAACAAGACTAGAAAAAATTGCAAGATCATGCAAAGCGAAGGAAGCGCGATGATGGGGATTACACAAGACGAAAAGAGTTGGTATCTTATGTTTCACATGAACAACAATAATTTGTAGCTTGACCGTTCAAACCAGGAATTATACGAAAAATTTTGAGTTGGGGACCCATCCATCAGCAAATAATGTTTCATATATCTCGTACTCACTCCACCTGTCAGTATATTTTATTGTAATTATATTCATAAAATATGAGATATTATATTAATTTATATATTATTTATTATTATATATGGTATAAATTTAATTTGAGTAGAAGCCAAAATAACCACAAGTAAGAATGCTCTTGTTAATACCATCGATGGCCTAACTTTAGGGTTTGGGACTTTGGGGGTAAAAAGCTCTATAGGCATGGGTCCCGCCACAGAGTACCATTATACTTTCCATTGATGTGATATATGGATGTGCTTAAACCATCAAAATAGTCATCATTGTTCGGTTGGCCCATTGCAGGGCTTTTTTCTTTTTTAGAGCCATTGCAGGGTCTAATATTTGATTTAATTAGTTTGCTTTGCATAAATTCGTTTTCTTAATTAAATGCTATACGAGTTTCTACTGGTGTGAAAAAGTAAATACATCAAATGTATGCCACCTTATGCCCTAAAATGTTGATGATCCATCCCACTCGGCCACACAAGATATATGAATATTGATTAATACGTAGTAGAATTATTATTCTAATTAAATTTTTCCTTTAGTTGAATCGTTGTAGCACTTCTCTACATCAACACCTGTGATGACAATAGATATATGTTTAAAATTGTCCAAGCATTTATTAATTTTATGGCAAAGTTCAAGACGTGTGTGGGTGCAGTCAACATTGTAAAAAGTAATAACCGAACCATTCAATTTGATCAATTGATCTATAAAGTTGAAACCGAACCAATCAAGACCAAAACGACTCAAACGAGAGAGAAGTTCTTTGATGCCGTATATATATGTGTGTGTGTGTGTGTGTGTGTGTGTGTGTGTGTGTGTTTATATACATTGTGGATTTGAGATTTGATTTTTTTCTTCTTCTTAAATTGATGACAAAAGCCTACCTATTTTCTACAAAAAAAAAATGTTTCTTTCTTAGTTTAACCTTGCGGTTGAAGGGAATATAGATCAAGAGAAGATAGAGCCTAAGTTGGGTAAGAAGGATGAAAGTGCAGTTAGTTAGGAATCTGTTACTAGTAATCTAATTGGTTGTAATTGATTCCACTGACAATGGTTAATTAGCTCTACGTTCGTATATATAACTCTCTCCCTTGTAATTTGTAAGCATTGATTCATAATACAAAATGAGTCATGTGGATTCATAATCGTGCTGATTCATATCTCATTTATTATTGAAAATAAAATATAAATAAAATTATATTTTATTCAACAATAAATAAAAGATGAGCGAACACATATTCTTATACATCATAACTCATAAATACAAATATCATTTCTCTTAAAAGAGATTAATACACTCTTCTCATCTCTTGAGCTCCCAAGCTCTCAATTCTCCCACTGATACCTTGCAGGGGTACGGTCAGCTCCTTTTTTTGTCCAATGACTAGTTTATCATATAATTAACCTTTCTACTCACGAAGATCCCTTCAATACATATTCGTTTATCGATTGGCTCTTTATCTCGTATTAACAGTTATTAACCTTTCCCATTCACCAATGGGTAAACTTTGGTGGATTGGTGACCACGCTGAGTAACTTACTGCACTTATTTACTGCTATGTTCAAAGACTGCCCCACTTTATACGCCGCTTGATGGATGCTTTGCAATTTGGATTTCGTTCTTTCTTGCACTGACTCAAGCCCTTTTTCTGATTTTATTTTGTACCCTGACTAGAACTTTCTACCGTCACACTTTGCTCTACCTTTTGTTTTGGCTCCTTGCTTCTATCACCCCCACAAAAAGGATGAACTTTTCCTTCCATCAATTTCGTTTTATTTTATCTTTTTTTATTCTTCCTTCTATTCTCCCAACTGTTAGAATAATGATAGGTTAAGAACTTTCTTTTTTCAAAAAAAAGATGTGATGTGATTATAGGAACGGTTCTGTTTATTGGCACGCACCTAATTAAAATCATTATTATCATGATTGGCTTCAATTGAGATGAGTTTCACATAATATCTCTATGCAGGGTTAAATTAAATTGTTAAGACTTCCGGTTAAGTTATAATAATAACACTTTAATCCTAAAAAGTTTCCTAGCAAAATTTAATTAGAGTTTGATGAAACACATTATAGTGCGTTGGGTAGAATCCATTTCCAAAAGTGGTGGGAGTGCTCCCGTATTTCCTGTATTGATATAAAGTTTGACAAAAATAAAAATACCATAAGGCCGCCTACTTGAGGAAATTAACGGCCAACTAAAATTCAAGGACCATAATATATATGTGGTGGCCAGATATGGTTATGGGCTAGGATCAATGTTTCTCACGCATCTCTGTTGCTGATATTGATGACAATGTCAATCGAAGGGGTTGGTGATAGAGTCTACCTGTGCTTGTGGCCATGGCTTTACATTTATGTTTGTCTTCCTTTTTCTGTGATTTTTTTTTTCTTTGCGTGTTTCGTTGTCGCTTATGCTGATTTTGGAACTCTACTTAACCATGTTCCTTTTTGTTTGCTCGTCACAATATAAGGTTGGCTTATCTACCAAAATATATATATATATATATATATATGGGCACACTCTCATTTTTTTTCTTTTTCTTTCTTTTTTTTAAGTCTTTAAAATATGAGATTATTTTATCTATGTAATATGGTACTATTGTTTTTGGAAATATTAATGTTATTTATTCATAAATATTTACCGCACAGCAAACAGATATTTATTCTAAAAAATATTTATTCACTTTTAATTTTTTTTCACTTTGTGTTATGACCCAATTTGAAAAATTGACCGACACATAAGGAACTGACTCAAGAAAGCCCTTATAGGATATAACATGCATAAAACTTCAATTCATAACTTCGAACTAAACATGATTTAAATAAAAGCTGGGTAAGCACTTCTTTGTATAAATCATAAATCATAAATTAAATCATGAATAATACCCAACGGTAAAATATCTATTCCAATAGGTCATAACACCCTTTACTTATAATTACACAAATCCTCAAGAAAAATATCACAATTAAATATAAATATGCATGGTTGATGCATGAATCCTACCTACAATATAATGGAACACTATTAATAACATAACTGAAAAGTACAACTTCACTTCAAAGTAAAACTTACCAAAAATAAAACTAACAACTACTGGGGAGAAGGTATCTGGGAAGACTCTAGACCAATAGCTATATTTATAAGGGAAAAAGAGTGGTAGGTTTTATGTAAAATTCAGTAAGTGAATTTTCATCTATAGCCATACATGAGATAACAAGGAAAGTACATTAATAGTAATACAACATTCAAAAATCATTTCTATTCATAATACATAATAATAGTAATAGCATCAGTTTCGTGTAAAGCATAAGAAAACATAAATGATATCAAATACACACAATTACTAAAAAAAAAATTTACACACATGGAAGCTTAACAAAGGAAGAGGAACTTCAACACACTTTGTTCATAATATAATTTTTTACACTAACTCAATCTACTACAACATAGAACATCTTGTCTTTTTATATAGACTAAAGGCTTAAAGTAAAACAAAGATATTTAATAATTACATTTATTGATCAAACAAGCATTTAATGCATGAAGTAGTAAGTTAAAGACCATCATAAATGATAATATTGACAATATGACTATAATAAATGCTAGAGATTTGCAAGCATGCTAGCATTTAATGCTTGGTTTAAATTTTTTTTTTAGTAATAAATATTTTTCTAAGCAATTAAAATGAGACAGATTGCTAAATAATTAGAAGGCAATACTCAATCCCTCACGAACAAAATCATCTACCTAAGATTTTAATGGTTCTTCGTGAACTATATCTCTCGTTGACTAATCTAAGTGAAGAGTAATTGTCCCTCAGGGGTGTCATGGTATGTCAAGGTTAATAAATATACTATTGTTAACTCACAGTCCTATTTCTCCCTAATTACTATCCAAGTATCACTCACAGTTAACATGCTAAAATCTCAAAGCTATAAATCTCAATTTAATGTTTTCTATCACTTCTGCAATTCACATTTCGTAATTTATTGGAAACAGTTAAAATACAAGTGTCAACAATGGTCCTATGCATTTTCTAAAAATCATGCATTTTCATAGAAAGCTATAAAATTATAATCTTTCTAAATTGGCATAATTTATAAAACATGTTCTCCGCTTCAATAATTTTAATTTACTAAATTTATGGAAGGCATGCACGATGCATCAAAATTATCTGCAATGGCAAAAAAAAAAAAAAAAGCCATGAGCTTAAACCCACTTACATAGAGGGGTTGAAAGGGAGATGTCAGCACCAATGAAGCTCCAGAGTGCGAGAATAACACTGACGTCTATCGTGGAAGTAATAAAACTCATGAATAAACTATAACCATAATTGAACAACTCTATGAATATTGAAAGAATACCCAAACTTGACAACAACCAAGAACATAAACACCTAATCGCATGAAATGGAAGAAAAAAAAAAAGAAGAAACTTAGTATAATCCATTAAAATCCATACCTTGAAACTTGAAGAAGGTAAGATTGAAGGAGGAAGAGAGTGAAAAGGTGGAAGATGAGCAGGAGAGAGCCGAGTTTGCATTTTTAGGTTAAACACGTGTGGGGAAGGGGTTTTCATAATATTGGATGATCACTTAAAGAAACAATGTCGTTTTGTTAGACCCAACACTGGTGCACTTGCACCATCCACTGCTATAGCAATCATAGAATTTCTATTTTCGGCATAAATGAAGGTTTTTCATACATTCGTTGCCTTTCTACACAGTTGGGTTAGGAGACCTTCAGGTTGCACTAGACTTATATAAGGACATATGGCCTTGAGGCATCATACCTTGATATTTTTCCAATCATTTTCTTAATTTCAGTACACATTTAAAATTGGACAATTATTCAATGACGGAGGGAGTAATTAGACATAGGTCTACGTATTAATTGTATGTCTCTTACTCCCTTGGATCCATAATATAGGAAATTAAGGTGAGATTGTATTTCATTATTCTTTTTAAAAATATAAAAGTAGAAGATGAGAACATCCTTTATCACTCATCATAAATTATTTTTTCATTAAATAATCATATTCACATTCATATATTCTCACTCATCATAAATATAGGGGATAAAATGGTAAAATTTAATTAATGCTTTATTAAAATATAAAAACTACTTATATTTTAGTTCAGATAAAAAAAATTCAAAAATAGCTTATATTATAGATCAAATGGAGTATTTATTTATAACCGTCTATATAACATTACCCCATCATAATAGTGACGCGTGGCATGACTTATACATGGGCTTAAACGTCGCAACCGTCTTTTTTTTTTTTTTTTTTCCGGTCTGTGACAACCTTCCTCTCAACCAGCTAGATTTTTGGAGGTAAAATCCTCGCAGTTATCTTATAACACAGATCTGGTATTACTTTACTACTCGGCACATTTCCTGAGAGACAATGTCAAATAAAACCTTAATCGGGGTGAATAAACTAATAAATATAATAATGAAAAAGTGAAAGCATATGTTCTATTAACAGACAGGGTATGGTATCCTCCCCACTAGGAAAATACAAAAGGGTGTGTAACCCATGATTTTATCACCTGAAAGAGATCTTAGGCACAGATAAGAAGATCTCTAGGCACACAATTAAATAGGCACTCTCAGCTTATTAAATTGATAAGAATATGCATTCTTTCATGCCCTTTTGTTTGGAGTGAAGGGAACAATCAACGAGCCCAATCAAGTTCTCCCCTTTTCATCCCTATACTTTTGGCTGCACTAGCTAGCTAAAACAAGCAACACCAAGCATCAATTCCTTTTCTATTAAAAAAAACAACTACTTTGGTATATAATTTAATAAATCATAAAACCAATTCTTTTGCACGTCTTCGTGTTATTTTATCATGATGGTGACTTTATTTGCCAGATTTCTTTTAACACAATACCCTTTGAATATGATGGCAATTTGGCCAATAAGACATTTGCAGTGACATGAGCTTGGTGGTTGTGGATTACCTAACTAATAACAAATCCCCATGTTCTAGCTCAAGCTTCTTGGTCACTGCCCACCAAGAGGGCGAAAAAGGAATATCATCCTGTGAGAGTCACCAATGTATAGCACTTGCCACTATGACACAATATTTTAGCAGTGGACCAGTCGCATTCAATTGGATGTAAGCATAATTTTAGGAATCTTTATTTTTTTCTTCTCAACTCTTTTTTTGTTCTTCCTAAAGCTGTTTCAATGTGCTGTCAGAAGCATGGCTTATGACCTTTAATTGCTGATGTTTAAGAAATGCATATGCAATTATTCAAATGCTTCATTGACAATGCCAATACGTCATACGAGTTACAAATTTGAAACAAATGCTGAGGAGACAAAAGAGGTCCGCATGGGTAGAATTAATTTCGGGTTACTTCAACATGATTGGAAAGGCAGAAAGAGGCATCGATTTTCATCATTTTTTTTCTTGTACTCTAGACTCATCTATGGTATTATCAGTATGGTAGATATTGGTTGTTTCAAAAGTAATTGTTTGTCCTGAGATATTTGGCTCTGGCTGATTTATATAAAAATAATTGGCTTAAATATATTTTTAAATTCCTATATTATTTTAGTCCAATCCCCAAAATATTTTTTTTCTTGAATTTTAGTCTTTTCCAGCATTTTGGTATTGGTCTTTATCATTATAAATTTTGGCTCCTATATAATATGCGTTTCATACTTGTAAATATTTAGATTTTTATTTTTAGTTCTTATATATATATATATATATATATATAAATTTTTCATCCTTATAAATATTACCATCTAACCACTTGACTAATACAACAGGGACAAAACCAAAGCGATGAAAAAAATGGACTATATAAGAAATTTATATTTATGGAACTAAAAATTATATTTAAGTCAAAACAATTTTTCACTAAAAAAATGTATATAACATTTTAGTTATAATTTTTTAATGAAAAATTATTTAATCAATATATTTTAGATCAGTATTTTAATAGAGATTTTTTGCTTTTTGACAATTAGGAAGATGCTCACTCTTTAAATAATAATAATAATAAAAAAAAAACAGCAGACAAGATAACTCTGGGCTCCATTAGACCACGAAAGAGCATAGTGAAAAACCTGAAAAAATAAAAAAGCCTCAGCGAAATATGAGACACTCCAACAAACATAGTTAAACACATGGTCAAGACCTTCGGATGATTAATTCAACACAACTAGAATAAATTAATCAACATTTTATACAAAATTTATGGTGGTACGTGGTTGGATTAAATATAGTGGTAAAACGCACATTTATTTAAAGGTTATTAAATATATATGCGATATCATTTTGCCATTTATTTTTTGAAAATATTCTAGAAGTTTAGCATTTTCCATAGAGGCATTCTCACATACAGTTTGAATTAATTGAAATTATAAAGATATTTTATGGGCTAAGAAAAATACCAAAAAAGAGAAAAGAAAATGAAAGCATGTGAATTTTGGGAAAACCCTAAAGCCAAATAGAGTAAATAGCACTTCCCTATTTATGAAAATGATACTCAACCCCAAATTTACAAAAAATTGACATTCCACCCCCATTGTCTTGTCTTAAATATAGTTAAGATATATATACACACACTGTTTGGTCTTATACTATAATCATGTTAATCATGCCCTATCTTATTGTATAATAATAATATAATTAGAAACCTATTATAAAGAAAATTTTGGCACATGGTGAATTTCCTCCAATGAAAATTCAATACATGATTATTTTTTTTCTAAAAAATATAAACATACTATCAATTTATCATACCATAATATTATCATCGCCAATAAATACTATCAATTAATATATTATTAATCAATCATTTTTTAATTAGATAATTAGAAATATATTCTAGACAAAAAATTTGACACATTGTAAATTCTCTTTAATGAGAGCTTAATACAATATGATTATTTAAAAATAAAAATTTGAACATCCTATCAATTTATTAACATTTTATCAATTAATGAAATATGCAATATTGGGATTATAAGTTTGGATTATTTAAGGCTCAAGCCAGTCATAGGGATTGGATAAAAATTTTATGTCCTTAAATAATATCTCCTTTTCTATCCCTCTAGTCACTTATTGTCAAGTGAAAAAATAAAAATTAAAACAGATTTAAAAATTTATAAATTCTCAAATATATGGTACAATACTTATATTATACGTGTTAACAAATGATTTGAGTGGCAAGAAGAAGATATATTTTGGGGTAAAAGATGTAAATCCCATAGGAAATTTAATAGAGCTGCTGATACTCTAGCTCGCTCAGCAAAATTTGAAGGATCGTGAGTTTGGCTAGCTAGCGATTAACCAAATTATACTACAGAACTTGTATCCTGGGATATTTCGTTTAATAAATTCACACTTTTTCCTAAAAAACAAAAAAATCTCCTCCATCCCCGATACTTTCCATCTCCCTTTATGCCTCCTTTCCCTATATTAAAAGAAAAAACACACACAAAAATATTTTGCTTTATGAAAGGGCATTGCCCATTAAGATGCATTCGAGTGGGGGAAAGTGTGGGACACATGAGACCATGGAGCCATTTGGTTGTGGATTCTCCAACAAAAACATCACGCTTGGAAAGCTATAACAACGCTCTCTCCATCCACATACACCATTCAGCACTGAAAAGCTTTGTGAGTTTTTTTTTTTTTTTCCTTTTCTTTTTGAAAATACCACAGACCGATGCAAAGTTAGACCAAAAGGCAAGGGAAATCCATGCCCCCCGGGGTTTACCCTTTCTTATTAAATGCTGAACAACGCCCACTTTCTTAGACTTTTGCCCCCACCCAAATCTTTTTTTAGTATGCACATTTCCTTTCTCCCTCCAAAGGAAAAAGTTGGTGAGATTAAAACTCTCATCGCCTCCTTATACTCTCCCTATTTAACATTAACAGTCACTTTTAGAAAATTATGTAATTTTGATATATTAAAAAATAAATATATTTTATTATAATTTATAGCTAGATATATTTATTTTTTTAATATAGTAAAATTACATAATTTTTAAATAGTAACTATTAATATGAAATGAAAAAAAATATAATTTAAAAAGAACACAATTTCATCACTCTCTCATTAATGCGAAAGTAGGGAAGCTAGTTAAAATGGGTAGATTAAGTAATTATGTTAGGTTCGGTCAGATTTGAATTTTCATAATCAATACACGTGTGACAAGCATGCTTGTGACTTCCACGACAAGTTCTTCATATTTTGACCTGGTTCTCTTATTTTTATCATTGAATTTCAAATAAATGGAGTTAATTTATGCTTTAACTTCATGAATCATATTCATCCATTTCTCAATCGACATACATAAAGCAACCAAGAAAGTGTCAATTTTAATGCAAATATTTACCTATATATATATATATATATATATACACACACACATATATAACACGCATCGTTGCTCACGCCACTCATTGAATTACACATCTACGTATCTTCATCTGTCCTGTGTCTCAAAACAGTATAATTCAAGGCTTTATAATTGCAAAGTTTTCAATCTGAATGCATCTTTGCTTAAATTGGAGATCAACATAGTAGTAATAAAGCTTGGACATCTGATCGTATATACATGTGTCTCTAGCTTAGATGCCAAGGAAAGAGGGATTGGAGCCTTGACAAGGTAATCCGAAACATGGGATGTTAATTAAAGTCATAACTTCGCATCTCTTACTCCATCATCAGAAGGGCACTGAAGTGGTGGGAGAGCTTCCTTTTCGTAAAGAATCATGCGGTTTTTGAAATATTGGAGTACAAGGGTGGTTCTAATTATGCCAACCCCAACTACGTTATATTGATGCACACACTGAGAGTCTATCCAATGTATTTGGTATGTCAACCCGCAAATAGTGGTTCCATTTGTAACTGCCTTTGCATTTCTGCGAAGCATTATAGTGCATGATCCAAGCACTACCTTATTTCTTGCACATATTGCTTTGTTTCTGTTGACCAGAAATAAAGGGGGAGAGTGTTATCAGGGAGCATCGATCGTGCTTGACAAATGTCAATATATGGCTATCGCAGCAAGAGTCATGGCTCAATTTGTTTGATCATTTAATGAGTTAAAAAATATTACACTTTTAGAAAAATATAACTAGAATTTTTCATTCAAATTATGATAATTATTGGATGAAACAAAGCTCTAATTATTTGCCTAAGGTCAGGATGGCAATTGTTTTGGACAAGGGCAGAAAATACTCCCCCGATTCTCATCCCAAACCCTCCAAATTGTTCCATCCACTACAAGAAAATTGTCGATTAGTGACCGAAATTTCGGTCGCTAAATGTAAAATATCGGTCACAAAATTATTTAGTGACCGATTTTGTGACCGATTTATGTTGTAGCTATATGGAAGGTTGCTAAATTATTAGTGACCGATTTTTCGGTCACTAAATTTTGTGACCGATTTTGTGACTGATTTTGTGACCGAAATTCTCCTCTATACAATTTGAAGAGGTTAGCTCAATAGTGACCGATTTTTCGGTCACTAAATCTAGTGATCGAAAAAGCGGTCACTAAATCTAGTGACTGAAAAATCGGTCACTAGATTTAGTGAATCGGTCACTAAATTTAGTGACTGAAATATCGGTCACTAAATCTAGTGACCGATTTCTATACTGAAACTTTGTTGGATCAATAGTGACCAATTTTTCGGTCACTAATATTTGTGACCGAAAAATCGGTCACTAATAATCGTTATAGGTACCAGCCATATTTCTTTTTTCCTGGATCCCCATTTTCACATACCTAATTGACAAATCCATATCACCAACAGACAAACATAAAATGTACTAAATAACAACGAACTAGTGCTAAATATCAATATTAAATAACATGCAAAATAACAAGTGTCAATTCAAAATACAAACAAGTCATAATAACTTGTCATCCTAATATCATATTTCTCCATCTTAGTTCCTACTAAATATCAACTTACTAAAGTCAAACATCAATACAAAATAACATATAAAGTAATTATAACTAGTTATCATCCTCCTCCTCATCATCATCATCACCCTACTCCCCCTCTCCTAAGTCTGCAGCAGGTGATTGGATATCAGAAAATTGAAAATTCATTCGTCTCATCATTTCTTGTAGCATTTGATTATTGCGTTGAACTTCCTGATGAGTGCGTTGAAGTTCTTTCTCAGTGTTCTCTAACCTTGCTACAAGTGCACCATTTTCATCTTGCATCTTTTTCAACAATTCTTCATGCTCTCCTCTACGGACCCACTCAGCTGAATGTGAGTCTGAGCCACGATAATAATGCCTTCTATCAACTACCATTGACTCTAAGCCAAGACCATAAATTCTGCCCTTTTTCATACCAGCAGTGTCTCGCCATACCTCTATCTCATTTGGTTCAGAACTTCCTTCCTGAGATGCTTTTTGGGTTGCCTCATCCATGGCTCGGCTGACTTCCGCCTGTAAACACGAATATGATATCAACTAACACAGAAACTAACTTAAGCATACTTATGCTATATCAATAGAATATACACTATATAGTTTAACAATATATAACTTGATATTATTTTCTAACATAATTAATTAACATGAACCAAGAATTAAACAAATTATAAGTTCCTTACATCTATATGCTCTGATCTCTTATCCACCCATGTCTGATCCTTGCGTCTATGTGTATGGCGAAATAGCTCTAAAGGTGTAGGAGGTCTCCCATTCAATTTTATCTACATATACAAGAATAATATAAATTAAGAACATTTTCTTAGTTGATTTAAAAACAACATGTCAAAAATTAACCTTTTATACAAGAAAGAAAAAGTTATTTGAAAACCTAACCAAATTAGCTCTATGTTGAGAAGTGGTAATAGAGCCATTGGTGTGGAGAGAACCTCCAAACCCTTCACAATTAGATGCTCGATTTAGCTTCCCCTGTGTACTTTTCCTCTTGAATGATTCACTTGCCCAATGCTCACACAACCTATTCCACACAGTTTCTCCAAGCCATCTTGGCCTATTCATGGTGACACGAGCCTTCTGAAGCATATTTTTTAATAAGGCAAAGACTCGCATTTGAAAATTTCTTTCAGCCCAATCATAGTCCGGGGGCTCAAAATCAAACTTGATCTATAATAACCAAATTAAATGAAAGATTAAGATATACTTGAATACATAACGATTAAGATATACTTCAATGCATAAAACTTACCTTAAACTCATTAAACAACATTTCTCTTGTATTAGGTGGTATTTTTTTCCAAGATGGCCACGCTTCTTGGTAATGACTTTTGATTATATCAGTAATCCCATTAGCAGCAGTGTGTGAGGGCAAAAATCTGCAAATATTAAATATTATAAGTTAAAATATATCATATATACTTAAATAAAATAAAAGTTTATCACATACCCAGCTCCATTTAGATATAAAACATTCTTTCCATTGGCTGTTGGATTGTTTGATGAATCATGGGAAGAAATCAATACATTAGGCTGTGATCCTTCATTTTGGTGAGGTGAAGCTTCTCCATGGCTTTGTGGATTTGGTGAATTTACACCTGCTATTGATGCTGGCGGTGTTGTTTGGGGAGAAGTAGCTACATTGGGAGGAAATGTAGCTGAGGGAGAAACCACCGGAGGAGATGATGTAGCTATAGGAGGTGCATTGGGTATTTGTTGAGAGCTACCAGATGACTGTGTAAATCATAATTTTTTTGGTTGCTTCTTAGAATTCAAGATTTTTCTTGTCCCTTTTCCTTGATTTTTGTCTGACATCTACAAATAAATGCAATATTAATTAGTATATATATGTTAAATTTTAAAAAAAAATCAGCACATATAAAATATCATAATATCATGAAGTTACCTTTTTATATCGTACGAAAAATAAATAACTAAATGATATCATCATCATCATCATCATCATCAAGGAATTTATCTAATTGAATGTCTTCATTATCATTTTTAGAATCATGGTCATAATCAAATTCTTCTTCCTCATCATCACCTACATTCTCTTCCATGTCATCATCTTCCTCATCAACTTGATCATGGCCTACATTCAATTCAACTTCTTCATACGGACCTTCATCTCTCATTGGTCCAACTAAATCATCATTGGTCACAAAACTCACAGCAGTTGTTTCGTCTTGATATGCAAGCTTAAGTGTATATCGATCATCAACTGTGCCTCTTGGTTTAGTTCTGTGGACAATCCACCAATTTTTCTTTTCTTTTATATGTCTTGGATATGAGACATAATACACTTGAATTGCATCTTTAGCAAATATGAAGGGATCATACTTTGAATACCGTCTAACATAATTAACCTCCACAAGACCATATGATTTGTGAATCTTTACACCACGATTAGGTGTGACATCAAACCATTCACAGTTAAACAATACTACTTGTTTAAGTGGTTCTCCAGGATATTCTATTTGCACAATTTCTTTAATGATCCCATAATAATAATTCTCTTCACTTCCATGCTCATCACCCTTAACACAAACTGCTGAATTGATAGTTGTCTTACCAATACTCCATTCTTCTGTGTGAAACTTAAAGCCGTTAATAAAGTACATAGGCCAGGTATGAACCTTTCTCTTGGGACCCCATGCTAAGTGGTGCAAAAACTGATTTGTTACTGAATTTTTTCTCTCATGAACCTAATAGTGACAAAAATAAACTCATGATAATAATGTAAAACAGAATCTGTACAAAAATGGATCCTAAGAAGAAGGTGTTAATAAACTTACATAACTCCGAAACCAAATTGGGAAGTCAGACGTAATTCTACTATCAACATCGGCACGACTTTTGTGTGAATTAGCTGCCCTCAAATATTGTACAAAGTTTCTAAAATTCAAAGTATTATTAAACATATTAATTAATATAAAAGACAGTAAACAAAAATCAAATCAGTTTTCTTACTCAATGTATGGCTGAACTTCTTCACAATTAAGGAGGACATGTAAATGTGCAGTAGCTAATTCCTGATCAATCAAATATCGACTCTTACAAGTTCCAGCTGAACGACCAGAATGATTAAATACTGACAGAGTGGGTTGGGTCGACTCATTAGCACCCCCATCATCATTCCGACCGACATTATTTCTCATTGATTGCACATGAGATTCAAAATAATATGAGCAGAAGTGAGATGTCTCTTGGCATAAATATGCCTCACATATGGATCCTTCAACTCGTGATATATTTTTAACCATCCGTTTCAATCTATTCAAGTACCTATAAACACATGATAGTATGTAACTATTAGTTGCATTGATAAGATTGTTAAATCTTTAACATATGTAAAGACTTGAGATAATGAACTTTTACCTCTCAAATGGATACATCCATCGATATTGAACAGGACCTCCTACTCTTGCTTCATACGGAAGATGAATAGGTAAATGCTCCATAGAGTTGAAGAACCAGTGGGAAAATTCGCTCCACACATATTATGACAATACTGTTCTGTTCCATCAATAACAAATCATCCACTCGCAATATTGTTGAGCACAAATCCCTGAAAAACTTACTCAACTCAGCTATGGGCTTCCAAACTTGATCTGGAAGTGCAGCAAATGCAATCGGCATCAAACGTTCCATAAACACATGACAGTCATGACTTTTCATCCCAAAGAGCTTGCACTCTTTCAAATGCACACATCTACGTAAATTAGATGCATATCCATCAGGCATTTTTAGTTCACTAACCCATTTGCATACCTCCCTTTTTTGATCCATAGACAAGGTGAATTTTGCTTTAGGTTTTACATACTTCCCATTGGATAATTGCTGCAATTCTAACTCCTTGCGTTGACAATACTCTTTCAAATCCATTCTAGCTTTAACATTATCCTTGGTTTTATCTTTGATGTCCATTACTGTATTGAATACATTATCAAATACATTCTTTTCAATGTGCATCACATCAAGATTATGCCTTATCAAATTAGTTTTCCAATACGGTAACTCCCAAAATATGCTTTGTTTTGTCCAATTGTGAGTAATACCAAAACCAGGACATGTAAAAGATCCAATCTCAATAGCTTTTAGAATATCTGAAACATCTTCCCACAAATCATCCCCAGACATTCTAAGAGGAGGTTGAGATTTCTCAACTCGTTTTTTGAAAAATGCATCTTTATTTCTTCGATATGGATGGTCCAAAGGTAAAAATTGACGGTGTGCATCAAACCAAGAACATTTGCCACCATATTTTAAAGTAAAAGCCTTTGATTGACTCATACAATAAGGACATGCCAATTTTCCCGCCGTGCTCCAACCCGACAACATCCCATATGCCGGAAAGTCATTTATAGTCCACATTAGCGCGGCTTTCATGAAGAAATTCTGTTTCTTTGAAATGTCATATGTAAGGACACCTTCATTCCACAATAATTTTAGCTCATCAACTAAAGGCTGCAAATATACATCTATTTTTCCTTTTGGATTATGCGGCCCAGGAATTATCAAGGTCAAGAACATATAAGGAGTAGTCATGCATAATTCGTGGAAGATTGTAAGGTGACAATCACTGGCCAACAAGAATATGGTGCCGCTAACTGACTATACGGTGTAAAACCATCGGCGCATAAACCCAATCTAACATTTCGTGGTTCAGCTGCAAAGTCAGGAAAACTAAGATCAAAGTGTTTCCACGCTTCTCCATCTGATGGGTGGCACAAGACTCCTGATTCTCGTCTATTTTCATAGTGCCATCTCATATGTGGAGCAGAACTCATAGAAGCATATAACCTTTTTAGCCTAGGAATGAGTGGTAAGTAGTGCATTCTCTTCCTGGGTATCTCTTTGTACTTCCCCCTACCAACTTTCTTTGTGTTATACCGTGGTTCACCGCAAAAGTTACATTCTTTCAATGATTTGCACTCTTCGGAATAGAATATCATGCAGCCATTAATACAACAATCAATCTTGATTGCAGTAAGTCCAAGTTTTGAAACTATTTTTAGCTCCATAGTAATCTTTGGGGATTAGATTATCAGGAGGATGTGTCTCTCTCATAAGTTGGACCATCTGATTAAAAGACCGTTGAGAAATATTTCCCTCTGACTTGATTGTTAATAATCTAACACAGCAAATGATAAGTCAATGTGATCAACACATCCCGACCATAAAGGCTTTTGTGCGGCACGTAACAAATCGTAAAATTTTTTAGCATCTACATTTGGTGACTCCTCAACCCCTTCATCATAATGCATTCTAGTATCTGGACCAATTGCATCATACACCATGGTCTCAACTCTACTTAATGGGTCATTATTACCTAGTTCTGTTGTAGAAGTACTAGATTGAGTGCTACATGTTGCACGCAATTCTCCATGGCATGTCCAATACCAATAATCAGGTATAAATCCTTTTTTATAAAGATGAACTTTAACTTCTTCAGGGAGAATGTAGTTCAAATTCTACACTTAGAACAAGGACATCTAATTTTTCCATTCACCAAATGCACTTGTTGACATGCAAAAGAAACAAATTCATCTACCTTTTTTAGAAATTCATCAGTATAACCCCTTCGCCTTGGCATAAGTCTATTACACATCCAATCACGATTTTGGCGTATATCCATATTTTGTACCATTGTTAAACAATACAACAAAATTATAACTATACAAGATTGAAAATTTATTTTCAAATAACAAATAGAGTGATACAAGGCAAGAAAAATCATTAATATGCTAATAATTAAAAGTCCACTTCCAATCCGACTTGAGATAATAGTAATAATAATTATTATCTTAAACACAATATGCATAAGATTTATACCTTTTCAAATATTTGCTATTTCAATGAGCTCAATTTGATCCATTCACAAAAGAGAAACTTATAACAGAGCTTATGTTTTTACTCCATCTCCATGTAGGCAAGATCATGCCTTTCAACAATCACTGCAATTAATTCTTAAAAGTAATTAAAATTGAGCTCCAAGAACAGAAGATAATATTAACTAAAAAATAAAAGAGAAGAATAAAAAAGTAAAAATACTCACCTTATGAGAATGATATCAAATCTAACTCAACCAAGGTTTTCTTCATAAACCACAAAGCAGTGTCAATCCATGAAGAACAACCACACCTAAGAAGATTTGTATACTTCTACTCATAGACACTTACTACTTGAATACATCAAAATAAACATAATATATATGATTAAAATTAAATGAAAAAGAATAAGAGTTTTGTGATTACATTATTTTTTATATTTAATTTTTATGAATTTGGCACAATGATCTTTATGATAGAAGAATGTAATTCACAGTTGGATTGACAAAAAAATTATTTTACATCAAGTTATTAAGGTTGTAACTTTGTTTCAAGTTACATCATTATTACTTATGCTAACTCATATGTTCTTGATTAAATTCATATATTTTTGTGTATTATTAGGTAAGAGTCAATTTGTATGTCTTATGTGAAAGGAGACATAATTTAAAATCAAACTCTTCTTGTTTATCCAAGGGGCATAGATGAAATAATCAACGTCCATGATATCTAGAAAAATATAATACATCGATCTGTAAGCACTCCTCCGCACTTATTGCAAATTGAGCTATAGACTATATAAAATTAATAGATAAATATGATAGGATAGTAGGATCTTGGGGAAAGTTTTGTTGTTATTGGAAATCCAAGCATAAACAAATGAATAAATCACCAAGCTAAATTGTATGCTTATGAACAGGCACATAATCAGAAATCATGTGTCTCAAGACTTGGACTTTTGTACAACGTAAAAAGGAAAAAGAGAGACAAACAAAAATGCATACATCAAGTTATTCCCCTTTTTCGCTTTATTATACAGGACCATTTTGTTTACATGCTGAAATGGATCTTAATTTAATTTTGTTTTTCATTTTAATTCTTTAACTGATATATTGTTTGTTTTGGTTTCCTAATTTTTCATTTATATACCCATTAGAACACCTACACAACCTATCACAAGATAAAAAAAATAATCTGATGCAAGAAAAATAAAAATCACCGCGTCTGGTTCTGGTTTGCCTCTGTGCGTCTCTATCTGCTCCTCTATGTCTGCGTCTGCTCCTCCATGGCTGCTGCTGCTGCTTCCTTCGCGGATCTCCTTCTGGCTTGCTTCTGCTCACTGCTCCCTGCTCCTTGCTCGCGGATCTACAGAAAATGATGATTGGTGCTTCTGCTTCTGCTCGCGAAATCCATTCTGCTCCTTGGTCGTGGATCTGGTTCTGGTTTGCTTCTGCTCCCTGCTTGCGGATCTGCAACTCACGATGACTGGGTGGTGCTGTTTCTGCTCCCCATTTGCTCCCTGCTCCTGCACGCGGATCTCCTTTGCTCCTGCACGCAGATTTCTTTTTTCTTTTTGTGTTTGAATAAATCTGTGTTTGTGTGCAACAGTGAGTGAGTTAGTGAGTGAGTTTGTGTGTGTGTGTGTGTGTGTAAGTCACGTGAGTTAGTGGGTGAGGGAATGGGAACAAAAAAATTGGTTTAGTGTGTGAGCGGGAGTCAGTGAGGGAAGGGCGGGTTTTTGGGTGAGTGTTTATTAATTTTTTGGGTGAAAATTTAATTGTTAACTTCACATCTTTGTTGTTTTGACCGAAAATCTTATCCAGGTCCTATTGAAACTGATACAAAATTTGTCCCGGTAACACAATAGATCATAATTAAATAGCAATCTTGTTTGACCCTGGCTTATTATTATTATTTATCAAAGGATGGCTTATTTTAGTATAACTAGAACTAGGTTAGCCTCTATAATGCAATATTATCAAAATAGCAAACACTGGGATAGTTTAGAAAATTTCACGTTTATTTGATATAACAGGTAAATAGGGGGAAAGAATGTAATGTGCATGTTACATCTCTTTATAAACAACACGTTTTTATTTTCATATAAGGTTCGAGTGTGAAAATAAATTTGAAGGAAGAAAAGTGCTCCTTTTTGCTATCTTATTTTTAAAATTTGTTGACAAGTACATTAGTGCTGCATACTAAATATGGAACTTATTGCTTGCATGGCTCAAATATGTAACTATGCATTAATCTGGATGAGTAGGCAATCATTTAGCAATAGCACATTAGCGTGGTTCAACTCAACACATTTAATTTGATACTTTGTATGAAAATATGAAAATATTCTCTTTCTTTTATATAATGTGATACTTTGTAATATTTTCTGTCATAATTAATGACATTTTAATTTAACAATAATTTTTAAATTAAAATATTTTTCATTACTTGTGTGTGATGAAATTTGTTAGGGATAACAATGCAATTCAAAAATAATATTGGTCACTTATAAAAATTTAGTGATCGATTATTCAAATAAATGGAAAATATATCATCGGTCACAAAATTAGTCACTAAATTAAATATTAGAGACCAATGGTATTTTTTTATTTCCTTGAAAAATTTGTCACTAAATTTAACATTAGTGACCGATTTTGTGACCGATTTGTTAAGAAAATGGAAAAAATACAATCGGTCACAAAATCGGTCACTAAATTAAAATTAGTGACCGATTTTGTGACCGATTTTTTGTCAATGAAATAGAAAAATATATCAATACAAAATCGGTCACTAAATTAAATATTAGTGATCGATTTTGTGACCGATTTTTCATGTAAATGGAAAAAATATGATCGGTCACTAATATTTAATTTAGTGACCGATTTCTAAAATATAAGGATAAAATACAATCGGTCACTAAGTTTAATGTAGTGACCGATTTTGTGAGCGATTTTTATGGTAAGGGAAAAAATATAATCGGTCACAAAATCGGTCACTAATATTACACTTAGTGACCGATTTAGTAACCGATTTTTCAAGAAAATAAAAAAAAATAATCGGTCACTAAATTTAATATTAGTGACCGATTTTGTGACCAATTTGTAAAGTAAAAGCAAAAAATAAAATCGGTCACTAAATCAGTCACTATATAATTTTTGTGACCGATTTAGTGACCGATTTTTTTCACTTATTCATCCTTTTCCTTAAACTTAATTCGGTCACTAATTCGGTCACAAAATCCTTATTTTAGTGACCGATTTATTTCAGTCACTATTTCACACAATTCTAGTAGTGATCCCCATCCTTGATCTTCGTGGTGTGGGAAAATTTTCCCTCATCACCAATCCCTGCATATCCATGCATGCCAAGCCCCACCCAATCAAGGATTCGCGCTCCGAGATCCGAAATAACAATTTTTTTCCGATTACCGAAGAAGGGCTAGAGGATTGAAGAGCAATTAGGTTTCATGCTTATAGCAGGAGAAAGACAAGAGGATTGATGAACTCTTAGGTAGCGTTTGGTAACTGCACCCGGGACAGAAATACAGAGATGCAAACTTGTTTAGTGGTGGAAACAGGAACAAAGGATAGAAAACTTTTCTGCCCTCAGAACAAAAAATTTTTTTTACCCCTGGAACAGAAAAATTTTCTACCCCTGGAATAGAAAAACACAATTTATGTATCTCCAAAAAATGAGTGTTACAACGTACCTGGATAACGTCATAACAAAATGACAACAAAAAATTTATTCCTAAAAGGAATAAATGGAGTCGCCACCAATTTTAATTCTGGCTAAAATTGGAAAACCTTTTTATTTACAAAACTGGTCTTTTTGAGAAATATTTGAGTTCGGGAGTCTAATTATGATTAGGGAAGGGTGAAAACTTAATCCCACTACACCCCTAATACATCCGTATAAATACGGTTACCTTAGAGCTTATTATATAAATTAATTTATAACTTAATAATATTTATTTTTCCCCTTCAAAAGTCGCCATTATATACAAAAAATTAAATTAAAGAAGAGAAAATTAAATTAAAAGGGAACAAAATTTAATGAAAATTAATTTTGGCTTGATAGTTATTGGCTACGTTGAAGTATCCTCTGGTGCAATGAGAAACTCAAAGCCACGTCGTTCTTGTAGAAAATAAGTATGTGTTGGATCAATTTTATTAAAGAAACAAGATAAAATAAAATTCCACTTTTGCATAGGACTTAGAATAGTGTAAACTATACAATAAGTCCTTACATTCTTGTAAAACTTGAGGATGACAAGTTATACATCAACATCACAAGTTGTTCCATGGAATAAAATGTGAATTGGTTTAATATTTATGAAGATGATTTTTGTAAAAGAAATTAAAATCCACTCTTGCACAGGATTTAGGATAGTGTAAAAAATACAATAAACCCTTACATTCTTGTGAAACTTGAGGATGACAAATCATACATTAACATCACAAGTTGTTGCGTGAAAAAAAAATACCAGAAATAAAAAATTCTAAAATGATCAAACTCTTTCTTTTTGCTTGAAAAAAAATTTGTAATCCTAAATAATTCAGTTCATAAAAAAAATGAAAAGCAAAAACCCACCTAAACTACACAAACTCAATGAAATAAAAGCAAGAAAAGAACCAGACACAAATGACAAAACAGAGAAAAAAAATGAAATACTGATGAAAGAAAGGAAACAAAACGTACCTAACACAAAAAAATGGAAAAACAAAAACAAAAAATAAAATAAAATAACAAGAAAGAAAGGCTAAATCCGTTGACTATGTAACATAAAAAAAAAATAATAATAATAGACATAGTGACACAACGCAACAATAAGAATGGCAGAGACAATGAATTTCACAGTGGCGATGACTTTCCCTCTTGTTGCCTGACATAGCCAAGATGAGATTGAGGTGGCTCCTTTGAGTGAGTAATGATGGTGATGTTGCTGTTAATGAAGACGAAGGGAAATACATGTGGAGATTATGATATGCACATGCTTCTGGAAATCACTTAACCTTGTTAAACTCCTATGATCTAAAATGTAAACTCACTTCTCTATTACTTTGCTTGTCACCTCCTGTTACTTTGCTTCACACTCCTCTTCTTCTGTGCGTATCTCTCTCTCTTTCTCTGTTACTGTGTGCCTCCTTTCTATGTTGTTGAACCTGCCTTTTTTCTGATGGGAATGATTATTATATAGAGAGTAGAGGGGAGAGATTTTGGGAGTCAATTAAGGTTTTGTCAGTTAAGATTTTGATTTGATTTTGATTTTTTTGTTAGCTGAAATTAAATTTAAATTCAAATGTACACAAAATAAAAAATTAAAAAAAATTGAAAACAAAAATATGGTGTTCACGATGGGTATAGGATACGGAGATAGAAATTTAATATTTTGTTTCCAATAATACCCCTATACATATTTGTTATTTATGTCTCCATCTCCATTGTCTCCATTTCCCTGTATTTTGTCAAAAATAATTCACTTAATCATGCATTAATAATACTAATATATTATTAAAGTATTTGACCATTACAATAGCTATTTTTAAAAGTATACATATAAAAATATATTATTGATTCACAATGCAAATAGTGTTAGACTATATATAAATAAATCAAAATTAAATTAAATTCAACATATTTTATTAAGTATAATTGGTACAATTAGTACAAGACTTGATATATCCTTAGGGACATAGTAATGAAAACCGGACCGGACCAACTGATTCGATGATTAGACCGGTTAAGTAGTTAAACCGATTAAACTTAGTCAAACCTTGGTTGAACTGGCCAAGCCACCTGCAAACCGCTCCAAACTGAATCGGCTAGGACTGCACCTTGCTCCATGCGCTCACACTTGAACCGCACACCCAACATGCAGGCCTGATGAGCCACGTGCCTTGTGCTTGTAATTGCCCTAAATGTTCAAAAACTGCAACATGTGGGGTTTGAACCCAGCCTTCTCTCCGGATGAAGCGCTCCACCACCCCCGGACCAGTTTGTTCTCTTGTTAATATACATCATCAATTACGTACACACACACACTATATTTAGTTACATCAAATCTTTTATATATTAATTTAATTAAATTCGGTTTCACAGTTCAACCAGTGATTTACTGGTTGAACTAATGACCTAGTGCCTTGACCGAATTAATTGTCGGGTCAAATCTGGTAACTATGGTTAGGGAGTTCAAAAACTTGTAATCAAATTGGAGTCTTGAAAGTATTTAAGTTTATTTTTTAAAACTAATTAAGCTTTGCTCGATTCATTATGAGGTAAGCCCTGTTTGACAGTATTTAATATAGTTACTTGCTCATTTCATTGAATTATATTTGATATGATTTAAAATTCCAATAGTATGTGATTGATAGTTTATCTTAAAATTTGGAGTAAAATATATCCTTGTTTCATAAGAGAAGGCTTTATTATACTCCGATCTCCTCTATTTCTAAAGCCTAAACTCTCTTCCTCTATAAACTTAGGGTCTAATTGGAAGATTAAAATGGGTGGAATGGAAGGGCCATTAATAGAGTAGAGAGGAAAGGTGGGGAGAAGAGTAAATGATAAGATGCCACTTTATTGTTTGGGTGTTGAGGAGGGAAAGGGAGGAACTCTTTGATCAATTGTCTCTAATCCCCCAATTTGGAGGGTCACCATTTTCACTATTTGCAATGGCTAGGAGGGGTTTTGGTATCCCTTCTTGACCATCCCCCTCCCTCCTTATAAAATTCTCTCAAACGTAATTTAACCCAACCTTCCCCTCCTTCCCTTGTCAATCCTTCTTCATCTATAGCTCCCAATCACACCCTTAGGATCCTTTCCTTTAGAGATAGTATTATATATTACACTTTCTTACCCTCTATTTCTAAAATATATATTATCCTCCCTTATAAATTTAAGATAAGCTACACTTTATTCCATTTTTAAATTTTCATTTTCTCATGCTTATCATTTTATTGTTGACTAAAATACCCTTTATTAATTATTAATATTATTTTTTATAAAATGAAATACATTTGATTTACAATAATATAAAATATTGAGTTATATATGTTCATTTTAAATTGTTATTTATATTAATAAGAAAATAAGTAGAAGTAAAAATAATTAATAACAACAATAATTTATAATTATTATTTTTAAAATGATATTATATGTTTTTCAACTATTAATTTTTCAATATTAATCTATATTTTTATAATAGCATAAAAAATTCTTTTGTTATGTTCTCTGTGATCGTTGTATACAAAATTAATAAATATCATATATATATATATTAGTATTATAAAATAAACACCTAAAAAATATGTAATTTTTCAAAAATTATTATTACAAATTACTGTTATTATCTATAATTTATTTTCTTGATATGTAAAATTTTAAAAATTAAATTCAATATATAAATATATTAATATTTTGTATTATTATATGCACATATATTTTAATTTTTAAATATATATATATATATATATATATATAACTATTAATAAATAGGGTGTTTTGATCAACAAGTAAAATAATAAGTATGAAAAAATGGAAAACTAATAAAATTTTAACAAAAAAAATCAAAGTGTAGCTTTTCTAAATTTTTTAGTGGAGAGGAGTTTATGTTTTAAAAATAGAATGGAGGAGAGCGTATATTTTAGAAATAAATAGAAGAGGAGTGTGACAAGGTATTCTCTCAAGAAGTTGTATTTTACTCTAACATTTATGACACAATTTCCTTGTTTGTCAATTGTTAATGGATTAGTGAAGTTATTTTATTTGCCATGAGTGCTTGTTATTATTTTTTATAGTTGAAAAAGTGCTTAATTATTTATTTTTTAGTCAAATACAGAAAGTGTGTTAATTTAATTAATTAATTGAATGTTCAAACATGTACCATAGACTAACCTTTTCATTTGTACAATCATCAACTGATAAACCAAGTTAGAGCTGAGAAATCATATAACCTGTATAATATGTATTAGAATGATATATTTTTCTTTTCAATATGTAAAATGATGGTCCCCTAACCATGTGGTCGAGATTCGATCCCACTAACGGGAATGAAACACATTTCGTGGCTAGCCGTTTGTCTTTTTGGGAGAGCTCCCGCTGCGAGGGGATTAGTGACTACTGTCGACAGTAGATGCCTGATGATTTCAATAAAAAAAAATTGATTTGAAATTAATGGACATTCAAATAGATCTTAATGAGTATTTCCGTAAACAATATAATGGATATAGTGTAAACCAGTATTAATTATATCGGCACATGAGAGGTGTGTCGATCCCTTTTATTTTTCACTCTTTCAGTAAGAAATGATGATCTGACTCTAGGACGTTTGCTGATTTCTAAATTCTGATAATAAAAATAATAAAGCAGAAATTAAGTAAAAAGCTCTAATTTCCAATCACACGTGTGAAGCTACTTTATGCATTGTGGTGGAAGTATAATGTATTCTGGAACTCATATAAGGGTTATTATTACAGCAATATCTTTCCCAAGTGTAGTGGAGAGCACATTATCCATATTCATGTACTAATAGCCTTGGACTCCTAATGAGTTCCACCGTGTGACCAATTTCTTTGCAATAATATGGGCATGCTTTGTCAATTGACTCAGTCCCAATAATAATTCCCTACGAAGCTGCTTGTACACTACTCTAGAACCTCCGTTCCCCCTTTTCTCTTCTCTTCTCTCTCTTTTTTTTCTTTGTTTTCTATTTTAAAGCATGAAAATGAGTGGCATCATTGGCCCTTACCTCCATTTCTACCAAAGCAATAGTTAAAGTACTCCATTACATACTTAAAGTGAGGCTAACTTTTGATTTTAACTGGCATTATAAAGTCAAAGTTATCCACCTCAAAAAGTAACGTAATTATCGTATTCAGTTCAGAAAATAGATTGTTATAGAAAAAGAGGATAAATTATACTCACCGGTTGTGAGGTTAACGGTAGCGTGATCGTTAATTATTTTGTTCAGACACACTGAAGCCACTCTTATCATCCTATCAGTTATTCGCATAAAAACTATTCTGTTATTATTGGAGGAAATTAGTAAAGAAACAGAGTATATGATTCTAAAATATTATGAACTGCTATTTGAACTGAATCCAAATGGACATCTATTAAGGTCTCTTTATTTGAACTGAATCTCAATGGATACTTAACTAGGTCTTGTAATCCATAATGTGAGGGATGAGATTGTTTTCTAACAGATAATTTGGTACCAAAATTAATAATATTGAAAACCGTTTTCTATCTAATTCCTAGCTTAAGAAAAGTAACATGCAAATTGAGCTTAGTAAAACTGGAAATTTCTGAACATTAAAATTCTATTATTCATGTCTGTCAAACATAAGCTAAAATTCTAACAAAAAGATCATGTCTCAAACGTTGTAATCTCATAAACATAAAAAATAAAATAAAATTCAATAAGACTAAAATATTCATAATATTTCATTTACTGTTTACATGACAAGAATTAAATTATGGTTTAATTACAATACTATAATAGCTGCTTAATTGATTTCTACTATTGGACCGAGTTCTTTCATGTTAAGTATTTTTAATAAAATATTTCTGATATTCACACAAGGTAAATGGACTACTACACATACATTATATAACGATGAAATAATAGTTAATCTGGGAAACTTTAACAAGTGTTTAACTATCTTTGATTACAGGCTGGGTTCTATCTTGCTAAATAGTATTAATTATTTTATCTAAGAAACTATAACAACTATTCAACTAAATTCTAATATTGGGTTGGACTTTATCATGAATATAGTTAGTTATTAAATTTGAATAATTCTAGGAATGTTCTTATTGTTTTAACTGCCACTCATATAATAACTATTAAAAAATAATTTAATTGTTAAACAACATTAGTTGTTAACTGATTTCTATTAACTAACTGAATATTATAATGCTAATCAATAATAATTAATTTTAATTGAACAATTGAACTAGCTGTGCATCTAAATTCTAATACTAGACCAGACCATATAATTTAATTAAATTTAATAATATTGATATTAGTCTTGTGGTTCTAATGCTCCCCATATAATAATAATTAATTAATGATGAGTGAATTACACTAACCGTATAGCTAACTTCTGGTATCGGGCTGCACCCTACCTTGGATAAATGCTATTTAAATTTAATAAATATTGGGAATATATATTCCTATAATTTTGGATGCTACTCAAATACTAATAATTGCTAATTAATTTCCTATGACACCACATCTGTTCTGTTATCTTGTTTCTATACATATTAACAATTAACTAACAAATTAAGGATTTAATTGGAATATACAAATAATATAAAGAAGTTTTATATATTTATCTAATCATGTAATGACACATCAGTAAATATAATTACTTTCAACCCTCATTACTTAAAAAGTCAAATAAAAAAAGAAATGAGATTGGATGACAGTGTAAAACTCTTTTACACTGTCAGTGCATCAAAATTAAACTCATAAATTAATTGTAAACATTATTATCTGATTGATTACTATTTTTTGACAACTAATTGAGTTCTATCTTGCTAATTAAATGATAAATATGATCTTTAAATTTCATACCAACTATTTCATGATATATTGTTTATTGTTCTCATACTAACAACTAACAAATTAATTATAAATTGTGCTATCTGTTTTACCATCTATCTTGTCATCGAGTCATATTAATTATGGTAAAGAAATTATATTCGTATTTTCTAAAATTAAGTTTGCACTGTCTATGATACCTTGTATGTTTTTCATATGCTAACAGCTAAGTAATAACTTATTTTATTAACTACATAATTATCTTCTGGTGATAACGGGGTCATATAAAGCTACATATAAATTTAAAATTTTCCTAAGAATCATACAAGCACAAGCAAGCATAAACTGACATGTATACAACAATAATGGTCCCATATGTTTTCTAAAAACAGTTATTATCATGTGAAACAATTAAACTTTAAAATTGGAATGGAGAACCGGAATGACATTCATAACTACCATGGGATTATAGAACAAAGATTATGAATGATTTGAAACTAAATTGGAGAGAAAACTATACCACACTTGCCCAAAAGATTGGTTAAACTCATAACCCAAATAAGAATAAAGGTGAGAACACTTATCGGAAGAGACTACTTGAAGAAGATTTGAGAAAAATTGTGTTCTGTCTCTGAAGAATTATCCTTGAATGGCTAGGGTTATTGAGAAAATGTTTGGAAATGTTATAATGTGCGAAATATATATTAGTAGATAATTTTCATAACTCACGCCTTAAAACAAAACAAACGCACACATTCCATTATTTCATGATTAAGGAAGCACCTAAGAGCTGCTTCCATTTTTTTTTTCTTTTTTTTACTTTTTTAATTTTTCATTTGTTTTATTAGTTTGCCCATAACTTCTGCTCTAGTTGAAATTTGGTCTCAGGAAAATAGAACTTGTAGAGAATTAAACTAGCTTTCTAATACCATAAAAATAACATCAATCAGATATTTGCAGCTTTAGATATTTACAAAACACTAGAAAGATGTCATATTTGATAGCATGAGAATAAAGTTGTATCTGAAAACTTATATTCTTATTTTCATCTAACATCTATCAGAACCAGAATGTGGTCCTAAAGGTAATGTAATGCTAGAGGTATTTTTTTTTATTTCTACGGAACGTTTATAACTGAGGTATTACACTTGTGTTTTATCATATGAGTTCTTTATGCCTCTTTTGGCATCACCTTGATGTAACTCTATGGTCCACCCTTGTTTGGGTGTTTTGAGCTTTTATTCTATCATCGACAAAAAAAAAAAAAAGAATTACAAGATTCATTCATGGTAACTATGAGAAGGCGTAGGCAATAGGAATGTAATATCAGGTTAAAGCAAGGACAGATCAAACAATGAACCAGTAAGGGATCATTTATAAAAATTAAAATAAACATAAATTTAAATATTATAAAAATACAATCACTCATGTTAAGGTTCTCATTATTTTAGCAAAACAACACGAAATTTGTTCCTAACTTGTAATTACAGCCATAGCTTCTGAATAGGGAAAAGTTTTCCCTTATCCCCTATCCTTGGGGATACCCCTCCTAATGGAATCCATAGAGAACTGCAAAATATTTTCAAAATAAAAAAAAAATGCATGATCTCAATTGGAGTATGGAGGTTTTTTTGGGGTCAAACGGATCATCTAAAAAAGGTTGAGACAATTCGAGTTAACAGTGTTTTATGATGGAAGAACAATCTTAGGAGTGTGAAAATTTTTAGGAGATTGGAACGATACTCCTTCAATATTTTTTATGATAGTCTATCTTCACAATAATGAAATGGCTAGGGAAAATCTTCAAATTTGTAAGAAAGATTGTTGATATTTATATTTAGAGAAAGGTATAAAAAACTTATATACAACTTTTTGCTTTTGCGAATTTAAAACAAAGGGGATAGAACAACCTTAGGAGTATAGAGGTTTTTTGGAGGTTGGAATGAACCTCTTTCAATGTCTTTTTAATAATCTATCTCCACAATTATGGTATGGGTAGGGAAAATCTTCAAACTTGTAAGAAAAATGGTTGAGATTTATATTTTGAGAAAGTTGCAAAAAAACTTATATACAACCTCTTGCTTCTGTGACATTTGAAACAAAGGAGGAAACTTTAAATACAATTAGAATTTGTAATGGAATAGGGATTAAATGCAATGTTTTCTATAGAAAATAATATGAGTTTAAATGTGGTAGGAAGCTTTCAGTGATTTCTATATATGATGCGAGAAAAGTGCTAAGAAATGACATTAGGGTGTTAAAGCAAAGCAAGTTCTAAATGAGATGCCTATAAAGAAGTGTTATATGTAAACTCAAATAAAGTGAAAACATCAAAGAATGGCATGCCTTGAGTAGAGGAAGAGATCATGCGTATAATCAAAGGTGAAATTTGACTACATAAGATGGAATGATTAAAAGAAACTTAAATGGAGAATATATGTGACTATTGTCACAACCCGATTTGGGAACGTGACCGACACATGAGGAATCACATCCCACGTAAGCTTCGTGACTTCTGAGTTCTCTCTATATGCATATAATAATAATAAATCAATTTATAAAATATCATTTCATCTATAATAAATCTTTAACTCTTTTCAAACCAAGCTCATTGTCAATAACTTATTATAATTAAATTCTAAATCTACCTTTGTGATACAAAATATATGAGTTGCTCTCTATACAAATTATTCATGAAACTATAATCATGTAAATACAAAATAATTATGATAAGTCAATGCAAATCTATCTCTGTGGTCCGGGACCCTACTCGCAATGTATACTAGAGCATTCTATCTCTAACCAAAAAGCAAAAGACACTTTACTCTAAAGTGAAGCTTACCAACTGGAAACCTCTAATGCTAGGGAGAAGATAGCTGAGAAGGACTCGCAATAGCTGATGTATCTGTAATGGAAAAAGTGAGAGGGGTGAGTTTCATCTAAAACTTAGTGAGTGAATTATCACCTGTAACCCCTTTCATAGGACAATAACCAAGATGTATAAAAATCATAATAATACTAATAATCAATAATAATATCGATAATAAAACAAATTCTAAAACTGTTTCCAGTAATCCCATATATAAACACATAAAACAAAGCTTTAAACTCCTCTGAATCACTGTCAATAATACTTTGAACTTGATAAACATTCCTAAGAATAATAATAATTGTTTGTACATATCTCTATTTTCTATGGGCACCTCACTAGGTATCGATTTGCTGTGTTCTCTGGAAGCTTTGCCTCCATGGCCGTTAAATGGTTTGCCTCCATAGCTATTTATTACTATTGCCTCCATAGCTGTTTAATATTATTGCCTCCATGGCTATTTAATATTATTGCCTCCATGGCCTTTAATAAATCTCATTATACATAACTCAACAGAAATTAAAAAAAATCAACAATACATAAATTTCATAATTAAGGGGTGGGTGCTCAGTCTCTCGCGAGCATGAGCCCCTAAATTCTTGGTACTCTGAGAGTTCTGGATTCATATAACTTTAACAATCTGACTTTACCATAATTGTGGCTCTAAAAATCATGCCCAAGGGATCACCCACTTGTAGTTATTCTGATTTCAAGCTCACAAAATATGTATTTGACAGTTGCTATGAATTATACTGAATTCCGTACCACTTGGTACCATAAAACTAAAGTTCTAAATTCAAATCTCAAGCTAACATAACTTTTCCTATACTTGATAAATCTGAAATAATAGCTCAAAATGCTAGGATTGGAAATCATAACATAAAAGCTTTGAGACAAAATGACATATTTATTAATAACGCTAAATTATACTTTGCTTCATACATTTATGTTCACTAAGTACTCTGTGCTAGGCTCTTCTTTGATTTATACTCTATCATATAATTATCCTCCTCTAAAAATCATAATCATGCTTTGGCTACTTATAAAAAAAGAATTTATTGTCTCATGCTCTAAAAATCATAACCGTGAGTTTCTGAAATTTATTGTTTCATGCTCTTTGAAAATCATAATCTCATCAACTTAACAAAATCGTCACCAATCACTGATCTTTTCTAAAATAGTCTCAAATAATACATTTCATGATAATTGAAAACCGTGATTTCGTAAAATTGACATAGTTAACATCTATCTAAGATCTCTTCGAAATATGTTCTTACATTATACATTACGACACAATATGATGAAAATAACTCTAATGACAAAAAATAAAGGTCACATGATTGAACCCACTCACCTAAAGAGGGAGAACAACAGGCGACACACCAAGGGAGCTCCGTGGAGCGGGGATGGCACCAACAACAGCCATAAAGCAACCACAAACTCTAGATTAATCTCTAACATGCTCTAGATAGTTCCAATATAACTCTAACAATATTGAAGGAGCACCTTCACTTGATAATAATGAGAGAGACAACAAAACCCAAACCATGGAACATGAAAACGAGAGAAAAAAGATGATAAAAACTAACAAAAACATTTGCCTTTGATCATGGAAGATGAAGATTTGATGATAAATGGGAGAGGAAGAGATGAATATGGGAGGGTGGAAGGGTTTTCGGGTTTTTGGAAGGAAAAGAGCTTGATTTGGGGGTTTTAAAGGGAAAAGGGATCTCACTTATCAAAACTGTGTCATTTTGCATTGTGTTGACATCAAACGCGCTCGCTACAGCGACTAAAGCTCGCTGCAGTGAACCTGGAGAAGCAACAACTCACTATAGTGAACATATCTCGCTACAGCAAGTCTCCTGGCCTATCTGCTTACTATAACAAACATAACTCATTGCAGCGAGACTATTTTGCAGAATTATGCAGTAACAATGCCCAAACTGCATCTTTTTGTCATTTGGCATCTGGGTTATCTCAACACTCATTTATTTACATTTTTTAATTTTTAAGTTAACTTTAAAACATAAATTTAAATAAGGAAATACCCTCCATTTGGATTCAAATAAAATATCATAAAAAATCAAAATCCCCACAATTCAAAATCCAAATTTTGGATTTTAGTTTAAATCCGAGAATCTTGAAGATTTTCTAAATTTGTAGGCTAAAAATAAAATGTTTAAATGTTTCATAAAATTTATTAAAAATCACTCTTCAACTTATTTTCCTTTTAGGAACAATTACTGGGACTTTTGGTCCCAAGAATGTGGCTCTATTATATAGTCATCCAAGGAGGTCTAGCACCTAGACTTAGTGAAATTCAAGACCCGACAACATGAGTGGGTTCCAGGGGACCCTGAAGCTGTACGGAAAAGAAAATCTACTATCACGTGTACCTCGAATATCACAACTATAGATTTCAATGTTCAAAAGGAAAATTACTTCATGAATAGTTTTATATATCCAATGTAAAGGCAATGAAATCTTCCAAATGCATACTAACTTTTGAGACATTGAAGAACATGGAGGAGACTTCGGCATCTAGAAAATATCTTTTGAAGAATTATTTTATTGATGTCAAGTGGTGGTTGTTGGAATGCTGTCAAAGTAGACAAGTAAGAAGGGTACCTCCACATGAGGATGGTCCTTCACCAATTTTAGGAGGGTTGGTGAATTATGAGGAAAAGTAATTGCACTATATGAAAATTGGAGCTTGGGGCTAATTTGAGAGTTAGAAGGCTCTTGAATTAAACATGTGCCTTGTCTACCTTTCAAGTATTTAAGTTTCCAAGGGAAAATAATGTGAAAAGATTGTTGAGACTAGAGATGCTGATGATCTAGACTTGGCTTCTAGTTCATTAAAAGGGTAGAAATCTTTTCTGGAAGTGTGTATGTGTCTGATGAGAAGTTTGATGAGGATAAGCATGCTTAGTTTACCAAGGAAAATGGTTTGGATGGGAAGATGGTGGAGCTCTTGGTGGCTAAAGGAAGTGTAATGCACATGGACAATGATGTAACCCACGATAATCAAATTGGTAGAGTGGACGATGCAATTATTTTAAATAGATAATCAAATTGGTAGAGTGGACGGTGCAATTATTTTAAATAATGGTTTATTATTAGTGGAGAAAGATGGGAAAAATACATAAGGATTTTAAGGAAAGCTCGACACAATTTGAGAAGAAAGGAGTCAACATATTTATTGAAAGGGATTGCTCCAAATGGTCATATTACATAGGGTCTTACGTGTTATTGATGAAGCATGTGACAATGAATATTATTTGATGAATAGGAGTACATGGAGGTAGGAAAGTGTGTAGGTTCACAATCTCCTAATAGCAACTCAAGTTTGGAAGTAAAACAATTTATATGAAATGAATATAGGCTTAGGCTTTATTTTTAAGAGTGTAATGTCCAATGAAATGGTGAATTTTATGGATAACAAAGGCCTGTTGGTTATGAAAGAAACATATTGAAAGTTTACAAGATGATAGTATGTTATTGTGAAGGAATATAGGAAAATTGGGGAACTAGGTAAGAAGATTGGGTTCTCTATTTAAAACGAGATTGATGGTATATGGGTTTTGGCAAATAATCAAAGAAATAGAAAAGAGAAGAAAAAGTCTTAACTCTAGAGGAAAAATTATGGGAAGAAATGAAGGCAAATCCAACTTTAAAAGGTTTGGTGATAAATGGTGCATTGGTGTTTACTTGGGTAGTGTTTTTCTAGGTTCAGAAAACCGGATCGGGTATCAAACTGAATGAGGTACTGGTTCAGAGATTTAGAGGTTCAACCGGTTCGATTGGGAATTCAATCGGAATATAACCGGTGTAAAATAAAATATATATTGATATATAAAAGTAGATGAATATATACTTTTTTTTATAAAGTTTTTTAAAAAATTTTGGGCAAATATAATAAATTTTATTATCAAATATAATTTTGGGTTGTACTAATAAAATCATTTTTTTTCAAAAAATTCATTTTGTTATGAAAAGTAACTATTTTCATTTGAAGAAAAAAGTGACTTATATATAAACAAGCCCACTGAGCACATTTTATTTTTGTCAACCATCTACCATATCCTTTTTATTTTTGGTTCGACAAACATAAAGGAATGAAGGCCTCATAAAACCAACTAAACATACAAGCCCAATCTACTAGCTAGACAAAGAAGCCATCTCTTCTAGACCCAAAAAAAAAAAAAAAACAAACAAGTCATCTTTACTCAAAATCGAGGAAAGTGATATGGTCTCAGGCACCAATCAGAATGGAGATTTCCCTATAATATGATATGAGAAATCACCTGGGCAGGGGCTCATCAAATAGGGCTATTCGTTTCCTTGTAACAAACAAGTCATACTTTTTCTCCCTCATTTTCCGTGATAGTGCAAGCAAATGCAGCATGAACAATGGTGGTGGATAGAGTACTATGTGGGGGAACCAGCAATGACATCTTTTTCTTTCATGTAGCACATCAACAGTGAGGACACTTGCATCAGTTTTTATCTTCTATGCCTTCTCTTTTCTTCATAAGTTTCTTTTTTTTAATTTTGTTATGGAACCGTTGGATCACTTGAACCGCTCTGGTTTGGGTAGTTTGCCGATTTTTTTACCAATTTTCCCAGTTATTGACCAGTTTTCAAACTAGCAATTTTTTGGTCATGGCTGGACCAAAAAGGAGTCCGGTTCTCGGTTCAACCTATCTGACTGGATGGTCCGATCCGGTTTCAGAACATTGGTGTTTTTCAAGAGTTGGAAGCTCTATAAGGTCACTTTATTGGATAAGAGTTTTATGGGTGTTTCTATTTGAGCATTTTGTGATGTGTTATAGAATTGGTGCTTGTGGTGTTTTCTTCTTAGCCTTTTCTCATTCCTTTCGTGTGCCATTTATTAGAGGGTGTTGTTTTCCTTTCACTTGGTAAAGGTGGGTAGTTTTGATATTTTTTATTAGAATGCTTATTATCATGGTGTGGTGGGTGTTTAGTGTGTTATTTATCTATACTTTTCTTCATTATTTTAGGAGAGTTCTAGAGCCTTTTTAAATAATTATAAAAATATAAACTATTATTAAAAAAAATCTTGTTACCTTGTGCTTTTTTTAATTTCTTAAAAAATAATAAAATAATATTAATCCAACTCAAACTCTAATTGGTATTATATCATTATAATTTATAGTACTAATGGTGCCTTTGTTTCATCTTTTAAAAAGGAAATTTTAAAACTTAAATTGTATATATAATTGAAAAAGTAGAAAACATAGTTTTTTTTTACATAAGCGACTATAAAAAAAATATTTTTAGATTCCGGTTATTTTTGAAAAATTACCTAAATAAACAAAAAATAATTTTTTTTGGAGTGAAGAAAGTTATTTTACTCGCTAGAAAGCTCATCTAAATGTGCATTAAATCCTCAAATCTTAAATCAAGTTTGCAATATAAATTTACAAACATAGTGTAATATCATTGCAAAATTATTAGAATGCCCATTCCCACTCAAGGTAGGGATCTCCGTGAGGCAGGGACATAATTCTCATCCCTATTCCCACACTATCTTAATTTGCTAATACTACTAGACTCAAACTTGCTTATATTGTCAATAAATTAATTTAGTTCAAGCACACTAATTGGAAGCTCATTGGGAGACCGTAAAGCGAATATTGTGATATCTAAAAGGAACTTCTGTTTCTTCTGAATATGTATGTTTCTTATATACATAACCCAATTAAGCCAATTAGGCCAATCATGCATAATATTTATTAATTATCATTGCTTGTCTATTATGTATATGATTTTTATGAATATAACATTTATAATTTGTTTCATGCATAAATTTGTTCACATATTGCATATCAATATTAACCCACCAAATCACTTATAAAGAGTTACTAGATATATTTTATAGAATATATTACTCAAATATCATTGTATGTTTTGTTAGTCAAATATAACAATAAATACTTCACAATCACACATGATCCAATATATTATATTGAATACTTTTTTGCATTTATTTGTCATCATCAAAACACATCCAATAAAACCACTAGGCTAAACCTCGTTCTACAAGGTGGATTTCAAGATTTCTAAGGGCCGCAATAGACTTGGTTTAGGACACGTGGACGTGGATCATCATAGGCTTTTAACCTTGATCAACTCCATAAGGTGATAGAGACCATCCAGAAGACGAATGACTAGCAATTTGAGAGCTTCAACAAATTGACAAGTAGGAGAAGGAATGCTAGTATCAACAATGGAAGGTAATTGATTTTAATTACCCTAACTATTTTTTATTTTTCATGTGCAAAGCAATTTCATCATCGACCATTAGGAAAAAAGGTACATGTTTAAGGCCTTCAAGTCCCATATAGCAAAGAGGTTGCATGACATGCACCTCAACATATGAGAGAGTTGGGATGAGAATCCCAGGTGGTTGACTGATGCTAACTTGGAGTATTTGTGGTGATACTGGGGTGGCCAACACTTTTTAAGGAAAAGTCCTTAAAGGCCAAGGTGAGCAAAGCTTCACAGAAGAGTGGCTCGGTCCACTATGGTGGTTCTGCTACCACCGAGTCTACATGTCTAGAAATGATTAGTCACTATGTCAATCATTTATCAATGCATTTTGTTATTTTGTATATGTATTAATCTTTTGTGTGTTTAATCTTAATTGTTGGCCAAGCTCCTGAAGAGACCACCCACATCAAGTAACATCTTTAGTCAGACTCATATGCACAAAAGGGATAAGTATGTGTGGGTCAATGCTCGCTTTGAGCATACTTTGGGCAGTTTTCAACATTGATTATTTGTGTATGTTGTTTGTATATATTTGATTTATTATTTAATTTATGTGGTAGAATTCTACTTTATTTTATTTTATTACTAGTACACACAGTGTCTTGAGCATGCCAAAGCCCAACAATAAACCCAATAGAGCCCCAACAATGGTGAGTTCCTTGACTGCCCATCGGTTGATAAGAACTAGTTATGGCAAGAGGAAGTTGGTAGTCTATACAAGAATTGTTCTTATGACATGTGGATGTTTTATGTAGATAGTTTGTCCCCTAGCTCTGTCATTGGGGCATCTTCCAACACCTAGGCTAGGTTTGCCAGCGATGATGCAGGAGGCAGCAGATCGACAAACTTACCTAGAGAACATAATAAAGACAAGAGAAGAGGAGGGAAAGAATAAGGAAAAGGAGATTAAAAAAAAGGATAATCAAAAGGAGGTCAAGAAGGAGATCATATCCTTATGGAAGATGCAGGCAAGCCATTTCACACCACCAGAATTAGACATTAGCTCATCTTTCTCCAATGACGTATTATTTTTTTACGTCTAGGTTTTGCTTGTACATGTATTAATAAATAAAAATGTTGTCACGTTACTAGCAAATTTTCCTCAATAATTTTACTTCTTTTTTCATTTTTTCCCCATGTATTATTGAATGATCAATCCGCCGATAATTAGCAAATATCTCTAAAAAAAATTCCTTGAAATCTTGCTGACAGATTTTTCTATAGGTAATAGTTACTTAGGATGTTATTATTAAGATCCTTTTTCCCTCAATAAATTTGCTAGTAATTTATTTTTCTATTGATAATTAATTAAAATATGTGAGTAACAATTTTATTTCTAATAACGTTTACAAGCGTTTTATCTTTTTCCAGCACTACTTTGGATATCTTAAATGACCCTAAATAGTACATAGGTAAACACTTTGCAATATTCGTTTATTTTCACATGTGATATACAAATGTCTAATAATTTAAACTTTTGTGTGTGTATATATGTATGCTCTTTTCTGAAGAAAAATTACATGAGGAATAAAATTCATCTATAACAAATATCACAGGGACAAATTAATCTTGAAATTTGAAATTCTTCTCTTGGTTTCTTATTTAAAGAAGGCTTATTAGTCTCTATGATAATTTGTTATTCCAAAACTTAGTAGATAAATGAAAAAAAAAAAAAGGAATTAGAAAGTGAAGTAGGTTAGAGTTTGAGGATGTATAAGCATGGTTAATAAAGAAGAAGCTTAGCAGAGGGTTTGATCTTCAACTTAACGGTCAACATATGCTTTTCTGCTAAGTGTTGAAATAATGAGTTAACATGAAAATTAACATATTCATATTGTAAAAGTAAAGGATTGTAGAGAGACTTTTAAATATTAAATGACTTTATTCTCAAGATTTATTTTTAAGAACGAAATGTAGGGTTTTACTCAAACATTTGAAAAAAAAGGAGAAGTTCAAATACTTAGTCCCTTATTCAAATTTGGGGCATTGTTTAAAAACTAATAAAAAATGTCAACATATATAAATCAAACCTGTTAAAAAGATGTTCAAGAAAAGCCAAATAAATATAAGTTCCACAAACAAATTTGTAGGTGAAAGAAAATATATTTCCATACAAAGGGGTGCGCTCAATTTATGTGCAATAACGACGATCTAGATTAAGGTAAATGACAAACTTATAATAACTTACACATATATATATACACACGTTTCAGATTTTTATTTTTATTTTTTAGTGAAATACATATTATATGCAGGAACAATTATTACAAACATCTTATGAGTTTCCATTTAATATTTATTTGTACATAATTTTCTTTGCGATCATTTTCTTGTTGTCCTAGATTCCATGGTTGCACAGGTATAGATAGTGGAAAAATTTCTTGAATAAACATAATTGTAATAACTCTTACAATAAAATTAACGATGAATTACATTGAACATTTTTGAGCTTTTGATAAATTCAACTAAACTCCCTTCTATTAATAAAATTTGTTAAGGCCTTAAATTTGTGAAATAATTGTACCAATCTTTCCTAAGTTTGTAAAATACTAAAATCATTGCACACTCTTTCTTTCATAGCACACTACAAATGTGTCTGGGAAAAAATCATTGCATACTCTTTCCTATAAATAAGTGAGTGTGTGTTAAATAAAATCAATGACATTCATTTGTATGGGTTCATGAAAGGTTTGTAAAGTTTGCAATAGACTGATATTTCGAAAATTTAAAAAACACACTCTTAAATGTAAAACCCACCTCTTTAAAACCCTTACCCAGTGTTAGAAAAACGCTCGTTAGTGTAACTAATATAAAGTACTCTATCCGTTTTTAAATAATTGTCCAATTTTAAATGCTTACAAGAATTAAGAAATGATTGATAAAATATCAATATTAGTAAAAATTATAAGTAATTTATGAAATTATCCTTGTTTCTATTAGATATTCTAACTTTTTTTCCTCCTTTTTCACTAATGAATTAATGAAATTTAATACGGGTATTATTGAAAGTAAATAATTAATACTACTTAAATATTTTAAATAGTCAATTATTTCTAAACAGAGTAAATTTTTAAAATGGATAATTATTTAAGGAGAGAGGAAGTAATAGAATTGCATCTATACAAAGCTTTCTATCAATAATGAAGATCCTTCTCCAATCAAATCATGTCATTCTCCATTGAAATCAATCAAAGTGAGCACAATTGGCTAGAATACATATAAGAAAGTAACACAAGCCAAGTGTCGACATGTGTATAAATAAACTAATTTAGACTAGACTTTGACTTAAAAATGTCTAATCTGCATTCCCAGTAAGCAGATTAATTCTGGGCCTATCATTTGGTATAGATATTTTTTATGGCCTTAGCTTAACATTTTGGAAAGCCTAATCTGGCTCAAAAACCTATTTAAAGGCCTACTTGATTATAATTTCAAAAAATAAAATGTCTACTTTTAAATAAGTTAAATGACTCCTAAGTATGTCAAAATGTATATTTTTACATTTGCTAAAAGGTTTTTTAAATAAGTTAAAAAAGTATTTTTAAATAGATTGACATATTTATATTATTATTATTATTATATGTAGGCAATATGCTATTTTCATTAGTTGTAGCCAAGCTTATTTAGCCAAAAAATAATCTTTGAAAAGCCTAAATTTATCTTGTTTACTATCTGGGTTTGGCCAAACAAGACCAAATGTGAGCCACATTGAAGGCCCTCACAAACTACTTGGCCTATTTTCACCTTTAAGTGTCTATTTGGATTAGAGTTTGCAAATGAGAGTTTGAGTTAACTTAATTATATTATAATTGATTTTGAGTAAAAGTAAGTTAATATTAATGTGATTTACGTTAAAATATTTTATCTTAACAGTGATTGTGGTGGAAATAATATTGTTTGAATGATTAAAATCAAAATCACTTTTAAATGCATAATTACCAAAAAAAAAATGAAAAGATGATAGTTAAAATTTACTGTTGCATGTCTAATGCGAAGTTAGTGAACTGAAAAGCAACTCAAAGTTGCTTTGGCCAAACCAAGGATTGAAACTCAAAAACAAGTTAAAAACTTTTAAAATCACCCGGTCAACGTTGGCATTACTTTCAAAAAGATCGAACGGGAGTTTGGATTGCCAAACGCCGATCCAAACACACCTTAGGTGTGGGTGTCATGGCATGGAGGACGAAACTGTAATTCACGGTACAAAAGATATTGGCTTTTATATATAATCGTCAATTATTGTCAGATACTAGCATTATCAAAGTTAATAATTTGATGCCGTACGCATTCAAATATAATAATGTGGTTCGGTTTACCTCGACATTATTAAATTGAATTACTGGGAAAATAAAGAAAGAAAAAAGGAATTGAAAAATGGGAAGAGAATCTTAGAAGACCCGACCACCAAATCTCCGGCACAGTGAACAACAGCAGACTTTAGTAGGAAAAAGTCGCACACGCGGATTCAGAAAACCTTTTCGATTAGCATGCAGTCTTTTGTAATCCTTCATTTAACAGTTCCTGTTTATAGTATAATTTTCTTCACATGGGGTAGAAAATTTACTACAATGTATTTTAACAGAGAAATATTATTCTAACTTATATTTTATAGGATGCTGTATCAATATATTCATATGAATTGAATATGAATTCTATTTAATTTAAATTTTACATCCAATTTAATGATAAATATTAGTGTGTTAATACGATATCCCACAAAATGTGAGTCAAAATCACATTTCCCATTTTAATACAATGAGTGTTTGTTAAAGCTTTCCAATAGTTTGTTAATTATGTGGTGCGTTTTGTTTCAATCTTTTTAAAAAATGGTTTTTAATTAAAAAAAATTTTTTTTTATAGAAATCAATCACTTTAATTTTTATTCAAAAACTAAAAAATATTTATTTTAGCTTTCAAGTAAAATTATAACCTTCGAGCAAAATCATTTTTAATTTTTTCTTAAAAGATTGAAGCAAACATGTCCTAGATAAACTTAAGAAAAGTTGATTTCTGTATAATTCTCCTGTTTCTGCAATCAAATAAAAACATAATTTTATAAAAACCAAACTTATAAAATATTGTGATTTAAACTAATTATACATTATCAATCAAGTAATATTATCACTAGTGGGATTCGATACATAATTAAAAAACAGTATAATATTCAATCATAAATCATGTTTATAGATAAATTATTAAAAAATAAATATGTGATTTACATTAGTTGTAATTAAAAAATATTATAAGAATCAATTTTATTTAATTGATTGAGATGATGAATAATTTTATTTTTATGAACTAATTAAGAATATAAATTTTAATTTTACATAACTAGCCCTTAAAGGAAAATCCTGTAAATTATAAATTTTTATAATTCAACGGAAATTACTTCCTTCGCGCTTTGAATGAATCACCATTTTTGGTTCCTTTCCGTCATCAGATGCTTTAATATTGACAATTTGATACCTTAAATAGAAAACTTTTTTTTTTTGTTAGAGAAAAGAAAAATTATTAGTTGTTAATGGAACACTAGTTAAGTTAAATTGTGCTCTTTTATTTCACTTCTTTCACTTCATCCGTTAAAAAGGACCAAAAAAAGTCATAAATTAAGAAAAAAATAAATAAATTTTTATAATAGAATAAAATTGTATAGATGAACAAAATTATCTTTATCAAAAAACAAAAATTAAGTAAATTAATTAATTAAAGTAAGTGAATGCCATAAACTACAGTACAGTTAGTAATGAAAATTGTTTTGCTATTCTGTTCATCTTTAGCTCCTCCAAGTTTGGATCCAGTGTTTCACATCTATCTTAAAAAAAAGGTACTATTGATTAAAAAAAATAATGTTTCTTTGATAAGAATTTTCTTCCTTTTACTCCATTTGTCAAAAACAAATGTATCAGGTTGTCTTTATTAAAAAATAAAAATAAGTTATAACACAATAAATTATACTAAAGGACACTGCAGATAATATTGAAAAAATACATTTAATCATTTCTTGAAAAAAAAATAGATAGATATTTTAAAATAAAAATAACCAATAGAGTGAAAGAAAGGGAGTAAATGAACATATATTTTGAAAAAACAAAATCAAAAAAATTTCATATGAAGCGCAAAGTTTTTTTTTTTTTTGGGGTAACAAGAGCTGATGGCGCGAAAGGTAATTTTAATTTGTCAATAATAAAATAAACATACCAAAAAAAAATTGAAAATGAAACTATGTGAATCTTATCTTAAAATGTTAATATCTTAATTTAGAGAATATTGAGGTCACAGAGGTTCAATATTCTCGACAAGCATTAATTGAGAACCCCGTGAGCTGCTGTTCTTTCTGGCAAATGCCAATGCATCCGATTGCAATGGGTCGTGGTCACAATGGCACGCCTCAGATATGAATGAGATGAGCGTGAAATCTGAAACTGAAAAAGAAAACGAAAAATATTATATGCATTTATTGTGTGTGAGATAATGTATTGACTTATATTTCATCTTTTATTGAATGAGATGTAAACCATAGTTGAATGAGATTCACATCTTATCCAATAATATATAAAATACGTGTCAACACAATATCTCATATATAATGACTATAAATAACACACCTGAAAAAGAAAAATGGGTGGGTGGTGGTAGTACTAGTACTGTTTCTTCGGGCTGCCATATCTAATCTGATAATCAGAGTAATCTCTGAGACATATACATGGCCTGGCATGTGGATTTATTGGCGCATGCAATGATGCACGCTTGGGCTCGTTAATCCATGAAAGAAATCACCGCAATGTTTTTTCAGGTCAAACTATAGTTAAATGGTGCTTCACATTCATAAATAAATGAAAACTCCCACAAACCCATTACCCCATGCAAAATGCAAAACGCAACTCACGCGGCTTCACTTGTCACTGTCTTTTTCCTCATATAGCCATCGTACGGTCACTGACGGGGATGCGGGTAGGTTTTGGCTATTACAGTAGACGCCCAATAAGATGAGGACACGTGTCAAGTTGTGGGGTCTCATGACAGCGTCTATCACGGAGAGGGTGGAGAGAGAAAAAACTTATATTCTGTTATATTCAGTTATTGTCGCATAAGAATAGTATTATTTTCACTCACATATATTACTATACTTTTATCAATCTTTATATTAAATATCCACTTAGTTTAAATTTTATACACTATTTAAAAATAGATATGAATGTATTGGTATAATATCTCATAAAATATGAGTTAAATAATATTTTCTATTATATAAACAGTGTGGGATATTATGTTTTTTCAGACTACTTTTTTAAAAATTGTTGAAAATTTAATTATAATGAAATTAAATATTATATTAATTATTTATTTATATAGCAATAAGTAAACGAAACAGTAAATAAATTACTGCTTTAGTTATTCTCGGAGAGGGTGTATGTAGCCGCCAGTGGCGTGCTTTCTGGGATGTGCTCATGGGTGTCATATGCTCCTTTTTGCATGTTTTGCGCTGATTCTTCTCTGCTTTCGTGACCCACGGCTTTGCTTAAACTCGTTTCCGTGTGTTTGCCGTTTTCCATAATATCACCAAATTTACCACAAAGCCGGCACACTTTGGATGTGAAAAATAGTTTGGTTCTTTAAATATATGTCAGGGTTCGACTCTTGTTGTGTGCAGTAAAAAAAATTTTATTGGAAAAGGTAAAATCTACTTTAATAATTTTTACATCTCAGAGGAATTAGTCTTCAACAGAAAGTGGAGACCCGGGAATACCTTTGAGAAAAAAAAATATATCACCAAATTTTATATCATAAAATTCGTGGAGAAAGTGGTAATTGAACTGGGTTAGTACTTAGACCATTAAATTTAAAGAGTTCAATTGGATTGAACTCAATTAAGACCGAACCAATTCAAAAGCTGTTAACAAATCTTAATTACATAAACATATAGACAATCCTTGAGAATCCCTTTTTTAAAATTAGCAAAGGCACGTTTCATCCTATTTGTTTCATATCCATTATTTAGGTGCCTCAATGACTGATTGATCCTTCTGGGTCTGTTTAGTTTCATAATCTGCTTCAAGTTTTTATTTTTTATTTTCATAATTTTGTTAAAAACATAAGACTAAAAATTCAAATTTCTAATTTTTATTGTTTACTTCAAAAAATTTTAAGGAATAGAAAACTAACTAAAATAAAAAAAAATTAAAACTAAGAAATATTTTCTAAAATCTAACAAAGAAATCCTTAATATTGACTTCGTAAAATCCCGGTCAAATTAGAAATGTGTTAACATGATCGACGATAGGTCTGGACCTTGTTAGATTGACCTTTATTTTCTATAAAATTACTAAATTTTCCCTTTTAATTCTTTCATTCAGCCACACACCATTGTTCTTGTTCGACCACCCTTACCGGTCACCATTGGATTCTCTCATTGTTCAATGTTTTCGCTGAACAAAGGCTACGTCTATAGTGGCATAATATACTTGTTGAGTTCAAAGGAGAATTATGGTTGGGGGATGGTGAAAAGGCATTGCAAAAGAAGCTCCATGGTGTGAAAGTGGTGACTTCCGCTCTAGGGAACCATGAGCTGTGGTGTTGAGTGAGGGTCAAAGGGGAAGAAAGGTAAGTGGGTGAGTGGAAGATTTAAAATGAAAAAGGGGCTAATTTATAAGTGTAAAGTAATTATTTTATTTTATTATCTTCATAAAATGATTATAATTTTTATATAATTATTTTAGTTTAAAATTTGGATTGTTGAATCAAAATCTAATAGAAACAAATCATGGACCATGCTAAAGTCCAAAACTATTGTCTACCATGTTAATCCAAGAAAAAATATTATTTATATTTACAAGAAGGGAAAAATGTTGTCAATTGATAGAGACGTGGATAAGGAGAGGGGAGTGTACTGTGATAAACTGGAAAGATCAATTGCGCATGGCGTGGGGTCAAGAACACCCTGTCCAGGAGCAGAAGTACCCGTCGAGCTCCACTGCGCTGTTCTACCTACTACGTACCATGAGGGCAGTGAAGATCGTGGTCGTGATTAATTTAGATTCCTTTTCTTTCTCCCCATTCACCCCGTTCCAGCATCCAAGTGCATATTACTGCATGGTTACTGCAGTGCAGAGTCATTTGTCAACCCACATGTTTGGCTATGAGTCTTCTTCATGGTCCATCCCCACCCCTTTTCCTCTTTTCTCCTCTCTTTTTCTTGTTTGATTTTTTTTTTTTTTTTGTGTGGTGCAGGAAAAGTTGTTGGGGGCATTCTTTCTTTTTTTGTTTTCTTTTTTCGCCTTCTCGTCGGCTTGGTCATGTAAGGTCAAATTGTCAAAGAGAAATTTTAGGGGCGCACGGCATGCACGTACCGCCGGAACCAAAGATATTTTAAGGGCAAAATTTGGAACGAAGGGTGACATTGACTTTTCCTCAACATACAGTTTCACGTATAATAGAAAAGAGAACTGTGTAACAATGATATAAACTCAAGAAAAATTCAGGTAATGATTTTTGAAACTCTTGAATCTCCGGAGTAAATTTTATAAATACAAGAAAATTGATAAATTTCACAAAACATCATGAGATGTCAATGTAATTTGTCCTAAATCTAATCCTTCCCTTAACACAACTCTGATTGCATGACAAAACTAGGGTGTATTTGGTGTACTTTATTAGGTATGAAAGTATAAGTTATTATTATATGACATTATTCTATTATTTATTTGGTGTAGATAACGTATTGTATAACTTTATTCAATATATGTTTTATATATCAAAATATTGTATAACTCAATACAATATGAGGAGGTTAATTAACTTTTAACATATAAGGTCACTTTTATTTTTAATATTCTATTGAAATAAAATAATTTTTAATATAATAATAAATAAAAATATAAAAATAAAAATAATTTTTAATAAAATTATTTAATAATAAATAAATAATGTTAAAAATAATATATGATATCAATTTAGTTGTATATAATAAAAATAAAAATAATTATCATTGAGAAATAATAAATAATATATAATATAAAAATAAATTATTAACTAGTAAAATATGTAATATATAAAAGTAAGGATTGATGATGAAATATTTTAATTAATATTTATTTTTAAATTCAAATTTAAATAATTAAGATTAAAAATAGAAAATAATAAAATATATAAATGAGTATATTTAATATTTTTAGTATTTACTAAAATAATAAATAAAAATAAAATATTGAAACCAATAATAATATTTAATATCAATTAAATTATAATTGATAAATATTTATATAAATATAATATTTAAAAATTATATTTAAATCATTAATAAAAATTTATTTTTTTATTTGATATTTACATATATTATTAGAATTATTTATATATATGTTATAATATTAGAAAATATAATATCTTAGACAGTGCTACACTAAATACTGTATATTATTAAAATTTTATCAAATTTTATCCTATCAAATATTATACTATCAACTCTTATTTTATCAAACGTGTCAAATGGTCCTTTGATGTCATGTTTGGTGGGGAAAAAAAAATCAAATTACATGAAACAAAGTCAAATAATAACTGAAATAATCAAATTCGAGTAAGGATTTTTTAGCTTAATTTTGATACATTCTTATTAGAAAAAAATTTACACCATTAATAAGTTATATTTCACTATATGCATGACATTTTAACTTGTTATTATAACAGAAAAATATATTCATTGATGTAATAATACATTATTAAGAGAATAATTTTTTCACACCGATAATATATGAAAGTAAAATCCAGATTGAGTTTTATTTTTGTATACCATTAGTACGAAGCTTTAGCTCTTCATCAATCACTTATTAATTTTTGTCAAACTTTAAAGTAATTACTATTCAATTTTTAATAAGGTGGAGTAGAAGATTAAATAATAATACAAAAAATGCATTGATGGTGTAAAACTTTTTACATTGTTATCGAATCATATATTGTTATATAAGAAAAAGTAATTAAGTATCTCACACACTACTTAATTAGATGATTTGACAGGATGATAGTGTAAAAGATTTACATTGTCAATGCAAAAGTTTTACATTATTAGTGTATAAAAATATTAAACTCTTATATAAAAAATTTTTTATACTGATTTTATGGCAAGAATCAAAGTTATTCATAGTTATTAGATTGTAAGCCGAATTATAAGTTTTTCTTCTTTTTTCCCCCATGAAACTTTTTTTTTTTCCATTTCTCTCACATGTAACACTAGATGCGTGCAATCATTGGCCCAAAAGTACATGGTTTTGGGCCAACGTAATCCATTTGGATAGTTTTTGGTAGGAATCCATTTTTAGTTGAGAAAGTTGAGAAACATGGGATAGTCAAATGTCACGCATTGGACCAAAACTATATGGTATGCATTATGTATGGTGGATGTATGACTTGTTCATTATGTTAGGCCCAACTAAGTTGCAGACGGTGGATATCTCTGGGTCTGCATGGCACTTGTAAGCTTGGATCTGTATGGGTTTCTGACAAAAACGAAAGATTTGTATGGGTTTCATATTTTCTCTATGTAAGCTCAGAAAGTGTTGGGTCCAAAATGATTTCAAAAGGGGATTTCTGATTTTAAACTTCCCTTACCATGTTGACCCAAATAAAAAAAATTATTTCCATAACCGCTGAAGGAAGGGGCTTCTTCAGTCGACCAAAACAAAAAAAAAAAAAAGGTTTTCTTCACATAATCTTTATATCTCTCGCAATAATCATATACATATCATATCATATCATACATACATACATACATACACACACACACACACAAACACATATATATATATATATTGATTTTGTAAAAAAAGAAATGATAAATATGCCATTCAATCAGATTATTTAGTTTCTAGCCCATAAAAAGATATTAATTACATCAATTTTTGTAGGAATATGATTCAAATTTTTTAATAAAAAATCACATGCTAAATATTTAATTTAATAGGAATTTGATTTTCAAATGAATAAGATTTTTTTTACAGAAATAAGATTTAAATATTATTTTATGAAAAGACATTAATTGTGTTAGTTTTTTTAGTGACAAGATTTAGATTTTTTAATAAAAAATAACATACTAAATATTTAATAGGAATTTGATTTTCAAGTGAATCTATTGTTTTTAGGAATATCATTCAGAATTTTTTTTATATAGGAATAAGATTCAAATTTTATTTTTTAAATAAAATCTGATTTTGATTCAAATGTCAATAAAAGGTTCAAATATTTTTAAAATCTAATTTTCAAACCATATATCACATGTTTAATTCTAAAATCGGGTTTTACAAACAAAAAAAAAGGTTGATGTGTTATTCAACTAGATTATTTGGTTTTCTGTCCATGAAATGACATTGATTGCGTCAACTTTTATAGGAATAGGATTCAAATTTTTTAATAAAAAAAATATATGAAATATTTAATTTAATAGGAATTTGATTTTCAAATGAATCCAATTTTTTTTTATAGGAATAGGATTCACACATTATTTTGTGAAAAGACATAAATTGTGTCAGTTTTTATAGGAATATGGTTCAGAATTTTTTTTATTGGAATATAATTCAAATATTATTTTTCAAATAAAATCTGAATTTGATTCAAATGTCAATAAAAATTTCAAATATTTTTAAAATCTAACTTTCAAATCATATATCATATATATAATACTAAAATTGGGTTTTATTAAAAAAAAGATGGTTGATATGTAATTCAACCAGATTTTTTGGTTTCCCACCAACGAAAAGATATTAGTTGACTCAGTTTTTATAGGAATATGATTCAAATTTTTTAATAAAAAATCTCATACTAAATATTTAATTTAATAGGAATCTGATTTTCAAGTCAATCAATTTTTTATAAGAATAGGATTTAAATATTATTTGACATTAATTGTGCTAGTTTTTATAGCAAAAGATTCAGATTTTTTTAATGAAAAATCACATACTAAATATTTAATTTAATAGAAATCTAATTTTCAAATGAATTTGATTTTTTTTATAGGAATAGGATTCAAATATTAGTTTTTAAATAAAATCTGATTTTGATTCAAATGTCAATAAAAATTTAAAATATTTTTAAAATCTAATTTTTAAATATATATAATTCTAAAATCAGGTTTTGCAAAATAGGAAATGGTTGACGTGTCATTCAACCAGATTATTTGGTTTCTCACCTACAAAAAGACATTAATTGCATCAATTTTTATAGGAATAGCATTCAATTTTTTAATAAAAAATAAACACTAAATACTTAATTTAATAGGAATCTGATTTATTAATGAATCATTTTTTTTATATAGAAATAGGATTCAAATATTGTTTCTTGGAAAGACAATAAGTGGATCAGTTTTTATTGTAATAAGATTCAAATTTTTTAATGAAAAATCAATACTAAATATTTCATTTAATAAGAATCTAATTTTCAAATGAATCTAATTTTTTTTTTATATAGAAATATCATTTAGAATTTTTTTTAATAGAAATAAGATTTAGATATTATTTTAAAGACAAAACCTCCAATTTAATCCATCTAATATTTCAATTCGAACAAACTAGTCCCTAAAAAGAAATAGGAATTGGTTCCTATAAAATTGAATAGCTAAACAAATTAGTCCCTACAAAAGTAAATTATCAGACAAGTTAGTCCTTCTAGTTCAACTTATTAAAGGGACTAATTTGGCTAATTATTTAATTTTGAAGGAACCAATTTGTCAAATTTAAAATTTTACAAGGACCAATTTGAAAGTTTTATTTTTTAGGGACAAATTTGTTTGATAATTCAACTTTACAAGAACCAATTTCAGAGTTTTTTTTTATACGATCAATTTGTCTGACTTGAAATTTTAGAGGGACTAAAATAGGTGTTATTTCTATTTTTAAATAAAATATAATTTTCATTCAAGTGTCAATGAAAATTTAAAATATTTTTAAAATCTAATTTTCAAATCATATATATAATTCTAAAATCAAGTTTTGGAAAAAGGAAATAATTAATGTGCCATTCAACTAGATTATTTGATTTCCCACCTATGAAAAATATTAATTGTGTCAGTTTTTGTAAGAATAAGATTCAAATTTTTTAATAAAAAATCACATACTAAATATTTAATTTAATAGGAATTTAATTTTTAAATGCATCAGATTTTTTCATATAAATAGGATTCAAATATTATATAATGAAAAGACATTAACTGTGCAAGTTTTTATAGTGATAAGATTCATATTTTTTTAATGAAAAATGACATTCTAAATATTTAATTTAATAGGGATCTTATTTCAAATTAATCTAATTTTTTTTATAGGAATAGGATTCAAATATTATTTTTCAATAAAATCTGATTTTGATTCAAATGTCAATAAAAATTTAAAATATTTTTAATATATAATTTTCAAATCATATATAATTCTAAAATTGGGTCTTACAAAAAAGAAAATGGTTGACGTGTCTTTCAACCAAATTATTTGGTTTCACACCCATGAAAAGACATTAATTGCATCAGTTTTTATAGGAATAAGATTTAATTTTTTAATCAAAGTCACATAGTAAATATTTAATTTAATAGGAATTTGATTTTCAAATTGATTATTTTTTTATAGGAATATGATTCAAATATTTTTTATGAAAAGACATTAACTATGTTAGTTTTTATAGTACTAAGATTGAGATTTTTTAATGAAAAATCACTTACTAAATATTGAATTTAATAGGAATATAATTTTCAAATGAATCTGATTTTTTATAGGAATATGATTTTAATTTTTTTATAGGAATAGAAATCAAATATTATTATTTAAATAAAATCATATTTTGATTCAAATGCTAATAAAATTTGAAATATTTTTAAAATCTAATTTTCAATAATATATATATATATATATATATATAAAATTCTAAAATCAGGTTCGCAAAAAAGGAAATAGTTGGCGTGTCATTCAATCAGATTATTTAGTTTTTCATCCATGAAAAGACATTAATTGAGATAGTTTTTATAGGAATATGATTAAATTTTTTAATAAAATATTACATACTAAATATTTAATTTAATATGAATCTGATTTTAAAAGAATTTGATTTTTTTTTTATCCAAATAGGATTCAAATATCATTTTATGAAAAGATACTAATTATGTCAGTTTTTATAGCAATAAGATTCAGATTTCTTAATGAAAAATCACATGCTAAATTTTTTTATTTAATAGAAATCTGATTTTCAAATGAATTTTTTTTATAGGAATATGATTCATAATTGTTTTTATAGGAATAGGATTCAAATATTATTTTTTAAATAAAATCTGATTTTTTATTCATATTTCAATCAAAATCAAAATTTAAAATATTTTTAAAATCTAATTTTCATATATATATATATATATATATATATATAATTCTAAAATCAGATTTTAAAATATTGTCTTTATGTTCTTTTTGATTTGATCTTAAGGAAATCGATCAGTATGTGATTTATTATGCTGGGTTCATTGACAGTATGTCCCAAGGGGTTGATTGGATTGGCCAAAGGGTATTGTCTCAAGGGAGAGTGTTAAAGCTGTAACAAAGCTTCCTCAACTATAGGTTTGTTCTTATATCTAATAATGGGAAAGGTTTATTATATTCTGTTTATGATATCAGATTTTTAGTTTAATTTGTGTTGGCTTTACTCATGCTTTGTTCTAAATATTCTCAAATCAATGCAGAGCCTTATAATAAAGCATGTGTATCATTCAGCTGAGGATCTTATACATTGTCAGCTACTTATGCATCTTCGCTGAAGATCACACTACGAGCACTGCTCCAATGCACTTCTTCGTTAGAGATCACCTTAGGATATGATTAGCCAAAATCTATAGGATTCTAATGAACGGTGGGTGGATTTTGCAAACGAAAAAAATAATTTATTCACATAAGATGTTATTGCCCATGTTGATAGTCACATCCATAGGGTAGTCTTTGATAGCTATAAACACCCGATTTTGTTAAGTGCATTAGTAAATATTTTTTTTTGTCCTTTCATTTGTTTCTTTTAAATAAAAATTGTTCATCCTATCTCAAAAAACAAAAAAAACAAAATTACTCATTTCATTTTTGTTCGGCTCATTTCATTTAAAAAAAAAAAAGAGTCATCCCGTTTTATTTATTTTATTTTAGTTTTTATTTTATTTTTATTTTCATTTTCATTTTATTCTTTGGATTAAAAAAAAAAGAATGTGCGCATCGATTTCCTTTGTCAGCCTTAAGAAAATGAAAGGAGCGTCTCTCTTCACTGTTTTCCACATGATGTTCAACAAAAGGAGATGCACCGAACAAGAAAAAGTCAGAAAGAGTAGCACCCAATAGAAAAATTGCAGAGAGAATTGAAAAATCAACAACAATTAGATCCCATGAAATTCGTAGCAATTTAAAAAATTCTTCCATGATAAAAAATAACTGCTAGCAGAACTGGCAGAATTAATTCTTGACATCTATAAAAGGAGATTGAAATTCATATGCAGTGGGAGGATTACCATCTTCATTGAAAGAAAAGAGAGAAGTGAGTTGTCAGTCTTTTGAAATTTGGAGAGAATTGGAAGATAATAATAGAAACTGAGAGATAAAAAAGGGAGGAAACCAACACACAGGTAAACTTTTGCATTTTTTTTTTAGCTATCTCAAAATTGCTTGTAACCCCACCACTTTTATCACCCAAACAGATGCAATAAACCTGAAACCACTACCAAGCTCAACCGTGACCCATCACCCTCATACCCTCACTATCGCCATTCACAACAGCCATTTAACCTTTAAGTCCAACACAGTCATAACCCATTAACCATCATACACATTCACAATTTCCATTCTCACACCAAGATCAAACCAATAAAGAACAGGAACCAGAAGCCAAACCAAATCACAACAAAACCAAATCAAAATTCATTCAAAGCCAAAATTAAATTTTCATTACTTGTAAATAATTTTCCTAATAAATTTTCATTTAATTTATTTAAATTTTTCATTTATTTGAGAAACATATTATTTGATTAATGATGTTAATTTAGTCGTGATGGCTTGTTAATTCAATATTTTTGAATATCCGAGTTATGACAACTTGATGTTCCAAAAGTTTATTTTTTTTAAAAAATATTTATTCTCTCTTTTGTAATATATTTTTATCTTATGTGTAAATATTTATTATTTGTATGAGACATTATATTTATTTAATTATCTATTTATTTTGAAATATTTTATATTGAATAAAATGTTAATTTAGTTGTTATGACTTGTTAACTCAATATATTAGGCATTTGAGCTGTGACAGCTTAATGTTCCAAAAATTTCCATTCAAAAAACATATATTTTTTGTTCTCTTTTGTAATTTTTATTTTTAAATATTAAAATATACTTTTATAATTATGTATATATATTTTTTAGCCTTATCTGTAAATACTTATTTTTATTTCTTTATTTAATTCAAATTATTAATTTTAGGAATATCTTATTTTGAAGAAAGTTGTTAATTTAGCCATGACAGTTTGTTAACTCAATATTTTGGACACCTGAGCTGTGACAGTTTGGTGTTATAAAATTTCCTTCTTGAAAAATTTTTCATTTTATAATTTTCTTATAATAAAAACGCTAGAATAAATATTTTGAAAGGTTAATAATAATTTCCACAAATCAATTAAGGTAACCGTAGTAACACGAATGTATTAGGGGTGCTGCAAAAATAAACTTTTACCTTTCCTTATGCATAATCAACTCTCGAACTCAAAATATGGTTTTAAATATCATTTCTTTTAAAATAAATGGTTTTTTTTTCCATTTTTTACCAATTAAATAAAACTTGGTTGCGACTCCATTTTAAATCATTTTATTTCTCATCGTCCCTGTCGCGATCCCGGTTGTGATAGTAGCTGTCCCTAGAACAGAAATATGGATATACTAGAGGCATAAACATGTTTGGTGGTGGAGAACAAAAATATAGAAAATATATGTATATCCAAAAAGTGGGAACAAGATATGAAAATAAAAATTTAATATTTGTTCTTTCAATAATATCCTTATACATATTTAATATTTCTCTATGTATCCTCACACAACCATGGTGGTGCACTAGTGGTTTGGCGGTCGGCAACTGACAGTGGTTTGAGAGGGGTATATAATGTTTTTATCATATATTTAAAAAAAAAGACTGGCTTTCAGTTTTCATTTTTACACATCATGCCATTCTTGTTCGATTAAAATATCTATGCCCAACCAAACATTTAAGCATATTAAAATAATTTATGTAAATAGTAAATAAGCTGAAATTAGCTTTTAACATTGTTTAAAAGGCCTGTGGTAAACAATGTATTTTGTCCGGATGAGTTTTATGGTGGCTCTAATATCTTTGGATCCATTATGGACCCTCTATTATTAGTTATTAGATTAAATCATTTTACAAAAAGGGATTCATAATGGACTCACAAATTTGATGTCCACCTTCTAATTTGCCATTTTATCCTATTTTTTTTCTTCAAATCATCGTTACGTGAACATCATATTTTTTCCAATTTCTTTTCACATAACGTTTCAATAGTTTTAAAATTTTTCTTTCAAATTTCTTGTAACATGAATATTTTTTCATGTTGTTTTATTTTATTTATCCTTTGTTTTCTTTTAAGCTCTCTTTTTGGGCCAAACCCCTACGTTTTTTTAAAAAGGGCTTCTGTCCAGGATTTTTTTGTAAATCCCAATGTATCAAAAAATGAAAATCAAAAGAAAATTTAAAGAGAGAGTGCATGACAAAAACAGAGAGAGAGAGAGAGAGAGATACAAAGAAGCAGCTATGAAGATATGTGCGGCGGACATGAAGATCATAGCTGACAAATTAGCCACCTACAAAGATTTCCAACCTGGCCAGACTTTCCCTATAAAAACGCAAGCATATCATATGGAAAGGGAGGGAAAAAAAGAAAAAAGAAAAAATCGGAACGGGAGAGTAGAAGGCAGAGGTTTGTGAAAGGCATAGAGAGAGTTGTTTCAAGGAGAGCTTCAAAAGTCAGCACAGGTAAGTAAGTACAAGGTCCAACCAATAAGTAAGTGGAGTACCACAATGCATTGCCCATGCCCACACTGGCCACACAGAAAGCACGAATTTTGTTTGGAAGAAAAAAAAAAAAAAAACCATGCCCATATCTGATATCTTTATCCACAAATTACATCTATATGTTATTTGTTAGATTAAACACCAGCACACTTGCACATTGAATGGCAACATATATACATAAACCCATCTCCAAACAAAAGCATTCCCTGCAAAGCCAATCATTTTCCAGACAGCATGTGATTTCCATGATTTCAACTGAGTGCAGGAAATAAAGCAGTAGAATACAATCAATCACATCAGAGAGAATAAACAGATAATAAATTAAAAAAAGGAAGAAAGAAGAAGAAGAAGAATCGAAGCAGAGCCGTCCCGGCAGCTCTGCCACCGTATTCCACCCATGTAACGTGAAGCCCCACCACGTACCTTCGCGAAACCACCTCGGAACCCTCGTCTAAACCGCGACATTCTCCTTGTCTTCCGGCATGCCATAGGCGCAGCTCCTCTCTCCGTCACTGTCGATGTCGTTCGCGTCATCCACCACCACGTGTCTCCCCTAATCGCGGTGCATCCACCGCGCAAACTTCTACGGGTTTGCCGTTGTTGTCGACGTCGTACTCAAGACCGTCATCGCAAGCTCATTAGCTCAGCCTCATCCTCCACCCGCATGCAAACCTTCCCTCCATCTCAAAGAATTCTCTCTGTTTCTAGACTTTTGCCTCTCTCTCTCTCTCTCTCTCATTTTGTCTGCACCCCAAACCACACTCTCTTAAATAGTATTTTGAGATCCAAAAAGTTGACGTCGTATTTGACATTTATTTTAGGGAAATGATAAATGTCCACCTCCAAACATACACCACACACTTACACCGAGTATAAAAGTTGTAAATCAATATGAAAAAAATTATAAATCAAGGTGTAAAATGTTGTAAACTAATTTCCAAAAGGTTTTGCATATTAGTTTATAACTTTTTATAAATTAGTTTACAACATTTTACATATGGTTTACAACTTTTTGTACACAGGTTTACAAAATTTTACTAGGTGTAAGTGTGAGGTGTATGTTTGGAGGTGGATGTGTATCACTCCTCTTTATTTTACCATCATTGAATTAGCTTGTTGATTTGAATGAGAGATAAGCACAAGCCCATGTAATGGAGATAAAATAGATGTCACATGGAATATCCATTTCTTGAATGCCAAAATATCATTTTCCTTTTTCAACCTATGGTTGTTCATGACCCAGAAGTTTATTAGGTTGGGTATGAGTCATCAAAATTGACCCAATACACTTATTGGGCCGAGTTCAGCTCATGTTTTAGATTGGCCTGACTTGACCTGAAGTTAAACAAATTATTTCATAGCTATACTTTTTTTTTTATAATAATTAGTAATAAATTATAGGGTAGTCTACTTCAATTAATCCATTTTAAATAAATTGATATTATTCTTATAGTTACATGGTTTATATTAAAATATGAATTATAAAATATCTCTTGAATTTGGTTTTCTACTTATAAATTTGTATATATTTATAATGTATCATGCTAAAATCCTTATAGATTATAGTAAAGTAAGGTTTTCCTGATTTGACCTAATCAGGGTCAGATTCGAGTTCCAACCAAATATCTCTTGGGTTGGGTACAACTTGGCCAAACCTGTCCTTTGTACACCCCCAACCAAAGCTCTTTATTCCTAAACCAAACCACCAGAACCTTCTATAACATAGCTATAGGGTTGGTCACAAGTCCAGATCAACCCATGAATCCCATGAAAATCATTTTTGTTTGGGATTATTTAAAAGTGAAAATCACTTTTTTCACCCCTAAAATATCAATTTTTTGTATATTTAGATAATTTTTTTAAAAAATATCAAAATTAAAAAAATTAATTTTCCTTTTTTTTTATAGAAGTTAAAAAGAGTAGCTTATGAAAATAATTAATTTTCAATCTTTTTTATTAGATATAAAATTTGAGTTTTATAATCACTTTATTTTAAAAATAAAGGAGCCTTAATTCTCCTCCCTTCCCACTCATTACCCTCCATCCAAATATATAGTCTAGGTAGCATGAATCTTTTTGTTAAGCTTTTTGGACAAGGGATTTTGTCATTTTAGTCAAAAGAAACAATTATTTAGGTCCCATGTGATACATAGTATAACGCTTGATAGAATTAGCTAATACTATAAACTCAATTTTTATTATATGTTTGGTGTCACATACGGTAGTATAATGTCATATAATCAAATTATTTTTATCTTATGATTGTAGAATTAAGTTATCAGATCCTAAGATGTTAGCTGCCCACCAATTGCATGTCGCCCCTGCCACCTAGCGATTGCCGCCTGTAATCCCTCTGTTGCCCCTTGCTCGGCACTGATCATCGCTCGCTTGCTCATCCACTTCCAATCATGTAGCGCACCAAACAATAAATAATATAAAAATTTATACAACAAATTTTTTATACTATACTATCAAACCTTATACTATTATATTTGATATTATCAAGTTTTATCCTATACGATACGATACACTAGATAGGGCCCAAATTAAATAATATAGAGTCCTATTTACTGCACCCAAAAGCAAAAAAATCCTGTTTACTTTACTAGTGTTGGAACAAACCTGTAAGTCCAGGTGCAGAAGTGGAGGGGGACGAGGTGGGCCACAGTCACCCTAAAATTTTACATATTTAAATAATTATATATATATATATATATTTTATATTATGACCTCCTAAAAAATTATGTCATCTCTATACATAGTATGCATAATAAATTATATAATTTTTTTATATAGCAACACATAATATAAAACATATAAATGTTTTTAGAATATATTCTTTAAGATTTTTCACTTATTAACTCATTTTATTCACTTAGTGGAATTTTTACTAATAGTTAGTTATTTATGATCAATTATCTATTTTGATGTTAAATAATACATTAATATATATATATATTAAATTTAAGAGATGTTTAAGAAGAAAATTATTGACTCCTTAATTAAGAGAAATTAAAGAATAAATAATAAAATAAACCCTAATTTACTAATAATTCATATAAAAATACTATATAATAACTAATTTTAAATTTTTTATATAATAATATTTTATTTTATATTAACTAATTTGAACCCTCAAAGTTTTTTTTGACTCTTGTCCGGGTGCGGGGCTTGTGTAAATCGGAACAAAATCCTTTTAACAAATCTACGCACGGAATCAAAGCTACATAATTTTCTAATTATGATTCCATTTTTGTCCTATGACAAGATTTAGTAGGACGAGACAGCTTTATTGTTTTGTTTGTATCTTTTTGGTGCATGCGCAATGGAATTTAGCAAACTATTTTATCAGCCACGAAGCACTGGTCTAAACAGTCACTCGGTCAAAGTGCCAAACTTGATATGCCGACAGAGTTTACTGTAGTAAAAGCCAGACCCGTTTAGTGACACAACAACAATAGTTCTCTTATTTCTTTCTCCTTTTGTTTTTTTTTTTTCAACAAATGAACCTTTTCAGAAACGGTGAAGCTGATTAAATAACTAATAGAATAAAATAAAATATATGACATATACTTTAATGAAACAGATGCCGCAAATATATCTCATGCTAATAGCTCAGCCTCTTTTTTGGTACTCTTTTTTTTCTTTTGGTTTATTTTACTCCCTCATTTAAAAGTAGAGAACAAACTGTACTTAAACAAATACACTAATCCATACTCCCCCCCCCCCCCCCCCTTCTTCCTCTTCCTTCACCACTTATGTTACTCTAGCTGTTAATAGATCTAAAATACTTAACAGCAAGTGATTCCTCACTTCCTCCAAAAGACCATATTATGTGCCGATTATATTCCTCAAATCTCCCATCTTCCACTCATGATCCACCTTCAATTTTGTCATCTTTTATTCTCAGATTGATCTTTTTTTTTCTATCCATTCCTGCTTCATTGTTTGGCATTCCCTTGAGGGGGCACCTTCCACCAAAACACATAAGCATATCCTACAAGTGATGGTGAAAATTCACAACCTAAGTCACCACAATAGCTATGCTGATGCTGCACAGGTATTGTTCAGCTTCCTCCTTTTAGTATCTGGACTATTATTATGTGAGGAATTTACACATGAACCAGCATTATTAGTGTCATCACTTTTGTAGCTTAAGCATACAGCATCCAACACCCCTATTGGACTTCGGGGCATGCAAGGGACAGAAACAGAAGCACTTGTTGTATCCTTTTCAGAACCACTGTTTGGTGACAGCTCTTGTATCATTTTGACACACTTCAAGACTCTCTCCTGCCAAAACACCAAATAAGACCAATGTAAAAATATCTCAATTAAAGCTTTGGAACAATTAAATACCATTTGGTCAGTTGCAAGTAAGTAATCAAACTTAAAATGATCAATGTAAAAGGGGAAAACCATCATTCATGTTTCACTTTCTTTTTGTCATTGGACCTCACCATCTTTACCTTTTCCACAAGTTGAATCAGAACAGAAATTGCTTTCTCAGTGTGCACTGTTTGGGTTTCCCCCATGACAGCTATTCCCACTGCTGCTGCAATCTCTGATGGTCTAAAGTCCAAGAAGTCAATCCCTGCATTAAATTCCCACCCTCCAAATTATCATCATCTCTGGTTCCTCCCTACCATAATTAATGTTATTATAACTGCAGATGATAACTAGGGAGGAAAACAGAAAGGTACCTTTTACAGTACTTAGTATAAGTTGGATGGATCTCATAATGGAAGCTCTAATCGGACTTTGATCATCATTGATCTTGCAAAGAAAATAGTCAATGAAGGAGAAAGGGGTAATTGCCTGCATTCTCCACTTCAATGTGGTAAGTACAAGAAGCTCCATTCTCTGGATTGCTTTAGCTTCAAATACAAACTTTGATTCTCTCACCTGCACGATTGAGAAAAATAAATAGATATCACCACATGCAAAACCAAAGTCATTTGTCTTAAACATGTACCAAGCATAGATTGAAGTGATAATCTTTTTACCTGCAAATCAAGGCACAGTGGAACTTCAGTCTCCTCTATCTTGGCTGCAAGAGATAAGCAAGCCACAGCCAACAACTGCATTGCCCATACTCTTTGCTTCTGTGAGTGGAAAGATCAGATCAGAACCATTGGTGTAAAAAAGAAGTCTTTTTTACTCTTCATTCATTGACTTACTGGTAATTCATATGCAGAAAGGAAACGATCCAAGTAGTTTATGGATAGATATGCACAGAGTGGTCCAAAACCAAAATGCTCTCGGACCTATAATAAAACAGATATATCATTAGTTAGCAAGTTTCATTTTGAACAAACAATGGCTCCACACCCAAGCAAGTTTCATCCAGATTGTAAGACCAAAGATGAAATATGCACGAAACAAAAGAATTCCATCCAATCAACTTCGGAATAAAAGGCTAATGATCCAGAGATTTTATCCAAGCAACTCAAATTCACCAATGGAATCATCATCAAACAGAGAAGAGGGCAGTCAAATCCCGGCAAATTTAAAATATGAGGATTTCACATACACCTCTTTCAAGATTAAGCCAGAAAAAAGTACCCAGCCACATACATTGCCACAATAAAAAATAATAAAAGCAAACAAAAAAGATAAATCCTTTTCTCCTCATGCTTGCCAAAGATTAGGGTGTTCTTAGTTTGATAAAGCAGTGCTCAATTTTCATTGCCTGTTTTCGGTGAGTTTCCTATAATTTCAAGATTGCGTGAAGGAAATCGAGAAAACTACAAAACTTTTATAAAATCCTGAAAACACTAAATGAAAACTAAACTGTTTTCTGAAATCAAACAATTCTGGCATTTTTTTTTTTGGATTCATTGAAAAACAAAGAGCAAATACAAACAGGATCTAGAACCCACCTTTTCAATCCAATGAATGGCCTCATTTCTGGCAGCAAAGTCCAAATCCCCACTCCTCAGCCTATTCACATAATCCCCAGCAGGCAAGTGGTCGCACTCCTTTTCCACCATTAGCATCAAACACTCATCTCTCAGCACAGGCAGCACAAATGGGTTTCCGTCACCAAAGTCATGGCTTTGACCACTGTTGCGATCACGATGATGATAACTACGATGATGCCACGTGTCGTCTGGCACCTCAACAGAACCCCCATAATCATCACTCTCGTCGAAAATGTTGTTGTCCTCTGCGCAGAGAAGGCTTGAAACACAGTCGAAACTGGGTGCCATTGCAAAACAGCTCAAAACCTCACTTAAGAACAACCCACAAATTTTTTATAAAAAAAGACAATTTTTTTTTTATTATTGGAGCTTTCAGATTAAAGATGGGGTCTTCTAGAAACAGCAAGAGGAGTGAATAGATCTTTTTTATGGAATGATGATTATAAACAAGGAGCGACAATCTGAGGGAAAAATAATTATCAGAACAACATCACTATAGATGCGTCCCAGTACTTAATTTGTATCTCTTCCTCTCTCTCTCTCTCCCTCACACACCCTCTGTTTATCTATGCATATTTATAACTCTGCCTATCTTACTCTTCCTCTCTTTTTTGCCCTTCGTCTCTTATGAAGGATCTGAGGTAAAAGGCAGAGAGAGAGAGAGAGAGAGAGAGAGAGAGTGGGGTTAGGGGACAGGGAGGGGTTGTGTGTGGACTGTGTAGTGTTATAGATGTGAGAATTGGAAGGCTTTGAGCGCCAAATTCATAGGAAAAAAGAAAGAAGGCTATTTTGCATTTTATGGTCTCTGTATGGGAGAGGTAGAAAGGAAGAGAGAGAAAAAAGAGAGGAGGGGGTTGGGGTTGGATCCTACCAGTTAATTAATGAAAACAAAAATGACAAATTTATTGGTGGGATATTGGAAAGGGAGTAAATAATGATTTTGATATTGATATTTTTAATTTGATATGATTTAATTATTTTATTAGATTTTTACTTGGATTAAATGAGTAAATTGACATTGAAATTAAAAATATTATGACTAAATTAATATTAAATAAATTTATTAGGATCTAATTAATATGAAGAATTTCATTAGAACTAGATTATTATCAAATTAATAATTTTAGAACAAAGATTATTTGATTACACGAAAAAAGTAAACAAATCATTTTTGTTTTTATTGCCACCAATTACTTTGTATTATGTGAAAAATTATTTTAAAATAGTTATTAAATGTATATTATGTATCTTTCGCATGATAAGAGTGATAGAAAATAAGAGATGATTTGTAATCAGGTGATTTAAGAAAAAAGAATTATGAAGAGTGATACAATGCAAATTGTCCGTGGAATGATCGTATTAAATTCCAGATACTTTCGTGTGTGAGAATTAAGGATACATAATCAAAGATAGATATTCAAGACTGAAAAAATAGTTAATGGTATGTTAAATTTTAGATGTTTTTCGTGTTTACACGAATTAAAGGATGGTATATTAATTGGGAGCCTAGCACACTCGTTTATCAAATCCACAGAAACAACTTTTTTTTAATAAAAAAGAAACAAATCTATCAAAAATAAAAAAGAAACAACGTTGTTCTTTTTCTTTGTATCTCTCTCTATATCAAGATCCCCAGTGTAATTGTGTAGAAGCAAGATTAAAAAAAAAAGAAAAGCATCAGCTCTTTTTTTTCTACTGATTTTTTTTTTTTTTTTTGCATATGGGATTTGGAATGTGTACTTATATTAATATAATATTTTAGAAAAAAATTACACAATATAATATTTTCAGTATAAAATTCACTAAATACGGATTAAGTACCGAATCAGCTCAAAATATATTCAGTATAAAAAAATTAACACTGATATAAAATAAAAATAACACAAAATTTATATAGAATCTGCCTATAATAAATTCTATAAATATTACGTACAAATAAATTTTTCTATTATTTCATTTTAATATAAATCATTTATCAAAATACCAAATATAAATTATTTTTCCCTCTTTTACACAATTTCTTTATTTGAATTAGGAAAAAGTAGACATACAGTCATGTGAAAATGCAGATATGAAGAGATTAGAGATGCGACTGCTGGTCAATTCAATAAAAACATCCCATTTAATGGAAGGCATAAACTTTCCTAAGACAAACAACACATCTTTCATTTCCTCTTGAGAAAAAGATACTTGTACAAATTATATGAAATAAATATATTTAACTCTTAGTTATTTGAATCAAAAGTAATATTATGTGAACTATAGTTTATTAGTGTATAGTTTTTTATATTTATATAGATGTTTTTGTTTCCATTGATATGTATATTCTTTTATAGTTATTCTGAAACGGAAAAAAAGTATAATAGATTAGGGCAGAAATTGAAAAGAACAAATTGTAAACGTGGAAGGAAGGGAGGGATTAACCAATGGAAGTATCTGTCCGTGTCTTGTTTCTCCCACGCTGACGCGTGTCCTTCGGGGACATTGCCCGATCAATGGAAACGTTCGTTTCGTACTGAGGTTACTTTTCTCAGAATTGTCTCTCTCTCTCTCTCTCTCGTGAGTATTCTATTTCTCTTAGCTAGCTGTTGTTTCCCTCCACCTTTCCCCGCCAAAAAGAAACTGAAGTTTCTCGAAATTGAACCCAAAATAAAAACATTGTTTGCTATAATTCTATAAATGAATAATCACAAATCGATCTGATTTAGTTAATAATATTTAATCAACTTGCATTGTTTTTAAATTGAAATACAAATCTTTAAAGGAACGTGTAATTGAATCGAGAATATAGGTCCACGAATTGGATCAATTGGCATGACTTAAATAAAAAAATAAATTATGCTTAATTTTTTTGAGATATAAAATTTATGTTGATTATCTTTTATTTACAAAATTTGCATAGAAAACTATTGACTTTGTGAAATTATTATTATAACTTTTTATGAATTTGTAAAATTATTGCATTACTCTCCTCTCATTTACATATTGCACAATACATCCAGGTGAAGTAAGTGTCCCTCGAACAATTGAAAAAAGTTAATGTGAATTTCATTAAATTTTAGGAAAGATCAATGTAATTTGCTCTATAAATTAGGTTATATAAAACTTACGATATTAATAATTTAAAGGGATTTCTCATTTTAGCTTTAGTTCTTAATTTCTGATTAATCTAACTCGGCCCAAAAATAACTAGGGTTTTTAAGTGAATTTATTTTTTTTTTCTTCTTGAATTGGCCAAGTCAGTCCAATTTTTATAACAAAATGATTGAGTGTGGCTTTCTTTTGTTTTTTAAAAATATTTTTACTTTAAACTTTTCCTCTATGTTGTTCGCAGAAATATTATTGAGATTCTTTGGATTCCTCGATAGGTAAAAAATGACAGCAAGAATTTTTGTATTCATTCGTTTTATGGACCATTTTCAGTGAGAATGAGAAAAACAAATAGAATTTTGTTATTTTCTTAACAAGTAAAACAAAAAGAAGGACTAGCAAAGTCTTCCACAGCTGGTCCCTTTCAATTCACGCTTGCAAATCCGATCCACTAATTAAAAAAATACTTGCATAATCATATATCACAAATTAAAGTACACTTTATCTAATGATACAATGATATTTTAAATAGAAATATGAGTTTTACCATTACTTGAAATTTATGTATCCCTCTGTCCATTCTAGTACTCCAAGGTTATGTCATCATTATGAAAATAAAGCAGCCATTATGGATAGAAGCGGGTCAAAGATCTCATTGGAGCTTTTAACCTAACCTATATTCAGTCTAGTTTGGCTAACTTATTTAGGAAATAAACTGAATAAAATATTTTTTAAAAAGTCTTTTTAGCTAAACAGATCAGGCTATAGATAATACAAATAATATGTTAGACCCAATAGACGGGTCTATAGAGACCTAATTAAAAATTAAGTAAAATTTAGGTATTTACAAAAATAAAATAAAATTAAGCCTTATTATTAATACTATAATTTTTAAAAAAATCTTATGGTAATAGAAACAATTTGATCTACTTAAAAATATACTTTTTAATTTATTTAGGAAGTCTTTTAAAAAAAATTTGGACATATTTAGAAATTTTAACTTCTTTAAGAGTAGGCTTTTTTAATAAGAAAATAATATATAGTTAAATAGGCCTCTAAATAGGCTTTCAGGTTAAGTAATATTTTTAAGAATGTCATATTAAGACCATGAAAAAGGCCTATGTAAGATAATAAGCAAAGGCTTAGACTACTTTTTAGAAGTATACGTTGTCGAGGTCTATTTAAGTCAACGTCTAACTTATTAGCCTAGCATATTTTCATCCCTAGCAACAATTGGATGATGTGAAAAAAATTTTATAATCTTACTTTAGTCCTAAAATTACATATGTGATCAATCACTTTAGTCCTTAAAATTTAAAATCTGATTAGTTAGTCCTTGACAATGTAATCATGAATGATATTAGCCCTTAGAAGCATAAATGAGTCATATCAATTCTTGAAACATACATAATTTAATTAAATCAATTCCTAAGAATAATAACTTTGACCCATGTTAATCCTGCTATCAAATTCATATTATTAATCTTCTGATATTTATCCACTAAAGACTAATGCGATTCACAATTACAAAACCAATAACTAATTAGCTAGATTTTTAAACTTCAAAGATCAAAAGGATTCATGCATATAATTTTCGAGAAAAAAATGAGTATTAACTAAAGATCATTCTTGAAATTTAAAGCTAAACTTTTGAGCATAGATAATCAACATATTTTTTTTATAATAAATTGTCATTTTTTTTTAGATTTTAATATTTTTTTAATCCTTATACATATAGTGAATTTTGATCTAGATCTTTTAAAAAAGTAGATTTAGCTCCTCTAAAGTAAAAAAGTTGGTAAAGTGTAAAAGTGAGAAATTAATTACCATTGAATCAATAACTTCTATCAAGTGTGGATCCCATCAAATGATCTAAGGGTAATTACTAACTCCTCACTTTTGCTCTTTATCAACCCCTAGCTTTAGAGGAGACAAATAAAAAAAAGGTTTTGATCTAATTCTTTCTATTTTTGTTCTTGTAAGTAGTAATATTAATAATAATTAAAGAATATTTTTAAATAGTTAAAATAACCATATCCAAAATTTTTAATATTTATAAGTAGTATATACATATATTTAAGTATTTGCAATGATTAAAATCAAAACAACAAGAATTAAAACTAAAATTTGTAAAAAGATTGATCAAAACCAAAATTTAATTGTAGGGAATAAAACCAAAATTCACTATATTTTCAAGGATTAAAAATATATTTAAGTATTTTAATTTATGAAAGATTAACTCAACATTAATTTGAATTTTGCCAGGCTAGTAAAGAAATTAAGAATGACAAATGGTTTAAGTTTACAATACATTCAATGTTTGAGAAACTAAAGGATTTGTTTGGTTTCAAAAAATAGTTTTAAATTAGTTTCTCAATATTTAGGATTCGATGAAGGAAACAATGAAAAGTATAAATTTCAATTTCTAAATTCCATTTTAGTTTCCACTATTTCCTTCATAAAATCATAGGAACAAGAAATTGAATGAAAACTAAAAACAATTTTTTGAAACCATATATACTCTAATGTTATGGTCTACAGCTAGGGTAATGTGATATCCCAAATAAAGAAATTATAATTATTATGAATTATTATTATTATTATTATTATTATTATCAAGTGCACCTAACACTAATATTATTTAACATTATAATTACTAAGTGTGGTTAGCATTAATATTAGTTATTACTATTATTAAGTCTAGATATATGCCACTAATATTAATAATAATTAATATTACTAAGTATAGCTAGCATTAGCATTATTATTATTAAGTGTACCTAACATTATTATTATTTAACATTATTATTACTAAGTGTAGCTAGCATTAGCATTATTATTATTAAGTGTACCTAGCATTATTATTATTTAACATTATAATTACTAAGTGTAGCTAGCATTATAATTATTATTACTAAGTGTAGTTAGCATTATTATTATTTAACATGATAATTACTAAGTGTAGTTAGCATTAATAATATTTATTATTATTATTAAGTGTAGACAAATAACACTAATATTATTCATGATTATTATATTTGTGTATAAATATATGAGTGTAGGAGTGTGTATGTGTAAGAAATGTTTAGTTTCATTTTGCTAAGTTTTGCTTCCCCCTCTTCTAAGTCAAACCTCCTCTAAACCAAACCTCTTCTTGGCCAAACTCATCTCTTGTCAAGCTCATGATCTTCATGGCCGAGCTTCAGTGAGCCTAGCTAATCCTCTCTTGGGACGTTGTGACGCTCCTTTCTTTTAATCTATGAGATTGGTTATTTGTATCATTCCAATACTTCGGAGTAAAGTTATTAGTAGAAGCACACTCACGACTACCAACGGTGAGTGGGATTAAGCTCATAATCATACTTTTGGTCATTATTAATATTTTTCCATATTGTATAAATTATTTATGAAATTTTAAAATGATTTATGTCAAGAGAATATATTGTTATAATTATGCCTGTTTTAGAAATATTATTATTTTTACAGTTATCATGAAAATTAATCATTTTAGCAAAACTCATGGGACCATATTTGATACCTTGCGTGTTATAGAATATCTTTTCCTAGTTTATGAAATCGTGAGACCTCAGTTTAATGTTTATAGTAGAAATATTGATTATCATGTTTTCAAATTATGTATTTCCTATGAAGATTTTAGAATATTAGATATGATTTATTGAAAGTATTGAATAAAGTATAATTTATAACAATTGTCAGATACATATTCTATTGATTACTGAAATCACTATGTCTACAAGCTGGTGATCCCTTGGGCATGATTTTAGAATCTCAGTTATGCTACAGTCAAATTGTTAGAATTATATGAATTCAGAGCTTTTATATTTATTTGGTTTATGAACAAATTATTTTATATTAATTAGTGAGAAACAGATCAGCGAGTTAACGGCTACAGGATTGATCGTTAACCTTGGTACCAAGTGGTCCGCTAGAGGACTAGCTCACCCACAATAAGGAACCTAGTGAGGTGTCCATTTATGGGACCTAGTTAGGTGCCCATCAGATTAGCCATTGGCTCAGATGTAGCCATTCAGCTCAGATAATTATGTACAGAATAATTCATGTTTCTCTACTAGTTATTGCCATAGATTCAGTTAATTTATATGTAATTATATATGTAATATATTTCACATCAGTTGCATGTATATGTTATGTATTTTGTTATTGTCACGTGTGGGTTGTGAGTGGAGGCTCGCTCACTGAGTTTTGATGAATTCACCCCTCTCATTTCCTTTCCCTACAGATACAGCTACAGTTTCAGTTGTACCATAGGATCCTCCATAGTAGTGGTACAGCTTCCTTGGTGAGCTTCGCTTTAGAGTGGAGCTTATTGTCAATTATGTCAGTCTAGTAGTGCTCCAATAAATTGTGTAGGCAGGATCCCCGGACATGCATGATATATTTTCAGAATTTCTGTTAATTGTTTTGTTATGTTTGGCTTTGGCCTAGAATATGGATGTTATGCAGATTTATGTTCAGAATTTATGTTTTGAGAACAATTTCATATTATTGAAGTTTTAGTTGAACTTGAGATATTTTGAATAAATTTGGATTATTTATGCATATTAGTCAGTTACGTTACCAGAGGCTTCCGTGGGGACCCAAATCTTCACATGCTGGTCACACTCCGTAGGTGGGTCGTGACAGGTAAGTACAATGTATAGGGTAAAACTTGTGTAGGATCTTGACCCATTTGCCCTTGTATAAAGCCCTGTGCTGTAATGACTAGGTTACAATCAACGGATTAGGTTGGTAACACCTCCATATCGGCAGTAAATACACCTCCCCAAGATATTGCACTTGGAGAAAATCTCTCGCATGGGCACTCGGATTCCTTTAGGGTAGGAAGGGTTGTCTATGAAGAGAATTTCGAAAGACAAGTATGTGAGAGTCAGGTGGGTCGTAAGCCTTATGTCCAACTGGACAAGAGGACTAGAGTCAGGAGATATGACTCTGAAGTTTGGTCCCATGAAAGCTGGCAGGCCACCTAAGTGTTTTACTTTTCAATAAAAAAAACTTATCATGCTTGATTCTTTAACTAGTGCCTTTACGACATACATTAGTTAGCAAAACCTTATAAATGTCTTTTTTTGTTTTTTACATCAAAACCCAATAAACATTAGTCTTTAATAATGAAAACACAAATATTTTAATGTAAAATTCTTATGGTCCGACTTGGATCATGATCGACACAGGAGCAATCTCATCCCTATGTAAGCCTCATGGCAGCTGAGTCATGCTTAAAGGCATAATTAAACACAATTTTCATTTCAATCATAATCAAACACATATATTTCATTTCACAAGTCAAGTCTAAAATCCATATCTAACATAATAAAATAAATAAATTGAGTTGCTCTAATACAAAACCATGAAAGTCGTAAATACATATTCAATCTAAATCATGGTATGCATAGTCTGACACCTTTCCTGCATAGTCACTGGAGCACTCTACAAAATATAACCCAAAACACTTTACTGCAAAGTGAAGCTCACCCAAGCTGAAGCACTACAACTATTGAAGAGGAAGCCGAGAAGGATTTGAAACAGCAAATGTATCTGTAACGAGAAGGAAAAAAGATGGGGTGAGTTTCATCTAAAAATGAGTAAACAGATTCTCGCCCATAATCACCACGTGAGATAACCAATAGAAATACATAACTAGTAATGAAACGGTTACAAAACAGTTTCATAGTTAAATACACAATATTTTAATACCAATAATTTATGTAAAACACTAAACTAGTAGAGAAACAAATAAAATTCTCTAGCAATATGTATAATATAATAATAATTATATACATAAATATACTTTGCTAGGGGCGAGATTGTCCTCTAATGGATAACTTGGTATCAAGACTAACAATCTTACAACCGTTAACTCAATGTCTGCTCCTCTATAACTACCGTATAATCTATAAACAAGGAAAACTAAATAGTATCTTCTCTAAATTCATAATTTGAGCTCTAACTTTAATTCTTAAAATGCTCTATTTCATTAATAAATAATTCACCACTAGAAATCCATGAGATTTTGATGAATGCTACCAACAAGTATGGACCCATCGGTAACTACCGACAAGTATACCAACAAGTTGAAACATTTTTTGTATTATTTAGTTTTTTATAAAAAAAAATAGTTAACAACCCATTGGTATATCCGTCAATAGTGCTTGGCGCCATCATATGCTATATAGCGTGCACAATTTCCAAGGAGTATACCAACAAATTTACCAATAAGATGGATATTTATTCTACACTCATTCGGTAACCCATTGGTATAAGCTAGTGCATCACGTGGTGTGAATAGTATACTGACGGGTATATTTTTAATTTTTAATTTTTTTATGGGTATATACTTTAATAATTTTTTTAAATTCACATTACTGATGGGTATATTGACAAGTGTGAATTAAATTGAATTTTTATTTTTTTATTGTTATAAATTATCGATGGGCTTTCATTAAATTAAATTAAAATTTTTTATTTTAAATTACCGATTGGTTTTTGAATTTTTGGGACATTGGCATCCATCTATTGGGCTTTCATGTACCCGTCAGTAATTAGTAGAACCCATTTCATTTAATGGCCCATCAATAACCCACGTAAATAACCTATGATAAAACCTTTCTCCCTCACTTTGCAAAACCTCTCTCTCTCTCTCTCACTCTCTCTCACTCTCACTCTCTCTCTCTCTCTCCGTCGCCGTCACCACCACCACCATTGTCACCACTGATTGGTTGCCGTCGGCACTTTTTTCCCAAAACCAAGCCACCCATTGTGAGCTAGGTATTTTTTGAGCATTTTAATCGGTTTATTTTTTTTATTTAGCTTAGTTTTTCCATTTGTTTTTTTTTACCAAAGTGTTCGTTTTAAATGCATTGGGGGGAGTGATTGTTGTTGATATTTTGTTAATGTAGGAGTTTTATTAAAGGGACAACTAGCAGTGTTTGCTATGGATACTTTTGGTTTGGTTTTGTTTTCCATTTTTATTATATTTTTTCAATTTTTTAAACTGTATAAAATTAATTGTTTGTTCATTTTCCTTTTTTAGGATTGGATTAGGTTGTTCGTTGGGAGCTTTCTATATTTTTTTTTTTTGCACTGCACTAGAATTAGTAATGAAATCCTTGTTATTTATATGCTTTAATATATATTTAGAAGAGAGACTTATGATTTATAGGATAGAATTGTAGGAAATGATGATTGCATGACTAGGCGGAAGGGTGTAAAGGTCCTTCCCCAACTTATTTGCATTTTTTGCTATGGAGATTATTGGTACTTGTGAAGATTGTAGGATATGCATATTGTGGAGTTATAAGGGGATGGGCTTAAGAATGATTTTTAGTATGTGAATTGTATGTAATTCTTAATATGTAACTATTTAAATATGTCTGTTATGTTGTGATGTTTTATAATATTTATGATTGTTGGATGCACTGAACTAATTGATGATGGAAGCTCCTAATTTAAGCAGAGATGCTGTCAAAAATTTGTAAAATTTTTGTTAGGCAAATAAAATTAAAAGTAATTGAATTAAAGACATTCAAAGACAAATTGAATGTATTTGAAAGTAATAATATGACGTCTTTAAAAAATTGTAGGGCATAGGGTTACTCATACGTGCAATATTTCCTTCAAACTGGTTATGATGTATGATAAATTATATCCTAATAGAGGGGAAATTAACTCAGAATTCTACAATGGTGTTTAAGAATTTATAAGGGTGGCGTGTCAAACACAACATTTCATTGAAAAAGCAAAAGTTAGGTGTTCATGTAATAAGTGGAAATGTAGAAGTATTTAAATAATGATGCCATAAGGGTTCATTTATACAAGTGGAGATTCATGTCTAATTATTGGATTTGGACCGAGCATGAAGAGGTAGTTAATGCAGGGAATCAAATAGGTATGTTTCATATTGGAAGTAGTTCTCGTGGGTCTACATATCTTAGCATGATGCGGGTAATGTGGCGTGGGAGGACAATCTGTATAGACATCAAGAGATGGTTTATGATGTTGCTGGTCTTGAATTTGTGGCGCACTATTGTCAGCCTTCAGTTAAGGAGCCCAACCAAGATGTTTCTAGATTTTATAGCCTGCTAGAGGCTTCAAATCAACCTTTTTATGGGAGGATTATGTGCATTCTCAATTGTCATTAGCTATTCAAATGTTGAGTATCAAGTCAGAAGAGAACCAAAGCCAAAGTTCTTTTAATCAGTGGGCTGCATAGGTCCAAGAAAGGCAAGACAAACTAGGCCCAGTGAAAGATGGGTCATTATACACTGGTGGGTTGAGCACCTGGGAGGGGAGTTGAAAGCGGCTAGTAACTATAATCTTTTTATATTTAATATATTATTAACCTACTACAATTGAATTGTATTACATAGTACGTTATTATGATTTTAATGTACATTTTTTTTGCAAGCTAGGGAGTTAAACTGCCCTTCGAAGCAAGGGGAGTTGTTCCGAGATACCCACACCCGAAAGGTTGGTAGGGGGAGACAGGAAAAGTATGGGTCGACCCTCACTTCAAGATTATATACATAAGTCTAAATTGAACCTCCTAATATTTAATTTTTATTACTCTTTTATTTATGTCATAATTATTACGTATAATGTGTTTTATCATTTTTCTCTCTATAGTATGAATAAACAGAGTTGTGGGAGTAAGCGTAGACCTAGTATTAGACCTAATTAGCGAAGGTTAGGCCTGATATTGACATCTTTCTTCTGAATGAGGAGGATATTTGGGCCTAGGTGATTGGTGGCCCTTACAAGGGTCAAATGGGATACTATCTTGATAGTAGGTCCCCATCCTCCGCCACAGGGTCAATTTCTGGGGATGATGACTTGCAGAGCGTATGCTTGCCCTAAATCAGGAACTGCAGTAACAGGAACAACTTGTCTAGTAGCAGGAAGAGTAGCAGGCTACAAGCCGAGTAATGGTAGAATAAGAGCTTAGAGAGATCTGACTACTAAAGTTGTCTATGGAGTAGCAACAACAAAAGGTCAAGAAAGAAAAAAGTAAATTCTAGAAGATGTAGAAGAAGATTACAGCCAATATGATGAAGTTCTTTAACAACATGAAGGTCTCAAAATCCTCTAGCAAGAAGCTCATCAAGATGCCACTCTCAACCTTTTTGAGGGCTCCTCATATGATGGTGGTGATGACTTTGACGGGTCAAACGCTGTCGACGTCGACACTGATGAAGAGGACTTTAACTAGCCTTTTTCTAGCTATTTTTTTTACATTTTAGTTTTTTATATTTATCGTACTTTTCATGTATTTTATTATAATGCTTTGTTTATTACTCCATTACTTGATTACTTTCTTTATTTAATTCTCATTTCATTATTTCCTTATTTCATATCATTTTAATTGATAATTAAATATTATATAAATAAAAAATAAATGAATAATTGTCAAACAATTAGATAGCTTACATAAATTCTTCACATATAGTAATGTAATCAGTCTCCAAAACCCTATCAGAAATAAACGTATCTGTAAGAAAATAAATAAATATTTGGATACCAGTCGATAAAAAATAAATAAATAGCTTTTTTATTTTCAAAACCCATCTGTTCAAATGAAATATCCGTCGGTAATATTATTTCTTTGACGACCTCAGTGACGCATTTAATTCATGTGTATTGACTAGTTTTTTATTCTTTTTCCCATCAGAACCTACCGACAACTATTGTTACCCATTGATAATATTTTACTGACAAACCAAAAATCAATGGCCTGTACCCATCGATACATGAATCAATAAAATTCAAATCCATCAGTATCCTGCGTAAATATTGTAGTGATTGTAATAAATATCGAAGTAAACATGACATTAATAAAAAGCATATACTTGGTCATAAACCATTTACAAAGCATTTTGATAAACAAACATGGTTTCATGAGTTTTCTAACATGTTTTCATGGTCCATTATGTTTGAAAACATGAATTTCTAAAACTTGTCATAAATTCATATAAATTCATACTAGTCATGAAATAATTTCTAACACCATGTTCCAATATCATTGTGCAAAGAAAATATCTCTAATGACAAAAATAAAAAGGATATAGGCTTAAACCAATCACCTTGAGGGATAGAGTGTGAGGTGTTAGCACCAATTAAGCTCCAAAGAGCATAAATGACACCAACATCTGTCACAAAAGCAACAAAAACCCATGCACAATCATAAACATACTAGAATAACTCTATGGACATTAGGAGTAAACAAACATGACAAAAATCATGAACATAGATGCCCTAACTCTTTAACATGGACGAAAAGAGAGAAACCTAGCGTAAACCATCAATAAATCCTTACCTTAAAGCTTGGACAGGAATGGGAACAGAGGAGAACAAGGGAAAAAGGGTGGAAGAGATATGAGATCAAGCTTTACATAAGGGGAACTAGTTAGGGTTCAACTATATAAGGTAGGGCTCATCAAACAAAATTGCATCATTCTCAAGCACTCTGAGACACGAAAATACGCGTCCGCATATTTCAAAAAAACACGTCCGCTGTTTTCCAAAATGCATGTCCGCACATTTCTGGTGCACGTCCATGCACACCAAAAAACTGGGTAGCTTTCTAGATCACGGGGGAAAAACTGGGGAAAAATTAAAGGACACAAATCCTGCATTTGTGCATTTTTATCGCACGTCTGTGGACTGAAAACCACATTCATGCAGTTTATGCAGATTTTGTAGAATCTGCCCTGAGCCTAGGAGAAGGCCTCTTGACCCTGGGTGACTTTCATATGGACACATAGACATGGAACATTACATAAATGATACAAAAATATTATTTAATTTTTATTACAAAAATTAATTTCACTTAGCGAAAAAAACTTATATTAATTTAATTATTCAATCCCTTATGCACAAATATATTAATGTCACCTTTTATAATTAAAAAATAAATTAATATCACATGTTTTTATAAAACAAATATAATATCGACACTATACCTTTCAAATATTAAAATAATAATGTCCTTGTATGATTTTTTTTGACAATATAAAATATTCATATCCACAATATATTAAAATTAATATTTGAATGTAATGAAAAAATATTTAATTTTAATATAATGACATTATAAAATATTTTTATATAGTCATTCAAGCATATATAGTGAAGTTATTGAAATCATTTGACTTTTACTATAACAACCTTAAAAGTCATATAAAATATAAAATATAATTGATTGATAATATAAAATATTTTATATTGACAAGATGTTGAAATTAGGCTCATTAAGAATGGCTTTATTTTTATTCAATATATATATATATATATAAGATCAATTTTAATATGTCATCAATATAAAAGAGTTTTACTCAAACATTTCAATCATATATAAATATATGTAACCGCGTGGAACAAGGTAAGGTGGTAAATGCTCACATTCCTTAATCAAGTGTCGAGGATTCTATTTTTGCATTGGAAATTAAGTAGCTTTAAAATTTGTGGCCATCTTCTACAGTAGTATGTGATACGCGAATGGATTAGTCACTGCGCACTACAAGAAAGGGGCGGGAGACCGACACCATTACCGATGGGTTTTCTGAGGGTTCATGTTTTTGCAGACGGAATTATTGGCGGTTAAGGGGCATTGGTGACATGGCCGTCAATGAATATTACCGACTGCATAAAAAACCCGTTGATTAATTTTCGACGCTTTTACTAACAGGTTTAATTATAGTTAGTCGTCGGTACAATTAAATAAAACGTATCACCTTTGTCATCAAGGGCAAATTTATACTGGCGATTTTATTTATATTTATCAACAGGTTTTCATATAATTTGTCGACGGTTTATTTATTGTGCAAAAATTAAATTTATAATAAAATTGCAAGTTACCGACGGCATTACCCGTCGGTAATAAATAATTTTTTTTAATTTTACCCTTTAGAACTTTATGTGATTGATAACTTGTTATCTATTAGTTGTTAATTTATATAATAACCTAATCATAAATTAAGTTGATATTAAATAAGAAAATACTAAAATGAATAAATTAAAGTAATTAAATAAAATAGCAAATTATGACAACAAAGTATATACAAACTACAATAAATGTAAACAATATCTAGAATGAAAAAAAATCTAGAAGCTAGATAAAAACTAATTGAACTCCCGAGCGTCGGCATCGTCAGCGGCATCACCATCATCATCATCTGAGGTGGGTCAGGGTGGGTAAACCGACCTTCTGAGGCTAGCCTCTGCCTCGACCAGCCATACTGAAACTATTAAAAAGTAGTCTATAAAAAAATTAGTAAATCAGGAAATTCTTAATAAGTTCATAATAACATTGCTTATAGTATTAAACACCTCAGTTAATCTGAAAGTGTAGAGTTGTTTTCATCATCACTCTATTGTTGATCACTAGGTGAATCATCAGTACTACTAGCGCTTATTTCATCTTCGTGATTTCTAATTGGGTGATTACTCATGCATTCAATTATGTCAACTTTTCTAGTAGTCAACGAAGGAGGATTTTCAGGGTTGTCTGCATCGATTACTGCCCTTGAAGGGGATGGATCATCCACTTGATAAGCATCTTCAACAGTAGCTTCCTCAATTTTAATCCTACCTCTTGGTTTTATCTTGTTCACAACCCTCCACTGTGATCTACTTTTTCCAGGATAAGACATATAATATACTTGTCTAACATTTTGGACTATAATAAATGGATCATAATTTCTGTATCTTCTGGTGTGATAAATTTCAATGATTTTGTTATTGTTGTGTTGTCGTGTCCAGTAAGTCGGGTAGGATCATACCACTCACATTTGATTCCCCTCAGACTTAATGTTCAACATTCAAACTGCCAATGACAATTCAGAGTGCACACAATCCTCCCATAAGGGTTGATTGACAGATTCTAGGAGACTATAAAATCGACCGGCATCTTGATTTGGCTCCTCGACTGAAGACTGCAAATAACGAACAGCAAATTCAGGACCAGTAATATCAAACACCAAATCTTGATGCCTAAGCAGATTATTCTCCCATAGCACATTACCCACGTTGTGCTGAGGTACATGGATCCCACCAGAACTACTTTCGTTTTGAAATATACTCACTTGATTCCATGTATTAACTACCTCCCCATGCTCGGTTCAAACCTAATAGTCAGGCATGAATCCCCGCTTATACAAATGAACCCTTATTGTTTCATCATCCAAATACTTGCTACATTTGCATCTCTTGCATGGACACCTAACTTTTGCTTCATTAATGAACTGTTGTGTTTTACATGCCACACTCATAAATTTTTCAATGCCATTATAAAATTCCAGTTTAATCCCCTCTATTAGGATGCAATCTATCGTAGATCCATAATCAATTTGAAGGTAACATTGTATTTGAATTTATGACCTCGTATATCTTACCTAAATCTCTTGCTATTAACCTACCTAAATCAAATTTGATTTATTATTGGGGATGGATGTGAGGTGAATTCATATCCTATATTAAGTCTATATCCAACCCAATCTGATAGAAAATATATTTTTGTTGTTATATCATGCATGAAGCCTCTCATTTAAGGGGGGAAATCCTTAAATTAAAGACATGAAATATTGGTCATATTATATATTACCTTAAATTATTTGAGGCTAATCCTGTGAGAAGAAAAATAATCTTATATATTTCTACGAATTTTCTTTTTATTAAAAGAACAGTCTATAATTTTTGTTGTCCTTGGTGCAACTCGTTAAAGATCGTATGATCCTCCATTTCTTTCCCTTGAGGGGGACGTACATGTGATACAAATTTTTTAATTACTATTATTGTGTTTTGACCATCATAGAGCATGACGGTGGTCTTTTTAAATGTACGAAACCAACAACATGAGAGTTGGTATACTACCCGGGCTAGCTACTTCGGAACTGCGTCCGTATCATTATCACATGACAATACTTTGATTTCAATCATTTAAAAGAGAAGAGGAAACTTATAAATTTATAATCTACGCGCTAGAGAAATCCAATGGGTTAATTCAACAGGAGTTGAATTATAGGTGGGTTTCTCTGTAAGGTTGAGGATTTAAAATCTGGGAACCTCTCTTGGGATCAGAGAGAAGTTGAATCATTTATTACTACAAATTTCGAAAACTTAGGCAATTTTTTCATAAAAAAATCTTGCGCCGGAGAAAATGACCTAAATCTTCATTTTCTATGTTCTTTTGACATGATGATTTGCACTTAGTAAATCAAAAACATTAATGAGAGTTGGAATTCAGCCAAACTGTTGCTGATTTCGTAAAAAAAGTTCAAAGTGGATGAAGGGAGTAAAAACATTAAATGACCTAAATCTTCTATCTTTATATGGATTGTTTTTATTTTATGGCCATAAGACTTTTAATTGTTGAATATTTATATGTTGTTTATAATAAATGTATAGTCACCGAAAAAAGTTAGGGATCAAACTTACCATAATGCTATTATATATATATATATATATATATATATATATATATATATATATATATATATATATTTCCCTCTCCCATTGACCAACTTATTAACCTATCATCTGTTGAAGTTGTGTAGAAACAACAACAACAACAACAATAATAATAATCTCTAATTTGAAAAATCAGCCAAATTACTGTCCGGAAAAAAAAATGAGAACGTCGTCCCTCATTCTTGGTCAGCATACAATCGCAAAAAGAGATGTACTTATTTAGCTTTTTTTTTTTTTTTTCTTTTCTCACTTTTAGGCGTGTCACCTTTTTGGGACCTGTCACTATGAATTTACATGGCAAGCTAACTAGTACGTACGAATATGTTAAACATTAAGCATTGACTAACCTTGAGTAGGTAGGACCTCGTCCCAATTATGGGCAATTAGCAAGGACGATTACCATTTAATGAACAATCAGGATAATTAGACTTCCTGTTCGGCATGTCTATTTGCAATTAATCAATTACCTTGTGGAAAAGTTCCAATTTCACTGTCGATTGCAACTAGCTAAGTTTATAACTAAATATATAAGCTCAGCCAAAATAACGTTTTGATCGTAACAAACACGTGTCCTTTATATTCTTCATGTTCAGTTGCATAACGAACTCTATATTGGCCCTGCAAGTTTGATAGAGCATATCGAAAATCGCTTTTGAAAGTATATTTTATAAGAAGGCTCTTATTTATTTATTTAAACACATTAGAACCAAATTCATACTAAGTATCATTTTTCAGTAATTACATATTCAAAAAGTTAGTTTAATTTTGACTATAATTAAAAAAAATCCACTAAAAACAAGCACATTTTTTTACTAAAACCAAGTTAATTAGCATAGCTAATGTCATGCAAAATTGAATTTGCTACACACGCTTAACAAATGCATGCAGTGTCTTTTTCCTTGGTGATGGCAGTGCCATTTTAATTTGTTTCTTTCAAGGTGGGGGCTTGAACCATGGAAATTTGCAAAGGAGGGTTTTGAGTGCTGAGATCAAATATATTTTGTAGACAAAGTTGGTCCGATAGTGATCCAACCTGTTTTTGTTTTATGTCATTTACTCAGATCCTCCTCGACTAGGCAAAGCATTGCTCCTCCGAATAGATTTTCATTTGTTTTTCTTTTCATGTATAATCTTTCAATTGATTATGGTTTGCAGACAAAGTAATGTTTTTATTTTTTCTTAAGGGCAAAGCAATATCTCAAGTTGGATTTCTTTTCTTCGATAAATATTATTTTGTGCACCACCTGATTCGTATCAGTAAATAATGTTCAAAAAGATGAGCCAACAATTAAATTAACTAGGGCTACATAGTTTTTTCTTTTTTTAGGACTTTTCATGAAAATCTCATTTTAAGGTTATATAACGTATATATAATTCTAAGCCTTAGCAAGCAATAGACAGTTCTGCACATTTCTGTGAATGCAAAATGAGAAAATAACATTTTTCAAGAAAGCAAAAATGACCCTTTGGAGCATTCAAGAATCTAGAACAAACAAATCATGAACCGATGTTCTTCGATGTATTATTAGTTTAATTAGCCAACTTCATTCACTTATTTAAATCTAATTAGAACTTAATACTGAAAAATAAGATTAGCATTTATATGCATGTATAAATGCATATATATATATATACATATATATATATATATATATATATATATATATATATATATATATATATAGAGTGAAGATATCATTCCTACCTTATTCTAAACACAAGCCAGCACCAGTTTGACAACATCAAACATTTTAGTGTGTAGTCATTCTATCTGCCGGCCGCTGGCCGTTGGCCTTGTACGGAGTTTAATTTTGAAGAGGTTGAAGGGTACTAATTTATTTGTTCTTGATTTTATTCCCTAATTTTTTCCTCAGAAATTAATGTACAAGTACTAACAAAGAACAGTTTATTTCACAGACAATTTCGTTAGAAATTTTGACTCTACAAGTACTTTAAGTCGTTAATCATGATCACTAGTCAATCGTCTATGTCGACCAATCTAAAACACCAGGTGACAATGTTGGAAACTTCGACCAATAGTTACCCAAGATCCCCTTTAATGCAAAGCATTGCGTGCAAAGTTTTTGCTTAAGATCCCTTGTTTTGTAGACGTTTGACCACATATCATCATTTTGGATGACCAATAATTGAAAAATAAATAAATAAATAAATAAAACGAATGGTAAAAAGTTGGGATTGAATTGGACCACAAAAATCTAGTATATAATCTCAGTTTCACTTAGGATGCTAGTTTCTTGGATTCAATATACAACAAACGTGCTTAAACATAAATTTCCAAAAGAGACTTTTTGGACACAAATTTCTAACCCTTTCCTCTCCCAATCTAATCTTTGAAATTCTCCTTTTTCTCTCTGTACTCTCCGAAATTAAAACTTTTTTTGCGCTTTTGCAGTGTCCCTCTCAACCCGATCCTTCCATGGTCATGGTACAATTACATTAGCAAAACACACTTATCCCATATGCTTCATGTCAGTGCTTGTGCAAATTTCAAAGCCTATATTCCAACACTTTATTTTTCCTATATTATAATTATGCAAAGCTTAGAGAGGCACGAGTGAAGGGTTTAGGCCCCTCTTCCTAAGACTTTTCCCAGTGGTCCAAAAGAGAGTCTTCTTCGTTGTTTGAGATCCGAGCTACCAGAGTGTCATTCACACTCACCCTTTATGTTTATTTTTTTAACTCGTAGGCCTTCGGTGATTACTTTTCTTCCTCTTAGTTTTCCGTTATATTATTCTACGTGCCCGAGGCCAGTCAAATGTTTGTGCCATGTGTATATAAAAGAATGGTGATAACATAGAATTATGTTTATGTGTGTTCTAAGATATGATAACATATTAATTAATATTGATTTTTATAGTGTGTGTGTGTGATAACATATATATATATATATATATATATATATATATATATATATATATACTAACATCACTCTGTATATCATTGCTTATAAAAGAATGATGATAACATAGATTCATGTTTATGTGTGTTCTTAAATATAATAATATATTAATTATTTCTTTTTATAATGTGTATGTGTATATATTTTATATATATATATCATAATATTAAATTATATTTTAAATAGGTAATATGTTATCACATATAAGGTTCATTGTGAACTCAAATCAATGCGAATATCACTCTCTATATAATTATTGACACGATATATAACAAGAAAAATATTGTCATTTTTTTTGGAAAAAACACGTGAAAATTGTCGGATGAAATGAAAATGTATGATTTACTTATTCATATATCTAATAATTAATAAGTGGCATACATCTAATTCTGACAATTTTTTGAGCAAATTTTTTTGCTATTTAGCATTTTTAACATGTGACATTGTTTTCAATTCTGGTACATCTATATTTACCAACCTCTATTAAGTAAGGAGTATTGATGCTGACCCTTGATTCAGATCATAGTTGTCTTGCATATGGATATAAATGCTCTCTGCGTGGATGCATGTAGATGGACACAGTTTTAGGCTTATATTTGTCGTGCATGCGTGGTGGCACACCTTATCATGTGTCAAAATAGGCATTCCAAGGGTATATCGATGCTTACATTGTCATTTTGTCACGTTCCATCCTCACATGGGGGTATCAATAAACTTATCACATTCCTAAATTAAGAAAAAATATGCACTTAAACTTGGGTTTAGTGTATACATGAGATGAGATGGGATATGATTGGGTCCTAGATAATTAATGTACCATATTATTAATGATAGTAAAACTAAACTATGGAAAGCTAATTGGTTAATAAAGCATCAACATATAGGATACATATATTGAGACTACTAATTTTAATTAAAAATGTAATTAGAACCATTGCAAAGTCAATATATAAAAGAGACTTCTTCAGTAGCATCCAAATTAATCTTCATTTTTTTTCTCCCTGATGTACTTGCTGCACGAATTCTTAGGTACATAGACGGTTGTTTTATACATTTATTATTGAGACCACGAAAATAACTACTCAGAAGACTGACTTTTTTGCTAGGGGTTTAAAAGACTCCCTGCTGGAGATATATAGAATTAATTCCCATCAACAAACTAATATAAATTCCAGAATGTATAAACAAAGAAGGTAACTAGCTGTGATAGATTGGATTTGTCTCTTTATTTGTTCCTTTTTTTTCTTTCTTTTAAAAAGACTTCTAGCCATCCAACCAAATTCTTGAGATTCACTATCACATTAAAGTATAGGCACCAATACCATCCCATCCCCTATAATTCTAATGTGATAACAAAAAAAAAAAAAAACTAAGAATAAATGCTTAATAAGAGGAAATAAATAAAAATAAGATTGATTTTGTTTTATTTAAAGAAAAAGAAAATGGAAAAATAATCAAACGGGTCAAAGTATTGTATCAATATATATCATGATCAAAATCATGCTTCCTTATATGCCCCACAATAACTTACTGCTTTATGGAATACAAGTAATATGCATTTACTAACTATTTTAAAGTTTTAAATGTTTTTGAATATATATCTTTCAAGTGATAAAAAAACAAATAGTAGAATGAAAAATAGGCTATAATTTGAAGATAGATGATTTTTATCTGGTCAAATTGGTGATGTTGACATATGCAATAATGAGACCAATCCCACGCCATGGTATGCCACTGCCTAATGTCTCGCCTTCAAAGTCACAAACGTCCACAACATCCGCCGTATCTTATGTGTCTCCACAACAAATCCAGTCCTTGATTAACTACAAGAGTCGCTGCAGAATTGTAAAATAACTATACTAGAGGTCAATATGAAATTGTTTTGTTTCGCGGTAACACCTACTTGAAATATGCACGGAAGATTAAAAACAACTTGAAAATATAAATTATTTTTAAAGTATAACAGGATCTAATTGAATTATATTGTGAAAGAAAAGGTAAAATAGAATTCCTCTCTTGAGAAATCACTTAATTACACTCATCTCTCCACTGTTTTTAAAACATATACTTTCTTTATTAAAAAAAAATTAAAACAAGTTACACTTTAATTCATTTTCAATTTTTTTTAATTAATTCTCCATTTTCTCATATTTATTTATTTTAAACCAAAATAACATTTATTATTGTTATGTATATTAATTTTTTTTTGGCAAAAATGAAATATGTGAGACTTACAATGATATAAAAATATTGGTGCATATATGTGTGTGTGATTTAACTTTAAAATTATTTTATATTACGTGAAAATTTATTCATAACAAAATTAATTAATAATAATTATTTTTAAAATAAATTATGTATTTATCAGCTATTAAATTTATAATATTAATGCATTTAAAAGTAAACATTATTTGCTAATATTGCATAGAAAAATGAATCATCGAGAAGGTAAAGTTTTTAATTTTAATATAAAAATGTTTGTTAATTTCTAAAATTAATAATTGAGAAAGTAGGTTATTTTATTTTAAAAATAAATTATGATTAGTTATTATTACTTTTAATAATTTGCTCTCTTAATATAGTAATAATGTAGAGGCAGAGCCTATGTTACTCAAGGGGGCAATGCCACCCCTCTAAGATTTCCATTTCCTTTGCTGTCCATTTGTTACGTGGAATTAAGTATGAAATTAGAATTGAAAGGCCCAATTCAAAATTTTATATTTGGGAGCCCTTTTAAAATTAGAATCATAATTTAATATAATCATTCCATGGAATTGAAAAATAACTACACCAACCATTTTTTAATTCTTAACTCAAACCTCAAAAATTGCTAATTTTATATCTCATAATTTTTATCATTTTCTAATTGTGACAACCTCTCATTGCCCTCTACACCGGTGGTCAACAGGTCGACACTAGTGGCCGACTTGTAACACTCATTTATACTATCGCTATTGACATAAGTTTTCACATGATGTATATCAATTAACATAAGCACAAATGAAATATTCTGACATAAGTATTTAATATCATTGATTACAAATTGAAAATTACTAAAATTCATAATAGATAATCACACATAATTAAATATAATTCCATATATCCCTAGCAGCTACATTCTTTTGGGTGTTATTGGCTAATCTAAAACCACCAAAAATTTTAAAAAAATAGAAAAATCATAATTTGAAAATTTTCAGTAGAAAATAAATAGTTTCAAAACATTTGAATAATGATTGGTTCAGTTGTGTTTGCATGAAAAACACATAAGACTATAATAAGATTATACGAACATAATCAAATCCCATGTCATAAATAAAATATGCCATGTAGAGCATGTTATGCAAATTTTACTAAAATTATAATTTTTTTACTTTAGTTTTAACTTTTCTGTCACCATAAATCTTACCAATGGCTTTTTGTGTACCTTCTTATATGTTGCCTTGAATCGAAACCTCAACTATACCAATCCTTGCAGCACTTTTATGGGTATCGTTCGATCCACTTGCATCATGCGGAATATTCTGGCACATATAACACCGCTATCCATTTAGGGGTGGTGTTGTGTAATCGATGCAAACGCGCCTATGTGCGTTCTGTTACCCTTTTGGATTTCCATATTTTCTTTATCAAGCCATATGTAACAAGTATACTCCAATTATGCTCATCGCCAAGCTTCACACATTTGGTCGTAGTATTTTATATGGTTTGACTCAAACTTTATGTCGAATGACTCTTCGAATGCTATAATTTTTAACCACAAATAATACAGCTTCCTTGTTGTGAAACAGTTGGCTGACATGCAACTTGTTTTCTCCTTCCAAGCCCGAAATTGCTGCCCACTGAACCATTCAAAATTTTTATCACAAATTGAATCCAAATTTAATGCTGAATAGTAAACAAATCATTCTTGATCCTAAAATTCAAATTAGGACCAACACATGCTCTATTTTGCCATAAGAGGCTCTATTGCTTTCGCTATTAACTAGTCCTTGCAAACAGCCCCTCTTCATCATCCCAATGATTAACAAAAAAAACATTAGAATTAAAACCTACAGGGACATCTTGCTACAATTCTCGGTAATTTGCACAGCAAGTTGTGTAAAGCTTAGAGAAGCTAGGTCATCATCCGTATTCGAGTTTTGCACAGGATCACGAGGAACTTGAAAGGTCACGGAACTTGAGGCACTAAGGTTCCAACAAATGATGGATATGGAGCTAAGCCTCTCTAGAGCTGAAATGACCATCTATTAGGATGATTAATGACTACATGATATGAAACTTAGAAAATTGGGTGCAATAATCAAACATTAGACTAACATAATTGCCATTACCAATCGGGAAACATCTATATCAGATCACATATTTCCCTAAAGCAATGGGCATCTTGTACAACATATAAGTAATTTGCTTGTTATTTTCTTGCCCTAACGTCACTTTTGCAATGTTTTGCTATGCCACTTTGGTAAGCGGACAGATGGATGCATAACGACTCAAATGGGATTCTCACTGCAGAATGTCGTTCCCTTATCTGTGTTTGTAATTCCATGCATCATCATGGTGAACAAACATGTAATATTTCTTTGCCATTTTCTCACTTAGCAATCTCACAATACTCACTATTTGGTTATGATAGATTATGACTTGAGAGCTATCAACTGTTTTATCAAATGGGTTTAAGTGGAATTTGTGCAAGGCTGCATCAACTTCAAAATGCATAAAAGTCAATTCAAGTTGCAGAAATCAATGCAGCCTAAATCGACTTCTATATAATTGCATTTTAGGACATTTATCTTAAAATTAACCAAATTAGGGATGCAATGGGACAGGTTGGGGTGAGTTTTAGCTCAATCTAACCTCGTATCGCACCTTATTAACAGTAGCTTTAACTTACCCTGTGGATACCCGCCCTGCCCAATATTTAAAAAAATTGTAAAATTATTGTAAAACATAATAAACATATAAAAGAACTAGAGTTTCAATAATATAATAGACAAGAAATCACATAAAATGCTTTTAATAAGATTTCTGTATTTCTAAAATTTTTATGTATAGTTAATTATATGATGAGCAGCCCTCAGTAGTCTCTTTCAAGTGAAAAAAAATTTCATAATTGAAAATAGCAGCAATGGATATGATGAAATATTAAATTAATAAGAACTGTCATACAAATAGTTTTATTTCTTTAAAATTTTTGGAAGATTGGCTCTCACGTGGAATGAGATCAGTTCCACTAGCCTTTCCATCCATCATGCATCTTGAGTCTTTTTAAACGGACATGTCGTTTTAGTTGTGGGTCGTAATTAAGTCATTGAACACTTTGATATCAAAATTAAAATTCTAATATACTTTGTCCATTTCACAACAGTTATCAAAAACTAAATAATACACATATTAAGAAAAATAAAAAAATCTTGATAAATGTAAAAAATTATATAAGTTGACAAAACTATTCTTGTATATTTATTATTATTTATTTTAATAAATGTGTTGATTATTTAAGTAACACATTTACGGTCAGGGTATAATTAAATGGAAGCAAAAAAAGTAATACTATCTCGATAGTCTAAGTGGATAAATATTTTGAAACGTAAAAAAGTAAATAATTACCAATGGAGGGAGTAGTATATGGCATAGAACTTAGTTTAAGAGGGAAGACCAATAGAGTTGGTAAAGTCGTTTGTCTTGCCAGTCTTGGCTGAAGCAATGTCTTCATTCAAAATCCTCAAAGCCCTACAATAAAACCCATTTGGGTATTGTCGACGAGATGGGACCATATGCCTTGGGAAAAGGGGTGAACAATGTGAAAGAGTCCCTCTTTTGTTTGGCACTTTGGCAACCCAATTCTTCTTGTCCCCTACCCTCCTTAGTTAAATTACTATCTCTCTATTATAGTTTTGCATTAGTCAATTGATGCAAATCATGAATGCACAGTGGATGATGTATATATATTTATGAATTTGGATTTTGGAAAAGAATGAGAGAAGAGGGTTTGTAATGTAATTTTACACTCAAGTTCTCCTCTCCTCTTCAAAATTTAAATTCACAAACATATCTGAAGAATACTAATGGAAAAATAATGAGAAATTCTTAAGTACTCCCTTCATCTAATAATATTAGTCACCTTGAAAAACCAAAAGAAATTGATACACTAAGATATTAATGAATTTGGCTACAATTATTATTTAAGGCATAGTTGGTCTTTTTTTATTTAATGTTTAACACTTTAATTTTGTAGGTGATAAAATCCCCTCATCACTTTATTCTCCAAAATGAGATTTTTACTTTGAAAGATTCAAATCCAATTTCTTTCACTTTGATTAATTTTTTAAGTACGAGTTTTGTTAACAAGAACTCTAACTTCTAAGCACACATATTAAATAGTCAAGAAAATGAAAGTTTTGTTCAAAGAAAAATGAAATTCTCAACATTTCAACGCACTAAACGTATTGAAAATTTCAAAATTTTCTATTCTCCATTTCTTGACAAGTTCCATCAAGAGACTAGTGAGCAAAATTCGTTTTTTTTTTAACAGAATTGGTAGGGTGTTGACTATTGAGTAGTTCATAGCAATAATTTTTAAAAAAAATTAGGAGTAACTAAAATTTTTTCAAAAATCAATTGAGAAAATGTTAAAAAATGTCAGATACCTTTCACAACCAGCCAACGTCGAGTTGATCAGGTCCAGTACCTAGGATACACGAAGTAAACAGTGGCAGCTGTTAACTTATGCGCACGCTACATGCTTTCTAGCTGAATAAGCCAATTGATTTGTGTGTGATTTGTCTTTCACCATTTTTCCATTATTGTTTAGCCGCCACATTTAATAATTTCAAGTTAACTTTGTGTCAAGATTTTGATGCTTATTCGAGATTCTGTCCTCAGGATACAATGGCTAACAAAATAAATAAGTTATTAGTGAAGTAGTATCTAGAGAATTAACTAAATATTTCGAAATTTAAATTTTTATGTCATTGCAAAAATAAATTTATTGGTACCCCCTCAAGTTAATTGATTCAATTTCTATATGACTTTATCGTCAAGTCACATCTATGTTTCTTAATGAGCAATTCAATTTTTTTTTTTAAATTATAAAGAATATACTTTTTTCTTCATATATTTTGACAATGGTACTGACCTCTGTCATGTGCTTTGTTTTATCTTAATTCTTTCTCGTTTTTCTGTCTACAGGTTTTTCCATGGAAAAAATCATACGAGATCTAAACTTATATAGATAAACCAGTCCATAGTCACGAATCCGAGAACTTTGATTAATTGATGTAGTGTTTAGCGCTTCATGCAAAACACTCTTAAGGCCGAATGTTTGCCAATATATATAAAGCAGTGTATCCAAGCATGCATAGATACTGGAATTGAATTTATACTTTACTTTAATCCACAAAATTAAGAAAACTTAAGTTTATTTCTTGAAATTGTAAAAGTTGACTGAAATTAATTCTTTTAGTGATTCAAATTAGTCTTGCAAGTACTGTTATAGGGACTAATTTGAATCACTTCCTACAATTTCAAACGCTAAACTAATATTTTCTTAGTTTCAGAGATTAAAGTAAAGTAAATATATAATTTCAGGGATTAAAAGAACCTTTACTCGATAATTGGCTGATGACTTAAACGGCCATGAGAACTTAAAAAAGGCAAGAAGTTCATAAAAAAAATGGTAAACGGATATATTCTCCATTAACGATCAAATTACCTGGACTAGATGCAGGTGCATATATTGTTCCAAACTATATGTATATAGATGTTGTAGCTATGTGCTAAATCAGATTGTGACTGGCTGGATGCACGTGCACAATTATTAATCACTAATTAAAAACAAGAAACTTTAATACTTCAGTACCGGCACCGATTGGCACAAAACTAGAATTCGTGACCAATTTAAATGAAAGTGAGAAAATTTTAGAATGGATTATGATGATGGATTTGTGTCTAGAATTAGTTCTCTAGCGTTTAGCTCTCTCTTACACACTACATGAGTGATGAGTCAAACAAGTACATACTCATGATGACGCAGCGCAAGGAGACATCTTAATTTATCTATGCATAAGGTGCTTCAAAATAACATTCTAATTGTTGTTCACTTAAAGTTTACACTATTCTAAATATTTTCCCTACATCTATTATAGCTATAACATTTAGGAATATTGAGTGCTTTCATTATCTATTATTATAATATTTGAGAGTCATTTCATGAAAATTATTACATGTGTCTTTCTTACAGAGCTTTAAGATACACATGTTATTTATATAGTGATTTGGGGCTCACTTTTCTCAATATTTATGTCTACAGATTTTTTAACTTAATTTACAATTTAATTATTAATAAAATCAAATATTATAATTATTAAAGATTACATAAATCAATAAAATCAGAATCATTAAGATATATTCATGGGATTAAGAATCATTAAAATTATGATATACAATTAAAATTAAGAATCATTGAGAATGAAAAAAAATAATAGAATTAAGTATCGTTGAAAAATGAATTAGATATAAATGTATTGGGGTTATAAAAATATTAACGGGGCCCATTAGGCGAGAATGCATTGTGAATCTTTAGATGACACTCTACGCACGCCAGGACCCTTTAAGCAATTAACTTTGCATAAAATATCTTTTTGTACCCATCGCGAATTGGTCATCTGAAGATAAATATTTTATCTATTCTAATTTGTCTACAAAATAAAAAAAAAAAGGGAATGCCTTAATTAGAGAGAGTCCTTGCATGCACCTTGGACAAAACAAAATAAAAAAGAAAAGAAAAAAGGAAAGAAAAAAAGGAAAGTCTCCATCTTGGCTTTTCCTATTGCGCCTTGGGCAATGATTGTAAAGAAGGCTATTGCAATTAGATCTCCTGAGATAATTATAAACTTTGAGTTCTTGCAAATTCCCAAAGAAGGTTAGATATTCTTTTCAATTAATATTTTGATCTGATTAAGATTTTCTATTTTCATCTGATCATGACTTTTTATTTTGTTCTCACCATGAATACTAAATCCCTAAACTATTTTGGATTTCGATCAGATTAAGATCTTTTGATTTTCAGCTGATCACCATTTTTTATTTTGTTCTAACCATAAATCCCTAAATTTCTAAACTAATTTCGAATTGTTATTTTGATTGAATCCCAAATTGATTACAATCCAAAATTGTGATTTTTGATTTAATCCCTAAAAACTGATATATGCATGGCGGCTTTCAATCTTTCCTATAAATTTTAGTCATTTTTCCTTCACTGCTTCCTACCTTTATTCGCTTTCTTCCTATTATCCCTTGACATTAGTAGTCTAATTCGTACTTTTTCTTGACCTTTGCTTTGATTGTTATGGCGAAACTTATCCATCCTTGGCAAAAATTGCTCCTCTGCATGAGTGTTGGAGAGTCAAAGTTCGAGTGATACAGCTATGGACTCTCTCGAGCTTTAGTGATCCATTAACCATTAACTCAATCGAAATAGTTTTGTGGATGAGTTTGTAAGTCTCACACAAACTTTAATTTTTGTTTCAACTTTTTTTTTTTATCATTCTTTCTTTAGTGTTGATGTATAGATACTGACTTCTTTTGATTGTATTGGCTGTAGGAATGTACTATTCATGCTTCTGTCCAGAGGAATTTGGTAAATACTGAAAGAAGGGCATGTTTACATTTTTGCATATTTTGGGGTTGGTGAAAATACTGGTAATTTTCGCACTACCCGTCATGAGTTTTGTTTGAACTTCCAACCAAGAACTATTGTTATCGAGTATAACAATGATACCATTCCTTAGTATGGTTGCAAATTTGTAAGCTTTGATGATATATTAAAATCAGATCTGAACTTCCCTTATTTAGTAGGTAATTCCTAAATCTTGATTTTGTTTTGTATTGAGTTCCAATACTAAATTTAACTCTTTTTTTAATTGAGTTCTAATACTGAATGATTCTATACTACTACATCCATATAATCTTTGTTGTTCTTCTCTTGAACACTTTAGATACTATGGGAATGTTAACCATTGTGGGCAATGAGAAGGAGTTAGATAAGGGTGGAAAGAAAATAAGAATGATTGTAATCCAGTTGGAAGTTGAATGGTATTCTATTTTAATTATTTATTAATTTTCATTCTTTATTCAGAAGCTTTGTTCAGCATGTAAGCCTGTAACCACAGCATGCAAATTCCCCAAAAAAAACAATCTCCAACCTCCAATTTGCATGCATGGTTACAGGTTTCATGGCAAACAGAGCTGCTGAACAAGCTGTGGTAGTAATACAATTTGCTAGAGTGAAAACATTCCAAGGTATAAATCCTTAAACCTACTTATTCTTTTTCCTTAGTGATTTTTACAAAATTTTTATTTGACCTTTTTATTACCTTCTTTAACTTCCTTAATCCCTTTAATTTTTCCATAGGAAAAAATTGTTTTACAGAATGTCATGCATAGTACTAGGCTCTTGTTTCACCCAGATATGCAAGAGGTTAGTGCATTAAAAAACAGGTTAGTAGATGTACATAATCTACTTGCAAAATAGCATTCAGAATTGTTATTTTGATTTGTATTTTATAATCATTCACTTTCATTACATAATGACATATCTTCTATTTTTTCAAGCGTGATTGCTGCATCATCTGAATCTCGACCTGTTTCTCTATTGTGTGGTGCTCAATCTTATTCGTTTGAAATTGATTTCCTTAATTCAACACCTTCGAAGATGATTGGAGAACTAAAAGACTGTAAAGAGGTTAAATCTGTATTTTATGTCTCTATTTTATAAAGTGTGGATTATTAACATTGACTAATCATTTATATTTTTTACCTTCCATTCTTATACTATTATTTATTTAGTTATCATTTCACTGAATATTTACTAACCCATGTTTTTGTTTTGAAGGACAGTTTCTACATAGTATATGCTACTATTGTTTCTATCACCAATGATGAGGATTGGTGGTATATAGCTTGCAAGTGCAATAAGGCTATAAACCCTCACTCTGGGATGTATTATTGTAAAAGTTGCTCCTATCATGTTATGAATATCACTTCTAGGTTAGTGCTATAAATATGTTTGTTCATGAAATCGTGCATAAGAAAAATTTTATTTCGTCATCAAAATTGATTGTTGAAATTCTTATTTTCTGCCTTTATTATCATAGGTACTGAAGTAAGCTGTCTGTCATGGATGACTCAAGGTCCACTATCTTTGTGTTATTTGATCATGAGGCATCTTCCATTCTAAAGATGTCATGCTCATTCTTGCTAGAAAAAAATGAAATAGTATGTTATAATCATTTTCTTTAATTTTACACAGTATGTTATAATTCCTCTTTTTTTTTTTCAAGATAAAGTGTTTAAGAATTTTGCAACTATATTATATAAGGTTGAGTTGGTGTAGCATTCTTTTATTCCTTTTTGAAACACAAAATTTATGAAGAGCTGTCACTTCTATTTGGTAAGCCTTTTATTTCTGAAAAAATAACAAAATTGCAGGACCATGGAGAAACTATTGACCATCCAAAAGAGTTTGAAGAGTATCTGATTCAAAAGAAATTCCTCTTCAAAGTTGAGGTTAAGATAGGATTTAGAAATCAAAAGCCATCTTGAACCTTCAAGGTTTCAAAGATATGTCATAATACACATGTTATATCTATATTTTAAGACATGGGTAGAACCAATTCTGAAAAACCAAATGTTGAAATATCTAGTCACTATTACTCACCTGAGAATGACTTCCTCAAGGTTACACCTAGGAAGACAATTGAAGAACTAAAAGACTATAAAGAAGTGATTTCCTTTTTAGCCTATGCTATTTATACTTTTTTAATCTTAACACAATTTCAGATTTAACTATTGTTTTTTATTGGGTCAAAGATAGAAAGTTCAAATATTAATGCACTCTCTTTTGTGTTGGTGGTTTTTTTTTTTTTTTTTAAGGATGGTGATTATGCTGTGTATGCTACAATTAAGGGTATAGATGGTGGACCTAATTGGTTTATTGCAGCATGTAGATGTGGTACTGAAGTGGTTCCTCAATCATGGTCTTACTACTATGATAAGTGCAAAAAGTGTGTGGTGAATGTGATTTCAAGGTTAGTCTATATTTTGTTAACTATTGTTCTATTTTTCTTTAAAGAAATAACTTTAGGATGAGGCTTATATTCATTTGTATTTCATTATAAACAGCCATAGAATTATGGCTAGAGTTATTGACGCTTCGGATAGTGCAACTTTTGTGATATTTGAAAAGCTTGGATGCTTACTGCTACACAAGTTCTGTATTGAGATGTTGAAATCTACTAAAAATGTAGGTTTAATGAAATAGATTGGCATACATTTTTAAATGTAAGAGATAGTACATGTTATTTTAGCTTAACATATGATAATATATCAACTAATTACTGTTTTAAATTTTTTAAAACAAGATGGTTTGAACCTAAGTCAACCTTTGACATTTGGTGGAAAAAGTGTTGTCCTTGGAGGAGACTTCTGTCAGATACTTCCAGTTATTCCAAGAGCTTCAAGAGAAGAAATTGTAAATGCCACCATAAACTCATCAAATTTATAGCCACATTGTAAGGTTCTTAAACTGACAAAAAAATATGAGGTTACAAGCAATAAATTCTTCCTCTGTAGATCCATAATTGAGATTGTTTGCTGACTAGATTGTTCAAATTGGAGATGGAAAGCTAGGAATTGACCATGACGGAATTGCAGAAGTTGAAATTCCAGCAGAATTCTTAATTTTAGAATCACCTTCACCTTTAAGGAGTATTGTAGATTTTCACTTATCCAAATTTATTGGATAATTTGAAAAGCTATGCCTTTTTTAGGATAGAGCATTGCTAGCACCTACTCTTGAAGTAGTTGATATGGTTAATGAATTTGTGCTTTCTCAAATTTCTAGTGAGGAAAAGGAGTATCTGAGCTATGATTCATATTGCATAGCAGATGAGGATGTCGGCATTGAAAGTGACTGGATAACTAGTGAGTTTTTAAATAAAATAAAGTGTTCTAGCATTCCAAATCATAAATTAGTTTTGAAAAAGGGAGTCCCAATTATGGTGCTATGGAACGTTGATCAATCTTCCGAATTATCTAATAGAATAAGATTGATTGTTGAAGAATTGAGAAACAACGTTATTGGAGCAATTGTTGTGATTGGTAATAAAATTGGAGAAAAAGTTTACATACCTTGAATGAATTTAATATCTTCTTATCTAAGCACGCCTCTCAAGTTTCAAAGAAGACAATTCCCAGTTACCCTTTGCTTTGTTATGACCACTAATAAAAGCCAAGGTCAATCTTTGTTATTTGTTGGGTTGTTTTTACTCAAACCCATCTTCACTCATGAGCAACTTTACGTGGCTATCTTCGTGGTAAAATCGAGGAGTGGTTTGAAGATATTGATATTGGATGATAATTGGAAACCTTGCAACATAACCAAAATTTTGTTGTTTATCCTAAGGTGTTTCAAAAAATTTGAATTTCAAGTTTGGATATGCATTTTATATTCTTTATTTATTTTATTAAACAAAATATTTAATGCATTTGTTATGAAGTCTTTATATATTTTTTTACTAATATATTTTTTTATTATATTATGTAGTGTGGCATATGAAGATCAAAACACAAAACAAAATTCCTATTAATTAATCCTTTATAACCCCTTTTTTTTTTTCTGCAGTGATCATGTGGAGTGTATTTACTTTTAATTGTAACATTATTGTTAAGTATCTACTTTTATTGTTTATAAATTTACAAAAAAAATGCCATCAAATAATTTGTTATGTACCCAATTTTAAATTTTTTCTTATCACCTCGTGCATCGCACGGGTCAAAACACTAGTGTGTGTGTGTGTGTGTGTGTGTATATATGACGTGTCACTTGGCTAGGGGAAACTCGAACTCGGTTCGATTTTTAGACAGGGTCAATTTTTGGAACTTGAACTCGATCGATACTAATCCAACTAGTGATTAGGTCAAATTGGGTCAACGTGAACTCCAACAACATATAAGGATTTGAATATTATACCTAGTAAAGTTATAAAATTTTACAAGTAACAAACAACATTTAAGAGATATTTTGTCATGTATATGTCAAAAACAAACCATATCAATATAAAAATAACATTAAATTATATAAAATATGTTAATTGAACTATAAAATTTTATAATTTATCACTAATTATTATTAAAATATATATCTTCATAAGACTTATTTGACTTCGGATCGGGCTAGGTTAGCGGTCAAGTCGGGTTGTGAATACCCATATATTCAAATAAATCCTTCGTAACATGAATAAGATTCAGATTTTTTTAATGAAAACATTAATTGCTAAATATTTAACTAATAGGAATATGATTGCTCTTTTTTTATATATAGAAATAGGATTCAGGTTTTTTAATATCAGGTACCATCTGTGTTTAATTCATCTCTTTATATAATTGGAAGGTAGTAAACAAATTTGGATTGAAATTAGAAGAAGGCGGAACGGATAGATTGTAAAACTCCTCGAGCGAGGTGTAAGCATCGTGTATATCACTGGTAATTGCTAGCAGTGCTGGTGAATTCATGACTTAAGAATTGCAAATTAGGGGGTTTTTTGTGCTCAATTCGTTGTTGCATCCACAAGGTTCCATCTATTTATTTTTATTTTTTTTACTTTTATGTATTCATAATTATTTATTTAAAAATATCATTTTTACTCTTTATAATGATTGTTATACATACTTTTAATTAGCAACAATATATTCATCAAGATCATCAACCACCGGGTCAAAGCATATCCGAATTTTTCTCATAATCACATATTGTTAGATCCAATTTCGATTTCATGTATTTATTTTCATCTTCTTCCTTCCCATTTCAGGTGATCATAGTTCAGGATATGGATAAGGTCTTATTTTTTGTTGTTGCATTTGTTATGTTGAATCTTTTTGTTGACAATTTTTTTTAATTTGTTCTAATGTTTAGGAAGTTATTTTTCCTTTTTTTTTTTAACTGAAGAATTTAGCCAATTGTTGGCTACTGATAGAGAAATTAAAATTTTGATTTAATATTTTGATGGATAAATTCTAATTTTAATGCAATATTTTGATGAACAAGTTTTTATCTTTTACTAGTGCTATATATTGTTTAATTTCTATTTCACAGGATTAATTACTTTTATCTATATTCAAGGCTACTATTTCATGAAATTGATTATGCATATGAAATGATATTTTTTCATGTAATACTATTTTGAAATGTAATTGAAAAAAATTTGATCATTTTTTTGTCCAAGTTATTTATTTAGAGAACGTATTAATTATAATCTTTGTAATTATTCTAGTTAATTATCAGTAAATAACTTTTTTGAGAATATAATATTTTATTTTCTGAAATTTAAATATTTTTCAAATTTCAAATTTTACATTGAGATTAAATTATTAGTAATCACATCTATAATGAATTAATTAGATTTCATTCAAATTTTATTATCAATCGTAACTCTTAATTTTTTATTAAATAAGATATACTAATTCATTTTCAAATTAAATATTTTTTAAAGGATAATATTTTATACGAGACTTGAAAATACTAAATCATATTTACTTTTGGATTATTTTTTGAAAAATATATAATTTAAAATAATTATAATTAATATAATTAATATTCATGAATCCTTATTGAATAAATGTTTTTCGACAATATTATATGACATATTTGTTAGATTTTGTTAATTTTTTAATTGAATTTGAGATTAAACCATAATAATAATAAATATAGTTGATTGCTTATACTTGAAACTTTTTATTCATATTTTTATTAATAATTGTATACAATCATTTTTATCGAATCATTTTTCAGAGAATATAATATGATTTTTTTTAGATTTGAACATTTTAAAAATATTGAATTTGAAGTTGAGAATAAAAAATCATTAATAATAAAAATAATTGATTGATTATACTTGATTACAATTTTATCATCAATTATGATACCTAGTTTTTTGATAAATCAAATCTACGAATTTCCCTTAATATTAGTTATTTATGTTAAAAAGTAAAATTTGACACAAGACTTAGAAAAATAAAGCTAGATTTGTTTGGGTTATGTTTTTCAGAAAATGTATCATTCATAATGATTTTAATAAATATAATAAATGTTATTTTATTAGCGTCCATGATTCATGATTTTTATTAAATAAAATTTTTTAGATTTGAACTTGATAAAATGTTTGAATTTGAAATTAAGATTTAATTAGTAATAATAAGCATAATTGATTGGTTATACTTGATTTCAATTTCATTTTAAGGAATAATATTTGACATAGAACTTGGAAAAATTAAATCAGAATTTTTTTAGTTGCTTAGAAATGTATCATTTATAATCATTTTAATAAACATAATTAATTATATTTTATTACCAATCAGGATTCATAATTTTTTATTAATAATTTTTTAAGATAAAAAAATGTGATATTTTTGAAGATTTTATCTTTATTCAATTTGAAATTGAGATTAAATCATTAGGAATACTAAATATAGTTGTTTAATTATACTTTATTCCAATTTTTATTATCAACCATTAATTATTCCTATCTAATTTTTGACTAAATTAGATATACTAATTTCATTTTAAATTATATATATATTTTAAAGAATGAGATTTGATATAGGACTTCAAAAAATTATATTAGAATTTTTCAAGTTATTTGTTTACATGTATTATTTATGATAATATTCATAGATATAATTAATGGTTATAATTATGTGCATGGTCAATTATATTTTATTATCAATCATGATTCATAATTTGTTGTTTAATAGTTTTTTTAGACATTATAATGTGCAATTTTTTCAGATTTGAAAATTTGAAACTTTTTTAAATTTTCTTAATTTGAAATTGAATAATAAATATAGTTTATTGGTTACACTTGATTTCAATTTTATTGTCAATTATGATCTCTAAGTTTTGGTTAAATTAGATATAACTATTTCCTTTTAATTTCGATAGCTGTTTTAAATAATAATATTTGCTTTATCACTTGAAAAATTAAACTAGATTTATTTTTGGGTTATTTATTTAGATAATGTATTATTTGTAATGATTTTCATAATATGATAATTTAATAATTAATTGTATTTTATTACCAATGATTATTTACAATTTTTGAATAAATCATCCTTTTAGAAAGTATAACGTGTTATTCTTTTAGATTTGGTCATCTTTAAATATTTGAATTTGAAATTAAGATTAAATAAATAATAATAATAATAATAAACATAAGTTAAAACTCATCCCATAATAAAATGAACAAATCCAATTAATATAAACCAATACCTAGAAATTTTGATCATACTCTAATAATTCCTTATCAATGAATCAAAAAGCATTTTAAGCCACCAGTTGAAAGACAAATAATTATGTGCATAATTATTAAAGTTGAGCAATTTCTCTTTGGTTTCACCTTATGTAAAACCAAAAATGGAATATAATTAATTATTAGCAATTTCAATTAATTATTTTCCTATCGAATCAATTCCAAGCAAGCCACATTAGTCATGCACTAGCTACAATTTTCTTAGATGAAAACATTTAGATTAATTATTATCGTGATTAAGAAATGGTATCTTTAACTAGTTTAATTAGTATGTTATTATCTATATCTTATATGCGTGTATTAAAATAATATCAAATATATGATTTACTAAAACATAAACATGTTGATATTTTGCAAATCATGAAAGTATGATGTTACGACATTACAATTGATTATCACTGTAAAGATGAAAATTAGTTATGGTTCTATTTTCTTCATAATATGTGTGATAAATAAATGATACGAAAAAACTTATTTACTTACTGTTGTGCTCCAGTTTTTTCTAAATGTTTATTTTGGATTATATTTTATAGAAATTAATATATTTATTTAAAGAAATGTAATATTCTTTTTAGCTGCATAAATATATATATACACGAAGTATAATTTTTTAAAAGTAAGTAATTAAATTTAATATTCAATATATTTTTTCTATTATTAATCATTCGTCCATGGCAAGTGTAATAAACTTGTATATATGTTTGTTTGGTCTGATCAAATATTTCTAAAAATGGGGGACTTTCCTCCATTTTACACATTCAGACATGGATTTCAGTCTTCTGCGGCCCAAAAACCTTAAGGCCTACATGTCATGAACCCAAGCCTTTTGACCAAAAACCCCTCATATGGATGGACGATTAGGATCGGTAAGAGTTAGTTTTAATCTACATCATAAGATTAAATATAATAGTGATGACCAAACTTTGAGAAAATAAACTATTTTTTTTTTACACAAATAAAACAAAAAAAATTCATTATCTACCAAAATAAACCTTTCAAATGATTTTTTTTAAAAGAATCATTTGGTATATATTAAGCGATTTCGTAGGAGGCTTCTATGAAATGCATTTATGCATCATTTTGTACAAGCATCCTACGATACCAGACATATTGTATGCATAAAAATTTCATCACTTATTTGTTCTACTTCAATTCCCAGAAAATAAGATATGAGTCCCATATCACTCATCTCAAATTCTTGAGTCATCACCTTCTTAAAATCTTCAAACATAATTTGATTGTTACCTGAGAAAATAAGATAATCAACATATACGCAAACAAATAACAAATCATCATTTTCCTTTTTAACATAGTGTGCATGTTCATGAATGCAAATAATGAAACCATTCTCTTGAAAACCATTATCAAGATGATTAGTTCATGCTCTTAGGTTGCATAGTATTTGTCCTTGTCTTCGTGCTTCTTCCTTCTCAAAGTAGGGTAGAAAATCATAACCAACTTTAACTGGTGTACTTCAGTCTCAGGTTGCACTTTCTTAAAATTCAACATCTCTACAAATAATTATTTTATTGTTGCTAAGATTGAAGAACTTGTAGCCTTTTAAGTTCTCCTCATAGCCAATAATCACAACCTTCTGGCTCATATCATCAAGCTTTAATTTTTCTTGCCTAGGAACTTAGACATATGAAATCTAGATCCAAAAGTCCTTATGTGTGACACATTAGGCTTCAAGTTATATAATATAAATTAGTTATTTCATCCTGTGCATTGCACAAATAATATTAATATTTAATGAAACTTATTTACATTTGAAAGAATTATATTAGTGGTTTAAATATATTTTTGGTCTTATAAAAAACTAATTGAATTTTGGTTTAGGTCTCAAAAAAGAAAATTTAATTTTGGTCCAAATTGTCTTAAAATTATTTGGCTTTAGTCCTTGGTGATTTGTTTGTGTATGTTAAATGCTAAGTTAGTTAACATCCACATCATTCAATCCTACATGATAATCACTAATATATATGTCATATCATAATTCTATATGTGAAAACCTCATCCTGTAACATATTAGATCAACCTAATAACCTATCTTACTTGACCTAATGACTCATTTTACAATAGGAGTTTGACCTGTGATTATAATATACCACATAAGATTATTAATTGTCATGCAAGATTGGATGACATAGTATTTCGTCAACCATTTCAATATTTAATAGCGACAAATTAATTATAGAGACTAAAATAAAATAGTTTAGAAATGTTTGGATCGAAACATTTCTTTTCAGTCATCAAAACCAAATTTTGTTTATTTTTTAGGAACCAAAAACATATTTAAAAATTAATTATTTTTAATAAAATTATTATTAATTTTTAATATAAATATAAATTAATTTTAATATCATTATAATAATTTAAAGTATAATAAAAAGACATGTATGTAAAATTTAAAATTATTAGTTGAATTTTAATTTTTTTTGTACATTTTAGTTTTATGTAGATAAATTAAATGAAAAATTATGTTTTACTTTTATAAATAATATTTAACTCATTTAGTCATATTTTAATAATTTGTTCTTGCACTCATTGAGTTCTAGTTCACCATGTAGTGTTATATATGCTTATTAAAAAATTTATATTTCTTACTTTAACATTAAAAATTATTCACTGTGTTTTATATTTTTAAAAATTTTGAAACAATTGCATGATTATAGAAAGTTAAGAATGATGTAAATAAGAAATATGAAAGGTCAAAATATAATAAATAGTAAATAGTTTTTTTTCAATGAATATAGCCAATTGTAATTAAATGAATGAAATTATAAATAACACATTCATAAAAGTTAAAAAATGTTATAAATGAGAAATATGAAAAGTCAAAATATAATAAATAGTATTATTATTAATCAAAATAAGAGTTTAACTTATATGTAGTGATAGTATAAAATACTTTTACAATATCATCTAATTATTTATTGCCACATCAGCAAAAGTGGTTATCAAGTCATACACTAATTACTTGACAAATCATGCAAATAAGATGATTTGAGTAGATGATAATGTAAAAAGAAAAAATTTATGCTATCAGTGTAGAGAAATTAAACTCTTAAAATAAAATGTCACCTATTGATTCTAATTGAAGAACATATAAGGGTAACATGCATTTTACCTTCTGAATTTTAGGTCATGTGCAATTTATACCCTAACTTTCCAAAACATGCATAATGACACCCTAGACTTTCCAAATAGTTCAAAACAACATCTTCTACTAAGATAACATATATCTATTTTTACTACTAAGTAGTCAAGTGCATGTCATGTACATAATTAAATGGATAAAATATCTTTTATTTTAATTAAATTTCTCAAACTTAAACCTTCTCCACTCAAAAACAGACAAAAATACATTTCAGATGCTAGAGTTCAATTGAAATAAAATGGCATTCTTGTCCATTTCTTAGTGAATGGTTAGTGGTCGGGAAATTTGATTAAAAAAGAAATGTATTTTTGTCTATTTAATTGTGCTTATGACATGCACATGATTATTTAATGGTGCAAATAAATGCCAACTTAATAGAATGAGGTATTTTGCACTGTTTGAAAACTTTAAAATGTTACAATGTATATGATCGAAAGTTTAAGAAGATAAAATGTATTTTATGATAAATTAAATTAATGAATGATTTAACTAAAAAAAATTAAAAATTAGGATAAAATTCTACATACCAATGGTAGCGGGAACAACTTTTATATTACACATAGAGAGATAGATAGATAGATTGTGTGAAAATCTTACGCCACGGGTGAATTTTAATGACATACTTGATTTAACAAAAAGTGTAACTTACATTGGTGAATTTACTTATTTAGCCTTGAAAATTTAATGATATAAACATTTTTTTCCTTGTTTGCAACTTTTGAGTACTTGATTATCTCTTTACAAGGGGTTCGTTCAGTTTAAACTTAGAGTGTGTTTGGTATTAGGATAAAAATTATATAAATAAATTTTATATATTATTTTACATTTAAAATTTATTCATGTAGTTTTTCTTTTTCTATTTTTATGTTTCAACTAAGCACACTTTTAATAGAATTACTTTTTAACAAATTAAAGTTGAAAGAATTGCTTTCAATGGAATTCGAGGTAAAAGAATTATTTTGTACCTGGGAATGATATTTTTGAAGTTTAAAAATATTGATTTTGTTTGAACAGAGCAAAATAAATTACTTTTAGAATCTAGTAAAATTAATTATGAACTGCCAAAATTTTAGTTTGACCAACATCAAAAAGTTAAGGGTGTATACACACGGATTAGGCCGGGTTAAATCAAACTCAAATGCAGTCTGATTTTTAGATTAGCCCAATTTTTGAAACCCAACCCCAATCAAATAATGACTCAACTAGTAATCGGATTAATTTGACCTTCAATTTAAATAATATATGAGAATTTGAATATTAAAGTTATGAGACAAGTAAAAAAGAAAATTTGTGAGATATTTTATCATATATATTTCAAAACAAACCATATCAATATAAAAAATAACATCAAATTATATAAAATATAATAATTGAACTATAAATTTTATAATTTATCACTAATTATTATAAAAATATATGTCTTTATAAGACCTATTTAATTTTGGACCGAGTTAGATCAACTTAAAGTATAACCTGAAAAATATATTGAAAATTTCATGACTCAAATCCATCCCTTTTAAGCGGGTCATGTTGTGGACAGCACTACAAAAAGTAGCCAAATAAGTCCACTCCATTGTATGATTACATTTTGCGTCGAGGGGAATTACGTTTGAGCTCTTCCAACCGCAAACCAAACATGCTCAAAACTGAAGTTCCTTTTATGATTGGCGACAACTAAGGCTTGGAAGATGAGCATCCTCCTTTATTTAGAGTATTTTCTTGAGTTTGAGTTTTAGAGAGAATAGGAAGAAAGTGAAGGATGGATAGACCTTAATTATGCTCCCAATGTTTGCTAATGCTAATAAAATAATAATAATAGTACTCTAAGATGAATTTTCGTTTGTATGAGCAGTGAGAAAGATCTAACTATGTTTAGATGGGACGGAAACTTTTTTGTTCTAGCAATCACTTTTTCTACATGAAAGATAAGTATTTAATAACATTTTAAATTTTAAAACCATTGTTAAATTTATATATTACTCTTCTTCTATACGGCGAAAAGTGGTTGATGAAACAGGGTAGGCATTTCTACTAGCAGTCATTGTTCAATTCTTGATTACATGAATGTTATGGACGTTATAAAGGCCATTGATGAACAATTTTTCAGCTTCTGCACCGAGATCCACGTATTAAAATGAAACAACGTGCCCTCAACTGAAGGTATAGATCAGTTTTGGCTACGAGTGAAAATGGAAGGAAAAAAAAATTGTGAAAATCTGTTGCAATTTGATTACTTCAATCGAAAACAAGTGCCAATCTTTGAGGTTGCACATACCACATAAAACTCTTGCAATTTAGTGATTGACCAAGAAGAAAGATTGCACCGAACATGAAATATTGCAGTTGCGTCACGGTTGCAATGCGAAATAGTTACAGAAAAAATAATGTCATACAAACCGCAATTACCAGTGTGATGCATTACAAATGGCACAGCAACAGCAATATTGCAGTGGCATACGATCGCGAAACACAATTTAAAACAATGTCACCAAATATAATTAATCAGATAACCCATTCTATGCTACTATTGCCAAATCATGTCAAATAAAAAACTGATTTAGGTCTGAATATAGTGCATGTCACATAGTTGTCAACTACTAACAACCTATGGCTTCAGAGAGAGAGAGAGAGAGAGAGAGAAAAGGTTCAAAGCACAACTCATTTAGAGGGCCATAGGACCTATCAAAACTATCGAGAGATTTCAGGGTTCATCACTATCTGGTCCTGCAAATGTAAGAAATATCTTGAATCAGATTTTGGTCTACAAGGAGCTATAGGAAGAAAGGAAAGAGATGAATCAAAATGCTTGGACATAATTTACTTTATTTGATGGATTCTATTGTGACACTAACCTTGGAATCAGAAGTCCAAACGGTGAGATTGTCTCTCAAAAGTTGCATTATAAGCGTGCTGTCTTTGTAGGTTTCTTCTTCTAGTGTGTCCAGCTCAGCAATCCCTTCCTCAAAAGCCTTCAGAAAATGACAAATCAATGCAATTCAATGGATTTTTTGGAATCAGTAACCCTTTTTTTTTCCAGATGTGATCTTGTAAAGTATTAACTAGAAAAATCAATTTAACCTCAATAAAAATTAGTTTGAAGTTAAAGAGTGTTTGGTTTAGAACTTAGAACTAACTTAAACACTAATTTTATCATTTTTTATATTAGAGTTAATTTTAATACATTGACAGTATAAAATAAACTTATGTTATAAGATTTGTATTACCTTCCAAACAATAGGCATGAAAGTTAACCATTATTTTTAATGTGTCAAATAATAGTCACAATGCAATCTGTTACTACAAATAAAATTAACACATATAAGATCCACTTATCTTTGTGGATTGAACTTTCATGAGGTATACCTGTTTAGCCATTTCAGAGGCTTTATCAGTCTGGTTGAGAATTTCGTAGTAGAACACAGAGAAGTTGAGGGCAAGACCCAATCTTATTGGATTAGTAGGCGCAAGATCCGCATGAGCAATATCCTTAACCAACAAAATCAACAACCACCACCCACAAAATCAGAACAATATAATCCATATATTCCAGTAACAAACCAGACACCCACCAAACGAAAACACAAAAAAAGGAAAAGGAAGAAAAGGAAAATCGAAACTATTCGAACCATTTATTTTCTCTCTTTTTAATATAATCCCTGCTTATTATTGCTGCTATCGTAATTGTCTGATTTACAAATTATAAGAATAAATAATATTTTATTATATCTTAGATTGATTTAGATTAATTTAGATATATCTTCAATTGATTTATACGGAGATTAGATTGATTCTGTCATTATATTTTGATTTCATTTTTACCTTATAAATATGCTTGCCTTGTATACCCACATCTCATAGATACATTTTACCATATATCTGCCAGAGATCTTAACGATGAAGAAATGTGGTATAGGAAATAAATATTTAAAAAAAAGTATAGACGAAAATAAAGCTCACTCAATTTTCAATTAGAAGTATATATGCAACATTTATTTTCATTTTCAGTTTAGTCTCTAATTTCTATATTTCTTAGTAACCCTATCTAAAGCTCATGCTAGCTATTACAAATTACAAATGTCAGACGAATACGAAATCGATAACAGCTATATGTACCAGGATCTCAGCATAAAAGAATAAGCGTACAACGTACAATGATCAAATTTAAATTTTTTTCAAATTAAAACTATATTTTTAGCAAAATAAAAAAGATTTTGTTTCCATATAACATACTAAAACCCTTATTGTTTTCAATGGTCATAATTAAATTTCTAATTTTCTATATTTTAATAAATTAAATTAACCAGATGACACAATTTTAGCCAACAATAATTATAAATTACAGGTATTCTTGAAATTTATAAAGTTACTGAACAAAATAAAAAAAATGCGGGAAATTCTCAACAAAGAAAAAAAGAAATCAAACAAAACACCGTTGAAATTAGGTCATGCAAAAGTGAAGGAGACTGGGAAGGAACCTGGGCAGCCTCGTAAGACGCCAAGGTGCTATCAGCAGCTTCCTTTCTTTCATCGCCAGCCTTAACCTCCGCTAAGTAGCGATGGTAATCCCCCTTCATCTTCAAGTAGAACACCCTCGAGTCCGCAGCTGTCGCCGACGGCACCAGGTTGGACTCAAGGAGTTCGAGGACACTGCCGCAAGTGCGCGACAGCCGGGACTCGAGGGTGGACTTATATTCCCTCGCCATTGCGGCTTTGTCCTCGTTCCCGCGGCTCTCCTCCTTCTGCGCAATCGCTGACACGATGCGCCACGCGGCGCGGATGGACCCGGTCACGTTCTTGAACGAGGCGGAGACGAGGTTCCTCTCCTCTGCGGTGAGGTCCACTGCTGGCGTGGTGGAACGCACGAGCTTCCGCATGAACTCCGACATTTCATCGTACCTCTCCGCTTGTTCCGCCAGCTTCGCAAGGAACACGCATTGTTCCCTCGTTGGGTTCTCTGGGTCCACGGAAGAAGCCATGATTGCACGAGCAACACAGAGAGAGAGAGAGAGAGAGAGAGAGAGAGAGAGAGAGAGAGAGAGAGAGAGAGAGAGAGAGAGAGGGTGAGAGATTGAAAAGAGAGTGTTTGTTTGTTTGGTGTTGGTGTTTGAGGTAGCAATTACTATTGTTGATTGTTTTTGTGCTTAGGGTACTTGCTTATTTATAGGGTGGGAGTGAGGTGATGGTTTTGATTAGATTAAGATTTGAAATTGGATTGAAGAGAGCGAGGTGATATTTGAGATAAAGTGGTTAAGATTTTGAAAAGAGTATCATCATTTGGATGGACGCGTTACTTTGAAATTTAAGATAAAAGATACTTTCTTCAAAGATAATTAAGTAATTTTATCTTATTCGATAAACTTATTTTGGAAAATAAAAATTACTCTAAAAAGCAGATAACGATATAAGCTACAAATTTTTATCTTCTACAAGTAGTATTTTTTTTTCTTTTTTGGGATATATCTTCTACATGTAGTTTTAGATCATAGAAAGTTGTTTTAAAATAAGGTTTAAAAAACCGTTACGTATCCACTTTAATGATGACATATATTAAAATCTTGTTAATATCCTAATTTTTTGTTCACATCTAGGGCGGAGCTACACCCTAATTTTAGGGGGCTATATTAAAAGATAATATACATATGAAAAATTATAATATATATCTTTTAATTTTTAATTAGCCTAAAAATTGAAATAAAAGCCATATATACAAAAAGAATAAACCTCAAGTTGATTTCTAACAAAAATAATGCTGAATAAATTGATTTCTTAAGAAAAAATAATTTTTTTTTGGTTGATTGAGCAAAATACATTTTGTGGTCCTTACAATAAAAACTATGGACAATTTGGCTCATTCTCAATATTTTTGTCAAAGTATATATCATGTTTGTGTTTTTATTAGCAATTAATTTGAACTATATATTATAACTCGTTAAAGATCAATTTATGTTATAAATTCTTCAAAAATACAGAGGAGGGACTAATAATTTATGTTCTTTTCTTTACATGAATTTAACCTATATTTTTTTATTGTGAGAGATCATAAAATGAATTTTTTTTTGGGGCTACTTGAATGACCAATTTGTCTAACACTATTTTGGCCAAAGACCAAATGAGGGGTTATTCTAAAGAAAAATACGCATTTCAATCAAAACTCAAAAAACATATATATGCATAAGATATTGTCTATTATAATATTTAGATATCTAACTATTGAGATATTGAACTTATCTATTTTCTTCCAAAAATAATAATATATCATCTTATAAATTTTTTATTTTAACATATAAAAATGTTAGGAGGAACCAAATATGACATATATATTTACATAGAAACTAAAAAAAATTTCAGGAGGGGGCCATGGCCAACCTTAAGATCAACGACCCTTAGCCGTTCACATTATTATTTTTTTTTATCTTTTATAGAGAGTATAAAGCATTTCTTTAAGGATTTAAATTAAATACAGTAAAAATTTTATACTGTTTTCTAATCAAATTCTCTTATGTAAATTACTTTTAAAGTAAAGGGGTGAAAGTGAACTATAATTTATTAATATGCCAAAATTTGATTAGGTGACTATACAAAAAAGTTTTTTTCTATCTGTGAATGTATTAAAATTATACTCAAGTTTGACGCATTCAAACTACCTATGAGATTAATCCTCGTTCAATTTTGAGGCACAAAAATTCTTATTCTTCTAATAAAAATTGTCCTCCTAAAGCTTTGGTTGTACAATCTTCTCACAAAATTTAGCCAACCCTTTGTGGGTTATTCACATTATTTTGTTATTAATGTCTTGTATGATTACATATATACTTACTTAGATGAAGGAACAAGTATACAACATGTAGTATAACGAAAAAATGCTTGCTCTTTTTTTCGTGAATTATATGTTTCTTCTTGTCATACGGTTGGTCAAATTAATAGTTATATAACCTTTGCGTAAGGCAGACATTATAATCAAATCTTAGTTATTATGTTTTTAATGTAAAATATGAAATTTTTTCTTTTTCAATATGAGTAATCTAAGACTTAGTGCTTAAGGGATTTGAGCCCTTGCACTTAGACCAATACCACATTGGTTATTCACTGATTTTTATTCAATGAGTGAATATCCTAGATACAATTTGGCAAATCAGGCTTAAACCTTTTCTTTTTGGTCTGCAAACTTTTTCTTTTTCCTCGGGTTTGCGCATCCTTAAACTTAAACCCGATCTACTCTATCTCTAGCTAAGTGGGCCAATTTGTCAGTCACTCTATTCTATTAATAGAAGATCTAGGCTAAAACTGGGCCTTGAAAATATCCAACCACACAGCCAGCCCATATGAACTCAAAAGAATAAGTCTTGCATGTGACGTGTCTATGGCTTGGTTGGCATTAATTTTTTTAATAGCTATTAAGCTCCTTTCACTCTTAAGAAATCATAGCAATATTATTTGATAAAATAATATAGAAGTTATTTTTTATAAAGAGAAAATCACATATTATTTAATAAATATATTATGTAATTGCTCTTAGAATCAAATTAACTATAATAAATATAAATATTAAATAGGGTAATTTATACTTTTGTTGTTATTCAATAGACTAAAACTATATTAGTCTTTTAAGTTTTATGAAATATAAGTTAACTCTAAAAAAATATACCATGAAATACTCTCAAAAGTATCCATAGCCTTTAAAACCTAGAAACAAAACCACTTTGAAATTTTTTTTTAATTAAACGGAACAAATTGATTTATGCTTTTCATAAACTAAAACACTCCTTTAAAAATCATTGTCAAATCAAGCCTAACTGAAAAACTTTCTAGAATCTCCTTGGCATCGATCACCTATTTGAGCCCTAATTCTAGCAAATTCCAACCCGGACCCCACCCCATTTGCTCTTTAGGCGTCCATCATCCCCTAGACTACAACTTTTTTCTAAAACTTCATCAATTCTCTTTCAAGCTTCAATTGTTATTAGAATCTGTGTGAAGTCTGACCCAAATATTAAGGTAAAAGGATCAGCCATTAATTATAAAACATAATCTTCATAATAGACTAGTGGAAAGGGGTGGCAAGTCACAAAAGATTAGAAACAAGGTGATGGCCGTGGGTTGACGACAGTGGTGGAGATGGCGAGGCGGAGGTCGTGGCTGATGACACGTGGTAGTGATGATGGATAAAAGACATGGCGAGACAGTGGTGCAAGTGCAAGCTTGCTCACAACTATGACGGTGGTAATGTGCCGAGAAAGAAAGATATGCACAGCGCCATGGCAGGGTGATGCGCTAAGAAAAAAGATGGGGAGGAAAGACGCAATAGGGTATATTTGTCATTTCAAAATATGAACTACTGAATAATTCTTTTCAGAAAATTGCTATTGCTTGTGGAGTATATATGCTTCGATTTATATACATAGCTATCTTAAAGTTTCTTATGCATTACCAGCCATTAGATCTTTGTCTTTTTCCTTTTTCTTGTTATCAATGGCTATTTTTTGGAGGAACATTCAAGTAGCATTTGGTTTTTGTCCTGGGTAGATGGGAACAGAAATAGTAAAGATAATAGAGATGGAGACATATAACTACTATATGTGTATGTGTTTGATTATAGAGTATGAGATATAACTACCTTTGTATTTTGCTTGGAACATAAAGACAATACAATAAATACAAGATAAAAGATATTATATACCCCTAGTCCTTGAATCATCATTAGACTGCCATTGCTGGACACTATTAAACCACCAATAGTTGTGAGGACAAATAGAAAAATATTAAATATATATAGTGATATTATTGAAAGAAAAAATATTAAATTTCTATCTCCATATTCTCTTTTCATTGCTCTTCCATTTTAGAGGTATAAAAAATTTCTGCACTTTATGTTTTGGGACAATTTTTCCGTCCTCCACTCTTCCCTCTACAACCGAACAACTCTATGTCTCGAATGTTTCCATATTTTTAGTCCAAGAACAGAAATCAAACGCTACGTCAATCTACAGATTTTGATCGGTACATTGTAAAAGCGACCACTATAAATCAGCAATCGCATATATCACGAACCGATTTTCGTGGAAATGTTATGAAACTCAATTATAACCAATCGTAAAAGAGGAATGATAATAGGACAGGTTTTAACTCCATATCTCATCACCATGCACCCTATTCGGAGCGCGATGTCCTCCTCCTTCATGCGACTACTGTCTTCGTCCTCCTCAGAATGTCAGCGTGAACAAAGCCCTTTTTCTGTAAAGAACTCACCTACCACGACCACATAACAGCCGAGAACCCCACAACAAGGTTCGGTAAATTGGCCACTTGACACTACTTGCAAATAACCAAACTAGGACACTATATTGGAAAAAATAAAATTCATCAATAAAGGGCAATTTTGAAACTTTGACAAAGAGGGCTAACGCTTTCCCGGATTAGCGGATCCTCCACCCCCTATTAGACTAATCTCAACCCATCTCTACTCTATCCTACCCCATAGGTTTTGAAAATAAAAACTCACCCTATCGTAACTCACCCCACAACATTTTCCTACCCGCTACTCTTCCCAAAACCGTGCAAAATTATTTTAAAATTTAATTTATTCAGCAATCAATTCTATATCTTGTAGAAAATAGAAAATAATATCTAAATTAAATAGTTATTCAATGATTAATTATCAGAGTAAGGAAAAAAATGTCTAGTCTTTAAATCTCACCAAAATTTACTCGTCTCCGACATTTAATCACTTTAGTTGTGATATATTCCTTCTATATATTAAAGGGTAAATTACACTTATACCCCCTGAGATTTATTGAAATGTAGCAGGCACACCTGACATTTACTTCCCCTGAACCAAGTAAAAATCAAACACTGAAGAACTCAAATTACCTTTATACCCTTTTTTACTTTTATTACCCAAATCTACTCACCCAAAATTATTTTCACTTCTCTGTTATGGTGTTACATCAAGCAATCATCCAAAACCAAACCCAAACATTAGCCATCCCAAGCCACAAGCAAAATCTCCTAGCAAATCATAAACCAAGCGAATCCAGAATAAGGGATCCAAACTGAACCACCACACAACCGCTGCCATGTGAAGCTTGTGTAGTCGCGCCACCATCACCACCGGCGCTTTCTCGGTGAGCTCTGGCGCAGGCTTCGCGAGGACTTCGAGGTGGTGCTATCGCGCGGAAGGGGAGGCATGGGGTTGGTAGCTCGTGACGGGATGATGGCTGGCTGGTGACAGAGGGAGGTCACGACAGCGAGGGCCAGGGATTGGGTGGCTTTGCGCGGCGCACAGAGGTGGCAAAGGAGCGAAGCTTCGCGACCGAGGAAGTTGGCAGGAGTAGAGGTTTTGCAACGATTTTCAGGCAGAGGCAGGGAAGGACAACACAGTGGTGAGGGCGAAGGCGCAGTTGAGCAGAGAGAGTGAGAGATGGAAGGCGGAGGTCGCGGTGGTGGCTTCAGATTTAGTTGATGGCGGTGGAAGAGGAGACGAGGCCGCGGTGGTGGTGAGTGAAGATGCAGCTCAACCGCGAGGTGGATGTTGAGATGGTGGTCCGTGGCGGTGGCACTTTTCGCAGTTGAAAGAGGCAGAGACCACCGCGGCTTCTCCTTTTTTTTTTTTTTTTTTGTCTTGGGTTTGTTTTGGTTTTGCTCTATTGTTGGTTTTATTTTGTTTCAAGCTTGATTTTGGTTGGGTTGCAGATAATGGAGGTTGCAATGGTTCTGGTATTGAATGATGGTGGTGGAGCGATGGCTATGATGGGATGATGGTGCCTTGCGTGGGTGGGGGAAAGGAAGGGGGCTAGTGGTGAGGTAACACCGGAAGAAATGAAAATAATTTTGGGTGGGTAGATTTGGGTAATAAAAGTAAAAAAGGGTATAAACGCAATTTGAATTCTTCAGTGTTTGATTTTTACTTGGTTCAGGGGAGGTAAGTGTCAGGTGTACAAATAGAGGGGGTGTCTGTTACATTTCAATAAACCTCAGGGGGTGTGAATGTAATTTACCCTATATTAAAATATAAAGATATGGTATTTTCTAGTAACCATGTAACCTTTCTTTATTTTTCAATCCAAATCATCCAAATTTGTGTGTGAATATTTCAGTATATTTGAAGTGATACATTTCAAAATGCGTAAACTTCAAATTGTTGCACATAAATGCATACTGTGTGTTCTAGCAACTGAGTTTCAGACACCATAGCACCAAACTGACCTAGGAACAAGCGCAAGAGTAGCAGAGAGACTAAAACTAATTATACCTATCTTGTTATAAGCTACTTCTGAGTTCACCTTTCTAAAGGTATGCTAGTTGTTCTCAGTTGTAAGCCTCGTCATCCAATAATTAGAGCTACTTTGGTGAATATAAAACAAGGTTAATTAACAGAAATTTCCATTAACTAACCGATAAGCAGAAAGGTAAGAGGATACAAGCATATACATTCCAAAGCAGGTAGAGGGCGTGCATTTGATGCTAGAAGACATAGATATCTCATTTTGGTCATTTTTTTATTTTTTAACATAAAGCATGAAACTAGCCCTCTAGGACATCATAAGCATGTGTCTTGGTTCCGGAATATGGCATGCAGAGCCAGGTACTTCAAAAAAACTGTCCTAGATGCACTGGAAGGATATATCTGTCATGTTGGTTCAGTTTTACCATATTGAATGCTTCATGCCGAGGCCATTGCAAGTCAATATAAGGCCCTTGTAACGGTTAAGATAATCCTGCAACAAACAAAGATGAAAATGTCAAAAATAACAGAAGAATCATTCTTGTAAAGGAAACATTCTGTTGAAAGATAATTCGTCCTAGGCAAAGAGAAAGTATTGCTTACAATGATATCGTAATCATAGGAGTAAAGCATCCCATTCTTGTCATATTCTCTCCTTTTGACAGGATCACTCAAAACTGTTCGATAAAGTCAAAGACATGTTAGTTTACAATAACTTGATAGAACTTCCTATAACTACTTTATAGTTAAGAGAAAATACATCCACCTAAGAGAAAATAACCGGGGAAGCAATTAAGCAAAGCAGGTAATGAAAAGAATACACATACTGCAGAATATTCAGGACCTCATTAGGTTCAGACAATAGTTAAATGCTAGACTACAGTTGCAATATCAATATCATACTTATGTCTAATCCCTTTCACTAGCTGATGTCTCAACCATAATCTATCTTCTTGAAGCCTTAAATTGACATCCTTCACTTTAACATGCCCATCAGAGTATCAGACTAGGCATTGGTCAGGTCTGAAGGGAAATTGTATTTTAAACAAAGATGGATCTAAAAAGGTGACAGAAACTGGAATTTCAGAATATATTAATGTCCTTTGGGAATGAAAAGCTCCTTACATAGACAAAAACAAGAAAAATATCCCTGACTACATTGCAGAATTTCTATCCCAGGCCAGTAGGCCTCACACAAATTCCTTAATTTTCTGTAATGCCCCCTCCCCCTTAAGCACTTCCTTTGGAATTTGGAGGGTAAGGAATAGGAGGGAAGGACAAACTTGTAGAGTAAAATTTTAAAATTTTACAATACAACCCTTCCTCCCCTTTCAAAATCTAAACTCACAAGCATTCCCTTAATCACAGCCTCTGTTCTCTCTCTTACCATCACAGTATTTTCTTCCCCGATCACGAGTTGACACCAGTCCCTTCTGTTATGCTCTTTCTCTTCACTGCTAACCTCTCCATTGATACCCTCATTTACCTAAACTCTTCACACCTCACTCTCATCCTTTCTTTGAACTTGGACTCATAATACATCAGGCCTAGCTTCTTTTGATCCAGCCCAGTATTCCTTCTCCTACTGTCCCCCGTATATTTATGGGTAATGCTCCACTACCCATCAAAGGGGTCATGCTCCCATCTTCCCACAAACTCATATATGATTGATTCTGAATTTCTTATTGCCTCATAGATTCATCCCCGAGAACAAACATCAATTTACCAAGCCAAAAACTATCACACTCACCATAAAAAATTTACTAATCAAATCTAGAGATGGTAACAATCAAGTGGCAAAGTGTGTAAGGTTCAAACTTTAAACCACTATTCTTTCCAGCAAAAAAGGAATTTCCAGGACAAACCAAACTGAATGAGTATCAGCAACTTTGGTGAGGTAAAGTGGAACACTGAAGCCCTCTTCCTCATTTCTCGGACTACCCCATTGGGAATTTTTTGTGTGTGTGTGTGTGTGTTCCTCATTTCTCGGACTACCCCATTGGGAAGTGTGTGCGCGCGTATGTGTGTTGTGCAGAGAACAAATTCAGTACAACAAACCATTGAAGTGGTTAGCACTTACAATTACAAATCCCCTAGAAGGCTATAAATAATATCAAAGCCTATTAACTAAGCTCTAATAAGGACGATAATTAACCAAAGCATGCAAATTGGAATTTAAAAGAATTAAAAAAGAGCAACAACAACAATGTAAAAAACTATATTGTTTAAACTTTTAGTCCTGAGCGATAGCATAAGCAACAGGATCAAAAAGCTCATTGTCCTAAGGGATAGGAAAGCTCTGCTGATAAATTAGTGAAAGTTGCCAAGTCCAATGAACCATTTTCCTCTTGAATAAAATATATTTATTATAATACAAATACAGAGTGTTGTGCTTATTCAAATTTCTTATACAAATTTGATCACTGGATTATCTGAAATGGTCAGCATAAAGATGTTTAACCTGTAGGTTTATGGCAAACAGTTAATTCCCATATTTCACTCAAGCATCCCATTTATGCAGCACTTCCAATGTAATAAAATCAAGTTATATTGGCATTAGTCTGAGGCTGTTCTTTACTTAAAAAAAAAAAACTGAAGAAAACTTGGAAAGTATGCTTAATTATATAAGCAACTGTTAATATAGCAGTGACAAAACAGGCAAACTTTGCTATTTTATTTACCAACCATGAAACTTTTTCCAGTTGTTTTACACTGACCTTGGCATATAAGAGAGGAGGAGGAAAAAAGAGAGAGAAGAGAGAGGGGGGGGGGGGGTTGTAAAGAATCACTCCTATCATAACATAATTTCAATTGTCCCAACCATATTTGTCAAATCGTGAATCAATTCATATCATAGAATTCAGAAGCATATTAATAAAAATTTGAATAACAAAATTACATACATGGCACATAAAGAAAAATGCTCAAAACGTTGCAAATAAGCACTTGAATTTCAGTATATCATTGAAGTAGTAGTAAGGCACTAAATCAAATCCATCCACTAATACCAAAGTCCAAACTACCATCATAAGCCAATAGCCGTGAGTAAACTCAATCATAACAAATCATATCAAATTGAAACAAAAAAAGTAAAAGACCCTAGTCTGTAAACGTTAATTACTAATTAGTTTATACAAATTTATGTTCTTCAATTCCGCTCCTATTAAAGGTCAAGATCATCAAAGGAAAAAAAATTGAATGCTTCTGAATCACATGAATCGCACGATTCGAATCAGTGTGTCTGATTCGGACAATTGAGCTGATTCATAGCCAATTCATACAGATTCCCTATTCATCTTTGTATCTGTATTGTTGGGTGAGTGATTCGGATCGGATCGTGCGAGCTGAATCACGAATTGTACGATACTAATAACAGAGGTCCTAAGTACATACAAAAGCTCATTTCTTGTGAATGGCTGTTAGCACTTGTTGACCGATATTAATTCCAAAATTTTCCCATGTGCGGGAACAACATCATATCTATTATGGTGTGTTTGGTTGGGGGTAAAAATGATATGTAAATTTTCACGGATAAGCTTCATATGTAACAACCGTGAAAATTTACACACCATTATTATCCTCCCAATCAAACACACCCTAAATGAAAACATATCAACTGAAACTCAAAATAGAAAATAAGCCAAAACCCACTAAATTGACCCAACTCTTCGTCGCTTCAATCAAACAAACAAGAATATATCAATCTCTATTTGCATTTTTCATCCATTCATTATAACTGCCCAATAAAGCACAAATACAGCATTTGGGTGTCATGTCCACATGTCACACACATGTCCATGTCAGATTTTGTATGAAACTGATGATACATGTCTGCACATGTTCCATTTTTTTTCTCTTTCCGATTTCAACACAGCAGGATACAGCATAATTTAAAATCTTAAAAAAGGAAATAACTTAAATTTTGAATTTGTTTTAAATCTTTAAACAATTTTAAATATTGAATCATGAAAATAAGATAGGAATCACGTGTGTGATGAATCTTTTATCTTTTAATTTTTAATTATATATGCCTTGTCTTATAATTTCTATGCTTTAGTTTGACTGTGTAGCCTGTCTCATTGCTACCTCATACTTAGTGGGAAAGAGAATGCAGTCATTACTCATTATTTGTTCAGTTATGACCAGGTTGTTAGGAGTGAGCTCCTATGTAGAAACGGTAATGGGATACAAGAACAAAAAGTGTAGGAACGGAATACGAAACAGAAGTTCCTACCAAAATAGACAGTTCACAATACAAATATGCAAAATTGGTCAAAATTAATAATGCACTATGACTACAAATCTTCAATTAAAAAGGCATGAAGTCACAAACAAACCATAAGTCTCCTCCACTTGACATTTATTCCCCTCAAATAATACCTATTGTAAATTTGTAATACATAAAGAAAAGTTTCCTGATCAGAGAAAAAGAAAAGAAAAGAAAAGCCAAAAGCTCAAAACAAACTGACACCATGACCGTTTGACACGTGAAGAAGCAGAAGTCCAGCAAAGTGAAACAAAACCAAGCAAATAGAAGACCAAGAAAGTGAAAACAGAGGAGCACCAGAAGCAAAACACTCAACAGCCACCATTGCTCATGGACTCAGCCACCACCGCTCACGGACTCAGCCACTCAGGGAACACGAAGAAGGGAATCAGACCCTCAGAGAGCACGAAGAAAAAGAAGACCCGAAGTAGAACAAAAAAGAAGAAGACCCGATCTTGACAATGATGGAGAAGACGGCAGCAGAAGGCAGCGCGATCGGCAACGTGACAATTGAAGGCCACGACAATCGAAGGCGGCGACAACACGACACTGGCGGCGGCTTCGGGGACGAATCGACACAGCGCAGGTGATAAAGTGGGTGGGAGACGTCGAGTGAGAGAGATCTATGGAGGGAATGTCGGATAGAGGTACATTAGGGTATTTTTCAGAGGGATTTGGGCAGGGTCGGGCTCCAAAATTTTGGGCCAATGTAGGTGGCTCAGCGCGCAAGGAGCAGCCGCTCCTAGCACTCCTACATTCTTGAACGGCACTCCTACTCCGACAGCCAAAATCATGCCTGACAGCAGGAACAAGCACAGAAAAGTCTTCTGGGTTTGTAGGAGTGTGCACTCGTGCGTTCTTGCACGTGCTCCTGACAACCTTGGGTATGACCCATAAATATGCAGTCCTTTCCCTAATCCAACTATAAGTTATATACTATTATCCAAGACTTTGTTTTGATCAAACTCATCATATTTTTGCAATAGCACAGCTACATTACATAGCACGAATGGCATATGTAAGAAAATTGACAAATGCGATGTGGCATTCAATAATTGCATTTTACTTAAATAAAAAAAATTTAAAAGTAAAAAATAAAAGGAAAGCTCTTTATTGGAAAACACAATAAAGTTACCATACGAATTCATTTCCATACTAAGGATCAATTCCCTTTTGCAATATCAATATTCAAGATTCCAATACCCCAGTTCCCTCCCCATAGCAGCAGCAAACAAAGTCCTTACCCAATAGTATCTGTGAAAATATGTAAGCATCATCCCAATATAATACTATGAATTTATTTGTAGCACTGAATTGCAGACTGAACAATAAAAAGGCAAACAAAATAAATAAATGAACTCCTGAAAAGCTCCAAGCACAGTCTAGATTTATACTGCTACAAATATAAGCAATTCCATGAGTAATCAGCTAACAACATTGTGAAGTACCAACAATTGCCTAAATTGTATAGGGAGCAACTTAACATAAAATAATCTTAACATTTTAGCATAAAAAATACAAACAAATCGCCAAAACAAAAAAAAGAAGAAAGAGGGTGGGATGAAAGGACTAACCCTGATAGGCCTCGTTTATCTCTTGGAATCTTGAGGTGGCAGCATCCTGATCTTTCTGCTTGTCCGGGTGCCATTTCTGCGTCCACAGAACCAAGAATCACATTAGCCCCCCGAAAACCCCCTCCTACAAATTGAACCAAAACCCAACACAAAAGCACACACACCAGAGCTAGACGAATGTAATTAGAACGAATAGTATCATCCGTGGCATCATAATCCACTTCCAATATCTTATAATAATCCTGCCCAAAAAAAAAAAATCACAACTTTAACACCAAAAATAAATAAATAGCTAAGAATAATAACAAAGAAGACAGAGCAACCCTAATTTTAAATTTAATTGATATTAATAAAAGAACCAAAATTGGAAAAAAAGAAAAAGGGCAAGGGGATTGAAGTGTTGGCGATAATTAAGTAAGGAAGCAACCTTGGGCTTGGAGAGAGCAGAGAAGAAATCGAAATTGAGGTAGGAATCGGTGTCGGGTTGGTGGTCGTGTTGGGGAACGGTGTCGTCGAAGGTGTCCCATTCCCACATCATGGTTGTGAAGATGTTTGTGTATGGGTTTAGGATAAGGCGAAGTTCCTAGCTATTAGGGAAAAAAAAAAAAGAGAAAGGTTTCGAGTTTTGAAGGAGAATGAATGTGTTGGTCAAGTTGAGTGTAACGGTGGGTTTTTTGAGGGAAGGATAAAAGTGGAGTTTTGAGAGGAGGGTGGCGTTGTTGTCGTGTTGTTGCAGTCTGTGTGTGTGTGTCTCGGCGTGTCGCGTACGTCGGAGACGTGGCACTATTCATTCATTCGTCTGCGTTCTGAAACGGGGGAAGAGAATTCTAGATATTAATTCGCAGTGGAAGACGATTGATTACTAGTTTGCAAGAATATCTGTCTTTTTTCAAGAGGATTAGCTGAACCTGCGAGTCAACACGCAACAGGCTAATTCAGAATTCCAAAGAGGACAAAATGAAGAAAAGTGTTTGGTTCACGGAGTCATCCAGTTATAAATTTTCACTACATGTCTTATTAGATGTTATAAATAAATAATCACATGGTGATAAAATATTATGTAAGTTTGTTATAGACTTTTATTGTCAATAAAGTATTTTTCTAAAATAAAATATTTTTGGCTTAAGGTTACCTGATGACATTGATTAACCATGAGATCTAGTGCATTGATAGCTAATTAATTTTCTTAATGTGTTCACAAGTTTGACTTAGAAGGGAAAGGGATGGAAAGAAAAGATTTATGGGATTTGAATGTGTTCTTGAGTTTTATTTTTAGGAGAAGAATGTGTTTTAGGATTTTTACTCACCCCTCAAAACCCTCTAAAATCATCATTTCGTAGTTCTCTCAATTTGGGGATTTTAAACCAATTGTTATTTACTTCACTATATTAGCACTATTGAAATATCAAAATACCATTTATACAAATTAACATAAAGCATATTAACAATATTAAATTAATTTAATAAAAGATAAAATTACAAGAATATATTATAAGCCCTCAACTTCCTCTCCCTTATCAATTTTAAACCCGTAAACAAAGTTGGTTAAAACCCTTCATTCCCTTTCTCTTTGATAACTTTCCTTTCATTCCCTCAAAACTCATGAATACACCATACTCTAATTAGGGGTTCAAATCCTTGCAATGTATATCAATAGGGTTTTGTAAGCCAAAAATTTGCGAAGCTTCCATCTTGAAGGAATTACTTGCTGCGTCGACAGTGAATACCCTAGATAACAAGAAAAAAATGAGATCAATTTTAATGGATTCTCAAAGCCCATTTGGCACATCTGATGAGATAAGACCTTATAGAATGAGGTCTAATAATGTAAAGCATGATAAATTTTTACTATACAGTGCTTAATGTATCATTGTATAATATATTTTATGTTATATAATATTATCATTTATTTATAAATAATTTTAATATTATAAGTAAATATTAAATAATAATAAAATAAGGAATTATTATTTATTACTTATATAAAGTTTTCAAATATTATATTTATGTAAATATTTATTATTTAAACTTCAATTTATATGAAATACTATTATTTATTTCAATATTTTATAACTATTTATTATTTCAATAAATTATATAAATAAGAAATATATTGTTTTGTATATTTTAATATTTTATATTTTAAATCATGATCATTTAAAGTCTAATTTAAAAATAAATATTAAACCAAAATATTTTTGTTATTAATCCTTATTTTGCATATTACATATTATTTATTATTTATATATATCTTACTAGTTAATAATTTATAAGTTTTAAAATTATGCATATTTTATTATTTATTTATTATTTTATTTTATATATTATTCATCAATTATAATTTTAAATTTTTATTATATGTTACTAAATTGATATCATATATTATTTTTTAATAGTATTTATTTATTATGAAATAATATTTTTATTTTAATTATATAATTTTTATTTATTTAAGAATTATTTTATTTTAATAAAATATTTAAAAATAAAATTGATCTTATATTTTAAAAGTTAATCAGGCTTAATTCGATCTTTCCATAATGTATTATGTGATACAAAATTTTGACGTATAAGGGAATTATAATTAATGATGGAAACAAGCCTATTAAGCCCTAGGTCCGTTAGAAAGCCTATTAAGCCCGCTAGCCAGTTAAAGTTATTTTTTTGTTTTTTGGCCTGTTAATATATACATATAAATATATATATTGTTCAATTCCAAAAGCTATCATTTTACAATTTTACCACCAAGCCACATCATTACATTGCTTCATAGCTTGAACGCTTTAAATTTGGTTAGGTAACATTTTCATTTAAACTTGAAACAAAACAAAAAAAAAAACCTGAAAGGCTATTATGGCCCTTGGATTACTCACTTAAGTTCAACACAATTACACAAACACACACTACGTGAAAAAAAGGCCCGTTCTCGTGTACAGATGGTAAGTTATCTATAGGATGAAGATTTGCGCTGATCCAATTAGATAAGTACATGTGCAAGTGGGGTTCAAACACTTGTGATGTTTGTTGACCTTAATTAGCATCATAAGAGGCAGTTTATTAAGCGAAAGTAATACGAAAAAAAAGAAAAAGTAAAAAAAAAAAAAGACAAAGGAAAATGATCACTAGCTTTCAGAAACTGTCTCTCTATTCTTTTAAGCCAAAAACTTTTCACCCAGCAGAGGCAGCTGTCGACACCCACATGAGTATCGCGATGAAACTGTCCTCCAGAACCTATGAGACAGAAACCGTGAAAGAACATGGAAAGCCACCACGAAACGCAAACCACTAGCCTGCACTGTCACGCAATGCCGTCGAACACGCTCATAGCCGCCACAAAAACAAGCAGTGCGAGCAACCGAAGGTACCAACATGGCCAACACTTCAACATGGCGACAAAAAGGGTAACCATCGTCGGTTGCTGCGTCCGTCGTCAGCCAGTAACCACGGTGGCCCGGTACGCCGTTATTCATTCGAGTTTCATGGCTCGTTGCAAGTAGTGTGTGACAACCATTGGAGGTTTTTTTGTCTATTTTTTGACCTATTTTATGTAATATATTTATAGGAGATATGAGGGTTTGATTTAGGGGAGATTTGGGTTTCATTTTGCAAAGTTGGAGTAGTGCCTTCGTTGGATGATGGGATATGTGTATTGGTTTTTTTTTCTTTTTTTGGTACATCATGTGTGTTTGATTCTTATGTTTTCGTCGAATTCGATTTCATAAGGGAGGCTACCCATGACAAACCCTAACTTAGAAAATTGAATGGCACAATAAAAATTGAGAATTTTTTTTCTTCAGTTCATTCATGGCAAGGTATCATTGATTGGAATATGTGTTTGGTTCAAGTTGAATTAGTGCCTTTGTTTTTGAAGCGTTTTGTTACAATACTTGGATGAGCTAATTGTTAGAATTTAAATTTGAAGACCTTTTTTTTTTTGTTTTGGGAATAGTTTTGTGTCTTTTGGTTGCTTTTCTATTGCATATGTTTCAATATGACTTTTCTTTGGGCTTTATGCTTGCAAGTGAAGGTGTGGTTAGTTGATAATGCGGATGACAACTATGGACTATGTAGATTTCAAACCATGTAGGTATTAAAATTGTTCTCAACCTGAGGAAGGTAGCCATAGAGAATACAACCTTTGTACATGTAATTGTTTTTCCCCATATACGCCATTTCTGTTTCCATCATATTCGTTTTGTGTTATAAATACTTAAAATTTTGCTTTCATTGCAACTCTATTAAACAGGGGCAATCACTCGTTCCCCCTTGTTAATTTGGTTCTCATATTCGAGAATGAAGAATGATAAGAGCATCTGTATTTTTGTGTTTTTTTATTAGCTTTTTTGTTCTATTTGTTAAGTTAGCAGCAATAGTCATCTTACTTGAAATTTGTTAGTTGAAACCAGTTATAGTTAGTAATGATTTATGATTTATGCATGTTTGATATTTGATGGTGTATTTATGGTAATGAGCATTGCAAAGTTCGAGTCCCCAATTAGGTAGCAAGGAACCTATATCATGTTGAGGTAGCTTTCCAATATATATGCATAAGCACCTTGCATGGGAAAATGATGTTTGTTGTGTTTGTATTTTTTTATTTGTTCATTTTAAGTACACGATTGGATTCCCAAACCCGACATCAGGGGAGGCTCATAGAGTAGGCTGGCCTTTTTCATTTGAAGTAGTGGATTTCAATATTTGGGAATGAAATGTGTGGAGTTACATGTAATGCGAAGGCAGCTTATGATTGTATAACTGCTAAACTATTTAGGCATGTTAGTGATAGGAAGAGATTATTTGTTTGAGGTGTTGTGGAATTTGAATGATCACTTAGATCATTTTTGTGTGTTTGTTTGCGTGTGAAAGATTGTTATGGTTACCGAAAAATTTGAATGAAGTATTTGTGGTTGAAGTAGTTATTAACCATTTAGATTTGTGATGTTAATTTTGATAGAGAATATATATGATTGAGATAGAAGAATGGTAGAATGGATAAGGTGGAGTGTAAGATGGTATGTTGCGAATAATGGAGTAGAGGTTGAAATAGTGAAATTCTTGTTGCAGTAATTATAGGTGCTGGGAAATTTGTTGTGAATGCACGGTGGCAAACGGAAAGCACAAAATGAACCATAATTTTGCATAATTTAGTTTGAAATTACAAAAGATAGTTATTACTGTCTGTAGCAACTGCTGAATCAGACGTTGTTGTGAAGTTGGTGGTTTGTGTTTTAGGTATATTTGTTTTGTTTGAATGAATGAATGCAATTGATTGCTTGCATAATTTAGGTTGAAATTCCAAAAGACAGTGATTACTGCTTGTAGTACCTGCTAAATCAGAGGTTGTTGTGAAGTTGGTTGTTTGGTTTTTAGGTATATTTCTTTTGTTTGAATGAATGAATATGATTGATTCCATGTGGGATTGATTCCATTTAAACAAAATTGATAGTGAGAAGGTTTTGGAACACAATTTAAAAAGGAATGGTTATTAGTTGAAGTTTTAGATTGTTATTCCCTTCAGTTTTCAAATTGGTAAGTGCGCCACAAAAGTAACTGTAATCATGGAATCAATACATTGGTTTTATGGAAAATTTTATAGAAATTTTGTCGTGTTATTGGAATTCCATTTATCCTGTTGAAGTCGCTAGGTAGGGGTGGGTGTCAAATGTGTAAGTTTGACATTGTATGTAATTGGATTTATTGTCATTTGTGAAGCATGGTGGTGTGAGTAAAAGAAGAATAGGTGTATGCCGAAACAGCTTGGCAGGCCCATAAACCAAATGATGTAAAGCCGCGGCTCAGTATTGTGGACAATACAATTATACATTGCCTGCGTCAAATGGACATGGGCCAAATGGACATGGACTAAACAATACGGTTATACAAGCTGTGGTGACCAAACAAATGGACAAAGGGCAAAAAAAAAAGAAAAATAACCATATGCAAACTAAAAAAAAAGGGTATCAAATGAAGGCCAATTTGATATTGTGTAAGTGGAATAAAAAGAAATGGAGAAGGGCCAACCAAAAAATAAGAAAAAATACACATCATTGTAAAAATAGAGTGCCCCAGACGTGCAGGATAGGGGAATGCTAATAAAACATATTGGTAAGTACCTTGAAAGAAATAACATTAATTCACCTACTTATTCTAACATCCATTTCATCAACATGCAGTAACTAACATGAACAATGATAGGGGAATTTTTATAATGACAAAGGAAACATAAGCTAAAGATATATAGTAAATGTTAATGTCCAAAATTGTCATTAACATAGGACTGTCATTACCAAGCATATGTAACATAGTATTGAGGTAATGCAAGATTCAAGACATAACGTTCAAATTTAGCAGCTTGAACGTGAAAGTGGATAAACACGTACGTGAAAAGTGCAAGGCAAAATATTATGCAAGTTAAAACAGAAAATCTTGTGTCCCTAAAAGCAGTTCAGTTTCTATGGAAGGGTTGAGTATATAAGCTTGCACATTTTGATTTCCCAACTCCCTCCTTGAGATGACCTGGAGTGAAATTGGCAATAAAGTCAATTGTAATTTGTGAAAGGAACTGATGGGTTAAAAAAAATATTTGGGTAAAGAATTAATTTCACAGTACAATCCTTATGTTATCATTCGATTGGATGAGAGACATGAACTCTGAATTGAGGAATGCTTCTAGCTTTAATGACCTCAAATATACAGATGTCATTGGGAGCCAATCGATTCTCCACCCAAAACCACTCCCAACCCTTTTCCGAATTTTACATTATCCCTATTTTCGTACTTAGCGCAGCAAACTTTCCATTTGAGGTCTGTATGCATAAGGTGAACCTTATATATTTTCTTCCTTTAGTTACAGAAAGTTGGCAAGTTAATCCTCAAAAGCATTTGATGTAAGTAGCATATTGCACAAAGTAAAGAAAGTAAATGCACAAGGGGTAAGAACAAGTAACCAGTTTGCCGTGATCAAGTCCAGAACTAGAAAGCTTGATAATAAAAAAGTCATGTTATGTTTGGAAGGCTGTAGCAAGTTGTTATGTTGGTAGATCATCCAACCAATTCAATGCTCTAATTGGTCTATTTCATTGCACTGTGAAAACAAAATGACATAAAGTTATTTTGAGGTGAGTATGTGTGCATGAGAAAATACAAAATTGAGGAGTAATTTATTTAATTAACCTTGAGGGGATCGACATGGGGATCGAAGGGGGATGGGGATGGCTCTGGTGATGGAATTGAATTGAGAGTGTGGTCAAAGTTGTCATAGGTGATTTCCAAACAATCCGGTGCCATTATAAAGACAACAAATGTTGTGTTCACATTGAATTTGAATAGTAAGAGGTAGGTAGGTTGAATGTTGTAATGGTGGGTGAAATCAGACCAACCTTGTTCAAAATAGAAATGACCATTGGTCTTAGAACATGCCACCCTCCATTTGTTGCCATTTGGACTAAATATGACCTGGTTGGGCAAATGCACCCTGTGTTTAGAGGTGAATGCTCGTGGCAATTTCTTCAGGAGAAATAAAAGTCAACACTAGTGATACAAAATTACATAGATGAACTAGTCAATGAAAATAAAAGGCTGTGAAATTGCTTACACATCAGATGAGGTCAGTTTGGAGAATTATTTTGAAGAAGGTGTTTGGTAACGAGGGGTGGAGATCACCATTGTAATCCATTCTTTGCATTATGCATGAAGTCAGAATTTGTGATATAATAAGAAGATGAATGATAGAATGTAACTGTTGTGAATTCAAAATGTTTTCAATAATTTTCCAGTATCAATCGTTTTCAACAAGTTAAATGACAGTATGAAAAAATATATGTAAAGTTGTAAATACTTACTTATATTCCCCAAATATTGAATAAAGAGGTTGAAGCATTCGGTAAAAGAAATTAGTGGAAGGTGTATGTATGAATAAGGGAATAGGGATGGTTGAGCACAAAACTGTATATTAAGTGTTTTACCAAGTTAGAAACCCATTATTATAGAATAATGACAGTCATAAAAAATTATGTGATTAGCGACTTATTTTGCTACTAATGCTGTCACAACAAAGAAGTTGGCATGATCAAAGGTGGTTAAATGAAAAAATTAGTAAATATGATATGTAGAACATAATGAAGAAAAACACGGATAGGCACTAGTACAAAGGGGAAACTAGGCATGCATCCATAAAGTTTTCATAACTGTGTGTAGAACCTTTTAAAAACAACATGCTGGGAAAACACAACGATTTGTAAGGAAAATTTTTAGAAACTCATTCATAATGGCATATAATGCCTATATGTGTAAAAATACAAAGATAAGTTTGGGTTTATTGAAGCGGTGCGACAAAAGGCTAACGAAACACGGGGAAAAATAAACAAATAGAATGCGGAGGTGAAAAGTGTGTCCAGACCAACCAGTGAATGGAGATAAGCGCAGCCGTTCACCTGAGACAGTGAAGGTGAAATGTTTAACGGCAATAAAGGTCGAACTGAACACAAGAAAACATAAACTACGAGAATTGGAAGAGCAAGTGCAACGAGACAAACCTGTGAATGGAGAAAACCACACCGAACATGAAATACTTAGCGAGAATAATTAGATGAATAGTAGCACCAGCATCAGCATGACAAGCGGTGGGAAAACTATCTTTGGTTGTGTGGGAGTCTGTAAAACCGAGTGGGAAGGTGAAAAGGGTGAGGGGTTATAATTTTATTTTAAAAAATTTTAGTTGGTTAATTCTTTGTGGCTAAGGGATGATGAAGGAAAATTGCAAAAATGGTAAATTTTGTGTAGGTGTGGATCATTAATTGTATAGGCTTGTTATACTATACTGGAAAGTAATAAGCCTTGCTTGTGGATTATATATGGGATTGAGTAAGTATTGAGGGTCTATTGTCACTCCTTTTTGTTTAGTTATACTCCTACTAAACTACTCTTTTATTTAGTGATTCCAAAATATGCCTTTTTCTATTCCATGATTAAACTGATTATATATAGTTAGTTCAATATTATTCAAACTCGATGGTAATAATACATTGGAAAAATTATTTTAATATTGAAATTGTTTATGTTTCTATTTTGTATGTTAAATTATTTCATAATAATTGTATATAACTAGTGGTATTGATAGCAACTCCAATTAACTTTTTTTAAAACAAAGGTATATATGTTTATTTTTTTTATTATATCAATTGTTAAACTTATTAATGCTTTAAACATTTTTTAACTCACTTAAATCATTTTAGCTTCACTTGACTTGTATATAATGCACAATTAATTGAAGGAATTCCCTTTATATATAGTATAAATATTTATATATTATATCATTTTTAAATTGATTATTTTTTCAAAACTTTTCATAACTCCCTTCACTTATTTGAACTTTACTCAACTAACGGTACGTAAAGGGATGAATTCCCTCTATATGTCGTATAGATTTAGTATTATATTGGTTTGCTTAAGTTTACCATTTTATTTAAAGCAAGCTATTTTTTTTTTTTCGAATCCCAATTATCAATTTTTGCTTTGCTTGTTTTCTTTTTTAATAAACTTTGAGGCTAAGTCGTAAATCAGCAACATTGGAAAGAGATAATGGTATGCTTCATATTCTATTAGGAAGTGCAAGTCAGTATGATTAGCTAATAGATGTACACAACAGTTAGTTCATAGTGTTGTAAAAAAACTTCAATATCGATTATGCCATTGAATAGGCATATGCAATTGCATTTGAGTTATATACTATATTGACTCTTATGAGTACTATAACCATTATCTATAATCTATCTATAAAACTAAAATTTCATACTCTAATAAAGGTCACTTTTATATGTGTTGCTTCTAGAGCGATTTAGGACTCACAATTTGTTAAGTAGCAGTTTATTGCTATAATTTTATGTAATTGAATATCCATGTAAAATATCTTTTTACATTAACATTTCATTAAAATTAAATCGTTCACAATATGTTGGACAAATAACTAACAAATATATCCTGTAATTCGAATATGTGGTTGATTCGAATATGCCCATGAATGTAGAGAATAGATGTGATCTTCGTATATGTGAGTTAACCCTAAATTTGTGTTATCCTTGATATAGCAGTTATATTAATGCAAAGTTATTTTTTTAATTACAAGCAGAGAAAGTATTATTATGGTGAACAAAATACAACTAAAAATAATATACTGGTAGTAGAAATATGATAATACATGCTCTTTATATTAGGTTTCATATTTTAATAGAAGTTACTATGAAAGTTAATGCATTTTTTGAAGCACTAGTAATGTATGATATATATATATAGTTTGCATTGGATACAATTACATAAATGTTAGATGGTACAATATTATGCATTGTAAAATATTGACATTAGTCTTTATTATTTTGTAAGGGTTAACTTGTTATATATAAGTGCCTATTTTGCATCAGCTTCTAAATATCTTGCAAAGAATTTTTTACAATAGATTAAAACTAAATTCTTCTATTACCTTTGAAATTTGTGGTTACCCTAGATCATGGATGAGGCAAATTTTCGAGTTGCAGGGCACAAGAATGTCTCATAGAGTAGAATAATCTATTTTTCATTTTGTATGTATATATATTTAATTGTTAGATTTTTTTATGGAAAAAATAATATGTTAAGAGTTTAATTTGTATATTAATATTTTCTATGGATCCATGAAATTACATATTGCTATATCAACAATAACTATTATGTGTTGCGCTTAATAGTTAAAACATCGTGTTAATAGAGTACTCTGTGCAGATGACAATGTAAGTAACTTTTAATCTACCATTTAATAGGAATTAAAGCCATATATTAAAATGTTATTCTCGACGCTATTATATAAATCTTTTATGTTGTTACAGTTGATATTATTGTTAAATTTGCTTTTATATATATATATATATATATATATAGTCTTTTTATTTCGTTTATATGACTTTATTTATTTATTTATTTTGTCTGCCCTATATTCTCATTTTGCTTTACTAATTGGCTTTATATTTTGTAACTGCTTACTTATAATGACCTGTGAAACCCTACCTATAAGGAAGAATTATGTAAACGACATGCAGCAAACAAGCTGAGGGTCATTGGGTACATTAAACAAAATTTGATTATAAAAAGTAATAATATTTATTATCAGATGATTTATGAAATTATTATATTTATTTAAGGTCCTTTATATATCAAAACAATGTACCATAAATGATGCAGATATGGTGGTTGCCCAGGTAAAGATGTTATTTTTGTCTGCACCTACAGATTATTATGTGGTCTAACAATAAATTGACGTGTGGAAGTGATAAACGTTAAGATATAGTTTGGTCAAAGTGATTGCGCGTGAAGCAGTGAGTGCTGCACGTTGAACCATAAGGTGCTTCCCTAACACTGCAGAACGTTGACTATTTGTAGAGTAAGTTTGTTTATATATATGTATATGGATATGTTAACAATATATTAAATTGATCCTCTCGATAATCTTAATATTAGTATTTAAGATTTTTCACTTATTACTTTTTTTAAAAAAAATTAACATTTCAAATCTCAAGTATAGTACTTTGACAATTTGATGCCACCCTTTTTTTTAGTTTATTACATTAATATTAAAATCTCGTTTGGATGCCAAGATCTTTTCATGTTTTTTTTAATAAATTTTTTAAGTAAATGTAGAATTATTAAAAAAAACAAAACATAAATATTTTTAAAAAAGATAAAATTTGCCTCTTATAAAATAAATTATTTAATATTGTATTCAAACTTAAATTGATCAAAGAATCTTATTTAAAAAAAATTATATATAAATTAAACTCTTAATATATTGTTTTGTCATAAAAATTGTCAACTGTATGTACTTTATTCTTTTGTTTTATCTAATAGTATTGTGTTGTAATATTTATGCATTTCTTTTTGGGTCTTAATATTTGTTGTTTAATTTGCGTTTAATCATTTAAGACATCCAATATTGCAAATTTATATTAATTAGTGTAACCTATCGATACATTAATGGAATATAATTACCAATTAAGGTATGTGTTTGACCTAGAATGAAATAAATTATTACTTAGAATTGAACCTTGTGATGGCTGAATTTTTATTTTTATTTTTATTATAATAAATTTTTTAATATCTCCCCAGGAGGCAGTCATGTATTTAGGTAAGCATACTCTGACCATGGTAAACCTGAAACTCTAGAGACGATAATGGATTTGGAAATTGCACAAGTAAGCATATTCTAACAATGGTCAACCTGAAACTCTGCCTCCAATATTCCAATTCCTTGAGCCGATAAAAAGTGTCGACGTAGCCCTAACCATTCTCCACTACCATCATCATCTCTATGTTAGTGTAGCAAGTTTACTATGTCCCTTTTCACTCGTGGCCTCTGGCCTCCATATTCCCACCACATTTAATTATCTGCGATCTATCAGGTTCAACTTAGTAATGAAGCAATCAATGACCAGTTGGAGTTTTGGTAGGCTGCCACTTTTCATGACATGTGCCAGGCATGCATGTGATTCATTGGGTTCAGTGGGGTTCTCTTGTGTGCTCCTGCAGCAAATGCCTTTGTTCCTCCATGCGTATTTGACACCATACAAAATTTGTAAAAATTTCATAAAATATGGGACTCATTATAATTGAATGGGGTACTAGTTGTGTGTAGAGAGTATTCTGTTCCTCCTAGTAGAGGAAATAACTTCTCAGGGTCAGCTTTGTTTTCTAGGTCGATGAGTTTGGTGATGCCTCATACCTTGTTATTCACAATTTGTATGAACGAGCACAGTGAAATCGTTGGTACATGATGGCTAAAAGGGTGATTTCAATGATATAAAATTTAAGTTTAAAACAATGTGTACACTATTTACGATCCTCAATTGAGGAACAATTTTATGTTATTTATTTTTTTTGTTACACATTTTTTTTATACCTCATATTAGAACCCATAAAATTCACATTTTCAATTGGAAATTATTTTCCACTTGGATGCATATTTGTTTTACATATATGAAAAAAAAGAATATGATAATTTATGTAATTTTTATGTCAAGTTATTGAACAAACTAATCATATTTTATTATTATTTATGTATAAATCATACTTAAATAGTGTAAAATTATATAATCATAGGGTTACTATGTCTCTCTTTCTTTTGTTGCAATGTTAACAATCCTTCATACATAAACAATTTCAGCTTATTGAGCCTAATCCATTAACCACCGTAACATGTTCTTTTTGGATTTGTTTAATTTGTTTCAGTTGTTTGTTCCGTCTATACATATATTACTCAGCCTTTCAGACTTATGATTGCAGTGACATTAAATGCAACCAAAAGCACAAAGGATTGTTTACAACTTTGGAAACAGTCATAAATTGTGGGTTAATATTATGACCAATATTTTATCAATAGGCCATTTATTCCAATTTCATAATCACAAAGGGAGCTATGTTGTAAAAACGTAAGCCTTTTGATAAATTATTTAAGTTAAAACACATAGTGATCTTAAATTAATAAACCTTAATTAAATATTTTGCAGCATAAATTGCAAAATTAATATATTATAATTGAAATTGATCACTGACCCAAATGTAATAACTATGCATAAAGCTCGCTAACATTGCAATACAATGGATACTATCAGAGATAAGTACTTATCTACTCCCGGAGGATACATTTCTCTTGCTACATGGAGAATTAATTACTAGTAGTTTGAGATCTTTTAGTGCACTATCTCTCGCATATCGGTGCAAATCAACTCGAGCCTTATTACCAGAGGACATCAACGAAACATGTCTAAAACCATTAAATTGGCGTGCTTTAGGAGATTGTGTCTGGATAGTAATATTGTAACTGGTTATGTTGGGATACGTAAACCTTCCAAATTTTTTGAAAATATGTTATCTTCTTTTATATTAATAGTTGGGTTCACTCGCTTATCAAATTTCTATATTCATCTATTAAATGCAATTTAAACATGGCTATTTTGGTTTTGCATATATGATGAAAAAAAATTAGTTAATACACCTTTGGGTGTGCGAATTACTACTACTATTTATTGTATTTTTCAAATAATTCTTTATCATCACAAGTCATATACCAATGTCAACGAAAGCAATATATGTGTGTGTGTGTGTGTGTGTGTGTGTGTGTGTGTGTGTGTGTGTGTATGAAGTTGGCTATAATAGTTAGTCATATTTTAATTATTGCTTGTGTAAAAAAGTTTGTACAATTTACTTTATATACATTGATAATGTTTTCATTAATTGAATAATTAAGACTTCAAATTGGGACCATCCAAGTAGAGTCAATTACTTCATTTTTTTTACATGGATAATAAAGAATTTTATTTTAATACATAATTCTTTATTGCTAAAAAGTAAAGTCATACGAAATATATGAATTCACTTGAAAGTAATGTGCAGCGCATGATTTACACCCTTGTATTCTTAATGTTTGGTCTTACATGAGTTTACACCCTTCTATTATAAATCTTTGCCCTTACATAAATTTTTTACTAAGCCAAGCCACCTTCCCACATTTATTGATTACAATTTGATGGCACATAGCATGTTACAATTTTAAATTAACCAGTGAAGTAAATACTTCTCTCTTGAAATGTGTAATTTGCAACATTCACTTCATTATCCAATACATGTAAATGGGATTTTGAAGTCAAAGGATTTGTATGCATACCAATTAGAAACTTTTAATTATTTTCCAATAGACATATTAACTAAATAAATGGGGTTAAATTAATATGCAAATACAATGTGTTGATATTTATATTTATTCATTAATGCATTCTTTAATGTTGACGTTTATATTTTCTTATTCAGTGATTTTTTTAATTCATTTTTATTTTAACCTGTTTTCATCACAATTACAATACTTTTACACTGTTTAATCCAGGAAACCAATAATTTGCCATTTTTGCGTAATACATTAAATAGATCTAATCTTTTATTTTTTGGGTTTATATCACAAGTTTTTTATTATTTTATGTCCTTATTTTACATTATTAATTTTATTTACTAAGTATTCAATTTTTATTTATAATTCTTTTTGTTGGTCAATTGACTCATTCGTAATTATTTGTTTGTCTCATATAAGTTGTGTTCATTATACACAAGTTGAGTTCGATAACCCACCCTTTCATCCCCATTCAAATGTAGTTGTAGACAATTTTCAATGGTGAGATTCCTTTCGTTGTGAGACCAGTTAAGTTTTTAGAGTATTTTATAACTCTTCATACAAATTGAATTTAATTGATTCTATTGTATTTATATTTGATATTACATTAATGATCAATCATGCCAAATTTCAGAAAAATCATATAAGAATATACATATATTTTGATGATTGAGATTTACTTGTATTTTAAAAAATATACTATTTATCAAAATAAAGTGGGATCATGAAATATCAAAATAATTTCAAACCATATGAAATTTGATATATTTGGTGTACATAGTAGCAGCATTAAATTCACTGGTTAAATTGATTAAAATTTATATCTAAAACAAATTATTAAAGGGTGTAAGTGTAACAAGATTTACAAATGTAAATGGATTTCTACCAAAATTTTATAATCAATTATAATTAAGCTTAATAATTTCATATATTATACTACTAGACATATATTTTATCAAGTGTCAAATAGGCCCATAGTATATGTTAGGGACTTAGTCCATTGACCAAGAAAAGAATGTAAGAAAATTAAATAACTTATAAACATGAAATAAAAAAAATACAAAGGCAATTAGTTATGAGAAATTAGGAAAGAAAAAAAATAAAATGTTATGGTATAAATAAAAAAATAACAAAAAAGGATTGTATGCATTTAATTTGATAAAAATAAATTGTTGCTTTAAAGATCAAATCATCAACCATACCAAATTTTTATACTTTAGATAAAAAAGTAAAAACATTTTTAAAAAAAAATAGGAAAGTGTAATAACTTAGGGGACTATTTTAAGAGAAGAGGAAAATTAGGCAATAAAATCCATGCATGCAAACGTTTGATGTATTTTAGATATTTAAATACATATATAAAATAAAAAATAAACAAATATATTTTTTAGTTATGCCCGATCCCATCCCAACCCTAATCCCAATCCCAATGTAGTACAAATTGCAATACGAAAGCAGCATATATATATTGTTCCACGCGCCTTACAATTTACAAGATTATTGACCAACTTTAGTGTCTCCAAATGTCAAATTTTTAATCAAACCACGTTAGTTCTACAGCATGAAGATAACAAGTTATCTGTATGTGAGCAAGCACTGAATTTATTGGTTTACAAAATTATATTATTTGTCAATTATATTAATTGTATGTCTATTTTGTCAAACATGCCAAAATAAAATTAATTAAAAACAAAAATATGTGTTATTGTTTACAGTATTTTTCCATTAATCACTCCTTATTTTGTAGCTTCAAACGTATTAAGACTATAAAGTGTGAATTGATATTTTATAATACTTTTTAGAGAACTGAAAAAATAATAATCAATAAGTGAATACTATAAAACTTGTCACTAAAAAAGACTCTAAAATTTGGAAATTGATAGTATTAGAAAAGGTGAAAATGACATATTAATTAGATATTCTCGCATGGATTTTACACAAAACAAACTTCATTTTCGTGCCAAAACCTTCAAATTCAAAGTACATAGCAGTAGATGTACGTGTACAGTAAAACTTTCATAAGAACTAAAGGTTAACAACTTGACCCATGAACACAAAAGTCTAGGAACCCATGGTTGTGGACTAGTATAGCCTAATGCAACTGCGAGTATTGCAAAGCCCAACTAAAGCAGATAATGTTTAACATAAAATAAAATGCTAACATAGCACACAATTGCTTCCACTTCATGCATTCTGCTCCACATACCGAAACACTTTGCCCATGTCATTGCTGAATGTTGTACGTAGGGCCAATCTTCTCCAGTTTGGGTAATCGGAGAGCAGCTCATTAGCCCATTTGAAGAGTCCATAGCTACGAGCTTTATCTTCATAATACAATGGACAGTGAAAGAATTGGCGGCCATAGTTTCCTCTAGACTTGGTTTTGGCCATGTATAGTCGAACATTCATCCCACATGCACATATGAAAGGCGTATTTGCAAGTGGACTCCCCACCTAAGCCTTAGAAATTTCCCTGGACTCTCCTCCCATGAGTGAATGAGACAGTATTTTGGTTGCTATTATATAAAGCATGCATTATATTTCTGTTCCCTTATACAAGGGGTGTGCTGCTCTGCATAGCTTGCTCCATAAACTGGGACAACAACTTGCACAATATGCCATGTATGACGGTCACGTAATTGATAGTCCACTGATCAGGCTTGGTGTCCTATATAAATGACTGATGGGCATGGTGACAGATACTGATGACAAAACCAGACACAGCCCTTGCCACATGAAGTTTATAATATCCTCATCATCCAATTTGATTGTGCCCAGTCCCGAATGCCATAGCTTGATGAACATAAAATAGAGCTACATATAATTGTAAAATGTCATTTTAATCATTAGTTATATTAATTACTATTATATTGTGATGCTTAATTTTACTTTCTGATCAACTATATTTCTTTATGGAATAAAATAAAACTTGATAATTTAATTAAGTCATAAAATATGCATTGAATGTTAAACCTTAAAACAATAATCTTTATTAAAACATTTTTAAAATAGATCAAACATGAAAGTAAAAAAATTAGAAACTATACAACTAATATATTATATTAATAAAATTCATGATTTTATTAATATAACATACAACTAAATATAGTAATAACATTTACTTTTAATATTTTTATACAATTTAGTTTTAAAAATTAGTGTTAAGTTAATTAGTCTTATAATGACAATTATACTTTTATTTTTAATAGTTTGACTATTGTACGTCTAACTGTAGTTTGGTACATATTATGACATAATTGTTTAAAAAGTGTTACAATTTAATACAAATACTGTTTGAGAAATTGAATAGGAAAAAATGAAAAAACATCTAATGCATAACATTAACAAGCAATATAAACTTAAATGATATAACATAATTGTTGAATAACATCATTATTTCGACAAACTTGAAAATATTTATCACAATAGAGTTACTATTTAAATTTTAAAATAATTATTACAATGTAATTCATCAAACAGAAAATATTTTTTCTTTGGGATAATATGGCTTCTTGAAAGTATAACAATTCATAACATATTTTTAAAAACTCATCTATAAACTAATATGTTTCATACCTATAAGGAATGTTAACAATATTATATTTATTATTTGGAACATCATTAACAATGTTATTGGAAGATACCAAATAAATATTCGTTGTATTAAATATAAATTGAATACTATGTCATTGAAAATGGTAGTGTTAAAATTAACTATAATGTCATACTAGAATCAAAATTTTTGTAAACTGAAATGTCATTTGTGCAATTAAGTGATTCAAAATGTAATCTTCCTTGACTCACCATTACCTATTGTGCTCACCATTATTCCTATGAACTTGTGGAAACTAGCATTAGTAAATTGCCTTTTGGTAACTGCACACTGTTTCCAAAACCCAACACCATGAAAAGCTTGCATAAACTGGTTCATTAGCTTCATAGGTGTACTTCTACTATGCCACTCACACTAGTAGTAGTGGCTGGAGTCATGTCACCCTATCTTCTCCAGATCCATTAAGCTTATGTTCTCATGGATAATCACTTCCATGAAGCAATTACCACCTTGTTCTACTTATCTTTGAGCAAAAACACGTGTCTACCAATAGGATATAACAAATCCAAAAATAATGTTTTGCCTCACAAAGGATGTAGCCTGCCTAAAAGATGACTAACTCGCAAAGGATAAGGTATCCTCTTCAACGTGTATTTATGCACTTTTCATAAATGTTCATTTTTACATCTCTCCTCCAAAAGTTAAGGTTGCATACATTACTAATACTTTAATTGAAAATGCAAGTTCTTGAGAACATGCATATCCTGACCTCTTCTATGCGCGCCATTGAGGAACGCATCAAAACATTGACCAATAATTTGTTCAAACAAGGGACATTGATTGACAACTTGAAGGCACAACTGAACCATCTCGTGAAGTATGTAAAGCCATATAAGGCTACGGTGGAGTAACAAGGAATGAAAGCTAACGTTACATCCCTCAATGGCCCTCCGCTAAGTGTTAAACTTGAGCTAAAAAACACAATACACATTCCGAAGAAGAGGAAATCATCATGAGCGAGGTTTAATTCATCCAGCATTGAAGACGATGACAGTAGCTATATCCTTCATGACAGGCTATCTGAAAGTAATGCCGAGGAAAGCTTCAAATGGAGGAGGCACAAAAGGGACGTCATAGGAAGCATTCCACCAAAAATACCCAAATTAAGGTACAACAAGAAATGAAATTTAATCAACATTTATTTATTACATTACATAATTAAATAGTTACAGAACGAGGTTAGATTACTGGGCATAATGCCACGACAACGCGCTTTTCTCTTTTTTCTATTGGAAGAGTGTTTATGCTGATTTGGTAGTGGATGTCTATGAAAAAATAAGCAGTCCACATAAAAACACACTACAAAACCTAGCCCAAAACACAAAAAAATAAACTGGGCCTTCCATGCTCTCGCATGGACCTCGTTAGCCCTTTACAAAATCCAAAACTCGAAGCCACAACAAATACAACTGAACTTCATTCACCATCATCCATAAGCCCAAGTCAAACCCTAAACACAATCATTGTCACCAAAGAGGAGGCAAATCACAAAACCGCCCACCAACCACAAACTGAAAACCCAAATAGGGAAGAATAAAAGGGGAATGAAGATGAACCTAGTGTACTCTTACATCCTCCGCTGTCAACCATCATTGCTTTCTGCATCAATTGTGTCATCATCCTCTACATGGCAAACCGATGAGGACTTGCCCTCCCTTTCCCATGTCGTCTTTCATTGTCTCCCACCATTTGCAAAACCACTCACTATTTTTTTTTTCGGATTTAGCTTCAGTTGCAATGTTCTTGGGCTACTTTGTTTTGTTCTTACTGAACTATGGTTTAATATGGTTTTTTGTTATTTTATTTGGGATGTGGTTTAAACTTGTTGTTGGGGTACTTTGTTTTCTTATTGTTAGAATGTGGTTTAATATGGTTTTTCCTTTTTTATTTAGGGTTTGGTTGAAACTTTTTCTTGTTAGGCTTCATACTAAAGTTTGATTGTTTATTAGGTTTTTTTTTTGTGGGCCTATTGCGGTTTGGTTTGGTTGCAAATTCTGAGTTTTTGGGTTTAAACTTGTTTTTGGGGGAAAAAAAAAGTGAAACCATTGTCACTGTATACTTGGGTAATGTTTCCTTTTTGTTGGCTTTATGGCTTTATACATCAAAATGCGTTTTCTATAGTTGGGTTTAGAAAATGAGTTGTTGGGTATTTCCCACTTATTTATAAAAAGATAAATTAATCGGTACTTTCCTCTATTTGAAAATAGGATTAACGCAATCGGAATACCTTCTTGACTAAAAGGCCTGATTGGTAAAGTCGTTTGCCATGTTCAAAAGAGTTCCAAATAATGACAATCTAGATTGACTTAACTTCATACAAAAAACCACAACACTGATTAACCTTTTTTTTTGTCCTAAGGTTTTAGTATGCATATGAATTATTTTTTGTATGTTGTTACACACAATGTATGACTTTCTATTATTATCTAAAAAATTTACATAGATTGTATTTTCCTACTTACCATACTGACAATTGAATCATCCCTTACCATATGAACAATTATGTTGTATGACAAACTACTACAGGAAAAATTGTTCAATGCATCAAACAAAGTCGGGGCCACCTTGAATGGAAAATCTGAAGATATAATTGTCACAGGTGTTGCAAGACCTTATGGGATACCATTTCTCGACCTGGTAGACATATCCCCAATCAAACACGGGGATGAATTGCCCAAAGTACATACACTATCTCTAATTACCCAGCAAGTTTACTATTTATGTTTACAGTAGTATTGTTTACAACTATTTTAATTTGACTCACAAACATGTTGATGTTTTCAATTGGTTACAGTGGATGAAAGTTGAATCCAGGCCCACAGAAGAAATGATTTTTATTGGGGCCAAGTTAGCTGTGGCAACCTATATTTTTTGGATATAACTATGATGCAAAGTACGATACTTTATCTCTAATCATATGTATACAAGCTTGTGATTCATTATTGAAGTTTCACAAAGGCAATCATGAATACTTGAATATGCTATTGTAGAGAAGTGCTGGTCCTTAACATCCATTGTTGCAGAAATCGAGAGGCATTCATCACGCTTGTTCCCGGAAGGCCACATGTTGACGATGTACGAAAACTATATTATTTCACACACAGTTCTACTCCATTTATAATAACTAACTCTTGCTTGTTTCTATCGATGCAAGTGTTGATACTGCTTGCCTCCATGCTAATGCATGGTTCTATTGGCCACAAATGGTTCTTGCCCATAACATTTGCAGTGAGTTGCGCAAATACTTTGTCAAATAACTTCATTTTGACTTATTTCATTACTGAAATGTCTTCTTCCATAGCAAATAGCATTTTGAGACACTCCGGTATCCGATGGAACATTAGGAAGCATTCGGCATAATTTTATAAGCAAGCTGGGCAAAGTGATTAAGGTGCATACTTCAACATGGTATAGTCCACACATATTGCCATAAATTAATCTTCTTCAATGGAAATGGATGTAGTTAATCGTGTTTTTTAAATAATGGTCTCATGTTCAACCCTAAAATTTTACGAACTCATTTCCCTAAAGTTCAGTTATCTTTTTAACTTGATACAATGTTGGGATTTAACGCACTACTTAACACCATGACAAAAAAGAAAATTTTCACATGATGCATTAATCAATATATGTCCTAAACTCAAACAACCCCAATAAATGTTGCAAATATATGTCCTTATGCATAGGGAACATCATTGGTTCCTAATGATTATTGACCTTATGAAGGAGGAACTAATTTACTTAGACTCCATGAAGTCAAATGACCAAATAAGTGCCCATATTGAAGACATGCAGAAAGTGGTATGAATGACATTATCATTTGAATGTTGTGTATTGGTCAAATTAATGGGGTTAAACCCGAACATATACTGACCACTCATTGTGAAATCCTATGGCTAGGTAGTTTTTATGGAGAACCTCATTTAGGATGACTCTTTTTACATGGATACAACTCAACCTAGGCCAGCTATATCAACCTATCCCATATCAGAGTCAACAATTCCCCAGCAACATTATGGCTTATATGTAAACTTGTAATCTAACACATGCATTTCAACACCTTTATTAATCATATCACAACAAAATTATTTGAAATTAAGCACCATTTCTCCAGGAATGACTGTGGCATTTGGGTTGCTCAATGGATGATGTTGTCCCCGTTGTGGTCCAAATATGATTTTGGGGTAAGATTGGTTATTTTGGAAAAAAAATTTGTGCTCTTGCAAGTTTATATATTGGTTTATGTAGATTTATATCTAATTAATACCATTGACAAAGAGTCAATGCTCACACAAGAATGTAGCTTGCTATTAACCTTTCCTTAAAGGATTACAACCCACAATGGATGTTGTAAAGAAGCAAGCAATCCAAAGTTGGAATAGGCACTAGTTTAGGCCTAAACAACTAAATGATGGATATTACCACCTCTTTTTTTTTGTGGAGTTGTTTGGTCCATCTTCCTAATATGCTATTGTTGTGTAGGGACATTGTTTCGGAATCAAATAGGTTGAAATGTCTACCTTTCACCAACTAAACATGGTTACTTTTTGGGTAACTACCAATCTACTAGTGGGGTTGCAATGCCAATTGAACTTTCCAATTTTATATCACTTTTTTTGTGTACATTTAAATGGAGGTAGCTAGTGCAACTATTTTTAGTCACCAGTTACATATGTCATGGCATTTCTGGTGTATGTGTTTTGAAATCTATTTTTTATTTGCCAGCAATTCATGGTAGGTGAGTATCTCATCACATTGCAGTAAATTACCTTTCCATTTATGAATATATTAATGAATACAATTTAAGAATAATTTATACATGCATCCTTTGTTTTTCAACACAGCATCATGAAGGCTATTTATCCTCTGGTATGCTTAGATTTTTATCACCAAAGCTTTGTACAAGGTAAACTCCACAATCCAATTTCTAATATCCATTTTGTGTACATATAAGTTGTTCCTATACAATAAAATTCCAAAACTACCATAGTACCATGAGTTCAATTGTTTCACACAAAACATTACCACTATTATTGGTGATGATTAGTCAAAACTCATATTAAAATTTCTTTCTCCATATGCAGGTCAACTGTTGGAGATGAACAACATTGCATCTAGTAAATTGAGTGGAAAATGTTATATTTACCTGCTTTATTTGATGAATTTTGTTTGTGCATGCGAGGCCTGAGTGTAGTGGTTGGTAGGGTTGGCAATGCAAAGTGAATGTACTCCTTTATTGTAATCCAACAGATCTGTGACCCCTCCAACTATCCATCTAGTGTGAATTGGGATTACCATATAGGAAAGTATTTTCATACAACTAGAGTACTCCAACATGGCATACCTATTCCATGAATACTATTATTTAGTCCAACATGATTTGTAATGTTATTACCACACATGGAAATTTTTTCTACACAATTTGTTGTAATACCTACAAACTATCCTTCACTATTGCTATATAAGCTCTTCCTCCACTGCCATTTGCATATTGCAATTTTTTTTTCATAATTATAGCAATTAGTCTTAAAAGTAAAAATTAACTGCTTTAAATTTATAAGTTTGGCATATACCCAATCTATTATTCTTTGAATGTTTTAACATTTTGGATACAATTATACAAGGTTCCTTGAACCATTTCATGCAAGTGAAATAAGGGGTATGATAATTCATCATACTTGCACAAGCTTTTCCAGCACTATTTGAGGTTTTATTTTCTACATATACGTATGTAAAATATTTTATACATAATGCTCAAACCACACAACAAAGCAGAAACCAGCAGAAGCACTGCACAAACCAGTGAAAAAAAATAAGAAAATAAAAGAGGAGAAATATATGCAAAACAATATTAATAAACATCCACAAGACAAATCCCAAAGACACCAGCACTGTCCCTTTCTGACATATATGAAAGTCTTTCATTTGTCTATAGTGGTTTATACACACTCCGTGACACACCTAAATCAATTATGTCTAGCAATAAGAATGGCCATATAATAATCTACTCACCAATTCAACTAAAAAAATTAACAAACATATAGCAAAGATCATGACATATATTTTAAAGTTTAACTATTCTCAGCAAAATTTTCCATTAACTCCAACTTAGAAGACTCTTAACCTGAGCACTTATTTCATAACATTCTTTTAACAAATATTCACACAAACAAACCCAGTAAATTAGAAAACCATACTTTATGCCATCATTATGACATAACAGAATAGTATGTCAAACAAAAACTTATCAAACACATACACCAATCATTACATCAGATAACTAGTATTAAATTTGCAATGAACAAATAAAAAAAAAACACCACTATGCCTTCAATACAAGAAGAAGATCGCCATATGTGGAGCATTCTCCACTAGTAAATACAATATGTTCTGAAATTGCTATATGTAGTCTTTTTTACTTTTTAGACAATATAATACTACTAGCATAAGGGATTTGTTGGGGATATGAATCAAATAAGTCAATTTGTTGACCCTTTAGCCTGGTCCTCCTTTGTGATTTTGACTTTGCTGTAAATTATGCACATATTCCACCAATTGCAAGTGAGAATGTTGAACTTAATATCAACATCTAAATTATATCAACTTCGCTACCAACATTGTTAAGAATCACACTTTAATCTAAGACAAATTAAAATTTCTTAAGTATATTAACACTTAAATTCTCAATACAAAACAATCATTTTGCCAAAAAAAAAAAAACAGAATACACATGGCTTTTCTTCTTTACAACTGCCAAATTTGACACTATACTGTTTTTGTTCCAAACCTCATTTTGGCCCATCTATCAACTTAAAGTTGGCCGACACTATCCCTTTCATAAGTATCTAATTATTTGTATTTTTGGAAATGGTACAATATAGGTTGGTCAACACTATCCCACTCAAATCCTAATGGGGCCACCAAGAACAAACTTCTGAATTCTAATGCTAGCTTTATTTAACAAAAGTTTCTCGGACTAATCTCTTTACATTTTCTTCTTATATATCAGACAAAAAGCTTGCCTGCAAAAAAACATTTCTAATTATGTCTTTAACTTAATCACAGCTTTGTCCCCAACCTTTGGTAAAGTTAAGGGCCACAATGAACCATCAAATTGTGCAAGGAGGAACTTATGTGTCATTAATTTATTTACCCCTCCCCATTCTAGTTCTTTATTATACTTTAATTCGGAATTTCAATTTAAACTATATAACTCAAATCTCTCACAACTCTTATTAAACTATTTTTATTGCAAATTTTACAAATGCGAAAATTCCATATTTCTATTATATTCAAAATGCTTGTATACACAGTATGCTACTGTGTCCCCCTATTCCTTTGTGACAAAACTCATTAAACCATACACACACTTTACCATTTTCCAAAACTCTAAAATCCAACATGTAATTACCACTGATGGCTAGGATCTAACACATTCTGATGGTGAACAAACCCTGCATACTCAGGCCCATGAAATCCATTGCACAATGGTTAAGCTACACTTTGTGGAACAATATGATGACTTGGACACCTCAGTCTATTCTATGAAATGAATTGGGTTTAAGGTGGATAAAATTGGGTAAGGTAGAGGTTTATTTGAGGTCCTACAAAAAACACTTTACTTTACTCAGTCACTTTGGATTGAAGACCTCTCATGCCACTTGGAGGTGTAGACGTTGCTTCAAGATCCGCAGTTGGCTTTATCTTGAGGCGGCTGATTCTACAACGTTCTCCTCAATCTATGCACATAACAACATAAATATAAATTAACCAACAAAGCAATTAACTATTAAAATAGGAAAACTTAGCACTACATGAATATCAGCCGCAACATTTGAATCAGCTTCATCTTTTGAGCTTGAAGCCAAAGTAATAGCATCTGCAGTAGGACTTTCCACCCTTCTTCACTACTAGGCAATTCCTCTTTGTGTATCTCGATAACAAAGAGCATTTCCATTTTCTAGAAACATCCTTACAACCTGCAGGTGCACCCTTTGTCTTCACCATAACTGTGCCACCAACTTTTTTGTCATCATTAGCAGTTGTTCCACTTTTCAAAAACCCATATTTTTGCTCCAACTCTATTGATATTCTACATATTTCATCCAGCGTATGTCGAAAATAAGTCAATTTTTTTACCCCAAGAAATGACATCCATTGACTAGCAGCATATAGTGCACCATAATGCAACAAGACTATCTTTTCACTATCCTCATCTTCGGCTTCATTCGCTCTCTGATAATAACTCTTTGTATTCTTGCATCATCTCTTCATAATAAGTGTATCAGACAATTGTAGGACTTGCTCATGCTTCATTACACAAAACATATGATTACAAGGAATGCCATAACTATTCCACATCTGACACTTACACTCATATTACTCTAAGTTTCTATTAAATAATATCGTATATTCATGCTCAGGCTGACCATACTTGGACACTCTGTACACATTAGTAGTCTTAATCCTTTCACATCCAAGAACAAACAGTGAAGAAAAAACTTTCATTTGCTTCTTTAATCCTTGAAAAATCTCCCTCGTATATAAATTTGCAGCTCTACGCTCAATTGATTCTAAGCCTGGTGTCAGCACATGCTCACATATATCGAATTAAATTGAGCAACCAATTCATTATTCTTATACTCCTTCATTGCACGCTCCAAATTTTGAACTAACTCAAGTATACTGTGCCTAGACTTTGTAAATATCTTCATGAAAGGATTTATACCCTTACATCGTGAAGTGGTTCTGAAACTAACACAAAATTTATCTCTAAGGTAAGCATTGGCCCACATTGTCTTCATTTTGTATGCTTTCCTCACCCACTTATTATCATGTAACCCAAACTCTTCTACTTTATCATGCCAATGCTGCTCAAATTCATCACAATCAAAGTTTGCATAAATGTTTCTCTTGAAAACATCACAAAATTTAGAATCCTTGATGTTAGATGTAGCATTTTTCTGTAGGTGCCAAGCGCACAGCCGATGGGTAGCATTTGGGAAAACAACCTTAATTGCCTCCCTCATTACCTTGTCACCATCAGTCACCACCATGGTCGGTTCTTTTCCCATCATAACATCTTAAAAGTGCTCCAACAACCATTTATATGTGGCTACAGACTCATCAATGAGTAATGCAAACCCAAAAATACAAGTTTGACGATGGTGGTCTGTGCCAGAAAAAATAACCAAGGGCTTATTATACTTATTCTTTTTGTATGTTGAATCAAACGCAACCACATCACCAAAGTACTGGTAGTCAACTCGACTTAACCCATCTGCTTAAAATAAGTTCCCTAACCTACCATCGTCTATTGCACTATACCTTGCAACTGTCATTAGTTTAGAATCATCCTTTCCATGTAAATAACCAATAGCTGCGTTAGCATCGCCATCATTCATCCTAGTACGCCTATTTCTGTCAATGTAATTGTAGAGGTCCTTCTTTGACAATCCAACACCTTCATAACCTCCTGCCTATCTTGCCAAGAAACCCAAAATTGAGAAGTTGCAATCCCATTCTATGCATGCTATCAACTTGTGCTTTGTCTGAATTTACCATCCAACGATGATTTGGGATTAGATATACAAATCATGACGGGATTAACTCATGGTTATGTTCTTCATACAACCTGCTCACCTTCCATGTTGAGCTACTCTTGTCAAAATAAACACACAACTTCACCATACAATTTGTTCTTGTCTCTAGTTTGTGTCCCCCCTTTCTACCAAACCTTTCAATGTGCTTTTTGTCTTTCAATCCCGCCCGATTGCATAGAAATCTTCACCTTATCAAATTGCCATAATTATCACGAGCAACATCCCCCTTATGCACGCCAAAACCAGCACATCTGGCATGCTTTACATACAGCTCATAGGTTTCCTCAATAGTTTTGAACTCCCTATTCACAAAGTCAGCAGAAGATATCTCCTCAATATTTGTATGAACATTACTGCATTCTCTTATTTCACTGTTTCCACTTGGATTCAGCTCATTTGAAAAATCCTCCGCATTCTCATCACCATTCCCTGCTTCTATGGTCATCACTAAAATCATCGACAAATACCTCTATCTCATAACTTTCCATGTTTACTTCTATAATTCAAATTAATAATATTAAAAAAACAGCAAAATATTTTCAAATAATTCTCACAATAAATTGGTCACATTTCTCACAATGATCCTAAAACAATACTGCCTCATACCATAACTTATACCGCCCACCACCTACCACATGCTTAGAATCCTTGCAAAACACATAACACTAACCTACTACTTATTTTAAAATCACAATCAGCACATAAAACCACATTCCATCCACAATCAATCCAACATTTTAAACAGAATACCAGTTTACAAACAAAACAAACTATTCATTAAATCAAATTATAATAAACAGCCCCAAACATTCCAAGGAAAGCAACATCACTAACAACAACTTGATTAATTTCAAATGCACAAATAAATCGCTAACAAACTCACAGTTTTGGGAACTATAAATCAACATCTTTAACAATCTCAATGTGAAATAAATATATCATCAACAACAAATAAATATAAAGATAAAAATAAAAAATAAAAATTAAATATATCTTACCATCAGAGATGTCTTGGGTTGTGAATGTTGGTGGCCTTGCCCACACTGAAGAGGAAAGCCGACAACGAAAACTTAGAGTGGACTTTCCGCAGCGGTTAGAGGTTGACCAGGGAGGTCGACAGAGAAAGGTTTTCATAGCGTCGATGTGATTAGTCCCGACAGTGAACGCTTGCCCTGGTGGCTTCAGTCATTGCACCGGTGGTTTTGTGGCGGGTATGGTCGGCTACGCATTTTCGTTTCAAAGTTGTGCTCAATGATTTGCTTATTTTAATTGTTTCATAGCATCAATGATAGTGGTGGTGGACGGCGGTGGGTCTGAGGAAATTGGGTTTTTCTTTGGGTTGTTCATGGTCTTCTGTTCCAAGGGAGACATAAGGGTTTTAATTTTGCAAACAATGTTATGTTTTCTTTCAGTTTTTATTTGCTTATTTTTTTAGTTTTTCCAATTTAATAAATCACCTCTTAATAGGATGCTAATCATGGTCAACATGAATAAAAAAGGTTGAACCTCACTTTGCCCCATTTACACATGTGCTTCATTGATTGGGACAGGACATGTCTTCATCCTACAAATAACTTTATTATCTGCACATGAGCATACACCTTTAAAAAAATAGTACCATGTCCCTACTCCTGATGAAGTCTATGCAACAGCTACTCCTCTCTCAGATAACATAGTGCGATGCCACCACCACCTACTGCGAGACATAACCACGCACAAAGCCACCACCCAACGACGCCATCGCCAAAGCTACTCAATGTTCTTTCCTCCGCGCCATCATTTCCTTCTCTCTACCGTTGCATATGCAACATCCGCCTCAGAAGCTAGATTTGCATTCCTTATGAAGACAATGACAACCACTAACTTTGAAGCCTTTCTGGTGGAGCTCTGGCACCATGTGCGAGCATTTAACTTTGTCGTCATTGACTTGGAGATGACTAGTGAGATTTGCAAAATTCAAGAGCTGCACCATGTCATGATGTGATGAACTCAATATGAAGGAGGTAAATGTTCGAGATCTAAGGGAGCTGCCCTGTTCTGGAGTTGTTGCTGAGATGCATGGTGGTGGATCTTTGCACGGTGGACGAAGGTGGATCGGTTTAATGTTTAAAACCATTTTAACATTTTTTAAAATAATGTTTGGTTGGGTTAAAAATCAACCATGCAGATTTCGTGATAACCAAGCTTGAGGTCTACCTTGGAAAAGATCATAACACCTACAAGCTCATCCAATAACTCATCAATCACTGGAATAGGGAACTTACTCGGCATGGCTATTCTATTTAAAGTCCAGTAAGCTACACAAAAATGCCAACTCCTATTTTTTTCTTAACCAAAATGATGGGACTTTCAAATGGGCTTACACTTGGCCTTATAAGTCCTGCCATCAACATCTCTTGTACCAACCTTTCAATTTCGTTCTTTTGGTAATGAGGATAAGGTATGGCCTTTGTTTAGGGATGTTAGCTCCTTCCCTCACAGTAATCATGTGGTTATGGTTTCTATGGGGAAGGTAACCCTATTAAAGCTTCAAATATGACCATAAAGGAATTGATCACTTGTTCTATTGCTACTAAAAGAGGTTCAGCTACTTGCATCTGCTTGAGAATAGGCCATAACTAAATCATAAAACCACTACGATCCTCCTCTAACTCTTTTAAACCTACTCTAAGTGCCACACCATTGTAGCAAAGTTCAAGATCACCTTGAAGCACCACCCACTTATTGTCGATGTTAATTGTGCACTTTAACTTGCCAAAATCAGTGATAGTAGAATCTAATGTATCTAGCGAAGCTAGCCCCAACACAAGCTCTGAATCATCTAAAAGGAAGATGTAAAAGTCTTGTGCAACCACCAAATTAGGGAATTGAAATGTTATCCTGTTGCACTTCCCCTATCCTAGTTTCTGATCACCACTAGCCATGGTTATGATGAACCGAGAGCCATTCATCATAGGCAAATGAGCATCATGTACCAGAGCTGGACCAATACAATTGTGTGATGCCCCCAAATCATTCAATACACAAACCTTGCAGCCTTGAACCTGTCCCTAAGCTCGAATTCAATGTTGATTCCTTTAACCAAACATGGATTTCAATATAAGGTACATAGGAAAAGTGTCTTCTCCTAACTCCTCAGCAGCATCATGCCACTTACCCACAGCCTCTTCCTCAAGGATCATAAATTTCAGACCCTTGTTCTTGCAAATGTGATTAGTTATAAACCTATCTTGATAGAAAAAAGAATGGTCCTTGGTTCTTGTATCATGATATTGTTCATCAAACAAGTGTCTAACTACCCTAGGCTGCACTTCCTTTATTCTCCTTTGTTTGCCCTGGTAGCACCCCTACAGTGGAAGATGACAAAAAACTCCTACCTCTGCCAATAGAGTTAATAGTACTTCCATATCTATTCATTGGTTTACTAGCTAATTTTTGTAGCAATATATTCTTACCTTCAACAAGTTCAACCTTATTCATCAATTCATCTAATGTAACAAAGGTCCAAAGATTTAGTTTAGCCATTACCTCAGGTTTTAGACCATTTGGGAATAACCCCATCAAGTATCGTCACTCTATGATGTTGAGTGGATTGGAGTACAAGTCAAATTGCTCCTTGTACTCATGCACTAAGCCTTCTTGTTTCATCTTGAATAGCAATTCAAAATGGTTTTGGGCTAGTTCAGGTTGAAACTTCCTAATAACAACATTGTGAAATTGAGCCCATGTTGGATCATATACTGAGCTCTACCACCATTTGAATCAGATTAGAGTTTTGCCTTCCAATGCCACCTTAGCAATAAGCAACCATTGATTCTTTGGTACCTCTATTATCTGAAAGTAGTGTTCAATGCTTTCCAACCAAGCATAAGTTCCTTTGCCATGGAACACTGGTAATTTGATTCGCCAACACTAATCTACACTTGATTGTGCATAAAACCATCACCGTCACTACCAAACCAGCTGTCGTGCTGCTCCTAAAGATTGTGAGAATTGTGATCATGGTGGCTAATGTGACATCTTATTGAGAATTGGTTCCTACCTCTAATCATGCACTGGCGAGGCTTCGCGATCTAACCTCTATACTCCATCCCATCAAATTGCGCCATTAACAATTTCATAGAAGTGAGACGTCCACGATTGAAGCTACAATGCTCGTGCGATCCTCATCCCGTTGTGCTTGCAATGCATTAAGAGCTGCATTGATCGCATCAAACTTCTTACCGTTCTTCGCCGCCATTGTTGCGAAATCACAAAGAATCAAATAAAAGGAAACTTAAGGTCAGGATCGACAAGGAAGCTGATACCAGTGTTAGAACCAATTCCTCTTCTAGTAGAAGTAGCAAACTTTACTAATAACAATCCTGGAAATCACCAAAGATTCCTAGAGAATGTATAAGAATTAAGAACCCTAAGGGGTAAAGTTTACCTAATTTCAGATTTAGTTACAAAATCAATTGACACTGTTACAATGCTTATTCCTCCCTATTTATACATTTCCTAACTACCTAACTGTTTTTCCTTACGCAACTCCTTATTCTTTTGCTTACTCAGTAACTAGCCTGCAACTAAACTCACTTTCCTTTTGCACGGGAATCTCCTGGGCCCGTACTTGGCCTATTAGTGCTCCCTTTATTTCAATTTTCATAAACCTTCCTAAACTTAGCATCCTTAACATTAACACTAGTTGTAATTAGTTGTTTTGTTTGCATACTACGAAAGTAGAGTTTCTACAGGGAACAAGGTCAGATCTCTATGCCAATAGCCTTGAATTTATCATAGTTACCATTCAAGAAGTGACACCCAGATCAGTTGGTGCCTTGATTGCACTTTATGAAAGAGCAGTTGGGATGTACGCTTCACTTGTAAATATAAATGCTTATCAACAACCAAGTATGATTTCTTTTGCCCATTTAAGATTTTCTCTGTATCTTATATAAAGCAAATAACATTTGTAACTTGTGTATCCTGGTCAGTGCTTTATGAGGGTTTATAAGCTTGAGAGCTGCAAATTGAATTATATAACTTTTTAGCCTACTATTTTCATCATTGTCATTTAACTACTTCTGAATTCTAATAACTAGGCGTGGAGGTTGATAAGAAAGTAGTAGGAAAAGTATTAGCTCTTCAAAAGAGGGTTTTGACAGTGCTAAATGAGGCAAGGTATGATATAGTATGTTTGACTATATCAGTCATGTCTGGATCTTCATTCCTCATGAGAGCATAAGTGTAGGAGAATCCTGCGGGTAGATATCTTCATATTAAGGATGTGTTTGATTTAGGCGTAAAAATGAGGGTAATAATTAATTGAATGAGTTTTATGTGTAAAATAACACATAAAGCTCATTCATGTAATTTTTATCTCCATTTTCACCCTCTAACTAAATATACTCTAAGCATTGCTAGGGAGCACTATTGTATCTTAGGGTGGACACATCAACGAATCCTATCATGGTATTTACCCGATTGCATATGTGCTTTTATCTAATAGTAACAAGCATACTTTTAAAACTCAGCTCCATGATCGATTTGGTCAAGGGACTGGGTCACTGATCAAACCGGTTGAACGAGATTTATATTAAAAAATAATAAAAATATATTAAAATTTGAAAAAAAGTGACAACTAATTAGCAATTTGACACATTGTAAGAGGTCCAAAACTCCAAATATAAAGTATAAATAAATAACATAATTAAACATAACGGAATGAAGATCCATCATCAATCAAACATCAATTATTAAAAAAAAAAAGAAATCAAGATGTCATGACTCGATTTGAGAGCGTGACTAGCACGTAAGGAATCCCATCTCCACGTAAGCCTACTGGGTGACGTGTTTCTCTAAATACATAAAATAACATAATATCATACTTAAAATACAATTTTCTACCAAATCCTTATCATTTTCTCTAATTAAAACATAATATTTAAATCCATAAAAACTGAAGTATTCACATATATAAATCTAAAACGTTTTTGTCATGCTTTGAAATCTAGTTAAGACTTGAAGATTGAATCATAAATTCATTATCACTAGCTTGTCACATAGATCTTTAAGCATAGTCTATATTTCAAAATACATTCCTAAAGTCTGAAACATATAGGAAATACATAATCTCTGAAAATAACTATAACATCTCAAAATACATGCATGGCTTGGATCCTACCTGTAAAACTATTGGAGCACTCTAAATCTAACACAACCTAATCTAAGTCTTACAATGATGTAAAACTCACCAAAAGATAGCTGGGGCTAGAGCTGTCAAAATGCCTTGGCCTACTATATTAAGCCCTGGCCCATGTGGGTTAGGGCCAAAATGCCCACAGGGCCAATAAGCCCACACTTGAAAAAAGCCCATAGGACTAAAAGCCTACATGGGCCTTGTGGGCTAGGGCCAGCCCATGAGCCAACCTATTTACAAAAATTCCAAATTTTAACAACTCTTTCAATAGATTGGCCCTAGCCTTAGCCTACATATGATTGGCCATAGCCCACCTAAAATTAATCCTAGCCCACTTGGGCTGACCCATAAATAAAAAATTCCATAATTAATAGTTCATCGAGAGAAAATCCATCTTTTGGTCATTGATGTTAAAAAGACAAAAACAATATATATTTTTTTAATCCGAATAATAATGTGTTCTGTTATAGTCATTGTTGAGCCCAATCAAAATATCCTCTACCAAGCCCACTGCCAAAACTTTGATCATCCTTATCCATTACATGATTATTCATAACCTATTCATAAAAAACTTTCGAATAAATTATTCAATATTAAGTAACATTGGTAGATCAACATGTTGCTGAATTATGCACCAAGTAAAAAAGCAACTCCCTCTTACAATAACAGGTTTGAACAATGCGAGAATCAAGCGCACACACTAACACACATGTTTCAATTTTCTCGAGAATTTTCGGAGGAGCCAAACATGAAAAATAAAATAACATGAAAGTAGAGAATAAAGAAAGTGGGGAAAACACCTTGATTTCTCTGGCAACATAGACTCTGCTGGGTTTCCATTTCCAAAGAAGTTTCCTAACACTACCAAAATAAAAGAGTTTGATTTAAAAAAAAAAAGGATAGAGTCTGAAAAATAGTGAACTCTGAAAAGGATCGTGTTGGGCTTGTTCCTTCATTCGTTCGTTCTCCTTAGCAGAGTTGAATTGAATTACACAGCATTGGGGAAGCCATTGTCATCGTCTTCTTCACTTTTATCATTGAAACCAAGCATAAAAGTAAAAGCTTCTCATGATCCAAACACAATTTTGATTTGTTGAATGAGGATCTTCTCCAAAACATTCTGGCAACACTCAATGCATTCTTCTAAGAAGGTTCAATGATGGAAAGTTTTAAGATCAACCTTAATTTAAGAAATTGAAGAATTGGGATTTAGGGTTCTTCGATTTTCTTAGTTTTGATTTCAGAACAAGAAAATATTTTCACTTATGAATGCTGAAGATGCAACATGTGTTTGGTTTGATATGTTTTATGAGAAAACAAAAAAAAAATGAATAAGATGGGGGCTCGCCCATAGATTACCCACTCTCAGCCCATACATTTGGGGGGCTTATGTGGGTTGGGGCTTAGGAAGCCCACCATGGTTATGGGCTGCTGCTTGATGGGGCTAAGTTAAGGGGGCTGGGGGCCAGCCCCAGGGTCATAGGCTCTTTTGACACCTCTAGTTAGGGCTATTAGGTCGGAGGTTGAATGATGATTGCATCTGCAACTATGAGAGGAAGGGAGAGGGGTGAGTCAACGGACTCAGTGAGTGAGCTTTTACCTATCACTCACATGGGATAACCAAGGAATATAATGCAATGTACATGCAATAATTATAAACCATGTGATATTTACATACATAGTTAGCTAGGAAAACATTTTTCATTCTGCAAATTCATAACAAGCATTTCTAAACTCATAATCAATCATGAAATCATTTTAACTGAGGGTGCGGCAGAGCATCGAGAAATAGTATGCTGAATATATTAAATAGATATACAAAATAAAAGCTGTAAAATAATAAACTGGGAGGTGGTACTCAGTCCCTAGCGGACAAAAGCACTTGTTGTAATAATAATAGTCCCTGTCGGATAAGCTATGGGCACCTAACTAAGTCTCATTTTCTATAGCTGCTGGGGGCAAAACTGTCATCTAACAGACAACTTGGTACCAAGGTTAACGATCTCTTTATAGTCGTTAACTAACTATCTGTTTCTTCATCTCTACCGACTAAATTAGTCTGATAAAAACCATAACTAAAAGGTGGGTGCTCAGTCTCTGGCGAACAAAAGCCCCTAAATTCTTAGTACTCTGAGAGTTCTGGATTCACATAACTTTAACAATCTGACTTTAACATAACTGTGGCTATGAAAATCAAGCCCAAGGGATCACCTGCTTGTAGGCATTCCGATTTGAAGCCTACAGAATATGTATTTGATAGTTGCTATGAATCATGCTGAATTTCGTACCTCTTGATACTATAAAATTGAAGTTCTAAGTTCAAATCTCAAGCTAATATATTTTAAGCTAACATTTATTTGAAATCTCTAATATCATTGTTTAAGCACCGGGGTTTATAATCATAATAACTGAATTTCTTTTCTCCAAAACTCTGTTCCAAGCTCTACTCTAGGCTAAAAAATCTTTCATATAAATTTTATACTATTCTGTAAATTATAATAACATTTGCATTTAAAGCTAAAACATATTCTACTCTATATACCTTTATGATAAAACAACTTAACATTTCCGAAGGCTTTCTAAAATCCAAAGTCTGGAGTAAATATATAATAATATCATAACTCTTAACACATATTTGTTAAAATAGTGACTTGCTAAATCATATATTTTTCCAACAATCATTTCATTAGCATATAAAACATTTTCAGAGCACTCAACATATCAATTATAGTTTCATGGTTTTCTAAATTTCATTTTCATGCTACAGTCAAAATTATAATATTTACTAGCTTTACCATAACTCAAAAAAAAAATCATAATCAATCTTGTCTCCAACTTCACATATATAATGAACATAATACATAAAACATAATTATAATGACTAAAATAAAGTCATGAGTTTGAACCCACTCACTGTTTAGAGCTGGGAGTATGTGGGCATCACCAACTTGACCTTAAGAGCTTGGAATGACACCAACAACTGCCATAGAGTAACATAGACTCTAGATTAAACTCTAATCACCTCTAGATAACACTAAAACAACTCTAACAACATTGGGGGCACCCAACTTGACAACAGTGAGAGAAAATAATAACTCATACCTAAGAACATGGAATGGAGAGGAAGGGGATGACAAAAATCCATAAAACTCCTACCTTTGATCTTGGGAAGAGAAGGAATGGAGTGAGATTGAGAGAGAGGGGTTGGGAAGGGGTTTGGAAGGAAGGGTTTTCGATTTTGGGGGAAATGAGCCAAAAAATGGGGTTTAAAAAGGGGTGGAAGGGTCCACTAAGTGAAATGACGTCGTTTTGCACTATTTTGACCAAACTAACACCGCTATAGCGGTCTACCCAATTTTCCGTTCGCATTTGATTCACTTATGACCACTATAGCGGTCCTCAAAATACTGACTGTTCGCGTTTGATTCACTTATGACCGCTATAGTAGTGATAGAAATCCCCAACTTCAGTAATTTGCTGTCACATGACATCTGGTTGTCTCAATACTCTCTTATTTACATTTATCAATTTACTCTTCATTAACTTTAAAATATAAATATAAATAATAAAATACCCCTATTTGGATTCAAACAATATAAAAAATATCAAAACCCCAAGCAATCAAAATCCAATTTTTGAGTTCTAGTTCAGTTTCAGAAATTTTCATTATTTTCTAAACTTGTAGGCTAAAAACAAAACGTCTAGAGGTTTCCTAAAATTCATTAAAAATCACTCTTCAATTTGTTTCCTTCTGGGGAGCAATTACCAAGACTTTTGATCCCAAGAAGGTGGTTCTATCATTTAGCCCTCCAAGGAGGTCTGGTAGTGGCGGCTGGGTTTGCTTCCAATTCTCAGTAGTTCTCATGCAATCCTGTAGGCACAACTTAAGGGATTAGGTTTTATGAATTGTGAATTTGTGATATTGTGTTTGTCAATGGGTGTTGGAGTGAAGATTAAGACCGAAACGATTGTGTTTTAGCATAGGCTTTTTTATTTTTTATTTTGACATGAAAAGAACGTCATTTTTTAGTTAACAAAAAAGCATGACCCAGTCCAATTCTTGAAAACAGGTTGGGTCACCGATTTTGATGAAAACCGGCCGAGTCAAACCAAGTCTCACCGGTTCTGATGCAAAGCCTGTTCAAATAGTGGCTTAGACTTGTTTCGTGACCGGTTCACCGATTTTCCTATTGAATCGATCGATCTGAGCTAGTTTTCCAGTCCGAGGCAGGTTTTAATACACCGGTAACAAGTGTTGAATTCTTGGTACAATGTCCTGAATTTTCGTTAATCGCTCAAAATGAGTACACTACCTATGGGCCTCAGATTCCATCCATGTGTGCATTATGCATGGCACTAAAATCTGCCATTATCTATTAATCTATTAAAAGATAATAAAAAAAACGGCTCAATATTTGTCTGGAATACAGAGAAGAATCACCTTTTGTGCTTGGCATCCTTTTATTCTTTAGTGTTTACAAATATATTGTCCAGTCAGGCCAATCACGGATCCTTTTCTTTTTGTTGGATCTCCATATGTGTGAAGCTATAACTCATTCTTGTTCCTTTACGTGTGTGCACTCATGTTTTGCTGACTAGTTCACTGCTACTCGTTTTGAGTGCAAAGATTGATCCCCTTGCTTTATAAAAGAGTTGCTTTCTTTTTGTTTTTCAGACCTTGTGAATTAAATTCACCTTTAAATATAACTTAAGCTAAAGTCTCTTCATTTATCGACTTACTTTCTCTATTTAAAAATAACAGTCACCTTGAGAAATAGAAAGAAATTGTTATATTAAAAAGTGAATTTATGATCATATATATTAACTTTAAAATATATCTTTTTTTTTTCAATTTGTCGGTGTCTATTATTTCTCGACAAAGAGAACACGGATAGCATACAACATGAAACATATATTTACCGTTTAAATTGGGTGTATTCCTAATAACGTAGGCAGTAAAGGGAACATGTCAATGTCACACGTTTCTATCGGGCAATTAGTATAACAGTTGTGTGGAACGTTGATTCAAGCAAAACCTGTCACTTTTCGATCAAATTGTGTCACAATTCTCTCATTATTTTTAATTATTGGCATATGAAGTTTGTCCCTCAGTTAGTAGAAGCTTTCACACGCAGCTGTCAGTTGAATTTGAACACTGCTAGCCTGGCTGTCTTTGGCACCACCATGTTCAAAAGTTTAGACATAAATTAATACGCGTTCATATTATTTATCTAAATCCAACGCTAAGAGCCTTTCTTCTTTCACCTTATTTTCTGCCGAATGGATGCTCACGGGTGCCTCACCACCCAGCATCATGGCCCTAGCATGACCCTATCACCACTTTCCTATTCCTCCAACAACAATTCCATTGTAATGGTAAGTAAAAACGTCATACCTGTATGTGTATCGGTTGTTGTTGTTGTTATTATTATTATTATTATTATTGTAGTAATAAATGTTCATTTTAGTCCCTAAAATTATATGAGTGATTTGCTTTAATCCTTAAAATTAAAAAATTATCACTTTAGTTCCTGAAATTTTAAAAAATGATTTAACTTAATTCTTTTGGTGATTCAAGTTATTCCTCAAGAATGGTAGTATAAAAATTAATTTGAATTATTTTTTGAAATTTCAGAAATTAAAGTAATACTCATTTTAATTTTAGGAATTAAATTAAGTTACACATACAATTTCAGGAATCAAAATAAATATTTACTCTTATTGTGCATAAGTGATATTCTATTAAGAATTTAATTTATATGTACCATCAATATAACATAATTTTACACAAACATCTAATATGTATTATTACATTAATAAATATTTTAAATTTAATCATCCACTATTTTAAAAGTTTTACAAATTGAAATAAATAATTGGATGTTGATATGCTCCTCTGCAATACACCACAATTAATTTATTCTATTGATGTTGTTAACTTATTTGGGTTTTCTAGCTGTGAAGTTTCGGTGGGCGCGTGAGTCATTCATTCACAATCTTAGCACAGAAGGTATCTTGTCCTTATATGACATTATTATTCCTGAGCCAAAATGATAGTGTCATGATTAAAATATTTGAACTAAGAGAACGTCAAATACCACACAAAAAAGTTTATCGTTATATATCATTTCAAATTTTTTCAAATTAAAGCCACTACTTCACTTCACTTCGCTGCCTGAAGTGCCTAACCCTCACACGACTTTATTAGCCGTCAACATGAAGCAACAGCAATCTTCATTTGAATAGCACAATCAATCACATGATGGTCACCGTCCTAACTAAGGTCTCACTCCGTGGATGTTGCGTTAGTAGCAAACATAGAACATTCAAAAATATCATTTTTAACAACCTAAACATGGGTATTTGATGAAGCACTTACTTTTTCATTGTTAATGTGACAGTGATTTTTATTTATCTTATTCATCTATCATATCTGGTAATAATAAAATGGATATATATAGAGCTCGAATATCACAACTCTATGACATAACAAGAAGAACAAAGAGTTGGCGTAAAGTGTGACCCAACACATGTGCTTGTGGCATTAGTGGGGAACCTCTTCAACTTGGTCTGTTTTTTTATCCGCAGTACAAGTCTGGAATTATTGTATATTATCGTTATATGGAATACAAAGACCATAAAGTGTCCCCACCTTCAACGTTCGAGTTTCGATCCGGCTAAATTAATTTAAACCTATTTCTATTCCCCTTTACTGATCAAGTACATCATAAACTAAGTGCGCTCTATTTTCGGACCCGTAAGGGATTTTTTTTTTCTCCTTTATCATCGGTGATGTAGATAAAATAAATGAGAAAATGATTAAATGTCAGTGTATACGACGTCGTATATAGCTCTGTGTTGCTCAATACGATATCGTTTAGACCAAAGATAAAAGTCCTCCTAATTCCTAACCGACCCTATTTAAAATTCTTAATTATTTTTGGGAGCACGCTCCAGGTGGGAATCTGGCAGCATCACGTATTAAAGGAGAGTAATTGTTTCCAGAATAAAAAAGAAAGAGAGTAATTGTGAGGTAATGTTCTCATTCAAATTATAAATTAAAATATGTAAGAACAATCATAGAAACAAGTATATTTCTTGTATGTAACATACGATTGTATTCCACATATGTTAAGTAATTATTTAAGTGTTTATTATACAATTTAACATTTTAAGATTTGGTTCAATCATTTTAACCCATTGTAAAATAATTTTTTAAATTAAATCACTTTAAAATAATATTTAATTGATTTATGACTAATTTATACTTTCTTATTAATATCTCATTGTACAGTTAAACTAAGATTTAATTTTAACGTATTGGTTGCATAATTTTTCTTACATTATTATTTTTCTTAAAATTTTTATATTATTATCTAATTATTATATATATTATATTATTAATAATAATAACTGATGTCCACCGCATTATTTAAAAAGTTATATAAATATAAATATTTAATTGGATGACAATATAAAATGTATCACAATTAAACTCTAAAATTAAAATAAATTAAATTAAATATTCTTAAATTCAATTAAATTTAAGCAAATTTTAAATCCATATAACTTATTTTCTTTTTCTTTCCTTGATTTTTCAAATATATATTCCTATTGTAGGCAATTTTGCGGGGCTCAAACCCCAAAAATATTGGTTAGGGAAATAAGCATTTGCTAATCCTATAAAACGTGTGTTAGCATTTATAGCCCTTATTTCCTAAATATAAATATCTTTTCCTAAAAATAATCTGACACAAAAAATCATATAAAATAAAATAAATCAACTCAAATAAAGTTTTGAATTTACCGATTCTAGATAAATTCCAAGATTTATTTGTTTTGATAAGACTTAAGACCGGTATAAGATGACACTGACAATGAAAAAAGAAAAAGACAAGGAAAATAAAATAAAACTCATAGTACAATAGAAAGTAAAAACCCACCAAAGAAAGTGACAAGTAGCTGTGTACCACAGCATTGAGGTCTCTCTCTCTCTCTCATTTTGTGATTAAGCGAGTGAGAGTGAAAGAATTTAGAAGCTTTTTGAGTAAGCAAACCCCAACCTTTATTTTCTGTCCCTCAAATCTCGCACCCTCCTAGGTTTTTTTTCTTTTTCTACCCTTCCCTTAAACTTAATCACTCTCTCACAGAAACCTTTATCTGCCATTGTTGTTCCGTTCCTGTTTGGTGCACCATCTCCTCTGCACTTGAACAAAACTGAAAGGAAAAAACTCAACTTGCATTAACATGTCAGACTGCACTATTTTCTGTCACTCCTTCTAGTACTTTCTCTGTCAGAGCAAAGCTTCATTTTTTTTTATTTTGTGTGTGTGTAAGGCCTCACTTTTTACCTCCTATTTTTGGTGCTGCATTTGCATTGAAGGGTTTTGGTTACCTGAGATTTTGGGAGTTACTTGTTAATGCAGGTGAAGAAGAAGATGTTCACTCAAGGCCTCGACAAAAATGCACTTAGATGGGTGAGAGAGGTAATTTTCTTTTCCTTTAATTTTACCCTTTTTGGGTGTTTTCTTAGCTTCCTTTTGTCCAATTTGGATGTTTTGAGGGTAGATCAAACATGGGTTTCTCCGAATTTACCTTAATATTAGTAAAGTTTTGATTTTTTTTTTCGTTTTTTTGATGTTGGTGGATAGAAGGGTGTTCCAAACTGGAACACCAACACTATGAGATCAAATTAACATTTGTAAAGTTCTGATTTTTTTCCTTCATTTTTTTAATGTTAGTGATTAGAAGGAAGTTCCATAATCCAACAACGCCTTGAGATGAGATTAGTACCTGTGAAGTTCTGACTTTTGTTGTTGTTGTTTTTCTTTTTTGTTGGTGATTAGAAGGATGTTCCACACTCCAACACCACATTGGGATCTCGCAATGATCCCCTAATTGCAGTGAGGGGTGGTGGAAGCAAAGGCTTTGGGTTGCCACCCCCTGCGAAATTCAGAAGTGGGCATCTTCCTGCCAATGCCATCCCCGTATCATCAATTAATAGCGGCTCAAATTCAGACAACGATGACAGTGATGATTCGGGGGACGAAGTTTATGGTGGGAGGTATTCGCTGGATTCGTCGCCTCAAGACCCCCGAGTCCCCAGTGGTGCTCCCAGGAGATTTGGGAACCTTAGTCAAAGGGGACCCCAGTATGTTAGTGATTATACATACTCGGAGGTCGGTTCCTCCAGGGAAACGCTGGTTGGCAGACCTGGTTTTGTTAGGGATCCATTGATGAAGGGGGTTGGGAATGTAAGGCAGAGTGGTTTCACTGAGGATGAATCGTCGGATTCTGAGGCTAGCTCAGAATTCTCTACCACGCAGGTGGGAAGTATCAATGGCAATGTGCCAAGGAATAGAGCTTATGTGTCAGAAGGGTATGCGTCTAGTGTGCCTTCAAGGATGAACAGGCAAAGTGCTGCTGGAAAGGTATGGACTGTTTATGGTAGATATAATTTATTGAAGTGCATGGATGTAATGTTCCTATATAATGCCAAGAATGACATTGCCAGAGTCAAGGATAGATTAGAGAGTGATGTCGTTGAGTTTGTTAGCTTTGCACCCTGTTATATAATTTCCATATGGATAATTAAACATTGTCTTTATTTTAAAAGATCTGAGGCTTGTATATTGATGAGAATACACTGCAGTTATATGTAACTCTAGCACCTGATATTTTTTGGTCCAGGATAATTGTTAATATTTTTTTAACCAAATGTTACAAATGACACAAACTGTTGCTTACTTCAATTTAAATTTTATCATAAGATATGTTGCATTACTTGGTAACTATTGTTGTATCGGATATGTGTCTACTTCTTGGCTCATATTGGATTTTAACGGCTTATCCTCTACAAATGGAATATCTTGTCTGGCTAAAATCAACCTAACTTTCTGATTCTTGCTATGAAATCCCCAGAATGGAAGATTATCTGATGATGACGATGATGACATTCCAAGCGCACCTCCTTTTTGTGGATCTGCTCAAGAAATCAGACAAGAAAATGAGAAAATTCCCACTTCTGGTGTGCGTACTACTCCAACTAAAGCAGAATCAAGTACATTGAAATCGATGTCCGAGGATAAGATAGAGAGCCATGTTGGGGATGACCAATTTGTTAGGTTAGTGTATTTGATAGAATAAGTATGTCTCACAACACTTAAGAATTTGTAACCTCTTTATAAATACATGAGTGATTAGTCACACAACATATGTGAATGTATAGTAATCTGGTAATCTTAATTGTGAAGTATATATATGTTCGCAGAACTGGTCCAGCGTCAGAGGCTGTGGCATCTTCAAATTCACAGCCCGCTCGCCTTCCAACCTTTCATGCAAGGTATTACCCTTTCTGATTGTGCCAATACTTTTTCCCTTGGGACTGTGCTTATATACTTAATGAATCCTTTTCAGTGCCCTTGGGCCGTGGTATGGGGTGATTGCATATGATGCTTGTGTGCGCCTGTGCCTTCATGCTTGGGCAATGCAGTGCATGGAAGCTCCGATGTTTTTGGAAAATGAATGTTCTTTACTTAGGGATGCATTTGGGTGAGTTAAGACTTTGCCTCTCATACTCTTTCTTCCTCATCCTTCATGGAATCTTGATATAATTAACTATGGTAAAGATATTTGTGCATTATCCTTTTATCTAGACAATTACTAATAACTGTGCATGGTCTGGTTCCATGAGTAAATAGTATCTTGAAGAATCTGAAATATGTATTTCCTATGTGATGCAGAATGTGGCCAAAACATTAGGAAAAAAAAAATCCCTGTTATGCTTAGACAAAATAAACATAGAGGTCACAGTATTCTATTCTGAAAATTGCTGGTTCAGTTCAGAAATAACTTGGGAACAAAAGTGGACTGTTGCCCTTGTTTTGAAATAACAAAAATGGATATTCTGAGCCAAGGTCCTAGCTTATTGCGACCTCCAACATCAATCTGGCACTGGCACAGCAGGATGTTTTGACCCTTAATATCTTGATTTTTAGGAACTTTAAGGCTTGGTTGTGAATGCATTAGAATGTTATGTTATTCGTATGCCTCTACCTAACACCTTTTGCTTTTAGGAGACTTGGTTCTTAAATCATTGTTTCTAAATAAAAGTTGACCTTTTGCACAAGGCATTGTGCAAAGTGGGCCTATGCTTGTACACTTAAAAGTCCAAGGAGCTCTTGCAGAAGAAGAGGGGTGGGGGGGGTGGGGGTTGGGGGAGTGCATTGGATATAAAATTGATTTTATGCCTTCACCTAACAATTTAAGCTTTTCTGGAGAGTTTGGCTTTGGCAATTACTTCCATTCTTATTGGATTCATTTTTCCCCCCCGGTCCGAAGATTGCGGCAGGTATTATTACAATCAGAGGATGAACAAATGATGAAGAGCAATTCAGAGCCTTCTAGTGAGGGTATTGCTCCAAAACCCAAAAAACTTGTCGGCAAGATGAAGGTGCAAGGTATATTGTTCATGTTAATTGTTACCATTCAAACTGTTTAGCTTCTCCATAGTGAGCCTTTACTGAGACAAATTCACTTTGCAGTACGTAAAGTCAGAGTGGGCCTGGACCCACCTACTGGCTGCAGCATGTCAGCACTTGTGACAACTAAATTTAAAATGGAATCTGTCCGGCAACACTTGTCCAGTTTGCAGTTTTCACTATCTTCTGGATGGCAAGCTCTCAAAAGAATTCGATTTGCACCACGTTTGCCTGCAAATGGTTCCCTGGCACGGCAAAGCTTGGCATATGTGCATGCCAGTACCCGGTACATACAGCAGGTGTCTGGACTCTTGAAAGTTGGTGTAACAACGCTCCGGAACAATTCATCGTCTTATGAAGTTGTGCAAGGTATGGGACAATGCAGCTTGCATTATTATTATTATTATTATTATATCTCCACATTATCAGGGAACTGTGGAAAAAAAAAATAATTTCGGCTGGTAATTCAATTAGTTATTTTTGAAGCATCTATTAACGTGGTTAACTTAACAAAGCAAGATCGTTGAATTGAGTTTTGACCTTCTGTGTTACTCATGCACTTGGTTCCTGTTACTATTCTCCATTGATGGATTGGCACTTCTTACTTCATAGGATGTAGTTAAAGAATCGTTAAATTTACTGACATCATCTGCTAGTTCTAGACAATTCTCTTTGTGCACAGGGAATGGGTTGTTGTTTTCTACATGTGGACACACTTAAACAATTGAATAATTTCACATTACTATATGTAAATTCCTTGGCTGATATTACATTTTCATCCTTCCATAGCTGTGCCCTTTTTTTGAGAAAAAAGTGTATGTACTTTTTTTGTGCAGTTAGACGAACTGATGGCATGTGATTGATCTTAATTGTTAGTAGCTACTGATTTTATGATTAAAAAGTATTCTAGCTATAAAGGTCGACATAGGTAGGACTGAATAGCTTCAGCATAAAGATCTTGAGTGTAATTCCTACTGTGGTATCTTTTCATTGGTGTGTCTTCTATAAATATCATTGAAGCCCTTGCTGAGGTTCACTTGTGGAATGGCCTAACCTTGGAATGGAGCAACCTGTCCTTCCCCTAAGCGATTTTCTACCAAAAAAAAAATTGTGTTCCACTTGTAGCAATAATGTATTCCTCCAGGCTGTTGTTAACCTTTAACCTTAAGAATGGTTATTTGGAAGTTTTTCCTGTTGATGGAGTGAAAAATTAAAAACTTTGTTCTGTTTCTTTTTCCATGATAATCCAGTCATTGGTGAACTTGGAGATCTTTGATCGACTTCTATAGAATTTATACTTTCTTGCTTTTACATGTTCATTACTTTTGTGTCTGATTCATGACGTTTAAGCTCTAATTCTACTAAATACTTTGTTCTCATCTTGCAAAGTTTTTTGATTTGGCTTGTTTCATTATGTTTACTTTTCTGCCTATGCATGTGATCAGAGACATATGCCTGTTTCTTAAGACTGAAAAGCATAGCTGAAGATGATACCATTAGGTTGCAGCCTGGATCTGGTGAATCCCACATGTTGTAAGTTTTATTTTTAGCAGGGTGCAATGAGGTTTTTCCCCCGTAACTTTATTACTGTGCTTCTTGCAAAATCGTCTGACTTCTTTACAGTTTTCCAGATAGCCTTGGAGATGATCTGCTTGTTGAAGTTCAAGATTCCAAGGGAAAGCATTTTGGCCTTGTTCTTGTCCAAATGACTACTATAGCTGATGATCCGGTAACATGTTATATTGCCATTTTTTAATGGAATTATTGATGCTTGTCATGAGTGATGATCATTATGGTAGAACTGATGTTCAATATGAATGTAGGCTGACAAATTACGCTGGTGGCCTATTTATCACGAGCCAGACCATGAGGTTGTGGGCAAGATACAACTTTATATAAATTACACCACAAGTGCAGATGACAATAGTCATCTTAAGGTTAGCTACTACACACATTGAGCTGAGCAGTCCTTGAACAATAAACTGTAGTAGTCTGCCTCAAGTCTTGTTAGCTGCTCTTTCTTAAACTACAATCATACTATCATGGGAACGTCGTAATTCTGGGTTCTTTACTTTTGTATTTTAAGTGCATGCTCAGTTTTGATTAATCACTTTTATTCTAAAGCTTTCTATTTAAGATTTATATTAGAAGTTATTTTGAACACAAAACAAGCTAATCCAAACTAACTGAAACTGAGCAACCACTCAAAATTATGGAGATATACTTACCTCATTGTAATTTTTAAGGGCTTCTTAATGTAGGTATTTTGAAATTATATAGAGAATATGGTAGGGTCCGTAGAGCTGAACTAGCTTGATTAGCATTACATGCGATGGGGCATGAACATTTTGGTACTGTCAAAAGTACAGTGCTATAATTTCATTAAGTATTTGATTTTATGTAAAAGTTTATTTACTCCCATCAGGCATACTCATTGCTTTACTTGATTCCCTCAGTAATATTTGTGTTTTAGAGGTGGGTGTGTGTTCTTTACAACATATTAGAATTGGAAAAAGGAAAATAGATTTTTTTTTAATGTGTTTTAGATTAGCGTATTCATTTGCTGAATGATATATCTATTTTTATATATTTAGTTTGTAAATATATTGTGCTTCATGTAATTACATTTTTTCCCCGTCCCTTTTTTGTTTGTCAGTGTGGCTCTGTAGCAGAGACAGTTGCATATGATGTAGTTTTAGAAGTTGCAATGAAAGTTCAGGGCTTTCAGCAAAGGAACCTAGTTGTAAATGGTCCATGGCAATGGCTTTTGACAGAGTTTGCATCATATTATGGGGTATCTGAGATATATACCAAGTTGAGGTAATGTGAAGTTGATTTGGTATTTTCTGCTGAAATATTTAATTGATCAAATGTGTTGTTTTCACATTTCATGTAATTTATTATGGTTGTGATGATCATCACATTCTGTTTAAATAGGTATCTATCTTATGTCATGGATGTGGCTACACCAACGGCGGACTGCCTTAACCTCGTGTATAATCTGCTAACACCTGTTATCATGAAAGGAAGTGGCAAGACTTCTTTGAGCCACCAGGAGGTATAATTGACATTTTTTATTCAAGCCATGTTACTTTTTGTGCTTTTGTAGTTTCTCTAAGTTCTTTTGTGAACTTAAACTGGGTTGCATTCAATATGCTTGAACTCATTGTTTTGTCAGCATATGCTTACTTTCAATTAGATTGATTCTTTTATCTTGTCTAACGTGCTTTTTGTTTTTTTTGGTTATTCTCATCAGAACCGAATACTAGGAGATACCAAGGATCAAATTGAACAGATTCTCACTCTTGGTTTTCAGAATTACAAATCACTTGATGAATCATCTTTCTCGGGTATCACAGAGGTTTTCAGACCAGCATCTGGTCATGCAGCACCAGCCTTGGAACCTGCTGTTAAACTCTACAAGCTTCTTCATGATATTTTGTCTCCTGAGGCTCAAACTGCATTCTGCCATTATTTCCAGGTTACAGAAACTTGAGTTTCTTTACAAAGACAAATGCTAATTAAATACACATACTTGTTTCATTGACAACTAGTATCTTTCCAGGTTGCTGCAAAAAAGAGGGCCAGGCGGCACCTGAGTGAAACCGATGAATATATTACAAACAGCAACGAAGGCAGTCTGGTGGATACTGTAACTATGTCCACTGCTTACCAGAAGATGAGAATTCTATGCATAAATTTTAGAAATGAGATCTATACTGATATCCAGATTCATAATCAAAACATACTTCCAAGGTATCATTATTTTTCAAATATTTTTGTATGTGTTTAATTTGTTAGAGCTTAAATTTCAATACAGGTGCTGAAGTGCAAGTTTTTGTTTGAATTCTAGACTAGTCATTCATGTCTTGTTGCTTTATATAATTGTAAATTTCTGTCAAGTCTATAGACTGTTAAAAATCTTGTAAAAACGAAATTGGTACTGAAGAATTGGGCCAAGTTGCTTTAGCTGTTGTCAATATATTCTGTGACATCATCTGGTCTGTAAAATTTTTATTTGCAGAAAAATGGAATTTGAATTGATATTGGTTGTCTTGTTGCTCTTGTTTTAGTTCTACAACCTTAAATGCATGTAATTTTAGTGTCCAAAACTACCAGCATCGTTGAAATGCATTTGTTTACTTCCTAGTAAATATATGCTTTCTCGTGTTATCATTTCTCTCATTTTGTAGAGCACTTTGTTAGATGCATTTCAAGCCTTATATTGATTTTGTGCAAGTGTTTTTGTGTGGTAGCCCGTCTAGCTACAGTCATTGGTAAAGGCTCTAACATAGCCGGTTCTGTATTTTCCACAGCTTTGTGGACCTGCCAAATCTCTCTGCTTCCATATACAGCACGGAGCTTTCCAGTAGATTACGAGCTTTCCTCATATCTTGTCCACCGACGGGCCCATCTTCACCAGTAGCAGATCTTGTCATTGCAACATCAGATTTTCAAAGGGATCTTACCACCTGGAATATTGGGTAAGTTCTGTTAGTAGGAGGAGGGCCCTAGTTTCATGTTCATTGTATGAATAATCCCTGCTACTGCATAAGTCTAACTGGTTTTGTTTCCTTCATATATAGTCCTATCAAAGGTGGAGTGGATGCAAAAGAGTTGTTCCATTTGTATATTCTTGTCTGGATCCAAGATAAACGCCTATCTTTGCTTGACTCGTGCAAATTAGACAAGGTAATTATTTTCAACACATTGCTTTATTTACATATTCCCTTTCCTGCATCTTCAGGACTTCACATTCAGACTGGATTTTTTTCTTACCTCTTTTCGATCTGTCCTTTTGAAGGAAGCTTAGACTAATCATGTGTTTGACTGCATCTCTTCAGTAGTAAATTTTCTTATTGTAACAGGGTTGTCTAAATGCTTTTTTCCTCTTCCAGGTGAAATGGTCAGGAGTTAGAACACAACATTCTACTACTCCTTTTGTTGATGACATGTATGAGCGGCTGAAGGAGACATTGACAGACTATGAGGTCATAATTTGCCGATGGCCAGAATATACGTTGGTTTTAGAGAATGTATGTTTGATCTTCCTTATTACTTAACTGATCCTGCATCTTTCTTTTCCTCTATTTTTCCACACTTTCAGTTGTTGCTATTATTTTCCATTTTCATGCTTTTATCTTCATGTTTTTAATCAACCATTAACCTAAATAATGAGAGTCCAATTTAAGTCTGTGCTACAATGTGCTCTGGGGTAAAATACTTCCTATTTGCCAAAAGGGTTCCTCACTTCAGTTTGAAAAGGTGTCAAAGATAGGCTCATATAAGCAGTTAAAATTCTGACCAACACACCGGTGCTAATCAGTTAACAAAAATAAATAAAAGGAAAACAGTTTGACCTCTCGTGTATCCATCCTAAGGAGTATTACTTCATATTTGGTTATTGTTTGTTTTTGTTAAAAATGGTTTTTTTTTTTTTTTTGCTGCGTATACATTGTAGGAGTTTTTTATTTCTTGATCCTATGTGTTAATGTACGGGAGCAATAAGAGATTGAAGAGCGAGTTTTGATTTGCTTTATTTATTTATTTGAAAAAGGCCATTGCTGATATTGAAAAGGCTATAGTGGAAGCTTTAGACAAACAATATGGAGATGTATTGGCTCCTCTCAAAGAAAGCCTGGCTCCTAAGAAATTTGGGCTTAAATATGTCCAGAAACTTGCCAAACGGTCTCCATGTGCATATGTGGTTCCTGATGAGGTAAGTTTGTTTTCTCAATACTATAGTTTAAATGTTCTGCTGCACGTGTAATCATTGTTTAAGCTTATGTGACTGCTTTCAGCTTGGAATCCTTTTGAATTCGTTGAAGAGAATGCTGGACATCTTGCGTCCCAGGGTAGAGTCACAGTTCAAGTCATGGGGCTCTTGCTTGCCAAATGCTGGAAACACAGCACCTGGGGAGCGACTTAGTGAAGTGACGGTGATGCTGAGAGCAAAGTTCAGGAACCACATACAAGCTATTGTGGAGAAACTCGTGGAGAATGTATGTAGCTCTTTGAAATTAAATTTGTTGCTGTTATTAACATAAAATTTGAACCCCATTTATGCCCTTGGTAAACTAATAATTGGAGCCATCGCTTAGGAACTTCATACACCTAGATCTATATATAGAGTGTGGTCCATCTTCACTTAAGATACAAAATGATGAAATAGTAGTTAGGGCAGTTCTGTGGTCAGCATATTTATGCACGCACCAAATATGTTTTGTAGTACTCTGTAACTCTAACAGCTGTTTTACCTTAGTAATACCAACCTGAGATTATATATGATTACAACTCCAGGAAATTACTAATGTTATTGCAAATGCTACTATCCTTGGTTGCCTCTACTCATTATTGAAGTACAAGATATCTCAAATTTATTCCCTTCATCTTTTCAGAATGATGTTAATAAACTAATGAAGTATATAACATGTCCCTGTCATGTTGTTCCAGACAAAGTTACAAAACACCACAAAATTAAAGAAGATTCTTCAAGATTCAAAGGAAACTGTGGTGGAGTCTGACTTAAGAGGTAGAATGCAGCCACTGAAAGAGCAACTGGCTAGTACAATAAGTCACCTTCACAGTGTCTTTGAAACTCGGGTCTTCATTCACATCTGTCGAGGTTATTGGGATCGTATGGGACAGGTTAGTTCACTTCCGTCTATCCTTTGTTTAGATTCCAGCATCTGGCTTACTCATTGCATATTGTTTGTGGTGTCCTTATTTAACAGGAGATTCTAAGTTTCTTGGAGAACAGAAAAGAGAATAGATCATGGTACAAGGGTTCAAGGGTGGCTGTTTCTGTAAGTAGTAACCTATCCGCTTCATTTTTAGCACTTTTTAGTCTTGCAAAGTTTGGGCAAGAATCCTCCACAATTTCTATGTGAGTTGTTTAGAATGACAATTTGGGTTGAAAGATTCCTGTTTTAGTATTATATACTAACTGTTCAACACAAAATTTGACATTTGTGACATACAAGGAGTGAGCTGTCATATTCTTTCATTAATAGTGTCAAAATTGTTGTTTCTTCATTTTGTGTTATTGAAGCTAAAAATATTTTTTCCCCTCTCCCGGCCTTGCTAGTGTGAAAATGATGGTAGAATTTCGTCTTTGGTGCTTTGGTCATATGCGGATATTAGATCAAATGGAGGATAACTCAATATCGAAGGCAGATGAAGACCAAAAGAAACTGTAGGCAAAACAATTAAGAAACATTCAGATCTTAATGATTAACTATAAATTTTATGATAGGACAATATAGTTGACCTTATGTAGTGAGACAAGGCTAAGTTTCAGTTATTGTCCCTCCCTTGTTTTAGAGTAAGCCATAAAATTAGTCCCTGAAGTTGGCGAGCGACTTTAGATTCGATACTGAAGTCAGTTGTCAATTTTAGGAACTAATTTGAAAGCCTGCTCTTTGTTTCATGTGATACATGCAAGGTGGTAGTTGTATGCAATCGCATGTGATTTCTGATGGCATGTTGAATGCACAGGTTTTGGATGATACCTTCGCGTCGCAGATGCAGCAGCTTTTGGGAAATGCATTACAGGAGAAAGACCTGGAGGCACCTAGATCCATCATGGAAGTTCGTTCCATGCTTTGCAAGGATGCTCCTAATCACAAGGACAACACTTTTTACTACTAGGCCAAAACGGCGTGTAAATATGATGAGAGAGGAATACGGGGGTTTAAAGAGAAAAATGGGTCCACCAATTTTGTAGAAGGAGCAAGCAACTCAGCTGCTTCTGGGAGAAAAAGAAAAGATTAATTTCCTCTTCAATGATTATAGTACTTCTTCAACATATGGTATACACCACCGTGATTCATTCATTGTAATACTTTCTTTAGTAGTAAAATATATAGTTTCGTTTGCTTTCTGCATTCCACTGATCAAACCTTAGTCGAGGGATCGAACTCAGGATCCTACACCACCATCCCATGTGCAAAGACAATGGCATTACCGTTGGAGCTGGCCATGCGGTGCTCCCCAGTTTGTTTGAGCAGGTTTATAATTATCCAATTTTTGAACTCAGGGCCGTCCTTTGATAAAACAAAATCTGATTATAAATGTTAAAATTTAATATCATATAAAAGTTTGGTTTGTTATTCTATCAATGACAAAAAGTGTAGTTTGGTTTGTTATGTAAAATATCATATTGTAAATTAGTGCTCCAAGGATATGAATTAAAGAAATAATAGTATGATATGTTTTTTCTTCTAAGAAGTTATCTTTTAATATAGAACAATTTACTTATTTTCTTGACTGGTGAATGGTGATATTTGGACACTGATAAATAAATTTTGTAATATAATATACTTTATTATTATTATAAATAATTTTAAGCATAAATAAATAAAAATTTAGCAAACCAAATAAAATTGTAATAGAATAATTTTCATTAATTATTTTATTATAATTCAAAATAGATGTTATTATCTAAAATTTTTAAGTTATAATTGTTACTAAAACTTATTATCTAAAAATGTAAATTACATTAGATAAGATGTTAGTGATTATGTATTTTCAATATTTTTGTAATTATTTCTAATTTTTATGTACTAAAAATTTAAAATTATTTTAAATTTATAAAAATTTAAGGAATATCAAATCATGATAAATAATTATCACAATAAATCATATTTTTTCTTTGTTGAGGCAAAGAAAGTTTCGGATAATATGATGTTACACTTTGATATGGAGAAATGTTAATTCTACTGATAAAGTGTGAGATACCGTATCGACCTATATCTTATTTGTCATTTAATGTGATATGGACTCTACTTGAATGAAGTCCATACCAATCCATTGATGGATAGAATGCAAGTACACATAACTCCTTTGTTATATAATATGTTACTTCTATCAAACAAGTAGTAAATAATCAATTGTATTAAGGGAATAAAGGAACTATCACATTCCCAAGCAAGACATTTAGGCATGTGTGGCATGAAGATTGAAAATTTGAAAATATTGTAAATTATATTTGGAAATAATCATTCGTGTTTGGTTAACATTAATTAATACATGAGTTTTTTTTTAATGCCACAATTTTATACATGATCTCCTTATAGCTAATCTTGAGAGGTTAACACCTCTCTGATAAATAAAAGACTACATGAGATACCAGGTTGCTTCTGTTCGATTATGGTTGATATATTAGACTATGGTGTCCTTCCTATTTAGTTTGTGTTTTCATCAACAAACAAATCAACTCGGCAAACTTTGCTTCCAAGATCTCAATTCTGGGAATGGAAGCGATTCCTCTTTTAAGTTCTCAAGTTTCTTAAAGTTTTTGTGTGACAATGTGTTTATGTCGAGACAACATCGACATTTGCAATGCAAAGTGAACTTAAATTGCTCAAAGTTCAAGTGTATTTCAATATGAACAAGGCAGTCATAGTCAATCTAGATTGAGTAAAGATTTTGATCTTGATTTTTAGATAATAATTATCGAAGTATAATGAACTAAAAAAAAAATTACATGAAAGGAGAAACTGCAATTTTAGTCCTCAAAAGATTATACTACTGGCAAAATAATCTTTAAAAGAAACTATATTCACCTATGGTCCTCAAAATATCCATAATATTTGACAAATTCACCCAAATGTTAATTGGTTCTTGTTTTTGTTAACAAAAGTATTTCTTTCAATGGTTAATTTGTCAAATATATGATCTTTCTGAATACTAAAGTGGTCGTCTTATAATATCAACTTAGTGTAAAATGAGCAATTTTTTCAAGGATGTGATATTTTGGGACTAATACAGTACAAGCTTGGCATAAAACAAAAAATAGTCACTTCTGTTAACAAAAATAAAGGTCAGCTAACCTTTGGGTGAATTTGTTAAGTGAGATGGATCTATTGAGGGTTACAGGAAAATACAGTTTCTTTTTAGGGCTATTTTATCGGTGACATAATCTTTCAGGGATTAAAATGGTAATTCTCCTTAATAGGAAATGAAACAAGTGCATGAAAAGGAAATGCTAATTCTACGAATTGAAGGGAAATGAGTGAGCCAGTGAGAAAATCTTCACTCTTCTTCCGTTAGTTCTTGGCATTAGAATGACTTGAACCTTTGTGAGTGTTGAGGGTGTGATTACAGAGCCAACTAACTGAAAATTGAAGTCTAAGGCCTCTTATTTATAGAAAACTATGGACAACAGGATTTTGACACCTGTCCCAACGGTTGCCATTTTGCCTTAGATTGATTTCATGTCAAAGATATGTGCTAAATAGCTATCCATGTTCTCACATATGTTCTCCACTTTAGTGTGCAAGCTTTTTTGTCTTCGAGAAATCAGCTAAGTCCTCCAATCTAGTGTCGATGCATAGTCAGCAAGTGACCAAAAGGCCCCTATTTATTCACCAATCATTATTTTTCGATTCCATACTAACTTGTAATTTCCTTGAGGCTCCTCCTCACCATGGACGTCAATGTCGAACTATTCTTGACATTTTGCATCATCAACAGTTTTGACGCAAGAACTTCAAAATCATGATTATCACCACCTTTACTCCATATTTTCAGCCCTAGTTCATGAAAATCTTTCATGTCGAGCATGCCTTCAACACTGACATCACTTTGAAATATTTTTATACCACGCTCCTTTTTGCTGGGTTGGTCATGTATTTTCATTTGTTAGTGGCTCTTCTAGTCATTAATATGTCAGATATATGGGGGATTCTTAAGCGGTGACCATGGTGCCCATTAACATCTAAAACTACAAACATTGTTTTTTTCTCCCCTCACGTTAATTTCTCTTTTGCTTTTAATTTACACTCACCTTTGACCCCCCACCCCCCCCCAAACAAGTATTCAATCTTGGCACCTTACCTCACCCCCCCCCCTTCTTCCGATCAGTCTTAGCAGTTGGAGATAGCACTGGATCATGATCTGGATACGCGGATTCAAGATTGAAAATCTCAATGAGGCAGAGTCAGTTGCGGCGCGATGCACGTGGTGTCGAGCATTCGTCCACCTGAAACCTTGAGCTTCAAACGAAAACAGTCGTATTTGTGTGTTCCAAACCAAAGAAGCGCCTCGTGGTAAGCATATTCAGTGTAGATCTATCCTATTCAAGGTTTATGCACTCTCCCTCATCTCCTTTCCACTCTGAGCACCATTCGTTCACATGTACTGCAGAAGGACGAGGAACCCTTGTCGGTTGCTGCAGGGGTAGCCGATGATCTTGGAGGAGCGGCGGATAGCCTCGGAGGGTCAAAAAGAAAGAAGTTCTATGATTTTTCCCAGATTAGACAAGTTCTGATGGTGCTGAACGGAACACAGCAACGGGTGCAATTCCTTCGATTTGAGATAATGGAATGACGAAGGAAAGAAAATGGGAGCCAAAATAAATAATAAAAATGAAGATAACAAAACACTATCACTGCTGAAATACATCAGTGGCAGGTTGGGTTATCGGATCGGAGGAGGGAAAGTTTATATTTCAGGCTTGGGTTGTGAATAAGAATTTGAATTGCACTCGAACATTTGAATAGAGATATTTACAAGATCAAACTACATAAAGATCAATTGATCAGTGATGCAAACAAATTGAATTTTTACATTGAACAGGGAGTGGAAAACCAAGCCGAACTGCAGCGTAAGCAAAAGTACAAGTGTTAAATTACTACATCACAGCTTTTCTCCAAGCTGCATTGGCGATTCAGAGTAGCTTTGATATAACTTGACAAGAAGTCCAGAATGCTTTAGTTGCAACCCTTACAATAACAGGGTTTTGATATATCCTGTCAAAAATGACAAATGTAAGTAATCAATAAAAATGAAAGTATAAGGGGGAAAAGAGGGGGAGAAAGGCAATTCAATAACCTGTTTGTTTATGAAATTAATTTTAATGCTCTGACAATGTAAGAGTTTCATATAATAATTCAATCAAATCTCTTTTACTGCATAACTTTTCAAGTAGTGAGGGTGAAAGTTAATCATATTTGCTGACGTAGCATTATATAAATAAATGACTATCAGTGTATTAAAATAAAATCCTTTGTCTGTAGTAAATGTAAAAGCAAATTCACAACATGACAAATCTCATAAACTCAAAAGTGAGTGTCCAATTAAGACATCCACTCCATCACTATTGGATGAGATAGATAAGTGGAAAAAGTTGAGGCCACAATCACTTCCAACGGTAATGGAGTGGGTGTCTCAATTGGACACCCACTTTTGGGTGTTGAAATAGCATTTTTGATAGGTCACATGACAGTATTAAATGTATAGTAACAGCCAATAGGCATCAGCTAACACCATAGGCAACCATGCCATAATTAATGCAGGTTACATTAGCCTTGCATCAGGTGAATACATCAATCAATTCCTTAATATTTAATGCGAAGACGAGGGTGTATTAGTGTGGCCACTTACCCGATGGCCGTAGCTCCCCATGATGCAACATTGTAAATAACTTTGCTCCCATCCCATGCCTTGCGAAGCTTCCCCTTTTTCTTTTTCACTGAAAATGTCTTGCTGAGCGCTGATAAATATATAGAGTAAAAGTCAGAAATCCTTCCCCATTCTTTTTATCTGACAACAAATAATCTGAACTAGATTACAAAATTTATCTGGAAAGAAAAAGTTAGCTAAGGGGCTATTTCTTCCTTGTTTTTACTCACCTTCCTGGATTTGATTAGGGGTCAAATCCTGCAAAAAGCAGGCAATCACTTAGAGAAACGAGAAACTCCACATACATTAAATACAATATTTTTACTGTTATTGCTCATTGTAGACATTCTTAATATTACATTCTTAACTGGTGGAGAAGAAGAGAAAGAAATACATAAATATTCAATATCAGTGACTGCTGGCTACCGAATCATAAAGAGCTTCTAATTTTAAACTAGAAAGCAATGCACCTACAGCAAACTGCACAATGGAAAAGGTATTTTTATTGCATTATTATGTCTCTGCTTATTGCACCTATAACTTTTTTATAACCGCGTTGCAAAAAGAATCTATTTCCATAACATGATAGCCATAGATCAAACATTATATTCCTAGAGAAAATAACCATTATCAGCCTCACTGGAAATCTTCAGAGAGAAAATAAGCATTATGAACTTAAAGTTCATTAGTAAGTCCAGATGTTTCTAGTTGGCATATATAAGCTATTCTCTGGCAACTCCATCTGTAGGCAATTGAACTCAATCTTGTGAAGCCATAACAAAATTGTACAAATTCTTTGCCACAGATATGAAGTAAATTAGTCGATTCGTGTTGAATAAAACACTGCTTCAATAAAATAGTTAGTTAAGAATCCATGAAGTGTGTTTCAAGAAAATGCAGCATACACGGGGCCTGTTCTTATAGCATATTCAGAGGGTGCTTTTAGTCAAAAGATTTGGATTTTTATATTTTTCAAATTATTGCACCAGAGTATCATTCAGATTCTATCACAATGAATCTAGCATGTGTCCAGGTATTAGAATCACAGGCATGGTAAATCCTCCTCAATAACAAGAGAACATACAGAATACGTACTTTGGTCTGCTTAAGGGATAACAAGTATGCAGCCATGAAGCAAGCAATTCCCTCCACTATATCTTCTTGTCTAACAAGGACATAATCTTCTTGGTCAGAGTCAGCATCTTCATCTTCCCAAAGATCGTTTTCACTGATCAAATCCCAAGAATTCCCTTCTTCTGCCATATAACCGAAGCATTTTCCTTTTATTAGTGTTCAAAAATCCAAACAACAATAAAAAGAACACCTAACTAATTCAAATAAGATTTTCTGCACCGTCATCATCAAAATCCATAAATCATCTTTACAACGTCATATGCACCAAGTTGAATACAGAAACATTTGGACGCATACCGGCTGTGTTCTGCGAAACTGATGCCTGGGCCAACTCCAACTTTTCAAGGAAGTCAGGGCATTCAACTCTAGATTTTAGTAGGTCACATAACTGCATTGAGGCATCCGGAACATTGCATTACAAAGGATAATCTCCAATGGCCAAGCGAAAATTTTCTCATCGAGTAATTAGTACACAAGATATATTGGAGGTTCCATTGCAATAAACACAGCACAATCACAAATTCACAATGATCAATAGAATATTGGCAGTATAAACTATAACAATACTTGTATCTTCATGGGCATATGTTCTGTCATCAAGGTCTAGTGTCTAATGACAACGAAGTGAAAAAAACTCCGTTTATAAACTAAGGGTTTTGCTTTGAGAACATAAAACCACCACTTCCCATGTAAAAATTTCCCTTTTCAATTCCTTAACCATTGCCCAAAGGGCATTGGTTAGATGTGGGCAATGGTTAGATAAACCCATAAACTAAAACATCATTAAAGTTCCCAACATATTAAATAAACTCACTTTCATTAAATACTTTCCTACATTATGAACAGAATCTAGCAACACACTAAAAACAAATTTACATTTAGCACATAATTCCAACTACAATTCACGCTTTTACTGAAAACACGCACAATACCCATCTACAGTTAAAAAAAATGTTTCTTTCACTAACGGGAAAAACACCGAAGCAATAATAAATGAGAAGGTAAAAAAAAAAAAAGAACTCGCTCCACGCTTGCAAGCTGCCCTTAAATAAATATAACAAAATATACATACATTACGCATCAAACACAACATAACCTCCAAAGACGGTCGAATTCCACAGAACATAAATTATTTGCAAAACAGAGCGACGACCCAGAATTAAAAAGTCAACCTTTGGCTCCACGCGCGCAATAAATAATAATAATAATAATAATAATAATAATAATAATTAATAATGAAAAATGATAACCTCATCGGCTTCAGGATCAGGTGAAGAAGAACTAGAGCGAGGCGCGTCATCCGGAGGCGCAGGAACAGCGTCGGAATCGGAATCGCGTTCTCCGTCGGAATCAGCGGCGGAATTAATCAATTGGAGAGCTCTCTGACACTGTTGAAGCACGGCCTCGAGGGTCTTCCTCTTCACCCGAACCCGATCCTTCTCGCTGCTGCTTCGGATCTTAACCTCCAGGTTCGGATCAGACAGCTCCGGCTCCCCCTCCATTCAGATTTCCGAACCAAACCAAATGAAAGAGGTTGAGGAAACAAAAACCTGTCCCTTAGGTTTTGTTAACGTGGGTTACGTGACGGAATTATTCCTCCTTTGTTTGCATAGTCCATGGGGATTTGGGAACCTAGAAGGAAATAAAAGGTTTTTTTTTTTCAATATATAAAATTCAAATTAAAAAGCACGTGTCTGTCTTCACCCCCATCGCAATAATTCTCCTCCGCTCTCCACACCGTCAACGACAACTCTTCACAGTTCACAGACACAGACCCAATTATTTGTCTTACCCACAATTAAACTCATATATATATATATATATATATATATATATATACTTTGATAGTGTAAAAATATTTTCAACTATCATCTAATCAAAATATTTTATTTTGTTGATTTTTTAAATATTTTGATAATATAAAAATGTTTTACATCATCATTTAATCAAAATATTTCATTTTATTGATTTTTTAAATAATTGGTGTAAAATTAAATTATCTTAACTTAAGTGATAATACATAATTTGATTAGATAACTGTGTAAAAAATTTTTACACTATGAAAAAGGATGAAAATTTAAGTTGAGACATCTCTCACTCTAATCCTGATTAAGTAGGTGTTTGATTTTGAATTAATTTAATGTTTTGTTTTCAATTAATTTTTTTGGTTTTTAGAATTTGATGAAGAAATAAATGAAATTTATAAAATTTATTATTTGTTTTCATTATTTCTTTTATAAAACTTTAAAAATAAAATAAACTGGAAAGTGAACACAGAAAATAAAAATGGTTTTATGAAATCATAGATACTTGTTATTGAAATGTTTGATTAAAGGGCAATATATATTTTATGGACTTTGCTAAGATTAAAGTACAAAGTTTTTCTTATAGAAAAGTAAAAATTTTAAATTGCATTTAGATGGAGTATTTTTAAATTTGAAGGAATTTAAAATGTAAGGAGTTCTAGTTGCTTCAATTGAATTTCTTTTATTTTTAAATTCTTTTATTTGAATAAAGTAATAATATGACTCCATTTACAAAATGTTTTGTTTATACAATGAAATTATTATATCACATTCTTTATGGATAAGAGAAAATGATAGGTATCGCATGATATGCAATTGTTATAAAACTATGACTAGGCCAAATATCAATGAGCTAAACGCTAGCTTCTAAGTCCCATAGGGGCCTAACTGCTTCCACCTATATCCTTCTATATCTCTATAAATAACCCTTTGAGTAGAGTATCACACAAACAGAAAGATACGCATAATTCTTTTATTTTTGTAAACTTTTTGAGCATTTCCTAACTTGACATTGAAGCCCTTGTAGGTATACACCCCTTATTCAGAGCATTTCCAACCCATTTTGGATTTCAGGTATACTCTATACGATTTACCACCTCATGACAATGGCACTGTCTATGGGGATGTAATGCTCTTGATTTTTCTTGTTTACCATGAAGAACACAAATTGCAGAAGCTACAAAGAACAGAACTAGTAGAAAACTATTTGCCTATTGGCCGGTATTCACACATTGGAGGTGGCAGTTTCACCCATGCCCAACAATAGAGGGCATGCAACATTCAACAGGAAACAAAAAATTCTGAATTCTCTTTATGATGTTTATCTTTTATGAACTTATAGTTTCAATACAAAAGTGACTTACATCTTTTTACCTCAAATTGATGTTTTGTGCCAAAAGACAAAGGCAAAATGACTAGGCTAACACTGAGGCTATTACCTGTCCAATGATTTGAAATCCTTTTAAAAAATACATTACCTCTAGAAAAATTCAATCCAAACATACTTTTAAGTTTTTGATGCATTGAATACAATAAAAACTTCAAAATCTTTTCACATTTGGTTCTATAACGAGAGAGTACTCGTAAGTAAAATTCTTATTTTATTTAAAATTAAATGTTTTAGTTATGATTAATCATAAAATCGTTATTAATTTATATTTAATCACAAGGTCAAGTACTTTTAGTAGCTAGTTGAGCTGTTTAAGTACCTAGTAAGAGATTTGAGGTAAAACCTACGTTTGTAAGTTCTAGTCGTCAAAGGGATTTGTCACTAATTCTAGTAGTAGACACCCCGAGTTCATAGAAATATTTTTTTTTTAATTTTTGAAAAATAAATTAAAATTCAAATAATAAGTTAGTTGATAATGAATGACACTATTAGTTATAGCAAAAATATCAAATTTTAACAACTTTAAAATATAATCGTTCAATTCTATTGTCACATTGATACAAATAAAATTGAATTTTTGACACCAACTACTTAAAAGATCATATAAATACAAAGACTCAATTAGGTGAGAATATAAAAATTTTCACATATTTATCATGTTAAAAGTAAACTCAACATTTTATATGATGTTTTACAAGTTATAACAAGATTTCGTGAAAATTTTCTTCATACTCTGTTATAAATTTTTGAGTAAAGCTTATTTGTAGCCCCTAGTTTAGCTAATGTTCCAATTACTTCCAAAAGGTTTTTAATTCTGTTTACATCCCTGTTGTTTTCAAAACACGAATAACATTTAGATTATGAACGACAGCTTGACATTTTCTTTCTATCATTTTAGCTTGACATATAAGGTTGGGAAGAGGTTCTCTTCTGTAAGGCCCGTGGGGATTAATGGTGATGGAGTTGAACTTGGCCACGTTAAATCAACAAAGGGGGTCAGAGGGTGTGTTTGTGAGGCCCATTCGTCACCATTTCTTCGAGCATAGGCACTTTGGAGAAAATGGATGATGAGTATGCGTTTCCCTTCTTACCACTAGAAAGGTGCATGTTTGTTTATTTGTTTATTTATTTTTTCTGCTTTAGCATGAATGATCTTGATTATTCTTTTCCTCAGTCCCACTAGGCGTGCTAGTTTGTTTCACTTGGTTTCCGATCAACAAATAAACAAATAAACTTCACTAACTAAGCTTTACCTCACGATCTTATTCAGGGAATGAAATTGGTTCATCTCTTGTGAGTTCTCAAGTATCTTTACTTTAATTTATATGGTTACTTGAGCAACTTGATGTCAACAATGCATTTCTACAAGGTGATCTCTATGAGGAGGTTTACATGGACCTTCCTCAAGGAGTTACTCCACCAATACCAGGCCAGGTGTGTAGATTGAATAAATCTCTATATGGTCTTCGCCAAGCAAGTTGTCAATGGTATGAAAAACTATCTACTGCTCTCATTTCCCTTGGTTACAAACAGTCTCAAGCAGATCACACTTTTTTTTGTCAAGAATGCTTCTCCTTCATCTTTTACTGCACTCTTGATATATGTGGATGACATGCTTCTCTCAGGAAATGACCCCAATGAAATTCAATTGGTCAAGACCACCCTAGATAATATGTTTAAAATCAAAGACCCTGGCCCCCTTAAGTTTTTCTTGGCCTTGAGGTTGCTCGCAGCTCCAAGGGCATTTCCCTTTGCCAAAGAAAATACACCCTGGAACTTCTTGAATCAGCAGGCTTACTAGCTTGCAAACCTGCCCCCACACCCATGAGCAGTGGCATCAAATTGGTTAGAGATGATGGCATCCCCTATGATGACATCTCAGCTTCAGGAGGCTCATCGATCAACTCCTATACCTCATAAAAACAAGGCCAGATATTTGCTTTGCTGTCAATCATCTAAGTCAATTCCTCTCTAAACCAATGAAGTCACACTATCAAGCAGCCACGAGAATACTTCGTTATCTGAAGAATTCTCCAGGACGTGGTCTCCTTTTTCTTGCCAACACTGAGCTGCAACTAAAAGCATTTAGCGACTCAGACTGGGCGGCTTGCCCTGATTCCAGAAGATCAATCACGGGGTATTGTGTATAACCTGGTAATTCTCTCATCTCCTGGAAGTCTAAAAAGCAACATATTGTTTCTAGAAGCTCTTTAGAAGCTGAGTATCGAGCCATTGCAGCAGTAACATGTGAAGTGCAATGGTTAACATACTTGCTTCAAGACCTTCACATCCAGTTTGTCTCACCTGCCACCCTCTTTTGTGATAACCAATCAGCTCTCCATCTGTCTACAAGCCCCACGTTCCATGAAAGACAAAACATATCGAGTTGGATTGCCATGTAGTTAGAGAAAAGGTTAAATCTGGCCTTGTTCACCTCCTTCCAATTCGGGTCTCAGTCACAAATAGCCGACATCTGTACAAAAGCATTGCCTCCTAAGGACTTTCAGCACTTTGATTCCAAGCTAGGCACGATTGACATTCACGCTTTAGCTTGAGGGGGGCTATTGGAGAATATTACTTGTATAGAACTCTTATGTACAGTTAGTTAGTTCGTTATTTTTACTGATCAGTTTGTTAGGATCAGTTAGTTCAGTTAGGAACCATATATAAGCTTGTACTTCACCAGTTGTAATGATCTTTTCATTCCCTATTGAATCCACTTGTTCAGTACCAGTCTTTGCTCTCTAACTTTCATCTTCTTCCTCTAGTTTCTGCCATTTACACTGCTTCTATCTCTCTGTTTGCAATGAGTTCGTTCTCCTTTATCTTATGCCTCTCTATCCCACTAGACACATGTTTCGACTTTCAAATTCTTCCCATAGCTTGCACATAACTGTCTTCGCATTTCCCCTGAAAAATAGGTGTTCTTGTATAACCGTTTTCCTTCCTTTGGCTGTGCCCGATTGAGCTTTGTAAATCCAAAGTTAGTGTCTTTGACTCTATTTATCTCGCCATTCGCTCGACACCTTGTTCTTGTCGAGAGATGCTGCTTGGTTTTCTTCCAGCCTTTAACATTTATCTTGTGATGGTCTCATTTGTACTTCTAGTGTGCTTACCAATTTGATGCCTCTGTCTCACCCTTGCTGTGTATACTTCTTTTCCACACCTATCAACTGATTGGTATGTCCCCTGGCTGGCTAGAACTTTGACATTTCACCTTTATATCAGTTTGTCCTTCTTTGCTTGAAATTTCGTCCTAATAAATACTTAGTGTAACTGAGGAATTTTAGTTTTTTTTGCTTTCATCTCTTTTTTTAAAATCTTAATATCCATACTGAGGCATTTTGCAGGGTCTTTTTTTTACATATGGTTTTTGAGTGGTGTATTTACATCAATATGGTGTTTTGAAAAAAATTCACACAATATGGTATTTTCAGCATCGAATTCAGTGTAAAAATGGCAGATTCAATAAAATAATATTAAAATAAAATCCCGCCGCTAAAGTTAATTTCATAATCTACCAAAATAATTTTTTTTTATTGGCAGATTCTAAAAGATCATATACAAGTAAATTTACCAATTTTATCATATTAGTGTAAATCACCTATACAAACACCATATATAAATTATTTTTTCGCATTTTGCATGGTTCCCTTTTTCTTTTTCTTTTTTTTTTTTTAAGTTTTAGTTAGATAAACAGTAATAAAAAAAAGGAGCTTTTCTACTATGTCTTTAAGTCATACTTGCTTTGCAGTGGATGCAGTCTGTATGTTGTGTTAGCTTGCAATTTTTATATGATGCATTTCTTTTTGTCATTTTGTTTTATTTTTCTAATAGTTTTTTATATTTATTTTCAATACTTGGATATCAAATTGAGTACTACATTATAGCATTTAAGTGATTATATTAATAAGATAGAAATATTAATTTCGATGACACTGTTATATTCAATTTAAAAATTAACCATTTAATTTTTATGTAAGTTCCTATAGTTTTACTTTAAAATCAAAAGATCCCTACATGGTGACATAGATCCATGTTGGATGATTATGTACACATGCCATACCATGCATGTCATATGAAATAATAGAATATTTTATTTTATTTGGCGCTGTTATAACAGTAGAGAATTAATTACAAATTCTTAATAAATAGAGGGACCTAGTTACAAATTTTCAAGCTCCTAATTGAAAATTGGATGAAATTGTATAGGCCTACAAAATAATTAAACTTTAAAATGTTGAAATTCAAAATATGTATTTAAAGAAATAAATATTTGAAATATTTTATATAATAATTTAATATTTTTAATATAAATTAAAGTAAATTAAAGTAAATTAAATTAATTATAATTTTCATTCTATGTTTGTAAATACCATTATAAATATTTTTTTTATATCTACAGCAGTTTTCATTTTATCCTCTAAAATATCACAATTTTTCTATTTGATCCCTTTATTTTAATCCTCAGTCCATATATATAAACATCCACAAAGCAAGATGTGGTGGATAAAGAGAAGAAAAGTGGAGGTACTGATGTTAAAGCTTGATTTTCATAAAGCTTATGATTCGGTTAGGTGGAAATTTTTAGATAGTATGCTTAGATTAACATGGTTTGGTGTGATTTGGCAAAGATGGATAACATAATGTGTAAATACTGCATCCATGTCTATTATAGTGAATGGCTCCCCAACTACACTATTCAAGATACCGAGAGGTTTGAGACAAAGAGACACAATATCTCCATTTTTGTTTGTGCTAGTTGGGCAGGTTCTAAACTATTTTATGATAACAGCCAAAGTAGAGGGTCTTATTAAAGGTGTTAAAGTTGGGAAGGATAACCTGAATATTCTGCACCTCTAATTTGCGAACGATGCAATCTTGTTTTGTCCACCTAGTTTAGAAATAATTACGAATGTTAGGAGAATTTTGAATTGTTCGCCTTAGCTTTGGGGTTAACTATTAATTATAGTAAGTCGGCTATTATTCCCTTAGGGTGTAATGAGGATTCGATTCAGGGGGTATCACATAGCCTTAATTAGGTGTAAAGTCCAAAAATTACCAATTATGTACTTAGGTATCCTGCTTGGTGCAAACCCAAATAAGGTGTTTATGTGGAAACTGGTTGGAGAAGATTTAAAAAAATCTTGGCACGATCGAAGGTAAGTAATTTGTCAAAAGTAGGTAGAATTATGCTTATAAATTCTATGCTTCCCATATATTACCTCAGTCATTTACAATACCAAAGATGGAAGTAAAAGAGATCATCCAATTGCAGAGAGACTTTTTATGGACAGGGGATGGAGAAAATAAGGGTGTATAAAGTGACCAAAGCAGGTAGCCTTGGTATTGGAGACGTTGTTTTAAAAAATGTTGGTCTGCTTTTTAAATCATGGTGTAAATTCTTAGAGGATGAAAATTTACTATGGAAAAAGGTGGTTGATGGAAATCACTATTAGACTAATATTGGAAGAGCAACTAATATGGCAAAGAGCATCATAAGAGATGTATGGGGGAATATTATGGAGGTCCCAAAAATGAGTAATGAGATTCACAGATAGTTTTTAGGGGTATATGGAGGAGAGTAGGGATTGAATCATCAACATTGTTTTGGCACCATAAGTGGATTGGAGATGGATGTTTGAAAGATACGTTCTCTATATTATACAGCATCTCATCCCAAAAAAGGTGCTTTATTATTGACATGGACTATTAGGATAGAGCAAATTGCCCTTAGGCTTTTTCTTAGGGAGTTCCTCCAATGGGAGATTGAACTTTTTCAGCAATTACAATTGGTTTGATAGCAACATGTATGAATCATGATAAGAATGATAATGTCTAATGGGAATTCCATTCTTTGGGATCCTTTAATGTTAAATATTTCTCTCTAAAAGTCAAAGAGTCCTTATATAATTCAGTCATTGGTGAAAGATCTATTGCAAGTATGGCGTGGAAACCACTTGTCCTTCCCTGCGTAGAAATTCTTGTGCAGTTTGTCTTTCAAGGAAGACTAAACACAAAATAGCATCTATCTAAACTGAATATCATCCCCTCTACAAATACGTTGTGTCCTTTTTGTGAAACATACAATGAAACTTTACAACACTTGTTCAATTGCATATTGTCTTGATATTTATGGATGGACTACTATTTATGGTGAGGAGTGTTGTGGTGCTCCCCAAATGATCTAGCAGAATGCTTCAAAGCACGGTGTGGAGTTAAATTCTATGGCATTGAGAAGAAAATTTAGATATTGTTATTTTACAATGTAATTTGGACGCCATGGAATATCAGGAATAGGATAGTTTTTAAGGGTCTTAAACTAAAAAGGCAAGTTAGAATGAAGTGAGGATATTGGTTGAGAGCATGGATGCCCGAGAAAACACAAATGATAGAAGAATTGTCATCTAATCCTTCATTTTTGCAGAAATAGAGATGAATGTGTAGAGGGAGTGTTGTATTTTATTTATTTTACATTTCAAAGTAGTTATTATCATTATTATTTCAAACTTAGAATATTTAATTCAGGGCTTTGTTTTGATATACATAAACTATTACACCACATGAACATTGCTTCCATTACTATATGTTACCCATGATATATGTCTTTTAATCATCAAAAGGAAATTATTGAATTCTAATTAAAGGAATTTATACAAGAAGTTAATTTGTGATATGTTTTGTAACATCTCTTTCAATTCGAATATTACTAAATTTAGTTAGATCCCTTGTGAATGTTTGGCAATGGGACAAGAGTATTTCGAAATTTATAAATAGGAGTGTAAGGTTTCTTGTGGATGTAGAGAGGAAAATGATTTGAAGAAATTCTTGATTCTTCATCACAAAACTTATATTCTACTATGGTTCCCTTGAGCAATCCAATAAAGTTATTCTTATAGAGTCACTAGGTCAAGTCCAGAGTTAGTGAGAAGTGGTTGTTGTATCATGGGAGTATTAGTTGTAGAAATCATTTGCACTAAGTTATTTGGTCATGGTTGGGAAATACTCTTAAGCCCAGTTCTTAGCCTAGGGATAAACTACTCTATTCTATTTTAAATTGTGTTGTTTACTTGTCATATTTAGCTTTCTAATTAATTTTTTTGACTAATGGTTTATATTATGTCAATTTATTTCTTATCTTATTTAATTTTTGTTTGCGTTATTCTAATTAAATTTTTCCAATATGGAGGACATCAATTTGGAATTAAAAAGGTGCACTGTCCTAGTGATGTTACTGTTGGTTTTCTTTCTATCTCTTCTTGTAGGGTGCTAACTTAAAAGGATCGATACAAGGAGCTTCCTCTTCTACACTCCATGCTACTTTACTTTTAGTCTTTGACCTCAATGTTGCAGATCTTGAAAACTTAGCCTTATGTGCTATGTGGTGGATTTTTTGGCTTTGGAAAAAAAAAATGAATTAATGGTCTACATGGATTGTTTCCTTCTATGCCCGGATGCAAGGTTTATATAGGGACCATCTTAACAATACGATGGCTTGGTTTGTGATGTGAATCCTATGAAGATTTATCTCATTTAGATTAAGTCTTTACTGTCGAAGTGGAAGCTCTTGCTATGTTAAAACTTTGCAATTTGTTTATTTTTCTTTTTGTGTTGTTCAAATTGGATTCTCTTGTAAACTATTATCTTACCCCTCTTCATCTTGAAGTGGTTGAGACTATCTTTACACACACACACACACATATATATAAAGAGACGTCCATATAAGATGCAAACTCTTTACCAAAGAAATTAAGAAAACAATAACAAAGTCAACTGAAAAGAAGAATAGTTTGTGAAGGTTTAACCAAAAAAGAATTTTAGAGCAAGATTAGGAAAAATATGATATTTTGATAAATCGACAATATAATATAGCTAAACTTGTGTTCTTCATTCAATTTTTGAAGCATGCCTAACAAAATTTCAAAATTGATACAAACTTATTAATTAACTAAAAAACATAGATAACTATAAATATAAAGTGAAATTCAAAATGTATCTTATTTGATTTTAATTAATTTTACATACTTTAATAACCTTTTCACTATATAACTATTATAATTCAATTACATAAATTTTTAATATTATTTTTTAATTTATCAAAAAATGAAAATCAAACTATCACACACACAATCTATCAATTGAAACACAGGTTAAAAATATACATTATATGTTAATGAACATATTTTGATAATTTTTATGAACTAAGAGTGTAAAATAAATTTACACTATCAACTAATAAAAATTCAAGATATACATGACTTTTGAAACATTGGGAATGAATAGTCAAACTTGTCTTGCAATAAATGTGATTAGATAACTGTGTGAAATGGTTTTACACTGTTAGTTTATCTTAAAAGTCTTATAAATAAAAGCATGTGATTGTATAACAATATAAAACTTTTTTACGTTAACATGCATCAAAATTGATCTCTATTGTCAAAACATTGCCTAAATTTGAATGTAGTGCCATAATACTAAAGATATTGTAACAAAAAAAAAATAGTACTAAAAGATGTCAGACAACTAGGAAAATGATGGATGAGGGAGAAGGAAACAAAATGAAAAGGACAAAATAGGAAAAAAAATGAAAAGGGCAAAATAGGACAGGGGACATGAGACATGAGATATAGCATGGTTTAGAACATTGTGAATGACTAAGACACCTATGTTTTTTGGGTCGCCCACTCTTTTTCCCTCCATCCATCCATTATGCTATTGTGAAATTCATTTTTTCGAAGGATAATGATGTGTGCAACTCTCACACTTTACGAATACCCTGCTTCTGTCATTATCTCTCTTCTCATTTCTTGTTTTTGAGTGCATCATTGCCTAAATATAACATTTCCTTTTACACCCACATTCCATTTGAAGAAAAAAGAGAAACAATAAGAGAAAAGCGGAGAAGAGAATAGAGAGGAAAGAGAATGAGTGTTGTGTGTGAGAGAGACCAAACGCCAAACTCTGTTTTTTCCATTTTCACTTTCATGCTACCTCTTTCTCTTCCTTCTCTCTTCTTTACCTTTCATCCTTCCTTCAATGCCCAGGTATGCTATACAAGGAAAAAAAAAAAGAATAAGAGAATAAAAACATTCTTTTGAAATTGTTTGAATTATAGTATTATTATCGTTATTATTATATGTATGATCGTATTGTCTAACTTGCATTGTTATGTCAATCAATTTGGGTGCAGGGTTTTTATTCGGGATATACATATATACGCACATATTTAGTTTTGTGAATTTGGGATCACAAATATGACTAACAAAAGTGGTGAATTGGTTCAGGTAAAATATCTTACAAATTATATATACTCAGAATTTTCAGACAAAGATTCCTTGTTTAGAAGAGCTTATGTGGTGCATATAATTTTTTAATGTTTTCAATACTAATTTGGAATGAGGGATTAGTAAGTTGTGTGTGTGTGTGTGTGTGTGTGTATGAATTTATGGGTAAACGTTGGTGCTCTTCTTACCTAACTTTATATTTAATAATAATCTCATATGTTTATATGTTTGTTTTGTAGGGAAATACCGATGCTTCTCTTACATCTCTTGATCCACAACCTCAGCTTCAGCCTCAACCAGGACCACCAAATCACCTACATTCAAAGAGTGGCAAAAGTAGCACGGTAATTGTATTTCTTTACAAATGTACGAAAGGATTTAAGAATTTTATGTCAATTTTGATTGTTTCGGAGGCGTAAGACGTAAATGTCTTTAATAACATGGTTGAGTTCTTTTATCTTTATCAACCTAATCACATGGCTATTCATTGCTTTCTAAGTTGGACTTTTCCACATGACTGTACACATTTTTTAGTGACTGTCCTCAACTTTTAGTTCATAGTTAAGTGCATCTTCATTGAACTGACCTCCATGATGAAGAACGTGCAAATTAGAAATTAGTTTTCATTGCTATTAAATTTAGCTAGTTTGAATTGGGTACAATTTCTTCTAATCACAAATGAGTATAAACAGTGTTAGTTACTTACTACAGTTCAAATTTCTGTCATTTTATCTGTTGCAGATTTTCAAGAGTGGGCCACTTTTCATATCCTCCAAAGGTATGACTTACTCTTCTAGTTTATGCCTTTGCTTCTGAGGAACAATTTTAATTTCCTTTTATAGAAATGCTACAAAAAAAAAAAAAAAAAACACACACACACACACACACATCTATTGCACTTTTACCTATGTACAACTCATAGTCCTAATTACTTTAAAAGTTAGAAAAAAAAATTCACTCAATATTTAATTTGTTTTCCATAGTCATTAAATATGTTACACATGTTGATGCTTTGCAGCACATCTAACGTGGTTGTTGGATGAAAAGGTTTCCAATCACTCATGGCATTTTTAAGACAAAAGCAAATTTAAAGAAGAAAAAAACTTAGACAATCATGGTAAACAATGTTATACCCCCATAAAGAGGCAACAAAAAAAATTGCTCACTTGGAAATGAAGAGACCTTTGTAATGATCTTTGAAGTGTAGGTGGAGAAGAATGCTCTATTCTGAACTAGTCTTAGATGAGTAGAACTTTGGGTACTAGATATGCTATTGATGGATTGAAATATTTTCTCTTTGCTAATGCATCTTATTATTTTAATCCTTATCATATTTAAATGGAGTTTCTTTTACTATATATCATACTCAATTGCAAAGATAAAATCAAACTCTTTATAGAATGATTGGATTTTGTGAACTCATTATTTATCCTACAGTAAGAATTTCATGATGTATAGGAATTGGATGGACATCCTGGAAGAAAAGGTGGTTTGTTTTAACACATACTTCGCTAGTTTTCTTCAGAAGTGATCCAGTAAGTCATTTTGTTTTTGTAATTTGGTTTATCTATCATTTTCAATTGCTTCACTATCTATATCATGTCAATGGTTGGTGATGTTTTTTTTTATGACACCCTTCCTCTTGAAACAAATAACATGTTAACTAGTCATAAAGTTCCCTCACTTTGAGACTAAAGAGTAAAAAATTAGTTTCTCTAAGTCTCATTTATCTTTTCATTAGTAGAGTTGAAAGTAAAACTCAAAACTTTAAAAAATGACAGAGAGAATGGCTGAATTGCTTGAATATGGCTATCAGAGTATTAATTATATGCACAAAATAATGCAATCAAGTATTTTGATTCTATAAACCAAATAAACTCTAATCCCTTATTATGTACAATATTGAATCCATAGCAATATTTTAGCACTCATCTCAAGCTAGATCATATAAATTTTATTCACCATGCTTGTTACATATGAAATATACCTAAAGACTACTAAGAGATTTGGTAACAATATTAGCAAGCTGATCATTTGAGTTGATAAAACTTGTTATTAAATCTCTAGTTTCTATCTATCGTCTCACGAAATGATAATAAATTTTTGTGTTAGTCATCTTGTGGAATAACAAAAAGGAAGCCAAATCAATATGTAAGAGTGTCTGATTATGACCAATAAGCTCTCTCTTGCTTGGTTCACACAACTAAAGTTCCTTGATTAATTGTTTCAGCTGCATAAACTTACATGTTGCATGTACCATAGTAGAGGATTTAGCTTTTGAGCTAGATTTTGCCACAACATTTTGTTTCTTACTCGTCATTGAAATTAAGTTTTCACTTTATATATAATAAAAAAAATCACAACATCTAGATGTAGAGTATCTATTGAATGGTACCTGCTTGGGTTTCATCTATATATCATATAAGATGAGTGTGATCTTTATATTTGCATATAACATCTCTTTTCCTATAGCACCTGTAATATATTGAGAACTCAAAGGTTGGGTCTTGGTGATCTTCATATGATAGGATATATTTGGTCTAGTGACTGTTAAGTAATTTAATTGGCCAATCATCCTATGATATCTTCTTGGTTTAGATAGGGGTTTTGCTTGATTTAGACTAAATTTGGCATTATCATCTGTTGGTGTATTTGGTGGTTTGGAATCCTATGAGATGCAAATCTATGTATTTGATTGTGTCATTATCGATCTTAGGAATATCTCACATTTCCTTTATTTTAGTCTAAAAAATGGCTGAACAAGTTTAGTTTAAATTAAACAATTTTTTAACAATCCATTCATATACACTATCTAGCATGTTGAAGTTTTGGCTAAGTATTGATGGCGATGAGTTAAGTGGTTTACTTTACAACAAACTAGTGGTACGAAAACTGGACTAGGCTAGCTGGTTTGATCGGTTAAACTAGGAACCAAAACTCTTTCCAATCCAGTCAAGGGGTAAAAATTGGTGATCTTAAAAACTAGTCAAAACTGGTTAAAAACCAACAAACTTCTTGAATCAGAGGAAGCTTTGGTGGTCCGACGATTGATCAAAAATAAAAAAAAAATGTAGAAAAAGATGAAAGATGAGTTATTACTGTCAAAACCACCAGTCTATAGCAGTTAATGCCACTTGAACCATCACAAAGATGAGGACAATTGTAGCCAAGATAGAGCTACACGCCCATTATTAGTCCCCAAGCTCACTACAACTTCTGTCCGTTTGTGTGCTGACCATGGTTGTGGTGGGAAAATAAAAAGTGAAAATCGTTTTGCATGTTAAACACGTGAAGCGGATGGTGGGGAATAATGACTTTGTTTGCTTTGCAGGGATTAGATTTTCACACTGTGAGACCTAATACATAGTAAGTTAGGGTGTGAGTGAGTTAGGTATGTTATTAGGTTCTCAGAGTGTGAGATATTAGGTTGGGCCATAATATGTTAGTTTTTATCTTATAAGGGAGAAGGGAGTATTGGTTTAGGCCATATTTTGTGTGTGTGTGTGTGTATAGAAGTTTTTAATATGGTTTTTGTTTTATATATAAGATATTAATAGAATTTTCTTATATTATTATTAATAAAAAATTTAGCTTCATTAAAAAAATTTATTTAGTCACTTATAAATAATTACATAATTTATATATTTATATAACTATATATTTTATTATATTTGAACTGATTGAATCTTTAAATCTCTAAACTAGTGCCTCATTCAATTTGAGTCCGGTTGTCATAACCTTGCTACAAACACGCCAAATTTTAGATATATAAACAACAAATCTGTCAAACAAAATCTGAGGAGACTATTCCAAACCATTTAAAGATCCATGGCAATGACAAGCCAACACAAACTCTTTTTGAGCCACAAGCTTGAGCAACAAGCCTAGAAGGATGCTCTTCGTATCTTTTTTACTCAAGATCACTATTTAAGAACACATTCTTCATATCAAGTTGATTCTAAAAATCAATACAAATCCAATGCCTTTATGTATAGTATTAGGGTGCATTTGTTTCAGTTTTTGTTTTTCAAAAAAAGTGATTATGAAACTTAAATTTTATATATAAATAAAAAATTTGAATATTATATTATATTTTTTCAAAAGCCGCTCTTTTATCTTCTGCAAAAAAAATATTGTAAACTAATTTTTTTATACTCTAATTATATTTACAAAATTATTTAAATATATCAAAAGTGATTTTTGGATGAAAAGAAGTGATTTTCAAACAAAAAATCTCATCCAAATGAGGCCTCGATCTATATGATACGATATGCTCTCTAATAAGAAAGTATCGAGATAATGATAAAAAAAGAAACCTATATGTGCATAAGAATTGTTGGCTGATAGAGGAAGGACAGACTTTTTGATTTTAAAATTATATTTATGTTTAGTCTCAATTAAAATTTATTTATAAAAATTACTACTACTGCTGCTACTGCTATTATTATTATTATTATACTAATAATAAATATATCAAATAATTTTTTTCCATTATTAGATTTTAGAAGGTTTTCAATTATTTTACCAACTTTGGAACAAAGATATTTTGCTATAGTTGTCATTGTATAATTGGGCATAACAAACTTATCCACTTATTGGCGATTGTTTTATTTATTTATCTATTTTTTTTTGTAAATGGGAATAGTCAACAATATAACAATGATTGAATTTGAAGCATTTTTAATTATCCTTTTTTATGTAGGATGATAAAAATTTAATTTCTTTTATATATTCTTAGTCTTAAATTAGTTTCAAAGAATAGTATGGTTTGTTCATTTGCTCTCCATGTCTTTTAACATAAGTTTTACAAATTAGTAATATCAGAATAAAGGAAACCTTATCAGGACAACCCATGCATGCAATTATAACATGTGAACATGGCTTTTGTAGGGTTTTAAAAGGTAATTTCCTAAGTATATTTTTTTGTTATTTTATTTTTTGCTTTTAGAATTCTATTTCTCATAAGGGTGCTGAAGCAAATTTGACCCTTGGTGGCATTGACCTCAACAATTCAGGCAGGTTAGCTTATTTTATGCAATTACTCATTACTATTGTTTTATTTTTCTTCACCATATAACTATAGTATCATGAAATTTCTAAATCTCCTTAAACTTAATTTACCAAATTTTGTAGTGTTATTGTCAAGGCAGATAAGAAGCTTCTGACTGTACAATTTCCTGATGCTGGTGATGGACGTGCATTTACACTAAAGGTACTTCATTCTTTTGAGAAAATCTTAGGGTTTTTTTTATCTTTTTGAAATATATTTTAAGATTAATTAATTTATAAGATTTTCTAATAATCATTGCATTATTTTTCTTTTCAAGATTTGATGTTCTGTGACTCTATGATATTGTCACATCCTAGTGTTTCAACACATTGAGGCAGATATCAAGGGATAAATAAATATACAAAAATTGTTCTTCAATACATACGTATTATTCCTTTTGTTAATTCTATAGGCTGAAACAACTGAAGATCTATATGAATGGAAAATTGCACTTGAGAATGCTTTGGCACTGGCACCAAGTGCTACTGATGCGATGGGGAAAAATGGTAACTTGAAGAATGATAAATCAAACTCAATTGATGGTTCATCATACCAACGTATGTTTTCTTATAGCTACATTTTACTTTGTTTTTGTTCACGGTTAGATCTTTCATGTGTGTACTCTATGAATGTTGCATGATATGTGCATATTGCTTCATGAATCAATTTCATTATCATCATGAAAATAATTTTTTGAATCTCTAAGTTTATTTTGTTTTTTTTTGTTTGACAGCTGATATGAACAATACATTTCTAATTATGTAGATTTGATTGTCTCATCTATAAACATAGGTTATTTATGTAGTATGTTAAGTTTACATTGTTTACCTATTCATTTTGATTTTTCTCTGGTTCATTATGATATTTTCTAGTTACAGTAGCACCTCTGGTTCACTATTGCAATTTTTTTTTTCGCAATGATGTTTGTAAGAAAAGCAAATTATAACTTGTTTGTATTTCTTTCAAACAACATTTTGCATTTCTTCTATAGTGATGGATAGAGACACAATGAAATCTACAGTCACTGGCCGCCCAATTTTACTTGCTTTGGAAGATGTTGATGGAACTCTATCATTTTTGGAGAAAGCCTTGAGGTTCATAGAAGAGCATGGTGGGTTTTCTTTTCTTGTTTGCAATTTTTTTCTTGTTCACAGAAAAGAAAACTAGAATTGCTTATGCTATGGAATTTAGAAGTATGAATAGATCTTTGTGATCTACCAGAAATGTAAAAGAAAAAACATGGTGTCATGTTTAATTGCATGCTCATTCAACTTCAAGCATCATAAAAGGCATTTATCTTGAATTATTGTTGATGGTTATTTCTAGTCTAGAATTTGGTTCTTCATTTTCTATAAAAGCTTTACCATATAGTTGGCATATTCAATGCATTAGTATTACTTTTTAAGAGAAAAGAGCAAAGTTTGATTAGCCTTATCAATAAAGAAGAAGAAGAACAACATCCAGTCAAGCTATCCTTTTAGATGGGATTGGCTGTCTAGATGAATCAATGTTGTATTTGGATCCTACTAAAAGCTATATTTTGAAGGCTATGGGCTTTTGGTTTTAGTATTTAAGATTAGGTTGTGATGACAATTTTATAAAGTTTTCTCCATTAGCTATATAGGTCACTTACCTCTGTCCCTTACCCACGTATTTGCATGTCCAATGTACCACAAAATAAAACCTAAATTTTAGATAAACCACTTAGAGCAATGTTGTTTTGGACAGCTTCTACTATAGTTTAATCAGGCTTTCTACACTCAATTCATTATCACTATGACATTGAAATGGAAGTTTCATCTTGTCTTCTCTCTCTATGTAGGAGATGAAGGTGGTTAGGTGGAAAAATCAAGTAGCATATGTATATTAGTTAAAAGTGACTATTATGGACTATCATAAAGTTATCTATTTGACAAATCATTAACATGCTTCACATGAATCTAATCAATATTACAAAATAGGAGTTAAAATTGAAGGGATCTTACGACAAGCAGCTGATGTTGAGCATGTTGAACATCGAGTACGAGAATATGAACAAGGTTTGTGCTTTTTCTTGTGGAAGATCGTTAAATTCTATATCTCTATCTTGATGGTTTCACCTTGGCTTGCTTCCATTTTGATGACATTGAGTCCTAAAGGTCATTCGCAGTTTTGTACATGTTTAGCAATAAGTGGTTTCACCATCTTTTAGGCTTTGCCAACATGTGTAGTTATATATCATACATAATTTATTCTCTAATATATTAGTTAGTATATCATTATATTAGATGAAGTGGAGTACCCCTTAATCTTTGTATGATTTGCTTTTCAATATTCAAAGCACTTCCTTTATTTCAAAAGGAATATTATATGTACGAAGTCATTTAATGTTCAGTTGCAGATACTATTTTTTTTTTAAGTATAATAAAATCTTTTCTTGATGGCATGCTACATGGTTGTAGGGAGAGTTGAGTTTTCTAAAGATGAGGACGCACATGTTATTGGTGATTGTATTAAGGTATCTTTATGATAAACGAAATAGCCAACTCCTTTTTCTTGTACATGAATTAAAATCTAGTTCATTTATTTTTTAATTAATTTCCAGCATATACTTCGAGAAATGCCATCTGCTCCAATCCCTGCTTCTTGTTGCAAGGCACTGTTAGAAGCATGTCGTAAGTATAATTTTAGTTTTTCTATATTTAGCCTTTTTGTTTTATAATAATTACCTAGAAAGAATGGATACACCAACTTAGTGGAAAATTGGCATGCATCAAACACGAATACTTATAAGTTCATATATTGTCACGACCCAACTTATGTCATAACCGGCACATAAGGAATATCTTCCCTAGTAAGCCTTAACACATATTATTTTTCCATAACATTTCCCAAATACAATTATAACCTGCCATATCCATAAATAAATTCACAGCACTTGGCCATCAAGCATTATTAGAAATGCACGCTTCCAGCATATAATAATATCTTAACATAGTTTAACCATAGTACCAAATTAGTTTTCATACTCTATTAAACATAATACCAAAACATAGTATTAGATTTAGTTTAGAAATCTTTTCCATAACATAATCAATATAGCTAAGTCATAAGTTCTCAAATGTAAGTATAAATCCAAGGACCCTACCTATAACATATAAAGCAATTGACAAACTAACAGGCTAAAATAAAATAACGGCTCTAACAAAAAGGGCTTTCACAAGAAGGCTCACTAACTTGAAATCAATTAAGGCTGAGGGAGGAACAAAACTAGAACCAGCACCCATATCTAAAAAAAATGGAAGACAATGGGGTGAGTTTTGTAACTCAGCAAGAGATAAGATATCCAGAGTTTACTAAATGCAAGCATAAAATAATATAAACAGAATAATGTGTATGTACTCATAAAAATTTAATTCCAGTTATAACATGAGATTTCTTAATAACATAGTTTTACATAATCACATAAATCCAAACACATTGGGAAAATTATCTGAAGCAGAACAATAACAAGTCTAGACATTATCTAAGGCCATATGCAGGTTAGCATCACACCTACTAACTGGAGTTGGCCCGTAGCCACATATAAGTCCAGACATAACAATGTCATGTGTGGATTAGCACCTCACTTGCTAACTGGAGTTGACCCATAGCCATATACAAGTCGAGACATAACAAATGTCATGTGCAGGTTCATACCTTACTTGCTAATTGGAGTTTCTCATGATGCACCGAGGCTAATGTCACTGCCATGAACTACATGTTCTAACTATGAAATTTTCCCTACTTAATTCAAAATCATACACGTTCCACTTTCATGATATTTTTACAACATAAAATCCATCATCAAGTTATATAAGATACAATGGACATAACGTAAACTCAGATTTAATAATTAACATGAGATGTTCTAAAATTCAATATTCATTACAGTTTGACAAAAAAAATATTTAAATAGACATAATAATCAAGTTCTGGCCTCCAATTGAAATTTTCTATTTCAAATATAAAGCTTCATTTTCAATAAATAATATATTTTCTCCTATATCAACATAATTTCAACTCTTTATATAATTTTATATTTATAATCAAAATTTAATCATGTATAAAGTAAGTTACAAATATCTACTTACAACTATTGGTTCAAAGAACTAAAGAACAACTCCATTGATACCACCAATTCAAATGTTGATGCTCGAATGCTCTATTGTTCGAGGAACAAGACAATATTAATATTTATGAGCTAATAATGTCACCAATTTACATAAATTAGTACAAAATCACTAAAATCCCCAATTTATAGGGTTCAAGGAAATACTAATATTAATCATAAATTAACTAGAAGCTTTAATAATATAAACACAATATGATAGAAGCTTATTTACCATTTGGAGAATAAAATTGGTGAAGAAAATCACTTCAATTCCTTCTAAAAGCTTCGAACTCTCTAATGGAGGTTGGAGAGAAAAGGGCGGTAGAGGAGAGAAAGAATGATGGAAGGTGATGAAGAGGAGGAAGAGATGATGATTATGATGGATGTGGTGGTGATATTTTGTGAAGATGAGAAGAAAGAAGAAGAATGGAGGAAGGTGAGAAGATAGAGCTACAGGGAGGGAAGGAAGTGAAGATAGGACAAGAAAGAAAAGAAAGGGAGAAGAGAGTTTACGGGAAGAGAAGATAAAGAAATAGAGAAGTCTATGGTGGTTTACACCACTTAAGATGCATGGTGGTCTTCACTTTTTTTTCCAGTTGGGTATCACATATATGATGTTGGATATGCATTTGTATGTGTTTGTTTTGAAAAAAAAAAAAAAAGATCTCAGACAAACTTTGAACATGGCGAACTTGTTTTTGTATTTGTTTTTCATCCCTACAGTTATTTAACTCGACCAACTTAGACGAAACATTCAACCCAATACCCACTAAACTAGCCACTTAAAACCTAAAAAGATAAACTTACACTTGCAAAGATTACTTTTTAATCAATGAAGGAAAAATCAAGAATAGTAGACAAGGAAATGAAGTTAATATTTAAATATTCACATGGTTGATATTTTTTTTTGGGTCTGTCGATATAAAGATTACCCTATTATTTTTGGAAGGAGCTTAGAGAATATTGACAATTATTGCACATATCAAGAATTCTCCATAATTTTGAGGTGTGCAAAATAAAGTAGAATTAGTAATTTGTCATTTATGAATATCTAAAAATACCATAAGTTTTGAATATTACATATTATTAATTATGAATTTTTCTCAATTTTATATATATATATATATATATATATATATATATATATATATATATATATATATATATATATATATATATATATATATATATATATATTACATTTTAAGAATTTAGTGTTTATACATTGTCAAGTGTACATATTGGCATTTGTTGTTCAAAGATAATTCCCCAGCCAACCAGTACATATTGTACTTGTGCATGATCTTTCCACTAATTCTATGCTTAAACAACCAATAGCTAAGAGGATTGGAGAAGAACCACCAAATTAGCAATGGCTTATATTTGCATAGTTTATGCAATTTATCTTATATTTGGGGCTACAATAGAAAGCGACTATGGAACATTTTGGTTCTGAAAATTACATTTAATGTTTTTACATTCATTTCAATTTAAATAGATTTGACTTAAAAGTTTAATTTTGTTTTATCATTTGAACATGTCACAACAATTAGGAGCTACACATGTCAATAGGGTTCCCGCTATGAGTGCAGTAATATCTGACAAATTTCCTGAACCAAATCGCCATTTATTGGAAAGGTATTAATTAATTACTTTTCATTTTTCCTTTTTTTTTTGGCCTTTCAAGCTAATACATTGATTGGTATCTTTGTTATCTTATTTCAAGGTGAACTTAAGGGTTTACAATAATCTGATTGTTTTAAACATGTATATTAGATATAATATTCAATCTTAACTTATTATGAATTGAAGGTACCAACTACCACTGAATAGCCTTAACGATGAAAAACATAACAATATAATACTTGGAATAGGAATTGACATTTAGATATGGGATACTGTTGGAGTATGCGCTTTTGACATGATAGATATCATGGTTTTCAATTTTTCTATATGTGTTGTGTACATTATAGTCTCGTGGGCAATGTCTTTACAAAAAACAAAATATGTTTACTCCACGATACATTATTACACTTGTTTCCTAATTGTCTAAACAAAATATCTGTTATTTTTTTCTTGCCTTAAATATCCTATTCTGCTAGTTATATTTTTTGGTGATACAACTTACTTATTTCATTCATGTACAGAATACTCTTGATGATGCAAACTGTAGCTTCTTTCAAAGCTGTAAACAAGATGAGTTCACCAGCAGTGGCAGCTTGCATGGCACCATTACTTCTTCGCCCTCTTCTTGCTGGGGAGTGTGAGATTGAAAATGACTTTGATGTTGGCGGTGATAGTTAACAAACACGCAGCAATTCTTGCAGCTAATCATGCTCAAGCAATTGTCATTACATTGTTAGAAGGATTTGACAGCATATTTGGGGTGGGTTAATCATACCTTAATATTTCTTCTTACATGGCTTTCATTCATGCTATATGCATCCATATTGCAAGCATATTTTTATGTTGGATGTTGATTCATATTTGTCTTACAATTTTCCTTCTCCACATAAATGGAACATACCATTCGTTTATTGGTTAAATCTTTTTTTCTCAAAGATGTACTCAACTGCTAATGAAATATTTTTCATGTATTTGAATGGGTTGTTCTAAATTTGAAACTAGTGACAAGGTGTTTTTTTTGTTGAGCATGCTACTTTTATATCTACTTAGAATATTAAGGTACAGTTTGAAATCCCAAATCTACTTTTTCCCTTGCAACAAGGATTAAATAAGAGCAAACTTTTTGAATATTTGGACTTTATAAGTAGGGGGCTATTTCCCTTTATTTAATTAAAATAAATGCAACTTCTAATCATATTAATTTCAAATGTTCTAATTTGTTGTCTTTACAAAATACTAAAACAGGAAGGTTCTGCATCCCCTGGCCCTGATATGTACACCGATTCAGATGAGAATGAATCTGGGAGTGAGGAGGCTATTGATGATGATTTGTCCTATGATGATGAGGAAGATGAATCAATAGTGGAGTCTAAAGTAGATGTAGATAACGATATTCATAGTGAAACTAATAGTGAGACTGGAAACTCTATGGTTGATGATGAACAAGATCATAAGGTTTGAACTGTATTTATGTCATGAAAATTTGATGAAATTGTAGGCAATAGATTTTTCATTAAGCATATCCATTTCATCCAGTTGAACTAGACTTAGTTTTCAAAAACACTAAAAATTATATATAGTCTTTGAAAATAGCTGAGCATTAGTTTAGTATTATTGAAACTATGCAAGTATTAATTCTTTAATGGCTATATATAGTGCTACTTGGTTTTCTATCCCAAGCACTCAAGCATACCTAGCCACACATATCTTTTCACTTCCCCTTTTTTTTTTAAATTTTTTTTACAAATTTAATCTCGTATTATAGTTGTACTATCTTTTGGGATGTGTTATGTAACTATTCTACTATTAAATTCCTAGAAAAAAAAATCTAGAACTATTTTTCATAAAGCTCTAATTTTTCTTTCAAAAATACAAATTCAAACTAGTAAAAATTTGTTATTCTAGTTATTTTAGTGCTTTATTCATGCGCCTATCACTACGCCTCTTTTTAGATTCCTCATCTAGCTTGCTACCCATTATTGATAACTCATTCTAGTATCAGGCAACACCACTACTATACTTTTTTCAATGGTTATAGAGCTCTATTCCTTTGCATTTGATGTGCCCCCATAGCTGCATCATCTCCAATGAGTTACTGACCATTGCAAACCCCCACTAAAGCCTAAAAAGCTACCAATTAGCCTTATGTCTATTGGCGTGTTATTTTTCAATGTTGCACATACCACCATTTGGTTTCTCTTCTAGACGGACATTTCTTTAGGCACCAGCATATTTTAGCTTGTTTCATTGTTTCCAATGACGATATTTTTCTAGTGACTATTGTTAACTCATCCCCAACCTTACCTCGACTCAACAATTTCTAGCCCATTGTGTTTTGTAGACTACATTACCCTTTAGTTAAGACTCCATTTGTAACAAGTTTAAAATTTAGTGAACTTTAGATTAAGGGGAATGTTAAGAATAATGTATGTGGTTGTTGAATTCTACCATGTGCTTCATGTATGTGGCTTGAAAAACATATAGGGTCTTAGGAAATGGGTACACATTATTTACTTGTTCTTGAAACTATGTATGCATTACTTCTCTAATGGTTATATATTGTGCCGGTGGTTTTGATCCATCTAAAACATTCAAGCTACCAATAATTATTCCACCATATGCATATCTTTTCACTTCCCTCTCCTTTATTTTATACAAATTCAATTGTTATAGTAATTCAAAAATTAAATTTGAAGTAAACTTATAATTAATGTTGTTGATCAATTTAATATACAAATCTATCATTTTTCCTTCCAAGTGATACATTGCAATGAGGTTACAATTCTTTGCATCTTTACTACTCCTTTATGAAGAATAAAAATAAAATACAATTTTACATTGGTTAGGGTCCATATTTCATGTTGATTTATGCCTTAATATGATTACAATTTCCCTTTTTGGAAAAGAAAGAAAAATTGACTTGCAATCATTTTGGGTTGTCATTAGTTATGGAAAAAAGAATAGGGGAAAGGATGGGAATATTATGCTTATCGTTTGTTTCATGTGATGTACAGGACCACAATCATTCTAGTTCAACTTCAAAATCCTTAGAAGGGAGGAAAGATCTTGAACCCATGTCATCAAATATAGTTGAAGTCTTAGTGCCTCAATATAAAGATATCAAAAGCTATGAAAATGTCACAATCAAGCTTGTTGGTGCAGATGAGCCTCATAAGCCTATTAATGTAATAGGAGGTTTTTCCACTGAGCAAACTACAATAAGTGAATCAAATTCTCTTAATCCTTCGTGTATGAAAAAATCAATAAGCATATCCAATTACCCTACACCTGAGCGTCGCACTATATTGGGGCGAACCTCTGTGAGTAAATCTTTTCATGATTAATCATTTGATATTTTATCTTTATTATACTTATCTTAATTACTTCCTAAATTGGTTAAAGCCTTTCATGAATTCATTTAGTTTCGTACTTTAGTTTGAGATGATTAAATTCATTTTATTATACATAGTTCAAGTTCTTATGTGTTTTGTAATATGTCCAGGCTAGGAAGAACCTTTCCATGGAATCCATTTCATTTTTAGATGATGAGTAAGTGATTTATATTTATGAATCTATCATTTGTGTTAAACTCTCTTAGTCCATGTCTTTCTACTATATCTTATTTGTTGTCATTTGGGTTGTGTATCACGAAACTCCTATACTGAGTGGCAGTAAAATTAATTTTTATTGCTAATTAGAGTATGAAATGTTTGAGAGATAAATGATAAGGCTTTATAATGTGCTTTTAATATCATGTATGTTTCTTTAAGAGAGGAGTTTGAGGAACATAGATATTTATACATGGATAGAGAGTATAAATGATATAAATATCAAAACCATGTAACATAGTATGAAATTATAATGACCAAATGAAGTATTAATTAAGTATTCTATCATGCTTTTTGCATAAGTACTCCATCTTACTAGGGAAATATTGTTGCATGAAAATTCACTTTGTCTTTTAGAAATTGTAAAATCATAACCCATTTGTTTCTTTTTATGTCAAGACTCAAGAAATTGCGAAGTGTTCCCACTGAAAAAAAAAATACCTTCATTTGGCTCCATTGTCTCCATTATTTGCATGCAATCTAATTTCATTAAAGTGACATTGTCTATTGTTTCATCCTTGCCGCTCTCTTAACTATATGTTATGTAGTATCATTTGATAGAGTGTTGTCCATACTATTATTGATTTCCATTTTGGAGGTTTATAGTATCTTAATTATGAATTCAGCAAAGATATTTTTATAATCATATTCTAAATGATTATCATAAAAGGGTGAGCCTTAACACAATGGTAAAGCTGTTGCCTGGTAGTCCGGAGGTTATGGGTTCAAATTTTGGAAGTAATCTCTCTGCTTACAGAGATGAGGCTGCGTATACCCACCTTCCTCATGCTTCACTAAGTAGAAGTCTCATATACTAGGCCGTTTTTGTCTGAAATGATAATCATATCTTGCTATGTGAAATGTGATTTGAAGTGGAGAATTTACTTAATAGCTCTAAGTGAGCATGATTTTCTATTTTCTTCACTTTACTCTACCTGCTGATTTATGTTTCTTACCATACTTCAGAGCTGAAATTGAGAGGCTCCAAGCAGTTAAGTCAAAATTGAAAAATCGGATTGCAGAGGGGGTTGGTACTTGTTTTTCTAAAGTTAACCTAGTTATATATGCTTGCTAAGACGGTTAGAAACTACTTGTCCATTTCTTTTTTCACTTGCCCATAGGCGAAGGCTAGTGCAAATCTGCAATCTAATATGGAAAAACAAAAGGAAGCTTTGCAAGAGCGTCGTGAAGCTTTGCAAGAGCGTCGTCTAGCTCTTGAGCGAGATGTGAGCTCATTATGAGAGAATATACTATAGCTTTACCCTACTCCACTCTTGCTCCATATGCAAAAGCTAAGATTCTCTTCCTTTAAATTTATTTATAGGTTTCTTCACTACAGGAACAATTGCAAAAGCAAAAGAGTTATCACGAAACTCTTGAAGTAGGAATCAATTTTCCTCTACGACCCTTGTTTGATTTATCTAGCATCGATGAAAAGTTTAGTCTATCTTGATCGTAGATAATTTACAATCTATGAAGCATGGATATAATACAGATTGCGGAAACAAGGATACAAATTTAAAAAATTATTAGACAACACAACTATGATACGACATATAAAATTAGTATAAAATTTGCATACAAACACTTCTTAAATTAGAAAAGGGAAACAATGTTTTAAAATTTTGTTTGAGTTATTGTAAATTTAATAAAATTATATTTTATCTAATTATTGTGGTATATCCTTCTATATTGGTAACTTAAAAAAGAAAAGTAAAAAATCCTATAGTACATTTAAGACTATCTAAAATTCTGTAATACATACATACATACATACATATATATAATTTGGGCCACAAACAATATTTTGAAGCATTTGTACTTCTTACTTATAGTGTGTTTTGGTAATGCAACAAATTCTGAATATGCAAACTTTCCACAGGCCAAAGTAGATATTGATGAATTGGTTCTCATAGAAGAAGATATTGTTAATTTAGAACAAAAGGTTGATGAGCTTGTTGTACGACTTAAGGGACAATTCGAGCGGAATTATGAATTTATGTTGGGCTCCAAAAATCAACCCCAACATATATCAAATCATGAAAAAATTTGGTATGTTTATCATTTATACTTTCACATTATCAAATTCCTACCTATCGATCCCTACTCATTTTTTATGAAATTTTTTTGACAAAGTACTCATTTTAGTCCCTCTAAAATTTCAAGTTGGACAAATTAGTTCATGTGAAAAAAAAAATCTCAAATTGGTCTCTACAAAACTAAATTGTTGGACAAATTAGTTTCTGAAAAATAAAACTCTCAAGTTAGTCCATACAAAATTATGTAGTCAGACAAATTTGGTCCCTACAAAATTAAATAATTGGTCAAGTTAGGTCCTCTATTAAATTGGCTAGGAGGAATAATTTATCTGACAATTCAATTTTGTAGGGATTAATTTGGAAGTTTTATTTCGCAAAGATCAATTTTAGAGTTTTTTTTTTTTTTTACTTAAACCAATTTGTCCAACCTGAAATTTTAGAAGGACAAAAATATGTATGTTATCAAAATTTTCTATTCATGATATTTAATCCCACTTTTGCTTGGATTATGCAAAGGGCCTTTTGGAACCTCAAAATAAATTGTATAGAAAGAATGGTTATTGCTTAATATTTGTTTGCACTTGCTTGTTTGTTTCTTTTTGGTGGTTATGTATATATTTAAATTTTACATTCGTTTCCATTACAATTTGACAGGAAGAATAAACCAGGTATTGAAGTTGTAGCCACATCACAATCTGAGAGGTCAATAATTAAGGTAAATAAATATAATAGGTCATTTAAGAATTTGATTTGTACTCTATCATAATTACAAATATTATTACCAACTCTATCTGTGAAGGTCATTATATCAATTTTGGTTGGGTTGGATTGTTTAATTTATTCACCTATAATGTATCTCTACCTTACACCCATGAATTGCAGTAAACTAATGCCAAAAATAAAGTTATTATTCCTTTTTCTGGTTTGGGGTCAACCACATTTGTTGGTAAATGAGTAGATATTCAGAATTATACTGATTTGATAATGTTATAATAGGACAGTGATTTTGGTCAAGTGGAAAATGAGAATGAAAGAAAGCAAGAGTTGAAATCTTTACCAATAAAACAATGCGTAAAATGTATTTTATCCTTTAGGTTGTGTGTGCTACGACAACCTAAACTTTTAAATAGTACAAAACATCCCAAACTTTCTAAATAGTGTCAAACTTTAGGTCATGATTTTGCATTGCTTGGAAGAAAGTTTAGAATGTCACAATGCATATTTTGAAAAGTTATGGTGTAAACTTCACATAACTTAAAATTCAGGGGGTAAAATGCATTTTATCCTAAAACAATTAGTTCCAAGAAACATAGTTCAAGAAGTGAGGTAAGTTACATAAATTTGGTTGTAAATCTATATATAACCCAACATTTTCTTTAAATTGTGTAATCAGTACTAGTAATTTTGTTGTAGGGACAAAAATCTCCAATATTAAGTTAATATTTCATAATGATAAAAGGAATCTTAATTGCATTTTATCCTTCTCATTGCTATCCTTGTTACATTGTAGTTATTTGAGTAATCTAGAGTAGTGGATGAGAAATCAAATTATCCCATTCGGGGTTAAATTCGAAGCTTTACGGAAGGCAAACTGACTAGTTGGCCTTATGCCTAATCATTTGCTATTATTGATTAGGCTAACCTTAAAATATTGCAATGCATAGGGCTAGACAGACTTATATATTAAAATGCTTTCATAGCAGGGAACAAATTGCACTTCTTCTGTACTAACAAAACTGACATCCAGACTAAACTTTTTGAAGGATCATGATAGTTTGACTCCAAATGAATTCCAAAATATGGATGACGACCGAGATTTGAGTTGCTCTCTAGGGAACTTGGAAAAGGGTAAACAAGGTGAACTTCATCCACCATTGCCATCACCGAAGAAGTCTCGCGGATTTGAATTTTACCTACCACTCCCATCACCTGGTAAGTCTAGAGGAGGTTATAAGTTTCACTTACCCCTTTTATCCCCTAGTAGGTCTCAAGGATCTAAAGGTATTCAACGTCAAGACAAATTGAGAAAATCAGATAGTCAACCAGGCAATCACTCAAATAGGCAAAACGAGTATCCACAATACTTGAGAAGAGGAAGGTCAGAAGGCCATCATCCCCCATATAATCTTGACAATCCTCAATGATTATAAGGTCAATCTTTCATTTACATAAAAAAATAGTTTCCAGATGATAGGGGACCACTACAATAATTCAACATTGTTATTGTCCAATTGTGGTGTTGTTATTTCTTCAACATTTTTTAGGGTGTTTTATGAAATACGATTAGAGGAGACTCCTTTATTACCAAAAAAAAAAAAAGCAGGGGATGACTCCACATCCCTGAAGTAGTTTCCAGACATGACTCATTTATTCTAAAAAGAAACATGCCATTCACTCCATAATGTAGAATACAGGAGGAGTAGTTCAACCATCCCCATAACATGTCAAACTATTTTGTACCACAACAACGTGCTGAGTTTTGCTAGCTTTGTTACAAGCATGTTGATTTTGTCATTACATTACCGTATTGGTAATTGTAATAATGTTGAGCTTGATGGCTTAAGGTGGCAGAGTATTTTTGCAAATAGACCCTGGTCTAGATTCATTTGGTATGAAATTACATAGTACATCCCATTTCCTTGAATAACTCGGCAATTAGTAATAATATGGATAAAGCAAAGTTGCATATAATGAAATGGACAAAAAATTATGTGGCCAAAAATATTAATAACATAAAAAAGAAACGATAAGTTCTTCGAATGTTGCTAGCGTTTTTGAATAAAATCATTAGACAAGAATTTACCACACACGATGGAGTTATGAATACTTTCATCACAATTAAAACTCAATGCATGACGCTAACGTGTTTGTTAAATCTTACGAAGCAAAATATGGATGACATTTATAGCAGCATAAATTTGTGCAAAAAATGATTAGTATCATGGATCAGCTAGAGTGGCCGACATCGATTCCCAATTTCTGCCCATGCTTAAAAGCTTCCCCTTTGACCTAATCCACGGTTCCAACCCGACCATTTAAGCTCGGGTTATGGCATAATACCCATGTGTTGATTATCCCCTTTCCAATCATATGCCTCTAACATACTTTACTATCAAGCCTCCCATAAATCCCACGAATCATACCCAGTTACCATCCCCTCATTAATATGATAAGGGGAGGGACAGCTTCATCTTTAGCCTAAACCTTAGCCTACCTGATGCGAGCTGTTGCGACTCACAACAAATTAAAATTTATAAAGTGCTAGGTTGCACCAAAAATGTAGTAAAGGGGCACAACTCAGGTCGTCTCACAAGGAAGTGTTGCTAGTCAATTAGAAATTAGGGGTTTCAAAGAATTAAGATTAAAGCAATTTAAATTAAAAGATAATAGCAACAAGGTAATAGCAACAATGAAGAAAGCACTAGTGCAAGGTATTCCTAGGATTGGAAATTAATTATCATTGACCAAATATTAAACCCATTGGTGGCTATTAGTAATAAATTACTGGCAATTCGGCTAGTGATCGATCGACCTCTAGAATTTAATCAATGTAAATAACTAATAAACAACAATAGCCAATTTATTTAGAAATCACATTAATTTAATAAACCAATTGCTATAGTCTAACTGCCAATCGGAAAGTTAATTCTAATGGTCTCCCTCAAACATAAACCAATATATCTATCAATTTATGCCCAAAGGGTTTCCCTAAATGACGATAGCTAATTTAGTTATCCCAATAAAGATTATAGCAATCACCACAATAATTATAGGAATAAAAACTGCAGAACATTAAGAAAATCAATGCATTTAATATCAAAAAAGGTCTCAAACATCATCTCAATCCATTCGGAAACCCTTATACTAGTAAAGAAATCAACTCCTCCATCTCTGGAGGATTACAACAAAGAACCTGGAAATAATAGAAATGATCATTGCCATGATCTCCAAGACAAATCACCTTCACTAATGAAATCCTAAGAGAGAGAAGAATAGAGAAGAAGAAGATGTAGAGAGAAGATGGAGAGAGATGTAGAGAGAGAGTGTTCTCCAAACTAAAACTAAAAAACTCAGGTAAAAATCTATAACATTCCTATATATACTGCTTTCTAAAAATAGGCCAAAGTCGGCCCAAAAACAGATAAAATGAGGTCTTCTGTGTCTTCACACGAGCACTGCTGCACTCTCAGCGCTGCGCTGCGGCGCTCACTAGTGAGCAATGCTGACAACAGTCAATTTTTTTAGTGTTGTTGAGCGCGCTGTAGCGCTAGACAGAATAGAATTTTCCCTCGACACTATAAATAGTGATTGTAGCCCTTTGAATAATCTTTCCAACGCCATCAAAATCACCTCAATCGGAGATCTGTAGCTCTAGATATTGCAAAAATACTGACTGGAGGTCAAGTTGGACAGCATCAGAACATTAGCAACCTTTAATCTTGCAACTAGATTTTTACCAAGATGCTCTTAGAACTGGGTTTTGAGCTAAACATAAAAGTTATAGAAGACTTCTTGAGCTTTCCAAAACATCTTTTTTTTTGTCTCAATCTAATCCCTTGTTCTTGACATTTTGCACTTGATCCAAAGCTCCTGTACATAAAATCATACTCAAAGAGACAAGTTAAACGCAACAGCTTGTAATTACAAATTATTCCCAAAATCAATGCAAAAGCCAATAGTTCTATCAAAAGTACACAATGAGGAATAAATCAAATATCTAATTCATCACATCAATAACATAGAAAAACTCATGTAAAAAGCTAAGAATTAGAAGTAAGATAAGTGGCATAAATGCCTCTTATAAAACTCCCCCACACTTAAGCTTTCACATGTCCTTATGTGAACTAAGATCAAACCAAGGCATGGATGAGAGGTAGTATACAAGGACTACACTAGACTCCTAAATCTAAAAATGCATGATGCATGAAATTAAATGACAATACACCAGTCTGATGAACCTAGAGATATAAGCAATGGGCTTTTAGACCAACAATCAAAGAGGATCTCAACAGGCAAGGCATGATCAAGAGCATAGCACACAAGGTAGAATCAACATACATGATGAATGAATCAAGTACAAAAATCCTCTCAAGATTAGTGTTTGCCACTTATTCACACAAGTGTTTTGGGATACGATGTACACTCAAAGCACCTCAAATGAAAATGCATTAGCATAGGCTTGTCAAGGGTCTCATTCTCCATTTGCCATATTCACATGCATATTGAATCAAGAGGACTTGTTTTTGGTTGTGATGGGGTTTAGGTGAAGGTAGGAAAAAATAAAGGTCAGTGGAGCTAAACCTCTAGTCAAAGGAGAGAAAATGCATACGCCAAGAGCACAAATGTCTAAGAGTACACTTTGTCTAACTTAACCATTCACAGGCCCCAAATTTTATTGTGGCATACCTTCAACCAAACATTTTTAAATTTTTTTTTTTGCTTTTTTTTCATATTTTCTTTTTTTTTTTAGTGTGCCACTTGCTGAATTTATTGTGTACACATTGTTCCTCCCCCACACTTATGCTCAATCACATATATGAATTTGCACAAATGCTCTCCTAAGCCTAAAAGGTTAGGAATTTTCATGGTTTTTCACTTTTAGCTAAGGATGTGCTAAAACAAAAGAATGGGCAATAAGGCTCAAAAGGGCTAAACAATGGTAACATGCAAAAGGTGGCTATATGGGCAAATGGCTAAAAACAAGAAAAATGCCTCAATCATATTCAAGCATGCATTTGGGAACGTATTTTCAAACAAGACCCTAAGCAAGTTCTAGAATGCAAATCCAAAAAGGGAAACACACATGAACAAATAAGTATGGCACATGATAGTCCAATCAAAGAGGCTCAAAATCTCACAGGTGAAAGTGCATGTACTCAATCCAAACAACAATGAATCCACCAAGCATGCAATAGAAGATAAAGTCAATGCCAATCAAGTCAGTAAGATACAGGTGGTGTGAGCCTATTCATATAATCTCTAAGGTGTCAAAGGAATGGTGTAGGACACAAATTAAAATAAATATGATGCAAGACTCAAAACTAAAATAAAAATAAATAAAATGCTGAAAAATAAAAAGGAAAGTAAAGAAAAACCTCACAGTGGGTTATCTCCCACCTAGCACTTTGCTTTAACGTCCCTAAGTTGGACGGTCAAGACCCTCATGGAGAGTATGTAGCTTCAACCCAAAGATAGGCTAACTGAGCCCTTACATCTGTTGGGGGCTCATGGAGGTACATCAACTGATGCTCATCAATGGTGCACCGAACCATCCTAGAGTTCTTTAACTCAATTGCACCATTAGGGTAAACATGGTTGACCAAGAATGGTCCCTTCCATCTAAACTTTGGCTCTCCAGCCATTAGTTTTACTTGGGGTTCATGCAGCAAGATCCATTGCCCTTCATAGGGCTTCTTACCCAACATGGGTTGGTCATGGAGCACTTGGCAAACTGATAATTGATGGCTGGGAAGTGTACCTGTATTTGAAAACTTGGGACATTATAAAACAACAGGTGCATCATATCCCATGGATGAAGAAAAAGTGGAAAAGGGAGGATTTGGATTCTTACAAAGTAAAGTACCACATGCATCTTCCACTATGGAGTCAATGACATCAATGCCAAACACAAAGTGTTCCTCAAGGGGGAATTTCATGGCATCAGACAAACAAAATTGGGCTTTCAAGTCCCCACACTCCATGGATAACGTACCAGCATAAACATCAATTTTGGTTTTAGCAATTTTCAAGAAGGGTCTATCCAAGATTAATGTATGCTGGTTGGCATCAGTGTCATTTTTTATCTCAAGCATATAAAAGTTAGCAGGGAATATTAAATCATTTACCTTTACCAGGACATCTTCCAGTATCCCCTCTGGCTTTGTGATACTGCGGTTAGCAAGCTAAATTGTCAACCCGGTGGGCTTGAGCTCCCCAAAGTGTAAGAACCTGTAGAGTGATTTTGGCATAACATTAATGCTAGCCCCGAGATCAGTCATGGCTTGCTTGATTTGCAGGTTCCCAATGGTGCAGAGAACATTGAACATGCCTGAATCCTTACACTTAGGTGGCAAGTTCCCTGGCTTTATGATGGAGGAAACATTCGTCTGCCATGTTCTTGAAATACCTGGGGTACACGTGTCAGTAGACGAGTTTTGCATGACCTTAAGGTCCCCTGGGACCCACTGCTGTTGCCGGGTCTGGGTTTTTGCTAAGTCTGGAGTCCTACACCTCCTTCGAGGGCTATATGTTAGAGCCACAATCTTGGGATCAAAAGTCCCGGTAAGTGTTCCCCAAAGAGAAACAAGTTGAAGGGTGATTTTTAAGGAATTTTTGAAAGCATCTAGACACTTCGTTTTTTGCCCCCAAGTTTAGAAAATCGCCGGAATTCTGGAATATGAACTAGAACTAAGAAATGAGATTTTGATTGGTTGGAGTTTTGAATTTTTAGATATTTTATTTGAATCCAAATGGGGGGTATTTTCTTATTTACATTTATGTTTTAAAGTTAATTTAACTTGGAATAAAGAAATGGAAATAAGTGAGTGAGTTTTTGGATAAGCCATATGCCTATGACAGCAAAATGGTGAATCTGGAGTTTGCTGTCACCGCTATAACGGTCCAGGACCGCTATGGCGGTCACATGAGGAATGCAGCACGTTTTCAGGTCTCTGGAGACCGCTATAGCGGTCCTGGACCGCTATAGCGGTCATAAGTGCACAGTTCACGGTCAGGGAAGCGGCTAGACCGCTATAGCGGTCTATAACCGCTATAGCGGTGTCAGTTTTGCAGGAATAGTGTAAAACGATGCCATTTCACTCAAATGACCCCTCCACCCTAATATATACCCCCAAACTCGGAAATTCCTCTTTATTTCCGAACCCTACCCCTAAAAATCTCATCTCCCCTTCTTCTTCCTTCCCCTCACTCTCATCCTCCATTAAAGCTTCATCCTCCAAGATCAAAGGTAAGGATTTTGTTAGTTTCTTCCATGATCTTCCTTTCTCATGCAATAGGTTGTTAGTTTCTCTCATTATTGTCAAGTGGGGGTGCTCCCCCAAATGTTATTAGAATTAGTTTATGAAAATTTAGAGCTACCCATAGATCATTAATGAGTTTTGTGGTTATTATAGTCGACGTTGGTGCCCTCCCTGCTCCCCGGAGCTCAGTTAGTATTGACGCTAACTCTCCCTCCTCCAGGTGAGTGGGTTTGACCTCATTGCCTTAGTTTCCCCATTAGAGTTATATTTCTTGCATAATGATTGGCAAATATGGAATTTGAGATGAGATAAAATATATATATTATGAATTTTACATTCTTACGTCAAGCTAGAAAATTATGGTTTATTGTGATAGCATAAAACAATGAGTTTTGCAAAACCATAGGACCATGAATTGGATTGTATGTGTATGGAAATGTTTATATGCAACTTTAGGAGTTTTATCACAGGAATATATGATTTATAAATTATTATTTCATCAGATATGTTATGTGATTTTAGAGCCACATGATTTAGTTTCATGACTTGAGATTTATAAATATGGTTTTAGAGTATTCAGTTGAAATATATATTAAAAGAAAAAGTGAACAAGAGTATGATCTAGCTTGGAATAAATTTTGTTATTTGATTTGAGAGTATTATGGTTAAAAACTCCAGCATTTGGATTATGATTTTAGTATTATCATGTATATAGAGAAATATGTTAGTAAAGATATGAATTTAGAAATTTAGTTTTATGGTACCAAGAGGTACAGAATTCAGTATGATTTTTAGCAACTGCCAGATACATATTCTGTGGGCTTGAAATCAGAATGCCTACAAGTGGTGAACCCTTGGGCTCGATTTTCATAGCCACAGTTATGCTAAAGTCAGATTGTTAGAGTTATATGAGTTCAGAACTCTTAGAGTGCTAAGAACTTAGGGGCTCTGCTTCGCCAGGGACAGAGTACCCACTTTTCAACTATAGTTTTCTTTTTGTCAAACTAGTTTAGCCGGTAGAGATAAGGAAACAGACAGTTAGTTAACGGCTGTGAAGAGATCGTTAACCTTGGTACCAAGTTGTCCGTTAGAGGACAGTTTCGCCCCCAGCAGTTACAGAAAAAGGGACCTAGTTAAGTGCCCACAGTTTGTCCGAGAGGGACTATTACAGATTCAGCAGGAGCTCTGATTCGCCAGGGACAGAGTCTCACTTCATAGTTTAAAATTTTATAGCTTTTGTTGTTATAATATATTTATTATATTCAGCATACTGTTTCCTGACGCTCTGCCGCACCCTCAGTTAAAATGATTTCATGCTTGATTTTGAGTTAGAAATGTTTATTTATAAATATATGGAATGAAAAGTGTTTTCCTAGAGCTAACTATGTATTTAAATATGAAATGAATCATTATTGCTGCATGTATATTATATTATGTATATTCTTGGTCGTCCCATGTGGGTGATGAGTGAGAGCTCACTCACTGAGTCCGTTGACTCACCCCTCTCCCTTCCTCTCATAGTTGCAGGTACAGACGTCGTTCAGCCACCGGCCCAGTAGCTGCAGTTATCCCTTGGTGAGCTTTGCATTGTTGTAAGGCTTAGTTTAGGATTTCTGTTAGTTTAGAGTGCTCCAGTAGTTTTGCAAGCAGGATCCAAGCCACGCATGTATTTTGAGATGTTATTGATAATTTAAGAGATTATGTATTTTCCCTATACGTTTTAGAGCTCTATAATATATTTTAAAATATGGGCTATGATTAGAGATTTATGTGAAAGTTAATGAAAGTGAGTTTATGACTCAGTCTTCAAATCTTAGATTTTAAAGCATGACAAAAAATGTTTTAGGTTTATATATGTGAATACTTCAGTTTTTTTTGGATTTGAATATTATAATTTAATTAGAGCAAATTATATAGATTTGCAAGAAAATTTCATTTTAAGTATGATATTATACTATTTTATGCATATAGAGAGATACGTCACCCAGAAGGCTGACGTGGGGATGGGATTCCCCACGTGCCGGTCACGCTCCCAAGTCGGGTCGTGACAGTTCTCAATCAAAGTTCTAGCTGCAGCAGGAGTCTTGTCAACTAAGGCACCCCCACTAGCAGCGTCAATCATGCTTCTCTCAATAACCAGCAATCCCGCATAGAAATACTGAATAAGAAGCTGCTCCGAAATCTGATGTTGGGGGCAGCTGACACATAATCTCTTGAACCTCTCCCAGTACTCATAGAGGGATTCCCCTTGAAGCTGACGAATACCACAAATATCTTTTCTGATGGCCGCTACTTTGGAAGCTAGAAAGAATTTCTCCAGAAAAATACATGTCATGCCAGCCCAACTTTCAACTGTTCCATGGGGAATATAGAAGAACCAATCATTGGCAGCTCCTTCAAGGGAAAATGGAAAGGCCCTTAGCTTGATTTGGTTCTCCGTTACCCTCTGAGGCTTCATCGTCACATAAATTACATGAAACTGCTTAAGATGTTTGTGTGGGTCTTCCCTAGATAATCCATCGAACTTAGGCAAGTGGTGTAGGAGCCCAGACTTAAGCTCAAAGTCAACTTCATAGTCGGGGTAAGTGATCCCCAACGGTTGGTAATTAAGATCTTGGGTAGCGAGCTCCTTCAGTGTCCTATTATTATCAGCCATATTACTTGAAACACTCAGCAGGATCAAAAATTTCAGGTGAAAAATAAAAAGAATTATCAAATCCCCTGGTTGTATTAAAAGAAGAAGGGTTGCCAGATAAATTAATTCTCCCCCTCGCGACCTTGCTAAGCCTTTTGACAGTTTTCTCAATCTCCGGATTAATCGGTAGTATGGGAAAATTAGGAAGAGAGCAGGTCATAAAATTAAATTATAGCAACAATTAAATACACCAGGAAACAAAAGAACAAATGAACAAAATTAAAATTAAATTAAACTAAATATATTTTTTTCTTCTTTTAAAAAAATAAAAATAAAAAATAAAAACAGGCGACAATTAAAACTAAAAGAAAAATTAAAAAAATAAAAAAAAATATGAAAATAAAAATAAAATAAAATAAAATGAAGAGCAAAAGAATCAAATAGCACCACTTCCTCGGCAACGGCGCCAAAATTTGATGTGAGCTGTCGCGACTCACAAGAAACTAAAGTTTATAAAGTGCTAAGTTGCACAAAAAATGTAATAGAGGGGCACAACTCAAGTCATCTCACAAGGAAGTGTTGCTAGTCAATTAGAAATTAGGGGTTTTGAAGAATTAATATTAAAGCAATTTAAATTAAAAGATAATAGCAACAATGAAGAAAGCACTAGTGCAAGGTATTCCTAGGATTGGAAATTAATTACCATTAACCAAATATTAAACCCATTGGTGGCTATTAGTAATAAATTACTGGCAATTCGACTAGTGATTGATCGACCTCTAGAATTTAATCAATGCAAATAACTAATAAACGACAATCGCCAATTTATTTAGAAATCACATTAATTTAATAAACCAATTGCTATAGTCTAACTGTCAATCAGAAAGTTAATTCTAATGTTCTCCCTCAGACATAAACCAATAGATCTATTAATTTATGCCTAAAGGGTTTCCCTAAATGACGATCGCCAATTTAGTTATTCTAATAAAGATTATAGCAATCACCACAATAATTATAGGAATAGAAACTACAGAACATTAAGAAAATCAATGCATTTAATATCAAAAAAGGTCTCAAACATCATCCCAATCCATCGGGAAACCCTTACACTGTAAAGAAATCTACTCCTCCATCTCTGGAGGATCACAACAATAAAGATAAAAGAACCTGGAAATAATAGCAATGATCATCGCCACGATCTCTAAGACAAATCACCTTCACTAATGAAATCCTAAGAGAGAGAAGAAAAGAGAAAAAGAAGATGTAGAGAGAAGCTGGAGAGAGATGTAGAGAGAGAGTGTTCTCTAAAGTAAAACTCAAAAACTCGGGTAAAAGTCTGTAATATTCCTATATATATTGCTTTCTAAATATAAGCCAAAGTGGGCCCAAAAATAGATAAAATGAGGTCTTCTACGTCATCGCACCAGCGCTCTTAGCACTGTAGCACTCACCAATGAACAATGTTGATAATAGTCAATTTTTTGGGTGCTGTTGAGCGCGCTACAACACTAGATAGAATAGAATTTGCCCTCGACACTAGAAATATTGATTTTAGCCCTTTGAATAAGCTTTCCAACGCCACCAAAATCACCTCAATTGGAGATCTGTAGCTCCAAATATTGCAAAAATACTGACTGGAGGTCAAGTTGGACAGCATCAGAACATTAGCAATCTTTAATCTTGCAACTTGATTTTCACCAAGATGCCCTTAAAATTGGGTTTTGAGCTAAACATAAAAGTTATAGCAGATTTCTTGAACTTTCCAAACCATCTTTTTTTTTGTCTCAATCCAATCCCTTGTTCTTGAAATTTTGCAATTGATCCAAAGCTCCTGTGCATAAAACCATACTCAAAGAGACAAGTTAAACGGAATAGTTTGTAATTACAAATTATTTCCAAAATCAATGTAAAAGCCAATAGTTCTATCAAAAGTACACAATGAGGAATAAATCAAATATCTAATTAATCACATTATTAATAACATAGAAAAACTCATGTAAAAAGTTAAGAAATAGAAGTAAGATTAGTGGCATAAATACCTCTTATCACTGCCCTCTATCCTTAGCAAGACAACGACATCTTGGCATTGTCTATGGGTAACATGTAAAACTGCTCCCACTCCACAAAACCTATAAGCTACATGTTCCGCCAAGGATAATTGATTCGGTTTGAAGTTTGAAGATGTAAGATACCATGATTTGCCATTGGAAAGGGTTGGTGAGCGGATAATAAGGTTAAGATGTTACGCACAATACAGTTGTGGGAAAGTGGCAAGTCAGGTTACATTCCTCAACCTCAATTTGTTAATTATATTAAAGATACATGTTTATTATTCCATTACTTTGTTTCTGCATATCATTCGAGATGTAATATATACAATGCCTTTCTTTCCAGTAATTTATTAGAGCCATAGATTACATGTGACCAAATCAAATTTATATCCTATTACTAGGTTAGACTCTAGAGAAACGAGCATTATACCATAGTTGTGAGTCTATATATAATAAGAAAGTATAGAACTAAGAAAGATTAATTATTTGACCCATGACCAAGACCCTGACCGTACTGTGAAGAGATGAGTGAGAAGTGTATCCAAGTAGCTAGAATAAAGAGGAAAGGCAGGCCAAAGGATTATTAGGTTGATCTCATGTCAATAACTTCTCATACTTCCAAAACAAACAAATAGAAAAAAGTTCTCACGCTTCCAACGAGACCTTTCTTCTTCTGCCAGCTTGGGTGTCGACACTGCATCTTTGAAATTCATTGTATCAATACAATGTGTTTTTAAAATTTCAATTATTGTTGATAATAGATAAAATTGTTATCATTTATAACATTAGATTCATTGGACTGATTTGGTTAAAATTATGGAAGAAGTACTTCTTCATATTCCTCAAAATCACAATCAGAAGCACAATAATATATATATATATATATATATAGATGTAATTGTAAAAGTGCTTTTTATTAGAATCAAAAGTTGTTAAATTTTTGGGATAGAGTACATATAGAAGTACTCTTTTTAGTAAAATTACAGTTAAGGATATAAAAAGTTACTTTCTAAGAAAGATGTTGCGATTTTGCATGTGAAATTTTTTATATATATAAAACTAGTTTAATTTCTTATCTATTTTTAGCTAAATATAATTAAAAAATTATTTAAGTAAAATAAAATAAATTATTTTATATTTTATATTTGTTTATACAATGTAATATTTATTTTACTTATTAAACTAATTTTACATATATTTATTATTATGTTTTATTAAATTAAAAAATAATACACACACAAAATAAAACGTACCGCGCATAGAAAGATTGAAATATCCCAACTATGATGATGAAAATGGAGTGAGCGGTGAGGGTGATTTAGTGGAAGGTTATTTTTTTATCCTTTTATAAAATTTGCGAGGATTTTAAAATCTAAATAATATAAAAAAAATCAACTAAAAGCATCCCCACTCTTGTAATGCTTCTGCTTTCACCATAAGTATATAGAGATCTACTTTTGAAAAAGGCAAAGAAATGATTATTTTTTACTTATACTTTTTTTGAAAAGCACAAAAAAATGCTAAAAAAACTTCTAAAAGTACTTTTTAAAAGAAAGTACATTTTATTCTAGTAGAAGCTTATCCAAGCGACCTCATTGTCTTTTGTGCTCGCATTTATGATTACTTACTCAATTTTAATGCTTAAGGTTTTCAGACATGTGCAGAAAATAGGATTCAAATTAAAATATTGTAGTAGATATTTCTAATCCAGTCAATCAAAGAATTATCAGTAGTAAATTAGTTATCCTCAATCACCCATTGCACGTCTTTAAATTTATAATGCAGAGTCAGAGATACATTGGGTAATTGTATTACAAAAAATAAATGAGATTTCGGGTCATATTAGCTACAAGAAAAATTAATATTTTCAACACTAAATATTGAAAGCATCAATAAAATTAATGTAAAGAAAAATAATTTTAATATAAAGTGATTATTGAAAATAGTAATAAGCTTTTAATTATCAATAAAATCTTATAATTATTTTCAATGATAACTTTGTATTAAATTTTTTTTATAATATTTTTATTAACACTTTAATTGTTAAAAATACTTTTTTTTATAGTGATTTTGTAACTCAATTTTAAGTCAACTTAAGAGTCATTAAAAATATATTCGAGTAATCTCTTACAATCCACCTAATATTGATTGTTTTTTAGTATATGTGCCTAACCGCACATGACTGGAGGAGGCATATCATTTCATTTCGACAAGGAAGAAAATGACTTTGGTCAAGCATAAAATGATGTAGCAATGCACAATCACCTAGAAACTAAATAGTGTTCGCGAATACATCACCAATAGAAGGATTAGGAAATAAAGCACATAAAATTTATCAAATTATGGTATTGTGATTAATTTTCCAAACAGGAAACATAAATAACAGTATATATTCACAATAACATGTAAGGGCCAAGCCAAGATTGCCAAATCCTTCAACACTTCTGTGTACATTCCATTAATTACGCTAATCTTGTATAACGGATACCAGAATTAGCATGATATTCATTCATCCTATACATTGCACAAAGGTAATCTCTTATAATACGCTTGATATTGATTGAATTTCAGTGGATAAGCTTATCTTGAAAAGTTAGTTAAAAATTGAAACGATTGAATGCTGCAACATAGCTCATCGTGCATTATCTACTCGTTAGCCACTGTTTAATTGGGTTCTAATCAATTAATTCTTGTTAACCTTGATTTATTTCTATATTTTCTTAATTATCTTCATCTCATGTCTACTAATCATAATGATTGCCCATCTTTCCAAAGCAAACACGATTGTTAACTACTTTGGTTACGATACAGATTCTATTTCTAGTTTTGTTATCATGTTTCAGTTCTGAGTTGAATTATTGATGCTTTCAAGGCACTAAAAGATTAGAGAGCAACATTATAAGATAATTTTTTTTGTCATATCATTAGTGGTTAACTTTAAACTCTATATATCTAATGTGCATTTAATTTTGTATATGTGATTTACATTTGATTTTAGTTTAAATGTCATGGCCCCTCCCTAATAATTTTTTTGAAGCTCTGCAACTGTCCATAAGTTTGGCTAACCTAGCAAGCATAAGTCCGGCTAGCCTGTCAGGTATAAGAATGCCTGACCCGACATTCTTGTAAAGACCTATAAGTTTAATATTCACCGGCACTTTATCAAATCTCGTATTCATGTGCAAATTACTAAGCTTGGTATTCACTGGACTTTCCCAAGCCCCATATTCACAAGCAAATTACTAAGCCAGGCATTCAGCGGCAGTTTACCAAACCTTGCATTCATGGGCAAATTCATAAGCCCAATACTCGCTGGCAGTTATCAAGCCTGGTATTTGTTGGCACCACATTAAGCCTCATATTCACTAGTACTATCCGAAGACGTGGTATTCATTGGCAGTATTTAAAAGGCCGGTATTCATTGACATTATTTCAAGACCTGATATTCACTAGCATTAATGTAGTCCAATATCCATTGGGAAGAAAGTATTTCAGTATTCACCGGCACTAGTTGAAGACCGGTACTTACTAACACTAGTTGAAGACCCGATATTCACTGGTACGACTTGAAGACACAATTTGAAGACTTAGCTTGGTATCCACCGAGATAACTTGAAGACCCGATATTCCCTAGAACTTCACCCGATATTCATTGATACTATCAAGACCCATGTTTTATCGGCACTAATCAATACTCGGCATTTACCTAAGCTCGACAATCCTGAAAACAAGGCTCAATACTAGCTACAACGCATAGCCCAACAACCCGAAGACTAAGCCCACAAGATGCAGTACTAGACCTACCAACCTTAGCAATATTTAGAAGTGTTGCAACCCCGGCAACATTTAATGTCTCTCACCACTCAAGCATTGTATCAATACCCTGATTGAAGGTCGATACTGACACTAATAATTAAAACTCAACATCAATATCAACAATAGTTAGAGCCCAAATAGTCTAACACCACATAAATTCCGACCAACGTAGTAGCATTTGAGCATGGCCAAATTAGACAAAACCTTAGGCTAATGTTCCATACCATAGCTACTTGAGATCTTCCCAGGAAGATAGGATAATTAGTCCAGAAAGATACCTATTACCTTTCCAAAATGTGATAGCTAGGAACTACTTGGTTTCTCCCCTATAAGATTGACACAAATCCTTTCTAATCTCAGTAGGACACTTGTTAGCCTAGATGATCGACAACACACCTTGGCAATGGCAATGACACATTAGCTTTTACCACTTTACTCACAAACTAGTTTTCCACTAAATAAAATTTGATACCACTATTTAGCATTGCTTAGCCTCTACGCTCTTAACATAGCTTAGGATAGGAGGACTCATGGATTGATCTCTTGGTCCCTATACTTGACTTACGCTAAGTCCTGTCATTCTTAACAAAGCTCGTGACTAGAGGACTTGTGGACCATCTAAGGTGGCCAACGTCGATATTCCACTCTTTTGTCTCTTTGCTCGCACTTGAGTTTAAGGGTTGAGGTTTTGTGGACCAGCCAGGGTGGTCGACATCGATTCCCAACTTCCATCCATGCTCAAAAGCCTCCCCTCTGATCCAATAGACAATCCATGCCCAACTATTTATTAAGCTTGGGTCGCGGCTTAGTACCCACATGTTGATTATCCTTCTTCCAATCATCCCTTTGACATATGCCTCCAAGCACCAAATATATCATCACCCATCAATACCATGAACCATGCCCAATCACCATCCCCTTATTAATACCCCACCAGTATATATACCTCTTTGATGACAAAGGGAAGGACAATTTCAACTATAGCCTATACACTAGTCTGCCTATACCTCTAGCAAGACATCAACAAATCACATTACATTCTTTTTTATTTTCTTTGGAGAAATATTTATTTACTAAAATGGGAACATTATGCTATGACAAAGAATATATAGATCTTATCATAAATTATATATTGTTTTAGGTTTGATTTATTGATATCTATCTCAAAACAAAAAGAACAAAGACATTAAGATAGTAAAAACTAGAAATAAAAGCGACAGTGAAGACAGAGATAAAAATTGTATTTGATAATGGTACAGGACATAATGATTGATGCAAAGATGAAAAAAATTTACAATTTAATAAAACAAATTGAAAAGTGAGAAGGGAAAAATGGAATATAAAATATTTAAAGGAATAATCTTGGAAAAAAAATTTTAATTTCTGTTCCAAGACATGTTTCTAGTGTCCCTTCTTTATAGATGGATAAAAATTAGCTTAAAAATTTTCCTAGGACAGAATAATTTTGAGGTTTTTGTCTGTATCCCTTTCTCTAAGCATACATTGTTGTTCACAATCTATTTATATTTTCTTTGTTCAAACATTTACCAAATACTACCTTAGCGGCCGTATAAAAAGCTTTTTCAAAAGATGAAGCAAACTAAAAAAAGGTGGTGTTTTGAGACCAAAATTATAATTAAAACTTTTTAACAAAGATTTCTTTTTTTATTATAACTTCTCTTATTATTCTCTGCTGCGTATGAGTTTAGTTCTAATAATTTTTTTTCCAGTGATGCAAATGAGCAACCTTTATTATGATTTTTGTTTTATATATGCTAACATCACAAGTTGGACTATATATTTTCATATGACTAATACTCACTAAACTTTCAACAGTCACACATTTGATTTCGGAAAGAGTGAAGTTTGGAGTACAATTAAATTACATAATAAATGCACATCACACACTTTATCACTATTAGATTTGATGAATGAGTGGGATAAGTGGAGACTACATATCACATCCAATAGTGATAAGGTGTGTGGTGTGCATTCATTGTGCAATTTAATCATACACCAAACATTGTTATTTGGAAAATATTATTTAAGCGGGGCAATTGTTGCCATTCTATATCTGCTCAATATGATTGGCTTAAGCATAGCTCAAATGATTAATTAATGTAAAAAAAGATTAAAAAAATGTAATAAAAAATGTAACCCAAGTCTCAAATTAGTTTTATATTTCCGTTATTTCGGGTGCATATCACAGCTGTCTAGAAACAAATGCCCCATAAACTCGAAAATGTTACATGTTTCATCAATAGCATGCAAAATGTAAAACCACTCATTTTTATCACTAGCACTCCCACTAACAGAACATTATCTTTATCTTTTAGTATCAAAAGCAAATCAAATAAAATTAAATGCCAACCCAAACACACCTGTCTCCCGTTTTGATAGGACCAATTCCACCCCGACGCAATTTGTGCATTTTGGAGGTTTTGCAAAAATACAAAATCAATGAATGACATATAGAAAGCTAAAAATAAACTTTGAAAAAGAGTAGCACTTATTGGCAAATTAATTAGTTAATGGCCTAACTTAATTGTCGTAGCGCCAACCATTTTTGCAAAACAATATGTTCTCTCTTAATCTCCGTCGTTGTCTCTCTCTCTTCCTCCCCATATAATCCGTACATAACTCCAAATTGGTATCCCTCCTCAAAACTACAAAACCAAACACAGCTTGAAATTGCAGCACAAAAGCCTTAAATATCTCTCTTTCCCCAACCCACATCTCCATGTATTTCTTGTGATCAATGTATCAAGGTGTGCATGCATGCATGCATTACCATGTCCATGTAAATTGCATTTCTAATTATACATCAACACAGATACCATCATGTGCTCCTAACACAAAACCTGAAGAGAAATTGGCATAGTTCAACGACCATACACCATCATCATATCGACCTAGGTGTTAAATACAAAAAATGGAGATGCATCCGATGAGGGAGTTGTTGTCACTGCGTTTAAGTTTGCAAACTAACCGAGTTTTCCTTGTGGGCAGCAATCACACTGCGGCCAAATTTTGCACTCGCTAATAGCCCCCTTTTTTTTTTGTCTCCCTCTCTCTAACCCTCTTTTCTTTTTCTTTCCCTACAATACACCATCAATATTATAACTCTCTTTTCATTCACATCAATTCTCTGCTATCTTTCTAAACAATAATATCAACTTCATGGATTGTCATATATAATAAACGTACACCTATAATTGTGTTAAAATATATGGCAGTCGACCTAATCGGTTCTACCTTTGGAGCAAAAGTGAAAAGTTATTATTACAATAAGAAAAGCAAGCACTTTGCCTTATACCCTGAAGCCTATTATCTCATCATTAGATTCCCTTCTTTCGAAATGGGGAGAATTTGTTGCTGTTTTCTTCTTTTGGTATTCGTTGTTGGTCCTGTATTATACGTAAAATCTTCTCAGCCTTCAAGAGCCTCTTTTGATTCAACATTGAATATTGCACAAAAACAAGATCGTGATCCCATCAACATGGATGGGATATTAACACTCTTCTTCCATGACCTGACCAAAGAAGGTCTCATGAGGAAAACACAAAGTAAGGCCATTTTCTTGAGCAATGAAGAAGGGTCTCAAATTGTGACCGATTACAGCATGGACCACATTCCCTTGACCGACTTGAAGAAACAAAACTCTTTATTAGATGACACTGTTGACTTTGTTTACACAACAAACTTCCCCGCAGCTTTGAAGTTCATCGATAGGACCTTGAGAACTGGTGGTGTCGCCACCGTGGTTCTGAACGACAACCCTCCTGCCGCATTTTCCAAGCCCTCCAACTACAAGATCGCATACACGATGAGGCGCTTCAATTTGATCGCTGTGGCACTGAAGAAAACTAGACCCGCAAGATTACCGAAGCTTGGTGCACAAAGAAAGCTATTAAGGTATTGCTGAAACTCCCTCTTGCACATAGATTCAAATATTCCTTATTTGTTTATTTGAGTTAGAAAATTTTCTAAAATCTCATCCACATCTAAGTCATTATCACAAGAGAAATGGTCCATGACCACAATATTTTCAAAATTTATTTGTTACAATAATGTGGTATAAATATATGTATTGATTTTTGAATAATTTGTGTGTTCTGATAAGATCAAGTCATCTTATTATTTCTCTGATCCGTTAGTTGCGTATGCATGGTATACCAGTCTTTTTTCTCAACCACACTTTTGTAGGTCACATTTTTTTCTTAATAAGTACTACAAAGCTGATATGACATGTATTAATAGATTAGAGCAAGAGCAGTGACTTGTTCGTTTTGCAAATAAGATTTTTTTTTTATTCATATTTAGATGAATAAGTAGATCATTATATTACTTAATTCCATATTTCCATCTAACAAGTTTATATAAAAAACTTTGATAATTTATACTACTCGTGTAATATTACTTTTATTAAAGTTATTGTTCTAATATTTATACACATTAATCAACCAATCTTTGACAAATTGTAACTAATTTACCTTAACTATTATTACAATTCTTATCAGGTATGCATCAGACGCAAAGAAAGCTGCATTGCAGAACCTTGAAGACGTGCTTCTTGAGCCACCACGTGCAGCTTCAGGGAAGTCAAGGGTTTACTTGAAGCGCACCAGATACCTGCCAGACTTGATGGGAGACTCACTTGAGAGCTACCCTCGTCGACTTTTCATCGATGTGGGGCTGCCTGAGAAAAATGGAGGGAGTGGAACCGATTGGTTCCACAAGAACTACCCTACGAGGAATAAGAATTTTGAGATGTACAAGATTGAGACCGTGAGTGAGGGGTCTTTAGGCAAAGGGGTGCCCCAAACAGAGATGTCTGATTGGTTGAGGAAGAATGTGAAGGACGAAGAATATGTAGTGATGAAAGCGGAGGCTGAAGTGGTGGAAGAGATGATGAGGAGCAAGGCTATCATGTTGGTGGATGAGCTTTTCTTGGAGTGCAAGCCACGTTCATCAACTCGAGGTTCAAAGCAAGGGGATGAGGGGAACAATAGGAGGAGCAGAAGGGCTTATTGGGAGTGCTTGGCTCTATATGGAAAGTTAAGAGACGAAGGTGTGGCGGTGCACCAATGGTGGGGTTAGACACAAAATTTAAAATAATAATATGCTAGCGAGTCAGCAAATTTCTTTTTTCCAGGATTTATTTCTAGAATAATGTGACATATTTATTGATTCTTGTATAAATAATGGGGTCATACTGTTTTATTATATCCAATAATTATCGATGTTCTTTGTTTTAAATTTTGACAATATCTTCTGGTTATATAGCATTATTTCTTGACACATAAAACATGAATGTTATGTGTGTTGTTCAATTTGTGTTTGACAAAGAGTTACTGTTGTATATACAGAGAAAGGGGTGTCTGTTACCATTTACCAAGTTAAGGCTTCAGAGAGTTAGAGAGATTGAGAGTTGAGTGTGACCTAGAGCAAAAGAGCCAAAGGACTTTTCTATGTTTTTGTCATTTTTTTCTTCTTCTTTTTTATTTTGTAGGTTGTGTTTTGACACTTTAATTATTATTTGTATTTTATGTCTATGTTCTGGACGCTATGGAAGTCACTATTGCTGGGAATTTCGAAGGGATCATAAAAACTGTAATTATCTTCACAATGATACAATTGAGGGATGTATTCAACTAGAGAGGTAAAATATGCGAAAAATGTAAAAATCGAATGTTACTGCTTTCCTTTCTCTCTTGGTTTTTGTCACAGTTCAGATCATAGCATGTGTGATATGACGGTGGTGTTAGGAACTAAACACACAATTCCCTACTTGCAAGAACAAGAGGAGCAACAATTCTAGCAGCGAAATAATGGCAGCAAACAACACAAATTAACCAGAACAATAATCGGAACAATGCACCAAGATTTTTAACGTGGAAAATTCCCTCAATGTGAGAGACAAAAATCACGGGTCGTCCAGACCAATGAAATAGCTCCACTATGATCAAAACAGGATACATGCACAAATCGTGCTAACAACAATCTAAACCAACCAATCACCAATTCACAAAATTGAGAACAAGAAAATGTGAAATACCCCAAAAATTGGAGCTTCTGTCCGAGACCAGTTTATCACTCTCCGGACCATATTTCCACAATCCAACCGTTCAGAATGAAGAACCACCTGTCTAGAAGTTTCTGTCCAAATTTCAGCCCGATCCAACGGTGAACGACTTCCTAAACGGCGATTTACGCTGACAGCTTAAACCAGAAAAGCTGATTCCGCAAACCGGAACAGAACCTCAGTTCGAGCTCAATATCTCACACTCCAGACCTTTTTTCAATAATCTGACCGTTCAGAATGAAGAACCACCTGTTACGAACCTTCTGTCCAAATTTCAGCCCGATCCAACGGTGAACGAATTCACAATGGCCGATTTACGGCGACTGCTCTTGACAGAAAATGAGGAGGAGTGGAGGCCGAGTTCTCTCTTCTCTCTCTATGTGTGGCTGCGGGATTTTTTGCAAAATGAGCACCCACTTCTTACCCTAGCTGACTACTCTCATAAGGTAAGTGGGCTAGCTTGGTTTTGGGCTTTTCTCCATATAGGAGTGAGCCCAAACCCAACAAATCTCCCCCTCACGACTATGTGGAGGTAACCGCCAAACCGGCGATCAAACAACAAACTTCAAACTTCCATCTTGGCAAAGATTTAGTCATCATATCTGAACCATTCTCATCAGTGTGAACCTTTTCAAGTTCCAACAACTTAGCATTCAAAGTATCACGTATCCAATGATACCTCACATCAATATGTTTAGACCTTGAATGAAAAGTTGAGTTCTTACCAAGATGTATAGCACTTTGACTATCACAAAATAGCACATATTTCTCTTGAGTAAAACTAAGCTCTTGTAAGAACTTCTTCATCCAAAGCATCTCCTTGCATGCTTCGGTAATGGCAATGAACTCAGCTTCTGTAGTGGATAAAGCAACACACTTTTGCAACTTAGATTGCCAAGCTACGGCTCCACCTCCAAATTTAATCAAGTACCCTGAAGTAGACCTTCTAGAGTCAATATCTCCTGCCATGTCTGAGTCAGTGTAACCAACTAGAAAAGGCTTCTCATTTCCAAAACATAACTTCAAGCCAGAAGTACCACAGAGATATCTCATAATTGACTTCACTGCATTCCAATGCTCTCTTCCTGGATTTGAAAGAAAACGACTAACACTACCAACTGCATGAGCTAAGTCTGGTCTAGTGCATACCATAGCATACATCAAACTACCCACAGCTGAAGCATATGGAACTCTCTCCATGTCTTTCTTCTTTTCTTCATTTGATGGACTTTGCTTGCAACTCAATTTGAAGTGTGTAGCAAGAGGAGTACTAACAGCTTTAGCACTCTCCATTTGAAACCTTTGCAGCACGGCTTCAATGTATTTCTCTTGTGACAACCAAAGTTTCTTCTCCTTTCTATCCCGGATGATTCTTATACGAAGAATCTGCTTTGCTGGTCCGAGATCCTTCATTGCAAATGACATCCCAAGTTGCTTCTTCAACCTATCAATTCTAGAAGCATTTTGACCAATAATAAGCATGTCATCAACATATAACAAAAGGATAATAAAATCATTACTAGCAAACTGTTTAATGAAAACGCAATGATCTGAAGTAGTCTTCTTATAGCCTTGCTCTCCCATTATAGACTCAAACTTCTTATACCATTGCCTCGGAGCTTGCTTCAAGCCATATAAGCTCTTCTTGAGTTTGCACACATAATCTTCTTTTCCTTTTGCTTTAAAACCTTCAAGTTGCTCCATGTAGATTTCCTCCTCAAGATCACCATGGAGGAAAGCAGTTTTTACATCCATCTGCTCTATCTCTAAATCAAGACCTGCAGCCAAACTCAAAACAGTCCTAATAGAGAACATCTTGACAACAGGAGAAAAAATCTCATCATAATCAATGCCCTTTTTCTGCCTAAAGCCTTTAACCACCAATCTAGCTTTATACCTTGGGGAAGAAGAATTCCCTTCATGTTTCAACCTGTATATCCACCTGTTTTGAAAAGCTCTCTTACCATTAGGTAATTTCATGAGCTCAAATGTTTGATTATCATACAAGGACTGCATTTCATCTTGCATAGCATCAACCCATTTTTGCTTCTGGTCACTATCCATAGCCTCCTCATAACATTCAGGTTCTCCCCCATCAGTCAAAGTCACATACTCATCAGAAGGATACCTGGTTGAAGGTTGTATCTTTCTAGTAGACCTCCTAAGTGCAACAGGCTGATTTATAGGTATTTCATGCTGATCATCAACAACATCATCAGTTGGAGCATCTAAATGATCTCCTACCTACTGGTCATCATGAACCCTATGGTCATCTTCTTGCATATGATCCTGGGCCTGATTCTCTGCTAGTTCTTGTGCATGTGGTGGCTGGACTGGATCTACATCGATCAAGTCACTACTATGCTGGGATTCAGTCTTCTCCACTTTCTCAATATCTTCAAAGGTCTGGTCTTCAACAAATACCACATCACGGCTTCTCACAAGATTTTTATCAATTGGGTCATAGAGCCTATAGCCAAGCTCATCATGACCATACCCAATAAAGATGCATTGCTTTGTCTTCACATCCAACTTAGATCTTTCATCCTTTGGAACATGAACAAATGCCTTGCACCCAAACACTCTCAAGTGATTATAAGAGACATTCTTGCCAAACCACACATTATCTGGAACATTATTATCTAAAGCAATAGCAGGACTCATATTAATCACATGTACTGCTGTAAGCAATGCTTCTCCCCAGAAATGCTTAGGCAGCTTTGCTTCAGTAAGCATACACCTAACTCTTTCAATTAAAGTCATATTCATCCTCTCCGCCAAACCATTCAGCTGAGGTGTTTTAGGAGGTGTCTTTTCATGCCTAATACCTTGCTCTTTACAATACTCATCAAATGGTCCACAATATTCACCACCATTATCGATTTAATGCATTTAAGCTTCTTACCTGTTTGCCGCTCGACCAAAACTTGGAATTCTTTGAACTTCTCCAATACTTGATTCTTGGTCTTCAAAGCATAAGCCCAAAGCTTCCTTGAGTGATCATCAATGAAAGTTACAAAATAAAGAGCACCACTAAAAGACTTTGCCTTCAACGGACCACAAACATCAGAATGCACCAACTCCAAGAAATCTGATTTCCTTGAAGGAGGATGCTTCTTGAAGGATAATCTTCTCTGTTTTCCAGCCATGCAATGAGAACATTTCTCCAACTCTGCATTCTTCAAACCAGAAAGTACATCCTTTTTAGCTAAACAATTGAGACCTTTTTCACTTATATGACCAAGCCTTCTATGCCATAACTCTGAAGCTTCTTTGCTTTCAACTGCATTCACATTGTCTTTTGCAATTGCTGATTTCATCACATACAAACTTGAGGTCTTCTTTCCTCGAGCCACGACCAAGTTGCCTTTAGTAAGTTTCCACTGACTATTACCAAAGGTGCTAACATAACCTTCATCATCAAGCTTTCTGACCGAAATCAAGTTCAAGCGGAGATCTGGAGCATGTTTAACATCCTTCAACAGAAACTTCATTCCAACATTAGTTTCTAAACAAATATCTCCCATACCAATCACCTTGGCCAATCCATCATTGCCCATCTTTAGCACTCCATAGTCACCTGAAGTGTAAGATGTGAAGAACTCCTTCCTTGGCGTGACATGTATTGAGGCACCACTATCAATTACCCAGTCAGACTCATCAGATACTACATTAACCATATTCTCATAACCTACAATGAGAAGATCATCTGACGTAGCAGTAGAGACACGATCATTATTGTGTTCTTTCTTTTCTTGCTTACCTTTGTTCTCCCTTTTCCAAAGAAAGCAATGCTTTTGGATGTGCCCTGTTTTATGACAGTAATGACATTCAATATTTTTGTACCTTGATCTGGACTTGCTTCTGCTTTTACCTCTACCCTTTGTACCTTTGTTCTGACTTCTCCCCCTATTTTCTCAGAACCAACATCTCTGAGTGAGATGAAGAACCTTGAGTCTTCCTTCTCACTTCTTCATTCAAAACACCACCTTTGACAAGTTGCATGGTTACCACACCATTAGGAGCAGAATTAGTAAGAGAGATACGAAATGTCTCCCAAGAGTCTGGTAGAGTATTTAGCAACCAAAGCCCTTGAACCTCATCTTCAAACTTGATTCTCATGCCTGACAACTGATCTAAAACTCCTTGAAACTCATTCAAGTGATCAGATATGGAAGACCCTTCCTTGTATCTCAGATTCATCAACATATTCAACAAATACAACTTGTTGTTCCCAGACTTGGAAGCATACAAGGATTCAATCTTTTCCCACATAGTTCTAGCATGAGTCTCATTAGCAATGTGATTATAAACATTATCTTCTACCCATTGCCGAATAAAACCACAAACTTGTTGATGCTCAAATTCCCATTCTTCTTCAGTTTTTGACTCTGGTTTTTGTGTAGCAAACATAGGCATATGCAGATTTTTAACAAACAACAAATCTTTCATCTTGCCTTTCCATATATGATAGCTACTACCATTCAATGATACCATTCTATTTGTATTTGCCTCCATCATTCAAGCAAGCTATAATCAATAATGCCTAAGATAGAGCTCTGATGCCAAATGTTAGGAACTAAACACACAATTCCCTACTTGCAAGAATAAGAGGAGCAACAATTCTAGCAGCGAAATAATGGCAGCAAAAAACACAAATTAACCAGAACAATAATCGGAACAATGCACCAAGATTTTTAACGTGGAAAATTCCCTCAATGTGAGAGACAAAAATCACGGGTCGTCCAGACCAATGAAATAGCTCCACTATGATCAAAACAGGTACAAGAGAGTCTCAAATACATGCACAAATCGTGCTAACAACAATCTAAACCAACCAATCACCAATTCACAAAATTGAGAACAAGGAAATGTGAAATACCCCAAAAATTGGAGCTTCTGTCCGAGACCAGTTTGTCACTCTCCGGACCATATTTCCACAATCCAACCGTTCAGAATGAAGACCACCTGTCTAGAAGTTTCTGTCCAAATTTCAGCCCGATCCAACGGTGAACGACTTCCCAAACGGCGATTTACGATGACAGCTTAAACCAGAAAAGCTGATTCCGCAAACCGGAATAGAACCTCAGTTCGAGCTCAATATCTCACACTCCAGACCTTTGTTCAATAATCTGACCGTTCAGAATGAAGAACCACCTGTTACGAACCTGCTGTCCAAATTTCAGCCCGATCTAACGGTGAACGAATTCGCAACAGCCGATTTACGGTGACTGCTCTTGACAGAAAATGAGGAGGAGTGGAGGCCGAGTTCTCTCTTCTCTCTCTGTGTGGCTGCGGGATTTTTTGCAAAATGAGCACCCACTTCTTACCCTAGCTGACTACTCTCATAAGGTAAGACTACTCTCATAAGGTAAGTGGGCTAGCTTGGTTTTGGGCTTTTCTCCACATAGGAGTGAGCCCAAACCCAACAGGTGGCATGACTTTCAACTATTACTGCAAGCATCAAATGCTTGTATTGGAGAGCTTTGCACCGTGATCCCTATAAGCAGAGCTTGTGATCCAAGCTCTTGGCATATATATATATATATAGAGAGAGAGAGAGAGAGAGCTTTTATATAATGTGTATATATCAATTTCTTTTTTTCTTTTGTTAAAATTTAGCTTTCTTTGAATCGTTTTGACGAGCAACATAGTTAAGTTTCTCTCAAACATTTTAATACTATAGATGACACACTTAACTATACTAAGCATAAGGCAAAGTACTGCTAAAAAGTCATCCGATTCACTATGATAAATTATTTGCAAATTTTATACGACATTGGCTGATAATAATAAAATGAACTTTCTCATTCAATTTGGATTTAATATATCTGCTTGGATTTGTAAATGTCTTTAAGCCTTTTTATTAATCAAATTTCTTCTTTTCCATAAAAAACAATAAAAATGAATGAAATAACAAAAACTTTGATATATGTGCAGAAAAAATGAACTACTTCTCATATGTCATTAGCGTAAAATATTTTTATACTATTAAGTAATAAAAAGTTGACAACTTATATGTTTTGTGTAATTTTTTTAAAATTTGAATTAAATATGATTTCATAATAGATATGACAATTTTTTTTTTTTTTGCCTAACAATGTAAAAATGGTTACACATCAGTGTATGGTAATTACACTAAAGAGAAAAAACTGCTTTTAGCAAAATTAAGTGTGCAAATTAAAAAAGTACGAATCATACCAACCACTAAATATTATTACACCTACATAATCAAATGGAACATTGTAATTATGAGTGACATATGACGTGATTTAAGAGTTCGATCGCGAGACTATCAAATTTATTATTTTATTATAAAAAAATGGGTACACTCCCCCAACATAATAACAAAAGAAAATAGCATCACAAACCCGACTTCCAAATTTCTGATAAGGCATGAGCCACTTAATTCACCGTCATTTGGCGAGAAGTCCCAAACATTCCCACTTTTATTTATTAATAGATTTTTTTTTCATCAAAATAAGAGTATCTACCATCGATAGCAGTGACAAGGTATTTCTATGAGTAAGGATTGAATTCTCGACTGCATGATTAAGGGATAAGGTGAGTTGCCGTGGTGCCAGATCTCGTGATTTTTTATTAATAGATTCTTCCACAATGTATTTCATTCTTAACATATCTTTCAAAGTCCAAATTAAGTCACATAGCAGGAAGGATCCCGAAAAACATGAGCAACCCAATAAACCTACGAGGAATTTAAAATCAAGCTGGCTAGCTAGTTACAAAGCTCACGGGCGATGCCAACCTTATTATGAACCGTATCAAACAATATCCTAAGGTTCTGTTGCTGCAAGTTGGCAATGACATTCAACACCGAGTTCACGTTGTTGGGCGCCGCCGCCATGGACAAACAAGCCAGCGACCCCGAGCTACTGTGTATGAGGCTATTCTCCAATGGCAACTTGAGGTCCAACCCCTCAAAATGCAGCGTTACAAATGGTGCTAACTTCTCATACGTCTTCACAAAGCACGTGTCAAATGCCCCCAAACTAGAGAAAGGCCCTCCCACCTGAAATGAAAAATTGTTTGTGCGACTTCACATTTGTTTTTCACATGAATTTCATATTTATAACCAATGTGGTAATCAATTCTTATGATATAAATCATCAATTACGTACAAATTTTTTAGCGTAAACATATCTTATAAATAATGTCAGAAGAATTATTATTATTCAATTAAGAATTTATACCAAGTAAAGCTCTAATTTGCTTCTATCAATTTAGTGTCACTTGTACTTTTATTCTTAAAATTTAATAATGGACCAAAGCCCTAATCTCGTCTCCAAGAAAAATTGTGGGGTTAAATTAGGCCTTACGATTTAAAATTTTCTATATGCTTTCTCATTCTTTTTTTCAGAAATAAAAAGAACATATTAATCCCTAGTTAACTTGTCATTCTGGCACTAGCTGAAAAGCACACATTGACCTTTAAAATTATTGATCAAACCTTCTGTTGTGTTTCATAGTGACTTATTACTAATCTTTCTTGTCAAAACAATCATGTTTTGATTTTTTTTTTCTTTATTAGCCATGCTTATATATTCTTGGACCCCTAACATTCCTCATTCTCACACTCCTTGTTCATTGTCAGACATCTCAAACCAAAATGAGGTCATTATTTGGTGTTATTGATTATGGAGTTTAACATAGCTACATCATTAATTAACGATCACATGTGCTTTCATTAAATATTAGAATGATGAGTTAGTATAGGGATTATTGTGTCTTCTTATGTGAAAAGTGGAAGGCCACTAAAAGACTTTTAAATTTTGGAGGAGTATTATGTCTCCCACAATAGTTATTAGAGCCAAATTTGAGATTTTTAAAGTTGATTATTAAGAGCATGCATCAATAGATCATACTTATGGATAAATTGAAGTTGTTTCTTTATTAATCATTTAATTGAGTATAACGAGACAGCTTATTCACCTGTTTCCTGAACTCGTCCCTGATGGCATTGTAAACCGGTTGCACGAACCGAGTTATAACCGTACCCGAATCAATGATCGTACCGGACCCTCTATTCGGGTCAAACGCCAGAAACTCACTGCGCAAAGGGACCCGAACCCGCCCCACAGTAACTCCCGTTAGGTTCACGTAATAAAGCGACGGGCGGCGCGGGTTCCGCAAAAGCGGCGTCGTTCGGATCCTCCTGGGCTGACCCGAGGGCCCAAGTTTGAGCGACCCGGAAAAATAGAACGATTTGAAACTCGGGAGACAGTAAGAGAACACGCCCGAGTAAAGCGACCCGGACTGTGACATCAGCGACAAGGGCCCGCGGCCCAAGCCCAATAACCCTTGCGCCGGAATCGACCCGCCAGAAACCGCGTTAACGCACCCAAACGCGTAGTTAGCGATGGTTTCCCTCCCCACAGTGAGCGAGTCTTGGACGAGCGTGGCGGAGAAAGTGGAGCCACCGTATGTCTGGTTGAAGGAGCACGCGGCGGGGGCATGGCCGGTGGCGGGGCATGAGAGTCCGCCGCGGACCTGGGCGCATCTAGCGACTGAGCAGTCAAGTGGGCCGCCGTAAGTGGCGGAGGCTTTTGGGGAGAAAGCGGAGGCGGTGGACGGGCAACTGGTGCAGCCGGTGCACGGGACCCAGGCCTCGTCGGTGCTGGTGTCAAGGACCATGAACATGAGCTGGCCCGGGGTGCCGAGTCGGGCCCGGACCACGTAGCTGCCGATGTTGAAGGCCTGGCCTGAGGCGATCGGCGCTGAGGAGACGGGCTTTTTTCGGGCCCAGAGGGAGGATAGATAGATGAGGCGGGCCGGGTCGTCCTTGGAGGCCATGGTGATGATTGTGTCGGCCCATGGGCCGGTGTTGGGTGGGGTGGGCTTGAATGGGGAGCATTTGCCGTAGATGGGGATGACGGTGAGGTCTGGGTTGTTGGGCTGGGACGCACATGGATCTAGGGCAGCACTGGTTGTGAAAGAGAATGAGAGGTAAGCTGTTACTGAGATGAAAAGTGTTAAGGTGGTGGTGAACTTGGCACCCATGTTCGGGGTGGCGCTTGGTCAGAGTGGTAAGAATACAAGGAAGAACCCGCTACGCTACAAACTGGAAGTGTGCATGCATGGCAGGGTGAGGGTTCTTTAATACATGCTATAGAGTGGGTGGTTTGGTAATTTGATTATGAGTAGAGTTATTTATACTCACACTTTAAAATGAAACTATACCGACACAATTTCATCTATCATTGAATGAGATATAAATCCAAAATTAAATAGGGTCCACACCCATCCAATAATAGATAGGAGTGTGTCGGTGTCTCATAAATAATGTGAGTATAAATAACATCTCTCCTTAATTACCTATATATATATAATGTGTTTCATTCACAGAATTAAAATTATTGGAGCATATCTAAAGTGTTAAGATTGAAACTTTTAATGTGAAAAGGATAGGGCTTCAAGAATTAAAAAAATTGCTGGAAAAATCTTTAAGTGATTATGGATCAAGATATTATTGGTCTAATTTGTAGTGTTTATCGCGTCAATTTTGTGGATCACTCTTATTTATTTTTAACCATCAATTTTCGTTTTTAATTTATCGTTTTTAATTTAGAGAGCAAGAGATCGAAATTGGGCTTAACCACTTAAGCTAAGAACTGGTCTAAATATGCAACTTACATATTGCAAATGAGTGATATTATTTGAATACTCCAAAAATGGGTGTTTATTGAGACACCAATTTTATAACCATTAAATATGATAGAAGTCCTCATATATATCATTCATCCATTATATTTAGTGATTATAAAATGAGTGTCTATGTATATACTTACTTTTATATTAGAATGTTGAAATAATATTTTTTTTATTTTTTGCATTGCGAATACAAGTGAGGAAGTGCCTAAACTATGCCCCTAGTTTTATCTCGTTGCATTACAGTGTTGTTGTTTGAAATTATTGGGACACTTAGCCCAGCTGTGAGACTGAGAACGAGGTGTGTGGTGTAAGTGGATAAGAACTACACGAGGGTTAGAAGGACTGCGCTTGTGATAAGTTTGTGGGGATTATTATAAATGGACATCCCTAGGCCCTAGATTTTTGTCCGTGGCCGTGCATGAGGTGCGGTCGGTCACGGGCATTCACTTGAGCCCTTCTTTTATGTATAGCTCATAATCAATGCATGCATGGGCCACATTTTTTAGATCCGCATATCCAGTTGTTAATTTACAGTATTCCGTTTATTTCAAATTAATTTCCTTTCTCTCTTTCTAGGTACATCTATAAATTAATTAATGTATTATGATACAAATTGTGTCAAGATATATTAATTTATGAATATACTTAAAAAGTGAAAGAGGCAATTAATTTGAAATAGAGTGTATTGAAATTCATGGTGATTAGTGAGAAAATTGCAATAATTGAGATAATATAAAAGTAGAAATTTTACTAATGATGAGAAAGATGTGTAATACAAGAGAATAAAGCCTTATATAGGTAATGAGTAAAACTAACTAATAACTACTCTAACTAACCAATCTAACTAATATAGCAATATTCCTAATAGTAATCACATCCTCTAACACCCCCTCCCCGCACAAGCTAGAAGATACATACTTTTCATATCTCCAGCTTAGGATAAAAGTGTAATACAACCGAAATAAAAAATACAATGTAACCATATGAACAATGTATGATGAAGACAATGGTGATGGTCCGTAGTTCTTCTTTGACGTCTTCATGGCACTCATTGCAATAGAAGTGACAAATCGTCAATAATCCCAACTCGGGACTATCATCAACAAATGTTTAACCACTCAAGCAAAGGCGAAACATTATCTAACTTTACTACTTGGCAGAAGCAATCACAAACTAGAGGTTATAGTCAATAAGACTTTCAATCGAATGTTAATGTCATAAGACGAGCCATACGGCTAAATCAATACTTAACCACCTTACAAATAAAGACAAAAGCTAAAACAAGTTTAACCATCAAGAGCAGAAGCTATATGAAATGCTTAACCACTCTTAAACAAGAGGCAGAAGCAAAATCAAAGCCTATTCTAGGCCAAATGATTGATAGCACTACTTCACTTCATTTGTACTATCTTTATTCCGTAATAAGTATCTATCTTTACTTATGCACACATATTAAGGAAACAATTGGATGAACATAAAATTAGATAAATTTAAGTATATTTTACAATATTATCATTTTTACCTACTCCAATATAGTCTATTTTATACTTAATCTATCAACTAACTCTTTCTCTCATAAGGGCATTAAGGGAAAAAATAATTAATATAGTCTAGAATTCTTAAAAGAACAGATAATGGTAAAAAAATAAAAAAATTTTTTAGTAAATTGACACTTATTAGAGAATGGGGGTATTAATTGTCTTTTATTGAAAATTTCACCACATAAGGCTTCATTAAAAGTGCACAAGCACACACACAAGTTTATGTTGACAAAATTGTACTTTTAGGTAATTGTGCAATAATTATTATGAGTGTGTGAGAGAGAATAAACCCAGGGACAAAAGTGAAAAAAAATACTTTCTCAAATGATAGATAATATTTGATGATTTTCTTTTCGTAAAAAGACAATTATAAGTGAGCGGAGGAAGTAACAAACAACTTAATTAAGCTATCTTTTGATCATGGGAATAAAGCGAAATAAAATAAAGTAGTGATGAAATATTTATTCATTTTAATTCACTAAATATCCTATTAATATTTTTTTCTCCTTTAATTTAGAATTTTTTATGCAATAGAGTGAAATAGATTTATAGTTGATGCGGTTTAGATTCTCGTCAAAACCAATTGGCATTTAGTAGAAGGAAGCCTCTACTTCTTTTGAATAAAGATAAATGAGTTAATATTCATTTTAATCCATCATTTTGCATTTATAAATTATTTTAGTCTCTAACGTTTAAAATATGTTAAATTAGTCCCTCACATTGGAAAATATGGGTCGTATTAGTCCCTTAGCTTATTTTTATTTAACATTCGATCAATTATTAAATGATGATATATAATATTAAGTGATACTTTGACATACTTTATATTATCATCTAAAGTAGAATTAAGTTTAAAATGACTAATTTTAGTGTTTAAAATAATTATACAAAATAAATAATTTAAATCTTTTTTCCATGCCATAAAATGACTCATCATTTTAATTTGTTTAATTTTAAATATCAAAATAACCTATTTTAAATTTTATTATACTTTTTATAATACATGACATGTCAAGGTATCACTTAAAATTACATATTAGTCTTTAGTTGATAAAATGTTAAATACAAGTGGATAAATAACTAATTTGACTCATTTTAAAAGTTAATGACTAAAGTGATTTATGAATATAAAGTCGGAGACTAAAATGAACATGAACGCAAGATAGATTGAAAATCATGTTTTCACTTTTGTGACACCCTTCACCATCGCATCGCTGTAATAACTATGGTCATGTTAGCAATATTTTTCCAGCAATTTTAATTTCCCCATTGCTGCACAATTATAATAGCGACCATCACCACACTTTAAAACCATGATAACACAATTGGGAAAGCAAAGAATCATATAACCCAGGCAGCTGGATAATTTTAGCTTTACCTAATTCATTTTCTTCTGCTCTTCACTTCGATATTAAGCAAGTCTCTTTCGAACCAAATACTGTGAACTAAATTTTCTCCTCCACTTGTCCTTTTTAGCAGTTTATTTCATGCTTCCGTGTTCAACGGATCGCATTCAGAGTTGGACTTGAACAAAACAAGCGGAAAATACTAGCTAGGAATCCAAAGAATTGCTATGTACATTGATTTCCATGCATTGGCAAAAGGAAAAAACCAACGCCAACAGAAACTTTAAAAGTTCATTACATTTCGGATTTTAAACATAAAAAAATATTATTCAAACACTCAAAAGAGGATTTCTATTAGGATATCTACTTAAGAATCATTGGATGTGATGGTAGATCCTCCACATTCTATTCATCATATTACGTCTAATGATTATTAAGTAGGTCTCTCAATAGATATTCATATTTTAAGTATTTGAATAACACTACTTTTTAACATACTTGGTACTTGTAAACGTCAGCTTAAAAAAAGACCAATTATTCTTGAAGAGCCCCACCAGAGCTACCACACATTCACGAGATTACACTGCATAGTTTAGTATTATCAAACATTTATTGCATTTCCCAATGATATAGTACCTCATGTCCCTTCGAGGAAAGACCATAACGAATCCAGTTTCTAGCATCTTTCCTTTTCATGAAAAATTATGAAGGTGCTTGGTGCATTAATTTTTAAGTGTTAACATACTTTCTTTTTTATATAGGAATACAGCTCTTATAAAAGGATTTTTTTAAAAAAAAATGCTCAATTCCTACGTTAACTTTTCCACAAAAGAAATTAATTAACTAACCATGACATTTCTAAATTTCCTTGTCATAAAACATATGAATATAAATTGTTAAGACTCTAAAATTGCATATAGCCGATGATAGATAATTGCAGAGAAGAAATAGCCAAATAAGACAATAATTAAGAGACAAATTTAGCCGACAACTGAAAGTAATTAGCCCATGATTATGTGATGATCAACAAATCTGTTGTTGAAGAAAGTTCAGCTCAAAATAACTAAAACAAGTTAAAAACTCTTGACCTGACTCTCATTGGCAGTTGGTTGAAATCCAAGTATCAGAATGACTATTATTTTATTGTTTAGATATTGTTTCAGCTACTTTCTCAATTTTGCATGGTCAAATTTAAATGAGTACATCATCATCATCATCATCATCATCATTATCATTATTATTACTATTATTATTATTATTATTATTATTTGTAATTAAGGCTCTAGTAAGGTTTAGTCACCAGTACAAAGCGTTGTTCATAAACGTTGAAGTTTGACGGCTAATATTTGCTAGGCGAGCTAATAGTTGAATAAGGACATTAGTCATTAGCCAATGGAATGAGTCTCTTGTTAAACCTTATTCTTTGTGACAGTTTGCCACCCACAAACCACTTTTGGACACTGATTGAAGCAGAAATGTGCTTCAACAATTTGAAAAATAATTTTAACCAAGTCGGCAATCGTTTCTAGAAAAATGAGAACAGTTGAGAAAGACTACTTCTGGTTCAAGAAGTGGAGAAATGGTTAAAGCACAATTCTAGAAGCACTTTACGGCAGGAAGTGGCAATCGCTTTTGACAAATAGGATACGTGGCAAAACCGTGAGTTAATGACTATTATTGTAGGCTAAGTTAGCCAAGACACTGCTATTTAGTGCTGAACATTATTGGCCATTACGCAAAACAGGTATAGGCATGTAGCTAGTACGAACCGTATTGAATAGCTACTTCTATGCCTATGAATATATAGCTTCGAATGGTAGTTGCAAAGGGATAATAACACATAGATCAAACAAGTCTAATTTACATTTTCATTTATTTGTCTGAGTATTAGTTTCCTGCCTTAAGAGGATCTCTAATGATGGGATCAATTTTAGTCCCTTTTCTAGATCTCACCATGACACATCATCTCTCTATCATAAAAATCGAATCAAGACTAATAGTATCTCTATTCTTTTCGATTGAAGGAACCAATTTTCCCCATTTAAGTCCCATATATTTTTTTCAAATTAAAAAAATTAATATAATCATGAAGTGCTTGATTGTAATATATTGTATTATACACTTTCATTTCTGATTTTGATAAAAAAAAAATCAATTTTATTTTTTAGAGTATTTTTTATTTTAAATAAATATTTAGCAAATTAAATTGAATTGATGTGTATAAATTTTTTATAATAAAAGATTAATAGAATTTATGTGAGAAAAAAATTGGAAAGCATTGGAAAAATTGAAAAAGAATGGTAAAAATAAAAGCAAAATTAGTTTATATTTGTGAAGTTAAAAAATTAACTAGTTTCTTTGAAAAATAACAATTAACATATAGTAATACACCTTTTTTGCTTTTTATTTTTAAAAAACACTGCTATCTTACACTTGTCACATTCATATTGGTCCAAATAAAGCCCCTCTTTAGAGGGATCCAAGCTTATGGGACCCGAGCCAAGTCCTCCAACTTGGTCCCACATCTCCCCTCCTTTGGCATGTGCCTCCTTGCTGTGCGTTGTCAGAAAAGGGATGCTTAAAGCATCGGAGATGCTCTTACTTTCCAGTTTTTCCGTCCACACCTGTACTATTTTGCTTTTATTCTTTTGTAAATTACACTTAAGTTACTAGCAAATCACTTTGGATCATACATAAACACTCTTTGAAGTAGTTTTGGAGCCTATCACTCAGACAGCGAAATTCCTTTCTCAGCATCATCGCCAAAACATGGGAATTGGTAGTGATCAACACAAGCCAATTTTTGTCAACTGCATCTTAAAATAGTTTCCTCGCACACCTCAGTAATCGATTGTTAGGAAAATATATCACTTCTCCTCGTTGAGAACTATCATAAACAGATAAATAAAATAGAGACACCATCACAATACAAGAATTTAACATAGAAACTTTAAAATCGGAGAAAAACCACAATCGCTGTAAAAAAAAACAAGAGAATATTACTATGTGAAAATTATTATAACACACTTCTCTCTTAAACACCCACGCCCTAGTGCACCTACACTTTCCAAAGCAAATATTTTAACTCTACCTCACAATACTCTAAAACGAGAGTACAGGGGAAGAAAAGTCATATACAAATTTAAAGTGTTTCTGACTGGTGCGAATTGAAATAGAGAACTTAGGCTCATATATATAGTTTTGGTAACCCCTTTCTATCCCAATTCTTAGCGATGTGGAACTTCTTTTCCAATTCAATTTTAATAATAAAAAGAAAACAATCTCCACCTTGATTGAAATAAACACAGCTTCAGTTTCCGTTGTCAACACTGACAATTCCTTGTTGTCATTGTCTATACCGACAATCATAGTTCAAAAAACTATCACACTCCACTATAAAAAATATACGCACTCAGAATGAAAAAATTCCAAGAATTTCACCTTGGTACATGTCAAAATCTTGCTGAAAAATTTAAGGTATAATTTCCATGTTGGCTCTCTCCGAAAGTTCTCTATCGACATAACCCCAACAACACACCCGCATCTCAACTCTAACCAATGCCCATGTGCAATTGTGGATCCGCTAGCAACAACTTATCCTTTTCCATGGCAGTGTAGTAATGCCATGAGGATACACTTCTTACCTTCTAGTAAAGACCATCCTTTCCCCCTAGGAGAGTATCGTTGAAAGCATCAGATTGAGAGTCCCTTTCTAAGACTGTGCCACTTGGACAATTTTTCTTTACATGCCCAGGCTTTCCACATTTCTAGCATATCACACTCCTTCCATGATTCTTTTTCCCATGAGTGTCACTTCTAGCTACCAACAATGAATTTGATGAAGTGCTATCCTCATTTTTCATTCTTTTTTCTTCCGTAATGACTTTACTGGAAACTTCTTCAAAATTTGGAGTTTCCTTTCCATACATCAAAACAGACTTGATATGTCCATAGGAAGACTGAAGAGACAATATAAGTCTTAATGCCTTATCTTCATCATCAATCTTCACTTCAATTGCCTCTAATTCAGAGACAATACCATTGATAGCACTAAGATGGTCAAAGACTTTCACGCTAATATTGATGCGTAGGTTATGAAATTGCTCCTTCAACAATAACCGATTTAAAATACCTTTTGTCTTATATACCCTTCGAGTTTCTCATAAAGTTCCTTGGCTGCTGATATTCCTTGCACATTTGCAAAAACATTCTTAGCCAAACACAGACAAATTGAACTTGCTGCTATCAAATCTAGCTCCTCCCAATTTTCATTATCCATATCGATGATCTTCCTTTTCAATGCCTTATGCAATCCTGATTGTATTAACACATCCTTGACTTATATCTGCCACAAGCCAAAACTAATTCTTCCATCAAATTCCTCTATGTCAAACTTCACAGCACTTGAAAAACTTGATATTGTTGCAACTGTATATTAGAATAGTGTAAATCAACTAGAAACCATGCATAGGAGGGTTCTTAGGAAAGAGAAGTGGGTCATAATGGACATACTTAAATACAAAGTCTTTCCCTAGCTAGAACCTTTATAAACTGCACTCTCACAGTATCACACTACCTTCCAGCAACAACAACAAAGTATGATCTCCAAGCACCAGGGACAAACTTTTTTCTGATGTAGAAGATCAGACTAAGTTGCAACCACAGAGCATACTAAGAATAAATCCTACCAAACCAAAACTTCTGATACCAATTGTTGGAAAAATACGCCACTTCCCCTCCTTGAGAACCACCCTAAATAGAGAAATAAAATAAAAACACAACAACAACATAATAATTTAACATAGAAAACTCCAAAATCGGAGAAAACCACGGCTGATGCCAAAAAACCAACCATAGAATATCAGTATGTGAAAATTATTACAGCACACAAACTTCTCTCTTAAACACTCACACCCCAATACACCCACACTCTCCAAAGCAAATATTTGAACTGTACCTCACAACACTCTAATTAAAACAAGAGTAGAAAGAAAGGAGAGTCAAATATAAGCTTAAAGTGTTTTTGACTGGTGCAAATTGAATTGGAGAACTTATATTCATATATATAACCTTTGCAATCATCTTTTATCCCAATTCTTAGTAACGTGAGACTTCTTTCCTAACTCAATTTTAATTAAAAATTAACATCGACTAGCCTAAATTCATTGTGTGAAACATATTGTTGACTTTAGTTCAATACCTCTAGATATATTGAGCGATACAGCCACAACACTAACTGAGGGTGTGTTTATTTGAGATTCTCGAGCTCCAAAATCACTTTTTTACTAGAAAAAAAAAAAGAATTATTTTTCATATATTTAAATAATTTTTTAAAAAATAATTACAATCTAAAAAAAATTAAGTTTCAGCTCTCTTGTTAAAACTAAAAAGAGTAACTTTAGGAAAAAAAAATTAATTTTCAACTTTTTCAATTAAATACAAAATTTAAATTCCATAATCACTTTTTTTCAAAACTGAATTACATACGAATTCCCAGCTTCACAGGTGACACTTTACGAGACTACTCGCCCGTTTGCTGCTTATGCACAACTGACCAGAATTGGCTGATCGGCCAGAGAGCAGCACTACTGAATTAATAATGAAACATTTACAACAACATTGTTACAGAAATTAAAATGGAATACAAACTTTCTGGGGACTGATATTTTAAACACTTTGCAAATTGCAACAACAATCAAAGTTGTAACACCACAGCTGAGATAGCAGCTCTTAACTGCAAGAACATCACACACAAGAAAGACAGCAGCATTGTTCGAAACACCTAGTTGTAGCAGGATCTGACCATCATTGGCAGAGAAGCTTCAAAACTCAGCTAGAGATTTAGTCCAGAAAAGAATAAAAATCCCAAGCACGAAAAAGCTTTTGACCAAATGAATTGAGCAAGCAGGGATACAGCATCAACACCTTTACTGTGGCCACCCACCTAAAGAACCCCAAAAATGATATCAGAGTTGTTGTTTCAAAACCCCACTACTTTGTAAATTGAATGCAATGATTAAATTCGGCTGTAAGCTGTAATGGATCAAAGTTCCAGAAGATATAGAAACGATTAACTATCATAGATATCCAGGTACTGAGAAATTCTTGAAGGTTGAAACTTACAAGCACCTAAGAACAAGAAATATCCCAAGGCACAGCATCAGCCAAATAGATGTTCTTACTAATTGTGAGAAATTGCTAGAATGTTTCCCAAACCTCTATATCCTCCTAGTTTTGATTCATCTATGTATGTATAGAGTAGAGAGCAATTTTTATTATGAGAGATGGGAGTGGGTAATATTAAATTGTACATGAGTCATCAAAAATTGCAAGTTACATGAAGTTTACAAAACCACTAAAAAATCACATGACTTTATATGTTCATATCCTAACGATACTTGAATGATTCAATTATTAGGATTTCCTCCTCCTATAGTAAACCAATCCACTCACTTGATATCTATGTTGTACCGAAATGCATACGAATTTCCGGTATAATACGAGTACGATACGAGAATACGGCATCTTATAAAAAATCAAGATATGGGTACGGCATGGTATGGCACGCACACACAAATAAATTATAAAAAACATGTAAATGAAATATAAAATTATTGTAAGAATTTAAGAAGAATGCCATTTTAAATAAATCTTAATTGCATGTAAAAAAATATCTATATTTCAAAGTACAACAGAAATAATCTCATCGAATAATAAATTCAAATCTTATTTATTGTTACTAAAAATGTCATCAATATATCAAAGATTGCTTTTAAATTTTGATTAGGCATGGAAATCTTTCAGTTGTTCTTTTTAGGTCAGATATCCTTCTGTTAATACAAATTTTTTTAGAGGATTAAAAAAAATAATAAACAATGCTTTTTCTTTGGCCACAAAAAAAAAAAAAGAAAAAAACATTGGCTTTTGCGTTTTGGTGGCACTTGGAATGCGAACCCGTTTGTGGTACGTCCAGAAAATGGGAACGGCTTGCTTTTTGCCATTCCGGTGCATCATAGCTTGATGATATGCCACCTACATTTCTGCTCCAAATAAATGTATGATTTAAAGTCCTAGGATTGGATCTCTATAACAGGAAAGGTTGAGAGAAAAAAGGACGAGCAAGGAAATGTAAAATACTACCAAGGAAACCCAAATTTCAAACCAATTCACCCCCTAAAAGTGTGTATATGAGTTTGAGGTTGAAGGGAAGGAAAGGGATTTGTAGAGTAAAATTTTGAAATTTTACACATCAATCTCCTTCCATTACCTCCCATCCCCTCCAAAAGTCTAACTTACAAACACACCCTAAGAATAGACACAACTCTAGGCATCTAAATTAGCTTAATAAAAAGAATAAAGCGGAAGACCGGAAAAAAAAAAAAAAGGCTGTTGCTGTGCTCAAACAAAATACTATTGATAGTGATTGCACAGTTTGCATCCAAATAGCATGAACTGAGCTCGTACTAGATTAGTGAAAACAGCAACATGCTATAGTCCTGAAAACGCTAATTATTTACTCTAGCTCCTGCATCATTCTAAAATTTCCAATCGATACCAAGAAATATTTTTGCTCCAACTATTCAAATCAGGCCATATATTCATTTAAGTAGACCACTAGTAGTGCCAAAACAATCTAAGGCAACACAGCATAAAAATGGAGCCAAACCTTCTGATAATAGTAGATGTATACCTAGTTTCCCTTGTTGACACTGTCCTTTCCCTTGACAATACTGACAGGGCACTGAGCATGATGAGCGCAATAGTTGCTAACACTTCCAAGGAACATCCTGTTGAGGGGGGAAAGAAGCAGCATTATGTCCGACATGTCTAGGGTTTCTCTCTTCAAAATTCCGGTAGTTTAAACAAAGTGACAGTATCTAATGTATGGCAATGAAATCCAAAATGTAAATGGAAACATGTATATTTGCAGAAACAGGTTCAGATGTTGCGTTAATTTACAGTATTGAAACCATTTTAACTTTATTGGCCTAATAAGCAAAAGTTTTGTATTGCTACTCCACTCTGCTATGCTATAGCTGTTACTAGCTAGTATATTGCCACCAAAATAAAACTAGTGGCAAAGGAATAACAGCAGCATGTAATTGCCGGAAATTCAATTTCTTCTGCAATAATACAGTTGGCCCACCATGTCTTAAACACTTGTCAACATTTCTGATAAAGGAAAATTACCATCCAGGGTGTCTATCAAGTAATGTAGTGATATAAGCCAGTCCTAAAAAGCATGCCATGTGCTAATGCAAATGCGCGCCGTTACTTTCAAGCAATTTATCAAGACTTGTCACTAGTTAATAAGTACCACCTCTTAATAGGGCCAAATGCACGGGACCCCATCACAAGCACATCAGCATGCAGATCCTGTACAGCTTCACAGATCTTCTCCTTTGGATCTCCCACGACAACATGGGTCTTCACATTTGATTGCTATACATAAAGACAAGTCAACACTAATCCTAAAAACACACTAGTAGTATTTGTGAATTTGTTTCTTTTTTTCTCAGAAAAGTGATTTTTCTGGCTAAAAATATATTTTTTTAATTATAAAAGTTACTTATCTCAGCTTCTACCTAAAAAGTTCTTGAAAAACATGATTTTAACTTTTCAGTAAACTCTAATTCGAATAGTTTTTAATTGAAAATTTTCAAAAAATCAATTTTTGTAAGGAAAAAAAAATTGAAACAATCGCATAAGGAGTTTTATAGATGATGGAAGGGAGTGACTAATAATGGAAAAGAAGAGAAAGGTAAAGAGTAAAATGGAAGAAATCATGTCACACTCTTGTTTGGATGTTGAACTCATTCCCTCCTTAACCTCCAATTTGAAGGGTTAAAAAAAAAAAACTTGGTTTTGAGTGGTAAGGGAGAGACACATTGTCCCTTACTAGCCATGTCACTCGCTTCCCTAAGTTACTTTCAAACAATGGTCACTTAAGTTTTGAATAAAAGTTCAATTTGGCCCCTGAAATGTATGTGTGACTCACTTTAGTCTCTAAAATTATGAAAGTATCAATTTAGTCCCTGAAACTTCAAAAACTGATTCAACTAAGTCCTTTTGGTGATTCAAATTAGTCCTCAGGAACAGTATGATAAACACTTAGTTGAATTATTTTTTAAAATTTCAAGGACTAAAGTAATATTCTTTTAATTTTAGGGACTAAAATAAATCACATATATAATTTCAGGAACCATGCCACACCCTCCATTTTTATTCTCCGAGTAATAGGCAAAGGAAAAATCACTTCCAAACCTTATTCACCAATAACAACTAAGCATTTCTTTTTCACCAAGTACGATCGTATCAAACAATTTGTTGCGTCCTATCATAAAGCATAACAAATCTTCTTGACCAATAAAATAAAACTTTGTAAAAGAAAAAAAGATAGTATCCAGTGAACAAGCAAAACGAAAAAAGGATGAAAACACGCACATTCAAATTGAAACACTTTTTGTGGTAAATTGAGCATTAATTGAAAAGAAAAGATACTGTAGTCAAAGTAAAATGAAAAAAAAAAAAAAACAGTTGAAAAACGCATACAGTCAAATTGAACTCGGAGCAAATTCCCAAAGCGTGATCAAGTATGGCGTCAGTGATGCGCTTCTGGTGAGCTTCGATCGCCGCAGTGAAAGCCGGCACTTCTAGGTCACCTGCTCATCAAATCAAACCTCAATAATCAAGACATCAATATTCACAACAAATAATAATAAAAACAATAATTAAATTCATAAATAATAATTACTAATAAAAAGGATGTTAGTTAATTAATTGATGTGAAAGGGAGGAGAGGGAGAAGATGAACAGAACTGGGGCCACCGAAGGGAATTGCGCCGGGGTTGAGGCCGGTGCCGATGGAGGGCGGCGATTGGACGTGGAGAACGGTGTAGACAGCGTCGGTGGGGTCGTGCGCAGGTGATCGGAGCTTGAGGTTGTGGAGTGCCCAACGGAGAGCGTTCATGCTCTCCTCGCTGCCGTCCACCGCCACCACGGCACGACCGATGTTTCCGCCTTCCGACATCGATGACTACAGGATTTCGTTGAAATTGTTGCGACTATTTTTTTTTTTTTCCAGACCCGGTCGCCGTGTAAGGTAAGGGACACCGTACACTAGTTTTTCAAATTGTTGCAACAAAATTGTTGCTTGCTTGACTTTGCTTATTTCGGGTGCGTTTGCTTTAAAAAACACTTTTTTTTCACATTTGGTTTTCATTTACGGTTTTTGTATTTTCAGGATATTTATGAAAAAAATATTGAAAATTTAAAATAAAAACAAAAATAAAATTTTATAGTTTTTATTATTTTTTTAAAAAATATAAAATTATCTAAAAATAGTAAATAATAATTAAAAATTATTTTCTGAAACCACCCTTACATTTCATACCTAAAAAAGGAAAAAAAAATTTATGAAATAACTTATTTTATGACTATTTTATTTACAGTAGTTGACTATTTAAATTTTTAAAAATTATTCTTTACATTATTATTAATTATTACTAAGGGATGTTGTTAAATATTCAGGAGAGTTACGCATAATTTCAAAATTTAAAAAGAAATAAATATAATATCAATTAGACAAGGTGGCTGAAATTTGCCTAACATTTATAATAGTACAAAACATTCTAAAACTTCCCCTTCTTTCAATAATATATCTATAATAAACTACTAACAATTAAAGCTAGAAATACGCGCTGCAATCTGTGAACTGATTCGTTCAACTCGTAGTCCGCATGAAAATGGACAAAAAAAAAATTTGTCTGTTGATCTAAGGACTTTATTTATTAGCACCGCTTAAACCACAGGCTAAACAAGCTAGGCCCGTGGGTTAGCAGACCAAGCATCTAACCCACATAATAATTTTTTAACAAAACTACCAAATTTGTCCTTTTGAAATTTTGCATCTACTAAATCAGTCCCTATAAAAAAAAACTCTTAAATTGGTCCCTATAAAATTGAATATTTAAATAAATTGATTCCTGTAAAAACTTCAAATAGGACAAATTAGTCCTTATAAAATTGAATAATTTGTTATCTAATAAGTTAGGCAAGAAGAACTAACTTGTTTGATAACTCACTTTTGTAGAGACTAATTTGAGAGATTTTTTTTTTTATAACGGCTAATTTGTCCGGTTATTCAATTTTGTAGAGACCAATTTAAGAGTTTTTTTTATATATAAGGCCCAATTTGGTCGATACAAAATTTTAGAAGGACGAATTTAGTAGTTTTGTCTAATTTTCTTAAGGCCCAAATATAAGTTACACATATTATATAACCTTACATGATAGGAGAAAACCATATAGAAATCCCACTAACCCATGTGCCAAAAGGCCAAAACCCAACCTAAGTCTATAGTTGACCAAAAAGAAAAAATTGCCCCTGTATTCTATTGCCAATTGTACCCAACTTTCATGGCTTCACTATCTTTCTATCTTTTTCTTATTTTTTAATTACCCAAGAAAGAAACCATCTCTCAACTCTCTTTCTTTGCTTTTTCTCAAGTTGCAGTTGAAATAGTTCAAGGCCTTAAGCTTAACGATTTTCTTCGCTTCTCAAAAGTCAAATCTCTCAACTCTAACGCATGCACTTTTCTTCTTTCCTCAACAATTTCATGCATGCACCATTGTGTCCCCCACCGTGAGCAACCGCCACATAAACCTCTTGCCACCACCATCCACCAATGCATTTCGCTTGCAAGTGGAGACACTATCACTGTCAAGACATCGTCACGCAGTAGCACCACCACATCGATACTCCTGTGTTCATTCATTATTCAGAGGTTGTTTAACTTTGTTTTTTGGTTTTGGTTTTTGTGAATTTGATTCTAAGTTGGATATGACTACTAAGTTCTAAAGTTTTTCTTCTTTTTTTTTTCCCTTTTACTATGAGTTCTGTGACCGGACTAGTCCATGGACTTGCGAGCTTATGTGGAGCAGACGCGAACTAGTGTATACCAAAGTCCATATAGAAAACGGACCAGCTTGGTCCAGCCCATTTAACTATAACATACTAAGGACTGGGCTAAACTAACCAGATCAACCCGTATACCCAGCTCTACTAACAACTCTTATCAATCACATATTCAATTCTAAAATGTTCCTTTTTTTTCCTTCCTATCAATTTCAAAACCAAATTTAATCTATAATAAGTTATTTTGGTATTCATTTTTGTGTATGATATGAAATACTTACTCACCCTAGGATCTCTCTCACATAATACTCATATATTTCTCTTACTTTCTAATAATAGCACATCATAGGAGTAAGGAAGAGGAATGAAAATTTCACAAATTCACTTCACATACATATCACTCTCTTATGTTACAAAATGGTACTTGGAGTGCCCTTTATATAGGCACAGTTACATAACAAAATATTATGAAAAAATTACTCTTAACTCTTAAGAAAAATGGTAACAAAGTTCAATTGCAACTCTTCTTTTGACTAATCAAATAAGGAGGCTAGATGAATATAGATTCAATTTGAATTCTGCTTCATCCAAAATGATATCCAAATGCATATTCAACTTGAATTCTACTTCATGCAAGAATCTTCTAGAAGCAAAGTTTAATTTAAATTCTTCAACCTAGGTGATGGCTATTAATGAGTTGGCATGGATAAGCTTGGTTTATCTCTTAACATTGTCTCCCTTAGACTAAGCTTGTAGAACTTAACATTCCAAGCATTTTCTTCAATTTATAAAATGACTCCATTTTTAATAGCTTGGTAAAAATATCTGCAACTTACTCTTCAGTAGAGTAATAATCAATCACCACTTCTTTCTTATTCACCAATTCTCGAATTTTGTGGAATAAGATATCTATGTGCTTCGACCTTCCATGAAATATGAGATTTTTGCATAATGCAATAGTTGATTTATCATCACAAAATATTGTTGTTGGAATAATTTGTTTATGATTTAATACTTCAAGAATTCTTCTTATCCAAACCACTTGCGTAGCACAACTTGCTATTGCTATATATTCAGCTTATGCTATAGAGAGTGCAACAATCAGTTGTTTCTTTAATGACCAGTGTCACAACGTACCTGGAGGGCGTCATAACACAAATGACAACGTGTTTGAAAATGAATTGGGAGTCGCCACCAACTTTATTCTGGCTAAAATTGGAAAATCGTTAATTTATAAGACTGGTCTTTAAAAGAGATTTTGAGATTCGGGAGCCTAATTACGATTAGGAAAGGGTGGAAACTTAATCCTACTGCACCCCTAATATGTCCGTATAAATATGGTTACCCTAGAGTTTATTATGCAAATTAATTATAACTTTAAAATATTTATTTTTTCCCAGAAGTTGACAATTATATAAAAAATAAGATAAAAGAAATGAAAAGAAATTAAATTAAAAGAGAAAATAATTTAATGAAAAATTAATTTTGGTTTGATAGTTGATGACCACGCCAACGTATCCTCTGGTGCAATGAGGAACTTAAAATCACGTCGTTCTGTAGAAAATGTTTCTGTGTTGATGAGTTTTAAATTAAAAGAGAAAATAGAAATGAAGAATGTATTGATTGATTTTATTTAAAAAAAAAACAAAATTAAAATCCACTTTTGCATAGGATTCAGGATAACATAAATTATACAAAAAACCCTTACATTCTTGTGAAACTTGAGGATGATTATTCATACATCAACATCACAAGTTGTTGCGTGGATTAAAAAAATATTTTTATATTTTTTGTCATTTAGATTTTTATTATATATATTTAAGGGACTCAAAAACTAAGACATTTTATTTATTTATTTATTAACAAAAAGAACATTGAGATTTAACTTAAAAATCCTAGCCTCAAAGAAAATTTTAACCAAATAAATGGACTCAACTAAAACAGTATGTTTAATATCTCAACACTTAAAAAATGACCAAAAAAAAAAAAGCAGGCTCAATTTGATTCAAAGGAATAAAATAGTCATAGCTCTACCAAACAAACCTAGAAAAATAAAATAAAATAAAATGAGAACCTGATACCTTTCTCCAAAGGAAAAGAAATAATGTATACATATATACTGCCAAGACCCAAGTGACAAATGCTAGCCCCAAAAAGAAAAAATTGAACTACAAAAATTAAAACTTAAAACCCCATAGCCGTAGTCCCACGGTTTCACTAAAAGAAAAGGTTGTAACCAAGTCCAAAGAGTTTTAAATCAAAAATTGACAAAAGGCCCACAACCCATGCTACTTTAGTCTGAAGCCCACTAAGTGAAAAAGAAACAACAACAATGCTCAAAATAAACAAAAAGGAACATACCAGAATTTATTAAAAAAAAACAAAGCCCAAACACTTAAACTTAACGAAAATAAAACAAGGCTACAACAAAAAAAAAAAATTCCTTTAACCCATTCCCCCCCTACACACACACACATACACGAGGACCTCCCTCATACACACACGTACCTACACATCCATCTTTCTTTCTCACACACTTCTCTCTCTCTCTTACACACACACACACAAATCCCTTTCTCACTAACACACATACACATACACGGACACAAGCACACACAGAGGGAGAAGGCGATATAGAGAAGATAGATTTGCAAACAAAGGTGAGTGCATGTGGGTGTGGAGGCGGCAACTGGCAGATTCAAGGAGGAGGGGAGTTTGCACCGCGGCCATGGTGGATCGCACGAGATGGAAGACGGGGTCGAGGGGGAAACTAGCGTCGACGAGACTAGCTGTGCTAGGTGGGGGAGTCGCGCCGCACATTGGCCCAACATGGAGGAGGAGCTCGCCGCGGCAGTGAAGATGGAGGAGGGAGCACAACCCGTCAGTGATGCAGGAGGTGACGACGCTATGGCGGGATCGACGTGGTGTTATGATTCGCGAATAAGGGGAGGAGGCTGGGCAGCTTTGCGACGACACTAAGGAGGAGGGGGAGACGCCATTGTGGAAAGGGGAAGGAAGTGGCGATGGTCTTGGGAAGGAGGAGGAGCTCGCGGCACGCCTGGGTTCAAGAGGGTGGTCCGATCTCACGGCAGCGGCACTGCGTGCAGAGGAAATGAGATTGGCGGTCTTAGCCACCTCATCGAGGTCGCGTCTGAATGTTTTTTACTCCCCTTTTCTTTCTCTCTTTTTCTAGATGCTAGCTGGCTTGTGGTTGATATTGGTTAATGATTTTTCAGCAGGGATTTTGGGCTATGGCGATGGTTTTGGCTAGCGGCGGTGGTTTAGGCGGAGAAGGTGGAGATGCTGCGGAATTCATGGCGGAGGTCCGCGAGCGGCTTCTTTCTCTTTTCCTTTTTATTTTTATTTTTCTGGGTTTGGTTTATTTTGCTTCTGGCTTGGATTTTGGTTGATTGCAAATGATGGTGAGAGTTGCAGTAACTCCAGGTTATGGTTGTGACGATGGTTGGAGAGGATGGTTTAGGTGTTGATGATGCTATTGATGAAAGTAAAAAGGAAATGTAGCAAATGTAAATAGAGATTGTAATATGCACATGTTTCTGGGATTCATTTCTTACCTTGCAGAAATCTTAGAAATTAAAATGGGAACTCACTCCTCTTATTCTCTCGGTTGTTGCTGGTTCTCTTTTTTTTTTGTGTTAGAAAATGGAAAAAACCCCGTCCTCTTCTCTGTTGTTAGTGGATCTATATATGGCTGTTTGTCCCTTAACCAAAATCATATCATGTCATTTTTATAGGTTGGATGTAAGGATCGCCACTCATTCCTTCTTAGCTGTAGCCGAACAATCATTCACCTTTTGCAAAGCGTGAGGAAGAACATCATCATTGTTTTACCACTCATGATATTTGATCTCCTTTTCCTTTTTCTTTGATTTTGTATCACAGACTTGCAGAACACTAAAGGAAAAATATTTTTTATTTTTATATTTTTATATTTTTTATTTTTGAAATGAGAATGGGCTGGTTCATTTGTGGGTTAAAAGGAAACAAACAAAAATAAAATGGGTTGACTATGACATGGGCTGGGAATATGTTTTGGGCCGACAAAATAAAATACATGCAGTTGGCTGAACAAAATTAAAATGAAACCAGGTTGAACATCACTCAGAATAAAAATTGAACAATACCAACAAGAAACTTTATTATTCAAATAGAATGCATGAGATGACTATGAGATAAAAAGAAAACTTTTGGAGCAATTTTTATTTAATTGGTCGGGCAAAATTGAGTGTTAACAACCAGGTATTGCACTTGAACCAAGTGAAATACATGTCTTGAAGTGTTTTTGCTTGTCTCATGTCACATGCTTAATCACTATCTATATATCCAACAAAGCTCACATCATCAATATTTTCATAAAATATTCCATCATTCAGGGTACCTTTGATATATCGAAGAATTCGTTTTGCTGCTTGCATGTCACAACCCAATTTGGGAATGTGACCGGCACGTGAGAAAACTCATTCCCACATAAGCCTCGTGACTTGTGATTGTTTCTACATGCATACTCTATTCATAAAAATCCTTTTAAAATAGAAATTCTTTCTTCTACATACAAATCATCGATTCTTTAAAATCCATAAGTAATCATAATTGATTTCTCATAATTCAAATTCAAGGTTCATACATCATTATACAACATATATAATGTAAGTTTGCTCTATTTTCAAAACAACAGTGAAACTAATACGAATAAGTCATATAGAACAAAATGCAAAATATGCTCTATGGCCGAGATCCTGCATGTATTGTATTGGAGCACTCTAAATAAGAGAAGAAAATTTCACTTAAGTGAAGCTTACCAGCTGAACTCTACCACTGCTGAGAAGAATGAGACTATAAGGAACCTGCAATAGCTATTCTATCTATAATAAAGGAAAAAAAATGAGAGGGGTGAGTTTTTATTCAAAAACTCAGTGAGTGAGCTCTCACCTGGACACCAAAGAAGCAATGCATAAATTCATAAGAACATCAATAATATTCAAAAGTTATGCATAAGCTTATACATACATACATACATACATACATACATACATACATACATATATATATATATATATATATATCCAAATCACTATTAAAATGTTTTCTCAATTTTATTTTTGTGCCTAAAATCATTTAAACTTATAATACAGTAGCTTCTAGAGAAACAGTAAACCCTGATAATGCATAATAAATACTCATAACAAATAAATTGTTTGGTCTGAATCAGATACCTAACTAGGTTTCATTCTTTGCTCTGTGAGATTGTCCTTATGACAACTTGATACCAAGGTTAATGATCGTTCGGACAGCTGTTAACTCACTGTTTGTTTCTCTATAGCTACCATATAAACTAATTAAATAAATCCATCTAAATCTGAAAATCTTTGAATCTTTTAGTTTTCTATGAGCTCTGAATCTATCCGATTCTAATAGTTTGATTTTAGCATAATTATGGGTATGAAATCATGTCCAAGGAATCACCTTTTGTAGACATTGTGATTTCTAACTCCCACAGAATATGTAGCCATCAACTGTTCTGAATCTCATGAAGATTTATGCTCTAAAATCTTTGATTGATTATCTAAAACATAGTCCAAATTATTAAGATTTTCATAAATTGGAAAAACTCAATATCACACTCTGAAACAACAAGTTTTACAATCATAATTCTAATCTTTTCTCTAAACTTCGTATTTGGGTGTAAAGCTATATCATATGCATAAACTATTTTCAAAATTCATTCAAACGGTCATAGAAGTCTCTAACAATCACATATATCATCCATTCTACCCAAAATCAATTCAACAAGAATGAACTTATGGGTTTTTATCAAAAACAAGTTTCATGCTCTGAAATCAACAAATCAAAACCTAATAATCAACTGTAAATCTCAAACTTCTTTGCAAAAATCTTTAAAATTAGTAAATGATATCTTTATGAAAATAATTCTAATGCACAACATAGAGATTACATATGCGAACCCACTCACCTGGAGTGGTGGAATATAGCGAAACCATACCAACAGACCCTGGAGAGGCAGAAATAACACTAATGTATAACATAGAAATAGTCAAACTTTAGATTAACCTCTAGAACCTTCAAATACTCAATCAATCCATCTTTAACAAGGGTAGAAAACTTCTCTCCCTTGAGAAGCATAGAGAACCACCTCTAAAAAAGGAAATATTAAAAGAAATAAAGCAAAATAACATATCTTTAAGTGTGGAGAATGGAAGATTTTGAGTTAAACTTGAAAGAATTGGAAGAAAATGAATATTTGGGGGTGAAAAGGGATAGAAAGATGAACTTTCGTGCTTGGGGGTGGAAATGGTGTTTTTGAGGTCTGGAAACCTAAAACGAGGGTTTTTAATGAAATTTTAACCGCTGCAACGCTTACCAGATAGCATAAAATCCCCATCTACATTGCCTTATTGTTCTCTGATTGCTGCAGCGCTCAATGTAGAATGGTTTTTCTTAGATCCTGGAGCAATAATTCAAGTGTTGGTATCTATTGGACTAGGTTGTCTCAATACCCCCCATTTGGATTCAAATAAAATATCATAAAAATTAAAATCCCAACAAAACAGAATCCAAATTTTGATTATTAGTTCAAATTTGAGAATCTTTAAAATTTTATAAACTTGCGAGCTAAAAATGAAAAGTTTAAAGGTTTCATAAAATTCATTAAAAATCATTCTTTAACCTATTTTCCTTTTGGGAACAATTACTGGGACTTTTAATCCCAAGAATGAGGTTTTGTCATATAGTCCTCTAAGGATGTGTAGGGTCAAGATTTAATAAAATTCAGGATTCAAAATGACAAATAGTGTAACTGACACATTTCCTAGTTCAAAAAAATCTTCTAAGCTTTTTATTTAAAAATTGGGTGTTAAATTGTAGATGACAATTACATGGTTCCTCCATAAATCTATTGAGCAATCCAACTCCAAAAACAACATATGGCCTTGGTGCAGTCAAATATCTCAGGCACCCAATCAAGCTCTTATAATAAGTAGGATCCACAATTCTTCCTTTATTTTCTTTCATCAGCTTCAATTTTTCTTCAACTGGAGTAGCAACTGGCTTTGAATTTTTCATATAAAATTTCTTCAAATTATCATTAGTATGTTTCTTTTGAGAAATAAAAATACCATTGTCTATATGAAAGACTTCGATGCCAAGAAAATAGGACGTCAAAGCCCAAATCAGTTATTTTAAAGTGCTTCTCCATAGCCTCCTTGAATTTTGCTATCATCTTCAAATTATTACCAATGAAAATCAAATCATCAGCATAAATATATATAATAAGAATATCTCCAGGCTCAACTAATTTAATATACAAAGTATGTTCAAAAGGACTTTTTGAAAACAATTCTCAATGAAATAGGAGTCAATCTCCTTATACCACGCTCTCAATTCTTATTTCAAACCATATAGAGCTTTCTTCAATCTGTAAACTTTATCTTCTTCTCTAGGAACCACATAACCTATAGGCTATTCAACATAGACTTCTTCTTCCAAAGTGCCATTTAAAAATGCCGACTTAACATCCATTTGATATATTTTCCAATTATTTTGAACAAAAAGCGAAATAATTAAATGTATCGCATCTAATATGGCAATAGTAGCAAATACCTCAAAATAATCAATGCCTGGCTTCTGCTTGTACCCTTTTGCAACAAATATTGCTTTATAATGATCAATCTAACCATTTAGTTTGTACTTGTCTTGTACACTCACTTTACTCCTATTGGTTTCTTATCAATAGGCAAATCAGTTAACTCTCATGTGGTGTTCTTCTCAATTGCATGAATTTCTTCATCCATGGCTTTCTTCTAATTTTTATTATTCAAAACTTACTGGATCACAGTTTGCAAATAAAGCAAAATTGATAATTTCTTCATCAGATGGGCCATTATCATTACCCACAACATAATCCTTCAATCCGGCTTGTGGTTTATGATTCCTTTAAGGTCGATTAGATAATTCTGATTGAGTTGATGTCTTTGGTTGTTCATTTTCTTCTACATTACTGTCAAGAGTTGTCATGGGCTCCTTCTGGGATTTTGCTGACCAGTTCTATGTTCCATTTTATCAAACGTCATATTTTTGCTAATTATCATCTTCTTCGTCTTTGGATTATACAACTTGTATGCTTTTGAGTTTATACTATAGCCAATGAAAATGCATTTGTCACCTATGTTAACTAGCTTCTTCCTTAGTTGATCTGGTACGTGAACATAAGCAATACACCCACAAATTCTAAGATGGTGTAATAATGGTCTCCTTCCACTCCAAGCTTCTTCTAGTGTCTTATCACGAACACTCCTAGTAGGGCACCTATTCAAAAAATAAACTGCAATAGCAACTGGTTTTGCCCAAAATTATTTAGGCTTTTGTTTAAATCTTAGCATGCATCTAACCATGTCCATGATTGTCTTGTTCTTCCTTTTGGCTATTCCATTGTGTTGGGGAGTGTATCTGGTTGTCAACTGATGTTAAATTCCATATTGCTTAAAGAAATTCGCAAAGGCAAGATACTCTTATCCTCTATCTATTATGAGAATTTTAATTTTGAAACCACTTTGTTTCTCTATAAATGCCTTCAATGACTTAAAGGCATTATAAGCTTATGATTTCTATTTTAGAAAATACACACGTTTTCCTACTAAAATCACCAATAAATATGATAAAATGCCTACTGCCACCATGAGTTGGTACATCAACGATGCACAAATTTGAGCGCACAATATCCAACAGCTGCTTTGCTCTCCAAGATTTTCCAACAGGGAAAGAATCTCTATGTTTTTTTTTTTTTTAATTAACAAGTCTCACAATACAATTAGGAATTTCAACAACTGGCAAACCAAAAACAAGCCCTTTCCTTGACAGATAATTCAATGTAGAAAAGTGAAAATGCCTAAAATGCATATGCTATAGCCAGTTATCATCAGATATCATTGAACTCAAGCAGGAAAATTCATGTTGTACTTTTAGTGGAAAAAGTCTGTTTGAAGTCATTTTCACTTTTGCAGTAAAACTCGAATCCTTATCAAATATCATACAGAAACCTTGATAAATTTTTATGTTATAGCCTTTCTCTTACAATTGTCCTATACTTAGAAGATTATGACAAAATCCAAGAGCATAAAATATATCAGAAATAAGTTTGTGAGAGCCATCTTTCAATTTGATTTCTATCTGATCTTTTCCCAAAATAGGAATGTTTGTATTGTTGCCGAATATGATAGATGATTTAATTGACTCATCAATTGAAGAAAATAATTCCTTTTTACCACACATATGATTGCTATAACCAGTATCCAAATACCACATATTGTCATTTTCTGAAAAAGAATTGCTTATCAAGAATAGACTTTGCTGATTGGAATCCTCACCAATATTTTGGTACTGACTTTCGACAACATTGGCTTGATTGTTAAAATTACTTTGATTTATCTGTCTAAATCTACAATATGCAGCTTTGTGACCAAATTTTTCGAATTGAAGTAGTTGAAATTTGCCCTCTCCTAATAGTTTTTTCCTTTTCTTCTACCTCAGCTAGCAGGTCCAAAATTTCCACATCTTCCTTGGTTAGGTGGTCTGAAATTGTTGCCTCTTCTTTCATTGTAGTTACTATCATGACCTCTTCCTCTGAAACCTCCTTTGCCTCTGTCTCTGCCTCAATTATTATAGCTACGACCTCTTGTTTCTCCATCATAGATTGATTCAGCATCATTGTTTAGATTCACTTGACTCTTCAGGGCTTCTTTTATTGTCTTTTCTGTCTTCTATACTGCCTTGCAACTCTGCAATTGTCATTTTATCTGTATCATGGGACTATAGTCACCACATGATCAAACTTCATTGGCATGGTGCATAGAACTTTCTACCATCATATTATCTGGAATATTCTCTGCATAGGCTCTTATTTTATTAACAAGGTTAGAAATATGAGAAAAATGTTGCTCAATAGTTTTTGAGCTAAACATCTCATACCTTTCATATTCTCTATGTAGAGACTGTAATTTTGATTTTTGCAACCTTTCAACACCTTTGTATGGTAGCTTCAATATATCTCATGCTTCTTTAATAGTTTTGGAATTAGTAATCTTGCCAAATATTGAATAATCTATTCCTTGACGGATTTATGACAATGCCAATTGATCTCTTCTTTGAGCTGCTGCATCAGCTCCTTTTCATATACCTGGTTCAGCAAGGCTCCAAATATTGTGAGCCTCTAAGTGAGTGACAATCAATGTCTCCCAATAACTATAATATAATTTCCCATCTAATTTGGGACCTAACCAAACAATATTATAATGTTTGTCATAATGACTCTCTAAAAACAATTATGTGATAATATTGTTGTTCCTCACAAACTCTTTAAATAAATTGACACTGAATTTAACCAACTCTAATATTGATTTCATAAAAAAGACTTACTCACCTCAAGATTTCTCTCACACAATACTAATATTTTTCTCGCACTTTCTAAGCATAATAGTGTATCATAGGAGTAAGGAAGAGGAATAAAAATTTCACAAACTCACTTCAAATTTCATATCACACTCTTATTCTACAAAATGATACGTGGAGTGGCCTTTATATGGATAAAATTACATAATAAAATATTATGAAAAACTACTCTTTACTTTTAAAAAATGTGATAGTAAAGTTCAATTGTAACTCTTCTTTCGACTAATCAAATAAGGTAGCAACCATGAGGCCTAGCACAGTTAGTAGCTAGCTGGGCTCCTTAAGTATCTAGTCAAGGGTTCGATTCCTGGCGGTGTGTATGGAGAAGGTTTTATGGCCAGAGGCAAAACCCACTTATGTGAGCTCTACGCCTTGAGAGGATTAGTCATTGCTTCTGGCGGTGGATACCCTTGATTTATAAAAAAAAAAAAGTCAAATAAGGTAGCTAGAAGAATAAAAATTCAATTTGAATTTTACTTTATCCAAAATAATATAAGAATACATATTCAACTGAATTCTACTACGTGCAAGAATCTTCTAGAAATAAAGTTTAACTTGAATTTTTCGTCTTAGGTGATGAATATTAATGAGTTGGCATTGATAAGCTCTATTTATTAACAGTGTACATGGTTACTTGGTTGCTGGCTTAGTGCAATACATATGCACAAATTCAAAGCAATTGGGGGGCGTTGTGGTCGTTGAGTCTTGGTCTTCACATTGCTTTGATTTTCTTTTCCACGTGATTTGGACCAAGTGAGACATTGACATCGAAATTCCGACGCCGGAAATTTGTGTCATTTTGGATCAACTCTTTTGATTTTTTTCTCAGTTGTTAGGTGCATTGCCTAATGATTTGTTTTTTTGACGTGATTTTGTGTCATTTTCAAACTTGCGAAGCGCGAAGAATGAAAGGCCCAACAGATAGAAATTTAATCCATCATTTAAGGAAACTAATTCAGTCTTTCTTTCTTTTTTTTTCCATACAAGACTAATATAGGCTTCTACTTTTCTTTTTCAACTCATGGTAACTTGATGAATAATTTTATATGTAATATGCTTTCTCATACAAATTCATTTAATAAAAAAATTCATTTTTTTTTGTTATTATACTTTTTGAATAATTGTAAGACATGTATAAAAAATATTTTGAATATACTGGAATTCAGCGTAAACAAAGATTAATAAATCAATTTCCGATAAAGAAAAAAATCAATTTCGGTATAAATCAGATTAAAGAAGAAACAAAAGTGAAAAAAAAAAAATGATTGGAGACTGCCATCATATATATCTACCCATATAACTTATAGAAAAATGTTATTTGTAATCATAATGTATAAACCTTACTCAAATGGAGTCAAGACCACATCTAATAATGGATGAGGTATGAGTTGATATGGTGTCTTATATAAAATGAGTACAAATAACGTAACTCTAAGTCATAGATCATCTTATATTACATGGCTATTTTTAACAAAAATAATGCAAATGAATGCACGCCCACGTCATAACATAATAGTAAGCGGACTGGACTAGTCTAATGAATTTTATAATCCAAACTAAAATAATGACAGTGATTCGATTTGATTCAGATAATCGATTTTTGTAATTTGGATTCAATGCAAGAATGAAATGTCATACAACGACTATGGGATTGAACTTTTTTTTACTTTTCACGACTATGCAATGAACTTTTAGTGTGTGGGTCGTTAATGTCTTATAAGGAGTGAGTCTTTATTTTAAAAATAAAGCCAATTATTTTTTTTCAGAAAAAAATTAGTCCAAACCATATAAAATTTAAGTGTATTCTTTATATAAAATATAGGTTTAATTAATTTGTTAGTCCTTATAATTTTATGAAATGTTCAATTAAATCCCTATAATTTGAAAATTTACAATCAAATCTCTATAGTGAAAAAAAAAATTTATAATCAAGTCTTGGATTTGACCGCCATTACAAGAACATGAAATTACTTCTAGCTAGTAATTTTAACCCTTGCAATGCACGGATTATGCAAAATAAAAATCAATATGCAGCAAATCTTATAGAATGAGTTGCTACCCTTATGGCCCTATTCAATTCAAGCAGAATAGCTTCCAACAAAGAAATATCTATGGTTTTGAAAAAGTGAAAAAAATAAAAGTAGTTTATTTTGTGGATTTGACTGTTTTAAAGTAAGAAATTTATAAAGTGAGAAGGTGATCAATAATTTTCGTTGTGTGTAGACTTTACTACATGATCTAAGAGTGATTAACTTCGTATATTATTACTTTACAAATCTTCTCACTTTGGAGAAGCTATATTCACTACTAGAAAAATGCGGAATACCGACATAAACTACCGGCGGGTTCGAAACCGTTGGTAAAAATTGACGCAAATTAGGAAACAATTATTTTTATTACGCATACCCATCGGTAAATGATGGCGCTGAAACCCATGACTTGGCACGCATAATATTCGACGAGTAAACCAATAGGTGAATTCGAAAATTTGTTTTATTTATGAAGGTACCGATGGTATTATAGACGTATATATATTATAATTAATAATTATATTTATTAATTAAGTTACCAACGACATAACCGATGGGTTAATTTAATATTACATATGTTTTATATTTTATTATATAAACCGACGGCTTAATCGACGGGCACACCGACGGTTATATTTATTAGTATATTATTTTTTATAATTTATTATATTAACTGACGGGTTTACCGACGGTTCTTAATTACATATTTATTAATTGCTTTATCGACGGTGTAACCGACGGATATGTATTTTTTAATTGTTATTTTTTTATTTATTACCAACAGTTATACCGATGGGTTTTTGAAAATTCACAAGTTGCCACACAAATTATTACTGTTACATATTTTGCATCTGTACAATCGTCGGTAATTAATTATTAATGAAACGCATCGTTTCATTACACACGTACCCGTCGATAAACTCGTCAGTAATCTGCGAATTTATCCCCACTGTGACCCTTCTTCCTCCTCACTCACTACACTCTCTCTCTAGCTCTAAAACTTCCTTATCTCTCTAAGCACGTATCGCCACTGCCATTTTTGCCGTCATTCGCCGCCATCAAAGCTTTGTTCGAGAAACAAAGGCCACCATTACGATTGTGGGGCATTGGTGAGCACTTTAACCGGTTTAGTTTTTTTATTTAGTTTACTTTTTCCGTTCGTTTATAGGTGACCATAGTATTGTGTTTTGTTGCATTGGGGAATAATTATTATTGTTTATGTTATTTTATGTTTTTTCATGCATATAATTGTATTCATTTAAATTTATCATATTGGATTTTCATGATTGGATTTGGTTGGACATCGAGAGTTTTACTACATTTTGTATTTTTTTTTTTTATTGCTATAGAGGTTAGTAACTCAATCCTTTTTATTTATATCGTTTAATATATATGTAGGATATATAGAGACTTATGTCTTCTATGATAGAGTTATAGGAAATAGGGATTGCATAATTGGGGGAAAGGGCATAGAGGTCCTTCCCCGACTTGTTTGATTTGTTTGCTGTGTGATTCTTTGTGTTTGCGGAGGTTGCAGGATGCATGTTGTGGAGTTATAAGAGGATGCGCAATAGAACGATTTTTAGGATTATGTGAATTGTATGTAATTATTAATATGTAACTATTTGACTATATCTATTTTGTTGTTGATCTTTATAATAATACCTATAATTGTTGAATTGACTCATATATCTAACGATGGAAGCTCCTAATTTAAGGGGAGATGTTGTCGAAATTTTATTAATTTTTTAAGGACTAAATTATTAAATAAAGTAACTATATTAAGAAAAACTTAATATGCAATTGAATTTGTTTAAAAAAATAATTTAAATAAAACTTAAAGATCAATTGCATGTATTTTAAAGATCAAATATAATAAATATTTGATGATGAAAACTCCTAATTTAAGGGAAGTTGCTGTCAAAATTTTGTTAAGTAAAGTAAGTTTAATCTAATGTAAATAAAGACATTAAATTTTTAAGTATGTTAAGATATTTAACTAATATTTTACCCCAAATATTTTACTATGATTAAATTTAAAATCATAAAAATAATTTTTAAGTTGCCTAAAGTAGATTTTCCTATCTACTTGATCTTAGAATGAAGTCCATTATAGCTACCCTTTTCTTGCATCCTCCATGCCTTTGGTATGAAACTGTTTCCACTTCTATTTGATAGCAAGGCAAGTAAGGTAAAGAAGGGTTATTTTATTATTTCCTTAGTTACTTTTTTTGGAATTGAAACTGTAATTTTATTTAATTCAATATTTAAAATTATTGGGGGATTAATTAATAATAATGCAATTATTAATAGTTAAATTTATGAATTAATAATTAAAATATAACTAAAAACTTAATATCAATAACATATAAATTTATTTATAAATTTAGTATATAATTTATTTATAATAGTTCTCTGGATCCAACCAACTTGGGGTGCTATAACTTTTTTGAAAGTGAAATTATACTGGTCTCTTCACTTAACCAATTGCATCGAGGTGTGTATTGATAAAAATTAACCAAAAATACCCTTTATTAAATTTGTGACTTGTCTAAACTCTTTTTATTATGAGAGAATTAAATTTCTCGAAGATAAAACTAGAGTAGTTTAAGGAATTCAACACTTATTTTTTTTACTAATTAAGGCTTTGAGTTAGACTTTTACTATTTTTACCATTATAGTGAGTTGATTTGAATAAAACACTTGAGTATTACCCAAATAACGGAACCTTACTAGTAATATTTAGATTTTAATATATGGTAAGAATTATAAATTATAAATAAAATTGATACTAAATAATTTAAAATATACAATTTAATTATATATTTAAATTGTATATTAGTAAATTAGTTAATATCTGACTATATAATTTAGTAATATACAATTTATATTAATAATTTTCAAACATAATTATACTTCTTATATTTAAAAATTATTATATATGTTACATTTGTAAAGTTAAAGTACAGCTTCCAAATCATTAATAAATATATAATTTCCTGATTTATCAATTTTTTTATGGATTACATTTTAATTGTTTCAGTATGGCTGGTAGAGGCAGAGACTGACCTCAGAAGGTTGGTTTACCCACCCTCACCTCGGTCACCGCCCTTCCCACCACCTCCATTACCTCCACTTCCGTCCTTACCATCAGTCCCCCAGGCTTTAGGATTATGCCCACTCCTGGGTATGCTAAGCCCCCACCTCCCTTATATTCACACCCACAGCACACTCGCAGCAGTGACACCTCCCTTACCCCTGCCATTGCCCCTAGCCCTACTACTGCCCTGACTCCGAGCCCTATATCTGATTAGACTCATCCTTCCTCCACTAGGTCACAAGCATGGGATGCACATGGGAGGCCCCTCGGCCCAGATGGCAAGCCACTTGGGGTTGATGGCAGACTGCTCTGCCAGATCAGGTCGGATGGTAGAGATAGGTAAGTTGAAATATATATATATTTTTATTACATTCTAGTTTTGCATTGCTTATGATATTTAAAATATTTTGATCATTTTTTGATTTATTTTATCTATGTAATAAATTTCAATCGTTTACACTGGCTCACCACAGGATCATGGAGGCTATACAGAGTTGGTATAACCATCCGTGGCCCACATGGATTGACATCCCTACTAATGTCAAGGAGTTGTGGTGGACGGACTGGAAGGTAATTATATGATTTGTTCGCTTTTATTAAAATATATGCTTATTTATAATAACTTATGTTTTATGAATTTGTATATGCAGAGATCCTTCTATATTCAGCCTAAGCATGAGCCGTAGTGAAGAGGGCTTGGAGGATTAGGTCCTCTAAACTATTGCAGGATATGTTTCATGATGTCCGTAAGGGACACATGAGTAGTTCATGGCTGAATGATGCCACACTCAGTGAGTTACAGTGCTATTGGGCCAGCGACCCGACCTTTAAGGATAGGTCGGATAAGGGAAAGACAAACCGAGCCTTACAGAAAGGTGAGTCGCTGCACACGGGTGGGTCGAGCACCCAAGATGGGACCTGCAAGCATCTGGTAATTCTTTAACCTTTTTACATTTTATAATAACATTTCCTATATTTGAACTGTGACAATTACTATATGTTTATGACTTTATTGTGGTTATTTGTGCAGGCGAGGGAGTTGAGCTGCTCTTCGACACAGGGCGAGCTATTTTTGGAGACCCACACCTGAAAGGGTGAGCAGAGGGGTGAGTCTAGAGAGGTTTGGGTGGACCATCGCTCCGAGGCGTCCTATGTAAGTTTGAATTTATACATAACTTTATTTAATTATTATTATTATTTTCATTTATGCCATAATTATTACTTACAATGTGTTTTATGATTTTTTCCTTGCAACGTGAGTTTACTGACCCTTGGGAGTAGCCATAAACCCAATACCAGAGCTAGGTGGCTGAGGCTGGGCCCGATGTTGACATTCCTCCTCCTCTAAACGAGGAGGATGTTTGGACCCAAGTTGTTGGTAACCCTTACAAGGGCTGCATATATGAGATGGGGTACTATCTTGAGAGTATATCCCTATCCTTCGCCACTGGATCAGCTACTGGGGATGCTGCCTTGAAGAAGCGTGTGCATGCCCTCAACCAGGAGCTACAGCAGCAGGCACATTTAATCCAGCAGGAGCAGGAGCAGCAAGAACATCTCCAGGAACAGCAAGCAGGCCAAGCAGCTGTGGAGTAGGAGTTGAGAGAGATCTGAGAGATTAAGCTCTCCTTGGAGCGCCAGTAGCAAGAGAAAGCAAAGAAGGAGAAGGCTTACCTCCGAAAGATGCAGTAGCAGATCACTACTGATGTGATGAGCTTATGCACGTTTCGGGATCCTCCAGCTCTGGCAGTATGCTCCCCTAGACCCCATTCCTCCATATCCCACTACTTTCTATTGCTAAGGGCCACTCACTGTTAGAGGGGGAGATGACGATGATGGTGATGCCGCTAACACCGCTGACGATGCTGACACCCAGGAGTTCAGCTAGTTTTTATCTAGCTTCAATTTTTTTCCATTCTAGATTTTTTTACATTTATTGTAGATTGTATATATTTTAGAGTTAAATGCATTTTACCTCCCTGAATTTTAGGTCATGTGCAATTTACCCTCTAACTTTTCAAAACGTGCATTACGACACCCTAAACTTTTCAAAGTGTGCAAAAAACCCCTATTTTTTCAAATAGTGCATTATGACACCCTGAACTTTTCAAAATGTGCAAAAAACCCCCCAAAACTTTAAGTCATAGTAGGGTGTTGGGTTGCACACAATAAAAAAGTCAGAGGGGTTAATTGCACATATTATTCCCAAAAAAAGTGTTAGGTTACACAAATTAGAAACTTCAGGGGGTTAAGTGCATATAAATCTTACCTTTATTAGTTGTTAAAATTATACTAAGGGGTGTTTTGCACAGTTTTGAAAATTTAGGGTGTCGCAATGCACATTTTGAAAAGTCAAGGGTAAATTGCATATGACCTAAACTTAAAGGGAAAATGGTATTTAACCCTATATTTTATTGTCATAATTTGATATTTTATTTAATTAGTCTTATTTATTCATTTTAATATTTTCTTATTTAATATCAATTTAATTGATAATTAGGTTATTATATAAATAAATAAATAAATAAATAATAAATAAATATTACCAATTACATCATAGTTTAAAAGAAAATAATAAAAAAATTTATTTATTACCAACGGATAATACCGTCGATTATATATAATATTTATTTAAATCTAATTTTCCCACGAATAAAAAAACTATTGGTAAACCTGTAGGTACAATATTTAAAAATTAGAATTTATTTAAACACTCGTTAGTAAAAATAAATAAATCCGTCGGTATAAATAAGTCTCTGATGAAAGAGCTAATACTTTTTGTTTAATTGTATTGACGGTTAAGTATAGCCTTTACCATCGATAAAAGCGTTGAAAATAACCGACAGGTGTTTTATACCATCGGTAATATTCATCAACGATCTCATCTCCAATACCCCCCGTATCTGTCGGTAATGCTGTCAGTAAAAATTGTACTCATCAATAAGTGCGTTGGTTTCCCGCACCTTTCTTGTAGTGATTTATCATAATAAAAATTAAAATTTTTTAATATTTATATTATAAGAACTATATTATAATAAGAATTTAATTTTGATATACTAATATTATAAGACAATGTCACACTATCATATGATAGAACCGAATAATTGAAGAAAAAATCGATGCCTTATTCTATATCCATCCTTTTTATTTAAAAATTTCATTACATTTTTCTTTTTTATTTTTTATCAATCTCCAATTAACAAATCTTAAATTCTAACTTAATAAAATATTTATCCTTGCAAAAGTAAAGAGTGAATTGAGAAAAGTAAAAGAAACAAAATCCTTATAAATTTTAAAAGCAACTGAGAAAATTTTCCTCCGATACTTAATTCTCTTTATTAGCATAAACTTGTATGTTATTAATTAAAAAGTTAAAAACAACTTTTGCAACCTTGTAATTATTATTTTTTATATAACCTTGTAATTATTTGAGATAAATTTTTTCCTTATTATAACCTTATATTTTTTTAACTAATTTTTTGCTTATAATTATTTTGGCACCTATTGGTTTCATATATTTATATTTACTAGATTTACAAATAAAATACATAACAAAGAGCATGAGAAGAATTGACATGAAAAATGTTCTGAAGTTTTAAATGAAATTCTATAAGGTATAAAAAAAAGGAAATATATATTTTTTCATTTGCAGTATAAAGAGTTTATTAAAAAATCATTCTCTCATATAATTAATTCAAACTTTTAGTATTAATTATACATAAGAAAAATGAAGTATAGGCTTGAGTTAATGTTGAATCTTACACTTATCATAATATCAATCAATGCTTCTATAATATTTGTTTTTATAACTTAAGTTATATTTTGATTAGTTGATGTATTATTATGTGTAGAATTAACTATGAACTCGAAAGACTAAGACTATAATGGAACCTTGGCCCATGAAATTTGTTCTTTGGGCTTGAGTTATGATTTTTTTTAAGACCTAGTTTGTCCCTAGAATTTGTAATAAGGCTGTTGATTCTCCTACTCACTTAACAAAATTTCAATCATTATGAGTGTGGCTAAGGGAAGTCCCAACTTGTATTATAATGCTGGTGGGTTGGGATATTGCTTTTGAATAAATTTGTACCTTTCACAAACTCAATGTCCTATTGAGTAAATTTTTCAAATAAAGAAAAGTTGAAATAAATTTCACCAAATATAAGGGAGATTAGTATGATTTATACCAAATATTATAATTAAAAATAATAATATTTATAAAGCTTTGTCCTATGATGATCTAATTAGACTAAAGTCAAATTATTGAAAGTTTAGTTGATTTTAAACACTAGTAGTTAGTAAATGTAAATTAATTTATTTTAGGAAAAATTACATTCACCTCGTGAGGTTTGGTGAAATGCGACTTGTAGCACCTCTATTTTCAAAATTTGTATACCAGGTTCCTAAGTTTGGGAAAATCTTACATTAGTCTCCCCTAATATTGTTATAATTTGGAAAAATTACACTCACCTCTCATAAAGTTCGGCAAAATGTAACCCAAACCCCTTTTATTTTGAAAATTTGCACATTAGGTTCCTGAGTTTTGGAAAATCCTATATCAACCTCTGCTAATACTTTTATAAGCGTGGTTTCATTAGCAAAACCATTGTATTATTACAGAGATTGTTCAAGCGAGGAGGATACGATCCTAGAACAGAGATTAACAAGAACAACACCGAGTGCATCTAGAGGGATGACTTACTTTGGGATTGGGAGGAAGAGAGTGTAGCAAAAAAATTTCAATTTTTTTTTTTTGCCTTACCTGATAAACTCAAGTGAATGCAACAAGAAACTTCAAATTAGCAAACCCCCTTTGGAATGCCCAACACGTCCTCTGCGTGCAAACAGGAAGAAGGCATATCTTATCAATTAATAAAAGGATAATGTAGTTATTTAATAATTATAATTGTCTTGGTGGAGTCATGTGACTTGACATGCAAATTTTGAAAATAGAGTAGGTTATGTTTTGTCAAAGCTCCAAAGGAGGTGAGTGTAACTTTTCCCAAATTATAATAGTCTTAGAGGAGGTCGATGTAGGATTTTCCAAAACTCAGGGACTTGACGTGGAGATTTTGAAAATAGAGGAGATGTAGGTTGCATTTCACAAAACCTTAGAGAAGGTGGTTGTAATTTTTCCTTTATTTTATGTTATAACATTTTATAATTAAAATTATCAAAATAGTTTATGTTATCACTAAGGGGAATATTGAAACTCGGAAACCTGAATTCCGACCCCAACATCTTGGGTGCCGCCATGAGTGAACAGAGGACCACGGATTCCCCTTTCGTGGTTCAAAGACACTTGGATCGGATAAGACAATCCCTGGTAGACCTTGGTAACAACTTGAGGTCCCCTTACCCCTAGTCCAGGAGTCCTATAGATGTCGGATGAACCTCGGATTAAGCATGCAACAAGCACAGGTCTGACACACCTTCTAGAAGGATCCTTATGACGATCAGCCTTCCTTCTGTACTATCTAGCTCAGCCCTAAAGTTGCTTATTTTGGAAAATGTCTGTGAGTATAAGTAAGAAATGGAAAATACAGTAAGGGTGTGCCATTTCTATTCTATCCATTGATACTACCTTTACCCTAACTTAGTTGAGCTCTTGCACGTACCCTGCTTCGGCGCTTGAGCAGCAAGAGATAGAGAGGAGCATCCCATGACCAACCATACATGCCGCCGGAGGTGATCCCCAATGTTACGGTATGTAATAGTTTACAAAAATGTAATCTTTTTCTTTAAATTTTAAATCATTCTAAACATACATTAGTAAATTATTAGTACGACGTATTTCAAAGTTAGTTTTCTCAAAAGATATTGGTTTTTACATGAGATATTACTGTAATTAATATTGTTAAAGGATTTTAAATATTAATCTTATTTTTTGTATAAAACATTAATGTTATTTGTTAATATTTAAAATCAATATCAACTTAATCTTTTAAAATATACGAGTTTCAAATTAGTATTTAATTTACACTAGTCATTTGACCCGTGCAATGCACGGAATGATAATGAAAAATAGTTTATTGACCATTATTGAAAATTAATAATAGTTCATTTAAATACATATTATAGAAAATTAAGTATATAAACTTATTTTGAAAATAAGTTAACAGTTAAATAATTAAATAAATGAATAAAATATAAATGAGTATGGATCTGAAATGAGTTATTCTATTTTATTTGAATATCATGTTCATAGGGTTGAGACAATCTCGATAAATGACTTTTAACTACCAATAAAAAACCTATTTTATAAAAAATTTGCACGTTTCGATAGTTGAAATTGATGAATAATGAAATAAAATAAGTGAATATATTTACAATATCATATACTACTAATAAGGATGACAATGTGTATCTATAAGAGAGGAGATATGCCTCCCGCACCCTGTAAGGATATATTAGTACATTCACTATAGTTTACTCAATTACCAGTGTCATTTATTATCTTTCTAAATATATGTATTTGTCCAAAATTGACAGATATTTTGAAAGAAATGGAGTAACAAATATTACTAATGTAACATAATCCAAATTAAAAATGAAAATACATACATGATGTAAATTCAATAAAGATAATTAAAAAAATGAATGTGTGCTAAGATTTTATACACACACACATATAGATAAATAATTTATATAAATGGGAAATTGCCATATTTCTATGGGGCAGAGACATTATTCATTGTCCTTATCCCATTTAACAAACAGTGACTCCATCTCGTCCTCATGTAGACTAAATGTGTTCTCGTTCTCATCTTTTTTTTTTTTTTTAAGGTAATCCCTGTGGGTACATGCTTCAACGATTTTTGTAATTATCCTAGCCATTTTTATATTTTTAGTAAATTAAAATATTTAATTTATAAAAATATAATTTCTAATTAATAAAAAATAACAAATAAATTTAATTTATATGATTTCAATTACACCTCATTTTTTTTCTGAATAATTTTAGTAAATGTTCTCCAAATGAATATTTTTTAGGTTCCTCCATAATTATGTACAAAATAAAAACCCCATTTCTTAGTGGTTATTGAGTCTATTATATTATTATAAATTATCTTCTAAATTTCATTTATTGAAAATAAATATCTTTTAAGATCATTGGCCAATTGCTCTTTGTTATATTTCAACTTTTCATCTAAGTGATGATTTTAAAATTAATCGAGTGGAGAATCATTTGGATATAACGCGGACTTAAACTCTTTTAAAGAACTTCCATTTGAATTAAATAACTTTTTAATTTCAATTAAATATAAATTCTTCAACTATAAACTTGGGATGGAAAGATATATAGAAAAACAAAAGTTTTTTTTTATGACAATATGAAACTCTCAAGTTGCAACTCAATTATAATTTTTCTTATTGTACTTCACCAAATACTTTGAAAATCTACTGCAATTTTATTAGTTAATTATTATTTAATAATATAAAATTATTTTATTTATTAAATATAATTCCTATCACTCACATTATAAAATAATAATTTTCATGATCATGATTATTTACTAAAAAGTGTTTTAGTTATAAATAAAAATATAAGTAAATATTTTTATGAATAAATTATATATATAAAATTATATATAAAACTCAAATATAATTTTTTTTATTTTTACTTCTACCAAAATACTTTGACAATTTATTGGAATTCTATTATTTAATTATTATTTGATAATGTAAAATTATTCTATATTATAACACATCCCAAAAATTAACTCCTATTTGTTTATCATTTTTTGTTTGTCGAAATCATATATGACCTCCTATTAAAAACAAGCCTACTTAGCGGGTAGTATCACTAAGGTGACAAAATTTTCTTTCTCAAATTTTAATTTGTTTATTATTTATCTTTCCCCACAATAAAAAAGGATAAATTATTTTATAAGTCCACAATTTATTTAAAAAAAATTTAAATAAATCCTTATATTTTAAAAGCTTTATCTAGGTCTCGAAATTTATAAAACATTTATAGTTGAATCCTACGTACTTTTAATTTGTTAGTATATTACCCTTTGATGATGCTTAATGATGAAGTGACAATATCTTAACATTAATTTTTGGTTAAATTATTTATATAACATTTAAAATCATATCTTAGAATAGTCATTTTCATTATATCCATGGACCTAATTACAAATTTTATAAATTTAGGATCCAATTACCAATTTCTAAAACATACAGACTTTTTTAAATTTTTCTAAAAGAATCACGAGCTAAAGAATAATTTAACCTTAAAAAAAAATTCCGAAATCCTAAAATGGCAAATTTCTCATCACCTGAACCAAGACAAAGGAAAATTCCATCACCTCTCCGCGAATCAAACAGCACGAGACTTCCCAATTTCTCACACCATCACCACCATCATCACCATCATCATCAACACCACCACCACTACTTTCCCCTTCCAAACAAACACTTATCAATCCTCCCTTCCCTTCTCTTTCTCTCTCTCTCTCACACACAGAGTTCCAACTTCCAATCACCACAGCTGCTACATGCATCTTTCACTCCCACCTCGAAACTCGCCTTCACTCGCTAACCTCACCCGCTCTTCGCTCATCGCCCCATCCCCCAAACACCACCCTTACCGCGATCGCTTTCTACGCCACCACCGCCGCTGCCGCCCGGCGGTGACACCCTCCGCCTTCTAGAAACTTCTCTCCTCTTTTCTTTTTCTTTTTTTATTATTGGGATTTAAATGCGCGTGACCGTGGATCTAGGGTTTTCGCCTCGCCTGGTCCTCGTCCTTCTGGTTTTTTCGGTGATCGGGTTCGTGGTCCGCCGCAAATGGCAGCGGGCGGTGGCGAGGGCGGAGGAGGTCAAGAGGCTGCTTGTCCTGGCGGCGGAGGAGTCCGCCAGGGCTGAGAGCGAGGCGGCGTACCAGTACTACGGCGCTGTTTCGGTCCCCAGCAACAGCAACCAGTGTGCCGTGTGCTTCTGCCCCACCACCACGCGCTGCGCTCGTTGCAAAGCTGTTCACTACTGGTATGTCTGGTTCCTTTTTTTTTTGTTGCTAAATTTTGCAATTTTTTTCTTAGTTCTTTTTTTGTTTTGGGAGAAAAGCTAAATTCTGCTGTTATATAACCTGATAATAATGTCTTTTTTTTTTTCCCCTTCTTTTATGATAGACTTTGGGAAATAGACTGATTGTTGTTGAATGTTGAGAATTTTAATTTTTCTGATTTAATGTGCAAATATTATGAGTTTTATCAGTAGAATCTAGAGTGTGACCTAGGCTAATTTACTTGCATGTCAAGAGTTTGGTCACTAGGGCTGTGAATTTGGAAGAGTTTTTATCTGAACGCCTTCCTAGCTGGAAGGGTTAGTGTTATGGTAATGCCTGTTTGGGATATTATGGTCTAAGACCAATGAGTTGTATGGGGTTTGCAGTTGATTTTTTTGTGTCTTGGTGTTGTTTTTGTGGCATGGATTTGATGTGGTATCTTAATGCCACAAATATGCTAAGATTGCCTGTTAACCACAAGGAAGAAAGTTCAAAATCTGTGGCTTGGATAGCACACGTGACAGAACCAGGTGAGCCAGTGCGGCTTGTTCTCAAATGTAACTAACGTTTATGCGAGATCTGTTCTGATATGCACAGATAACTGCAGAAGAAGACATTTTTAATGACTTTTGTATTAATGATCCCCTTTGTTAAAGACACTTTTTGTGTGCTTGGATTTTGTATTCTTGCACAATTTGCTGGATGGATAAACTGGCAGTAATGCTCCAAAGTTGTCAATTCATCAAATTTTCTGTGTTTTATTGTCTTCATATTTCCCTATAAATTAATATGGCTGTGATACTTACATTTGTTTTCATGTGTTTCAGTTCTGGTAAGTGCCAAATTGTTCATTGGCGTCAAGGTCACAAAGATGAATGTCTTCCTCCCAGCGATACTCACCAGACTGATGATCTGGTAAGAGATCTTGACAAAAAGGTGGAAGAGCAACACTACCGTGAAGTTCATGATGGGAAGTCTCAGATTGAGAGAACAGAGTGTAGAACATCTTCTGAGAAACCCCCATTGTCTCATACAAGCCTTTCTCCCAAAATCTCATGTAGAAAGGATGATGATAGAAGAGTTGAGTCTCTTGCGGAGGGAAGTATTACAGACTCTAATTCTGATTTATGTAGTAATTCATTCTCTGGATTCTCGGCTTGCAATAGTGCTAGTGAATCGTCGGATGGTTCTCTCTCAAATGAGCATGAGACCACACACGGACATACCTTTGCTGAAACGACTCTTGACAATTCTAATGACGCTTCTAATGATAACAGCATGGATGTCGCTGTTTTGTTGTCTCCCAAATTTGCTAGTTTGGTTGATGCAGTAGATGGTTTTGCTTCAATGCATAAATTGAATCAAGTTCAACCTAGTTTTAGTACAGAAGAAAGTAAGCTCACATCAAATGGTAGTTCAGGTTTGAGTATGGGAAAGGGGCCAACAATTGAGCCTTCCACAATGCCTTCTGGATTGTGGGATAAACCTCTCGACTCAAGGGTGATCAAAGGTGTTGCTAATGGTGGCCCTCTGCCATCCCACTGTGATGATGCTCTATCAAAGTCTTCTGGCAATAATGTGTCGTGTGCAGGATCAGCATCGTCAGAGAATGGAGGCATGAATTCTTCAGGTTGTGCAGGTGCTTCTAGCATTCATAACTTTCAATCTGTTGGTTCTAAGGTATCAAATCATGTTGTGAACCACCCTTCCAGCATCTTGGAGTCAGCTGACAATAGAGATCTGCCACATGCATTAGCTGATACTGAGTTAGGTTCTAGAGCTGAAGGGAACTCACACTACAGTACAAAATTGAGGAATAATGACGGTCAATCTGGCACAGCTACCCCCTCTCGGGTTGTTAGCTCTCCTCCTCATTCTAAGAATGGGCTCAAATCATCTGTTCAGAAAGCTGTTGATCAGTTTAAAGGATCAAATTTGTCAAAACACTTTCCCCTGGCTGCTGGGAGTGATATTGCTGGAAGATACAGTGATAAGGTTGTTCTTGAACAAATTATTTTGTGTTCTCATGCCTTAAGTAACTGTTTTCTTACATGAAGTTCCTGCAGGGTCTTTTTCCATATGATTTGTTTGTCAAGCTTTATAACTGGAACAGAGTGGAGTTACAACCATTTGGTCTTAAAAATTGTCGCAACAGGTAATTTAAAATGATTTGTTTATGAGAAGTATATGATGGTGCATGATTTGTATGGGCTTATAATATTTTTATGATGTAATTTAATAGTGACTGTGTATTATTTTCTTTTCCTTGCCATAAGGATCATAATTTTCTTAATTTTGCATATTTTATCACAGCTGCTATGCTAATGCTGTACTCCAGTGCTTGGCATTTACACCGCCCCTGACTGCTTATTTGCTTCAAGGACTTCATTCCAAATCATGTATGTATGCAATCACAGCTTCATATTTGAATCATCACTTTATTGAACACTATATTTTTAACTGTTGCTTGGGGTTAATATATCATGCCAATTCCAGGTGCAAATAAAATTTTTTGTTTCACCTGCGAGTTTGAAAGTTTGATTTTGAAGTCAAAAGATGCAAAATCTCCACTCTCACCTATGGGCATATTGTCTCAACTAGAGAGTACTGGGAGTCAGCTTGGTAATGGAAAGCAAGAAGACGCACATGAATTTCTAAGGTGCTGTTTACATCTCTCTATCTATCAAGCACATTGATATTTCATAATTCTTGTTTTGCAGTTCACCTCATGTTAATGAATCTTGTAATACTTGACAGGCATGCTATTGAGACAATGCAATCTGTTTGCCTTATGGAATCGGGGATTAATGCATCAGACTCTTTAAAAGAGGAAACTAATTTAATGGGTTTAACATTTGGAGGCTATCTTCGATCAAAGGTAATCCTATTTTTTCTATCTGAGAAAACCGCATGCAACTCTGTTACAGATTTTGCACCGTGCCTCATCATTACTCAATAACTCATTAGTGCAATACAGTGTCAGTGTGTTTTTGAAATAGATAATTCCATTATTCCTGTCATTTAGCATCCATTGTTGGAAGTGATATGGACAATGAATGTAAAGCTGGTACTATATTTGCAGATAAAATGTATGAAATGTGGAGGAAAATCTGAGCGTCAAGAAAGGATGATGGATCTAACTGTTGAGATAGAAGGGGAGATAGCAACCCTGGAAGATGCCCTTCGCCGGTTTACAAGCACTGAGACTCTGGATGCAGAAAACAAGTACCGCTGTGTCAGGTTGGTTGATTGTTTGGGATCCTCTTGAAAACTTTTGATAGTATCATATTTTATGATTTCCTTCAATGCTATATAAATGATAACAAATTTGAAGTTCTAGTAGCTTGTGTAAACATGATTTATGAATTGTGACAGAATGCTTTGGCATTGTCTGAAACATTTATATTTATCCGATTTAATCTAGTGGGACAAAGCTTAGTTGTTGTCGTTGTTGTACTTGTTTTCCCTGCTGCAGGGAAAGGCAGGCTAGCAAAACATATTTTTGGTTTGGTTGCTACCTGCTCAGGAAAACTAGAGGGAATAAAATTTGAAAATTTGCAATTGTCAGAAGTTAGGACATGGTGGTGTAGGGGTGTTTTGTGACCACCTTTATGTTGATAAAGGACTTACTTGGTATAGAAAAGTGGGAGGGAACGGTATATTAAGGGTTGGGTTATTTAGAGGTTTTGGTAGATTTAAGTAAAGTGAATCCAGGTTTGGAAGAAAGAACTTAGATGAGATCTGGTCAGGAAATGTGTCGACATGACTTTAAATTGGCTATTACGGATTATACATTGAATTGAATTAAGAGAAAATATTTCATACTTAGGGTCCCTGAGCAATAGCACTACAGGTGAGGGCAACCCCCAAAACAATAGTTTATCATTTTCTTTATAAAAGATGAAAAATCACTACAGTACTTCAACATAAGGATGCTAATGCACATAATTTCATAGCAGATTTTTTCACACAATGTGTCTTGGTAGGTCCGATTATGATTTCCAAGGGCTTTCATTATATGACATCTGCTGAACTCTTGCTAAGTTTTAGAACGGTATTTGCATGGCCTATCTTTACCAAGGCCTAATATCATGCTTGGAAATCTGAATAGTGTTCATCAGATAAATTGGGAGCTGAAACTTATTGCCTTTGTTTTTTGATTAAATTGTTTCTTTTTCACTGTATATTTTGCAATTATTGTCTTTCCTTCCATTTTAGTTTTTGGTGGTACCATTAACTTACACATAATTCTTGTGCCACAAATTTATGCCCGCAAAAAACACATGCTTTTGTTGCATTGATTTGCTCGACAATCTATCAAATCAATGGCAGATGATTGTGCTATATTGCTGATGGCATGTTGTGACACTAGAATTTTGCTCTACTTTAGCGTTCTATTGGCCAAAAAAAAATTGTTTCTTCTTGTCACAATAGTAATGTTGCTGTCTTATGACCTTTGGGTCATAGGTTCAACTCATGCAATCAGCCTTTCCGTCTGTAGGTTTAAGGCTAGGTACATCCATCTACATTCCCTAAACCTCATCTTTGGCATATTATTTGGGATATAATAATATGTCAATTCTCTTTGTCTGTCAAAGTTTTTGTACTGGAAGTACTTTCCTTGTTATTAATCAGAATAAACTGATTCCATGTTAAGCAGGTGTAAATCTTATGAGAAGGCCAAGAAGAAACTGACAGTTTCAGAGGCACCTAATGTTCTTACTATTGCATTAAAGAGATTCCAGGTATTCCTGTCAAGTCAAATTCATAGACAAGATTTACTTCCTATCTTGTATGCAGACTTAATAGTTGTTATGTGTTTGTTGCAGTCTGGAAAATTTGGGAAACTCAATAAGCCTATTCAGTTTCCTGAAATACTTGACTTTGCACCTTTCATGAGTGGGACTAGTGATAGATCACCTATATACAGACTGTATGGGGCAGTTGTTCACTTGGATAACATGAATGATGCTTTTTCGGGTCACTATGTGTGCTACGTGAAGAATTTTCAAAATAAGTGGTTCAAGGTTGATGACAGTGTGGTATGTCTCTCAGTTTCCATTTGTCTGCAATGGTTCAAGATTTGTGATATCCCAATTTAGTAACTCATAGTCCTATAAGCTCAAAAGCTGAAATGGTACTCTAACTATAAGCAGTATTTGACTCAAGTACGTAAGCCTTGCTTGTATAATTTCTTTATTTTGGAAAAGATGACTTCAGAAGACTTCATTATCCTTAAACTTATAGTGTGGTCAAAACAGCACTCTTTACAATAGCACAGTTGAGTTGCAAATAATAGCATTATGCAAGGTTGACAAACTCCTTAGTCCAGTATTTGAGACAGAGGTCCATGAATGGAAACTCCCCTAGTCAAAAAGCCCCCCAAATTCCTTTCTTCAGAGCAAAAATGGTCAAATTCAATGTGTGAACATGTCTTTAAATTGATGATCTACCTTAGGTCCATAGCACAATAGAAGTGCGAAATAGTAGCACTATGCAAGGTTGACAAATGATTGAATCGGGGCTGGAGATCCTTGAATGAAATCTCTCTTAGCTAAGATGCTCCTAAATACCTTTTCTTCAGAGTTAAAACTGTCAGTTTCTATGGATGAACATTTTTGAAGCCACCTTTTGTCTCATTTTTCTGCTGCTGAGACATTGATGTACAAAGTGAGGCTAGATAGCTCAAGCTCCCAGTCCAGAGCTTGAAGATTTCCACCTTAAGATGAACATTGAAATTTGCACAATTAAACCAATCAAGTCAATAGAAAGGTCAATTTTACCAAGGAGGGTTCAATCTAATGAGAGCTTGAGCCATCCACAAAGGCACAAACTCATCTTTTAGAGTATGTAAGTTTGAATTTTGGAGAGGAGGGGAGGGGAAGATAGGGCTTATAGTGTAAGATTTTAAAATTTTACACTACAAGCCCTTCCTTCCCCTCCCCTCCAAAATCCTAACTTACAAACATACTTTTAGGAAATGGAAGGAAATTTGAAGACCTTTTAATGATTCCATTGTAAATTCTATTATATGGATAGCATGGAAGACTTATTTTAGGTGTATTCACAGTATTACAAGCAGAGTTTGATCACTGCACTGAGGACACTAATGTTAATGTTGAGCATGTGTGTTTACGCATTTGTCTTAGATAAAACTGCATGTTTATCAAAGTTGATGCAGGCAGTCTCTTCTTTGTCTATATTTCTATTTCTATTATGGCTGTTGCCTGGAACTCATTCAATTATCTGTCTTGCAGGTGACAGCTGTTGAATTGGAGAAAGTTTTGACAAAAGGAGCTTACATGCTTTTTTATGCAAGGTAGGACATCTGATTTTCTCTTGTTTTTGGCACAGTATCTTATTTCTCGTGTCAAGGTTCCTTTCAATTCCATTATCTATTGTCTGCTTCTCTGACCACCGTGCAGGTGCTCACCAAGGGCCCCAAGATTAATCAGGAACAGCATTGTATCCTCAGATTCAAAAATGAAAGTAAATGGGAAAGCTTTCACAATGAAATCAAGACATGCACCTTTGGATTCTGGTTCACCGGCCTTAGAGACTCTCTATTCAAAATTTCGCCACATAAAAAGGGTTTTGGAAGAAGACACAAGTGATTGTTCATCCCTTTTCAGCAACAATTCCGATGAAGGTTCTTGCAGTACAGATTCCACCAGTAATGAGGACTTTGCCGATTATATTTTCGGTGATTTGGGGCGTTGCTTGGGTGGCATGGTGAGAAATTCTGATTCTGACACTTCCTCCTCATTGTCATCTCGACATTTGCCACTTTCCGATATGGAACCCTACGATTCAGTTTTATCAGATGTGCCCAGGTTGCGGCCACCTCCGGCTGGTCCAACGTTGGAGATAGGTGGTCTTTTGTATAGGGGCAGACCAGTGGATGTTGAGAGGGGAGGGGGAGGTGTTTTTCATTTGCATCCTGACACATATGTAGAGCATAATAGGAAGTTAGATACAGGTAGGAATAGCAGTAGTTTTAGGGAAATTGACCCTCACACAGTAGGATCTAACCATTATAATGATGTAAAATCTGGTGTATCATGTAGAACGTCAAGGGAACGAACGGATTGAAATTTTTATTCAGTACATTATGTAGGTTGGGGGCCCGAGCAGTACATAATAGCAAGGGAGTTAAATTAGTTGTCGGCCATTTCCCAATGGCATAATCAGATGTAGATATAGCTTCTTGTAATTTTCTATCAAATTATTCAATGAAACCGAATTTTTCGAGAATCCGAACATTTTTCTTGTATTTCGTAGGAACTGTGTAACATTGCCATTTTGCTACAGTAAATATTGTAACATCTCAGCTTGCGGAAGAATTTTTGTCAATCATGCTAATGTAATTAATATTTTTGGTAGAGGAATAATTACTAGTAATATAGTTTCAACCTTATAACTTTCGGAGCAAAATATTTTCGAATTTAATTTGCTTGTCTTGAGAACTAATACTTGGAGTAGAAAGGAAAAATAAACTTAAAAACGTAGGCAAAGTAGCATGAGGGATTCAACCTTGGTATGTTGTTCCGGAAAGTTAGATGTCACACTTAACTTTGGAATAACTAAAAAAAATGAAATAATACAGAGAAATGAATATAAGAATTATAATTAATTCCTTAATGCATTAATTATGTGGTAAAAAATTTTAAATACAGATATTTTAATAAACGGTTTATAATTACATTCGATTTTTAATTCCATGATTCTTGTCCATATGGCGAAAGTGCTAGATAAAAGAACTGAAAAAATAATTACTACTTCAACCCACTCTAATAAATAAGAAGTTTTCTTTTCTTATTGAGGTTTCTTTAGTATTCTTATAAAATTCATAGGTACCAGTATTTATAGTTATTTGTAACTAAGATTATGCCATTTGTTCTACTAACCTAATTTATTAAAATATAGAAAAATAAAGATTCAATCACAACATTAAAAATATAAAAGATACATGAACTTATAGAATACATAAGGAAAAATCATTTTTTATGTAAGAATTATCCAATAAAGTTTTAAATTTTCGAATTAATGTTCAATTAATAATTAGGTTTAGGCTTAGTGATAACTTGTCTTCCTTTCTTCTTAAAAAGGGTGTTTCTCTGATATATTTTTTTTATCGTTAGTATGATACCAATAACCACATATGGATCATTAATTATTGATTTCAAAATTAAATAAGTATTTTACAACATATTAAATATTATCAGCAGTTAATGAAATGCTTGATATACCTCTGCATACTATACTCAAGAAATAAAGATGTGCAATTCAGTTACCTCCAATAAAAAATCATGCAACCAAGTTGTACCGGACGTGTTGATATTTGATATGATACAGCCATAGGGCCGGGAGAAAGTCTTATATGCTTTAAGAGATCCATTTTTTTATTCAAGAGAATTTTAACTATTAAATTCATGTGAGTCTTGCTAATTATTGTAAAGATCACCTAAATCTATTTGTCAAAATTTTAGGGAAAATTGCACTTTATTTGCATGATCTATAGGCCATTTTAATTTTAGCTCTTAAACTTTAAAAATATGTAAATTGATTTTTTGAATTTTTATAAATGTGTATTTTAGTCAAAGTGTAATATATCCCCCTGAATTTTGAAACAGGTGCAGATTTTCCCCCAACAAAGATAACAAGCTTTGAACCTATCAGAAGAGATAAAGAGAGCAGGACCTATATAAGATACAAAAATAACAACTAATGTGGAAGAACAACAACATAGACCTAAACAAAACAAGTGAAAAATGCTGCTGTACTCTATAAGCTCATAGCAACATCCGAATGGTGCAAGCATACGATCCCATCTGATATGACCCAAGTAGCAGAAGGATCACAGGCCAGGAAAAAAAGCACCTTCGATATGCATCAGCCGACCTATAAACCACCCCTTCGACGTTGCCATCATTGTTAGAGTTAGTGCCATTCACCACCAATTCACACATGCCATGCTCGAACTTGCTTTAGATTCTTAACTAAAAATTAATTAGGGTTCAAAAGGAAAATTTTTACACCACGCTTTAGCCCAAAAACCAAGCCTTACCACAATATTTTGGATTTCATTATCCTAGTTTGGCTTAAAGCCTTCTAATATCATCTTATTGCTCAACCACCATATAGTTCAACAAACCACATATAGCAGAGAGAGCCATAGTTTTTTTTTTTTTTAATTTTTTTGGTCAAAACCTCTAAAAGGAGCAGAAGACCATGAATTATAGAAGCCTATAGGATCAAAAGGTAGGCACTGATATATACTCCACCAATTACAACAGCCATACCAAATTGATGAAGACACAGGGCATGCAAAGAAGAGATGTTCAATAGATTCCTCCTACAAAGAGCAAAAGGGATAACCGGTATCCCATCCTCATGTGCACATTGACTCTCTTAACCTTCATAGATGTGCAACCTATTCCCTAAATTTTTTTTAAGTTTGCGGTACTTTTTAGTTAGATTATTCTCTAAGTCTCTATATTTCTAAAATTTATAACCGGGTTCATAAACTTTCAAAACATTTTTAATTAAATCCCTTATCACAAACTTTAAGACCATTGAAAAAAATAGAATATTCCAAGATGCCATCTATGTGTCCATTGGATTGGAAATCAATCTTGTCATATTAACCTTAATCATCTTTCACACCGCTTTTGCCTCCATTTTATTAATTCTAAAATTAACTAATAATTCACTTTATATCATTACACTGATGTTATGAAGAGTGCCAAAACTTCTGAAACTGCTTTTTTGTGATTCTTGGAGAACTTTGTTACATTATTCGCTTGTGAGTTTTTGCTAAGAATAAGAAGATCTTGGTACGCATATGCAATCCTTGTATGTTTGGTCAAAGAGAAATGCCTATATCTTCAACAAGAGGCCGGATGTTGTTTAACAATATGATAATATATTGTGCAATTTAATAAGTGCACAAAATAACTTGCTTAGAGATGTTTCTGCAACTATCAATCACCAATGACATTATTCGTATGTTGCAGTATATTCAACAATAATGTATGTAGACTACTAATACCAGGCCAATCAGCTAAACCATACACAACAGCCACTCCTTTAACAGGACAATATATTCTTGGTTAGTGTGTCCCACATGTGCTAACAGGAGCATGAGATTTGACTATTTGGATTGGAAAGAAAGAAAAAATAATACTAGAATGACATGAGGTTTGAGACCCAAAAATAGTTGCTTGGGTAAAAGCAGGTGAGCTGGGGATTTTAGACTATCGGGTAAAATGGTTGCTTGGGTGGAAGTGTTCTACTGCTACTGGAAATTGAAAGGATAAATATTTGGAAGTGCGAAATGGAGGGGAAAGTGGCATAGAAGATAAATAAAGTTAATATGATGAGATCTCATTGCAACTCATACAACACATAGATGACGTCTTGGAATATTTCATTTTTTTTAACAAAATTTTTTATGGAAGTTTGTGGTTAGGCCAGGGACTTAATTACAAATGTTTTGAAGTTTAGGGACCCAATTACAAATTTTAAAAATATAAGGACTTATTTAAATTTTTTCAAACAGTTCAGGGGTTGAACTACACTTTTTTTAAAAGTTAGGATTTAAAGTATACATAACCAATAGTTTTTGGTATATAGTATAATTTTTTCAAAATTTATCGGGACGAAGAATAAATTCTTCTTCCATAAGATCTTGTGGTTGTTAAGGTTGAATTGTCACAAGAATTATATTTTCTACTACCTCTTTTCTTTAATAAGTGTCCATTTACAAAAATTTATGTTTTTACTATTATTTATTCTTTTAAGAATTTTAGACAATATTAATTATTTTTTTCCCTCAATACACTTATGAGAGAAAGAGTTAGTAGATAGATTAAATATTAAAAAGAGTATATTAGAGTAGGTGATGATAAGAATAGTGTTGTAAAATATACTTAAATTTATCTAATTTATGTTTATCTAATTATTTCTTTAATATGTGTGCATAAATAAAAATGGATATTTATTAGAGAATGGGTTGAGTAGTTCTCTAATCTATTGGTTATTTTGGTTGAATTGAAGTGTGGCTATAGCAGTGAATTATCGTGGCGTTGTTGGCTTCATCATTGTATATGGATAATGAAATGTTTGCCTCATTGACTTTCATAGAGAGAGACAATCGGGCCAATAAATCTGAAATATTATTGCAAAGTAAATTCTTGTTACACAGTAGTTTTTACTTTTTGCGGGTTTGAATTATTTTCATAAGATTTTAGCTCAAGAGTTTATTGATTAAAGAATAAATTGAGTTCCTGTACTTGGTCTATCATACCAACCATGACGTGCAAATGCATTATGCAGCACTCAGTTATTCACCAACATATGTCAGATTGAACGCTCTGTTTGAATTAAGATAAAGAAGATGTCATTATTTGTAAAAAAGTTCTCTATAACCATTGCCATTTGTCACAAAAGGGAACGGATGGATAAAAAAATAAATAAATAAATGAATAATCCTAACTAAATTATGGTAAGATTTACGACGTAAAAGTATCAGTTTTTGGAATTTATGAGGCCTATATAACTCTCCTTTAGCAATCTATTGTTTACATTAAGATTTAGATTAAGAAAAAAACCTCATTCTAAAATCATTTTCATGAGTTTTTATATAAAATAAAAAATAAAAAATATGAATTAAAAAATTTAGAATACAAGATGTATAAATACATGAAAAAAGTATCAAATCTATTATTTTTGGACAAGCCTACCATACTCACAAAATCATGAAGTATTATAAACTCTCAATTTTTTTTTGAGGGAATATCGGTTATAGAGTGGAAAAAAAGAATTATCATCTCTCCAACTTTTTCTATCCAAAGTCTAGAAATAAAAATTTTGAAGAAATATAATGGATATGTTTAATTTATTGGGGGAATTATTCTTAATAAGAGATATTTCCTCCAAAACTCTCGTGCACTTAATGGTGCCATATCAAGGTAATTTTCCCTGGTACGTGTTGCGCCAATGCAAGTGCCAAATGATGCTAAAGTTAATGAATGAATATCCTCAGTAGTAACATTTCTATTTTTACTCAAATCCTTTGATAAATTTACTAGTATTATCAAGGGAAAAGTATTCGTTGGTAGCATCTGCCAGTAACTTGCGTTGCGTGCTTCTAGAAGTGACAAACTCTCATTATCAGGCACTTCTGCGATTTCAAATTTATAGGCCTCAATCAATCGTCACGGCTTGTGACGATTTCTACCTACAATGGTAAAAGCAAGAGACTTTGGCAAACAATATGTGATAATGGTATTTTCATAAACAATGTTTTAATTGTATTAATGTGAAAAATTCATTAATGTCATATGACTGTTTGCAGGACAAATTTAAAGATTTACACAAAGGATAAGGAAAATAGGCATACCAAAAAAGGAAAAGGAGATAAGGGAGGAGTTAATGTGGACCCAGTTTGTCAACTTGCTCATAAAGGAGACAAAAAGCTGTTGGCCAAGTCTATTCAAATTTCAAAGAACACTGGCCACCCAATTCATACAAACAGACAGGACTTGAAACTTGTCCCTCCGTATCTCCTTTTCATGTTTTGGGTTACGAACTACATCGCGGTTCCATTATTGCATCTTGATTTCTTTGGTGCAAGCAGAACTGAATGATGAGAGAAAGGGAAATAAGTGTTTCAATAGCCTGATTATGATGTGAATGTGATAACTACGTGTGTACATATTTACTGAAAATATTATTTCAACACTTAAAAGTAACTGTTCAAATGAGACACCCACTTCATCATCATTGAATATAATAATAAATTTTATTTTACCACCAATTCATTATATCGAATAATAGTAAAGTGATTGTCTCAATTGCCCACTTACTTTTAAGTGTTAAATAGCAACCAACCTGCATGCAGTGGCTGGCCCGAACTATATATGCTCTCTTTTTTCTTATGTGTGCAGTACTACTTTTTGTCATGCACATCGTTTAGAACGGTCAAATTGGTTGGGGAAAAATTAAAGCAAACCAAAAGTAAAGTTTAAAGTAAGGGTTAATGTGCTTATTTTGAAAACAAATTATAAATAAAGGCTGTATAGAAAATTTGAAGATTAAAACGTTTTTTTAATCTATAAATTACACAAAAGAAAAAAACATATGCTAAATCTTTTTTTTCTTCCCCTCACAATTTTTAGAAGAAAGAACATATTACTTTTTCTAAATTTAAATCAGAGATTATAACTATACAATAATATTTAAATAGAGTATGACCATTGTAAGACTTAGAAAAACTTTTAAGATGAGTGTTCAAGCTTATGATAAACATAAGTCAACTTTTTATATTTGGTGAAACAAAAGGTTGAGGTGCTTTTGATTGCAGCTTTTAAAAGTTCTACTCTTTGAGATTAAAAAGGCTAATATAATCTTATTCTAATTAATGAAAATAAATATAGAAATCACATTTTTAAATATTTATATTCATTATTATCATTTTGAATATTTGGAGCATATTTATCAAGTGCTACTATCTTGCCTTCCGCTTACTGAGAGCAACTTTTACATTTTTTTTACCAAACTATCTACGTGACTTTTTGAGAGCTACAACAATACCAAACCAAACCTTAATACACTTACACCTTTGACAACTTCTTGAAGAATATAATTTTTATCAATTTATCTGTTTAATTATAATTACATATCGTATTGATTGCCTATGCCAAATTTTAAAATAATTGAAAATCTATAGAGATATAATCAAATAGTTCATATTTACATATATTTGAGAAATATTTACTATATTGATTTAGATATTTGTATAAAGTATTAAATAATTTTGAATCAATGTAAAATTTTATAGATATCAATATATAACGTAAACTACCAATCCAATAACGAGTTTTGTAGTATAAAAAAAATCCTTCAATAAAATATTATAAAAAATGTAGAATATATATCAAGTCTTGTACCGATTTCAATGAATTTTTTCTCGTTTACATGTTATTTATTTTAATTAAGTTATTAATAGAAGTCAAAACCAACATCGGATCCGCTAGTTACGTCAACCTTATTGGAATATGCTAAGTCTGAAGGAATTGAATATGTTTTCTTGTCTTTGTAAAGGGCCAAAGGCCATCCATTATTATCAAGAAACAATATTTACATAAGAACACTGGAGCAGCAAATTGAGATGGCTATATATTTAGAAAAATATTTATAGAACTTTTGACAAAAATTATGATAGTTGTTGGAATGAAACGAAACAATATAACTCATTTATTCTTTTAAAGATTAAAAATCAATCTCATCATTCTCAAAATAAAATTCTAACAAATTTGGTGATTGTTTGCCATTTTCCAATTTAGACGTGTAGGTGATCCAAACTAGAACACAAGCCACAAAAGGAGAGGGGTAAGAAAAGGAAACAACAAAAACAGGGGTGGTTTATTAATCGTCAGCGAACACATTGTGTGGTACTATGAAATCTGAACCTTTTTGCTTGGGAGTTTTGTCGAATAAATCAGCTAGACACGGACAATTTTGGAAACAACAACACACAGACAAGTTGACAAAGTATAATAAAACCTTGTATAACTGTAAGTAAATATTATATCATTAAATAACTTTTAATTAATGTAATTTTTTTACAAAACCCACCGTTAGATTAGAAATTTATACTATATAGATTATGTCTATAAATTTTCAAATTAATCCAAAATTATTTTACATAGTTTTAATATACATTAAAATCAACGTAATATATACATTTTAAATGAACAAAAATAATAGCTATATGCTTGCAATTTCATTGATATTCAATTTTTATGAAAGTTAGCACAAATGATTTTTAGGATAGGTAATTGTAATTCAACAATTGGATTGATAAAAAACTTATTTCATATAAAGTTATAAATGATATAACTATGCTTTAAAGCTATACTAGTATAACTTGATCCTAACCCCCCCACACACACAGAGACAAGTGATGGGAATCCGTTTACACCAGGTATAAGTATTGTACACTTACATCCTTTAATATCTCTTCATAGAAATTGAATTTAATTGATGAAGTTATTGAATTATGTGGTATTATATTGATGATCAAGCATGTCAAATTTCAAACAAATTGGACAACAATAGACATATATCACTACAAGAAATAAGCGAGTTACCAACGGATTTTCTTAAAATCCGATTTTTTTGTGTTAAACTCATTACCGACGAAAAATCTGTCAGCAAGATTCTCGCCAATTTTTATTAACTTCGCGCGCGTTACCGATGGATTTTTTCGTCGGTAATTTTAATTCTAGTAAAACTTTTTTAAAAATATTTTTACTGACGGAAATAAAATCCGTCAGTAATTTTAATTCTATTAAAACTTTTTTTTAAAATATTTGTACTGATGGAAATAAAATCCGTCGGTAAGTCTCCAAAAAATATTTTTGATAACGGTGCCTTTTTTATTAGCGAATTTTTTTTGTCGCAATTTGAAAAATCCACCGGTAAGTGAATGCTTTAAATAATCACTCACAAACTCTCTCTCTCTCTCAAACTCCACACCCTCACACTCTCACACACACTCACTCTCCTCGGTCATCGCGACATCGGTCAGCGGCCAGTTGCTGGACGTGCCGCCGTCGACCACGGGCCGCACTCCTTCTGGTCTCGCGCAAGTCGGTCTTTCTCTTCTCTCGCGGCGTCGACACTGTCTCTCCTCTCTCGCGCAGCGGGTCCTCTCTTTCTCTCCTCTCGCGCGGTGTCGGAGCTATCGTTCTCCTCTCGTGCAACGGTGGTGCTCTCTCTCTCATCTGGATGCACTCGCCACTCGAGCATGCGGAGCTGCTAGCCGCCGTACCAGTTCCGGCAGTTCCCGATCCTGTTATCCTGGAAGTAGGTGTTCCTGATCGCATCGTCTGCGAGGCTCGCGGTCCCGAACACGTCTTCCGCCATTGCATCGTCTCGATCTCCTTGCCCAAGGCTGCTGGTGCCTGTCTTCCCATCGACCTCGAGTTGCCGTTCCTAATCGCGTTGCCGCGAGCCCGCCTCTCCCCCGAGTCCGACGTTGTTGTTCCCATCGGAACTGGAGCTAGCCATCCCCGAGGTCGTTGCCGCCTTCCTTCGCGCCCACTGTTCCCAAGCTTGCCGTGCCTTCCATTTTTGTTTAGTAGTTGGAGATAGTGGTGTGCTTTCCATTCTGTCGCCGTGCCTTCCATCTTGGGTGGTTCATAGCACAACAAAAAGAAAGGAACAAGGTTAGCTTTCCATTCTCTTTAGATCCGTGACTTTTTTGGCTAATAGGGACTTATTTTTAACTTGTGTTTTGTCATAGAGGAAAATTATGATCAAGGGTCTGCTTAATTTGAGTTAGTGTTGAGTAAAATTTTGATTTTTGTTGATGACGTGTTATTTCTAGAATATAATAGCTTCCAAATATTTAAAAGGATTCTAAATTTATTTATAAAATTAAATAGTGAACACTTTTTGTTTGGATATAAAACACATGTGTTTGAAGTTAAAAATCTAAGTAATTAGCGACTTCATTTTATTTGTTTAGAAGTTATTAGTATTTCTTTTGAAGTTATTAATCTAAGTAATTGATTTTGGTTTTGTTACAGAACGTAGAATTCGGTTGGTGTATTTGTTTGGTGGAGCATATTATTTTCTTGACTGTTTTAAGGTAAGTAATTGTTTTTTGTCTTTATTTTATTACATTTTTTTGTTAGGATAAAGACTTATGATTTTTAAGATAGAATTGTAGGAGATTGGGATTGCATGACTGGGAGGAAGGGCGTAGAGGTCCTTTCCCAACTTGTTTGCATTGTTTGCTGTGCAGATTGATTGTGTATGCGGAGATTGCAGATAATCCATGTTGTGATGTTATAAGGGAGTGTGTTCTAGAACGATTTTAGGATCTTTAAATGTTTGTTTGATGGTATTGTGAATTTGAATTTGACTGGATTGTGAATTGTATATATTTGACTGGATTAATATATGTATATAATTTTTGGGATCTCTTAGTTTCAGGGGAGATTCTGTCAATTTTTTTTATAAATTTTTTTTGGATGTCTTAGTTTCAGGGGAGATTCTGTCAATTTTTTTTTCAATTTAAATAGTGAAATCTTAATTTAAGAGGGGTGTTGTCGAAATTTTGTTAAATTAAAGAGCACAAACTATTTACTTAAAAGACTTATGCTTTTAAAGGATGGTTTGTTGAGAAATATTTATAATTAAATAAAATTTTAATTTCGTTGACTTTTAATGAATTTGTTAGGTTAAACTACACAGTCAAGAACCATGAGTTCCGCAAATAGACTATGGATGTATGACAGGGTGCACCCCAGTCAAGGGGGAATCAAACCCGAATTTTATGCGGGAGTTGAACGGTTTGTAAAGGTGGCTTGTCAGACAGTACAATTTATGAACGAGCAAAAACTTAGGTGTCCCTGTGCTAAGTGCAAATGTAGGAAATATTTTGATATGGACACCATTATGTATCACTTGTATAAGGATGGTTTTATGGCGGATTATTGGGTTTGGTCTATGCTTGGGGAAGTTGCCACACAAAATTTTGAACATGCTAATGTTGAAAATACATATGTTAGAGGTAGTTCAAGTAGAGTTGATATTGGTGAGCGTGTTATGGGAAATGTTAATTGGGAGGATAACTATAGATGATATGAGGAAATGATTTATGATGCAGTTGGTCCTCAAATTCATTCCGAGTATGAACCTTCTATTGAGGCTCCTAATGCCGAGGTTGCGAAATTTTTCTCTATATTGGAGGCTGTAAAGGCCCCTCTATGGGAAGGGTGTGTCCACTCGGAGTTGTCTCTAGCGGTTAGAATGTTAGCTATAAAGTCAGAAGCTAACCAAAGTCAAAATTCATTTGACCAGTGGGCAACATTGATAAGTGAGATTAGTCCACAACCTAGTTCTGTTCCAAAGGATTTCTATCAAGCCAAGAAATTAGTTTCAAAACTCTGCCTAAAATCAGAAAAAATAGATTGTTGTTTGAAAGGATGTATGTTGTACTACAAAGATGATGCATACTTAACCCAATGCAAATTTTGTGAAAGCCCTAGGTTCAAACCAAAAAAATCCAGAAATGGAAGATATAAGGAGGTTCCTTATAAAAGAATGCACTATTTGCCCCTAATTCCAAGGTTAAAGAGGTTGTATGTTTCAATGAGTTCAGCACCTCACATGAGATGACATTTTGAGAATAAGAGAAATGATGGTGTCATGACCCACCCTTCCCATGGTGAAGCTTGGAAACACTTTGACCAAACTTATCCTGATTTTGCTGTGGATCCTAGGAATGTTAGGTTGGGGCTTTGTGCAGACAGATTTACTCCAAATAATCAGTTTAGTAAACCCTATTCCTGCTGGCCTGTGGTTGTTACACCTTACAATCTCCCTCCTGAAATGTGTATGAAAGATCCTTACATGTTTCTAACTTGTATAATACTTGGGCCCGATAATCCCAAAGCCAAGATTGATGTTTATCTCCAACCATTGATTGATGGGCTTAAAGAGTTATGGTATTTGGGTGTACAAACTTATGATATTTCCATGAAACAAAATTTCTTGTTGAGGGCGTCATTGATGTGGACTATCAATGATTTTCCAGCCTATGGAACGTTGTCTGGTTGGATGACGCAGGGAAAATTGGCATGCCCAATTTGTATGGAGGATACAAAGGCATTCACATTAAAGCATGGTCCAAAAACTCATGGTTTGATTGTCATCGGGGGTTTTTGGACCTCGATCATGAATTTAAAGGTAAGAAGGATGCGTTTAAAAAGAAAACGGTTGAACGTGATGAGCTTATTGAGAGAATAAGCGGTAATCAGGTGTGGCACAGAGTTAGAGGCTTTCCAAAGATAACTGAAATGAGTAAATCCATAAGGTTTCCAGGATATGGGGTAGATCATAATTGAACCAAACAAAGTATATTCTGGGAGCTGCCTTATTGGGGGGATAATCTAGTTCGACATTGTATTGATGTAATGCATGTAGAAAAAAATGTGTGTGATAACATCATAAACACTATGATGGACACCGATAAGACTAAAGACAATGTGAAAGCAAGGAAAGATTTGGCAGAGTATTGTAAGCGACCTAAGTTAGGTTTACAAAACTTGCCAGATGGTCGTGTGTGTAAGCCGAAGGCTAGTTACACACTAACTTCTATGCAGAAAGAAGTTGTGTGTAGGTGGATGCAAGAGTTGAGGATGCCTGATGGTTATGCGTCAAACTTGGGTAGATGTGTAAATATTGCACAAGGACAACTTGTTGGCATGAAGAGTCATGATTGTCATGTATTTATGGAGTGTTTACTTCCTATTGCATTTAGAGAATTACCTTTCCCTGTTTGGAAGCCATTGACTGAGTTGAGTCAATATGTTAGAGACCTATGTTCATCCACTTTGAGGGTTGAAGATCTCTTAATTATGGAGAGAAACATCCCTATAATTCTTTGCAAATTAGAGAGAATATTTCCTCCCAGTTTCTTTGATTCCATGGAACACTTGCCCGTACACTTAGCATATGAAGCGCGGGTGTGTGGGCCAGTTCAATATAGATGGATGTATCCGTTTAAAAGAAATATTGGAAGTTTCAAGAGAACTGTGAAAAATAGGACTCAAGTAGAAGGTTCCATATGTGAGGCATATATCTCCAAGGAGACATATTTCTTTTGTCCATTTTACTTTGAGCCTCATGTTCAGTCCAAACGAACAAGGGTTGGTCGAAATGATGATGGGAGTGAAAGTTCAGTTCAATATATGTTGTCTATATTCAATCAGCCAGGACGCGCTGCTGGAAAGTCCAAACCACATTGGTTATCAGAGAGAGAGAGAAACATGCTGCACATTTGCATATCTTAATCAATTGTGATGAAGTGCAACCATTAAAATGTAAGTGATATCAATGTATCACTTTCAAATGTTGATACACTATCATAAATCAAATCTTATTTCATCTGTAATGTTTAATTTACAGGTATTTTGAACAAATTGATGAGCGACACACTCTTGAACAATTTCTAGCATGGTTCAGATCATTTGTATGTGACCTCTAGTTTGATCCAAAATATCACACGTACTCTAGTTGTCTTCTTCTATGTTAATATTTGAATTTCAATTATTCATGTAGGTGTTTGATAAAAACAATAATGTATCATGTCCTTATTTACATAGTTTGGCTTGGGGTCCTGCTAACAAAGCAAACAGTTGGCCAATGTACTATGTGAACGGATATAAGTTTCACACATTTGAGTGGGGCCATGGAAGAGCTACAGACAATAGTGGGGTTTGTGTAAGAAGGGATGCAAGCAATGGGGAGGGTGATTGGTATGGAGCAATCAAAAAAATATTGGAGATTGAATATGTGGGTGATGGACCTCAAAACTTGGTAGTAATATTTAGTTGTGATTGGTACGATTCAAAATGTCCTGACGGAACACGCATACACACCCAATATAAAATTATCGAGGTCAATCATACTAAAAGATACCGTGCATATGATCCTTCCATTATTGCTCAGAATGCAAGACAGGTATACTATGCATCATATCCTGGAAAGTGCAAAAAGGAATGGAAAGCGGTCATGAAAACTAAACCTAGGGGTCGAGTTGAGATCGAAGAACTACCTGACGATGCTTATCAAGTGAATGATCCAATCCCCTCTAGGGTAGTCATTGATACAGGAACATTGCCAAGTTTACGTTATGATTCGGGTGAGGTTGAGATAATTCACTCTTCCAATGATCAATTTGTGAGTGAACACAATGAAAACGATGGTAGTGATGAGGAGGAGGAGGAAGATGAAGAGGAAGACGAGTTTGAGGATGAGGTTGAGACTGAGAATGATGAAGATAGTCCTCAACTTTCAAATTAAATGTGATGTGTCTACTAATCTCATACTTATTACATCTTTTGATTTAAAATTGTCATATTATTTGGTTTTTCATACATTGTTGTTTCTTTTTTAGATATGGCACCTAAAGTGAAAAACAAGGGCAAGGGCAAGGCTGTCCCAATTAATCAGACAATCTCTCCTCCCACTCAGGCATCTACTACAGCCGCTCACACATCCACTTCTAGCCCTTCTATGCCACCACCCTCTACTCCTGGGCATGTGACCGGAGTGGTGCCTTCACCTCCACCACCACCACCACCACCAGCCGATCCTGTCCCCACCCCTACACACGAATTAGAAGGGGGTGCTGAGAGTGGGGCAGGGCAATCTAGACATGGGTCCACAGGGGAGCAACGGATATCGCTTGTACGTCTCGGTAAGAACATGTAAGTAATTTAATTGTTCAATTCATGAATCTTGTTTTAATAATTTCAACAATTTCTTGATATACAATAGCACTGCTTTTTACTATTTGCTATGTAGTTAGCACCCTGTCACACGGGCTATGCATGAGGTGACACATACCATCCAAAAACTGTATGAATGGTCGATTGAGTCATTTGGCAAGTTGTCGAAGAATGAGAAGTTGCGCTAGTTTAACGAGTAGAAGGTAAAATAAAATAATTATTACAAAAATGTGACTTGCTTTATAAACTACTTTCATTTACTTTAATTTTTTATTTCCATGTGTAGAGCCACTTCATCATCCATCCTAATGATGAAGATTACATGTTTAAACTCTTCAAATCCAAGGCAGCTCACAGGCTGTAAGACATGTACATTGACATCCGAGAATGGCTGGATGAGACCCCCAGGTGGATGACTTAGGCTAGCCTGGACTATCTGTGGCAATACTGGAGAAGTGAGGCATTTAAAGAGAAGTCCTTAAAGGCTAAGGCGAGCATAGCGTCGTAAAAGGGTGGATCTGTTCATTGTGGTGGTTTAGCTACTATCGAGTCTACACGTCGCCAGATGGTTTAGTCATTTCTTTAAACATTTTTTATTCCTCTTGTTAAATTTATATTTCACTTACTAATGTTGTCAATGTTAACTCAAAATACAGGCTAATGAGTTGAAGAGGCTACCCACACAGAGTGAGTTGTTCAGAAAGACTCACACGCGCAAGACTGACAAGACATGGGTTGATACTTGCTCAGAGAATGTTTGGGTATATATGTTCTGAAGACTCATTGTTTGTGTGTACATATATATATATATATATATATATATATATAAAATTTATTACTTCATATATTGGTAGTTATTTAATTAATTTTATTTTTCTTATAGCATGCCTATGAGCAGCGCTATCAGGAGGCTACGACCCAACAGGAGCAGAGGATTGCAGCTGGTGAGGAGTGCCCACCAATTGATGAGGACCAGTTGTGGCAAGAGGTAGTCGGCGGTCCTTACAAGAATCGCATCTATGGCATGTGGTCCTTTTATGCTAGTAGTTTGTCTTCTACCTCATCCTTTGGGGCATCTCTGAGACCTTTGGATCCACCGCCGAGGATAATGAGGTCCATGAGCAAGTTCACCTGCTCAACACGGAACTTCATCGTATGCAGGAGCAGGATGCATAGAGACAACGCTAGTTGCAGGAGATGCAAAAGAAGATGGAGGACAAGAAGAAGGCCTTGCAAAGTGAAATAAGAAAGCAGATGAAGGAGAAGAAGATGAGTTTAAGAAAGCAGATGAAGAAAGAGATGGTGTCATTATGGAAGAAGATGCAAGCAGGCTCCTCTGTAACGCCAGACACCGATGATGATTATGGCAATGGTGATGCTGACGATGATGATGTTGACTTTTCTTGATTTAGTTTTTTTTTTCTTTATTTGACTGTGGTTGAACTATTTATATTTCTGTTCTGTAGACTTCATGATGTTTTTGTCTATTCACATTTTGGACATAAATTTATTGCTTTTAGCATTTACTCAGCATCTTTTTGAAGTTTTTTCATTGTTAAGTATCTTTACATATTTATAATTAGCTTTAAATAAAATATAGATTTGTAAATATATAGGGAATATTAAATTTACTAAAGAATTTGTCCCTAAAAAAATTGTTACCGATGGATTTCTTTGTTCGTAAATCAAACACAAATAAAAAATAAAAAAATTACCGATGAAATTTTTCGTCGGTAACTAAAACACAGAAAAAATAAAAATTATTACCGACGGAAAAATCCATCGGTAAAATATAAAAAAAATTTAAAATTACTGCTGGAAAAATTCATCGGTAAAAATCCAGATTATTGATAAAAATTTAAATTTAAAATTACCGATGGAAAAATCCATCGATAAAAAATCCAGATTATTGATAAAAATTTATTTCTGAAAATTACCGATGGAAAAATCCGTCGGTAATGCTGAAATTCCGTCGGTAATATATATACCCTAACGAATTTGAGTCTGGATTTACCGATGGATTTTTGTAAAAAAACCCGTCGGTAAATCCGTTGGTAATTTTTATCAACGGATAAATTCCGTCGATAATAGTTACCGACTACGTTATTATCGGTTGATGAAATTCGTCGATAATTTCACAAGAATATAAAAATTAAATCAAGAAATGTTAAAAATCCGTCATTATGATGTTTTTCTTGTAGTGTATTTTGACAATTAGTATTTACTTGTATTTTCAAAAAATATATTATCTATCAAAATAAAAGTAGCATGATTAGATATTTGTTTATGGCAGATTTTAGCACTTACTTGTCAACAACAAATAATTAACAAACTCTTTATGCAGGAGGCCAAACTGCTCTAAACCAGGCATAAATCGACAAACTTCAGGAGTTTGGATGGCAGCTTTTGCTTTTCAAGATCTCGATTCAGGGAGTGAAAAACTACTCCTCTTAGGTTTTTCACCAAAAGAATCGAGTGCCAAACTGTTTTTTATGGAATGAGGATAAAATGTAAAGTGATGCGTAATTTGATTTGTGTTGTGATGGTGTCAATGAGATATTTGACAGATTAAAGAAAAAGAAGAAGAAAAGCAGAATGTAAATTGATTGAATAACTGAAAATAAAGTATAGAAATGTAAAGAAATGTAAAGAATTTAAGGAAATCTAATGCTAGGAAAGTAATAGAGAGGGTTGAGAATAATACTCAATTAACTCTAGACTCTGTCTAGTCATTGGAGACATTTTAGAGTGAGTGTATGGGTGAAAATTCCAACCGTTTACAATTTGTACCGAACTAGTATTTATAGATAGCTTAAGACTCTAAGATTTTGACACTTGTTTTTTGGCTGCCCCTTAGATGTTGTCCACGTGGCTTTGATAGTTATTTTCTTTGTCGTTTACTCCTTGATCACCACTTTGTCATGTCTTTGTCAAGTTTCAGTCAATAACCACTGAAAATCGTCAATAATCGTCCACTGATGAACACATGCGAGGGGTTCATTCTGGTAGCATCTTCAACATCTTCAAAATTTTCTAAGTTTTCAAGTAACAAATCATCACTTCAACTCGTCAAACTTTGGGTATGATAGTTGTCTTCAGCTTTTGATTACTTTATCCAAAATTGCCAATGAGGTAAACTATTGAGAAAGGATTGACATTGACATCCATTGTGAACAAGTTCTTCAGAGAAAGCAATAACTAGCATGGGACTCTGAAAAAATGATGATGATGATAAGTGATGAATGTGCAAATGGTCCTTTTGATCGAATGTCAAGCACACATCAACATAATCGTGAAAACGTTATGAGATTTTTAGGAGCCAAAAGCTTTGCATATAGAAGTTGAGAACATAGGTGAGAATGTAGGTAGTTACCATGTACGTATAGGAGCGGTTACTGTCAATGATGAGTCAATGCGCTTATAAGCACTTGACAACATTGGGAATGCGACAAATGCAAAGATCTTGACACGGAAGCAATCTTGGGCATTGGTAACTATCAAAGACATGTGCCAAAATCCTATTATATATAGTTGTCTATAAATAAGAGGCATTAGGTGTCCATCTGTTTTTTAATTAGCTCTAAAATAACAAACAACACTCTCAAATGTTCAAGTCACAATGATGCCAAGAACTAAGAGAATAAGAGTAAAGATTCTCCCTCTAACTCACTTGTTTTCCTTTCAATTCTTATGATTAGCATTTCACTTAAGTTGCTTTGTGTTTCCATGTTTATTTTCTTCATTCACTTGTACTCTATTTGAGAATTGTTCTATAAAAATAAAAATCAAAATAATTACTTGATCAAGGTTGATTGTGATTACTTTGCTTATATTGAAAAACACTTGAATACTAGAGCAATTTGGCTTCTGATTTACATTATCATGACCCGCCTAGGGAACGTGACTGGCACGTGAGGGATTGGGTCCCTATAGAAGCCTCTGATATATTGCTAAAAAAAAATATTGCTAAATTCCATAATCTTGAAAATGTTCCAAAACTTAAATCTTAAATATAAAACTATTTAATAACCATAATCTGGGCCAAACCGAAACATAATTAAATAAAATAGCTGTCATCAATAAAATAAATAAAATCATATTATGCATGTCCGGGATCCTGCCTACACAACTACTGGAGCACTACTAAACTAACATAACCTACAATAAGCTTCGCTCCAAAGCAAAGCTTACCAAAGATGCTGGAACACTATTGAAGTGGATCTCGTAATGCAACTGGGTCTGTAACTGTATCTGTGGGGGAGGAAAAAAAAGGGGTGAGTTCATCAAAACTCAATGAATAGATAGCCTCACAGCTCACATGGGACAACAAAAAACTACATAGAAATAATACATACAACATGGATATGCAAATAATTATATAGGAATAATATTTGTAGATGTTCAAATCAAGCCTCATCTTAACTAAGTAAACTCCAACTTAAAGGAAATTAACTTAAAACTGAATTCATATTCAATACGCATTCACTTGCATCGTAAACATTTACTTATGGGTTTGTCCTCTTAAGGACCGTATCCTGTAGTATATCTGAATCATAAATGACAATACTCTAAACATGATGAATATATATACATAAGAATGATAATAGCTATCTGTAAGTAACTCTGTTCTATTTGGGCACCTCATTATGTCCCGAACTTCTCTGGTCTTTGAAAAACCTACTTCCATAGCCACTTGACATACTGCCTTCATGACAGCCAGGTATGCCAAGGTTAAAGTCTTATAGAATTGCCTCCATGACCACTTGGTATACCGCCTCTTTGGCAGCTACATATACCAAAGTTTAAATCTCATAAGACTGCCTCCACAGTCGCTTGGCACATCGCCTCCTTGGCAGCTAGGTGTATCAAGGTTAACGACATTTCCAAGACATGCTATAATTCTACTATACTAATCTTAACATATATAAACTAACTGAATCAACAATAAATTCAAACACTGCAACTTATTTCTTGTTTTCTACTTGCTACTAATGAAATAACAATTTCATCATTAAATATTTCATCATAGAATCTATTCCACTTGCAACAATAATGCAATACTAATAATAATAACAAGAATTTAATTGCAAACTTTTAATTATTATTTATCCATTTTATTATTGCTAAAAATATTGGATTCCCTCACACTATATAAATTAGTTTTAGGAACTGACAATAGATAAATTCTACCTATAAAACTGAAACTAATCTTTCTATTCTGAACACTTATTATACTTAAATAATTAATTTATAATTTAATCATAAAGGCTACAAAATCTAGTGATTAACTTCTATTAATTGACTGAGTTATGTCATGAATAATTATTAAATAAAATTTTAACTATTACTTAGACATTCTTATTATTGTAGATGTCATTCATATAATAAATTATAAGTATATATATTAATCTATTTGTATAATTAGCTATTAACTATTCTCTATCAATTGGCTAAATCTTATCATGCTAAACATTATTATTTCATATTTTAATTGGGCATTGTACAAGTTAATTACTTAACTGAGTTCTACTATCAAACTGGGCTCTACATGTATAATTAAAATTTGATGCAATTCTATTTGTGCTATTCTATTGCTATCCATATGGTAACTATTAAATAGTTATTAACTATTTTATCTTCTTAATTGTTTTATAATAGCTAACTGGATCATATCATGCTAAAAGATAACAACAACATTTTCTAATATTCGTATAAATTTTGATCATGTCTTACTTGCTGCTCACATCTGATAATTAAATTATACTCTTAACCGTGAAATCATGATAACTATCAACCTATTTTCTAATAAGAAAATTCATATCATGCCATATAAAATCATATATTATTGAAATATAATATAATTTGAATTGTTGATACCTTCTAACAATCATGCAACAAATAATGGTCCCATGAGTTTTCTAAAATACGATTTTCATGCTAATAGCGATAATAATCATAATAATCAATTTATAAAGTATTTTTAATGGCTAAATTATAGCCATGAGCAACTACCCACTCACTGTTGGTAATCGGGAGTGCGCTTCCACTGACAACTTGACTATGGGGAATAGGATTAGCACCAGTAACTGCCAAATAATATAATGAAAACATTAATAATTTAATTTAATCTCCCAAACTAAGTTTAGGATGATAGGGAGGTAAAAATTTGTGAGAAAAACCACGCCTAACAATACCTAAACTCATATTAGATAAAAGAAGGAAGGAATTGGCTAAATTCCATGAAGACCACTTACCGGAAGAGATTAATTAGAGAAAATTGAGAGAAATTACTTTTTTCTTTCTAGGGAAAAATCCTTGACAGCTAGGGTTCTTAGAAAAATATTTGGGAGTATTATGATGTGCTAAATATATACTAGCATTTTAGGCTTAAAACAAACTCGAAGCAAGACGCGGAACGGAGAGAGATTTCACTTGAGTTCTCAATTTGGTTTTACATATATATGACGTGATGATGCATAGCGCAAACTAACATGTTGCGCAAACTATTTCTTATATATATATATATATGGGTTAGGATCAAGTTACACCGGTGTAATTTTAAGCAAATGTTACACCATTGAATAACTTTTTATTGGAATAATTTTTTACAAAACCTACCACTGGATTAGAAGCTCACACCGTATAGATCAAGTCTGTAAAATTTCAAATTAATCCCAAATTATTTAGTATGGTTTTTATGTAGATAAAAATTAACGTATTAATATACTTAAAATAAATAAGAATGAGAGTTATATGATCGCATTTCTATTGATGTTAAGTTTTTATGAAATTTGATATAAATGATCTTTATGATGGGTAATTGTAGTTCAACGGTTGGATCGATAAAAAAATTATTTCATTGGAAGTTATAAGTGGTGTAACTTTGCTTAAAATTACATCGGTGTAACTTGATCTTAACCCTATATATATATAATAATAATAATAATAATAGTTAATATATTAATAAATTTAGTATTTGGGATATTACACGTTTCCATTGTCGATGTCGAGTTGATGGAAAAACAAACTTTGTACCTCAAAAAAGGAATTGCTTTCATTCCCCTTATTGAGATTGCGAAGAAAAGCTTGTCAAATTTCATTTTTTTTGTTATTGAAATCCAAGCTAAACAAGTTGGCATGGTCGATGGACCAAGTGAAAAAAAAGGGTGTCAAAACAAACAAAAGACTTGGAATGGCAGAAAAATATGTCAAATACTATCAGTTCTAACTCTAAGATGAACACAATACATACTCCCAGTATTTGGCCAATGTATGGCTTACCTCTAGGGCATGTGCCTCCAATAGTCACCCAATGGATGACAAGAACAACATAAAATATGACTAATCAAGAGATAACAACCCTATTCCAAACATGTGTTCCCAAGGGATGATAGCAATTTTCCCAAGAGAAATATTATTTGTACTCACTATTTGTGGAACACCATGCCAACACACTCCTACATACCATTAGATGGGGTGTGGATCCTACTTAATTTGGGACCTACATCTTATCTAATGGTATATAAGGGTATGTCGGTACAGTGCCCCCCAAATGGTAAGTATAAATAACACTACTATTTCCCAAATATATTTGCACAAGATGATAGGGACATTTCCAAATGTCTATATTAATCCCATGTATCAAAGTCCCTATCACAACATGCAATATGCAAATGCCATTATGGCTATTATGTCAATGTTTGGTGTACATCCAAACCTTTGTGGTCTATTAGTAGGCACTTAGGAGCATGTCTTCGACAATTCCTACCCCAATTAGGCAAGAAAATGTAGGGCTTGTATTTTAAGCATGCCTAGAACATTTCCAACATTGATGGTCACTCCTAGGCCAATGATCGACTTTTTGGCCACATTTAAACAACAAATAGAGGAAAGCCATCAAAATTTAGTGAACATGCTAATAGGCCAAATGGCTACTATCTTGAACCCACTAATTGAGACCACTATTATAAGATATGATCAATTATCTCGACAAGTGGGGTGAATAGCCAAAGTGGTCAAGTCAAATAAAATCTTAGTGATTAAATGGCAAATCAGCCTCCACCCTCTCCTTCGCATAGGGATAATAATCCCCTCGACCAAGATGTGCGCTTGGTCAATCAAAGCCATAATATTGTTACCTCTAGAACCCTTGAGAAAACTATTGTACCTTAAGTTTTGAACAACAAAGCAAATTTTGTTAAAATATTTTGAAGGAAGAACTACTAGTTTGCTTGTGTTTTTGTAGCTCTTAACTGGTCAATTCTCATATACATACAATTCAATTCTTGATATATTTTTCAAATTATCTTGATTTAATATGATTAAAATCTCATTCAAAGAGATCCAGTTTCTTAAAAATGTGAAAAGTTATTCAAAAAGTGAATTACAACGTGTCGGAAACGTAAGAAAGCAAGTCAGTGCATCAAAAAGTAAGTTTGGGCCTTCAAAAAGTGGTTCGTGACTTCAGAAAGTGGCATATCAATATGAGAAAGTGCTCTCTCATAATCATATCAAGCACATCATCATCAATCTCAGTTGCAATCATCGTTGAAGAATCTCAACAACTTCTAAAGATCAACATCCACCTCAAATAAGAATTCTAGCAGGAACATAAGAGGCTCAGAAAGGGTAGAAGTATTTTATAATGCACTATATGCATCAGAAACTACACTCGGACAACTGAAAGTAAAAGTTATTTGAAATTCAAATGTAGTCAACAACTCAAAAAGTAATGATTGTGACATATCATATTTATGCTTGGATATTCGCTATCTTCTAGAAGGACTTCACATAAAGAAAAGTTCAGAAACCACGTTCAAAATGAGTTCTTAGCTTCTGAATTATTGATCGGAAACAATTGTCAATGGATTATGTACTATAAAGCTAGTATTGACATAGCTCAACCTATATTTCTAGAAGATGGATCCTAAGACACAAAAAAGATGATTCGCACATGTTAAGAGGAGGAAAAATCAAAGGGATAATAGTCCATTTCAAATCCAAGTATAAAAGGAGGAAGCCTTCAAACTTGAAGGAACTTTGGCACTCTTAATGTTCAAAGCAATATTCATACTTCCTAAAGTTCCTTCTTACATTGTTTTCCGATTTCTGAAAAAGGAAATCTTCTTTCTTGTATATCATAGGAAACATTCTTCTTGGGAATATTAGAAAGAAGTCTCACAAGTTGTTTCCTTATATTCTTTGTACCTTGATCCATTAGTGATCAGAGTGAGATTAGCTTCGAGAGGTTAGAAAAAATCTACCTATGAGTGAGGGTTGATTGTACAAATTGCTCACTAGAGATAGCTTGGAAAAGTTACTAAAAAGAATATCTTGCTTTCTTGGGTTGAGAAATTGACTAATAGTGGAATTCAACAAATTTGTTGAGAACTGAATATAGGTAGTGTTGGCTAAACTAGTATAAAATCATTTGAGTGATATTCTCTTTCCCTATCTCCTTTATTTATTGTATGTTATTCAATTTCTGTTTTGTAAAAGTTCATATTTATTTAAAATTGTTTTATGAAGTTTTATTAAGTTTTTGGACACTTCAAAAAGTAACTTTTTGAAACTTATTAACTTGTGTTTTCCATTGCCTTCAAGTTTAAATACTTGATAGACTCTATTTGATTTTCAGAAAGTGAAAAAGTTTTGAAAGCACAATTCAATCCCTCTTCTTGTTCTACATCTTTACCTACAAATATCACAAGGGCTTTCGAACAAGTGCTGAACTGATTTGTATTCAATATTGGCTATGCCAACTAACCTTTCTTTACATCAGCATTTTCTATCCAACAGGCTGAAATGCCTCAAGGATGGAAACTACCCAAGTCTCTAACAAAATTCTTTTGTGTGAGTGGTGAGTCGATAGTCGAGCACGTAGATCATTACATCATTGATGTTGGAGAGGTTACATCAAATGAAAACCTAAAAATTTTTCCCTCGTCCTTGACAAAAACCACCTTTACATCGTTTTCCAATCTAAGGCCTAGTTTTATCCATTCTTGGATACAATTAGAAAGAAGTTTTCTTGAACAGTTTTTTCGATGCATAGGGTCAGTTTAGTTGACTTACGAACTACTCAACGCTTTAAGGGTGAAAATATTGATGACTATAGTGAGATTCAGAAGTATGAGACATAAGTTTTATACACATTTGTAAGAGACTGAGATAGTCAAGATGGCTCTAACGGGGCTCAACTGGAACATTAGGAAAAAGTTGATCAATCTGCAATTCGTAGATTTGACACTATTGTTTGAAAAGGTTCGACAAGTTGAACAACTGAGAAAAAGAAAAAGAAAATAAAAGATGGAAGACTCAAATTTGAAGAAAATGGACAATGTATGATGGTCGACATTGACCCCTTTGAATTAAATTCGAATTATGCCGAGCTAGTGTTCATGAAAATGGTTGACATCGGAAAAAGCCGGTACACAAAAAATAAAAAAAAAGCCATTACATGCATGGAGCTCGACTACTTTGAGTCGATAGAAAAGCTAATAATAGTAACAAAAACAACGAGGAACAAAAACTAAAACAATAGTGGCATAAACAACAAAGGAAGAACTTCATAACATGTGAAATAGGAGCTGTCAGAAGATAGCGCTAACTATCACCATGACTCTGATCCGATTTGTGTCCCCTTCTTTAATCAAACTCACGCAAACATAAGACATTTCTACACCACATAAGTAAACACAAGAGACCTGTCTTCCTGCAAGAAAGTTTCGACCAAAGATAAACTACACCACACTATAGATCACCTTGATTCAACACCCACCACCATTAATCAAATCCAGAAAAAGGGGGAAAAAAAAACTTTTATTTACCTCCATGCTATAAGAACCTATATTTTCTCAGAGCACCTGGAATATCAAATAATTCTATTGGTGTCTGCTTCTAATTCCTCAACTAAATCTGTAACAAGTAAGATTTTGATTCCATGTCACATTCTTCATAGAACATTTTTCCTATTCCCAATTTGGGTGAAAATTCTCGAAAATAAGATTGTTCTTGATACTTGATATAGTCCAAACTAGGGATGAAGTTGCTCCCTCTATTTCAGAAGAAGTGTAAAAAACCGAACAATACACATAATAAGAAAAAAGCAATCTTGATAAGACGTAGAAAATTATATGAGTTGACAAAACTATCTTTCTATAATCATTAACACATTTATATTAAGAGTAAAAATAGAAGAAAAAAATTAATGCTTCTTAAATATTGTAAATGAAAAAATATTTTGAAACATGAAAAGGTCTAAAACCAATAGTTATTTGGAAGGGGGGGGGGGGAGTAATTTTGTTGCCACTATTGTACTCGAAGTCTTAAAAATCGGACCGAATATTGAGCCAGACAAAGAATTGAATCAAAGGTTCATTGGTTCATTCGGAATTCAATCAAAGTATAAAAAATAAATAAATTATTTAAATAATGTAAATAAAATAAAACTCTAATAAGATAACAATAGTTTTAAAAGTGAAAACATAATATCAAATAAAGTCTAATGATGATATTTGAGTATTTGGGGAAGAATTTAAATGAAATAAACGATATTTTGAGGCATAGATTAGCATGGGAAGGCTAATGAAGAATAAGAATTATTTGAATTTTTTATTACCAAATTAACAAAAATATCATAGTTGTTCAAGAAAATTTTGATAATATTATGTTAGATATTTAGTTTTAAACATAAAATAAGAAAAAAATTTCAGATGTGTAACCATATTATTATGTGTTATCAACATGCAATGTGCAGCAAATGAAAACCAACGACGTGAAACCACTCTAATTAGCCAAGTCCCACATTGAGTGCACACTAAAGTCGTGGGTGAGAGTTGCGGTTACAAAGGGGAAGGACAACTTGCTAACTCCGCTTAAATGCTAACTCCGCTTAAATGAAGCAAGGCTCGGTTTGGGTTTGACTTTAAAAAGTCGATCAGTAGGCAAAAAGAGGCAGCTAATATTTTTAAAATTTGCTTCTGCCAAATTATTTTCTATAAAAAATTGGATACTTTGGAGAACTATCAAATTGTTGCAATTAGTGGGAAGGTATGAAAAGAGATGTTGGTAACTTTTGGCTAGGTGTTTCGTGTGTCAGCAAGTCGAGACTAAGTACCAAAGGTCTATAGGGTTGCTTCAATAGATAGAGATCCAATAATGAAAGTGGGAGAGGATATCCATGGACTTTGTTGTCATGGTATCTCAAACCACCAAAGATTTTGATTCTATATGGGTGATGGCGAACAGGATGACCAAGTCATCGCACTTCTTGCTAATGAAGACTGCCTTTAGTGTAGCTCATTATGGCTAGCTCTACATTGATGAGATTTTCATACTCTATGGTGTGCCAATATCCATCATATCAGACAGAAGGTCCCAGTTCATCTCGAGTTTCTAGAGAACGCTTCAAGAAGCTATGGGATACATGTGAACTTGACCACAGTTTTTCATCTGCAAATAGATGGCCAATTAGAGAGGACAATTTTGACTTTAAATGATATGCTCAGAGCTTGTGTCTTGAATCTCGGTGGGAGTTGGTGTAACCATTTGCCATTGATAGAGTTTTCATATAAAAATAGTTACCAGGCAAGCATCCAGATGGCACCATTCGAAGCTTTTCATGGGAGGCGCAGCAAATTTCCTGTTAGATGGTTTGAGTTTGGGGAAGCTAAGACCCTAGGCCTAGACCTTGTTCAAGACACCTTAGAGAAAGTTGAGCTAATTAGAGGATAGTTGTTGACAGCTCAGTCCAAACAAAAATTTTATGCAAATAACATGTGGCGATATTTGGAGTTTGCAGTTGGTGATCATGTGTTTCTGTGGATATCTCTCATGACAAGAGCGGTGAGGTTCGGTAAGTATGGAAAGCTAAATCCTCTCTACATAAGCCCTTTTGAGGTTCTAGAGAGAGTTAGAATAGTGACTTACAAATTGGCGCTACCTCCTAGTTTATCAGCTATCCATGCAGTCTTCCATGTTAGCAAGCACAGAAGTACATGCTTGACTGGTCTTATGTGCTCACGCTGCAAGCGGTCCAGGTTGATGAGAGTTTGTCCTACAAAGAAGAATCGGTTACCATTGTGGATAGGCAGATTAAGAAGCTTCACTCGATGGAGGCGACCTCAGTGAAGGTCATCTGGAGCAACCATTCTCGTGAGGAAGCAACTTTGAAAGTTGAGGAAGCTATGAAGATCAAGTATTATGGGCCTACGTTTCTGCACGTTGGTCATTCGGGGTCGGAAGGCCCTCCCCTAGGCATAGGGTAGATTCTGCAAAATCATCAGTATAGAAAATGCGCGGATGGAGATACTTAGTCTGTGGATGCGTGGTCAAGCTCCCTCAGTTTTCCTTGAGTTTTCCCTTTGAGAATAGTGAGGCAGGGAATTTTCGTGTGTGCGTGGACGCGCACTAAAAACGCATGGATGTGCATCGTATACCCTAAACCCTAAAATGCATTAAATGTCATTCATTAGAAAGCTAAGTTCTACCAGGGCATACACAAGAGCCCAAATTGCGTCATCTGTAACTTAGCGCAGTTGGGATCCCATAACTTTATAAGTTACAAATTTTTTCTTACGAATCAAAATTTGTAAATGGTTCGAATCTCTTACAATTCGTCTAAAACAACAGTAAAGAGAATATTTTATCCAATCAACATCAACTCGTAACCGTAAGAATCGACCCCCACTGTTGTGGGTAAAAATTTCGTGATGTTAAACCAAAAAACACATAACACATAAACACCTAACTCAAACCACTCAGCCAGACCACAGGTTTATAATCGTTTGATCGTAAAGAAGTATGATGAAATAAAAAATGCATGGAAGACGGATACACTATACTCGTACGATTATTTAAATCCAAATGACATTAGAAAGACTGATCGTAGAGGCAATCCATGAGCAGAATCAATGAACAAAACTTGACATATAACAGCACCCCATCTCGCCATAAAAATAAAATTATTACCTCTCTCTCTCTCTCTATATATATGTATATATAACTAAATGAGCTACCTTTAGGTGCTACATATATGGTATCTCCTAATTACCATCAATTATCAATTTTTTATTCTAAAATTATCTAAAAGCTTTTACTCTAAATTGTTAATCTCAAATTGCTTAATATTTTAAGTTGCTTACTATTACATTCTTTCTAAGAAAGTCTCTTAACACATTTTTCATCTCTTGAAAATTGAAAAACATTCTGCCTTTCTTAAGTCTCCTTTTTATCTTAAAAGCTCTCTCTCTCTCTCTCTCTCTCTCTCAGGCTCTCTTCTGATGAAGATGAGTTTCACAATGTTTTGTTTTTAGTTTCATATCTTGATTTAATTTAGGTCTTCCAAATATCTATTATACGATGATGAATTTTTAGTTGTTAAACTTATTTTCATAATAAATGAAATAAAATATACTTTATTTAAAAATATGAATAATAATAAAAATATTAAATAAATAATTTAAAATAAACTGTGAAATTACATGTATAAATACAAATAAATAGATAAAATTAAGACATCCCAGTTTAAATATCGAAACATAAAATAGGCCACCTTGTAATGTATGCATGCAAATTTAACAAGATACATCACCGACTCTTGTAAATTCATTCAACACAAGAAATAAAATTTTGACCAAAAAAATTTAAAGTTTAATTTTAATATATTTATACTTTTATGCTCTTATTCAATTATGTATTGTTATATTAGTAAATTAAAGATGGTTAAATTTAACCCCATCTATTTGAAAACTTACTCAAATAAGATAATTTGATTGAATAATAATATTAAAAAATTTTAAATATTATTATATTAAAATTAAACTCAAAATTAACTAGGACAAGATCACTACAAGAAAAATGAGCATTTTCAACATTTTCAATAGTTTTTGTCAATAAAAGTGTTATCAAGAAAAGAAATTTTGACATAAAGTAACTATTGAAAATATTTTATTGAAAATTAGTACATGTCAAAAATACCCAAAAGATATATTTTTGACATGTACTAATTGTTGATAAAAATTTATAAGTATTTTCAACGATCATTTTATATTAAAATTACTTTTCTTAACAATACTTTTATCGATATTTTAATTATCGAGAATAGTTGAAAACACCTATTTTTCTCATAGTGGATGTTGAATTATTGTGAGTTCCAAAAAGCATGTTGAATAAATTATACCATACACATGCATCCCAAATTCACCATTGACTTCAGCATTTTACGAATTTTCAGTACCATCATTGCCAAGAATAGGATTCCACCGATGCAATAAAGAGCATGCACATGCACAGTCGTAGCAAGTGTTCAAATTGGAATTTTACATCTTCAGCTTCTTTTACTTTTCAATTTTTATCAGAATATGAGAGCTAGTAAAAAAAAAAGAAGGAGATAAACGGACAAATCAAAGTACAGATACACACAGATCAGATACGAAGGCAACAGAGAGAGATAGAAAAATATTTACGTTATTTGTATAGAAGATGTGTCTACATCAATTTTTATATGGTTATTATTAAATGAGATATAGATTTTATTTGATTGATATAAAAAAATTATTATTTATACTTATAATATATGATATATCGGATCAACTCACATCTATTTAAATAAGATTTACATCCTATTTAATAATAAATAAAATATAAATCAATAACATTTTTTGATAAAATTATGAATGCACACAATATTGTTTGATCGGAAATAGTATGTAGACACCTTATCTATCGGTAACATTTTTTTCATGAACACAATAATAATAGAGGGAGGGATTGACTTTCCATTACAGCTTTCAAGAACATATTGGACACGGGTACAGCAACGCACCAGGAGGAGAAGATAGATCAATGACTAGTGAAAAACTAATCCTGTTGATGTTTGCTACTGATAAGAATCTAGCAAGCACAATGCCAGCCACGTTCTCCACTGCCACACACTCTTTCCAAATCAAGAAAGCTATTCACAGCACCACTCAGCTACTACTAGCTAACAAATTGCAAATTGTGATGTGCTGTCTTCATCCAATAACTCTCCAAGCAAAGGTCCCCTTCTTGTCACTGTGGAATTACACTGCAAAGCATGCAGTGGGTGCAGATATTCCCAGTCCCAATGACGTCTGCAAAGCAAAAAAACTTTATCCCATGACCCCCACTACAGTACACAGACCCTTTTCTCAAAGATCCCACAATGGAAACTGTACCCTAAGCCTATATAGATGCCAAAGACCACTAGATCAGCATGTATGTGAAGAAGCACGGGGTCCCTATGCATTGTCATGTACACAAGAGAAAGGTTGGTTCTGGATGTTTCAGGCATCAGCATACCAAGCTAGGTGTCAATTCCACCCCTATATAGAGTTTTCTTTTCATGACTGAGAAAGGAAAATAATGCTTAACAACATGAAGCAAGAGTCATTATCGAGATTATAATGCAATCTAGTATTTTGTTTGTGTTAAACTTCCACTCAAACTATTGAGGTTAAAAAAGAGGTTAGAATATAACTCTTCATAATTTTATATTAAGGATGTTAAAACAATTTGAGATTTTAATTTAGTTCTTTTACAACGTGTGGGTGTGTAAACTGCAATGTAATAACATGATAGGATATGAATCTCAAGCCTCAACACCATTTCACATCACATTACATACAGAATCTTAACTCCAGATGTATCCAGAAAATTATCAAAATCTAACCTAACAAATATAATGTAGAATTTCTTCTTGTCAAAATCAAAATATATCATAATGAAATGCGATCAGACAAAATTTCTTCTTGTCAGTATATACCTATGTAGAATTATTTCAAATTTAAACGTCACAATAAACTTAAGTTTTAGCTCATAAAATATTCATACCCAGCTTTTCATTCATATACCCAGCATTTGAACAAGAGAAGAATCTTAATGGTTATTTTGCACTACATCTATAATAGAAATTATTTCACTACTGTTCAGGTTTTACTCCCGTGAACCGAAAAATTCACCCCTAGATTTACGAACCAATCCTATTCGATTCAGATTATTCCGAGTGTAGTAGAATTTGTATTTTAGAAGAGAGAAAAACAGAAGTGTATCTATCTGAAACTAAAATCTTATAAACATCTAACAGCAACATTACAACTAAGCCAATCAGCATCTTCAAAAGACAGAGAGAAAAAAGATTAAAAGACAAAGATCGATGAAAATCATCCACAACTAACAATTTCACAATAGCCACAATAAAAGCATTTTGATATATCAAAACGGTGGTGGTGGTGGTCTTGCCGTTGGAGCCCAAATCCCATCAGACGGAAGATGACAGCTGTACATGCCAATCCCACAAGACTCCCCACCCGCCACGTGTCCGCCGCTCTCAGGAGCAGCCGAAACCGGCGGAGACTGCACCTCTCCGCCGCCTCCGCCACCGACGGAGCTGTTCCTCGCGTCCTCCTCCTCCGCCGACAGCAGCCTGTGGTACGACGGGTTGTTAAACGACGCGGCGATCACGAACACCGTCCCGACGGCGATCAGCTTGCCGGCGACTAGTCCTCCGACGATCTGCCCCTGAGGTCCGGCCAGCGAGATCGAGAACCCGTTCGGAACCGCCGGCGGCGGCGCCTGGGGGACGAACGTGGCGGAGATCGAGAGTATGTCGAATCGGCCGTGGAACGTGACGATGGCGCCGGGGGTGGCGGAGGGTTGCCTGAGAGTGACGTTAGCGACGGTTCCGGAACCTGTGAGGACGCACAGGCCGGTGTTCTTTCTGCGTGTAAAACCCGCTATGGACTCAACGACGTCGCTTCCGCCTGCTATTTCTAGAATGTACGGGCTCATGGCGGGTTCGTCGGGCTCGCGGGTTATTATTAGCGGCTGCTTGGGCTTGTTTTTGGACCCTGGTGGGCGGCCCCTGGGCCGCCTCACGACCTCGATGGTTGCGCCGTCAGTCGAGGTGGGCTTTTGGGCCGACGGGGGAGTGGGCCCGCCGCTGCTTCGGCTCTCATCATCTTCGGAAGTTTGGCATTCTCGGGAGAGTGGGAAAGGATGTTGATGTTGTTGAGACTGAGGTTGTTGTTGTTGCTGTTGATGAAACTTCGAGAACATGTTGAGGTGTTTCAACTTTTTGATGGAGCTGTTGTTATTGATCTGCGTGTTCTCCCTTCATTGTTGCTTTCTTCTTTCGTATTTTTTTTTTTGTATTTTTTTTTCCTTGGTTCTTGTATGCTTGAAAGTCGAAAGTATCCCCAAGTGATTGGTGCAAAGATTTGGATTTTGGAGAGTTGTTGTTGTTGGTCTTGTGACAGCGTATAGAGTAGTAGGGACCAGGAACAGAGAGGAAGGTTGGAGAAGATAATGGAAGGGAGGAGAGAGAGAGAGAGAGAGAGCGATGGCAAAGCACGGTAAAAAGGACTGGGGAGTGTTTGGATTTGTCTATTAAAGGAATGATTTATTTGGGGTTTTATGGAGAGAAAGAAAGGTGGGTGAACTTGGAAACTAAGTAAAGACCAACGGCGCCGCTGGTTGGGGGCAGAGTGGGGTCCCATGGGTACAGATAAGACAGATATGGAGGTATAGGTGTTGAATGACAATTGGACACTGGGCATTGGTATTTCTTCGATTGGACTTGAGAGTGGAAAGGCAGGGAGAAGGAAGACGGGATGAAATTTATATAGCCGTGAGACGAGTGAATTTTAACAAATGAATTTTATATAAATAGTTAAGATTAAAATATAAAATAATATTATTTTTTTAAAAATTAAAATGTGAGTAATAATTATATTATCTAGTTTTTAATTTTGATTATTCATTTATAGTTATATGGGCTAAATTTTTTCTTCTCACTATCATAATAAATTACTTATCTCATATGTGTATATATATCACTTTTTTTTTATTAATTTTTAATATAATTCACTGAAGAATTAGAAGCCAATATCATATAGATAATGTTTATAAAATCATTTGGCATTGTTTTATGTACATAAAAATTAACATAATATAAATGCTTAAAATGAAGAAAAAAAAATTTGTGATTATATTCTTATTAATTTCAATTTTTTTGAAATTTAGAAGAAATAATCTTCATAATAAGTAATTAAAACTCAAAAATTGGATCAATAAAATAATTATTTCATAAAAAAATTATTATAATATATGATTAGAAGAATGAAAATAGATGGAGTGGTAAGGAGTGAGAAGGCTAAACTTACATTACCCCTTGTTAGGAACGAATTTTAGGGGACGGAATAGTATAGTTAGTAATAGACAATGTGTCCCTCTATTTCCACTCAAAATTAAGTTTTTTTTACCCTCCAAATTAGGGGATTAAGGAAGGAATAAAAGCAACTTCCAAATAAAGATGTAACATAGTCTATTTTTTCGATGAAGAAAGTCTCAACCCACCCATTAGAGAGGTGGGTAGCAAAGTTAAGAACAATAAAACAATAGTAACAACAACAAAGAAAAATAGAACCATACAAATCAAAACTAAGAAAGAAGACAACAAAAAAAAGAAAAATAATAATAATGCAAAGACAGAGAAAACACAAAAAACAATTGCTAAGACAGCTAAGACTAGACACACAACTAAACAAGTGTGGATCAGCGCTTGTACATCATGTCAAGGGCATGGAGAGATAAAACAAACTATGATCCTTCATAGATGTTTTTCTATGAGCAGAGAATCTCATGCATCAACTACCCATATCTCATAGATAGACACACAAAAAACATAAGCAGAGACGAACAAATTTGTCTTTAAAAAACCTGTTCTACATAAACCGATAAGTTTAAGCCTTGTAGGAACCAACGATTAAGGGTGCCAAAACCTCACATTGTAAATTCGTTGCCATGAAGGTTGGCTCAAAAGGAAAATTTTCAGACCAAGCTTTAGTCCAATATCCAAGCCTTACCAAAATAGTTTGAGACAATTCCTTCCAACAAGGATTATGGTGTTCAAAGATAATTTTGTTTCTCTCCCACCAAATGGTTCTACATACTACATATAGAAGGCTAATCCAAAGTTTTTAGTCAAAGCCTTTAAATGGAGCACCACAGCACAAATCATGAAAATTCACTGAGCCTGCTAGGAGACAAGAAGATATGTTCCATATGTTAAGGCATTTGTACTATACAGATGATGCCCTAAAAGCAAAGTCCATTCACAAAGTCCACAATTCCCAAAATCTATTCCTAAATTCTGAAAATTGTGAGGTTGAACCTTAGAGAAAATTCATCCTCAAATCTCCGAATTCAAATATAAATCCAAGATCTAATCATGAGAAAAGAAACACAAAACTTGCATTGAAATAAAAGAACAACCATAAATCAAAACCAATCTAATAAGAAAGTTCAAGAATTCCAATCACAAAATACCTATAATATATTAAGAACCCTAACCTCTAGGTAAGAGTCTAGCTATTCATGTTTACAGCAAGAACAAGACCAGAGAAGGAAGAAAAACTTATTGGAATCCAAGGTTTGTAGTGGTTGATTTCTCAATCTCCTATTCTCTTGCTATCTCTGGGTGTCTCCTTAGTTCCTTGTGTTGCTCTTTACATATCCCTTTATATTTATTCATATCTCTCTACCCAAAATCCCCTTTTTATTCCATTTATAATGTGCATAAATGCAATTGTCCAGATTCGCATTGCCTAGGTGGTACATTTTGACCATCTAAGCGGTGAAATGCTATAATACGTTCCATTTTTGTTGCTTCAGACCACCTAGGCAATGAATTGTGGCTGCCTAGAATGTGTGGGAAATTTCAGCACTCCAATTCCAACTTGGGCTTAGCTCCCATATGCAAGATTTTCCAATTCAAGCTCATAACCTGAAAATAACACAAACTAACACTTAGACTGCTAGAACTCTCAAATAACATAAACATTGCTAAAATTTACAAAATCTAACACAATAATACTCAACTTACAAAGGTAAAATAGCTTATAAACTCTTTAAAATGCATTAACTTGAGGACACATCAATAACCTATCTAACAGTATGAAATGTATGCAATAAAAAAAAAATAATAGATTACTGAATATTTTAATACAGACTTGGCAATGTCATAATCAATCGAGATTGTTGATTTTTCAATATTGAATCCTAGCCATTGGATCAAAGTGTCACAAGAATCGATCCCTAAAATGGAAATGAAAGCTATTATTATCCATGCCTTAAAAGGAAAATTCATGTTATTATCCAATTCAACCTATTTCCTACTAGATTAACCTATACACAGAGACACAAAACAAACACACAAACTAAGACAATACATCCTAATTCCCTATGGACCATACCTACATGAGAAAACACACTCTATAGTCTTCAAGACTTTTTTCTTGTTCTATGATACAACACTTGATCAAACAATTCCATGAGCACTTTGTTTTCAAGATTTCACCCCATTATTTTTGTCCTACATCTTCTTCATTTAACCTTCAAAGAACATTTCACTAGCCTAGTAAGGATCACAGTTCTTGGTCCTTGCTAATATATCAAGACACAATAGTTTTCATCCTTGCCTTGAAAGAAAAAAATTTCTCTTTGCATCCATAGGAGGTCATGGTTTTGGAGCACCAAAGGAAGGCCAAAATTTACTCTCAACAACCTCATATAGCTCGACATATCCTTTACACAAGCGCTAGACACTCTAACTTGATTTCGTGCAAGTATTAGAGCTCCTAATCCTTTACCATGGATGCTTTAATTTCGTGTTTCCTTCAAAAACAAAGAAATTTTCTTTCAAAAGTTTGTACCTTTGATGCTAAAGTGATATTTTGTGTTTGAGAACATGTATGGTTGTCTATGTGGTTGTTATGCTGATAAAAATGCTAAGTTGTGATAAGTCTTGGAATTTAGTGTTTGAATCTTGAGTCTAGACATGTGTTAAAACCATAAAAATGAAAACTTGAAGACTAAATGAAAAATATTATGATTTACAAGATAAGGACCGATTTTCAACCCTTTAGAATCATAAACACATAAGTTTTGAGTTAAAAATATGGTAATTGGAGGTTTTTATAAGTGATTAAACTTAGGAACTCAAAATGTACACTTGCTGAAAAATCTTCCAATACTGAGCATCACACACTTTGAAATATAGATTTTCAAATATATAGATACTTTTCAATGGAAAATAATTTTCAAATGAAATCCAACTCATTGAGGAAAAATTATAAAAAGAATCACATAAAAAATATATTTATAGAGAAATTTATGATTTTTCAAAATTGAGGTAAAAACGATGAAGATGAACCTACATAGTCAGTAATGATTTAAGTATATCTTGAGTTATAGAAGTCTAAAGCAACCAAACTCAGTTATGTTATAAAGCTAAAGACACCAAGGAGTATATCCATATAAGATGCATAATTTTATTTATCTGCAGAGAACCCAGTAAGCCAAAGAAGTCACATTTTTGGAATTAGGAATGGAATTGGGCAATGTTGCTTTCAAGGGGTATAACTATAAATTTAATTAAGTGTTTTAGACAAAGTTACCTTTGTTAAAAAGAGGAGAGGGAGAAATAAACGAAACTAAAATTATATCCTATAAAGCAAAATTTGGAGTTTTATAATTATTATGAATTTTCTAAGTTAAGGGGTTAGATCTATAAAACAGAGTTAATTTTAAAATTAAACAAAACTTTAAGTAATCAAAAGATCAATCATAAAATTATGTCAATTCAATCTTATAAACTAATACTAAAGGACCTTAGCAGCATATAATAAAACATATGCTAATTAAAAGGATACATTTATAAAGAGACATAAATAGGAAGTTGCATGAATAGATGTTATATGATATGATATGATGAAATGAACATGTCTTTATAAATTTAAGAAATGTCTTATGACCATAAATATAAAGTTATGTTAAATGAAAAAAATGCATGGTGTTGTTATCAGTGATGATGACTTGCATAATACATTCATGATTGATAATCACAAGTGGAAAAAGGGGAAAAAAAAATCCCCATAGGTGGTGACCCTAATAGATGAGATAAGAATATGAACCCCCATAGGTGGATGATCAAACTTATTAGTCATGCATAATGCATGTTAAAAAGAAATGAATGAACAAGGAAATGAGCTCCATAAATAGTGACCCTAAAAGACAAGATAAGAAAATCAAACCCTCTTAGGTGGGTGATCCATAAGACTAATGGGAACCCGAAGGTGTAGTACCTAAAGGAACCTATAGGTAGCACCCTAACCCCCTTGCCTGTAAGTTTGGAACTTAGGGTAATATTATTATTTTTATGTGGTAATGGCCATATACCTTTTTGAAAATGGTCAATTCAATTTAATAAGAGATGAGATTAAGATCAAAAGAAATATTGTGATCACAAAGCAAGTAAATGTTGAGGATGAATATTCATAAAATGCATATATTTCCTAATTGGTTATTATCTATTAATTATGATTGATGAGTATTTATAGAATGCATGCATTTTTTGATCGTTTATTGCCTATTAATTATCATTGAACATATGATGTTAATTATGAATTATGAATATATCTCATGGACAAGCTATTGAGTTAAAAGTGATTTGCTTTGACTAATGATGTTTCTGAAAACCCATAAAATTAAACTATAAGTACGATCACCTTTTCATAAATAAACTCAAAGTGGTTGGGAATGATGACAATGATATGGTCATGCATGGTTAGAGGTCTATTGAGTCTATGTCTTTCTTTATGTGTCATTCCTAGAAAATCATGGACTTGAAAATGACCACGACCTAGGAGATAGGTCGATCCTTATTAGAGCTAAAGGATAAGCAAACTGTGGTATTTAGGACCAATACCACAGTGGAGCACAATATATATCTTGGTTCCATTGAAACCCACCTCTTACATCTAATCAACTACTAATGGTGATACCCATATTCGAGCCTCTATTCTAAATGTTGACAAGATGACACCTTTCCAACAAGCTTATGAGCCCATTGCCAATCAAGTTAACAAAGATGTGCCTATGGAAGACCTACTACCAAAATATCATCCAATTGATTGTGAGAATTAGTTCAATCTCACACAACCTAGGTCTTCCATTGTAGCCAATCTGGCATCTATTGTTCTTGCAACCACAAGGCTACCTCCACGATGGAGGGGTTTGTTCAAGGAAATTGATGATGAAAACCCTTTTAAGGATGAGTATTCACAAGATACTAACAGTGTGTATGGTCAAGTCTTGGGACCATGAGTAAAGCAATAGTGGAATATGACCTATACTGCTGTCTACGATCAAGAAACTACCAAAGTTGGAGGTCATTTGGTGCCCTCATGTCAAAGATTCCAACTAAAAGTTCATGAGTGGGTAGCATGTGATGGTTAGGAGTTCTGACAGAGGGATTGGGATTTTCAACGCATATGTTTATGTTTCATATTATGTTTTATGTTATGAATTATATGTAGTCTTTAGTTTTTTTTTTATTATAGGATGACTATATGGATAATATGCACTTTATGTGGCATTCAAGACATATGTATATACTAGTTCATGATCTTTGTTTAAAGCTTGCTTGTTTAATTATCATAATTAGTTTATCCTACACTTATTACATGCATAATATGACAACTTCATGCAATAGGCTTACCTTTGAAAAATTTATTTGTATGAAAAGAAAGTTTCACCCAGTATTTTACTTAAAGTAACTTTAGAAATTTCTTTTAAGTTTTGCACACATAAGTAACAACTAGTAAATAACCATAATATGACTTGAGAGTAATATGGGATAATTAGGGTGCTACATATGGAGTTGATGTAATGAAGTCAGGTACAAAACCCAAAACACAATAGATGGTTAAAAATTGAACATTATTGTTTAAGTTGTAATAGAGGTACTCAAAAGGAAGATTATCCGTTAAGGAAGAGAATGATGAGCTCATGTAATGAGGTATATTTGAATAAACCAATGCATATTCAAAGTATTAGAAATTTGGGAGGAATTAGGTTGATATTTATAGTGTGAATTTTGATTATGGGAATCTTCTTAAATCAATGATAGACGGTATTCGAACAAAATTGGGATCAAAAGCAAAAATCTTATTCTGGATAATTTTTTGGGTGAAGAATGAAAAATTGATTGTCTTGTTTTCAAGACTGTACTCTATTTCTTTTTAGAAACAAGTTTATCTTAATGAATATGTTTTTGGGATGATGTATAATGATTTTTTTATCTTGCTCATTGACCAAGGATGCTTTCACATGGTTTTCTACTCTTCAACCAAGTTCACTTTATTCTTGAGATCATTTTTTTTAAAAAATATTTCCATACAAACTTTTTTAAGAGAAAATGAATACCAATATAATTGACTTGTTTAATATCAAGAGACTCCTGAATGAGTCAATTGAACACATCTGACAAATGAGAAGTAGGTGCTTCACACCTATATCAAAATATGGAATAATCAAAATGGTAAGGAGTGATCTTGATTACTATATTAAGGAAAAACAAGTGATTTAAGTTTCTTGATATGCTTTAGCTTGCTAAACATATTCAACAAATCAAGTAACTAAAGGTTGAGAATGAAGGAAGATTTAAGGAAAATATAAAAGAAAGATTTAAAGACTAACACTTGCTAGGCATGGCTTAGTTGACAAAAAAAAATCATTAAATAAAGAAATTAGAGAATAAAAAAGAAGAAAAAGAAGAAGGAGTTGTTTAACGCCGATAATGGTGGATTTTTCTTTCGATAAGTACAAACAAATATGCACAACAACTACAATTTGATTGGAGCATAAGATTCACAACCATAAATCTGACATAAATACACCAAGTACTACATAATTTGAACCACCAATGTAATAATAACTATCACCATGACACTTGAAATCAATTACTAACCAACAATCAGTTTAACACTTGAGACCAATCTCTTTATGTAATGTAAAATCTTTACACCTGTTGAAATGATTTGAACAAGACGAACAAGACCATCTCCAAGACATGCATTCAAGATTACTCCTTTGCATATAAATCACATCATATCCCTATACTCAGCATCTTACAAACCTATTAAATGTGTCCAATAATAAACCCAAAAAATGAGATAATGTCATTGCCCTTCAATCGATATATATACCTTTAACAGACAATCACTTCAGGTTCCAATCCACTCACTAGGCACAAGCATATTGAGCATTCTCGTTTGTTATTTAACCAAGATATCCAAATGTAATCCTATTGATCCAAAGACACTATTGATGTCTGAAAAAAGGATATCCCGCTAACTCTATTTCAAACCCTTCAGCATTACCATCAAAGTCAAAACAAAGAAAGCAATAGAATCCCAAATCAACTAGTCAAAGGATAGAATGATAACATAATGTCTCTCATTAATACTAGATGCATTCACATACATAATCTTTTGTTCATCCTAGAAAATGGTCCATGTTTAGCAACATATATCTCAAAATTTAACTCTACCAAAATATAGGCCTAACTGGAAAACACACATACAGATAGTTTTATATTACCATGCACCCATATACACAGTCTTTGACATTATGCACCAACACACCCCATAATTCACACACCCACACAATCACTCCCAATCTTAGCATATTTTACTCTTCTTAGACTGCCAAAAGTAGAAACAGACCAATTTATAAAACTAAAACCTCTTCAATGTCTCCCTCACACATTCTTTGACTTTTGTAGCTCTTTTAACTCACTTAGTTTCACTGTGTTTATTTCTCCATATCACACTGTTCTCATCATGTATATATTACAAACTTGCATTCAATGTTTGACTCACACATTTTTGTAGTATTTCACACCATATCAACATCAAGCAATTTCACATTCACTTTTGATCTCGTTCTTTGTGTACGAGTAACATACCTACATAAACAAAATACCAGCACACACAACTAGATATAAAACAAATGCACTATCAAATTTTAGACAACCCACTTTCTGACTTACCTACTTTTAAGCTTTAGTTATGCTTACAACCTCCTTGATACCTTCCTACATTTTATACATTCTTATAATCCCCACATTATTTCAGCATGCTCACACCTTTATTTATTGATAATATTTTCAGCATCATAAATCCATTACTAGTATATTAAATAGGACCCAAAATCATGTCTGTTAATCATCCTTTTCTTCTGAAACTTCTTCTTAACCACTATTTTGAACATGCAATCTAGAAAGTCAAAGAACCAAACACTGCGGATATCTTGAATACCAAATGGCAAACAAAACAAAACCACTCATGTTCCCTTAGTCCATTCCTACACATATATGCAATTTAAATAGCCTAAAACAAGTTCAATTAATGCTTATCACCTTTAGCTCATACATTAGCTCTTTAACTTAGCATCCACATTCATAACCTAGTATATAATCATAACCTCTAGTATTTATAATGTACATCTCTAACATCCCAAAAATTATCTTGCCTAGCAAATCCAATGACTGTTACACTTCCTAGATATTTACACTTTCATCATATGTGCACTCCACTCATCTTGCCTTTATCTATCAACAAACAACCTATCCATCTTTAACGTTATTCATCTATGACATTTATCATCCCAGTATGCATGCCAAAATCCTCTCATATTTATGAATTCCTGAATAAAAAATATGTTCTTCTTAAATATCAAATTATTTATGTACCACCATATGTAACGCCCGAGGATGAGGACGAGGACAAGGAGTGATCGCCGGTGCAAAAGAAGGCATGGACAATGAGTGACTCATCACAAGGCCTTCTAAGCAGAGGGGTACATAAATGATTTGATTGCACACCCAAATGAGAGGGATCCTGAGACTGTATATGTATGGGACTATATGTAACATCCCCTGCTGCTTTATGGATTAACGACTATCCCCACAAACCAACACGGGTCTTTTCAGCATGCTTTGTCCTCACTCGCACGCTTCCTATGAAAACTTCCCAGGAGGTCACCCATCCCAAAATTACCCCAGGTCAAGCACGCTTAACTGTGGAGTTCTTTCAGTTTGGGCTACCGAAAAGAAGATGCATCTTGTTGATATAGGTAGTACGAATCAATTCATATAAGCCCTCCTCAATTGTATAGTCCCATACCTATACAGTCTTAGGATCCCTCTCATTCGGGTGTGTAATCGGTTCATTCATGTACCCCTCCGCTTAGAGGACCTTGCGAGGAGCCGCTCCTTGTCCGTGCCCTTTTTGCACCGGCGATCACTCCTCGTCCTCGTCCCCAGGCGTTACATGCCCACCAGCTTCCGCCTGGTTCGTCCCCGAACCACACCGTACTGGGAGAGGTGCAGGCTCTGATACCATTTGTAACATCCCCTGTTGCTTTATGGATTAGCGACTATCCCCACAAACCAACACGGGTCTTTTCAGCATGCTTTGTCCTCACTCGCACGCTTCCTAGGAAAACTTCCCAGGAGGTCACCCATCCCAAAATTACCCCAGGTCAAGCACGCTTAACTGTGGAGTTCTTTCAGTTTAGGCTACCGAAAAGAAGATGCATCTTGTTGATATAGGTAGTACGAATCAATTCATATAAGCCCTCCTCAACTGTATAGTCCCATACCTATACAGTCTTAGGATCCCTCTCATTCGGGTGTGTAATCGGTTCATTCATGTACCCCTCCGCTTAGAGGACCTTGCGAGGAGCCGCTCCTTGTCCGTGTCCTTTTTGCACCGGCGATCACTCCTCGTCCTCGTCCCCGGGCGTTACACTATACAGTTGAGGAAAGCTTATACGAATTGATTTGTACTACCTATACCAACAAGATGCATCTTCTTTTCGGTAGCCTAAGCTAAAAGAACTCCACAATTAAGCGTGCTTGACTTGGAGCAATTTTGGGATAGGTGACCTCCTGGGAAGTTTTCCTAGGAAGCGTGTGAGTGAGGACAAAGCATGCTGAAAAGACCCGTGTTGGTTTGTGGGGACAGTTGTCAATCCATAAAGCAGCAGGGGATGTTACACCATATGGTCCAAATAGTCATAAAAAGAGTTCTCAATAAAGCCTTTTGTAGGTGGCTCTCACAGGAATCTATATCCATGATTCAAAGAACTCTTTTGACTCAGCAAAAATAACCCACCTAACATTTCATTTCTTTGATCATTGACACTATAAAGCCCGTGTAAAGTCATGATTGAAAAATATATGAGTGCTAGTTTTTTCTATTTTATTACACACCTCAAAGGTGGTCTGATCTTGTTGCGAAACCTCAATTTTGGTGTTTATCCTTGCTATATTGACAAGTCGAGAAAGGATTTCAATTATAAGTGGTAACACACCTTTCCAAATTTCCTTAAAGAAACTATAACTATTAACACTAGCTCCAGACTCATTATCAGTCCTAACTTGCTTCAAAGCAGAGTTGATAATGAAAATATCATATTCCCAAATCTCCATATTAACCTATCCTAATAAATTCTATTAAGCTTAATTAATGTAAGAAGATTTTGCATGCTATAGTAATTGAAGTTCTACTCAGATGATCTTGTATGCCACTGGAAATTCCAAATCCATTATGCACCATCCCAGAACCCACAATCATTCACCCATGCTTCCTTTTGTTCAAATGCTGGGTATAGTGTAGGAAACAACTCTTTTAACCTACCTATTTCCAACCATTAATTTGTCCAAAAGTGAGGATCCTTGCCATTTCTAATTTCCCTATGATTCTATTTGTCATTGACTTTACTTAGCTTCTATACTCAATCTCCAAATTACAAATATCCCAAATGCCCCCATGTTTCCTAACTTTTTGCATAGCAATCGACTTCCGAACTTGTAATCAATTACAAAAATTGACCACCCTCTTCCATAAAGGGCATTCCTCATAATATCTCCACCACCACTTGAACAATAATACAAAGTTTTTTTTGAGAATGTCTGACACTCCCAAATCCCTTTCCATCCTTTGATTTTTGTTTAACACTCCCGATAATGGTTATTATATTGACAAAAATCATATATTAAGATCCTAAGAACCTCATTTACCGACTTATCTAGTTGACTTATTAAATTTAACTTTCTTAATTTTTTTATTAGCAATTCCAGTAATTTTTCTTATGTATCAAACTTTTATTTCAGAAGAGCTACTGTCACAAAGAAAAGCACATTTGATAGAGCTAGAGTTTGCACACAATAACGTGAATTTGTGGCAATGCCTATTATCCATAATTTCATTTTAAAACATTATTATTGGGCATTTGATAGAGCTAGAGTTTGCACACAATAACGTGAATTTGTGGGTTTAATTTTTGGAGGATAAGAGAGAAAATGGGAAAGGATTTCTAAAATTTTAAAATTGAACACTATAAAATCTCTTCTTTTTCTTCCTTTAGGATTTGGGTGAAAATGCCTATTTGGCTTGTCGAAGCAAGCACTAATCCCAACATAACATGCTATTTACTCTCATTAATATCGAGTGCATGCTCCAAGATCTTACATAACCATTCATTTTAATTTGAAACGATAAAACATTATATGAAAAAAACTTAAAATAAGGGGTTGAGCATGCATTAAATGTGGTTTAGTAGCATATAAAAGTTTCTCCATTGATATTTCCCATTTCAATTGGTTGTATAAAGAAATGAATTGTGCAATAAAATTTGACTAACACACATGTATGATACAGCCATAAGAAAGTGTTGCAAAGAAGTAGAAAGAACAATATATAGAGGTGCTAGAACTCGAACTGCATGTCTGATGTGTACCCAAGTATGTCAAGATGAGTTGCCATGGCTTTATTCATTGGTGGTGGACCACACCTAAGTATCTGCAATTGTAACAATTTTTTTTTTAAAAAAACTATCAAGTTATGATTGATTTGATAAAGGAATAAAAGTGTGAGAAAAAAAGATTCCATATTCTTAATTGGTATGCTACAATTTAGTTGTGAACCCAACCTGGATGTCTGGAGCTGGTGCAGGACAGTGGGTTTGAATCATCTCCTTGGATATAAACCCAACACCTCCATTCCATGAATTAGGGGGCTGCCAAGTGTTGAAAAGGTGAAAGATATTTATTTTACGAAGATATTGATAATTATGAACCAAAACTCATTGAGATAACAAAACCTATCCATTACTAGCAACAAAAGGCTATAGATAAAATGACTCATATCACAAAATTATTATTTTTAATTTTAGGCCACTCAATTTCAAAGTATGTATGTATGCACATAAATAGAATATTTTGTTTAGAGATCACATGATCTACCATAAATTATCTCCAAAAGCTTAAGTTGTTGGATAGAAGCATGTAAATAATTTTATATATAATATTTCCTCTCACACAAATGTGTGGACAATGCATATACTTAACCTTCCTCATGCTGAAATTTAATTATTTTGTTTAGAATAATTAATTAGGACAATAAGGATCAGACCATGTGGTCATATAAACTTTGATACCATATTATGAATCATCTCTTCTGAAAACATAAGTTGTTGGACAGAATCACGCTCATGAATGATTTTATATTTAATATAATTAAGAGGGATATTTGAAATAATGAAGGAGATGGAGTATGAATATTGTGAAAATCCAACAAATGGTTTGTGATTTTGAACGGAGCAACCAACCTCATTAAGAACATAATAAAGTTTGAATCGGTCAGGAAATTTGTTTGCAAAGCTATCTAGTTCTTCCTGCAACACATAACAAATCACTCATCATGAATGAAGTGAAGCCTTGTCCAATATTTAACATTAAATTCATATTATTCATCTTCGATCCTTCTTTCATTTTCTACTTTTATCAAGAAAGTCATACTTATTATGAAATCGGAGTATTTTACAAACCATGAGGGAATTTATGATATCATCATTAATAACAAAGTAAACAAACTATTGTGACAAACAAATTGTACATACAATAATTCTTATTAAATCTAGTTAATCTCACATTGCAAGTAAAATTTTTATCTAAAATTTAATTTTCTGATGCATGTAAAAAAAAAAAAAAGCTTAATTTTCTTAAGATGATTTCTTCCTTATTTAAACAAGTAGACTTCATAAACTCTTAACAATTACTTTTATGGCGTGTTACGCTAGAGTAAAAAAGTGGTGAGAATTTAGTGAATAAGCTTCATATATAAAACTATGCATGGAAGTTATTGAAAGAATTTTTATCCCATTTATACTCATTAACCAAACACACCATTATAATTGAAAAGAAGAGAAGAAAAAGCTAAAAGAAAATTCTGTAGTAGAAATTTATTGTGAAGTAAGTAATAATGTTAGTTGGGCAATAAAGCATCTTTTATCCAAAATATAATTTATCGAATTGAAACTATTACGAGAATAATCAAAATTGGGAATGGATCATCTCATAATAATTTTACATAATTTGATTATATGCAAAAACTAAAAAAAAATCATTGATCAAGAATGTGGGTATAAACTATGGCCTATAAGAAAATACAATTTTTGTTTATAGATAACAAAAAGGTTCCACTACTTCAAAGACAAGGGGAGCAAAACAATGTATACAAGATAACGAATGAATACACAATGAGTGACATCCAGATAACACAAACACAAACCAGAGACAACTTAAGGTAACAATGAGTGACATCCATAGAAATGTAATTAATAGTGAAACTATGGCTTTAATCAAACACTTAATACTACAAAATATATACCTACATATTATTAGGAAAAAAAACTTATCTACGTATGTAGAAATATAATACAGAAAAGAAAAATTACAATGCATTATTTGGTTTATCCTTAAGCAGTTGTATTCTGTTAATCTATTTGAACACTCCTTACCATGGCAACATTTTAGATTTAATAATCCATACTTTCTAAAGGAAGGATTTCGTAGTTAAGTTACCTTTAACAGAATGTCATCCACCGTCACATTGGCGTATAAAAGATACAACTTTGTTTTGTCTTTAGGGTTTTCTAGTATGGCTCTTATAAGCTGCGACAAAAAGGTGATGAAAAAGAAGAAAAATTAGCTTATTTTCCACGTAGCTACTTGCAATTAGAAGAAGATAATCATGCAAAATCCTTCAACAAAAAACAAATGTTTAGCTGAACAAAGTCCACATGTGAATTGTCATGTACATATGTCTCTAGCATCAATGACTTTTGAAAGAAAAATAGCATTTGCATATATTTTAAAAGTATATTTATTGACATAGGAGACTACAAGTGTAAATGGTGAGAATTTGCATTAATTAATGAAAATTGATTTGAAATAATAAGTGATAATACTACCTTTTTTGCCTTAATAGTGATTCGTACAAAATTATTGAGCATTTTATGTGAGACTGGAAAATCGAGTAATATAGGAGTAACATTTTATATCTTATTAATACAATTCCCAATTTTCTTTAATCTATGTGAATACAAATATCGCTACATCATTACAATTGTATCTTTCAAGTTTCAAAAAATATATCTACCTGAAACATTGGGGTAATGCCAGAACCTCCAGCAAGCATTCCAAATGCCCTAACTTGGCCAGGCTTGTAACTAAATCGTCCCTACAAGCTCACATTATGTCCATTAAACTTACATTTACTAATTATTAATGATTTTATGTATGATTTATTGGTCTTTAAAGTATTTACAAATCGAAGCGCATGATTCTAGAGATTTTAATGGTCAGTAATTTTTAGGATTTATCTAACCAATACTCTTAGGGTATTGGTTAATGTTTCCAAGAAAAGTAAATATAAAAATTTGGTGGTAAATATCACATCTTGAAATTTGAAAAAACACACATTTTCAATGAAAATTTACTATTGAAAACTCTTAACTAATGTCCTAGTTAGCAAAACCCTAATTTCTTTTGCCTAAGGAAGGAAGTACCTGGGGGCCCTTCACGGCCAAGTAGTCACCTTCTTTCATTTCTCTAAAATAATGGGACATCCTCCCATTTGGGTACATCTGCTTGCATATCAATTTAGATAATGACTATCACAATGTAGAATTTGTAACTTGTAGCAATATATAAATATATAAAATCAATGGAAAAGTTAAATTAATTTAACCTTTTGCATAATTTAATTTTTCCACAAGTTTTTTTACCTTAACAACTAATTCAAAGTGGCCAATATCTGAATCCAACGTGATTGGAGTATATGGTCTCATAACTTCCTCTCCTTGGCTATCTCTTCCCCTGCATAATAGTTAAAATACAAATTTGTATACAATTGCTAAGACCTACAAATATAAATTAATTTCATTTAATACTTTTGAAAATTTTCTTTTTCATTGTCTTTATTTTTTCTAATATTTTAATTTTGTTCCTTATAAATATTTAAGAATATATATTTAATTCGTATAAATATTGAAAATTTTATTTTACTTATTATATATATATATATATATATATATATTTAAATTCTTTTAGTTTTTATAAATATCTTTACTTAATTACCACAACAAAGACTAAAACGAAAAGATTAAAAATAATGGACCAAAAGCCAATAAAATTTGTTAAAAAATGAGTAAAACTAATACAATTTTTAATTATAAAGAATGGAAATATGCTATTTGAGTGAGTAGATCAATTTGTGTGACTATGCTTGTACCTATGCTTGTATCTATTTATTTTATCCCCATGGTAGCATTTGGTTTCTATCCTAGGATAGTGGAGACAGATATAGTAAAGATGAAAACATGAAAAAAAAAATTGTTTCTATATTGTATTTGTAAACATGTAGATAAGATGAAAAATACATGGTAAAAACATTATTTACCCTTGCCAGACCACCACCGGCCGTTACTAAAACACCATCAGACCACTGCTACATCACTGCTAGCCGCAGCTAGACCACAACTGGACTGCCCATGATACTGAGGACAAATAGGACAATATTAAATATATTTTTGGATATGCTGTCTCCTTGACTTGTTTCTATTGTCCCTGTATTTTAGACGTATAGAAATTTTCCATATTTTGTGTCCTGAGATAAAAATTTTCTGTATTTTATGCATTCTCTACTACCAAATACTTTTGTGCCTCCAGTATCACCATATTTTCTATTTAGGATAGAAACCAAACATTGCCTATGTGTGATGGGTTGAGACTCTTTACTACTTATCTGGAAAAAAAGAAAAGACTGAAAATATATTTAGACTTATATAACATTATATTTCAACTTTAAAATAGTGTTATTTTTTATGACATGAGTTGAAATAGAGAAATTTTATTTATATTTACAACGTGTGGGATTCCCACCAGAGTATTTGATAAAAAAAGATAAGAAAAAATAAAACAAAAAGTCAATCCACCAATGGATGTTGGATAGTGATAATGACTTGTTAGATGAGTTTAGCCTTAAATACTAAGGTTGGAATAACTGAAACACATTACATAACCCTAGATTAGAGAAATATAATTTTTTAAAAAAATTTTAGACCTGGCAAGAATGTGTTTTCCAACAGGAAGACCGAATACAGATGTAGGGGTTGGAAGGGCAAATTTGAATCGTGCAACGTTGTGGCTGAGCTGGGTCTTCTTTATTAATGTGAATTCTTGGAATTTGTTCGGGTCCAAGCAGCCTACAAATGTTGTCATATTTTTGGAATGTAAAGAATAATATTCTAATGGAATTATGCAAAATCTAGGCACCTTGATAATTTGATAAAATACATTTCATGACATGTTGCTCTAGGAAACAGTGACCTGGAATGCATATAGTATAACTCTGATTTTCTCATCACATTTAGTTCAGTGATAGTGCAATTCATTGAAGGTTTATCTCATAAATAAAGTGAGGTGTTCCAATTACTTCAAAGTTCAAACAAAAAATGATTAAGAAAATCTAGAAGAAATAGTATTAAATTACCTTTGCGGGCTTTTGTGCGAGAGTAAATATAAGCAGCGGTAAGGCCTATGGTAACAAGAGCAAATGCGCCACCTAGCAGTTCAAGTTGCAGGTTCTCGACAAAGGGAAATTGCTTGAAATCCCATCTGGTGAAGTTGAATGACATTTTGAGTGGTAGTTGTTGTGACATTTCGCAAGATAATTGGAAAATCGGCAACTAATATATATATATGTACATGCAAACTGAAAAAGACATAATAGAATAATGTTTTACCTTTAACTGATTAATTCTTTTCTTCTTCTCATAGTTGTTCTCAAGAAGTGAAGCAAAGAATATACCCCAAACATACGTTACATAAATGAGAGGATGTTTAAAGATGCTAAATGGCCTTTATGCAAACTAAGTCCTATTGTAATATTTTATCTTTAGCCGCTTCATTTTTTTGTAATGGAATAGAAGAATTCTATAATTATGAGGCGAATAGAATAGAAGAGAGAATTTTATGAGGGGGAGATTTAATCACATTTCACATAATAGTTGCCTATTACAATAACTAATACTCCTATATAGTGACTGGCAATAGTCATTCCTATATATCTATTATCACTCCTACTTTAGTACTTTTTACTTGATTTCTCTAATATATCATCATTTGTTTCTTTTAGTCAAAATGATAACATAATTACCTATTATCAATCATAATTTTATTTCAATTTTTTTTTTATTATTATTATTATTATTATTATTAGTTTAATTAAAATTAATTTAACTATTTAAAATTTTTAAATATTTATCTTATTTTTCAACTTTTGTTTGGTCATTTGTCTATGAATATTGAAGTATTGCCAATTAATTTGTTTAAGACAATTATTTAGCATAAAATCTTGGATTATTTTTAAATTTTTCTTGATGCAGTAATTGTTGAAAATTTATAGCAATGACTATTCTTCTATAAAAATAATAATAATAGCAATAGCTATAAAGACGAACTTAATAAACAAAAACATGCAACAAGCATATATTTTATTGTTGTTATTGTTAAGATTGTTTATGTTATATTATTGTTGTTGTTGTAAATTAAATCCCATTTGGTGAAGTAGAATGACATCTTAAATGCTAGTTATTGTAACATTTCACAAGATAATTGGTAAATTGGTAACAGTTATATTGTACATGCAAACTACAAAAGATATAAGACACGTGAATAAAATTGCAAAAGATATAATAGAATAATGCCTTATATTTTAGTGATTAGTTCTTTTCTTCTTCTCATTGTTGTTCTCATGAAGTGAAGCAAAGAATAAACCCAAATGTACGTTACATAAATAAGGGGATTTTTTTTTTTTGGTTTTTGGTTGAGTACATGAGAGAATGTTTAAAGATGCAGACATAATGTACCTAATATTTTAGGTTTAATTGTGAAAAAATTGGTTAAGTTTATATTTATAAGGAAAAGTTTGATGGTTTACATTTAAAATTAAAATTTGAAACCCAAATACTAATGACTTATCAATTATTATTGGGTAACACATCGAGAATTGGCTTATGTTATGTTAATGGTGATAACCCTTCATTTTAGCTTAATTAAAATTTATATAATTGTTTAAAATAAATAAATTGAAAATAAAATTTTCATCTCATTGCATAGTTTGGCTTTTGTTAGTGACAATAGTCCTTCATTTTAACTTTGATTTAATATTTATTTTAGTCATTGACTTTGTGCTAAGTCATTTTAGTCTCATACTTTTAAATAATTTAAATTAATCCTTAACATTGCAAAACGCAGTTATATCCTATTAATCCTTCAATCCATGTTCATTTAACACTAACCCGTGCAATGCACAGATGAGTAGTAGCAACATATAAAATTAAATAAACATTCATTTTAGTTTGTAGAATGACCATATGAAAAAGATATTGTATAAAAGTATTAAAGATGTTAAAAATATTAAATTATAACAATAAAAGTAATTCATATAATAAAATAAGAAAATATGATTATAAATGGTATAAAAAATTTATCTTGCACCAGTAGCACCATCAAAGTCTTGGTTTCTCCTTGAGAAACAACATTAAAGTAAAAGAAAATATTAACAATTTTAAGACAATAATTTTTATTAATAAATTATAATAATCATTCTTAAAATGGAAATAAGGAATATAAAAATAATATAACTTATTTGATTCCAAATCTTTTCAAACACTTCTTGATAAATAACTTTAAAATAAAATCAATTCTTGTCAAATCTTTAAATAAATGTGATTTTTAACCGAGGCTTTAAATTCAACTCTTTATATTCTATTTTCAATTATTATTTATTTGGTTCACTGTAATTATAAGTTTGAAATCAATTTTTTTTATTTATAATTGGTTGTTGATTCTTTAGATTGATTTATTTGCTCTGTTTTTTTTGTTCTATTCAATTCTAAGCTCTCATAGAAAATTTTACTTTTAATGATTTCAAACTTTTTTTGTAGTTAATTTCAAACTGAAATTAATTAGTTAGCAAGCAATATATTTCAAATTCAATCTCATTCTATTTACATATATGATTTTTCATGATTATCAAATATTCCTTTAATTATAAAAAACGTATCATCTATTAAGAATCTAATTTTATTGTAACTAATATATGAAATTTCATTTTATATGTATGGATCATATTTAAAATTTAAACAATTAGCTTTATTGTTAAGAAAATCTATCGATAATAAGTAGTTTGATATCACATGTTTGAATAATTTCCTCTTTTGTAAATTTTTAAAAATTTTGAATTCCAGCATATTTTAAAAGTTGCCATGTGTCATAGGTTTCCTATTAATAGTTCTTAAATATTAATAGTATAGAATCCACCAGTCAAATGATGATATGTAACATTAAGTGATTTTTTGACATGCATTATATCGTGTGAGATATAATTAAGTTTAAATTTACTTAATTTGGTATGTAAAATTACACAATCTGAGCCATTTAAATCTTTGTTTCAAGTAATAAAATGAGTCATTTCATGCAATATTAGTATACAAAATGAGTCATTTTAAATTTCATTATAATTCAGATGACACATGACACGTCAATAAATCACTTAACGTTATATATCATAATTTGATTAACAAAATATTAAAAAAAAGTGGAATGAGAGACTAACTTGACACATGTTTTGCAATGTCAATGACTAATTTGACTCATTTTAAAAGCTAAAAACTAAAATGACTCATCAATGTAAAGTCAGACCTAAAATGAGCATTAATTCTTTAGCTTAATTAAAATCCATGTCACTATTTAAAACAAATAAATTAATTAAAAATAAAATTATCTCCTTTAACATCTGGGAACGGTGGCTACCAATGACATTAACACGACAATTCTCCATTAATGGAACCCATACAACTTCTAATGAGTTTTTTTTCCTGTCATATCAAATATCCAACTTCGTGATCTATCATTTTCTGATTGCTTTAGCCACCTGAATTATCCATCATTTTCTTTTAAATTTTGGTTTATATTCTTTAGCTTTAATTTGTGATCTATCTAATCTTTAGGTCTTCGTCTTTCTATTTTTGGATATTTCTCACGATTAGAGCCTCCATAGCTAGTTGACTTCTTTCTAAATCTAGTTTTATACTTTTTATTTTTTCTTAACTATTCATCGCCGGATACAGTAACTAATTTTTTTGTATATTATAGGCTCATTTAAAGGGATAAACACTGACAACGAATTTTAAATTAGTTTTATATGTTCGCCACTTTTTGGTTTACAATAGATAAAAGAAATAGAAAGAAAAACTGGAAATGCGAGCAAATCGATTTAAAAAATTCAAGAGAACAAGGGTTGAGTATTTTAATAATCATTTTTATGCTGACCATGTTTGAGTTTATTTAAAAATTAAAAACTATAACTTTGAAAAAAATTATAAAAAATGAGTTTAGTTTTAATGTACCAAAACTATAAAAAAATTTGGTATAGTTATCAAATTATATATTACCATATCAATAAAATATGTTTAAGTAATCTCACCACTTTAAAAGTAACGTATATTGAAAGATTTGATTGAATAGCTATAAACAAGTTTTAGATTCTACGGGAAATGTGTTAAAAAAAAAACCTAAAATATTAGAGTGAATACCTAAACTAATCCATTAAAAGAAATAGTGCATAATAAATTGGTCTTTGAAAAAATCATTTTTAAAATGAAATTACGAGACAAGTTAGTATCTTTTAAGTATTTCTATGAACTTACTTGTCATATTAGTGTTTTTATTATGGGTTAATTTAAACTATTATAAAAAACCATTGTGGTTCAATTTGTCCTAAAATCCAAGAGATTAACTTGTTCTATATTTTTAAATGTGAGCGACAATGTAATATATTTTTATTCTTGAGAGATCAATTTATTTGGTTCAATCTTCTTCAAGGGCAAAATTGAAGATTTACGCAAAATATCATCTAGGTTCTTAGACGAAAAACTAAAATTATTGTCAAGGAGGGATATACTTGGGTGGTATTGGGGCATGTGCCCCCTAAAGGTTTTAGAACAATTTTATTAGTAGTAGCACTATGATAAAAGTTATGTAAAACTTCTTGATATGTATATATATATTATTTTTGCCCCTTTCAGTTAAATTTTCTTGGTCCATCATTGTTTATTATCTATCGTTTACAAATATGCTATTAGTAACAGTACTAGAAATCATTGGAATACCGATGGAAACTATTGACGAGGTTGTACCCATCGGTAGTTACCGACGGTATCTCCAACGGGTTGTCGCCTTTTTGGAAATTAATGAGTTGATTATTAATTTACATGACAGACCGTCAGTAAGTCCATCTACAAATGATGGCGCCAATATGCGCCACATGGCGCGCGTAGTATCCGATAGGTGTCCTAACGATTATTTTATTTTATTTTTAATAAAATTTATCGACATGTTATTTATTTAATTTATTTTTATTTGTCGTCATTTAATTACCAACTGCATTATCGACATGTGTTTTATTTTATTTTTATTAAATATTACCGATGTGTATACCAATGGGTATTTTATATTATTTTTATTTAATTTTTATTGAAATTTTCTGATGGTGTTATCGATGGTTATTTGAAATTTCGTACACAAGCGCGCAACTCATGTGGTTTCCCTATACCTGTCGATAAACCCGTCAGTAAGTAGTGAGGTTTGATATGCACCATTTCATTACCCGTTGACAACCTGCATATTTTTAAACTGAACGACTTCTTCATCTCCATTGCTTGAAAGCTCTCTCTCTCTCTCTCTCTCTTTCTCTCACTCTCTCTTTAAATCCTTGCCGTCACCGCTTATTTTGCCATGGTGCGCCGCTGCCGAAGCTTCGTTTGAGAGACGGAGACCACCATTGTGATCTAGGAGCTTTGGTGAGCATTTTAATCGGTTTGGGTTTTTGATTTGATTTAGTTTTTCCATTCGTTTATGGGTGCCTATAGTGTTGTGTTTTATCAAATTAGAAAGTAATTATTGTTGTTATTTTGTTAATGTAGGGGTTTTGTTTGAGGGCAGTAGCGATTATTGACATTGAGATCGGTTTGCCATTTTAATTCCTTATCTTATTCTATGTATATAAGTGTGTTAATTTAAATTTTTCATACTAGATTTTTAGGTTTGGATTTGGTTGGATGCGGAGAACTTTGACATTCTAATTTTTTCACTGCTATAGAGGTTAGTAACTAAATCCTTATTATTTATATGGTTTAATATATACATAGGATAGACACGACTTGCATTTTTCTAGGATAGATTTGTAGGAAATGGGGATTGCATGACGAGGGGAAATGACGTAGAGGTCTTTTCCTGACTTCTTTGTATTGTTTGTTGCAGGATACTTTATGTTTGCGAAGATTGTAGGATGCATGTTGTGGAGTTATAAGAGGATGCACAATAGAATGGTTTTTTGGATTATATGAATTGTGTGAAATTATTAAGATGTAACTATTTCACTATATCTATTCTGTTGTTGATCTTTATAATAATATCTATTATTGTTGAATTGATTGAAATATCTGATATTGGAAGCTCCTAATTTAAGGGGAGATATTGTTGAAATTTTGTTAAAATTTCTTTTAAGGATAAAAGATTAAAAGTAATCGTATTAAAAAAAGGTAAAGGCCAATTGAATGTGTTTTAAAGACCAATTAAAAGAAATATATGCTAACGGAAGCTCTTAATTAGGGAGATGCTGTTGAAATTTTGTTATAATTTTTTGTAGGAATAAAAGATTAAAAGTAACTGTATTAAAAAGACTTAAAAACCAATTGAATATGTTTGAAAGTAATAATATGAATGTGTTTGAAAGTAATAATATAAATAAAACTTGAAGACCAATTGAATGTGTTTTAAAGATCAATTAAAAGAAATGTTCAATGATGGAAGCTCCTAAATAGAGGAAGCTACTCTTAAAGATGCTTATATCAAGTGGATGATCTACCCCTTCAAGGATAATAATCGATGCAGACAATCCTGAAAGTCCTCCTCCGTTGACAACTGTGGAAGTTGACATAATTGAATGTACAAGTAACCACCCAATGAGAAATCACGAAGGTGAAATAAGTGATAGTAGTGGTGATGATTCTGGTAATGATCAACAACAAACTGATGATGAAAACAGCCATGAACATTCAGATTAACTAAGATGTTCAATATTATATGCAATACTGTTATGAAATTATTTGAAATTTTTCGATCTAATTTATTTTTTTATGGCATTTTTCAATATTTCAGTATGGCTATTAGAGGCTGACCTCCACCACCTCTTCCACAGCCCCTCTCACCATCTTTGCCACCACCTCTTCTACTACCTCCACCACGTTCACCTCCGTCCCTACCACCACCACCACCCTTCCCTTTATGATGATGCCCCTTCCTAGGTATGCTGACCCTTCACCTCCCTTTTACTCCCAATCACAACCCATCCATAACAGTGACCCTTCCCTCAGCCCTACCACTGCCCCAACTCCTAGCTCTGCGTCTCACCAGACTTCTGTATTCTCTAGTAGGTCACAAACCTGGGACCCGGATGGGAGACCCCTCGGGCCAGATGGTAGGCTACTTGGGCCTGATGTCATTGCCCTTCAATCAATATGTATACCCTTAATAGACAGTCACTTCAGGTTCTAATCCATTCACTAGGCACAAGCATATTGAGCATTCTTGTTTGTTATTTAACCAAGATATCCACATGTAATCCTATTGATCCAAAGACATTATTGATGTCTGAAAAAAAGATATCCTGCTAACTCTATTTCAAACCCCTTGGCATTACCATCAAGGTCAAAATAAAGAAAGCAATAGAATCCTAAATCCACTAGTCGAAGGATAGAATGATAGCATAATACCTCTCATTAATACTAGATGCATTCACATACATAATCTTTTGTTCATCCTAGAAAATGGCCCATGTTTAGCAACATATATCACAAAATTTAATCCTACCAAAATATATGACATAACTAGAAAACACATATGCACACACTTTTATATCACCATGCACCACACACACAATCTTTGACATCATGGACCAACACACCCCACGATTCACATACCCACACAATCACTCCCAATCTTAGTGTATTTCACTCTTTCTTATACGGCCAAAAGTGGAAACAGACCAATTTTTAAAATTAAAATTTTTTTATTGTCACGACCAACCTTGGGCCATGGCCGGCGCGTAGAAAATACATTCCCCCCATAAGCCTTAATATGCAAGCTTTTATAGAAAAACGGGTAAAGTTTCCTCTATTTTTCGGACATTTGCAAATTTAGAAATATAACCTGTATGAAAACAAAGATAAAATATAGAATAAGGTTTTAAGCATTTTCAAAATGCCCCCAACAACAGAACAACCAACAAAAGATAATTTAGAAAATCATCTCAACATATAAATTTCAATTCAAGAATTGAAATGTAATTTAAATCAAACCCAATCCTAAAATCAAACATGAAGTCAAGTTAGTTTTCAAACTAGTTTCAAATGTAAATTCATAACCACAAAGTATATGTCTAACCATAACTAGAAATATAGTTCAAAATATAATTCTAAATTTAGCTTATTGTTCCTTTCCATGATATAATTCCGACATACAAAATAGGCCTTCTCAAGAAGGCTAACCAACTTAGAGCTTGGCTATTGAGGAGCCGTAACATTGCAACTTGAAGCTGCACTTGTATCTAGAAAAAAGGGAGAAACAACGAAGTGAGTTTTGCAACTCAGTAGTGGATAAGATGTCTATAACCCACATGAGACAATATATAATCCATAAGTAAAATAGTAATAACTTCATAGTTCATATAAATTCAACAAATTCTTTTATTTACAAAAAAGACTTTTGAAAATAACCAGCTTTCTATAAAATAAGAGGGAATCGTCAAATTCAGGATAAACAGAAGGATTCACACTCAGGCGACCATTCCTTCATATGATCCTAAAATAGAATGGTCCTATCCATGCGAGTAGTTATAGAACACGAGGATGCACTATGTGGTTCTAATAAAATATAGTCAAAGTGCACTGAGGCTAATACCTATTGTCGTTAGTTGTAGATCCTATAAGAGATTCTCACCAAATCATATAATAAATATCTTACATATCACATCAAATCAATTCTCAGTAACTCCACAAATGGCTATAACCACAATTTATCAATTCATTTCATCAAGTGCATAACAAAGAAAAATAATTTTTCCAAAATCAATTTTTTATCATCTCGTGTGTTAATTTTGATAAAACATAGGCCAAAATAAAGATTCTAATAATTTTCTTAAAATTATGTACCGCTACTGAATAATTATTTTTTTTTCATTTCTAAATTTCTAAAATATATTTAGAGCAAATTTAATATAAATAAAAATAATTATAGATATAATATGTACTTACAAACTAGTTCAAAAGAATTAAAGATCAAGTCCCAAGTGCTACCAATCCAACAGTTGATGCTCAAATACTTTATATATAACTCTAGGAACAAGATAAATATAATATTAGTAAGCTAGCAATACCATTTGTTTACATTAATTATCCACACATATTAGAAAACCCCAAATCTATACACTTAGGGTCACAAAAACCCTAATCTACAGTGAATAACTACCTAGAACGCTCAATAAGATAAATAGAGTAAGACTGTCACTTACCCACTACTCTAAGAGGAAGATTAGAAGTAGAGAATGATCCAATACTCACCGCTTTAATCGATTCTTCCACTTAGAGAGAGAAAGAGAGGAGAGAGAAACATGATTTTAAATCAGATGGTTGTGATGAGGAGGAGGAAAAAGAGAATGAGATGGTGATGGTAGTTGAGGTGGTGTTGGTGTGAGAAGGAGAAAAATGAGGAAGGAATGAATAAGAAGAAAAGAAAGAAGGAGGAAGAAGAAGAATGTAGCATGGCTAGAAGGGAGAGAAAAAAGAAGGAAAGAAAAGAAGAAAAAGTAGGGCCTAGAGTGGTTTATACTACTTAAGGCCTATTGGTGGTCTATCCCTTTTTTTTTTTTTTTTTTGCTTATAACATCAATGTTTCCCTCACACACTCTTTGATTTTAGTAGCTCTCTTAAGTCACTTAGTTTCATTGTGTTTATCTTTCCTCAGCACAATGTTTTTGTACTTTTTCATCATGTGTATATTACTCATTTGCACTCAATGTTTGACTCACATGTTTTTGTAGTATTTCACACCACATTAACATCAAGCAATTTCATATTCGCTTCTGATCTCGTTCTTTGTGTAAGAGTAACATTTACATAAGAAAAATACTAGCACACATAACCAAATATAAAACAAATACACTATCAAATTTGAGACAACCCACTTTCTCACTTACCTGTTCTTAAGCTTTTGTTATGCTCACAGCCTCTTTTATATATTCCAACATATTGTTACATTCTTACAATCCCTACATTATTTCAGCATACTCAAACCCTTATTTATTGATCATATTTTCAGCGGCACAATCCATTATTAAGATATTAAATAAGACCCAAAATTATGTCAGTCAATTTTTCTTTTCTTTTGAAACTTCTTCTTAACCAGTATTTTGAACATGCCATCCAAAAAATCAAAGAACCAAACACTGCAGATATCTTGAATACCAAATGCCAAACAAAACAAAACCACTAATGTCCCCCAAGTCCATTCCTATACACACATGCAATTTAAATAACCCAAAAGAAGTTCAATTAATGCTTATCACCTTTATGTCAAACAAAACCTTGGCAATACATACAAAATAGAATACATCACCTCTTTAACTCAGCACCTACATTCATAACCTAGTATATAATCATAATCTCCAAGATTTATAATGTACATCCCCAATGTCCCAGAATTATCCCGCTGCCAAATCCAATGATTGTTGCACTTTACTTCCTATATATTTGCACTCTTATCACAAAAATTCCATGTGCACTCCACTCATATCCCACTTATCTATCAACAAACCACCTATCCACCTTTAACCTTCTTCATCTATGACATTTGTCATCCCATTATTTATGCCAAAATCCTCTCATATTATATTAATTCCTAAATACAAAATGTGTTCTTCTTAAATATCAAATTATTTATGCACCACCATATGGTCCAAATAGTCCCAAAAAAGTTCTTAACCAAGCCTTTTGTAGGTGGCTCTCACAAGAATCTATATCCATGATTCAAAGAACTCTTTTGACTCGGTAGGAATAACCCACTTAACATTTCATTCCTTTTATCATTGACACTATAAAGCCCATGTAAAGTCACAATTGAAAACTAGATGAGTGCAAGTTTCTTCTATTTTATTACACATCTCAAAGGTGGTCTGATCTTGTTACGAAACTGCAATTATGCACAATCATATGATTTGGTGTTCATCCTCTCTATAATGACAAATCAAGCAAGGATTTCAAATATGGGGGTTTGTTTGGTTAGAGGGTGAAAATTGGAAAAATTACCCCCATTTTCACCCTCTAACCAAACAAAGCCTAAGTGGTAACACACCTGTCTAAATTTCCTTAGACTTTGTTTGGGAGTCTGGAAGGAAAGGGAAGTGAAGACATTGGATGGGAAGGAAAGGTGAGAGAAAGAAGGAGTTTAGAGGATTGATCCTCCATTTGTTTTGGAGTGCAAAATATATAGAGGGAAGGAAATTGGGGGATTTGCGGTCTATTTTTGCAATTTTACCCTTTCTTACAATATCTAATTGTTTTATTTTTATAGAATTAATTATTTTACTTAAAATACATATTTCTACTAATAAAAAAATAGAAATAGAAAATTTATGATTTTTTTTACACTTTTATCCTTTAATAATATTTAATTTGTTAATTTTTTAAATAATTCATTATTTTGGAAGAAAATATAAAACTGCTTTTCCTTCAAATTTTTTATTTTACACAATAGATCATTTAAAAAAATTATTTCTTTTCTTTATATCTCTAAAAATGATTTTTCTCATCAATATTTTTAAAAAGTCTATCAAGAATTTAAAAATTCTAATTTATAAAAAAATAATAATACTATGCAAAAAATTTGAATTTAGAAAAAAATTACAAAAAAGGACAAAAAAAAAACTATCAATTGGATCCATAATCACAACTTGTAAAAAAAAAAAAGAAATAACAAACACTGTCAGTGCAACACTTGGCAATTTTTTCCTACTAAAATACAAGGAAAAAAATTTCATTAATTGAAACTTAAACAGTACAACAATGTCAATAATTATTAAATCAATCTAAATACTAAATCCCTGGTTCGCAAATAAAATCCATCTAATAGCTACACCAGGAAGAATCACCAAGGCCAAACACCAACTCAAATAGCAACCTTTTACGTTTGTCTTGTGGAAAATTGATTACTCCCTTAATGCACTTGGGATGACCAAGAAGATACAAGTATACACAATTGATCAAGTGGTCCTCAATTTGCAAATCTTTGAGCATCTTTTAGACTTTACTTTCTAAAATTAGAGCCTTCTGCTTAGCTTTTCATCATATGCAGTAGTGCTCTCCCTAAAAGCTCCAACAAGATCTTGAAGAACTATCTTTATCCCTTCAGCTTCAGTTTCATCCCTAGTTGTTCTAGACCTCTTTACCTTCACAAAGCTCTCAAACTGACAAAACAAAACATAAACCTTTTTGTACAGTTTTCTGTCAATTTGTTTCAATTTTCTGGTGTGTAACAATGGTAAATTCCAGCTCCTAATATGGCAATCAGGATCTTAATCTCTGAAGGGTTAATAAAATAAGTTTTGTCAACAATTGCTATGATGATCATTTGTTTCTATGAAGTACAAAATTGAGGAAGCACAAGTTTACCATTGAATTCTTCATCTGTGATTGGACTAGGATGTCAAGCTCAAAGCTAATTGTAAATAATTTCAGAAGCAGAAAATTTGATGCAGCAATGATTTATGAAGCCTAATAAATAGTAATAACCAATTCAGGTGGCTTGTTACACAAAAGAGCATTCATGAAGAGCATAGGGACAGGAGATTCAATATAAATATAAAACCTACAAAGGAGCCATGGTAGTGAAAATTTTGTTTACCTTAGATTTGGTGCTTCATATCCTAAAATAATTACAAAACAACTTAATTAGATTATACAGTAACTTTGCAAGTGTATTCAAAGTATGTTTTCCAATCAATCTCAAAATATCTGCACTTTTCTTGATCTGGAAGAACACATGTGCATAAGTGAAAAGTGTGAAAATACAAAGTTTTCTCATAAAGTCAATGCGGATAGTGCTGGTGTAGGTAGAAATGAGCACGAGAAGGGGGTTGGATCGTGCTTATCAATTTCTTTTCTTCCTTTTATTTCAGAAAGCTTCAACAAGTTACTATCAAGCTTTAATTTAAGCAAGAAGTGTAGCAGAAAAGATGTTAGTGGGTTCACAAAACTGAATTTTGAATTTCTCAGAACTGTTGTCACAACCCCCGGAAGGCACTGTGACGAGAATGACAACCAATTTTTTTAAAACAAAATAGGAGTCGCTGCCAAATTTAATTCTGGCTAAAATTGAAAAACCTTTTGATTTTGCAAACTAATCTTTTTAGAGTTTTGAGTCTGAGAGTCTGATTATGATTAAGGAAGGGTGGAAACTTAATCTCACTGCATCCCTAATACATCCGTATAAATACAATTACCCTAGAGCTCATCATGCAAATTTATTTATAACTTTAAAATATTTATTTTTCCCCTAAAAAAAATTACATATTTACAAAGAAATAAAGCCAAAATTGAACCAAAAATTAAAGAACAAATTTTATAAAAATGATTTTGACTTGATAGTTGTTGGTTATGCTAACGTATTGTTTGGTGCAATGAGGAACTCAAAGCCATGTAGTTCTTGTAGAAAATAATTCTGTGTTGATGGATTTTAATTATAAAAAAAAATGTGGGTTGATTGATTTTATTTGTGAAAAGAAGATTTTTGTTTTAATTAAATATAAAATTAAAAAAAACCAAATCTAAGGCAACAAAATAAAACAGAAAAAAAAACTAAAGGCCAGCCCAATAACTACTGACCAAATACTGAAAAAGGAACTACTTAAAAAAAAAAACTAAAGCCCAACCCAATAACTATTGACCAAAAAAGAAAAAACTACTTAAAAAAAAATACAAGACAAGACCAAAAGACTTAACGCAGCCCGAAAAAGAAAAAAATGGAACAAATCATATGAAAAAAAAAGCCTAGCCCAATAGCTACTAACCAAAAACAAAAAAGATCCAAAACGTAAAAAGCAAATCCCTAACCCCCAATTTTTCATATTTCTGTCAACACAAAAAGGAAAGGAGCAAAGAACAGAGGCAAAAGGAGACAGTAGCGTGCGCGCATCAATGAGGAGAGAGGGGAACCCGCGATGGAGAGTGGCTGGCTGGAGGAGGGTGTCGCGCAGCACTAAAGCAGAGGTCCAAGTGGCTACTATTTCGCGAACTGGTTCGATGATAGAGGCAGAGTTTCCGAGCTTGGTTCACACGACTGTTCACAGCGTTGCTGCTGGCTTCCTCGTGGTAGTCCTGGCTAGAGGCGCGACGTTCCTTGCTGTGGTAGCTGAGTGAAAGTGCAACAACGCCAATCGAAAGTGGCGACAATACAGCATCAGCTGCGCGTTGGAGATGATGGCAACGGTTAGGTTTCATGACAACGATGGTAGAGGTAGTTCGAACAACCTCTTATTCTTACTCCCTCATTTTCTCATTGTTTCATGGTGACAATTTTAATGGAATAAAAATGTACAAAATAGCAAAAAGAAATAAAAAGGAAACATGAAGCTATTAAGAATGCTTAGACTTTTCACAAAAAAATGCACGCCCCACTTTGTATTCTTGTTTGTGTATTTGGCTGTGGCTAATTTCTCTCTGTATGTCTGTGTATTCTCCCCCTTCTTTTAACAATGAACTCATGTATATACACACCCATGCTTGCCAATTTAATTTTGATTCCTAATTGATTTTTCTCAATACAGAAGGGAACCTTGATTTTATGTCCTAAATTATTGCTAATGAGAGATTTGGTTTGATTGAGGCTGTAATATGATTATGATTACAGGATTATTTCTTGATTCTCAGTAAATTTATTTCATATCACCCCCAATTTCCATTCTGATTTGATTCTGAAATCAAATTCTCCCTTTTTCATGAACTAGCAAGCATGAGTCTGGGATGAGTAAAACAAGCTGGGCCAATGTTCGACATATTGTTCAAATGGGTCAGAAACAAATAAAAGAGGATAAGGTGGGCTGTGGACCTAAACTAAAAAGGAATAAGATTGAGCTGACTCTTTCTATTTTTTTTTAAAAAATAATAATAATAAAATAAAAAAAGTATTCGGACAAAATATGGTGTTCACAACTGTTATGAAAATAAAATATAAAGCACAGAATAGTAGTCATAAGGTAGTAAAAAGGAAAGGAGATAAAGAGAAAAAGAAATACTATACAGATGATTTATACTAGTTTGGCTAACCCTGTTTACGTCTAGTTCTCAGCAATTATTGAGTTCTACTAAACCTTTCTCAAACTAGAGAAAGAAAAAATTGGATAGTCTTTATAGTAGCCTTCCCAAGCTATAACTTGTGAAGAGTAGACAACCCATACTGTCACAAACTAAGTAGTTATTCTCCAGCCTCTCCAACCTAAACACTGAGTAGTCTTGTATTAGCCTCTCAAAGCTAACCTGAGTAGTATTGTACTAGCTTCTCTAAGCTAACTCGAGTAGTATTGTACTAACCTCTCTAGGGTAAACCATGACTAGAAAAACACCTTATTGTCGCATTGCAAGTAGTTTTGGCTTAGCCTCTCCAAGTATCTCACAATGATCACTATTGGATCGAGGTGCAGAGGTTTTGTGTTTGGCTTGCCACTCAAACTAACCTACACTCAAGTTTCCTTAAAATATATAGTGAATAGCCTGGGATAACTTGAATGAATTCTTTCTAACGATTCTTCCTTGGAAGAACATAAAAACTATTCAAGAACTTAGAAAGAAGACTTTTACAAATAAGGAAACTAATTACAAGAAGTAATGATCTTCATAGAAAAGATGAGGAGAAACTTTTGCAGCGTTTTAGCACTTATATAATCATCAAATTCTTATCTTTGAAAGCTTTGCATCTCTATTTATAGATTGTCTCCCTTTGTGACTGTTGTCCTTGATCTATTGTCCAAGTGACACATGTTGATAATCTATTTGTGTCTTGGAAACGTAAACTAGAGGAGTAGCTCGTCTAGTATCAGAGCTTTTGCAGAAGCCATTGTAAAGTTCAAGTTTCTTATGACCCTTCAGAAACTACTTTTCAATTTTTGAACATAGTTTATGAACTCGTCCTTTTAGAAGCTGGAGTCGTTGACCAAGGTGATAGAAGAGATGATGTGCCAGTTTGTAATTGGTTTTGAATTCAAGTTCAAATTTTAAAATTTGCCTTCTTTTTCCAATGAAGTTTGGTGCTTTACTGTGAAGTGCACTTTCTGAAAGGCGATATCAGTTCCTTGATGAATGAATGATCTTCTAGTCTTCAATTAGAGCAAGTATATGATTAAAATATTTGTGATGATGATGATTGAAGGTTATAGAACATCCTTGCTTTAGAGTTAGCTTGATATCTTCATTCCATATGTACTTTCTGAAGTCTCGTTCCACTTTCTGAAGATCTATACTTTGGTTTTTTATGTACGATAGATTTCTTCAATCCGTTAGGCATGTATACATTTATTTCACATTATAATATCACTTCTATTTAGTCTTTATCTCTTTTCATGAGATACAATTATGTTTGCACATGTAGAGTGAAATTATTTTCGCTTTAAGAATGTATTATGCATACGGAATGTCTTGTTTGCTATATCAAGAAACTTAAGGAAATCCTTAGTCATTCTTCAAAATATTTTCTTAAAATTTTTATGTCATCACTCAAAACATAATTCTTTTGCCCTTTTGAAGGGTTCTAGAGCTAACAACTGGGACATGCATCCATCTCTCATAAGTCATAAGCATATAACAGGTTGAGAACTGTAACGCCCGGGGACGAGGACGAGGAGTGATCGCCGGTGCAAAGAGGGCACGGACAAGGAGCGGCTCCTCGCAAGGTCCTCTAAGCGGAGGGGTACATGAATGAACCGATTACACACCCGAATGAGAGGGATCCTGAGACTGTATAGGTATGGGACTATACAGTTGAGGAGGGCTTATATGAATTGATTCGTACTACCTATATCAACAAGATGCATCTTCTTTTCGGTAGCCCAAACTGAAAGAACTCCATAGTTAAGCGTGCTTGACCTGGGGTAATTTTGGGATGGGTGACCTCCTGGGAAGTTTTCCTAGGAAGCGTGTGAGTGAGGACAAAGCATGCTGAAAAGACCCGTGTTGGTTTGTGGGGACAGTCATCAATCCATAAAGCAGCAGAGGATGTTACAAGAACTAGTAAGTAAGCATATAGTTTACTAAGTTTTAACAATGAAAATGATTGACAGAAGATTATATAAGTATAAAACAAGTTCAAGGACAAGAAATTGGAGATGGGGTTCTTTTTTATATATCAAATACATCATAAATTAGTATGAGTGCCAAGTTGGAATCCGGCCGTCCAGTTACCTAGGATTAAAGTTCTCCAATTTCTTGGATAGTCCCTGATACTTGGACACCTGAGTTCAAGTTTGGTGGGTTCTCAAAATAGTGAGAACTTGACATGACTGAACTATGCTATAATGATGAATTACTGGTTGCAAAGAATGACAATGCAGTATAATTACTTTTGTGTAAAGTATCAGAGTTGATATATATGTTATCAAGTTAAATGACACTGCATTCTTAAGAAATCCACTCTCATTGCATTCCATTGAAACTTGAAAAATATTTCCTACATTGACAAGCATTCTTCAGATATTAGTTTATATCCAGTTGCAAGTTTAGAATTACCTAAAAAAAGGTATTAGCTGCTTTAGATATATATAGTCCAACTATTACTTTACAGTAGTATGCAGAAAACTTATATGAAGACATAACAGAAACAAACCATAGACAATAGCAAAACAACTAGCATCAAAATAGTTTAAAAGGAAAGAACTGGGGTGTGTTCTCTAAATAATATAGATAGAAGTTCTCTACAAAGTTCTTTGAATATCAATTGTCAATATACAACATTTTCTCTAGTTTCCTAAGTCTGTAGGACAAACTACTTCTATACAAACTAGTCAGATATGGTACATCCATGCTTTTATACTTTCTACATGTGAGGAATAAAGTGCAAACATACATGCCTGAGTTAACTAACAATTGTTTCCCCATTCTCAACATGCAAAAAGGTAATGTATCAAATGATGTTTATATATACATTTATAAAGATTGAGAATAGTAATAGGTAATAACAGGTAATGTATCAAGAAAGAATGTCATGAAATACACTTGCACCGGATGAATCATTGGGCTTCCAATAAAGAATTGAAGCCTAAAACCTTTTTTTCCTAGATTATTGAACAATACGAAAGTTCATATAGCAGTCTCATACTCAATATTAGCTCATCTTTAAGATGCTAACTCATCTAGATTATTGAATAGTGATAAACAATTATGTTAAAAGGTAATGAAATATGATAAATATTGAAATAGAGAGAGAGATAGAGAATCAAATCATGCAACAAAGAAATGCAATAAACGGAGACAAAATAAATGAATCTAATGGTGTTCTTCCTGAATCGCACAAAAATCATTATGGACAACTCAAATGAAAGAAAGATCAAAACACTAAATGAGAAGAGAATGATAAAAATCAAAACTCTAACAATGTTTAGGGGGTAACAAAGCGTATAGAAATCATGAATCAATGGTGGAAGTTTCATGAATCAACCTTGATTAGGGAGTGTAAAGAATTAGGATTTAGGGTTCCTTGACAATGGAGTTCTTTTAGCTTGCAAATCTCATCTGAGGACTCGGGATTAAGGTTCAAAGATCACAAATGAAGGTTCCACACAGAGAGTTGCATGGTGTATGGTTTAGTTATTTTGAAATTGATAAAAAATAATAAGGGTAAAATGGTACTTTCAATTCAAATCTAACTAAAAACCCCCCAAAATAGAGAAACCAAAAGCAGAGGTGAATGGAGGATTTGGTAAGGTTTTAAAAAACCTTCAAACACCTCATCCCTCAATTAAGAAAACTCATAACCACAATCTAATCCCCTCAAAGCCTTCCCCTTCCTTCCATTCCCCACTTAATGCCATCTAACAAACAAAGCCTTAGAGAAACTATAACTATTAACACCAGCTCTAGACTTACTATAAGTTATAACTTGCTCCAAAATAGATTTGATAGTGAAAATATCATATTTCGCCAATCTCAATATCAACATATCCTAATAAATTCTATTAAGCTTAATTAATGTAAGAACATTGTGCATCCTATAGCCATCAAAGCTCCTACTCATGGGAAATTCCAAATCCATTATGCACTATCCCATAAGCCACATTCGTTCACGCATGCATCCTTTTGTTCAAATACTGGGTATAGTGTAGGAACTAACTGCTTTAACATACCTATTTCCATCCATAAATTTGTCCAAAAGTGAGGATCCTTTCCATCTCTGATTTCGATGTGAATTTTATCCATCATTGACTTTACCAAGATTCTGTACTCCATCCCCAAATTATCCCAAATGCCCCCACGTTTCCTAACTTTTTGCATAGCAGTTGACTTCTGAACTTGTAATCAATTACAAAAACTCATCACCCTCTTCCATAAAGGGCATTCCTCATAATATCTCCACCATTACCTGAACAATAATGCAGAGCTTCTTATGACAATGTCTGACACTCCTAAGCCCCCTTCATCCATTGGTTTTTGTTTAACACTCCCAATAATGGTTGATTATATTGACAAAAATTATATATTAAGATCCAAATGACCTCATTTCTCAAATTATCTAGTTGACTTATTAAATTTAACTTTCTTAATTTTTATATTAGCAATTCCAATAATTTTTCCTTGTGTATCAAATTCTTATTTAAGATGAGCTATTGTCACATAGAAAAGCATGTGGCAATGCCTATTATCCATAATTTCATCTTTAAAACATTATTATTTGGCATTAGATAGAGCTAGAGTTCATACACACAATAACATACATTTATGGGTTTAATTTTTCAAGGATAAGAGAGAATACCGGAAAGGATTTATAAAATTTTAAAATTGAACACTATAAAATCTCTTCTTTTTCTTCTCTTATATTTCAAAATCAAACCCACAAAAACACTATAAAGGAACATTCATTCTTTTAGATTTGGCGAAAATGCCTATTTGGCTTGTTGAAGCAGGCACTAATCCCAACATAACACGCTATTTACCCTTATCAATATTGAGAAATACCTGTATGCTTCTTGAGTACATTTATTGTGTGCTCCAAGATCTTGTACAATTATTTATTTTAATTTGTAATGATGAAAAATAATATGAAAAAGCCTAAAATAATTGATTGTCTCATAGAACATGCATTAAATGTGCTTTAGTAGCATACATAAATTTCTCCATTGATATTTCCCATTTCAGTTGGTCTTATTAAGAAATGAATTATGCAATAAAATTTGCTTAACACACATGTATGATACAACCATAAGAAAATGTTGCAAAGAATCATAAAGAACTACATATAGAAGTCGAACTGCATGTCTGATGAGTATCCAAGTTCGTCAAGATGAGTTGCTATGGCTTCACTCATTTGTTTTGGACCGCAAATAAGTATCTGCAAAATTGTAACCATTTTTTTTTAAAAAAATTTTTAAGTTATGATTGGTCTGATAAAGGAATAAAAGTGTGAAAAAAAAATGATTCCATATTCTTAATTGGTATGCTACAATTTAATTGTGAACCCAACCTGGATGTTTGGAGCTGGTGCAGGACAATGGGTTTGAATCATCTCCTTGGTTATAAACCCAACACCACCATTCCATGAATCAGGAGGCTACCAATTGTTGAAAAGGTGAAAGATATTTATTTTACAAAGATATTGATAGCTATGAACCACAAATCATTGAGATAATAAAGCTTATCCATTACTAGCAACAAAATACTACAGATAAAATGACTCATATCACGAAATTATTATGTTTAGTTTTAGGCCACTCAATTTTAAAACATGCATGTATGCACATAATAGAATATTTTGTTTAGAGATCACATGATCTACCATCAACCATCTCCAATAGCTTAAGTTGTGGGATAGAAGCATGTAAATAATTTTATGTATAATATGTCCTCTCACACAAATTGTTGACAATCCATATACCTAACCTTCCTCATGCTGAAATTTAATTATTTTATTCAGAATAATTATTGAAGACAATGACCATCTGGTTATAGAAACTCTGATACCATGTTATGAATCATCCCTTCGAAAAACATAAGTTGTTGGACAAAATCACGCTCATGAATGATTTTACATCTAATATAATTAAGAAGGATATTTGAAATAATTAAGGAGATGGAGTATGAATATTGTGAAAATCCAACAAATGGCTTGTGATTTTGAATAGATCAACCAACCTTATTAAGAACATAATAGAGTTTGAATTGGTCAGGAAATTTGTTTGCAAAGCTATCTAGTTCTTCCTGCAACACGAAATACATCACTCATCATGAATTAAGTGAATCCTTGTCCAATATTTAACATTAAATTCATATTATTCATCTTCAATCCTTCCCTCGTTTTGTAGTTTTTAGAAGCCATGAGGGAATTTATGATATCATCATTAATAACCAAGTAAAAAAACTATTAATGATGTGACAAACAGATTGTAAATACAATAATTCTAATTAAATCTAGTTAATCTCACACTGAAAGTTAAATTTTTATCTAAAATTTAATCCTTAGAAACACGTTAAAAAAAATTAATTATCTTAAGACCATTTCTTCCTTATTTAAAGAGGAAGACTTGATAAACACTTAACAATTACTCTTAGGGCGTGTTAGGTTAGAGTAAAAAAGTGGTGAGAATTTAATGAACGAGCTTCATATATAAAATTATGCATGGAACTTATTCAAAGATTTTTTATCCCATTTGAACTCATTAACTAAACACACCCTTATGATTGAAAAGAATTGAAGAAAAAGTTAAAAGAAAATTCTATAGTAGAATTTTATTGCGAAGTAAGTAATAATGGTAGTTTGGGTAATAGAGCAACTTTTATCCAAAATATAATTTATTGAATTAAAACTATTATGACAATAGTAAAACTTGGGAATGGATCATCTCATATAAAAATTTTACACTATTTGATTATATGCAAAAATTAAAAATAAAATAATTGATTAACAATATGGGGTATAAACTATGGCTTATAAGAAAATACAATTTTTGTTTATAGATTAGAAAAAAAAGGTTCCACTACTTCAAAGAGAAGGGGAGCAAAACAAGGTTTACAATACAACAAACTAAAACATAATGAATGACATCTAGATGATACTAACACAAAGCAGAGACAACTTAAGGTAACAATGAGTGACATCCATAGAAATGTAATTAATAGTGAAACTATGGCATTAATCCAACACTTAATACTACAAAATTCATACCTACGTATTATCAGGAAAAAGATGGTTATCTATGTACACAGAAATATAATGTAGAAAAGCAAAATCACAATGCTTTATTTGATTTGTTCTTAAGCAATTGTATTTTGTTAATCTATTTGCACACTCCTTACCATGGCAACATTTTAGATCTAATAATAATCCATACTTTGTAAAAGAAAGAATTCGTAACCAGGTTACCTTTAATAGAATGTCATCCACCATCTCATTGGCATATAAAAGATTCAACTTTGTTTTGTCTTTAGGGTTTTCTAATATGGCTCTTATGAGCTGCAACAAAAAGGTGATGAAAAAGAAGAAAAATAAGCTTTTTTTGCACCTAGCTACTTGTAGTTAGAAGAAGACAATCATGCAAAATCCTTCAACATAAAAAAAAAATTGTTTGGCTGAACAAAGTCGACATGTGAATTGTCAATTGTATATGTCTCTAGCATGAATGACTTTTTAAAGAAAAATAGTGTTTGTAAATATTTAAAAGTATATTTATCGACATAGGAGACTACACATGTAAATGGTGAGAATTTGCATTAATTAATGAAAATCAATTTGAAATAATAAGTGATAATACTATATTTTTTTCTTAATGGAGATTCATGTAAAATAATTGTGCATTTTATGAAAGACTGGAAAATCGAATACTATAGGAGTAACATTTTATACCTTATCAATACAATTCCCCAATTTTCTTCAATCTATGTGAATATAAATATCGCTAACTCATTACAATTGTATCTTTCATGTTTTGAAAAATTTATGTACCTGAAACATTGGGGTAATGCCAGAACCTCCAGCAAGCATTCCAAATGCTCTAACTTGGCCTTGCTTGTAACTGAATCGTCCCTACAGGCTCACATTATGTCCATTAAACTTACATTTGCTAATGATTAATGATCTTATGTATGATTTATTGGTCTTTAAAGTACTTGCAAATCGAAGCGCATTATTTTAGAGATTTTAATGGTCAATAATTTCTTGGATTTATCTAACCAGTACTCTTAGGGTGATGGTTAATGTTTCCAAGAAAAGTAAATATAAAAATTTGGTGGTGGATCTCACATCTTGAAATTTGAAAAAACACACATTTTTAGTGAAAATTTACTATTGTAAAACTCTTAACTAGTGTCCTGGTTAGCAAAACCCTAATTTCTTTTGCCTAAGGAAGGAAGTACCTGGGGACCCTTCACGGCCAAGTAGTCACCTTCTTTCATTTCTCTAAAATAGTGGGACATCCTCCCATTTGGGTACATCTGCTTGCATACCGATTTAGATAATGACTATCACAATGTAAAAATTGTACATTGTAGAAATATATAAATATATAAAATCAATGGAAAATCTAAATTAATTTATCCTTTTGCATAATTTAATTTTTCCACAAATATTTTACCTTAACAACTAATTCGAAGTAGCCAATATCTGAATTCAACGTGATTGGAGTATATGGTCTGATAACTTCCTCTCCTTGGCTATCTCTTACCCTGAGTAACAGTTAAAATACAAATATGTATACAATTGCTAAGACCTACAAATATAAATTATTTTCAATTAATACTTTTGAAAATTCTCTTTTTCATTGTCTTTCTTTTTTCTAATATTTTAATTTTGGTCCTTATAAATATTTAAGAATATTCATTTTATTTTAATTACTGTAGATCACCGTTGGCTGCTGCTAAACCACAACCGGACCACCCATGATACTGAGGACAAATAGGAAAATATTAAATCTATATTTGGATATTCTGTCTCCTTGACTTGTCTTTATTGTCCCTGCATTTTAGAGGTATAGAAATTTTCTATATTATGTGTACTAAGACAAAAAAAATTTTGTATTTTATGCATGTCTTTGCAACCAAATAGTTTTATGCAACCAAATAGTTTTATGTCTCCGGTATCATCATATTTTCTATTCAAGATAGAAACCAAACACTACCCATGTGTGATGGGTTGAGACTTTTCACCATTCATCTGGAAAAAACAAAAGACTAAAAATATATTTAGACTTATCTAACATTATATTTCAACTTTAAAATAGTGTTATTTCCAATGACATGAATTAAAATTGAGAAATTGTATTTGTATTTAGAATGTGTGGGATGTGTGAGATACCATCCCACTAGAGTATTTGATAAAAAATGATAAGAAAAAAATAAAACAAAAAGCACTCCACCAATGGATGTTGGATGGTGACAATGACTTGTTACATGCGTTCACCCTTAAATACTATGGTTGGACTAATTGAAATACATTATATAACCTTAGATTAGAGCAATATAATTGAAATTTTTTTTCCAAACCTGGTAAGAATGTATTTTCCAACAGGAAAACCAAATACCGATGTAGGGGTTGGAAGGGCAAATTTGAATCGTGCAACGTTATGGCTGAGCTGGGTCTTCTTTATCAGTTTGACTTCTTTGAAGTTGTTTGGGTCCAAGAAGCCTACAAATTTTGTCAGATTTTTCGAATTAATGTAAAGAATAATATTCTAATGGAATTCTCAAGGAGAGATAATCGAACTGGTCATTAAACTCGATGAGATATTGGTTCAAAGGTTCATTGGTCCGACTATGGTTTGACCTATTGACCTGGAATATAATTATACTTATATATGATTGTTTATAAAGTTTTCTCAACACAAATAAAAAACCTTGTAATGATTTTTATATAAAATCATCTTAAAACTTATTTGTATTATTTTTCTTATGACTTCTTTTTTTTGTCAAAATGACGCTACTAAGATTTTATATAAAAACATCTTTTCATTTAACTTGGCAAAAAAAAAAAAACAAAAACAAAAACATACCCGGTACACCCCAAATGAATAAACCCTACATCTTTGTTATGGTTTCCTTAGTTGGCCATCTATTCAGAGATAAGCATCACAAGTTCAGAACCATGACTATGAGCAGTGCAATGTTCTTTTGTGTGTGTGTGTGTGTGTGTGTATAGCGTACAACATTCTTTGGTTCTTGGTACGAAGAGGGTAGTTGGAACATGGAGATGGGTGGCTTGGTCAAGTTATCAGGGGCAAGAAGTAGCTTGTGCAGGGCTAGCACAATTGCAGTAGGAGCTTCATGGATGTTACTTCCTCTTTCTCTAGTAGTAAAAGTATGCCTGTGACTGAAACCATCCCTACTATTCACAGTTTCTTTTCTTCTTCGTTGAACTGGATACCACGAAACAACCTTCGATTTAGGCAATTCACCGGTTTTTTAACGATTTTTCCAGTTCAGCACCAGTTTTTGACATCAGCAGTTTTTAACATATGACTGGACCGACCTAGTGTCTGGTTCCCGATTAAACCAGTCTGACCAATTGGTCCAGTCCGGTTTTCTATTCCTTGTGAATTCTTCAAAATCTAGGCACCTTGATCATTTGATAAAATACATTTCATGACATGTTGCTTTAGGAAACTATGACCCGGAGTGCATATAGTATAACTCAATTTTTCTCATTATATTTAGTTTGGTGATAGTACAATTCATAGATGCAAGTTTATCTCATAAGTAAAGTGAGATGTTCCAATTACTTCAAAGCTCAAATAAAAATGATTAAAAAATCTAGAAGAAACAATATTAAATTACCTTTGCAAGCTTTTGTTCGAGAGTAAATATAAGCAGCGGTAAGACCTACGGTAACAATAGCAATTGCGCCACCTAGCAGTTCAAGTTGCAGGTTCTCGACAAAGGGAAATTGCTTGAAATCCCATTTGGTGAAGTTGAATGACATTGTGAGTGGTAGTTGTTGTCACATTTCGCAAGATAATTAGAAAATTGGCAACTAATATATGCATGTACATGCAAACTGTAAAAGACATAATAGAATAATGTTTTACCTTTAACTAATTAATTCTTTTCTTCTTCTCATAGTTGTTCTCAAGAAGTAAAGGAAAGAATAAACCCCAAACATACATTACATAAATGAGAGAATGTTTAAAGATGCTGAATGGCCTTTGTGCAAATTAGGTCCTATTGTAATATTTTATCTTTAACTACTTCATCTTTTTGTAATTGAATAGAAGAATTCTTGAATTAGGAGGCGAATAGAATAGAAGAGAGAATTTTGGGAGTCGGAGATTTAATCACATTTCACATAATAGCTGCCTATTACAATAACTAATACTCCGATATAGTGAGTGGCAATAGTCACTCCTATACGTCTATTATCATCATTATTGTGTTATTCAAAATGATGACATAATTATCTATTATCAATCATAATTTTATTTTATTTTATTATTATTATTATTGTTGTTGTTATTATTATTATTATTATTATTAGTTTAATTAAAATTAATTTAACTATTTAAAATTTTTAAATATTTATCTTATTTTTCAACTTTTGTATGGTCATTGGTCAATGAATATTGAAGTATTGACAAATAATTTTTTGAAGATAATTATTTAGTATAAAATCTTGGATTGTTTTTAAATTTTTCTTGATGCAGTAATTGTTGAAATTTTATGGCAATGACTATTCTTTAATAAAAATAGTAATAACAGCAATAGCAATAAAGACGAACTTAATAAATAATAACATACAACATACATGTATTTTATTATTGTTATTGTTAATATTATTGATGTTATTATTGTTCTTGTTGTAAATTAAATCCCATTTGGTGAAGTAGAATGACATCTTGATTGCTAGTTATTGTAACATTTCACAAGATAATTGGCAAATTGACAACTGTTATATTGTACATGCAAACTACAAAAGATATAAGACATGCGAATGAAACTACAAAGATATAATAGAATAATGCTTTATATTTTATTGATTACTTCTTTTCTTCTCATAGTTGTCCTCATAAAGTGAAGCATAGAATAAACCCAAACGTATGTTACATAAATGAGAGAATGTTTTTTTTGGTGGTAGAGTAAATGGGAGAATGCTTAAAGATGCGGACATAATGTACATAATATTTTAGGTTTAATTCAAATGAATTGGTTAATTTTTTATTTATAAAGAAAAGTTTGATAGTTTACATTTAATATTAAAAATTGAAACCCAAATACTAATGACTTAACAATTATTATTAGGTAATACATTAAGAATTGGCTTATGTTATATTAATGACGATAACCCTTCATTTTAGCTTAATTAAAATTTATATCATTGTTTAAAATAAATGAATTGAAAATAAAATTGTCTCCTTCCACAATTTGGCTCATGTTAGTGGCGATAGTCCTTCATTTTAGCTTTGATTTAATATTTAATTTAGTCCCTGACTTTGTATTCATAAGTCATTTTAGTCTCATACTTTTAAGATGATACTAATTAGTCCTTGACATACATTATATCATGTGAAATATAATTAAGTTCAAAATTACTCAAAATAGGCCGTTTAAGTCTCCTTTTTAATTCATAAAATGACTCATTTAGTACAATTTTAGTTTACAAAATGACACATGACATGTCAATATATCACTTAATATTATATATAATCATTTTATTGACAAAATATTAAATAAAAGTGAAATGAGAGACAACTAACTTGACTCATGTTTTGCTATGTCAATGATTAATTTAACTCATTTTAAAAGTTAAGAACTAAAACGACTCACCAATGTATAGTCAGAACTAAAATGAGCACTCATTCTTTAGCTTAATTAAAATACATATCATTATTTAAAATAAATAAATAAATTGAAAATAAAATTGTCTCCATTACCATCTAGCAACGGTGGCTACCAATGACATTAACGTGACAATTCTCCATTAATGGAACCTGTACAGCTTCTAATGAGTTTTTTTCCTATCATATCAAGCTTCCAACTTCGTGTCTATCATTGTCTGATTGCATTAGCCACCTAAAGTATCCATTGTTTTCTTTTAAGTTTCAGTTTATATTCTTTTGTTTTAATTTGTGATCTATCTCACTCTTCATATCTCTGTCTTTCTATTTTTGGATACTTCGCGCGATTAGCGCCTCCATAACTTTTTGACTTCTTTCTAAATATAATTTTATACTTTTATTTTCTCAGCTATTCATTGCCGAATATAATAACTAATTTCTTTTTATATTATAGGCTCATTTAAAAGGATAGATAGCCACCACGAGTTTTAAATTAGTTTTATATGTTTGCCACTTTTTATACAACAAAAAAAAAAAGAAATAAAAAGAAAACCGAAAATGTGAGCAGATGGATTTAAAAATTCCAGAGGACAAGGGCTGAGTATGTTAATAATCATTTTTATGCTGACTATGTTTCAATTTATTTAAAAATTAAAAACTATAACTTTGAAAAAAAAATTATAAAAAATGAGTTTAGTTTTAATACACTAAAACTGTAAAAATTTTTGGCACAGTTATCAAATTATATATTACCATATCAATAAAATATGTTTAAGTTTAATCTTACCACTTTAAAAGTAACATATATTGACATATTTGATTGAATAACTACACAAAATTTTTAGATTCTACGAAAAATATGTAAGAAAATTACTTAAAATATTAGAGTGAATACATGAACTGATCCATTAAAAGAAAATAGTGCATAATAAATTGTTCTTTAAGAAAAATCATTTCGTGATCTTTTTAAAATGAAGCTATATTTCAATGAACTTATCATATTAGTGTTTTTATTATGGGTTAATTTAAACTATTATAAAAAATTGTTCTGGCTCAATTTGTTCTAAAATCCAAGAGATTAACTTGTTCTATATTTTTAAATGTGAGCGATCGTATGTATGTGAGCGATCCAAGGAAAAAATTGAAGATTTACTCAAAATATTATCTAGATGTTCTTAGACAAAAACTAAACATATTATCAGGGAGGGATCTACATGTGCCCCCATAAAGGTTTCAGAGTTTTTTGGTATGAATAGTATGTATGTATGTGTGTATATATATCTATTTTGTCCCTATTATCTTATTAACTTTGACCCTACACTATGATAAAAATCATATAAATTTTTTTATATGTATATGTATTATTTTTGCCCTTATCACTTAAATTTTCTGGGTTCGACACTGCTTCTTATCTATTGTTTAAGAATATGTGATCAATAACTTTATAGTGCCACATTCATTCTGTAAATAATTCATTGTATCCAATAGAAAAAAGTCACACTTTAAAGTAGAAGTGGTCTTGTTTAAAAAAAAGAATAATGTTATGAGCGGACAAGTATGGAAAAATATTACTGAAAAGAAAATAGGGGTCTTTAACAGAGTTTTTTACCCATATAAAATAAAAAAAAAACATTACTTATGGTTAAAAATGGAAAAAATATTTTTTACCAAAATGAATCGTCTTATATGCATATGAATACACAGGAGTCCTTGCGTATTGTAAAAAGGCATGAATACACAAGGGACCATGCGTATTTATGCCTTTTTACAATACGCAGGGTCCCTTGTATGTCCAGCTCCATATATGTGTGTGTGTGTGTGTGTGTGTGAATACGCTCCTTCCTGGTTGCACATCCAATTTTTAACTTTTCACCATAAAAAATTTCTGTTCTAAGTGAACTAGATGATGACAAACTTCCTATACTGCTTAGATGATGATCATATTAGTGCCAAACTCGATCAACAAGTATTTGATCTCTTTACTATTTGATTTGTTGTTATTTTTTATTTGAAAGTGTAATTAGTTTAGTTTGACTTTATTTTATCTGGTAATTGATTTAGTTGAACAATGTGTGTCTAATTGAATAATTTCAATATATTTTTAATTACTATGTTTATATGGTAATTGATTTAATTTCAATATATGTTAATTAGTAATTAGTTTAATTGAATAATTGATATTAACTAGCAATTTGTTTAGGTAAATACTTATTTTATATATTAATTATTTTAGTTGATCTTTGTTTAATTTGGTAATTAGCTTAGTTGATTAATTTATTTTATGTGGTAATTAATTTAGCTGAATAATTTATTTTATTTAGTAGTTTTCTTAGTTGAATTTTGTATTTTATATAGTCATTAGTTTAGTTGAAATATTTATTTTATTGGTATAATCATTAGTTTAGTTTAGTTGAATTAATTATTTTATGTAGTAATTTATTTAGTTGAATTTTTTTATTTTATATAGTGATTAGTTTAGTTGAATAATTAATTTTATGTGGTAAATAGTTGAGTCGAACACTTTATTTTATGTAGAAAATTATTTAGTTGAAATATTTATTTTATAAAGTCATTAGTTTAGTTGAATAATTAGCTTATTTTATTTAGTAATTTGTTTAGTTGAATTTTGTATCTTATGTAGTCATTGTTATGTTAGTTTAGTTGAATAAATTACTTATCTTTACAAATTTATTTAGTTGAATCATTTATTTTATATAGTCATTAGTTTAGTTGAATAATTTACTTATCTGATGTAGTTATTTATTTTTGTTTATAAGTTTTGTGATATATTTGGTTTAGGTTGGTACTGGTTATCATGTTAATTAAATGTATGCAGGCTAATTGAGTACTACACCCTAGGCGCTGTGGCGCTCTAGTATCGCATCCTAGGATGGAGTATTACCTACGGCAGGCTGGATTGTGGGAAGTTGCCAACCATTATGACTCAGTGCTCATCAACGCCCTTGTTGAGAGATGATGCCCAAAGTGTCATAAATTTCATTTGCCTTATGGAGAGTGCACTGTCAGTCTCCAATACGTGGCTATGCAGCTTGGACTGCGTATTGATGGTGCTCTAGTTAGTGGGAACATCGGCGTGTGGGAAAAGTGGGGTTAGTAGACTATCTGGGATATATGTTGGGACTTGTTAGGTGTAGTACTGGAGCCTTGGCATAGACACGGGTCCTATGTGAAGTTAACTTGGATTAATGAGACATTCAGGCATTCTGACTTTCTAGCTGACGTATTAGAGATGATCATTCAGCGGTGGACCTGGGCATACTTGTTAGTGTTGATTGGTAGCTTTCTATGTTTGGATAAGTCATCATCGTGTGTCCTCTTGAAGTGGCTGCCCCTGTTGGGGGATTTTGGAGAGGGAGGGAGTTACAGCTGGGGATTGGCGGTGCTCACATGTCTATACCGCAGTCTCTGTTGTGGTGTTAAACACCCTGTTGCTGACATTGCAGGATGTGCAGCATTGTTGCTATCCTGCGCATACTATCGAATCCCTAACTTACACCCTGGACATGATCACGGTATCACCTTCCTCTTGCCTTAAGGTATACATTTTATGAAAGATAATGAGTTATTTATTTATTCATTTTTTTTGTTTGAATGTAACTAATTTATGATATTACTTTATTAATTTTAGGTGGGAGGGATTGAGGAATCCATCCAATGGGGATGCTCGTCAATTGGTTGACTTTAGGGCTTGGCTCGATTCCATATCGATTGATGAGGTAAGTGTCATTGGCATTTAATTGTTTAAGGTCTACATTCTTTGGTGATGTTGAAAGATTAACCTAAGTTTTCAATAAATGCAATTTAAGTGGACTCCATATGAGGATGCTAGTGTCGTCACTGTTACCCTGACACATGTCTATGTAGGTGCTAGTGCCTGAGCTTCTGTTATTGCTCTGTTCTGCTTTGAGATTATCGAGTGGCACCAGCCAAATCATGTCATGAGTTAGTTTCAGATGCACCAGTTTATTACACATGCACCAGTCAACACCAAAAGGCTTCATAAGATAGATGGCCATAGGAATGATAAGGTGTGGTAGCCCGAGTACCATGCTCAATGGCATGTATTTTAGGATGTGTGCATGAGCGTTGTATGGCGAGGGCTCACATTGCCGATGGTTGATTGTCAGCGGAGTATCTGCAGTGGTGTGTTGGTGTTGGATGTAGGTTTTTATCTTTCGACCGCCAGTTCTAGGACCTTCGGTTGTCGCAGGTGCTTCAGGAGTTACCATCAGATCCAGGGTTGGCACCTTTTATGGCCCAGCCCCCGGGTGCTCTAGATAGGCGGTGACAGTGGCGTCGTTCTAGAGCTTGTACTTGGGCTTCCCAGTGGTGGAGAGCCGATGATAAAGAGGATGGGGTGGTGAGGGAAGTGGAGGTGGAAGGGTTAGTGATAGAAGGGCTGATGATGGGGCTAGTGGAGGTGAAGGGGCCAATGGAGGAGGGGGTGATGATGGGGGCAGTGCAGAGGGAGGGGTGATGGTGGGGAATATGGAAGTGGTGGAGATAGGGGAGATGTGTATGTCCCTGGTGGAGATGAGGGAAGTTCATATTGTTACAACCCTACAATGGATAACTTGTTCGATGGGGGCATTAGCTAGCAAGAGTTTGATGGATGGCAGTCTTTCCTGGATGCTCCCATGCCCCCTCATCTGATTGTTGTAGCTAGTGCATCTTCAGGTCGTCGACTAAAGATGGATCTGAACATGCCCAGCTATGATTTATTCAGATGTCAGCCCTTATTAGCAATCACACTTCTAGACCTGGTCTATCAACATGGCTAGACATCGGCACCATCTACACCCCATGTCCCCATCCAGGAATAGGAGGTGGAGTAGCAGCAGCAGTAGTAGCTTGCTCCAAGGTGGAGACTTGCATGCCAGGTTGTAACATCTGTTGCATACATTTGGGCCTGCTACATATCATCATCCCTAGTGTGAGTTCTGTAACACTCGGCATGCAGATATTGTCAACTTTAGGGCCTAACTGGGGGCCTTTCACGGATTTTCTTTCCCTCTCTCAATGGAAAAACATGTCGGCATAGGGGAGGTATCCACGCCATTATAAGGCATGCTTCGTTTCCCTCCCCAACCAATGTTAGACTAGCTCTATCCCCCCATGGAGACCCAGTGTCCTCGTTGGAACATTGATCTCGAGACTTACTCTAATACCTTCTGTAACATCTATCACATACATCTGAGTGCACTACATATTGTCGTCTCCAGTGTGAATTTTCTAACACTTGACATGCAAATATTGTCTGCTTTGGGACCTAACTGAGCACCTCTCACAGATTTGTTTTTCCCTCTCTCAAGGGAAAAATGCGTCTGCATAGAGGAGGTATCAACACCCTTATAAGGCATGCTTCGTTCACCTCCTTAACCAATGTGGGACTAGCTCCATCCCTTCTATGGGGACCCAGCGTCCTAGCTGGCTGGCACACTGATCCCAGGATTGGCTCTGATACCATCTGTAACATCTATCATATACATCTGGGCACGCTACATATTGCCGTCCCCAATGTGAGTTCTATAACACCCGGCATGCAGATATTGTCCACTTTGGGGCCTAACTAGGCGCCTCTCACAAATTTGCTTTTCCCTATCTCAAAGGAAAAATGCGTCTACATGCGGAAGGTATCCATACCCTTGTAAGACATGCTTCATTCCTTTCCCCAACCGATGTAGGACTAGCTCCATCCCCCATGGGGACATAGCGTCCTCGCTAGCACACCGATCCCGGGACTGGCTTCGATACCATCTGTAACATCTGCCATATACATCTGGACATGCTACATATCACCATCCCCAATGTGAGTTCTGTAACACCCAGCATGCAAATATCGTTCGCTTTGGGGCCTAACTAGGCACCTCTCATGGGTTCAGCCTCGACATTATCATTAAGGGTGTGAACTCCCGAAACCTAAGAGAGATAGGGGTGAAAGGATGCTCAGTTATACGTGTATTATGTATTATGTTATGTACATAATTTTAAATTTTGTATTCATGTGATATGTACATATTTATATTTAATTTTTTTTTATTTTGAGCCTGGTAATTGATTATATGCACTGGTAATCGATTACACAGTTCAAATTTTTTAAATTAGCAACGGTCAAGTTTTTGGTAATTGATTACATGAACTGGTAATTGATTACACAATTCAAATTTTCAAAATTGGCAATGGCCAAGTTGCTGCTAATCGATTACATGGTGTGTGTAATTGATTACCAGGATGAAATTTCATACTTTATATCACTCTTTCATTCTAAAAACACTTTTAACCATCATAATAAACATTTCCTTTAAAAAGAAACCCATGTTTTCACAAATTAAATCAAAACTTCATTAAAAAACAACTGAATAATAAATTATGTGAATTAAAGGAGCTAAAATAAAGGAACATGAAATTGAGATTAGAGAAAATGAACAGAAACATAGTTGTGCATGGATATGAAACCATCATTAATAAAGGAAATTAAACATAGTGATCAAAATACAATCCAACACATGAACAAACAGAATCACAGTAAATTCAGTCATGCTGGGATGAGGATAAAGGTAGTAAGGTTGGGCATTTTCTTCTGGTGTGACCTTCATTTCTACACAACCCACATCGCTTTGGTTGACCGGTTTCCACTTTATCCATTTCATTGCGAATTCTTGTAGAGACTGGACGACCCTTATTAGATCTTCTGAGTGCTGGATTTGGATGTATCAGGAGCCCATTGTAAGCAGGCTATGCTCGTCTACAATGGGTGTGAACTCCAATTTATAGACATTGTCTACTCATTCCATACTACAAACAGGACAAGTGAAAGACCCCCAATCAAACCGTGCAGCATGACACACAGCAATTGCATGACAACATGGGTAATGCAATGCCTGGAACGACCTACAGTCGTATTGTTGCTCTCCCAAATGCACCCTATAATCTTGTGTGATATGTTCTCCTCTTTCTGTAACCAAACATGACATCATATCTCGTGTTAAAGGGGCAACAGACAATTTCTCATCAACTGCTCACAACACATACTGTGATCATTTTTGTCCCCTTGCAATTTGGCCCCATGCCTAACCCCTATTCTCAACAAAAAATCCAGCAAGATGAAAGCATGTGGACTTCACTATGGCAGTAATGGGAAGATTGCGAGTTCCTTTCATCACTGCATTAATACACTCAGATAAGTTGGTTGTCATATGACCAAACCGATGGCCCTCATCAGCATACTAGGCCAATTTTCACGTGGAATTTGATCAGCCCACTCACTCAATTCATGATTCTCATCCCTCAGTAGCCCATGATAATACACAAATTCTGCATGGGTCTTTGAATATGTTGCATTTATAAGAATTCTTTCGGTATCCTTATTCTTAAATTGCTTGGCAAGTTTAGAGGCAATGTGACAAATGCAATATACGTGATAGGCCATTGGAGGATGCCATCCACTACCCTCAACCTCTATAGCCGATATAATAGACACATGCCTATAAGAAACAATAAGAGTACCTTCTTGAGACGTCACATGTTGTCGAAGATTGGTCAAGAAAAAAGACCATGCTTCTTTTGCCTGTCCCTTAACCACAGCAAATGCTATAGGTAAAATATTAGAGTTACCATCCTGCACAATAGTCACCAGCAATGTGCCTCCATGTTTGCCATACAGATGAGTGCCATCAATTGAAATAAATGGCTTGTACCATTTGAATGCCTCAATGGAAATTACCAAAATACACGATGGAACATTGAACAACAATGATTAACAAGATCTCCTACATAATATGGCTTTGTCAATAAATGGACCAATATGCCTTGCATTTCCTACAAAACTTAGTAACAAATAACAGCCTAACTAAAAAATAATTTATCAACTTAATAGTAATCTAAAATAATGTAATCTTTACTATTACTCAAAATAACAATCTAACAATCAAACTCATTGACAATAACAGTTAATTAATTTCATGCACAATACTTTAACACTACCCTAAAAGTTACAATGACAACTATTAAACTAATCAAATTAAAAATTATACTAATTAGTTAAAATATACTAATTTCATGCACAATGCACTTATTAATAAATATTAAGCAAAACTTAAACTAATTTACAAATAAAAAAAGGTAATTACCTGGCATATAGTGCTGCACACCTTGCAACCACCTAGGCATATAAGTATAGGATTCTTTCCAATTCCCATAAATCTTAGCAATCGCTTTCTGTTTTGCAATCCATACCTTCCTGTATGAAATATTGAACTTGGAAACTGACTCCACATGCCCCTGCAACTCTCTGATGGAGACTATTTGATTCGCCTCAACCATGGGAAAGATACTGGTACAAATAATATTACTATCCAACTGTCGGTGTTCTTCAAGAATAGAATCATACTCACACCTGTCTCTTCCATTATACTTTCTGACTTCCCATACTTGCCTTTTCTGCCTAAACGTAACATGTATTCTCCAACTACATCCATTGCTAAACTTCACACACTTGCACTGGTATTTTGTTTGACCAGACTCGTAAACCTTGAATTGTACTTTTTTTTTACACTGTAATTCTTGATTGCAAACAACACAGCTTCCTTGTCTTGAAATTGTTGTCCGACCTCAAACTCACCTTCATCTCCGACCACTCTCACAGTAGGCCTTGCAAAGCTATTTTCAAGCAGCAAATCCAAGTTTAGTGAAGAATAGTGACTAGGATGTTCCTATGATACGTACTGAGATTATGTCTACGGCCTCATAAATTGAGATTGAGTATTACGGGTTTCCTCATCACTACCTTCTTGTCAATACAATCCCAGCTCTTCTTCCTCTTCTTTTGCATCTTCTTCTTCATCTCTATGATCTGCTTCAAAGTTGAAACCTGTAATAGCCAATTGTCTAGTTGTCGGCCCTGTATCTTGCAACACCATATCTACAAAGCTAGGACTATGAGCTGGTGGATCCTGAGCCACCTCAGGGTGTGTAGACTCAAGTTGGTCCAGGGTTCCATTCACTGATGTATGAGGAGCAGAACCAGTAGAGCTCTGATCACAATCTTCTAGAATAACAAAAATTTCCATTAATCAAACCACCGTAAATCGAGCTTGGAATTTAAACATGAGGCTCATTTCATTGTCGCCATCGGTGGGAAAACAATTATACTTGACCACACTAACCGCAAATACTATAGGTATTCTGTAAAACATCTGACTAATCTATTTGTGAGCACTTATCTACTCCAGTATTTTGCCGTGCAACTCTAAAAAACATATAGATGGATTAACAATAATGACACCAACTAGTCTCTGACTATAAAATCTCACTCCTACATTTCTTGTGTCTTCCATTTTTCCATCATAGTGAACAAGTATAAAACACTCTGTCATTTTCTCACAAAAAACTTTACACACCAAATGGACTCTAAGTGATGGTTTATATATACAAACGGCAACCGAATACGTAGGGATCCAATATGAAAAACAAAGGATATGCAAGAAGCCCGTGCGCAACCATTATGTGAATCAATATGCAAGGGGTCCCTGGGTATCTCATTTAAGCATGAATACGCAAGGGACCCCTGCATATTCAGTTAAAACATGAATACGCAGGGGTCCCTTGCTTATTCATGCTTAAATGGGATGCATAGGGACCCCTTGTATTCACGCACATATTTTTAGCCCATTTCGGTGCCAAATCTTCTTTCCGTTTATTTGCGTAAGTAATGTTTTTTTATTTATTTTATTCTTGTCAAAAAGCCATCTTTAACAACTACAAAATAAAATTAAAAGGAATGCTACTTGGACTTCATGAAAGTTGGATACTTGGATAGACATAGATGCTTATAATTTTACACTATTGTCGACACGTGAAAATTAAGAAGATTGAATTAGTAGAGTATGCAGGATTTGAATCATATAAAGTGAGGATTTCACTTTAGAAAGTAAATTAAGGAGTTCCACCATTAGATTAATAAAGTTAAAATGGCCCCAGTTCTAAATTTATTGATCTAAAGATAAAATCCCCCCACTTTACTCTCTAAAGTGTAATCTTCACTTTAGATGATCCTTGTCCTACATGACATGGACCCTAGTCTTCAAATCAGTTGTGAGTTTTGAACCTCTCCCCCTCTCACTTACTCGAGCATGCTAATATGGATGGGATTATGGTCCTCATATTACTATTGTCACTCTTAATTAATTAGTGTTGATTTCATTTTCCTAAAATACCCTTCATTCTTCCGTTATAATTAGACTATTAATTTATCAATTTTTTTTAGTTTCATTGAAACACATTATTGTCAACATTTTTCATAAGGTTTTCTTTTATTTTTTTTCTTTATTTTTGCTTACATTTTTTTTTTGTTCTTTAAAGGTTGATCTTTTCTTGCTTTTTCATAAAACACAAATTTTAAATTTAACTTTTCGCATAAATACATAATAGGTTAACTACCTCTCAAGTTGGTTCTCTTAATTATCTAGTTTATACATAATAATACTTATTCTTTTTTGCTTTAATATTACATAAATATCATATGAAATGAGAGAAAGATATGTATTTTTTTTAAGATAATTAGATAAACAAGTCTCCACAACCAACCAAGGCTGAGAGAAAATACAAGAGTCACCTCAAGTGCATCATACTCCTAAACAACACAAAAAGCTATTTTCTCAATATATACACACCAACAAATCCAACATTATAACCAAACTCATATCAAGAATTCTAGCTAGACCAACACATGAAAAATATTGTATTTCATATTTTGTTTTCATCATACTCTGTTGTAACATCTCAATTTGTCACCTCATGCTAAGTACTTATTTTAAGTAAGTGGTTAAAAGTTTTTTATGCGAAAACAACTATTTTATGAGAAAATAGGAAAATAGTAAATTTGCCACCAAAAGATGAATTATAAGGATAGAACATCCTAATTATTCCCCTCATGCTAAGTAGTCATTTTAAATGAGTAGTTAAAGGTATTTGCGCGAAAACAATCTTGTTTTGAGAAAAGAATAAAAACAGTAAATTTAGGAAAATTATATTAAAAAAATACATCAAAATAAAGTGAAATAAGATAATTTCTTATGAAAAATGTTTAACAACATCAGTTGGATAATTTTATGAAGTTCACTTTCTTGATTTTGTGTCAAACAAATGATTTTCACAAAAACAAGCTGAAATGGGCATTTTCATCTTTTCACACCCACAAATCGAGCTAGCCCCATCTTATCAAAAAATAAAACAAAAACTACAAGAGGATGTGCACAGCTGGAGAAAGATTGGGAAAAGGAAGGGATAAGGTTGCTTTTTCAAAGCTTGGAAAAGTAAAGTTGTGTGCTTCTAAGGCATGGGCAATTACCAAGCCTTGACTCCCTTATATTTAAGCAAGCTTTTCTTTCCCTCTTTTCCCCACTTCTGGTCGCAGCCTTCCCCTTCCCCACATACTCTCAATTGTTTTCTTTTTCACTCAAAATACACTCTCAAGGAAAGCTCACAAGTGATGGTCCAAGAGGATTCAAGAGGAGTTGCAAGAAGCTTCTCTGTTCAATCCAACGTCCTTAACTCATTCACCTTCTTTAGTCTTCGATTAAGGTAGGGAATTTATGTTTGTTACTTCTCGTTGTTGTTGATCATGAATTTGCTCTATTCTTTTCATGGCTATGAATGACTCATTGGTCCCGAAATGAAGTTAAGAATGTCTTAGCCTTTCTATGGCTATGGATGTATCTTTCCTAATAAATTTGATGAAAAAAATAAACCCTCCTCTCTCTAACGGTGTGACTGAATAAGAAAATCAAAAAGATCTATGAGGTCTCTTAAAATGGTTTCATGTCACTTTTAAATGAATAAGGGGGTGTTTGTTCAAAGGAGACACTCAAAGGTGTTCTAAATTGCATTGTCATGAAAACTTGATTTCAAAGCATTTCTTTTGTTTAATATATACATGTGTGTGTTGTGTATCATTTCTATAAATGGTGTTTCTTTTGTGTTCTTGAAGTTTCTAAAAGAGAAAAATATGCAAGAAATCTAATTTAAACAAAATCATAAAACTTATATGTAAATATCTAATTTTCAGAATAATTTGTTAATTTAGATAGTCTTTAATAAAAAAAATTTTATTTCTCAGTCTCTAGACCTTCGATTAAGCCTATTCCAATTTTTTACGAAAGCTAAGACATAGAGCCACATCCTCATTTTTATTTGGTGATATTAGGTTTATTAGAAAGTTCATGAAAAATGTTAGAAGAGACCTCATCTTCTGTTATTTGAACTCTAGGCAGCATGGAATGAAAACTCTAAAATTTGAGTTAAACAACTCGAATTTGAGTGAAACCAATTTTAAATGAAGGCTAACACTTAGGGGCTAGTATTCTAGAAATTTTCACAGTTAAACACTTTATAGTTTTGCATCAATAATTTTCATAAGTTGTTGCACCCTCGATTGGGTGTGCAACCAAACAACCTCTGTTTAGGAGTTTTTATAAAATTGTATAAGATTTGACTCATTTTTTGTTACTTGCAAAACTTGATAAATCACAATCATCCTCACAAAATATTAGCTTAAATTTCTAAGTGTAGGAATCACAATGAAATTTCTTATAATAATTTTCAAATCTATTAAGAACTGAAAAAGTTAAAAGATGCTTAGTTGTATGAAAATAATATACTAAAATATTTTAACAAAAATTCCTAAGCTTTAAGGATTAAAAGAAGAGCTAGAATACAATATTAGCACAGTATTAATCATCAGAATATTATAAGCATAACGAAATAAGGATAAATAGGTCTCATGACTCTATCATACAAATTCATAAAATACTTTCGCTTGCTTGGAAATCCTAAGTTATTAGGATATGTTTTTATTGATAGAATTTTTATTTTGTAATATTGTACATTCTTTAAGTTATTATTGATATGTCATGCTATGTGTACCATATTGCTATCTTGAGATGCAAATTCATATTAAAGATGCATGTGAGGATTATTCTTAACATTACTTGCATTAAGAAAGTAAAGGAAAGGAATTAATAAATAGTGTCATATTTTACCCCTCACCCCAGGACAGCGACAGCCATCGGTTTGAGTTTGACACCATAAGCTAAAGGAGAAAGGCCCATTGCTAGTTTTTAAGTTAAGATCGGAGGTTGATCGATGCCAAAGATCACAGATGATGCAAGTAATCAAGAATTATGATCGAAGGTTGATGCCAAAGATCAAAGCCAAGACACATTACATTGTGTGATTACCAATTAATTAGCTCACGATGCATGCATACATAAATCATGACATATCAGTGGAAGAAACATGTAAAAAGAGAAAAGAGGATACAACCTATCTAATGAATGACACTCGGACTGTGCATACATAAATCATGACATGTCAGTGGAAGAAGCATATCTCATGTCTAAAGAATGACTCTCGAAATGTGCATACATAACTCATAGCATGTCAGTGGAAGAAGCATGCAAAAAAGGAGACTTACCTCGGCTAATGAATGACTTCAAAAATTAAAAGGGGACAATATACACGCACACACTTCTTTTAGCAAATAAACTCGAGGTGGCTAAAGTAAAAAATGATGACATGCATTTCCCTATTGAGATATATCATATTTCTCATTCCCTTTTTATTTTCGTATTGGCTTTGGATAGAGAGCAGAGTTCATGTGGTGCTAGGAATCTTTTTAGTTGAGCAGAGGTATTGCCCCCTCATTCATGCAATCTATGTCATAGTCACTATGAGTACGAGTTCATATTACTACGGGAGTCCTCACACCACTATTGATGAAAAGATCGACATTCGAAACGTGATGCTTACAGGGCCAAATCCCCCCATCTACATTACTGAGCCTAGCATATCGGCGAACAGTCACCATGGACCTAGCACTAATGGAGTTGAACGAAGAGGACCCATTTGAGGAATTTATGGAGGTTTCAGCTACCCCATCTTTGGAGAAGGATCCTGCTTTCTGCTCAACTATTACCAGGCAAAAGCTTGAACGCATTAACGCTACCTGTGGGAGTAACTAAGCTATGATTATTGATTTTTGGTTTATATTGGAAGGAACTTATGATTATGCTTTCATTCAATAAGTGATCAAAGCGTGTAACAGAAATGCTTTATTTGGCAAGTAATCTCTCATCTTATGTTTTATTATGAATAACTATCCCTACCTACCATGTTTACCGACGATTGAATTTTTATGATGCGTGGATATATTATGTATCATCATTATGTTTTATTTTATGACTATGCTAATGATATCGTATGCATCACACCATCCTCCTTATCGATCAAATCTCACGTAGTAAGGCTTGCAATTTTTGTAAGCTTTTTCTCAAATGTGTATATATAGCTAGTTTCGATCAATTAGTTTAATTCTTTTTACTTTTCTGCAAAGTCCATAGGTAACAAACTAATAGAATCCAAATGTGAACCTAAGCATATGTTGGAGCTTCTAGGGTGTTACATCTGTCATCATATCCGTATATACATAGTTGTGCTTGTATATAAGTATTCAATATTCAACCCAGTATTATTTAATTTAGTCTAATATGAAATAAACACAATATACTAGTATTTGTGGTATCAACTCTTAAATTTTATTATAATTTTTAAATGATTTAATTCAAATTGTATTGCCACGTAATTCATTAAATAGTGTGATAATTTATAATGACCGTGAATATTGATTAAAATTTGAATTCATTAACTGAAATTGTTTTGTTTAGTTCATACATTATTATAGTAAAAAAATTATTAAACCTATTTTCATCTCTAATGGCATTTTATTAAAATAGAAAAGTATAAAAATACTAAAAGAAAAGGTTGTGTGTATAAAAAATTTGAGATTATTTTTTCCATATGTATGTATAAATATAAACTGAAAATGTATATTATAAAAATAATGAGAAAAAATTGAATTACTTTCTCAAAATAAAAATCCACAAAAAGCAAAAGTAACAAATTTTTTTATTTGGTTTAATAATATTGAATATGAAAAAAAGACTAGACGTGAGTGGGAGTGGCAATAGCCTCTCTCTAAGATTATCTATTAGTATTTCTAAAAGCTGGAGGAATCCCAACATGAAAATTATGACAAAGTGAAAAGGACATTTATTTTTAAACAAAAATAGTATATATTTTTTTTCTCCTTTTACACATTACTCGCTCATTCCTTAAATAATTGTTCATTTTAAAAAAAATTCTTTACCTATAAATAATTATCCATTTATAAAATTTAAGTAGTATTAATTATTTCTTTATAATAATACCTCTATTAAATATTAATGACTCATTTAATGGGGGAGGAGGAAAGGAAAAATTGAAGTATTGAAAAAAAAATGTAATTTAATAAATTATTCTTAACTTTTTTTAATATTGATATTTTTGAATAATTTCCTTAATATCAATAAGTATTTAAAATTGGATAATTTTAAATTTCAAGATAGAAGGAAGTATAATTGTATAATTATAATGATAATATATAATTCAATAATTAATTAATTAAAATTTAATTCACATGTTAATCGATATTTGCCTTCTTTTTTCTCTTTTTTTTTTTTTTTGGTATGCGATATTTGCTTTCTTTAATGGAACATAAGCAAATACTATAATCATGTGAATTTTTACGGGGAATAAAGAATTATAATATGACATCAAATATGTGTTTAATTTACTGATATGAAAATTAGACCGGATTGGCCAGTTCAACTAGTAAGTGATTACTATGGTCAGGTCACTTGCCAAAAAACTGAAAAGTTAAAAAAATGAAGAGAAGTGAGTTTTTTTCTTTTCTTTTTTTTTGTCATGAAGATAACTAGTTGAAAATCGACAAATCGATCAACCCAATTCACTAGATTGACCATTTTTTGTTTTGAAAAAAAAAAAATCTTTCTTTAACGAGTTAAATCAAAGACTATTAGATCTCTTACTCTCTTAAAAAAACTCTATAAGAGATAAATGTAGAAAATGTGAACAAACTGAATTTGGAGAGAGAACTATGAAGAGTTTGGAAGATGAAGTTGCACTGAATGTGTATATTGAGTTCTAAGACTAAAGGGTATTTACATGCTTCTATATATACTATTACATTGCATATATTGTAAGTCAAGTTAAGGGAATAACTAACTAACAAATTTAGCTAACAAACTAAGAAAATAGAAAAGGAAAGTCAACAGAAAACAGGAGAGAAGTTATGGAAGCTAGCTTCCTCCAATGAGCACGTGTGGGAAAATAGTTGGGTAACACCCCCCAAGCTAGCAGGTGGATACTGAACATGACAAGCTTGTCACATAGTCATGCAAATGGTCCAGGTGTTAAGGCTTTAGTCAGAATATTAGCAAGTTTCAAATCAGTGGAAACGGGCAGTAGCTTTAGCAGCCCGGATTGGAGTTTTTCTCGAACTAAGTGACAATCCAATTCTATATGTTTGGTTCACTCATGGTAAACTGGAGTGGAGGCTATGTAGATCGCTGATTGGTTATCACAGTACAAGCTCACATGCTGTAAGTTAGGAAAGAATAATCCTGTGGCTGGCTTTCCTTTGAGATACCTGAGAATCTTGTTGGCAGCTCGGGCATCTATGTTAGTGGGACAATCCAGGAATTGACTAGGTCTCCCAACTGCATAAGAGATGTCAGGCCATGTGTTTGCTAGATAGAGCAAGCGTCCAACCAAGCGCCTATAAGATGAGGTGTCAGATAAAGGGTTACCTGAATCCTTGGAGAGCTTGAGAGTATAGTCCATGGGGGATGACACTGGCTTGGCCCCCAAAAGATCAAAGTCCTCCAATAAATCTAGGGTGTATTTTCTTTGACAAAGAGTGATGCTGCCTTTAGTTGATTGAGCAACCTCCATGCTAAGGAAATACTTAAGGCTCCCTAGATCTTTGATCTTGAACTTGTTGTCCAAGAGTGTCTTCATAGCAGATATTTCATCAAGGTTAGTACTAGCAAGCACTAGATCATCCACATAAACTAAAATGGCAGTGAACCCCGAGGAAGAGTGCTTGGTGAATAAGGAGTAATCTACTAGAGACGGCTTATAACTCGACCTAAGTAGGATTGAAGTGAGCTTAGCATTCCACTATCTGCTAGCTTGCTTCAGCTCATAAAGTGATTTTTGAAGCTTGAAAACCAGGTTGGAGTTGGAGCTAGAAACTTCAAGACCTTGTGGTATCTTCATGTAAACTTGTTCATCTAAGTCACCATGCAGGAAGGCTGTATTAACATCTAATTGATGTAAATACCATCCTTTTGCTGCAGCAAGTGATAACAGTACCCAAAGAGTAGTCATTCTGCACAATCATATGATTTGGTGTTCATCCTCTCTATAATGACAAATCAAGCAAGGATTTCAAATATGAGGGTTTGTTTGGTTAGAGGGTGAAAATTGAAAAAATTACCCTGTTTCACCCTCTAACCAAGCAAAGCCTAAGTGGTAACACACCTGTCTAAATTTCCTTAGGCTTTGTTTGGGAGTCTGGAAGGAAAGGGAAATGAAGACATTAGATAGGAAGAAAGGTGAAAGAAAGAAGGAGTTTAGAGGATTAATCCTCCATTTGTTTTAGAGTGCAAAATATATAGAGGGAAGAAAATTGGGGGATTTGTGGTCTATTTTTACAATTTTACCCTTTCTTACAATACCTAATTGTTTTATTTTTATAGAATTAATTATTTTAGTTAAAATACATATTTCTACTGATAAAAAAAAAAAGAAATAGAAAATTTATGATTTTGTTTACACTTTTATCCCTTAATAATATTTAATTTGTTAATTTTTTTAATAATTCATTATTTTGGAAGAAAATATAAAACTGCCTTTCCTTCAAATTTTTTATTTTACACAATAGATCATTTAAAAAATTATTTCTTTACTTTATATCTCTAAAAATGATTTTTCTCATCAATATTTTTATAAAGTCAATCAAGAATTTAAAAATTCATATTTACAAAAAAATAATAATACCATGCAAAAAATTTGAATTTAGAAAAAAATTACAAAAAAGGACAACAAAAAAATCAATTGGATACACAATCACAACTTGTAAAATAATAATAAAAAAAAGAAATAACAAATACTATCAGTCCAATACTTGGCAATTTTTTCCTACTAAAATACAAGGAAAAAAATTTCATTAATTAAAACTGAAACAGTCCAACAATGTCAATAAGTATTAAATAAACCTAAATACTAAATTATTGGTCCACAAACAAAATCCATCTGATAGCTACATCAGGAAGAATCACCAAGGCCAAACACCAACTCAAATAGCAACCTCTTGCGTTTGTCTTGTGGAAAACTGATTACTCCTCTAATGCACTTGGGATGCCTAAGAAGATACAAGTATACACGATTGATCAAGTGCTCCTCAATTTGCAAATCTTCAAGCATCTTTCAGACTTTACTTTCTAAAATTGGAGCCTTCTGCTTGGCTTTTCATCGTATGCAGTAGTGTTCCCCCTAAAAGCTCCAACAAGATCTTGAAAAACTATCTTTATCCTTTCAGCTTCAGTTTCATCCCTAGTTGTTCTAGACCTCTTTACCTTCACAAAGCTCTCAAATTGACACAACAAAACATAAACATTTTGGTACAGTCTTTTATCAATTTGTTTCAATTTTCTAGTGTGTAACAATGGTTAATTCCAACTCCTAATATAGCAATAATGATCTTAATCTCTGAAGGATAAATAAAATAAGTTTTGTCAACAATTGCTATGATGATCATTTGTTTCTATGAAGTACAAAATTGAGGAATCACAAGTTTACCATTGAATTCTTCATCTGTGATTGGACTAGGATATCAAGCTCAAAGCTAATTGTAAATAATTTCAAAAGTAGAAAATTTGATGCAGCAATGATTTATGAAGCCTAATAAATAGTAATAACTATCTCGGGAGGCTTGTTACACAAAAGAGCATTCATGAAGAGCATAGGGACAAGAGATTCAATATAAATATAAAACCTACAAAGGAGCCATGGTAGTGAAAATTTTGTTTACCTTAGATTTGGTGCTTCATATCCTAAAATAATTACAAAACAACTTAATTAGATTATATAGTAACTTTCAAGTGTATTCAAATTATGTTTTCCAATCAATCTCAAAATATCTACACTTTTCTTGATCCAGAAGAACACGTGTTCATAAGTGAAAAGTGTGAAAATACAAAGTTTTCTCATAAAGTCAATGCGGATAGTGTTGGTGTAGGTAGAAATGAGCACGAGAAGGGGGATTGGATCGTGCTTATCTCTTTCTTTTCTTCCTTTTGTTTCAGAAAGCTTAAACAAGTTACTATCAAGCTTTAAGCATGAAGTGTAGCGGAAAAGATGTTAGTAGGTTCAGAAAACTTAATTTTGAATTTCTCAGAACTGTTATGAAAATAAAACATAAAGCACAGAATAGTAGTCACAAGGTAGTAAAAAGAAAGGAGATGAAGAGAAAAAGAAATACTACATAGATGATTTATACTATTTCGACCAATTTTGCCTACATCTAGTTCTCAGCAACTACTGACTTCCACTAAACCTTTCTCAAACTAGAGAAAGAAAAAATCATATAATCTTTATAGTAGCCTTCCCAAGCTATAGCTTGTGACTAGTAGACAACCCATATTGTCACAACTAAGTAGTTATTCACACCCTCTCCAACTTGAACCCTGAGTAGTCTTGTAGTAGCCTCTCAAAGCTAACCTAAGTAGTATTGTACTAGCCTCTCCAAGCTAACTCGAGTAGTATTGTACTAACCTCTCTAGGGTAAACCATGACTAGAAAAACACCTTATTGTCGCATTGCAAGTAGTTTTGGCTTAGCCTCTCTAAGCTATGTCACATCGATCACTACTGGATCGAGGTACAAAGGTTTTGTGTTTAGGTTGGAACTCAAACTAACCTTCACTCAAGTTTCCTTAAAATATATAGTGAATAGCCTGGGATAACTTGGAAGAACATATAAACTATTCAGGAACTTAGAAAGAAGATTTTTACAAACAAGGAAACAAATTACAAGAAGTAATGATCTTCACAGAAAAGATCAGGAGAAATTTTGCAGCGTTTTAGCACTTATGTAATCGTCAAATTCTTATCTTTGAAAGCTCAACATCTCTCTTTATAGATTATCACCCTTTTTGACTATTGCCCTTGATCTATTATCTAAGTGACACGTGTTATTCATCTATTTGTGTCTTGCAAACATAAACTAGAGGAGTAGCTCGTCTGGTATTAGAGCTTTTGCAGAAGCCATTGCAAAATTGAAGTTTCTTATGACCCTTCAGTAACTACTTTTCACTTTCTAAACATGGTTTCTGAACTCTTCCTTCTAGAAGCTGGAGTCATTGACTGTAACGCCCCGATTTTCTGCTAGAGTAAAAATGACCGAAATGCCCCTAAGGTCATTTTCGGCCCGGAACTTGAGGATAGCAGACCTGGCAGTCCTCTAGGGGCTAACGCAATGTTTGAAGGGGATTAGTTGACTTGTGAATCTTTTCGGGATTGAAAATCTCGTTTTCTGATATTTCAGGTCAAAATGACCAAAATACCCTTATCGTGTTTGACAGGGGTATGAGCGCCGGATGGGCCCGAAACTTCTCTAGATGGTTTTAAAAAGGTGTTTTTATGTATTCTGTGACCTCAGTTTTGGTCCCGGTGGTCCCCGGCAGTTTTTGTGCAAAATTATGATTTTACCCCTAGTTTAGTGTTTTTGAGCTTAATCGCGTGATTAAGCAAACCTAAGCAATATTAGACTCTATTCGAAGATTAATTAATTTCCATAATTAATCTAGATTCAAAATAATTTATTAAAGTTAATTAGAACCTAAAATTACTTAGATTAAACTAAAATCTCATTTTAAATTCAAGATTCCTAGTCATGTAATCTTGAATAGTATTTTCTCTCTCCAATTCCTTAAATCATGGAATTGTGTCTACATTGTTTATTCATAAAATGAATTTAAAATCCTCTAAATGTGTATGAGCACTCCTTAATCATTTCATAAAATTCCTAATCACATTCTTAGTTATCTAAACCTATGCTTAGCAATTCCTAATCTTGCACCTAATCTAATACACACCTGAACATATCATTAACACACAATTAGATGAACAATTTTCTCTCCCCTTGGTTGTCATGATCTGGCCGAAACCCATGCCCCAAAAATATTATCACATGCTCAAATTCTTACACTCAAAAGACCATGCTTACACCTTACATGCACCATACTTGATCATACTTTCACTTATGCTTGAATGACTAAGTGAATGACTAGATGAATTAGATATTTTTCCTCCATTTTTCTGCCCAAAACCATCAGCCCCTCCCTGGCCTTCTAGAAGAATTATTTCAACTTAAATCAAAGAGGAAACACCATGCTTTGAACCATGTCTTAGCCCATGCTTGTCATACCATTAACCATGCTTTGAATGACAAGTTGTAAGAGATATTTTCTCTCCCCCATTGCGCCAAAGGCTACGGCCAAGACCTCCCTTGGATGAGCCTTCATTGTTTCATTTTCTATAAATAGGTGCCTTAGATGAACTTGTGTTACTTTTGATCATTTGGTAAGTTTAAGCTTTCAAGCACTCTTTGCAAGTTCTTTCCTTTTCCCTATCATGTTCTTCATTTCCTCTCAAGTTCTTAAGAACTTTCTTTCATCTTCATCTTCTTCATCTTCTCCTTGCATCATCACCTCACAACCTCAAATCACAATCTTGAATCATCCTTTAAACACTCAAACACTCATCCTCAAACACAAACACATCTAAAACACATTTCCTTCCTTGTCTCTCCTCAAGGCCGAAGTATACTCACCACCTTAGTAGGAGTTTTCCTTTTCATTCTCATCTCAAAGATCAAGCCTTTGTCTTCACACTTGGTAGGGAATTGCTTTCTAGTTTTTGTTTTGTTCAAAAATGTGTTTTTCTTGAAGTTTCTCTTGGTTTCTTTTTAAGTTTTTCCTTGCTTCTTCCTTTTCTTTTCATTTCAGCCTCAAGGCCTCATTTTGAGCATGATAGCTTAATGATGAGAGTTTCTAGATGATGACTTTGTGTTCATCTCCAAGAAACCTCTAAAGCTTGAGTTTTTCCTTTCCTTGAACTTTATCTATGTTACTTAGCACACATGGTTTTTAACCTAAGAAAAATTAATCATAAGGTTTTCAAAAAGCCCAAGCCTACCCTTGTCAACCTTAAAGTTGGCCGGCACGTTGTAGAGTTTTCTTTAGATAGGGGTTTTGGGTATTTAATAAAGAACACGACATAGTTTCCTTCTCATTTTCCTTTCTTGTTTGGTTTCAGCTTCCTTATTCTCTTTTCCTTTAAAGTAATGTTTTAGGTTTATTTCTTAAGCTTGACGATGATGTTCAAGAGCCATGTAGTTTCCTTGAAATTTTGGTTCAAGAACTCTAAAGCCCACTTTGTTGATGAGATAAGTGTTGGGTTGAGATTTTTGGTTCTCTCTAAAAGTCTTATATGAGCTCTAAGTTAAGATAAAAAGGACTTGCATCCATATTTACTTTTATGTCATCACTAAATGATCAGGAGTAAAAAATGAACTTGCATCTTCATATTTATGTTTATGCTCTCACTAAAATCTCTAAGATAATAATGGATTTGCATAACATATTTAGTTTATACCCTCACCTTTTAATAAAGACTAAAACAAAGTGCATTGCATATTTATTTTTATGTCAATCACTTAAGAGATTTAGAGCTCATGGGCTTACCTATTATTATCTCAAACAAAGTTGGAAATTATATGTCTTTAACTCCTTTGATTTTCGGCCTTGTAATGGTGTTAAGTCTTAGAATGAGATTCATCTAGTTACAAGTGCTAAAACTCATGTTTCATGATTTTCCTAAGTCTAAATGATCTTAAGAAATGTTTTGAGCTAGATTTCATGATTTAAACCCCTCTTGAGACTAATTTAAAATAGCTACTACCGTCTTTGGTTTGATGGTGGTTTTAAAGAAATAAATTGATTTTAAGTGTGTTTTAGAAGTTTTAAAAAGGTTCCAAGAGAAACTAGCAATTTATGTGCCTTATAAATGAAATTCTATGTATTATTTGATGGAGATGTTTTTCAGTTCTACCCTGCTTGGTTGTTCACTGTATGATGCTGTTTCTATGATGATAAAATGAGTATGTTCATGTATATTTGATGTTAGAATTAATTTGAGAAAGTTAAGACAAGTTAAGAACTAGAAAGGAATTAAAATGAGACTTTTAGATCCCTTAGAAATGTAATTTTCTAGATTCTATCCAGCAAGGATGAAAGTTAGAAATAATGGTTTATAATTATTTTAAATGTGTAGTAACTACTCATAATTGGTTTAGGAATTGATCTTGATACTTTAGGAACAAACCGAACTTCGAAACGATCAAAGTTGTGACTTCTAGGTACCCGTAAAGAGTAAACTATGGATTCTGCACTCTTGAGGTTTAGAATTGGTTATGATCATAGAATTGAGTGAGGAATATTTAGATATGAGCCTATAGGTACCCGAGAGTTTAAGTCATGATGATGGACAACTTAGATTTCGAGTTAAAGGACCCTAAGGGTCAAAGCATAAGACTTTAAGAGACTTTGATGCTTCGAATTGATATTGCAAGTATGATATGATGATTTATGAATTATGATGAATGTTTGATTGAGTTGTTATGACTATCATGTTTATGCAAGTTGATTGAGAAATGCATATGTGTTGTGAGACTTGTGGCATAAAGTAGTTTGAAGCAAATTCGGTATACAACTGTTATGCTGCCGAATTCCTGTCAAATCTAAAGGACTTGAGAATGTTTTTGAAGTATGATATGAGATTTAAAATCCTAGGTGACACCGGTTTGGCCGAGCACCCCCAGGAGATTTTTATGTGACAAAGCATTCAGACGCGATTTCCTGTGTGACACCGGTTTGGCCGAGTACCCCTAGGAAAGACAAATCCGTGAGGGTATGAGTAAATGCAGCCTACCAAAGCGGAAAAATTTCTGTGGCTAAATGCTGGCAAAGCGTTTCAAAAAAGGTATATCCTAAGAGAGATGATCCTTAGCCCTCTAACCCATACTCGAGGAGTCGGGAATTTTATTATGATTTTCACTTATCCAGATGATAAGTAAAAATTAGTGACGACTAGTTAAGGTATGAGCTCATAATCTAGATGATGTTTTAGGGTGGCCCCATATTGCTAAGACATGATGTTCTAAGTCACAAAGTTGAGAAAAGTACCACTTGAAAGTTATATGCGCCGCTTTTTGCCACTTATATGCTTCTTGATGTGATGAATTATTAAGTTATTTGCTTATGGTATTACCATGCATTCATACTCTGATATGTTGCATTCATGACATTAAGATGCATTCTAAAAGGAACGAACCTTGGATAAATTAGTTTTATAAACCTATTGAATGAATTTATATGCATGCTCACCTTTTAATAATAAACTCAAGGTTCCTAAGGATGTGAGCGATGTAACCCTAGATAGGAGGTCCCTACTGAGATTCTTTAGTAAGATTCTCACTCCTTTCTCTTCTTTTTTTCTCTCTCGTCATATCTTCAGAGCTCGATGGTGACTTTCATGCTATTCATTGACACGCCATTTTGGGAGGTGCATTACGACCCGGATCACCGCTCCTATCACTTTGAAGGTCGATGCGCCGTACGTGTTTTTGTGTACATGGGACGACCTTTTGCTTACTCTGTGTCCAGCTACCGTTTCACTCCTACTGCTCCGTTTGGCAATGATGATCTGATCTTCGAGTGCACATGCCCCCGCGATGAGTAGACTTGTCGTGCTCGTCCATCTGCCTCTGTTGTACGTGACTACCCGAGTACGTTTCCCGCTTGTAATGATCGAAGACTGATCCATCCGAGGACTCCCCGACACATATCTTTTCGGAGGACTCTATTTCTGCTGTCCCAATGGACATTGGTGGCCGTAGCGAGGATACGGTGACTCAGCCCCGCCAAGCTTGGCGACCAGAGATGCGTCCACGCCGTGGAGGCCACACCCGACCCCGTTCCGTCTGTTCACCTCTAAGGAGCTCACGCAGTTTCCCGGGTATATACCTCTATCGCCCGAGGGTTCTCACTGCCAGTAGACTTTGTTGGAGGGCTTTTCGAGTGCTCAAGCTGTCATGAGGATTTTCCCTTCTGTAGTATCTTTTGATAGGGGTATTCTAGTTTAGCACTCATAGCTTTAGTAGGAGGGTAGCGTAGTTGGCTTTTGCCCTGCGTCGCACCATGTATTTTACTGCTTCTGTATTTTCTTATCATTTCCTTGTATCGAAAGCTTAGCCCAATTCTATAAGAGTATGGGTTTATATGCTATTAATTATGATACTAATGAAGTATTCCCTTGGTGTGTTATTGACTGTTCATCTGTTATGTGTTCTTCTATTTCATGTTTATTCCTTATGAATTGCAATGTATGTTTAGTTTACTATTTCATCAACGCGACTCTCACTTTGATTTTATATTTCAAAAAAAAATTTACCCGTATATTCCACTAAGTATTTCAATAAAAGAATGAGACTAAGAAGTAATAACCTAATGATTAATCTAAATATGTTCTAGAGTATTGGGTTAAAAATTAGGATGTTACATTTTGGTATCAGAGCAGTTTGATTCTCATGGAGCCTGAGGATTGGACTGACCATGCTTTAGAAGCATGATCCGATAGTTATGTCATGTATAGTGCTTGATAGAGATAAGCTATAGGACTAGAAGTGCATAACCTCTGTTGCTTGCACGTGCCATGGTAACTAGCTCATTCTGCATGGAATATTGAGCCTGATCAACTTGATGTTCACTGTCTTATGTGTTTAGGGACCAATGGCACCACGACGATAGCCTAGGACACGCCTAAGGGTGACCAAGACAATACGACTGCTGCTGTTGTCCATCAGATAGCAAGAGCCATGGAGTGGATGCTCGATCGTATGAACCAACAAGAGAATGCTGCTCCTGCTCCCCCTGCTGCTGAGGTGGTTGAGCAAGCCCGCTTCGGTGAGTTCCACAAGGCGAACCCGCCTATGTTTAGAGAGGTAATGGAACTCGACAAGGCTGACGAGTGGATCAAGGACATAGAGAAGATATACTCTGTCGTTACCTGCTTGGAGGAACAGAAGGTTACGTTTGCTGCCTTCATGATGAAGTCTGATGCTGAGTTCTAGTGGAACGGCATGAAGCGACTACTGGAGGCTTCGGGAAACCCATAAATTGGGAGCTGTTCAAGACCTACTTCTACGAGAAGTATTTTCTGGAGTCCGTAAGGAACGCCAAGGATATTGAGTTCATGCAGTTGACCCAGGGAGGGTCTACTGTGGCCCAGTACACTGCCAAGTTTGAGGAATTGATCAAGTTCTCTCGGGTGTTCCAAGGAAACCCCGATGAGGTATGGAAGTGCGTTAAATATGAGGCCGGTCTGAAGGCAGAGCTGAACTACGCCATGACCCATATGGAGATTAGGGACATCCTGACCCTAGTCAACAAGTGCCGGATTCTTGAAGAAGGACAACAGAAGCTTCACGCCACGAGGGCGGAGTGAGCTAAGGGACTAGGTCCGCAAGCCCCGAGGTTTAAGCCGCAATACCCATCGAGGAATCATTACATCCCATACCACGCCAACCAGTTCAAGCAGCTCCAACAACAACAACCAAGAGCACCCGCATATCAGCAATCCAAAGAACAACAAAGGCCATCATTTCAGAACAACGGCCTGAGGAACTTCAACAACAACTAACAATGGGGATCAGGCGGTCCCCAGAACAACCAAGGAAGGCCCAGTGGGGCCAAGAACAAGCCAGTACAAGGAGCCCGTACTACTCACCCTGAAGCTACACCTATTGACGTCTGCCCTCGATGCGGGAAAAACCACGGTAATCACCCTTGCATGGCTGGGCAAGGAGTTTGCTTCCAATGTGGCAAGCACGGCCACTATCCTAACAACTGCACAAACGGAGGATCGTCGAATCAAAACCCCATGCCACAACGCCAAGGATGGGTCTTTGCCCTCAACGCGGAAGATGCGCAGAAGTCCAACGTCCTCATTAAAGGTACATACGAACTTGACGGTAGAACCTTAACTGTACTTTATGATTTTGGCGCTGCCCATTCGTTTGTCTCATATGCTAGTGTCGAGTCTTTGAATTTGCAAGTTTCTAAACTTCCCTTTGATCTCATTGTCTTTACTCCCACAAATCGCCCTGTTAACACTTGCAAATGTTGTTTGAATTGTCATCTTGTTGTAGAAAATAGGCCTTTTATCATAGATTTAATATGTTTACCCTTGAGAGACATAGATATCATTCTAGGCATGGATTGGCTTCACGCGAACCATGTGTTATTAGACTGTGGGGCCCAGTCTGTTGTTTTTCCCTCTCCCCCTAGCTCTGTTAGTCAACCCTTAAGACTGTACCAAAACTCCGTAGAGGTCTTCTGTATTGGGGAAAAGACTAAGGGATATGTTCTCCTAGCCGCTTGTGAGGTAGATTTTGAGCAAAACCTGGTGATATACCTGTGGTAAAAGACTATCTCGAGGTGTTTCCGGATGAAATACCTAAGTTCCTTCCCGAGGTGTTTCCGGTTAAAAGGAGCCGTGGTATTCTCAAAGATTGATTTGAGGTCGGGATACCACCAGATTAGAGTTAGGGATCAAGACATTCCTAAAACTGCTTTTAGAACTCGGTATGGACACTTTGAGTTCAATGTGATGTCGTTTGGTTTGATGAATGCTCCCATAGTTTTTATGGATTACATGAATAGAATCTTTAGACCCTGTTTAGATCAGTTCATGGTTGTGTTCATAGATGATATACTCATCTATTCAAAAACCCACGAGGAGCATGAACGTCATTTAAGGTTGGTTTTAGAGATTCTAAAGGAAAAGAAGTTGTACACGAAGCTTTCTAAGTGTGAATTTTGGTTGGATAAGATGAAGTTTTTAGGACACGTTGTGTCAAAAGGTGGCATAGCTATCGACGCTAGTAAGATTGAGGTTGTAATAAGTTAGGAAAGACCAACCTCTATTACCGAGATAAAGAGCTTTTTGGGTTTAGCCGGCTGTTACCGTAGGTTCATTAAAGGATTTTCCCAGATCGCCCTACCCTTAACCAAGCTTATAAGGAAGAATGCCCCGTTTGTATGGAATCCTGAGTGTGAGAAGAGTTTCCTAGAGCTCAAGGAGAAGCTAACCTCGACCCCAGTTTTGGCTTTACCTGACTCCCAATGTACTCTTCGAGGTATATTGTGACGCCTCGGGCAAGGGTTTAGGTTGTGTGTTGATGCAAAACAGGCAAGTGGTAGCCTATGTGTCTAGACAACTCAAACCTCACGAGGTAACCTACCCCACCCATGACCTAGAATTAGCAGCCATAGTGTTTGCCCTTAAGATGTGGAGGCACCATTTATATGATGTAAAGTTTGAAGTTTTCTCCGATCATAAGAGTCTCAAGCAACTCTTTTATCAAAAGGAGTTAAATATGAGGCAGAGAAGGTGGATGGAGTTCCTTAAGGACTATGATTTTGGCTTAAGTTACCACCTCGGCAAGGCTAATGTAGTCGTTGATAACTTGAGTTGAAAGTCATTACGTTTGTCTCATATGATGGTTAATCAAGTTGGTTAATAGAGAAGTTTAGAAATATGAATCTTGGGATGTCGTTGACCAAGGAAGGGATAGAGATGTGTTACCTTCGTGTAACCAATGGGTTTAAGCAGAATGTTATGCTCGCACAAAGAGAGAATGAGGAATTTTTGGAAACCATAGAAGCGGCTAAGGCTGGAAAGTTAAAGGGTTTTGAGCAAGGCCCCGATGGTCTATGGAAGTTCAAAAGGTGGATATGTGTGCCACAAAATGGTGACCTCCAAGAGAAGATCTTGGAGGAGGCTCACAAGAGCCAATTCGCCATTCATCTTGGTGTAACCAAGATGTATCAGGACTTGAAGAGGATGTTCTGATGGCCTGGATTGAAAAAGGATGTGGTCGCCTGGGTGAGTAATTGTTTGGTCTGCCAAAAGGTTAAGATCGAACACCAAAAACCTTCAGGTATGTTGCAACCCCTGTAAATCCCCGAGTGGAAGTGGGAGAGCATATCAATGGATTTCGTGACAGGATTGCCAAGGGGCCAAGCTGGCCATGATGCCGTATGGGTAATCATGGATCGACTGACCAAGTCGGCCCACTTTCTGCCTATTAGAGTCACGTACTCGTTGGATAGATTGGCTCAGCTATACATCCAAGAGATCGTAAGGTTGCATGGAGTGTCATCAACGATAATCTCAGATCGAGACCTGCGGTTTACATTGCGTTTTTGGGGAGCCTTTCAAAAGGCGTTTTGTTCAAAGTTGTACTTAAGCGCCGCTTACCACCCACAAACAAATGGCCAATCTGAGAGGACAATCCAAACCCTAGAAGATATGTTGAGAGCCTGTGTCTTGGACCAAAAAGGAAGTTAGGATAAGTACATGCCACTGATCGAGTTTGCGTATAACAACAGTTATCACGCAAGCATCGGTATGGCACCGTACGAGGCGCTGTATAGAAAGAAGTGTCAATCACCTTTGTGTTGGTACGAACCCAGAGAACAAAGTGTGTTAGGACCCGAAGTAGTGAGGGAAACGACGGAGCAAATCAAGAGAATCAAGGATAGAATCTTAACCGCTTAAAGTCGACAAAAGAGCTACGCGGATAAAAGGCATAAGCCCTTGGAATTCCAAGAAGGCGAACATGTATTCCTTAGGATCACTCCCACTACAGGAATAGGACGAGACATGAAAGTTAAGAAATTGAGTCCCCAATTTCTTAGTCCTTTTGAAATCCTTTAGAGAGTCGGGTCTGTAGCCTATAGGATAGCTTTGCCCCCAAATCTTTCCAATCTCCATGACGTCTTCCATGTCTCTCAATTGAGAAAATATGAGTCCAACCTTATCCACATCTTAGAGCCAGAGCACGTATAGTTAAGGGAGGACCTAACATTCAACCTGCCGCCTATGAGGATCGCGGATCACGGCGTCAAGCAATTGAGGAATAAGTTTGTTCCTTTGGTGAAAGTAGCATGGGGACGTAGCAAGACCAAAGAGTTCACATGGGAACTGGAATCTGAGATGAGATTGAAGTACCCCAAACTATTCTAAGGTACGAAATTTGAGGGCAAAATTCTTTTTAAGGAGGGGAGTAATGTACTGCCCCGATTTTCTGCTAGAGTAAAAATGACCAAAATGCCCCTAAGGTCATTTTCGGCCCGGAACTCGAGGATAGCCGACCCGGAAGTCCTCAAGGGGCTAACTCAATGTTTGAAGGGGATTAGTTGACTTGTGAATCTTTCTGGGATTGAAAATCTCGTTTTCTGAGATTTCAAGTCAAAATAACCAAAATACCCCTATTGTGTTTGACATGGGTACGTGTGCCGGATGGGCCTGAAACTTCTCCAGATGGTTTTAAAAGGTGTTTTTATGTATTCTGTGACCTCATTTTTGGTCCCGTGGTCCCGAACAGTTTTTGTGTAAAATTACGATTTTGCCCCTAGTTTAGTGTTTTCGAGCTTAATCGCGTGATTAAGCAAACCTAAGCAATATTAGACTCTAATCGAAGATTTATTAATTTCCATAATTAATCTAGAGTCAAAATTATTTATTAAAGTTAATTAGAACCTAAAATTACTTAGATTAAACTCAAATCTCATTTTAAATTCAAGATTCCTAGTCATGAAATCTTGAATAGTATTTTCTTTCTCCAATTCCTTAAATCATGGAATTGTGTCTACATTGTTTATTCATAAAATGAATTTAAAATCCTCTAAATGTGTATGAGCACTCCTTAATCATGTCATAAAATTCCTAATCACATTCTTAGTTACCTAAACCTATGCTTAGCAATTCCTAACCTTGCACCGAATCTAATACACACCTAAACATATCATTAACACACAATTAGTTGAACAATTTTCTCTCCCCTTGGCTGTCATGATCTGGCCAAAACCCATGCCCCAAAAATATTCATCACATGCTCAAATTATTACACTCAAAAGACCATGCTTACACTTACATGCACCATACTTGATCATACTTTCACCCATGCTTGGATGACTAAGTGAATGACTAGATGAATTAGATATTTTTCCTCTATTTTTCTGCCCAAAACCATCAGCCCCTCCCTTGCCTTCTAGAAGAATTATTTCAACTCAAATCAAAGAGAAAACACCATGCTTTGAACCATGTCTTAGCCCATGCTTGTCATACCATTAAACATGCTTTGAATGACAAGTTGTAAGAGATATTTTCTCTCCCCCATTGCCCCAAAAGCTATGGCCAAGACCTCCCTTGGATGAGCCTTCATTGTTTCATTTTCTATAAATAGGTGCCTTAGATGAACTTGTGTTACTTTTGATCATTTGGTAAGTTTAAGCTTTCAAGCACTCTTTGTAAGTTCTTTTCTTTTTCCTCTCAAGTTCTTAAGAACTTTCTTTCATCTTCTCTTTGCATCATCACCTCACAACCTCAAACCACAACCTTGAATCATCCTTTAAACACTTAAACACTTATCCTCAAACACAAACACATCCAAAGCACATTTCCTTCCTTTTTCTCTCCTCAAGGCCAAAGCATCTTCACCACCTTAGGAGGAGTTTTCCTTTTCATTCTCATCTCAAAGATCAAGCCTTTATCTTCACACTTGGTAGGGAGTTGCTCTCTAGTTTTTGTTTTGTTCAAAAATGTGTTTTTCTTGAAGTTTCTCTTGGTTTCTTTTTAAGTTTTTCCATGCTTCTTCCTTTTCTTTTCATTTCGGCCTCAAGGCGTCATTTTGAGCATGATAGCTTGATGATGAGAGTTTCTAGATGATGACTTTGTGTTCATCTCCAAGAAACCTCTAAAGCTTGAGTTTTTCCTTTCCTTGAACTTTATCTATGTTACTTAGCTCACATGGTTTTTAACTTAAGAAAAATTAATCATAAGGTTTTCAAAAATCCCAAGCCTATCCTTGTCAATCTTAAAGTTGGTCATCACGTTCTATAGTTTTCTCTAAATAAGGTTTTGGGTACTTAATAAAGAACATGACATAGTTTCCTTCTCATTTTCCTTTCTTGTTTGGTTTACTTCCTTATTCTCTTTTCCTTTAAAGTAATGTTTTAGGTTGATTTATTGAGCTTGACAATGATGTTCAAGAGCCATATAGTTTCCTTGAAACTTTGGTTCAAGAACTCTAAAGCTCACGTTGTTGATGAGATAAGTGTTGGGTTGAGATTTTTGGTTCTCTCTAAAAGTCTTATATGAGCTCTAAGTTAAGATAAAAAGGACTTGCATCCATATTTACTTTTATGTCATCAATAAATGATCAGGAGTAAAAAATGAACTTGCATATTCATATTTATGTTTATGCTCTCACTAAAATCTCTAAGATAATAATGGATTTGTATAACATATTTATTTTATGCCCTCACCTTTTAATAAAGACTAAAACAAAGTGCATTGCATATTTATTTTTATGTCAATCACTTAAGAGATTTTGAACTCATGGGCTTACCTATTATTATCTCAAACAAAGTTGGATATTATATGTCTTTAACTCCTTTGATTTTGGCCTTGTAATGATGTTGAGTCTTAGAATGAGATTCATCTAGTTACAAGTGCTAAAACTCATGTTTCATGATTTTCCTAAGTCTAAATGATCTTAAGAAATGTTTTGAGCTAGATTTCATGATTTAAATCCCTCTTGAGACTAATTTAAAATAGCTACTGCCCTTTTTGGTTTGATGGTGGTTTTAAAGAAATAAATTGTTTTTAAGTGTGTTATATAAGTTTTAAAAAGGTTCCAAGAGAAACTAGCAATTTATGTGCCTTATAAATGAAGTTCTATGCATTATTTGATGGAGATGTTTTTCGGTTCTGCCATGCCTGGTTGCTCACTGTATGATGCTGTTTCTATGATAATAAAATTAGTACGTTCATGTATATTTGATGTTAGAATTAATTTGAGAAAGTTAAGATAAGTTAAGACTAGAAAGGAATTAAAATGAGACTTTTAGATCCCTTAGAAATGTAATTTTCTAGATTCTGTCCAGCAAGGATGAAAGTTAGAAATAATGGTTTATAATTAGTTTAAATGTGTAGGAACTACTCATAATTGGTTTAGGAATTGATCTTGATGCTTTAGGAGCAAACCGAACTTAGAAATGGTCAAAGTTGTGACTTCTAGGTACCCGTAAAGTGTAAACTATGGATTCTGCACTCTTGAGATTTAGAATTGGTTATGATCATAGAATTGAGTGAGGAATACTTAGATATGAGCCTATAGGTACCTGAGAGTTTAAGTCGTGATGATGGACAACTTAGATTTCAAGTTAAAGGACCCTAAGGGTCAAAGCATAAGACTTTAAGAGACTTTGATACTTCGAATTGATATTGCAAGTATGATATGATGATTTATGAATTATGACGAATGTTTGATTGAGTTGTTATGACTATCATGTTTATGCAAGTTGATTGAGAAATGCATATGTGTTGTGAGACTTGTGGTATAAAGTAGTTTGAAGGAAATTCGGTATACAGTTGTTATGCTGCCGAATTCCCGTCAAATCTAAAGGACTTGAGAATGTTTTTGAAGTATGATATGAGATTTAAAACCCTGGATGACACCGGTTCGGCCGAGCCCCCCAAGAGATTTTTATGTGACAAAGCACTGAGATACATTTTCCTGGGTGACACCGGTTTGGCTGAGCACCCGGTATGATAGATTTCTTCAATCCGTTAGGCATGTATACGTTTATTTCACATTATAATATAACTTCCATTTAGTCTTTATCTCTTTTCATGAGATACAATCATGTTTACATATGTAGAGTGAAATTATTTACGCTTTAAGAACGTATTATGCATATGGAGTGCCTTGTTTGCTAGCGAATCAAGAAACTCAAGGAAATCATTAGTCATTCTTCAAAATATTTTCTTAAAATTTTTTATGTCATTACTCAAAACATAATTCTTTAGCGCTTCTGAAGGGTTCTAGAGCTAACAACTAGGACATGCATCCATCTCCATAAGTCATAAGCATATAAGAGGTTGAGAACTAGTAAGTAAGCATATAGTTTACTAAGTTTTAACAATGCAAATGATTGATACAAGATTATATCAGTGTAAAACAAGCTCAAGGACAAGAAATTGGAGATGAGGTTCTTTTTATATACCAAATACATTAGAAATTAGTATGAGTGCCAAGTTGGAATCCGGCCATCCAATTACCTAGGATTAAAGTTCTCCAATTTCTTGGACAGTCCTTGATACTTGGACACCTGAGTTCAAGTTTGGTGGGTTCTCAAAATAGTGAGAACTTGACATAACTGAACTATGCTATAATGATGAATTATTGTCCGCAAAGAATGACAGTGCAGTATAATTACTTTTGTGTAAAGTATCAAAGTTGATATATGCATTTACATTGCATTATAATGTACTTAAAACACTCAGTGAGTTTAAATTTGGAAGGCACATATCTTGACTCACGTCTGAAGTGAACCTTAGCTTAATTTTATGTTAATAAAGAAACTATATTGTAATTTTTTGGCCTAAACTAGAATGTTATCAAGTTAAATGACACCGCATTCTTAAGAAATCCACTCTCATTGCATTCCATTGAAACTTGAAAAATATTTCCTACATTGACAAGCGTGCTTCAGATATTAGTTTATATCCAGTTGCAAGTTTAGAATTACCTAAAAAAAGGTATTAGCTGCTTCAGATATATATAGTCCAACTATTACTTTACATTAGTATGCAAAAAACTGATATGAAGACACAACAGAAATAAACCATAGACAATAGCAAAACAACTAGCATCAAAACAATTAAAAAAGAAAGAACTGGGGTGTATTCTCTGAATAATATAGATAGAAGTTCTCTATAAAGTTCTTTGAATATCAACTGTCAGTATACAACATTTTCTCTAGTTTCATAAGCCTGCAGAACAAACTACTTCTATATAAATTAGTTAGATATGGCACATCCATGCTTTTATACTTTGTACATGTCAGGAATAAAGTGCAAACATACATGCCTGAGTTAACTAACAACTGTATCCTAATTCTCAACATGCAAAAAGGTAATGTATCAAATGATGTTTATATATACATTTATAAAGATTAAGAATAGTAACATGTAATAACAGGTAATGTATCAAGAAACAATGTCATGAAATACACTTGCATGGGATGAATCATTGGACTTCCAATAAAGAATCGAAGCCTAAAACCTTTTTTTCCCAGATTATTAAACAATGCAAAAGTTCACACAACAGTCTCATACTCAATACTAGCTCATCTTTAAGATGCTAACTCATCTAGATTATTGAATAGTGATAAACAATTATGTTAAAAGGTAATGAAATGTGATAAATATTGAAACAGAGAGAGATATAGAGAATCGAATCATACAACAAAGAAATGCAATAAACAGAGAGAAAATCAATGAATTTGATGGTGTTCTTCCTGAATCGCACAAAAATCATTATGGACAACTCAAATGAGAGGAAGATCAAAACACTAAATGAGAAGAGAATAATAAAAATCAAAACTCTAACAATGTTTAGGAGGCAACAAAGTGTATAAAAATCGTGAATCAATGGTGGAAGTTCCTTGAGTCAACCTTGATTGGGGAGTTTAAAGAATTAGGATTTAAGGTTCCTTGACAATGGAGTGCTTTCAGCTTGCAAATCTCATCTGAGGACTCGGGATTAAGGTTCAAATATCACGAATGAAGGTTCCACACACAGAGTTGCATGGTGTATGGTCTGGTTATTTTTGAAATTGATAAAAAATAATAAAGGTAAAATGGTACTTTTAATTCAAATCTAACTAAAAACCCCCCAAAATGGAGGAACTAAAAATATAAGCGAATAGAGGATTTGGAAAGGTTTTAAAAATCCTTCAAACACCTCTTCCATCAATTAAGAAAACTCACAACTATAATCTAATCCCTCAAAGCCTTCCCCTTCCTTCCATTCCCCTCTTAATCCCATCTCACAAACAAAGCCTTAGAGAATCTATAACTACTAACACCAACTCCAGACTTACTATAAGTTATAACTTGCTCCAAAATAGATTTGACAGTGAAAATATTATATTTCACAAATCTCTATATCAACATATCCTAATAAATTCTATTAAGCTTAATTAATGTAAGAACATTGTGCATCCTATAGTCATCGAAGCTCCTACTCATGGGAAATTCCAAATCCATTATGCACTATCCCAGAAGCCACATTCATTCACCTATGCGTGCTTTTGTTCAAATACTGGGTATAGTGTAGGAACTAATTGCTTTAACCTACCTATTTCCATCCATAAATTTGTCCAAAATGAGGATGCTTTCCATCTCTAATTTCGATGTGAATTCTATCCGTCGTTGACTTTACTAAGATTCTATACTACATCCCCAAATTATCCCAAATGCCCCCACGTTTCCTAACTTTTTGCATAGCAATTGACTTCTAAACTTGTAATCAATTACAAAAACTCACCACCCTCTTCCATAAAGGGCATTCCTTATAATATCTCCACCACCACCTGAACAATAATGCAGAGTTTCTTATGACAATGTCTGACACTCCTAAACCCCCTTTATCCTTTGGTTTTTGTTTAACACTCACAATAATGGTTGATTATATTGACAGAAATTATATATTAAGATCCAAATGACCTCATTTGTCAACTTATCTAGTTGACTCACTAAAATTAACTTTCTTAATTTTTTTTATTAGCAATTCCAATAATTTTTTTCTTGTGTATCAAATTCTTATTTAAGACGAGCTATTGTCACATAGAAAACCATGTGGCATTGCCTATTATCCATAATTTCATTTCTAAAATATTATTATTTGGCATTAGATAGAGCTAGAGTTCACATGCACAATAACATACATTCATGGGTTTAATTTTTGAAGTATAAGAGAGAAAACCAGAAAGGATTTATAAAATTTTAAAATTGAACACTATAAAATCTATTTTTTTTTCTTCTCTTATATTTCAAAATCAAACTAAAAAAAACACAATAAAGGAACATTCATTCTTTTAGATTTGGCGAAAATGCCTATTTGGCTTGTTGAAGCAGGCACTAATCCCAAAATAAGACACTATTTACCCTCATCAATATTGAGAAATACTTGTATGCTTCTTAAGTACATTTATTGTGTGCTCCAAGATCTTGTACAATTATTTATTTTAATTTGTAATGATGAAAAATAATATGTAAAAGCCTAAAATAATTGATTGTCTCATAGAGCATGCATTAAATGTGCTTTAGCAGCATACATAAATTTCTCCATTGATATTTCCTATTTCAGTTAGTTTTATTAAGAAATGAATTATGCAATAACATTTGCTTAACACACATGTATGATACAACCATAAGAAAGTGTTGCAAAGAATCATAAAGAACTACATATAGAAGTCGAACTGCATGTTTGATGAGTATCCAAGTACGTCAAGATGAGTTGCTATGGCTTCACTCATTTGTTTTGGACCGCAAATAAGAATCTACAAAATTGTAACCATTTTTTTAAAAAAAAATATCAAGTTGTGATTGGTCTGATAAAGGAATAAAAGTGTGAAAAAAAATGATTCCATATTCTTAATTGGTATGCTACAATTTAATTGTGAACTCAACCTGGATGTATGGAGCTGGTGCAGGACAATGGGTTTGAATCATCTCCTTGGTTATAAACCCAACACCACCATTCCATGAATCAGGAGGCTGCCAAGTGTTGAAAAGGTGAAAGATATTTATTTTACAAAGATATTGATAGCTATGAACCACAACTCATTAAGATAATAAAGCATATCCATTACTAGCAACAAAATACTACAGATAAAATGACTCATATCACAAAATTATTATTTTTAATCTTAGGCCACTCAATTTTAAAGCATGCATGTATGCATATAATAGAATATTTTGTTTAGAGATCACATGATCTGCCATCAATCATCTCCAAAAGCTTAAGTTATGGGATAGAAGCATGTAAATAATTTTATATATAATATGTCCTCTCACACAAATTGTGGACAATGCATATACCTAACCTTCTTCATCCTGATATTTAATTATTTTATTCAGAATAATTAATGAAGACAATGACTATGTGGACATAAAAACTCTGATACCATGTTATGAATCATCCCTTCTAAAAACATAAGTTGTTGGACAAAATCACACTCATGAATGATTTTGCATCTAATATAATTAAGAGGGATATTTGAAATAATTAAGGAGATGGAGTATGAATATTGTGAAAATCCAACAAATGGCTTGTGATTTTGAATAGAGCAACCAACCTTATTAAGAACATAATAGAGTTTGAATCGGTCAGGAAATTTGTTTGCAAAGCTATCTAGTTCTTCCTGCAACACGAAATACATCACTCATCATGAATTAAGTGAAGCCTTGTCCAATATTTAACATTAAATTCATATTATTCATCTTCAATCCTTCCCTTGTTTTCTACTTTTTAAAAACCATGAGGGAATTTATGATATCATCATTAACAACAAAGTAAACAAACTATTAATGATGTGACAAACAAATTGTAAATACAATAAATCTTATTAAATCTAGTTAATCTCACACTGCAAGTTAAATTTTTATCAAAAATTTAATTCTCTGAAACACATTAAAAAAAATGTAACCTTAATTCTCTTAAGACCATTTCTCCCTTATTTAAAGAGGAAGACTTGATAAACTCTTAACAATTACTCTTAGGGCGTGTTAGGTTGGAGTAAAAAAGTGGTGAGAATTCAATGAACGAGCTTCGCATATAAAATTATGCATGGAACTTATTCAAAGAATTTTTATCCCATTTGAACTCACCCTTATGATTGAAAAGAAGTGAAGAAAAAGTTAAAAGAAAATTCTATAGTAGAAATGTATTGTGAAGTAAATAATAATGTTCATTTAGGCAATAGAGCAACTTTTATCCAAAATATAATTTATTGAATTAAAACTATTATGACAATAGTAAAACTTGGGAATGGATCATCTCATATAAAAATTTTACACTATTTGATTATAAGCAAAAATTAAAAATAAAATCATTGATTAACAATGTGGGGTATAAACTATGGCTTATAAGAAAATACAATTTTTATTTATAGACAAAAAAAAGGTTCCACTACTTCAAAGAGAAGGGGAGCAAAACAAGGTTAACAAGACAACAAATTAAAACACAATGAGTGACATCCAAATGATACAAACACAAACGAGAGACAACTTAAGGTAACAATGAGTGACATCCATAGAAATGTAATTAGTAGTGAAACGATGGCGTTAATCTAACACTTAATACTACAAAATACATACCTACGTGTTATTAGGAAAAAAAAGTTATCTATGTGTGTAGAAATATAATGTAGAAAAGAAAAATCACAATGCTTTATTTGATTTGTTCTTAAGCAATTGTACTTTGTTAATCTATTTGCACACTCCTTACCATGGCAACATTTTAGATCTAATAATAATCCATACTTTCTAAAGGAAGGAATTCGTAACCAGGTTACCTTTAATAGAATGTCGTCCACCATCACATTGGCGTATAAAAGATTCAACTTTGTTTTGTCTTTAGGGTTTTCTAGTATGGCTCTTATGGGCTGCAACAAAAAGGTGATGAAAAAGAAGAAAAATAAGCTTTTTTGCACCTAGCAACCTGCAGTTAGAAGAAGATAATCATGCAAAATCCTTCAACATAAAAAAAAAATTTGTTTGGCTAAACAAAATCGACATGTGATTTGTCAATTGTATATGTCTCTAGCAGAATGACTTTTGAAAGAAAAATAGTGTTTGTAAATATTTAAAAAGTATATTTATCGACATAGGAGACTACACGTGTAAATGGTGAGAATTTGCATTAATTAATGAAAATCAATTTGGAATAATAAGTGATAATACTATATTTTTTCTTAATGGAGATTCATGTAAAATAATTGACCATTTTATGAAAGACTAGAAAATCGAATACTATAGGAGTAACATTTTATACCTTATTAATACAATTCCCTAATTAACTTTAATCTATGTGAATATAAATATCGCTAACTCATTACAATTGTATCTTTCAAGTTTTGAAAAATTTATGTACCTGAAACATTGGGGTAATGCCTGAACCTCCAGCAACCATTCCAAATGCTTTAACTTGGCCTGGCTTGTAACTAAATCGTCCCTACAGTTTCACATTATGTCTATTAAACTTACATTTACTAATGATTAATGATTTTATGTATGATTTATTGGTCTTTAAAGTATTTGCAAATCCAAGCGGATTATTTTAGAGATTTTAATGGTCAATAATTTCTTGGATTTATCTAACCAGTACTCTTAGGGTACTGGTTAATGTTTCTAAGAAAAGTAAATATTAAAATTTGGTGGTGGATCTCACATCTTGAAATTTGAAAAAAACACATTTTCAATGAAAATTTACTATTCTAAAACTCTTAACTAGTGTACTGGTTAGCACAACCCTAATTTCTTTTGCCTAAGGAAGGAAGTACCTGGGGGCCCTTCACGGCCAAGTAGTCACCTTCTTTCATTTCTCTAAAATAGTGGGACATCCTCCCATTTAGGTACATATGCTTGCATACCGATTTAGATAATGACTATCACAATGTAAAAATTATACATTGTAGCAATATATAAGTATATAAAATCAATGGAAAATCTAAATTAATTTATCCTTATGCATAATTTAATTTTGCCACAAATATTTTACCTTGACAACTAATTCGAAGTAGCCAATATCTGACTTCAAAGTGATTGGAGTATATGGTCTGATAACTTCGTCTCCTTGGCTATCTCTTACCCTGCATAATAGTTAAAATACAAATTTGTATACGATCGCTAAGACCTACAAATATAAATTATTTTCATTTAATACTTTTGAAAATTTTCTTTTTCGTTGTCTTTCTTTTTCTAATATTCTAATTTTGGCCCTTATAAATATTTAAGAATATACATTTAATATGTATAAATATTGAAAATTTTATATTTTACTTATTATATATATATTAAATTCTTTTAGTTTTTATAAATATCTTTACTTAATTGCCACAACAAAGACTAAAACCAAAAGATTAAAAATAATGGACCAAAAGCCAATAAAATTTGTAAAAAAATGAGTAACACTGATACAATTTTTAATTATAAAGGCTGGAAATATGCTATTTGAGTGAATGGATCAATTTGTGTGACTGTTATGTTGTTTTGATTTGAGGTTTTTTTTTTTCTAGTTCAATAATGTACCTATGTCTGTATCTATTTATTTTATCCCCATGGTAGTGTTTGGTTTCTATCCTAGGATAGTGGAGACAAATATAGTAAAGATGGAAACATGAAAAAATTGTTTCTATATTGTATTTGGAAACATGTAGATAGGATGAAAAAAACATGATAAAAACATTTTTTACCCTTGCCGGACCACCACCGGCCATTACTAAAACACCGTTGGGCCACTGTCAGATCACCGCTGGGTGCAGCTAGACCACAACCAGACCACCCATGCTATTGAGGACAAAGGAAAATATTAAATCTATATTTGGATATTCTATCTCCTTGACTTGTCTCTATTGTCCCTGCATTTTAGAGGTATAGAAATTTTCCATATTTTGTGTCCTGAGACAAAAATTTTCTGTATTTTATGCATGTCTCAACAACCAAATAGTTTTGTGTCTCCAGTATCACCATATTTTCTATTCAAGATAGAAACCAAACACTACCTGTGTGTGATGGGTTGAGACTCTTCACCACTTATTTGGAAAAAAGAAAAGACTGAAAATATATTTAGACTTATATAACATTATATTTCAACTTTAAAATAGTGTTATTTCCAATGGCATGAATTAAAATTGAGAAATTGTATTTGCATTTAGAATGTATGGGATGTGTGAGATACCATCCCACTAGAGTATTTGATAAAAAAATGATAAGAAAAAAATAAAACAAAAAGTCACTCCACCAATGGATGTTGGATGGTGACAATGACTTATTACATGCGTTCACCCTTAAATACTATGGTTGGACTAATTGAAATACATTATATAACCTTATATTAGAGCAATATAATTGAAAATTTTGTTCAAACCTAGTAAGAATGTATTTTCCAACAGGAAAACCAAATACCGATGTAGGGGTTGGAAGGGCAAATTTGAATCATGCAACGTTGTGGCTAAGCTGGGTCTTCGTTATCAATCTAACTTCTTTGAAGTTGTTCGGGTCCAAGAAGCCTACAAATGTTGTCAGATTTTTGGAATTAATGTAAAGAATAATTTTCTAATGGAATTCTCAAGGAGTGATAATCAGACCGGTCATTAAACCAGATGAGATATTGGTTCAAAGGTTCACTGATCTGACTAGGGTTTGACTTGTTAAACTAGAATATAATTATACTTATATATGATTGTTTATAAAGTTTTCTCAACACAAATAAAAAACCTTGTAATGATTTTTATACAAAATCATCTTAGAACTTATTAGTATTATTTTTCTTATGACCTGCTTCTTTTTTTGTAAAAATGACCCTACTAAGATTTTATATAAAAACATCTTTTATTTAACTTGGCCAAAAAAAACAAAAACATACCCGGCCCACCCCAAATGAATAAACCCTACATCTTTGTTATGGTTTCCTTAGCTGGCCGTCCACTTAGAGATAAACATCACAAGTTCAGAACCATGACTATGATCAGTGCAATGTTCTTTTTGTGTGTGTGTGTGTGTGTATTGGTATGAAGAGGGTAGTTGGAACATGGAGATGGGTGGTTTGGTCAAGTTATCATGGGCGAGAAGTAGCTTGTGTAGGGCTAGCACAATTGCAGCAGGAGCTTCATGGATGTTTCTTCCTCTTTCTCCAGCAGTAAAAGTATGTTTGTGACTGAAACCATCCCCACTGTTCACAGTTTCTTTTCTTCTTCATTGAACTGGATACCGCCAAACCGCCTCCAGTTCAGGCGGTTCACTAGTTTTGTTAACGATTTTTCTAGTTCACCACTGATTTTTGACATAAGCGGATTTTAACATATGATCAGACTGGCCTAGTGTGTAGTTCCCAATTAAACCAGTTTGACTAGTCGATCCAGTCCGGTTTTCTATTCCTTGGGAATTCTTCAAAATCTAGGCACCTTGATCATTTGATAAAATACATTTCATGACATGTTGCTTTAGGAAACTGTGACTCGGAGTGCGTCTAGTATAACTCAAATTTTCTCAGTATATTGAGTTTTGTGATAATGCAATTCATAGATGCAGGTTTATCTTATAAGTAAAGTGAGATGTTCTAATTACTTCGAAGTTAAAAAAAATGATTAAAACAATCTAGAAGAAACAATACTAAATTACCTTTGCAAGCTTTTGTTCGAGAGTAAATATAAGCAGCGGTAAGACCTACGGCAACAAGCGCAAATGCGCCACCTAGCAGTTCAAGCTGCAGGTTCACAACAAAGGGAAATTGCTTGAAATCCCATTTGGTGAAGTTGAATGACATTGTGAGCGGTAGTTGTTGTGACATTTCGCATGCTAATTAGAAAATCGACAACTAATATATGCATGTACATGCAAACTGTAAAAGACATAATAGAATAATGTTTTACCTTTAATAGATTAATTCTTTACTTCTTCTCATAGTTGTTCTCAAGAAGTAAAGGAAAGAATAAACCCCAAACATACATTACATAAATGAGAGAATGTTTAAAGATGTTGAATGGCCTCTATGCAAATTAAGGCCTATTGTAATATTTTATCTTTAACTGCTTCATCTTTTTGTAATCGAATAAAAGAATTCTAGAATTAGGTGGCGAATAGAATAGAAGAGAGAATTTTATGAGTCGGAGATTTAATCACATTTCACATAATAGTTGCCTATTACAATAACTAATACTCCTATATAGTGAGTGGCAATAGTCACTCCTATAAGTCTATTATCATCATTATTTTGTTTTATTCAAAATGATGACATAATTATCTATTATTAATCATAATTTTATTTTAATTTATTATTATTATTAGTTTGATTAAAATTAATTTAACTATCTAAAATTTTTAAATATTTATCTTATTTTTTAGCTTTTGCATAGTCATTGGTCAATGAATATTGAAGTATTGACAATTAATTTGTTGAAGATAATTATTTAGTATAAAATCTTGGATTGTTTTTACACTTTTCTTGATGCAGTAATTGTTGAAATTTTATAGCAACGACTATTCTTTAATAAAAATAGTAATAACAGCAATAGCAATAAAGACGAACTTAATAAATAATAACATACAATATACACATATTTTATTTTTGTTATTGTTAATGCTATTGATGTTATTATTGTTCTTGTTGTAAATTAAATCCCATTTGGTGAAGTAGAATGACATCTTGAATGCTAGTTATTGTAACATTTCGCAAGATAATTGGCAAATTGGAAACAGTTATATTGTACATGCAAACTGCAAAAGATATAAGACATGCGAATGAAACTATAAAGATATAATAGAATAATACTTTATATTTTATTGATTACTTCTTTTCTTCTTCTCATAGTTGTCCTCATAAAGTGAAGCATAGAATAAACCCAAACGTATGTTACACAAATGAAAGAATGTTTTTTTTTTTTTTTTTGGGAAGAGTAAATGAGAGAATGTTTAAATATGCAGATATAATGTACATAATATTTTAGGTTTAATTGCAAATAAATTGGTTAATTTTTTATTTATAAAGAAAATTTTGATAGTTTACATTTAATATTAAAAATTGAAACCCAAATACTAATGACTTATCAATTATTATTAGGTAACACATTGAGAATTGGCTTATGTTATGTTAATGATGATAACCCTTCATTTTAGCTTGATTAAAATTTATATCATTGTCCAAAATAAATAAATTGAAAATAAAATTGTCTCTTTCCACAATTTGGCTCATGTTAGTGGCGATAGTCCTTCAGTTTAGCTTTGATTTAATATTTATTTTAGTCCCTGACTTTGTACTCATAAGTCATTTTAGTCTCATACTTTTAAAATAATTTTAATTAGTCCTTAACATTACAAAATATGGTCATGCACTATTAGTCCCTCAATCCATTTTCAATTAACACTAACCCGTGCCATGTACAGATAATAAGTAGGAACATATAAAATTAAATAAGCATTCATTTTAGTTTGTGGAAATAACCATATGATAAAGACATTGTATAAAAGCATTAAAGATGTTAAAAATATTAAATTATAACAATAAAAATAATTCATATAATAAAAAAAGAAAATAGGATTAATTATAAATGGTATAAAAAATTTATCATGTATAAGTGGCACCATCAAAGTCTTGGTTTCTCCTTGAGAAACAGGATTAAAGTAAAAGAAAATATTAACAATTTTAAGATGATCATTTTTATTAATAAATTATAATAATAGTTCTTAAAATGGAAATAAGAAATATAGAAATAATATAACTTATTTGATTCTAAATCGTTTTAAACATTTCTTGATAAATAACTTTAAAATAAAATCAATTCCTATCAAATCCTTAAATAAATGTGGATTTTAAATCAGGCTTTAAAATTGACTCTTTATATTCTATTTTCAATTATTATTTAAATGGTTCAATGTAATTTTAAGTTTGAAATCAATTTTTTTATTTATAATTGGTTGTTGATTCTTTAGATTGATTTACTTGCTCTCTTTTTTCCAATTTTTTCTATTCAATTATAAGCACTGATAGAAAATTTTACTTTTAATGATTTCAAACTTTTTGGGTAGTTCATTTCAAACTGAAATTAATTAGTTATCAAATAATATACTTCAAATTCGATCGCATTCTATTTACATATATGATTTTTCATGATTATCAAATATTATTTTAATTATAAAAAATGTAACATCTATTTAGAATCCAATTTTATTGTAACTAATATGTGAAATTTAATTTTATACGGATCATATTTAACATTTAAATAATTAGGTTTATTGTTAAGAAAATCCATCAATAATAAGTAGTTTGATATCACATGTTTGAATAGTTTCCCTTTTTGGTAAATTTTTTAAAATTTTGAATTCCAACATACTTTAGAAGTTGCCATGTGTCATAGATTTCCTATTAATGGTTCTTAAATATTAAGAGTATAGAATCCACCAATCAAACTGTGAACACCCGATTTTTCTGGCTCATATAATACACTCGAGTTTTCTTTCAAGACTACGAGTACTAGGTTCATTTTATTTTTCAGTAAAAATTTTCAATCCATTTCATTTTAATTAAGTTTTAAGTCCATTTAAAAAAAAAAAAAAGCCCATTTCATCAAAAATAATAAAGAAAAAAAGAATGAGTCCATTTAGTTTTTGAGTAAAAAAAAAAATTTAATAAAAAGCGAAGCACCGTTTCGCTTCCTGTCAAGTTGCTAAAAAATAAAAATCAAATTTGTATAATAATGATAAAAGAGATGAGGTGCAACGGCTGCCCTCTTTCTTTGACAATTTTTCTTTCAATTGTCTTCTTTTGACAATATAATACAATAAATGGCTAGGCGTGATGGCCACAGTGGCTCTTCTATTGTTTGCTTCTTACGTATTTGCTGCACGAAAGGAAAATTTTCAGAAACAAAGGCACATAAGATCCCATAAAATCAGAAGCAGTTTGAAAAAAATTCTTCTAAGATAAAAAATGGTTGCTGTAAGCTTGACAAATTGATTCATGAAAGATGTATAAATGGGAATGAAATTTACAGACAAAGGGGAACTCAAAATCACGATCTTCATATTCTAAACAAATTTTGTTTTTTTGGAGATTTCAAAAAGAAAAAAGAGAGCTGTCTGTTTTGAGATTTTGAGAAAAGTTAGAGATTGAAGATCATTGTGAATTCTAGAGCTGAGAGATTTTGAAGGAGAGGGAAAAAGCAGAAGCAAGAAGTCGTGGTATGGTTATGTTTATGTTTGATTAATACTTGATTTCATATGCTTCCCTGTTCTGATGTCACAAATGACAGACACACACACAGCCTTCACACCTTCACCATCATCATTCACAATATAGCCATTTAACCTTTAAGTCCAGCACAGTTATCATCTATTAACCATCATACACATGCACAATTTCCATCCTTACACCAAGATCAAACCAATCAAGAACAAGAACCAAAAACCAAAAACAAACATAGGCCCAGATCATCATCATCCAATACAAACAATAATCAAAATTAATTCTTCCTCATATTCCCAATCACAGTAGCCAAATATAGATGCAGAATTTTTCCAAACAAAAAACAATAATAGAAAAAGAAAGCTGAAAAAGGAGAGAGCCGCCATGGACCACCACTGCTGGCGGCCTCCTTTTCTCCTCTGTCTGACCGCCACCGCGCATTCCCCTTGCAGATCAGAATCGTGGCGGACAGCGCCGTCCACCCCCATATGACCGAATCCTTTTCTCTGACCGCGAATCGCCAAATCTGCCTCCCAAACATCATCATCATCACCTAAGCCAAAGACAAGAAAACCAGTTCTCATCACATTTCAGCATAGATCCAAAAATTTTTTGAAAAAAAATAAATAAAAAGGAAGCTGAAGATCGTTCTTCCTTTCCAGCAAGCAAGGCAGCCGTGCGACCTCCTCCTCCCTCTTTCCCTTGCGCCGCCGTCGCGAGCTTGGCTCTCAGCCGCGGCGGCGGTCTGCTTCTCTTCCCCCCTTCCAGATCGCGGACTCCTCCTCCATCTTCAAACCGCGAAAAGCCCAGCTTAGCCGCGCCACCGCCATGCACTCCCCTTCCCTTCCTCTGCGTCGCTACCTTGGCCGCGATCCAGCCACCACCATGCCTTCAACAACCATGGTCTCTCTCATTTTCACATGAACAATCTCTCCCTTATCCCTTCTTTACCTTGTGGTTTCTAGAACTTCACCCTTTCTGATCCCTCTTTTCCCCCTTCCATTCGCTTTCTCTCCCTTCCTCTATATGTGCTTGCAAACTTAAACCCATAGTCTCCTACTCTCTGTTATGCCAGCTCCCAAAAAAAGGAAAATGAAACCCAAACCTTTGCTTTGTTCCAGACGGTTCTCATCTTTCTTATTTCTTTTAATTGTTTATTTTTCAGGTTATTTAGTGTAGGAAGCATTTAAGTAGTCATGAGTCAGTTTGGATTATCTTACTTGGGTCATGGTTTGTTTATTTACTTGTTTCCTGTCGTTGACTGAATTGGGCCGCATGAAATGTTAATCATTTCATTTTATTTATCCCATGGATTCAAGTGGCATGTAAATTAGATTTGAATTCCAATCATAACATTGTATTTATTTTGTGTAGACTGTTTGAAGCTTTAAAAAAATAATAATGAATATATATATATATATATATAATGAGGTTGTTGGGTCATATGCTTAATTAACACAGGTCCTGGATAGATTTTTAGTTGGAGACATTCTTTTATATGCTTTGATAGATTGTTTGCTTATTCTAATTAGTATTGGACTTTTTAAAATATTTACAGGTTGTTTGTTTGTTTAGCCTTGTCTTGGGCTCATTATTTTGTTTATAAACTCGTTAAGGCTTGTCAAAAAAAATCATCAAATAAATGTACTCTTATCTTGTAAATAATTTGTAACATGTTCTAAGTAAATTTGTTAGTTATTTGGTGCTAAAGTTTTTAGAAGAAAAAAAATAAAGATAATAATTAGAGCCTTCACATTTCTTCAATTATCTTACTTATTTCAGAATTTTGCATTAGTTGAATTTATGCTCATCATCTCTTTGCAATTTAGCTTCATCAATTCATGCCAAACAAATAAATAAATATGTTTCATAATTATCTCTTGTAAATAGAAATTATTTTCTAAAAAAATAAACAAATAATTTCTCATGCAATGATCAATAATGGTGATTGAGTAGCAAATGTTATCTTCACTATTGTTGAATCATAAGGATTCATTGAGTAGCTAAGTGCTAACTTGAATCCTATGATAAATTTTTTTTAAAACTTAATCATTTTAATTAATTAAAATCAAACAACACACACATATTTTCTACAAAACTACGTGACTTTGAGTTCCTCATTGCACTAGAGGATACGTAGGAGTAGGCAACCCCTGTCAAGCCAAAATTAATTTTTCTTAATTTATTTATTTTTAGTTTATGTGTTTAAATTATAAATATATTTGTGTAAATTAAATTTCTTGAATTTACATGTTTAAATTGTAAATGTCTTTTTATAAATTAATTTTCATTAGTTTATTGTTAAGGTGGTTTATTTTTATTACATTTTGAGGGGTTATTAATTAATTTGCAACACTCACTAAGGTACCGTTTAAATACGGGTGTACTAGGGGTGCTGTAGGATTAGGTTCTTACCCTTTCCTATGTATAACCGACTCCCGAACTCATATCTGGTTTTCAAAGACTATCTTTAAGGTGATAAGATTGGTTTTTCCAAGGTTTTCCAATTAAAATAAATCTGGTGGCGACTCCAATTTTCAAAAACTTATTTTTCGCCGTCCCGTCGCGATCCCGGTGGCGACAGATGGCGACTCCACTGGGGACTTCCTTTAGAGAGTCAGGCCTATGTTAGTTAGTTGTGCAAATAAAATATAGCCTTTTTATTTATTTTTTTTTTTTACCTTTATTTTGTATAGTATTTTTTATTTTATTATGTACATATTTGCGTGTATTTTTCTTAAATAGTGCTTCCTTTATTTTTCTTTTACAAGAGATTAGTATCTTATATTTAGTTATAATGTTTACTTTATTTGCTAAAACCTTAGGGTAGACGACTATTATTATCTGTATATATTTATTGTTTGTATTTTGTTGGTATTTTTGTCATTTTATTATACATCGTTTCTTTTATTAGTTAAAACCTTAGGGTAGATGACTGTCATCATTCTGTATATATGTGTTGCTGGTATTTTGTTTTGCAGTAGTGTATATAGTGTTAGGATTGAAAGGTTTGTATGCTCCCTACACACACTTCACAATCACTTATTGCACACACTGTGTTCTTGGACTCTATACCTGAGCCCGTGCAAGCCAAAGATTAGGGGGTTTCTTGACAATGCCATGAGGGGCTTCATGCTCACTTGTTAGTTGTTAGGACGCCACTCAGATTGTTATTGCTTTATGGATTAATCATATTGAGAGGGTTTATCCCTACTTGTGGTTGGTTCAAAAGTCGGATTCTTGTCCTGTGGACAGGGGCAATCTGGGGACCATGGTCAGTAGAAGTCTAGACCCACCATGAATGTGTGCACAAATAGTTGAACATAGCAGCCTCCCAAATAGGGTTTTTTTTTTTTCCTTAGAACTTCCCATCTATTAAGCTTTATCCTATTAGGACAATGGGAGCATGCTTCTTTCATCCTTTTACTTTGTACTCCTTCATGTTTTACTTTTAATTACTCGCACATCAAACATTATCACATTGTATTTTGGTTAATTAGCTCCTCATCCCATAAATCATGACATGCATTCTTAGATATTTAGGCATTTTGTTCATTATCACATGCATTCATTTCATCATATTTTCGTTTCTCATAACACAAATTACTTTTCGCATGAAAAATAGTATTTTTAGTTTGTTTGCTCATATAGGTTTTGCTTTGTCAAATTCTTAGGAAAGCTTTCGTAAAGAAAAAACTCAACCAGATCATGCATTTTCCTTTTCATTTTTAATTTTACTCAATTATCTCATTTTTGTACATAGGTTTTTGATTGTTAATAGAGCAAAAATCATCATTAGTTCAAAGCAAATGGAAGTAACACAAATGAACACTAGCAATGCATAGAATTGGAAGAGGAACATCAAGATTACAGTGACAAGCAGTGAGTTGGGAAAAGTGAAAGAGATCATTCAGTTGATGCCTCGTGAAGTTCGATCTTCTTTTAAGGATACTTATGGGCGTATATTAGATTTACTATCCATTCCAGTGGAAGCCCCAGTATTGAGCGCTCTCTCACAATTCTGGAACCCTTCTCTTTGTTGTTTCGAATTGCCTGATTTTGATGCAACACCAACTATAGAAGAATACATGGTCATGGTGAGGCTACCGATTCGAGAAAAATCCGGTGTGTATCTATATCAAGGGCATTATGCTAGCAAAGAAAACATTGCCAGAATCATTGGAGTTGATCCAAATCATATGGAAATGGAGATAAGAGGATCGACCCAAGGAATTAGAAAAAGTTTTCTGGAAACCCATTTGCAGACTTTGGCCCAGCAAGGAAATTGGATTTTCTTCAAACGAACATTGGCACTGACTATCTATGGATTGATTCTATTTCCATTCACACCAGATATTGTTGACCAGGCTGCCATGGATGTGTTTTTCAAGTTCCAAACTCATAATATGAATCCTATCCCGGCTATGTTAGCAGATACACTTCTCTCCTTGGGAGTTTGCATTCAGAAAAGTGGTGGAAGATTGCGTTGTTGTCTACCAATGTTGTATGTTTGGTTTATGACTCATGTATATGCTAATAATCGCATGGGCCTGTTCCCTGATCCATTAGGAGATTTCCATCGTATACGGATAAATAATCAAGTTCTCACAGATCCAATCAAATGCTTTCAAATGGGTCTGTCCTTGGTACCATGGATAGAATGTTATTTATAGTTGTGGTGACTTTCACAATGTTCCTTTGATGGGACCAAGGGGGTGCATTTCCTACATACCCGTATTGGTGCTCAGACAACTTCATTGGACTCAAACAAAGCCACAAGAAGAACAGCTTAAAGGGTTCAGCTTTCTATATTAGAAAGATAAAAACACCAAGGAGCAAGAGAAGAAGATCAGGATAGCATGGAATGATGTCAAAATCCTAGGGAAAAAGGAACTTGGCCAACAATGCTTAACTTCTTCTCAAGAATACAAAGATTGGAGAAAAGCAAGAGTTGGAAAAGAAAGTGTCCTGAAAGATATTCCAAGCAACTCAGTTTCTATGCAAGCTCAAGAGTCCTCTAAGCTGATTTCCCAGATAGAAACAATGAAGGCACAAATGCGATTCTTGGAAGAAGAAAAGAAGGCAGCTGACCTAAAAGCTGCTATTATTCAAAATCAGTGTGATAAAATGACCAAGGAAATCAAAGCCTTAAAAGATGAGTGTACTGAAGCGGCAAAAATTGCAAAGTCTAGGAAAGGCAAGGAGAAAATTTCAACCGCTCATTTAGCAAAAATCCAAGAACTAGAAGAAGGATTCCACAAGCTTGTAAAAGAAAAGATCCAGTTGGAAAAAGAGATTACTAAGAAAAGTCCTTTGGCCAGAAGAGTAGAATTAGAAGTCAGCCAATGAGATAAAGACATCTGGAGCTTGAGAATGGAGGTCAAGAAAGAGAAAGATGTGAGAGAGAAACTAGAGGAACAAGTGTAACACCTATCAACTGTGCTAACACAGATAGAGCATGATGCTACTCAAGGATGGAAATCAGCAAATCGATATCATGGTTTGTTTGTGGATGCATCAGAAATTGGAAGATCATGGAGAGGAAAAGCTTTAAAATGGGAAGAACAATATGCAAAATTGACTGGTGAATTGAGTCATTACATTCCAAATTTTGTTTACCGTTTCAAAAAGGCAAATGAACAAATTAGAAGGATGCCGCCATTCAATTTACCTCAAGAAGTGATGGATTTCATGGATTCATGTGAAAGCATTGCCAAAGGTCTCAGGAGAAAAAAGATGAAGCTTTTGATGTAATTATCATTCATGAATGAGAATAAGGTTTCTGATGTAATGCCTTTTGAAACGATTTGTACTTGAAACTGAGTTTGATAACAAATGAAGGCTTCAGTGTTCGTGTTTTCAATTTTAATCTGTCAAGTATAATAGTACTCTTGATACTTTCTTTAGAGGATCAAACATTCCTTAAGAAAGTGCTCAATCATATTGTTGCTTTGAGGTCGTTCATCCTTGTGCAAATATAAGGAAAAGAGTTGCATTTGCTAGTGTTCATTAGATAGTACTCATAGAGGAGTAAATTCTCCCTTGAGTTTGCTATTAACCGTACCTCGACTTATAGGGTGATATACCCATAAGAACGAATACGGGGTACCTTCATTTGTGCAAAGGACTTTTGATGACTATTGTTTGTTTGTTCTGTTACATATAATTTTTTTTTTTAAAAAAAAATTTAACCCTTTTGGTTATTGTTGATCAAATAAGCAGAGTGTGCGTGTGAAACATCGTAACCATTGGGCATCCAAGGAAAGAAGATACCGATTTAACTCATGTTCATAACACCAGAGCACGGACCAAGATGGCAAGTGGTAATAGTGAATCAGGAACAATCATCCCAGCTGTAAATGCTTCCGAATCAGGGAGAAATTTGAGCCTAGAAGTTGATGCAGTAAGGGGAAGGCTGAATGAAATGTCAATTAATCAAACAAAATTGGAGGATATGATAAGAGCCATGAAGGAGTCAATTGACTTATTGGGAGCTAATCAAAACCAAGACATGGTGAATGCATCAGTCGATGTACAACCAAATGCTGCAATAATAACTATACCGGGGGCATCAAATGCGACTATAAATGTCACTCAAGGGACGAATGAAGGGGATGGGATTCTGAATAACTCTCATGGGCAACCACCACCAACAATGCCGATTACTATCCCTATCGGAGAGGGTTATCATGCCATAGAAAACATACAGGCTGGAGGACATGGGCATGCTACCTATACTTAGGAGCATCCTCGTGTCGTTGTCCAAAGACAGTTTTCTTCAGCTGGGAATAATCATGCAGATTCAGAGAAGGAAAAGCTAAGAGAGGAGTGGATGGAGAAAATTCAAGAGCAAATCAAGGCTATCCAGAAACCTAGCACTTATGGCTATATGGAGGTCGAGCAGCATTGCCCTCCTATCGACGCAGTGGTTCCGAAGGACTTCAAAATCCCTGACTTCTCGAAGTATGATGGAACTGGCAATCCACTCTTTCATTTAAAGAGTTAATGCACCAAAATGTAAATCTAGTCCAAAGATGAAAAGTTTCTCATCAGTTTTTTCCATGAAAGTTTAACTGGACCTGCTTTGGAATGGTACATCCAATTAGATCATTCGAAAATTTCCAGTTGGAGGGAGTTAGTTGATCAATTTATGAATCAATACAAGTTTAACATGCAAATAGCACCAACTAGAGAACAGTTGAGTTCTATGCAGAAAAAGAAGGATGAGTCATTCAAGCAATACGCTCAAAGGTGGAGAGCTTTGGCGGCTCAAGTTCAACCACCACTCATTCCAACTGAAATGTGTTCATATTTATTAGGAACTTTAGGGTCTCCTTACATTGGGGCAATGGTTGGAACAGCTTACAAAGATTTTTCTGATCTGATAACTGCTGGAGAAAGGATTGAGAATTTGGCCAAAACAGGCAAGCTTCCAATGAATAGTGAAGACACCAGAAAAGCATTCCCACCAAGGAAAAAGGAAACAGATGTAAACTATGTGCAAAGTCAGCAACCTTTTACCCCAAGATATGTATCTGCTCGTCCAAGACCCCAAATGTCATCCTTCCCTCCTTACCCACACTACCAAGCCACAAACACCACCCTGTACCCCCAGCCTCAAGTTAATAACATCCATATATGACCATATCAACCAATTCGTCCAACATATCCTACCATGCAGAGCTACCCAAACACCACACCATCGCGTCCAAACCCCCAAAACCAAAATCGCACCCGATTCCCAAATCTACCACCTTTTCCAAAGTTAGCCATTTCCAATGCTGACCTTTATCAACAGTTATTTGATGCTCATTTGATTTCACCATACCCTGTGCACCCATTACAACCTCCGTTTCCGACTTGGTACAATCCAAATCTGACTTGCAAATACCATATGGATGTTGCGGGACATTCGATTGAAGATTGTGAAGGTTTTAAGACGGCAGTGAGAAGACTAATTGCTTGTGGGAGACTGGATCTCCAAGAAGATCCAAAGCCCGATATTGTTAATAACCCGATCCCAAATCATGAAAGAGGAAGTCGTGTGAATGCCTTGGAAGTGGAAAAACAATTGATCAAGAAGGTTTTGAGTCTCCGAACACCCATGGAGAAAGTGTTTAGTGCTTTGAAGGAAGCTAATTATAACATCTCAAAGACTCGCTTCTATGATGAAAGAAGAGGAGAAATATGATATGGAATCAAGATGTGCATACCATTGTGGAAGTCTTGGACATGATATTGAGAATGGAATTGTTGGGATTTCAAAGTTTGTGTACAAGAACTACTCACTTTAGGTGTGATACAGGCAAAAAAGAAGCAGAATTCTGTTGAAGAGGTGAATGTGATTGAGCGTTTTGTACTCAAAGTGCCTCCACTTAATCAAACTCCAAAACCTAAAAAAGTAGTGATCACTGAGAAGAAACCAATACCTTTCAGTTATGAGGACACACGTGCTGTTCCCTGGAATTATGGGACTGAGGTGGAAATGAAAAGAGAAATAGGAGAAACTTCAAAGACCCACGTAAATGAATGGGTGACCAGCATAATGGAAGTAGGAGGAATAACTCGAAGTGGAAGATATTATGGCCCCCGAGAATTGGAAAAGGGGAGGTTTCCTGATGAAAGGAATGTTGGAAAAGACCTAAATCTTGGAAAGAAGAAAAAAGAAGAAGAAGAAGATGAGGAATTCTTAAAGATTATGAAACAAAGTGAATACGATATTCTAGAGCAACTGAAGAAAACTCCCGCAAGAATATCTCTTTTGTCATTAATTTTATCATCTGAACCTCATCAAAAAGCGGTGCTAAAGGTTTTGAAGGAAGCTTATGTTAAACCTGATACTTCATTAGAAAACATGGTGAATATGGTGGATCCAGTGAAACGTGTCAACATGATCACATTCTCAGATGAAGAAATTGTGTCACAATCCAACCCACGAGCACTGTATATAACCCTCAAATGTAAAGGTTATATAGTACCCAGAGTTCTCATTGATTGAGGATCAGGATCAAACGTCCTACCAATATCGACTCTAAGCTACTTGTCGATAAGTAAGGATGATATATTACCATAGATCATGGTAGTAAAAACTTTTGATAGAGCAAAGAAGAGCATCCTTGGAGAAATGGGGTTGTTACTGAAGATTGGCCCAAGCAAATTCAAAGTGTTGTTCCAAGTAATGGAAATTGAGTCAGATTATAATATGCTGCTCGGAAGACCATGGATAAATAGTGTTGGTGTTGTCCCTTCAACATTGCATCAAATGGTTAAGTACATTGAAAATGGTTCAGTCATTACGATCCATGGAGAAAAAGATATCATAGTGTCTAAACCAGTTACATTGCCATATGTTGAAAATGTGGAGTTGGTGGAGAGCCGTTTATGGCATAATCTGGAGGCAGTAGGGCTGAAACAAGAGCAGAACAAGCTCCCTGTGGAAAATCAAGTGGTGGCACAAATCATGGCTAAGAATGGATATTTGAAGGGTAGAGGCCTGGGACCAAAGTTACAAGGAACCCGAACGCCTATAGTGGTCTCAGAGAAGCGTAATCGATTTGGTTTAGGATATGAGATTCCATTGGATAATAAGATGAATGCCTTGATGCTGGAGTAGAAGAAACAAACAGGAGAAATGCAACAGATTCCCCACCTGAATAAGACATTTCTTGGTCCAACAGAAGTGATCACAGCCGAAGAAGTTCGCTCCCCTTGCTATTGCCTCACTATCAATACTCTAGATGCAAAGATAGCTGAAGGAAACAACAAATTTCATCCTGCCAGCAATGATGAAATGCTGATGAATTAATCTTGAACCCAGTGATCGATGTTATTGCTGCAAAGTAATTTGTTGGGTTGTATTAATTAAAGATTTATGCTTTCGTTTATGCTACTGTGAGACATCATTTAAATAAGCTTACATGATTTTTCAATAGTTTTTCTTTATGTTTTCCATTTTGCCTCGTTTCTTTTTCCTTTCTTCTGTTTTCTCCTTTCCATTATTTCTTTACTTTAGCACTCCCTGCTCATTAATTTGTGTTTGTCCCATGTTGTTTATGATCCACCATTTGTTTTAGCATTCCAACCTACCATACTTACTTTCTAGGAACATGAATGACTTAGAAATTTTGCCACCAGAAAAGGGATTTGGAAGCTTATCAATTGATTCTCTTGCTGCATTTGATTGCGATAACCATGAATCCGAGGAGGACAAGGAAGCTATTGAGCAGTTTTCAAGTCTACTAGAATATACAGAAAAGGGTTTTGACCTAGACAATGAGGTCATTGAGGTGATTAACATGGGCACTGAAGAAGAAAAGAAAGAGTTGAAAATAGTGGAAAATCCTGAACGCCCATAAATGATTGCATTGTTTAAGGAATTCCTTGATGTGTTTGCATGGTCCTATCGTGATATGCCAGGATTAGACCCAGAGATCGCTTCACACAAGATCCCGTTATATCCAGGAGCTGAGCCGAAAAAGCAGAAATTAAGGAGGATGCAGCCTGACATGTCATTGAAAATAAAAGAAGAAGTGACTAAACAGCTTGAGGCCGGATTTTTGGAGGTATCAAGACATACTGATTGGGTGGCTAACATTGTGCCTATGCCTAAAAAGGATGGAAAAGTCAGGATGTGTGTAGATTATCGGGATTTGAATAAAGCTAGCCCGAAAGACGATTTTCCTCTCCCTCACATTGATGTCCTTGTTGATAATACTGCAAAGAATCACCGATTTTTATTTATGGATGGATATTCAGGGTATAATCAAATTCTCATGGATGCGAATGACAAAGGGAAAACTACTTTCATAACTCCATGGGGAACATTTTGCTATACAATCATGCCCTTTGGATTGAAAAATGCAGGTGCCACGTACCAGCGTGCTATGGTTACACTATTCCATGATATGATGCATAAAGAGATTGAAGTGTATGTGGATGATATGGTTGCCAAATCTAAAGAGGGAGAAAGTCACATAGCAGTCCTGCGAAAGCTATTCAAAAGGCTCAGGAAATATAAGTTGCGGCTGAACCCGAATAAATGTATCTTTGGAGCTTCTACAGGGAAACTATTGGGTTTCATTGTCAGCAGAGAAGGAATAAAGATGGACCCAGATAAGGTGAAAGCAATACAAGATATGCCAACTCCCCGAACTGAACGGGAAGTTAGAAGTTTTCTGGGAAGGCTCAACTACATTGCTAGATTCATCGCTAATTTGACTGGTACTTGCGAGCCAATATTCAAGCTCCTGCAAAAACATCAACCTAAAGAGTGGAATGAGGAGTGCCAAGAAGCTTTTAACAAAATAAAGACTTATCTGATGAAACCTCCAATTTTGGCCCCACCTACACCAGGGCATCCTTTAATATTGTACCTCACAGTGTTGCCCACATCAATTGGGGCAATGTTAGGACAGTATGATGAGTCTGGAAAGAAAGAGCAAGCAAATTATTATCTGAGTAAAAAGTTCAATGATTGTGAATCTCGCTATTTGGCAATTGAAAAGACTAGTTGTGCATTGGGATGGGCTTCCAAGAGGTTGAGGCAATACATGTTGTACTATACCACTTGGTTGATCTCTCAAATGGATCCATTGAAATACATATTTGATAGTCCTCATGTGTCATTGAGAGTGTCAAAATGGCAAGTAATACTGTCTGAGTTTGATATCAAGTATGTGACTCAAAAGTCTATTAAGGGAAGTACAATTGTTGATCATCTAGCTGAAAATCCTCTGGAAGGTGATCAACCAGCCATATCAGAGTTCCCTGATGGTGAAGTGCTAGCAGTAGAAAGCGAAGAGAAAGAAGCAGAGAATGTGTGGGAGATGTACTTTGATGGGCTGCCAATATGAATGGGTGTGGAATAGGAGCTGTAGTGGTGTCACCAGCTGGGAAACAATATCCGGTTTCCATCAAGTTAGATTTTGAATGCACCAACAACATCGCAGAATATGAAGCTTGCGCGAATGGTTTGCAAGCTGCAATTGACTTAGGAATCAAAGAATTAAGGGTGTTTGGAGACTCTGCGCTCATAATCTACCAAGTTAATGGAGAATGGCGATTTAAGGATCCGAAATTGGTGCCTTATCAGAAATACTTGTCTCGATTGATTGAACAATTTGACAATGTGTCGTTCTCTCACTTAACTCGAGACCATAACCAATTTGCAGATGCATTTGCAACTTTGGCTGCAATGACCAAATTGGAAGTCCACACCAATGTCCAGCCCATCCATGTAGAGGTACAAAGTGAACCGATATACTGTGACAATGTGGAGGTTGAGCCAGATGGCCAACCATGGTATTATGACATCAAGCAGTATATTCAGAAAGGAGAATACCCTATCGGAGCAAGTGATGCACAGAGAAAAACTGTTCGTCGCTTAGCTATGGCCTTTTTCTTGAATGGTGAAGTCCTCTACAAAAGGAATTATGATGGTACTTTGATGAGATGTGTAGATGCTCATGAGGCCCATGTAATCATGACAGAAATCCATGAAGGAATCTGTGGAACCCATGCTAACGGGCACATGATGGCACGCAAAATCTTGAGGTGCGGATATTACTGGTCCACCATGGAGAATGACTGTATTAGTTATGTTCGAAAGTGTCATAAATGTCAAATTTATGCAGACCGAGTTAATGCTCCTCCAGTTCCATTGCACAACATGGTATCTCCCTGGCCTTTCTCGATGTGGGGCATGGATGTCATCGGCCCAATCAATCCCAAAGCATCAAATGGTCATCGTTTCATCTTGGTGGCTATAGACTATTTCACAAAGTGGGTGGAAGCCACTTCATATGCTAACATCACACAAAGTGTTTCTTAGATTCATCAAAAGAGACATTATCTGTAGATATGGGATTCTAGAAAGAATTATCACAGACAACGCTCCTAATCTCAATGGTGCTGAAATTCAGAAGTTCTTTGAGACTTTCAAAATTAAGCATCACAATTCAGCTCCTTATAGACCTCAAATGAATGGTGCGGTCGAGGCTGCAAATAAGAACATCAAGAAAATCATTTCCAAAATGGTAGTGAATTATAAAGACTGGCATGAAATGCTTCCATATGCTTTACATGCATATCGTACCAACATACGGTCAAGCACAGGCACAACTCCCTTCTCATTGGTATATGGAATGGAAGTTGTATCTCCTATAGAAGTGGAAATCCCATCATTAAGAGTTTTAATGGAGGCTGAGTTGGAAGAATCTGAATGGGTGAAGGCTCGATATGAACAGCTAAACATGATAGAAGAGAAAAGGCTAGCAGCTATTTGTCATGGCCAGTTGTACCAAAGCAGAATAGCTAAGGCTTTTAACAAGAGAGTCTGCCCTAGAGATTTTCGTCCAGGGGATTTGGTTTTGAAGAAAATTCTCCCTAATCAAGAGGATGCATGGGGCAAATGGGCTCCAAGTTATGAAGGTCCTTACATTGTCAAGCCAGCATTCTCAGGTGGAGCGTTGATTTTGCAAAACATGGAAGGACAAGAATTGCCCAAACCAATCAACACTGATGCAGTCAAAAGATTTTATGCTTGAAAAGATGTTGAAAAGCCCGTTAGGTTGAAAACTAGAAAGAGCGACCTAAGCAAAAGTTAGGGTAAAAAAAAAAAAAGGAAGAAGAAGAAAGAAGCTCGTTAGGTCGAAAACTCGAAAGAGCGGCCCAAGCAAAAGTTAGAGCAAAAAGATAAGCATAATCTCAAGCAACCTACACTGGGGCAATTTTGAACCAAGCAAACCAAGGCTGAAACTAGGGCAATCTTTGAAGAAAAAGGTTGGAAAACATCGGAAATCATGGTTATAGTGTTCATCTGGTTGTAAGAGATTAATTGATTGAGTCACAAAGACCTTAGAATGGGGCAAAATTTCATGTCATTCATAATTCTGTTTTTCATTTCTGTATTGTTGCCCCATTTCAAACCTGTTGTCATTTGATACACCAAGCAATAAAACCACCCATTCAGTTAATTTTTATTTCGTCTTTGCATGCATGTTATTTACGATGTCTCAAGTAAGCATAAATTTAAGTTCAAATTGTACAATCTAACAATGCTTACAGCAATACATCAATGACCAATATCACACTAAGAGAATTCAGAAGCTTTATCAAGCTTGGCAGAAAAGCAATTATTCTCTTCTAAAAAGGGAAGAAGAAAGAGCGAAAGTGATCAAAGGTTATAGAAATGGAAGAAAGGTTTTGTGTATGCTAGAAGGCCCAGAGCATGAATTATGAGTTTGATCGGTTAAAGTTTTCCTTAAGGGCTGCTCAATCCAGGTTTAAGTCGTTTCACAAAAAGGTGCAAATCAATTGTTTCAATGTCATTTGTGTCCTGTTGCCAATTTGCCAATTTACTTTCCAGTCGGCCTCAGATTGCCAATTTTACTTTTTAGTCGGCCTCAGATTGCTACTTTACTTTTCAAGTCAGCCTCAGATTGCCACTTTACTTTTCATGTCGGCCTCAGATTGCCAAATTTACTTTCCTGTTGGCCTCAGATTGCCAATTTTACTTTTTAGTCGGCCTCAGATTGCCACCATTTCGGCCTCAGATTGCCAATTTACTTTTTAGTCAGCCTCAGATTGCCAATTGACTTTTCGGTCGGCTTCAGATTGCCAATTTGCTTTCATATAGGCCTCAGATTGCCAAATTTACTTTCCTGTCGGCCTCAGATTGCCAATTTAATTTCTTTCGGTCTCAGATTGCCAATTTAATTTTCAGTCGGCCTCAGATTGCCAATTTACTTTTCAGTCGGCCTCAGATTGCCACCATTTCGGCCTCAGATTGCCAATTTACTTTTTACTCAGCCTCAGATTGCCAATTTACTTTTCAATCGGCCTCAGATTGCCAATTTACTTTCATATAGGCCTCAGATTGCCAAATTTATTTTCCTGTCGGCCTCAGATTGCCAATTTATTTTTTGATCGGCCTCAGATTGCCAATTTAATTTCTTTCGGTCTCAGATTGCCAATTTAATTTTCAGTCGGCCTCAGATTGCCAATTTACTTTTCAGTCGGCCTCAGATTGCCAATTTACTTTTCAGTCGGCCTCAGATTGCCAATTTACTTTCATATAGGCCTCAGATTGCCAAATTTATTTTCCTGTCGGCCTCAGATTGCCAATTTATTTTTCGATCGGCCTCAGATTGCCAATTTAATTTCTTTCGGTCTCATATTGCTTTTACATGTACAGTTGGCCTCAGTTTGCCTCTATGTTTCTGTCAGTCCCATTGGTTTTTACATTTCTTGTCATCTGTGAATTTGTGTCAAATTAGTCAACTTATATTCTTTTTGTGATTCATACATTTGATTTTTAGGTTGCGTCATTTGCATGTAGCTTGCATGAATATTCATATTCTAGCATAATTTAGATTTAAAAGCCCTTGCATTTCATGCATCGCCAAACAAAATCGATGTTCATGTCTTTACTCATTCCTTATAAAGTTAATATGTAAAACTCATTTTTTCATATTTCCTTGTAAGAAATGTGTAAAGAAGGGCAACTGTGAACACCCGATTTTTCTAGCTCATATAATACACTCGAGTTTTCTTTCAAGACTACGAGTACTGGGTTCATTTTATTTTTCAGTAAAAATTTTCAATCCATTTCATTTTAATTAATTTTTAAGTCCATTTTAAAAAAAAACCCATTTCATCAAAAATAAAAAACAAAAAAAGAATGAGTCCATTTAGTTTTTGAGTAAAAAAAAAATTTAATAAAAAGCGAAGCACCATTTCGCTTCCTGTCAAGTTGCTAAAAAATAAAAATCAAATTTGTATAATAATGATAAAAGAGATGAGGTGCAACGGCTGCCCTCTTTCTTTGACAATTTTTCTTTCAATTGTCTTCTTTTGACAATATAATACAATAAATGGCCAGGCGTGATGGCCACAGTGGCTCTTCTATTAATTGCTTCTTACGTATTTGCTGCACGAAAGGAAAATTTTCAGAAACAAAGGCACATCAGATCCCATAAAATCAGAAGCAGTTTGAAAAAAATTCTTCTAAGATCAAAAATGGTTGCTGTAAGGTTGACAAATTGATTCATGAAAGATGTATAAATGGGAATGAAATTTATAGACAAAGGGGAACTCAAAATCACGATCTTCATATTCTAAACAAATTTTTTTTTTTTTGGAGATTTCAAAAAGAAAAAAGAGAGCTGTCTGTTTTGAGATTTTGAGAAAAGTTAGAGATTGAAGATCATTGTGAATTCTAGAGCTGAGAGATTTTGAAGGAGAGGGAAAAAGCAGAAGCAAGAATTCGTGGTATGGTTATGTTTATGTTTGATTAATACTTGATTTCATATGCTTCCTTGTTCTGATGTCACAAATGACAGACACACACACAGCCTTCACACCTTCACCATCACCATTCATAATATAGCCATTTAACCTTTAAGTCTAGCACAGTTATCATCTATTAACCATCATACACATGCACAATTTCCATCCTTACACCAAGATCAAACCAATCAAGAACAAGAACCAAAAACCAAAAACAAACACAGGCCCAGATCATCATCATCCAATACAAACAATAATCAAAATTAATTCTTCCTCATATTCCCAATCACAGTAGTCAAATATAGATGCAGAATTTTTCCAAACAAAAAACAATAATCGAAAAAGAAAGCTAAAAAAGGAGAGAGCCGCCATGGACCACCACTGCCGGTGGCCTCCTTTTCTCCTCTGTCTGACCGACGCCGTGCATTCCCCTTGCAGATCCGAATCGCGGCGGACAGCGCCGTCCACCCCCATATGACCAAATCCTTTTCTCTGACCGCGAATCGCCAAATCTGCCTCCCAAACATCATCATCATCACCTAAGCCAAAGACAAGAAAACCAGTTCTCATCACATTTCAGCATAGATCCAGAATTTTTTTGAAAAAAAAAATAAATAAAAAGGAAGCTGAAGATCGTTCTTCCTTTCCAGCAAGCAAGGCAGCCGCGCGACCTCCACCTCCCTCTTTCCCTCGCGCCGCCATCGTGAGCTTGGCTCTCAGCCGCGGCGGCAGTCTGCTTCTCTTCCCCCCCTTCCAGATCGCGGACTCCTCCTCCATCTTCAAACCCGAAAAACCCAGCTTGGCCGCGCCACCGCCGCGTACTCCCCTTCCCTTCCTCTGCGTCGCTACCTTGGCCACAATCCAGCCACCACCATGCTTTCAACAACTACGGTCTCTCCCATTTTCACATGAACAATCTCTCCCTTATCCCTTCTTTCCTTTGTGGTTTCCAGAACTTCACCCTTTCTGATCCCTCTTTTCCCCCCTCCATTCGCTTTCTCTCCCTTCCTCTATATGTGCTTGCAAACTTAAACCCATAGTCTCCTACTCTCTGTTATGCCAGCTCCCAAAAAAAAGGAAAATGAAACCCAAACCTTTGCTTTGTTCCTGTCGTTGACTGAATTGGACCGCATGAAATGTTAATCATTTCATTTTATTTATCCCATGGATTCAAGTGGCATGTAAATTAGATTTGAATTCCAATCATAACATTGTATTTATTTTGTGTAGACTGTTTGAAGCTTTAAAAAATAATAATGAATATATATATATATATATAATGAGGTTGTTGGGCTGTTGCGTTTTAATTAACACAGGTCCTGGATAGATTTTTAGTTGGAGACATTCTTTTATATGCTTTGATAGATTGTTTGCTTATTCTAATTAGTATTGGACTTTTTAAAATGTTTACAGGTTGTTTGTTTGTTTAGCCTTGTCTTGGGCTCATTATTTTGTTTATAAACTCGTTAAGGCTTGTCAAAAAAAATCATCAAATAAATGTACTCATGTCTTGTAAATAATTTGTAACATGTTCTAAGTAAATTTGTTAGTTATTTGGTGCTAAAGTTTTTAGAAGAAAAAAAAATAAAGATAATAATTAGAGCCTTCACATTTCTTCGATTATTTTACTTATTTCAGAATTTTGCATTGGTTGAATTTATGCTCATCATCTCTTTGCAATTTAGCTTCATCAATTCATGCCAAAAAAATAAATAAATATGTTTCATAATTATCTCTTGTAAATAGAAATTATTTTCTAAAAAAATAAACAAATAATTTCTCATGCAATGATCAATAATGGTGATTGAGTAGCAAATGTTATCTTCACTATTGTTGAATCATAAGGATTCATTGAGTAGCCAAGTGCTAACTTGAATCCTATGATAAATTTTTTTTAAAACATAATCATTTTAATTAATTAAAATCAAACAACACAAATATTTTCTACAAAATTATGTAACTTCGAGTTCCTCATTGCACCAGAGGAGACGTAGGAGCAGGCAACCCCTATCAAGCCTAAATTAATTTTTCTTAATTTATTTATTTTTAGTTTATGTGTTTAAATTATAAATATATTTGTGTAAATTAAATTTCTTGAATTTATATGTTTAAATTGTAATTATATTTGTGTAAATTAATTTATGTGTTTAAATTATAAATATATTTGTGTAAATTAAATTTCTTGAATTTATATGTTTAAATTGTAAATATCTTTTTATAAATTAATTTTCATTAGTTTATTGCTAAGGTGGTTTATTTTTATTACATTTTGAGGGGTTATTAATTAATTTGCAACACTCACTAAGGTACCGTTTAAATACGGGTGTACTAGGGGTGCTGTAGGATTAGGTTCTTACCCTTCCCTATGCATAACCGACTCCCAAACTCATATATGGTTTTCAAAGACTATCTTTAAGATGATAAGATTGGTTTTTCCAAGGTTTTCCAATTAAAATAAATCTGGTGGCGACTCCAATTTTCAAAAACTTATTTTTCGCCGTCCCATCGCGATCCCGATTGCGACACAAACGATGATAATATATAACATTAAGTGATACTTTGACATACATTATATCATGTGAAATATAATTAAATTTAAAATTACGCAAAGTATTCCATTTAAGTCTCCTTTTTAAGTCATAAAATGACTCATTTCGTACAATTTTAATTTACAAAATGACAAATGACATGTCAATGTATCACTTAATATTATATATCATCATTTGATTGACAAAATATTAAATAAAAATGAAATGAGAGACTGACTTGACTCATATTTTGCTATGTCAATGACTAATTTGATTCATTTTAAAAGTTAAGAACTAAAATAACTTACTAGTGTATAGTCAGAACTAAAATAAGTACTCATGCTTTAGCTTAATTAAAATACATATCATTATTTAAAATAAATAAATAAATTGAAAATAAAATTGTCTTTGTTACCATAGCAACGGTGGCTACCAATGACATTAACGTGACAATTCTCCATTAATGGAACCCATACAGCTTCTAATGAGTTTTTTTCTATCATATCAAGCATCCAACTTCGTGTCTATCATTGTCTGATTGCGTTAGCCACCTAAAGTATCCATTGTTTTCTTTTAAATTTCGGTTTATATTCTTTTGCTTTAATTTGTGATCTATCTCACTCTTCATATCTCCGTCTTTTTGTTTTGGGATACTTCGCACGATTAGCACTTCCATAACTTTTTGACTTCTTTTTAAATTTAGTTTTATACTTTTATTTTCTCAGCTATTCATTGTCGAATACAATAACTAATTTCTTTTTATATTATAGACTTATTTAAAAGGATAGACACCCACCACAAGTTTTAAATTAGTTTTATATGTTTGCCAATTTTTTACAAAAGAAAAAAGAAATAAAAAGAAAATCGAAAATGCGTGCAGATGGATTTAAAAATTGAAGAGGACAAAGGCTAAGTATGTTAATAATCATTTTTATGCTGACTATGTTTCAGTTTATTTAAAAATTAAAAACTATAACTTTGAAAACAATTATAAAAAACGAGTATAGTTTTAATACACTAAAACTGTAAAAAATTTTGGCACAATTATCAAATTATATATTACCATATCAATAAAATATGTTTCAGTTTAATCTCACCACTTTAAAAGTAGCATATATTGAAAGATTTGATTGAATAACTATAAAAAAGTTTTAGATTCTAAGAAAAATATGTAAAAAAATTACCTAAAATATTAGAGTGAATACCTAAACTGATCCATTAAAAGAAATAGTGCATAATAAATTGGTCTTTAAAAAAAATCATTTCGTGATCTTTTTTAAAATGAAGCTATATTTCAATGAACTTTACTTGTCATATTAGTGTTTTTATTATGGGTTAATTTAAACTGTTCTAAAAAATTGTTGTGGCTCAATTTATTCTAAAATCCAAGAGATTAACTTGTTCTATATTTTTAAATGTGAGCGACCGCAAAATATATTTTTCTTCTTGAGAGATCAATTTATTCGGTGCTTTCTTCTTCAAGGGCAAAATTGAAGATTTACCCAAAATATTATCTAGTTATTCTTAGACGAAAAACTAAACATATTATCAGGGAGGGATCTACATGTGCCCCCATAAAGGTTTCAGAATTTTGTTGGTATGAATAGTATGTATGTATATGTGTGTGTGTGTGTGTGTGTGTGTGTGTGTATCTATTTTATCCCCATTATCTTATTAACTTTGACCCGAAACTATGATAAAAATCATATAAATTTTTTAATATGTATATGTATTATTTTTGCCTTTATCACTTAAATTTTCTGGGTTTGGCACTGCTTCTTATCTATCATTTACGAATATGCGATCAATATACCATTATAGTGCCACATTCATTCTATAAATAGTTCATTGTATCCAATAGAAAGAAGTCACACTTTAAAGTAGAAGTGGTCTTGTTTAAAACAAAGAATAATTTTAGAGCTTATACTTCAAGTTATACGAGTTTTTGTTATTCTTTTAATTTCTGGAAATTGTTATAAGCAGACAAATATGGAAAAATATTACTGAAAAGAGGAGAGGTGTCTTTAACAGAGTTTTTTACCGATGTAAAACCAAAAAAAATTAATTATGGTTAAAAATGGAAAAAGCTTTTTACCAAAATGAACCGTTTTATATGCATATGAATACGCGAGGACTGAATACGCAAGGAGTCCTTGCGTATTGTAAAATGGCATGAATAGACAAGGGACCATGCATATTCATGTTTTACTTGAATACACATAGCACCCTTGCGTATTCATGCCTTTTTACAATAAGCAGGTCCCCTCACATATTCAGCTCCATATATATATATATATATATATTGTGCATCCAAGTTTTCACTTTTCACCATCAAAAAATTTCTGTTCTGAGTGAACTAGATAATGACAAACTTCCTATACTGCTTAGATGATTATCATATTAATGCCAAACGTGATCAACAAGTATTTGGTCTCTTTATTATTTTATTTTGTTGTTATTTTTTATTTGAAAGTGTAATTAGTTTAGTTTGAATTTATTTTATCTAGTAATTGATTTAGTTGAACAATGTATGTTTAATTGAATAATTTCAATATATGTTTAATTACTATGTTTATATTGTAATTGATTTAATTTCAATATATGTTAAGTAGTAATCAGCTTAATTGAATAATTGATATTAACTAGTAATTAGTTTAGGAAAATACTTATTTTATATAGTAATTATTTTAGTTGATCTTTGTTTAATTTGGTAATTAGCTTAGTTGATTAATTTATTTTATGTGGTAATTAATTTAGCTGAATAATTTATTTTATTTAGTAGTTTTCTTAGTTGAATTTTGTATTTTATATAGTCATTAGTTTAGTTGCAATATTTATTTTATTTGTATAGTCATTAGTTTAGTTGAATTAATTATTTTATGTAAGAATTTATTTAGTTGAATTTTTTATTTTATATAGTGATTAGTTTAGTTGTATAATTAATTTTATGTGGTAAATAGTTGAGTCGAACACTTTATTTTATGTAGTAAATTATTTAGTTGAAATATTTACTTTATAAAGTCATTATTTTAGTTGAATAATTAGCTTATTTTATTTAGTAATTTGTTTAGTTGAATTTTGTATCTTATATATTCATTGTTTAGTTTAGTTTAGTTGAATAAATTACTTATCTGTACAAATTTATTTAGTTGAATCATTTATTTTACATAGTCACTAGTTTAGTTGAATAATTAATTTTATGTAGTACTTATTTTAGTTGAATATTTAATTTAATGTAGTAATTTATTTAGTTGAAATATTTATCTTATAAAGTCATTAGTTTAGTTGAATAATTTACTTATCTTATGTAGCTATTTATTTTTGTTTATAAGTTTTGTGATATATTTAGTTTAGGTTGGTACTTATTATCATATTAATTAAATTTATATAGGCTAATCGAGTACTACACCTTAGGCACTGTAGCGCTCCAGCACCGCATCCCCGGATAGAGTATTACCTGCGGCAGGCTGGATTGTGGGAAGTTGCCAACCATTATGACTCAGTGCTCATCAGCACCCTTGTTGAGAGATGACGCCCAGAAAGTCATACATTTCATTTCCCTTATGGAAAGTGCACTATCATTCTCCAAGACGTGGTTATGCAGCTTGGACTGCAGATTGATGGTGCTCTAGTTAGTGGGAACATTGGCACATGGGAAAAGTGGCGCCAACAGAATGTCTGGGATATATGTTGGGACTTGTTAGGTGTAGTGCCGGAACCTCGGCACAAACACGGGTCTTATGTGAAGTTGACTTGGATTAACGAGACATTCAGGCATTTTGACTTTCCAGCCAATGCATCAGAGATGATCATTCAATGGTGGACCCGAGCATACTTGTTAGTGTTGATTGGCACCTTTCTATGTCCATATAAGTCATCATCACGTGTCCACTTCAAGTGGCTACCTTTGCTGCAGGATTTTGGAGAGGCAGGGAGTTACAGCTGGATCGGCGGTGCTCGTATGTATATACCGCAGTCTCTGCTGGGGTGTTAAACACCCTGCTGCTGACATTGCAGGATGTGCAGCATTGTTGATATCCTAGGCATACTATCGGATCCCCGACTTACACCTAGGACATGATCGTGGTATCACCTTCCTCTTGCCTTGAGGTATACATTTTATGACAGATAATGAGTTATTTATTTATTCATTTTTTATTATTTTTTTGTTTAAATGTAACTAATTTGTGATATTACTTTATTAATTTTAGGTGGGAGGGATTGAGGATTCCATCCAATGGGGATACTCGTCAGTTGGTTGTCTTTAGGGCTCTGCTGGATTCCATACCAATTGCTAGGGTAAGTGTCATTAGCATTTAATTGTTTAAGGTCTACATTCTTTGGTGATGTTGAAAGATTAATCTAAGTTTTCAATAAATGCAGTTTCAGTGGACTCCATATGAGGATGCTACTGTCATCACTGTTACCCCGACACATGTCTATGTAGGTGCTACTGCCTGGGCTTCTGTTACTGCTCTACTCTGCTTTGAGATTTTTGAGTGGCACTAGCCAGATCATGTCATGAGGTAGTTTCAGATGCAACAGTTTATTCCACATGCGCCAGTCAACATCGAAAGACTTCATGTGATAAATAGCCATGGAAATGATAAGGTATAGTGGCCCGAGTACTATGCTCAGTGGCACATATTTTGGGATGCATGCCATGAGTGTTGTGTGGAAGGGGCTCACATTGCCAATTGTCGACTGTCAACGGAGTATCTGCAGCAGTATATTGGTGTTGCACGTAGGTTTTTCTCTTTCGACTGCCAGTGATAAGACCCTCATCTATCACAAGTGCTTCGGGAGTTACCACCAGATCTAGGAATGGCACCTTTTATGGCCCAGCCCCCAGGTGCTCCAGATAAGCGGCAACAATGGCATTGTTCCCGAGTTGGTACTCGGGCTTCCTAATGGCGGAGAACCAATAATAGAGAGGATGGGAGTGGTAGGGGAGGTGGAGGTGGAGGTGGAGGTGGAGGGGTGATGGTGGGGGAGGTGGAGGTGGAGGTGGGGGAGATGTATATGTCCCTGGTGGAGATGAGGGAGAATCATATTGTTGCACCCCTACTATGGATAATTTGTTCGATGATGGCATTAGCTAGCAAGAGTTTAATGGATTGCAGTCTATCCTAGATGCTCCCATGTCCCCTCATCTGATTGTTGTAGCTAGTGCATCTTCAGGCCATCGACCAAAGATGGATATGAACATGCCCAGCTATGATTTATTCAGATATTAGTCCTTATCAGCAATCATGCCTCCAGGCCCGGTCCATCAACATGGCTAGACATCAGCACCATCCACACCCCATGTCCCCATCCAAGAGGACGAGGTGGAGCAGCAGCAACAGCTTGCTTCAAGGTGGAGACTTGCACGCCGGGTTGTAACATCTGTCACATACATCTAGGCTTGCTACATATCATCGTCCCCAGTATGAGTTCTGTAACACCCGACATGCAGATATTGTCCACTTTGAGGCCTAACTGGGTGCCTCTCACGGATTTGCTTTCCTCCTTTCAAGAGAAAAACGTGTCTGCATGGGTGAGGTATCCACAGCCTTATAAGGCATGCTTCGTTTCCCTCCCCAACCGATGTGGGACTAGCTCCATCCCCCCATGACGACCCAGCATCCTCGCTGGCACATTGATCCCGAGACTTACTGTAACACCCTAATTTTTAACCCAACTCTCTAGAACACATTAGGTTAAACATTAGGTTATTACTTCTTAGTCTCATCTTTTGTTAAAATACTTAGCGGAAATTACGGGTAAATTTTATTTTTGAAATATAAAACCATAGTGCGAGCCGCGTTCTTAGCTATCCATGAGACAGAAATATAAAATACCAGTAACAAAACATCAAGAATACAGCAAGCATACATCATTAACACAACAAGGAAACCTTTCATTAGATATGTAGTTAAGGTACATATTTAGTCACGCCCTTATAGAATCGGGCTGAGCTTGTAATACATCAAGAAGACAGGAAAGCAATAAAGTACATGGTACAATGGAAAATAAAACCACTATGCTACCCTCCTACCAAGCTACGCGTACTAAACTATAACCCCTCTCAAAAGATACTACTGAAAGGAAGATCCTCATAATGGCTCGTGTACTCGACAAGCTCTCCAATGAAGCCTAGTGATGGCGAGGATGCTCAGGCGATGGGGGTATATAACCGACGAACTGCTCGATCGCCTCCTGAGTCAGCCAATGGAGTGGGAAAGGAACACATGAAGGCTGGATGTGAGCTCCTCGGTGCAGGCGCATCTCAGCTCTCCTCACCAAGCGCGGCTGCATCACGGTCTCCTCGTTCCCTTCACATCCGAACTGGGGAGAAGGAGCAGAGCCCTCCAAACAGACGTGCATCGGTGAGTCCTCGGATGGATCAGCCCCTGATCTCCTCGAACGGGGTACGTACTCCGGATAGTCGCGGATAGCTGAAGCGGGGCGAGCAGGCTAGACGCATCCGCCGTCAGCGGGGCGGGTGCGCTCAAAGATCAGATCGTCGCCACCAAAAGGGGCAGTAGGAGTGAACTGGTAGCTGGATACTGGATAAGCAAAAGGTCATCCCATGTACACAAAAATACGAACAGCACAACGACCCTAGAAGTGATAGGAGCGGTGGTCTGGGTCGTAATGCACCTCCCAGATTGGCGCGTCAATGAAGACTACGAACGTCGCCATCCGACTCTGAAGATGTGACAGAAGAAAGATGAGGAGGAGAAATGAGTGAGAATCTTACTAAAGAATCTCAGTAGGAGTCTCCTAACCTAGGGTTACATCGTTCACATCCTCAGGAACCTTGGGTTTGTTTATAAAAAGGTGTGCATACAAATAACGTTCGTTATTAAGGTTTATAAAAACTAATTATCCAAGGTTCATTGCTTTTAGCATGCATCTTAATGTCATGAATGCAATATATTTAAGCATGAATGCATGGCAATGCATTATGCAAGCAATTTAATAAATCATGATATCAAGTAACAGATAAGTGGCATAAAAGTACATAACTTTTCTCATACTTGAACTCTTAAGTTCTTTTCCTCAAGAACCACCTTCTTTTCTCATCACCAAATCCAACCATAAACACCAGTGCCCGGCGATATTTATACGCATCACCAAAACCAACCAAACTCACCCTATCGCCTAGGAATGAGCTCCAGCCAAATGAGCTCAAACCTAATTAGTTATCACTAGATTTCTAAGAGGGCAAGAAGGGGTAACTTGGGAATAATTCTTTCTTTTACTCATGAATATGTGACTTGAAAAGAGACATCGCATCTCCTTCCTCACATCTGAACTCTTTAAGTTCTTTCTCTCAATGACCACCTTCTTTTCTCATCACCAAAACCAACCATAAACACCAGTGCCCGGCGATATTTATACGCATCACCAAATCCAACCAAACATACCCTATTGCCTAGGAATGAGCTCAACTATATTTATACTCATCACCAAATTATTCTCATTATCAAGTCCAACCAAATACACCCATATTGCCTAAATGAGCTCAAACTTAACTAGTTTTCACTAGATTTTTAAGAGGGCAAAAGAAGGGGTACATACTCTTTCTCATTCAATTCTCATAAACATGATAGACATATCATCTCAACAATTCATACAATTCATCAGAACATGCCACACAAACTCACAATGCATGTACTTACACATTCAATTCCACAAATCATAATCAATTTCTACATCATCATAGCATCATCATAGAAGATCACATAATCATAAATCATATAGATAGTGCTCGTGTATCACACATCACACCTCTTATATCATCACATCATGCATATCAACATATCATACTTGCATTCCCAAACTAAAAGCGATAAAATCTCTTAATGTCTTATGCATTGACCCTTAAGGTCCTTAACTCACAATCTAAGTTATAAGTCATCATATCCTAAACTCTCAGGTACCTATAAGCTCATATCTAAGTATTCCTCACTCAATGCTATGATTACAAACATCTCTAAACCTCAAGAATGCAGAATTTAAAATTCTAACTTTACGGGTACCTAGGAGTCACAACAATGACTCTTTCTAAGTTTGGTTTGCTCCTAAGGCATCAAGATCAAGTCCTAAACCAGTTATGAGTCATTCCTACACATTTAAACTAATTTAAAACCATGATTATTAATTCTAAACCATGCTGGACAGAATCCAAAAAAATCCATTACTAAGTGATCTAGAACACTCAAATTAATTCTTTTCTAGTTACTAACTTCTCTAATATTTCACATATGAATTTTAGCATCATACATACATGAATATACTCATATTATCATCATCAAAACAGCATATAACAGTGATCATTCATAGCAAGGCAGAACCGAATTCATCTCCACACAAACAAGGCATAAACTTGATTTCTAGAACACATAAAATACTAGTTTCTCTTGGAACCTTTCTAAAACTTTCAAAACTCATTAGTAAACATTTTTATCATCTAAAATCATCAAAATACTTGTAAATTCAGCGGCTATTTTAAACTAAACTCAAGAGGTTTTAAATTCATAAAACTTTATTCTAAACATCATTTGAACTCATATGAGCTTAGGAAAATTATGAAACATAGATTGTAGTACTTGTAACAAATCAAACCTTCTAGGGCCGAAATCAAGGAACCAAGAAACATAAAACTTCCAAACCTTTGTTTGAGATAATAAAGGGTAAGTATATGAGCTCTAAATCTCTTAAGTTGTAACATAAAAGTAAATATGCAATGCACCTTATTTTAGTCTTTATTTAGAGGTGAGGACATAAAATAAATATGCTATGCAACTCATTATTATCTTAGAGATTTAGTGAAAGCATAAACATAAATATAGAGATGCGATTTCATTCTTTAATCTTGAGCATTTAGTGATGACATGAAAGTAAACATGGATGCAAAGTCTTTTATCTTAACTTAGAGCTCACATGAGACTTTTAAAGAGAACTACAAACCTCAACCCAACACTTATCTCATCACAAAGAGAGCTTTAGAGTTCTTGAACTAAGTTCTCAAAGGAACTACATGGTTCTTGAACATCATCATCAAGCTCAAAAGAATCAAACTTTTAAAAGAGATCAAAACTCTAAGGAAGTAAGAACCAAAATAACATCATTTCTAGAGATAAAATAAATGGTAGAACACTTTAAAATTTTAACAAAACTTTTAAGGAAAACTCCTTGAGGCCAAATTCATAAGGAAAAAGGAAGGAAAAGAAAAACCAAGATTTTGCTAGATTAAGAACAAGACTCAAGCTTTAGAGGTTCCTTTGAGGTGAACACAAGGTCACCATCTATGAAAACTCATCATCAAGCTAGCATGCTCATAAACAAGGCCAAGAGGTCGAAATGCAAAAGAAAAGGAAAGCAAAGGAAGCTCAAAAAGAAACCAAGAGAAAACTAGAGGAAAACTAGAGGAAAACCATATTTTCAAACAAAACAAAGTTTAGAAAACAACTCCTAACTAGAGTGAAGATGAAAACTTGAACTTTTGAAAGGAAATGAGATGCGTAACTCCTCCTTGAGGGATGATGATGATTCGGCCACCAAGAGAAAAAGAGAAAGAAGATGTGTTTTGAGTGAGGTTGTGTTTGAGGTTGAGAGTTTGAGATGTTTGATGATGATTCAAGGTTGTAAGGTGGTGGTTTGAGATTATGTGATGATGATATGAAGAGAGGATGAAGAAGATGAAGATGAACAAGAAGAACTCTAAGAACTCTTTGAGAGGAAAGAAAAGAACTCAAGAAAGCTTGGAAATTAAAACTTTACAAATGATCTAAAGTGTTTCCAAGTGCTTCTAAGCAAGGTATTTATAGAAGAATGAAACAATGGAGGCTCATTGAGGGGAGGGGGCTGGCCATGTACTTTGAGGCATGGAGGAGAGAAAAATATCTCTTACACAATGTCATTCAAGCATGGTTTGAAGTATGGAAGACATGGTGCAATGTATGGCTCAAAGTATGGTAATTTCTCTTTGTTTGAAATTGAAATAAATCATCTAGAAGGCAAGGAGGGCTGGTTGATTTTGAGCCACAAAAATGAGAGAAAAAGTCTTCTAGAAGTTGTCCTATGAAGCATGGATGAAGCATGGGTTTTATGACTCAAAGTATGGTTTGAGGTGAGGTGGAAACATGGTTCTTTGAGTGCAAAAATTCACACATGTGATGGAAATGAGGGGTATGGATTTCGGCCAAATTTATACAGCAAGGGGGAGGAAGAATTGTTCATGTAATTGTGTGTTATTGATAGGTTTAAGTGTAGATTAGTTTAGGTACAAGGTTAGGAGTCATTAAGCATAAGTTTAGGTAACTAAGAATGAGGCTTAGGAATATTTATGACAAGATTAGGAGTGCTCATACATCATTAGAGAATTTAAAATTCATTTGTGAATAAACAATTGAAAACACAATTCCATGATTCAAGGAATTGGAGAGAGAAAACTATTCAAGATTCCATGACTAAGAATCTTGAATTTAAAATGAGATTTTAAGTTGAAATTAAGCATTCTTAGGTTCTAATCAATTTTACTAAATTATTTTGACTCAAGATTAATTATGGAAATTAATTAATCTTCGATTAGAGCCTAATATTGCTTAGGTTTGCTTAATCATATGATTAAGCTCAAAAACACAAAACTAGGGGCAAAATCGTAATTTTGCACTAATTTTGGCCGGGACCTCTAGGACTAAAACTGAAGTCACATAATACATAAAAATGCCTTTTAAACCATCTGGAGAAGTTTCGGGTTCATCCGGTACTTGCAAACGGATAAAACACCACAGGGGTAGTTTGGTCATTTTGACCCGAAAACTCGAAAAATGAGATTTTCGATCCCGGAAAGGTTCACAAGCCAACGAATCCCCTTCCAACATTATTTCGGGCCGAAAATGACCTCAGGGGCATTTTGGTCATTTTTACTCTAACAGAAAAATCAGGGCGTTACACGTACTCTAATATCTTCTGTAACATCTGTCATATACATCTGGGTGCACTACATATCACCGTCTCCAATGTGAATTTTGTAACACTCGGCATGCTAATATTTTCCACTTTGGGACCTAACTGGGCGCCTCTCACAAATTTGTTATTCCCCCCCTCAAGGGAAAAACACATCTGCATAGAGGAAGTATCCACACCCTTATAAGGCATGCTTTATTCACCTCCCTAACCGATGTAGGACTAGCTTCATCCTTCCTATGGGGACCCAGCATCCTCGTTGGCTAGTACACTGATCCTAGGATTAGCTCTGATACTATTTGTAATATCTGTCACATACATCTGGACGTGCTACATATCTTCATCCCCAGTGTGAGTTCTATAACACCCAGCATGCAGATATTGTCCACTTTAGGGCCTATCTAGGTGCCTCTCATGGATTTGCTCTTCCTCCTCTCAAGGGAAAAATGCGTCTGCATAGGGGAGGTATCCACACCCTTATAAGACATGTTTCGTTTCCCTCCCTAACTGATGTGGGACTAGCTCCATCCCCCCATGGGAACCTAGCATCCCTGCTAGCACACCGATCCCGGGACTGGCTCCAATACTATCTGTAATGTCTGTCACATACATCTGGACGCGCTACATATCACCGTCCCCAGTGTGAGTTCTATAACATCTGACATGCAGATATCGTCCACTTTGGGGCCTAACTGGGCGCCTCTCATGGGTTCAGCCCCGACATTATCATTAAGGGTGTGAACTCCCGACACCTAAAAGAGATAGGGGTGGGGGATGCTTAGTTATACGTGTATTATGTATTATGTTATGTACATAATTTTAAATTTTGTATAAAGTTTTGTATTCATGTGATATGTACACACATATACACACATACACACACACACGGACATATATATATATGTGTGTGTGTGTGTGTGTGTGTAAATTTTTGTATTCTAGGCCTAGTAATTAATTATATGAACTGGTAATCGATTACACAATTCAAATTTTTAAAATTGGCAATGGCCAAGTTTCTGGTAATCGATTACACAGTTCAAATTTTTAAATCTGACAACGGTCAAGTGGCTGGTAATCGATTACATGGTGTGTGTAATCAATTACCAGGATGAAATTTCATACTTTAGATCACTCTTTCATTCTAAAACCACATATAACCATCATGATAAACATTTCTTTTAAAAACAAACCCATGTTTTCACAAATTAAATCAAAACTTCATTAAAAAACAACAGAATCATAAATGATGTGAATTAAAGGAGCTGAAATAAAGGAACATGAAATTGAGTTTAGAGAAAATGAATAAAAACATAATTGCGCATGGATATGAAACCGACATTAATAAAGCAAATAAAACATAGTGATCAAAATACAATCAAACACATGAACAAACAAAATCACAATAAATTCAGTCATGTTGGGATGAGGATGAAGCTAGTAAGGTTGGGCACTTTCTTCTGGTGTGACCTTCATTTCTACACAACACACATCGTTTTGGTTGACCGGTCTCCACTTCATCCATTTCATTGCACATTCTCGTAGAGACTGGACGACCATTATTAGATCTTATGAGTACTAGATTTGGACGTATCAGGAGCCCATTGTAAACAGGCTAGAGATGCTCGTCTATAATGGGAGTGAACTCCAATTTATAGACATTGTCTACTCATTCCATACTATAAACATGATGAGTGAAAGACCCCCAATCAACCCATGCAGCATGACACACAGGAATTGCATGATAGCATGGGTAATGCAATGCCTGGAACGACCTATAGTTGCATCGTCGCTCTCCCAAATGCACCCTATAATCTCGTATGATATGTTCTCCTCTTTTTGTAACCAAACATGACATCATATCTCGTGTGAAAGGGGCAACAGACAATTTGTCCAAGTATTGCTTGTTCTCATCAACTGCTCGCAACACATATTGTGACCATTTTTGTCCCCTTGCAATTTGGGCCCATGCCTGAACCCCATTCTCAACAAATAATCTAGCAAGACGAAAGCATGTCGACTTCACTATGGCAGTAATGGGAAGATTGTGGGTTCCCTTCATTACTGCATTAATACACTCGGACAAGTTGGTTGTCATATGACCAAACTGACGGCCCTCATTAGCATACTGGGCCAATTTTTCACGTGGAATTTGATCAGCCCACTCACTCATTTCATGATTCTCATCCCTCAGTAGTCCATGATAATACACAAATTCTGCATGGGTCTTTGAATATGATCCATTTATAAGAATTCTTATGGTATCCTTATTCTTAAATTGCCTAGCAAGGTAAGAGGCAATGTGACGAATGCAATATACGTGATAAGCCATTGGAGGATGCCACCCACTACCCTCAACCTCTATAGATGATATAATAGACAAATGCCTGTAAAAAATAATGAGAATACCTTCTTGAGACGTCACATGTTGTCGAAGATTGGTCAAGAAAAAAGACCATGCTTCTTTTTTCTGTCCCTCAACCACAGCAAGTGCTATAGGTAAAATATTAGAGTTACCATTCTGCACAATAGTCATCAGTAATGTGCCTTCATATTTTCCATGCAGATAAGTGCCATCAATTGAAATAAATGGCTTGCATTTGAATGCCTCAATGGAAATGACCAAAATACACAATGGAACAGTGAACAACAATGATTAACAAGATCTCCTACATAATATGGCTTTGTCAATAAATGGACCGATGTGCCTAGCATTTCCTACAAAACTTAGTAATAAATAACAACCTAAGTAAAAAATAATTTATCAACTTAACAATAATCTAAAATAATGTAATCTTTACTATTACTCAAAATAAAAATCTAATAATCTAACTAATTGACAATAGCAGTTAATTAATTTCATGTACAATACTTTAAACTACCCTAAAAGTTACAATGACAACCATTAAACTAATCTAATTAAAAATTATACTAATTAGTTAAAATATACTAATTTCATGAACAATGCATTTATTAATTAATATTAAGAAAAACTTAAAATAATTTACAAACAAAAAAAGTAATTAATAATTACCTAGCATATAGTGCTGCACACCTTGCAACTACCTAGGCAGATCAATATAGGATTCTTCCCAATTCCTATAAATTTTAGCAATCGCTTTCTGTTTTGCAATCCATACCTTCCTATATGAAATATTGAACTTGAAAACTGACTCCACATGCCTCTGCAATTCTCTGATGGAGACTGTTCGATTCGCCTCAAACATGGGAAAGATACCGGTACAAATAATATCACTATCCAACTGTCGGTGTTGTTCAAGAACAGAATCATACTCACACGTGTGTCTTCCATTATACTTTCTAACTTCCCATACTTGCCTTTTCTGCCTAAACATAACATGTATGCTCCAATTACATCCATTGCCAAACTTCACACACTTGCACTGGTATTTTGTTTGACCAGACTCGTAAACCTTGATACTGTAATTCTTGATTGCAAACAACACAGCTTCCTTATCTTGAAATTGTTGTCCGATCTTGAACTCACCTTCATCTCCAACCATTCTCACAGTAGGCCCTGCAAAGCTATTTTTAGGTAGCAGATCCAAGTTTATTGAAGAATAGTGACTGGGATGTTCCTGTGATACGTACTGAGATTGTGTCTACGATCTCATAAATTGAGATTGAGTATTACGGGTTTCCTCATCATTATCATCACTACCTTCCTGTCGATACAATCCCAGCTCTTCTTCCTCTTCTTTTGCATCTTTTTCTTCATTCCTGTGATCTGCTTCAAAGTCGAAACCCGCAATAGTCAACTATCTAGTTATCAGCCCTGTATCTTGCAACACCAGATCTACAAAGCTAGGACTATGAACTGGTGGATCCTGAGCCACCTCAGGGTGTGTAGACCCATGTTGCTCTAGCCTTCCATTCACTGATGTATGAGGAGCAGCACCAGAGCTCAAATCACAATCTTCTAGAACGACAAAAATTTCCATTACTCGAACCACCATAAATTGAGCTTAGAATTTAAACATGAGGCTCGTTTCATTGTCACCATCGATGGGAAAACAGTTATACCTGACCACACCACCCCCAAATACTATAGGTATCTGTAAAACATCTGACTAATCCATTTGTAAGGACCTATCTTCTCCAGTATTTTGCCTTGCAACTCCAAAAAACATATAGATGGATTAACAATAATGACACCAACTGGTCTCTGACTATAAAATCTCACTCCACATTTGTTGCGTCTTTCATTTTTCCATCATAGTGAACAAGTATGAAACACTCCGCATTTTCTCACAAAAAACTTTACACACCAAATGGACTCTGAGTGATGGTTTATATATACAAATGGCAACCAAATACATAAGGAACCAATACAAAAAAAAAAGAATACACAAGAAACCCATGCATAACCATTACGTGAATCAATACGCAAAGGGTCCCCGTGTATCTCATTTAAGCATGAATACGCAGGGGACCCCTGCATATTAAGTTAAAACATGAATATGCAGGGGTCCCTTGCTTATTCATGCTTAAATAAGATGTGCAGGGACCCCTCGTATTCGTGCGCATATTTTTAGCCCATTTTGGTGCCAAATCTTCTCTCCGTTTATTTGCGTAAGTAATGTTTTTTTGTTATTTTATTCTTGTCAAAAAGCCATCTTTAACAACTACAAAATAAAATTAGAAGGAATCCCACTTGGACTTCATCAAAGTTAGATACATGGATAGACATATATCCTTATAATTTTACACTACTGTCAACATGTGTAAATTAAGAAGATTTAATTAGTAGAGTATGCAGGATTTGAATCATATAAAGTGAGGATTTTACTTTAGAAAGTAAACTGAGGAGTTCCACCATTAGATTAATAGAGTTAAAATGGCCCCACTTCTAAATTTATTGATCCAAAGATAAAATCTCCCCACTTTACTCTCTAAAGTGTAATCCTCACTTTAGATGATCCTTATCCTACATGACATGGACCCCAGTCTTCAAATCAGTTGTGAGTTTTGAACCTCTCCCCCTTTCACTTACTCGAGTATGCTAATATGGATGCGATTATGCTCCCTCATATTACTATTGTCACTCCTAATTAATTAGTGTTTATTTCATTTTCCTCAAATACCCTTCCTTTATCCCTTATAATTAAACTATTAATTTATCAATTTTTTTAGTTTCATTCCAACGCATTACTGTCAACATTTTTCATAAGGTTTTCTTTTATTTTCTTCATTATGTTTTCTTACATATTTTTTTTTTGTTCTTTAAAAGTTGTTCTTTTCTTGTTTTTTCATAAAACACAGATTTTAAATTTAACTTTTCATATAAATATGTAATAGATTAACTATCTCTCAAGTTAGTTCTCTTAATTATCTTCTAGGTAGTTTATCTTACAGGTAGTTTACACATAATAATATTTATTCTTTTTTGCTTTAATATTACATAAATATCATATGAAATGAGAGAAAAATATGTTTGTTTTTTTAGATAATTAGGTAAACAAGTCTCCACAACCAACCAAGGCTGAGAGAAAATACAATAGAGTCACCTCAAGTGCATCATACTCCAAAACAACACAACAAGCTATTTTCTCAATATATATACACCAACAAATCTAGCATTATAACCAAACTCATATCAAGAATTCTAGCTAGACCAACACCTGAAAAATATTGTACTTCATATTTTGCTTTCATCATACTCTGTTGTAACATCTCAATTTATTGCCTCATGCTAAGTACTCATTTTAAGTAAATGGTTAGAAGTTTTTTAATGCAAAAACAACCATTTTCTAAGAAAATAGGTAAAATAGTAATTTTTCCACCAAAAGATGAATTATAAGGATAGAACATCCTAATTATTCTCCTCATGCTAAGTATTCATTTTAAATGAGTAGTTAAAAATATTTACGCGAAAATGATATTTTTTTGAGAAAATAATCAAAACACTAATTTTAGGAAAATTATATAAAAAAATACATCCAAATAAAGTGAAATAAGATAATTTCTTATGAAAAATGTTTAACAACATCAGTTGGATAATTTTATGAAGTTCACTTAGTCAATTTTATGTCAAACAGACGATTTTCACAAAAACAAGCCGAAATGGGCATTTTGATCTTTTCACACCCACAGATCGAACCAGTCCCATCTTATCAAAAACCAAAACAAAAACCAGAAGAGGATGTGCATGGCTGGAGAAAGATTAGGAAAAGGAAGGGATAAGGTTTCTTTTTCAAAGCTTGGAAAAGTGGAGCTGTGTGCTTCTAAGGCATGGGCAATTACCAAGCCTTGACTCTCTTCTATTTAAGCAAGCTTTTCTCTCTCTCTTTTCCCCACTTCTGGTCACAACCTTCACCTTCCCTGCACACTCTCAATTGTTTTCTTTTTCACTCAAAATACACTCTCAATGAAAGCTCACAAGTGATGGCCCAAGAGGATTCAAGAGGAGTTGCAAGAAGCTTATCTGTTCAATCCAACATCCTTAACTCATTCACCTTCTTTAGTCTTCAATTAAGGCAGGGAATTTATGTTTGTTACTTCTAGTTGTTGTTGATCATGAATTTGTTCTATTCTTTTCATGGCTATGAATGGCTCATTGGTCCCAAAATCAAGTTAAGAACATCTTAGCCTTTCCATGGCTATGGATATATCTTTCCTAGTAAATCCGATGAACAAATAAACCCTCCTCTCTCCAATGGTGTGACTAAATAAGAAAATCAAAGAGATCTATGAGGTCTCTTAAAACGGGTTCATGTCACTTTTAAATGAAAAAAGGGGTGTTTGTTCAGAGGAGACACTCAAAGGTGTTCTAAATTGCATTATCATGAAAACTTGATTTCAAAGCATTTCTTTTGTTTAATATATACATGTGTGTGTTGTGTATCATTTCTGTAAATGGTGTTTCTTTTGTGTTCTTAAAGTTTCTAAAAGAGAAAAAAATGCAAGAAATCTAATTTAAACAAAATCATAAAACTTATATGTAAATCTCTAATTTTCATAATAATTAGTTAATTTAGATAGTCTTTAATAAACAAAAAATTTATTTCTCAGTCTCTAGACCTTTGATTAAGCCTATTCCAATTTTTTACAAAAGCTAAGACATAGAGCCACGTCCTTGTTTTTATTTGGTGATATTAGGTATATTAGAAAATTCATGAAAAATATTAGAAGAGATCTCATCTTCTGTTATTTGAATTCTAGGCAGCATGCGATGAAAACTCTAAAATTTGAGTTAAACAACTCATATTTGAGTGAAACCAATTTTAATTGAAAGCTAACACTTAGGGCTAGTATTCTATAAATTTTCATAGTTAAACACTTTCTAGCTTTGTGTCAATAATTTTCATAAGTTGTTGCACCCTCGATTGGGTGTTCGACCAAACAACCTCTGTTTAGGATTTTTTATAAAATTGTATAAGATTTGACTCATTTTTTGTTTGTTGCAAAACTTGATAAATTACAATCATCCTCAGAAAATATTAGCTTAAATTTCTAAGTGTAGGAATCACAATGAAATTTCTTATAATAATTGTCAAAGCTATTAGGAATTGAAAAAGTTAAAAGATGCTTAGTTTTATGAAAATAATATGCTAAAATATTTTAACAAAAATTCCTAAGCTTTAAGGATTAAAAGAAGAGCTAGAATGCAATATTAGCATAGTATTAATCATGAGAATATTATAAGCATAGCCAAAGAATGATAAATAGATCTCGTGACTCTATCATACAAATTCATAAAATACTTGCGCTTGCTTGGAAATCCTAAGTTATTAGGATATATTTTTATTGATAGAACTTTTATTCTGTAATATTGTACATTGTTTAAGTTATTATTGATATGTCATGCTATGAGTACCGTATTGCTATCTTGAGATGCAAATTCATATTAAAGATGCATGTGAGGATTATTCTTAACATTACTTGCATTAAGAAAGTAAAGGAAAGGAATTAATAAATAGTGTCATATTTTACCCCTCACCCCAGGATAGCGATAGCCATTGGTTTGAGTTTAATACCATAAGTTAAAGGAAAAAGGCCCACTGCTAGTTTTTAAGTTAAGATCAGAGGTTGATTGATGCCAAAGATCACAGATGACGCAAGTAATCAAGAATTATGATCGAAGGTTGATGCCAAAGATCAAAGCCAAGACACATTACATTGTGTGATCACCAATTAAATAGCTCACGATGCATGCATACATAAATCATGAAATGTCAGTGGAAGAAACATGTAAAAAGAGAAAAGAGGATACACCCTTTTCTATTGAATGACACTCGGACTATGCATACATAAATCATGACATGTAAGTGGAAGAAGCATATATCATGTCTAAAGAATGACTCTCGAAATGTGCATACATGACTCATAGCATGTCAGTGGAAGAAGTATGCAAAAAGGGGGACCTACCTCGGCTAATGAATGACTTTGAAAATTAGAAGGGGACAATATACACGTACATACTTCTTTTAGCAAATAAACCCGAGGTGGCTAAAGTAAAAAATGATGACATACATCTCCCTACTTGGATATATCATATTTCTTATTCCCTTTTTATTTTCATATTACCTTTGGATGGAAAGCAGAATTCACGTGGTGCCGGGAATCTTTTTAGTTGAGCGAAGGTATTGCCCCCACATTCATGCAATCCATCTCATAGTCACTATGAGTACGAGTTCGTATTACTACATGAGTCCTCACACCACTATCGATGAAGAGATCGACATTCGGAACATGATGCTTACAGGGCCAAATCCCCCTATCTACATTACTAAGCTAGCATATCGGCGGACAGTCACCATGGACCTAGCACTAATGGAGTCGAACAAAGAGGACCCATTTGAGAAATTTATGGAGGTTTCAGCTAGCCCATCTTTGGAGAAAGATCCTGCTCTCTGCTCAACTGTTACCAGTCAGAAGCTTGAGTGCATTAACGCTACCCGTGGGAGTAACTAAGCTATGATTATTGATCTTTTAGTTTATATTGGAAGGAACTTATGATTATGCTTTTATTCAATAAGTGATAAATACATGTAATAGGATGCTTTATTTGGCAAGTAATATCTCATCTTATGTTTTATTATGAATACCTATCCCTACCTACCATGTTTATCGACGATTGAATTTTTATGATGCACGAATATACTATGTATCATCATTACGTTTTATTTTATGACTATACCAATGATATCGTGTGCATCACACCGCCCTCCTTATCGATCAAATCTCACAAAGTAAGGCTCACAATTTTTGTAAGCTTTTTCTCAAATGTGTATATATAGCTAGTTTTGGTAAATTAATTTAAAATTTTTTACTTTTCTGCAAATCCGATAGGTAACAAACTAATAGAATCCAAATGCAAACCTAAGCATATGTTGGAGCTTCTAGGGTGTTACATCTGTCATCATATCCGCATATACATAGTTGTACATGTATATAAGTATTCAATATTCAACCATTTAGTATTATTTAATTAAGTCTAATATTAAATAAACACAGTACACTAGTATTTGTGGTATTAACTCTTAAATTCTATTATAATTTTTAAATTATTTAATTCAAATTGTATTGTCACGTAATTCATTAAATAGTGTGATAATTTATAATGACAGTGAATATTGATTAAAATTTGAATTCATTAACTGACATTATTTTGTTTAGTTCATACATTATTATAGTAAAAAAGTTATTAAACCTATTTTCATCTCTAATGGCATTTTATTAAAATAGAAAAGTATAAAAATACTAAAAGAAAAGGTTGTGTGTAAAAAAAATTTGAGATCACTTTTTTCATATGTATGTATAAATATAAACTTAAAATGTATATTATAAAAATAATGAGAAAAAATTGAATTACTTTCTCAAAATAAAAATCCACGAAAAGCAAAAGAAACAAAATGTTTTATTTGGGTTAATAATATCGAATATGAAAAAAAGACTAGAAGTGAGTCATAGTGCAATAGCCTCTCTCTAAGATTATCTATTAGTATCTCTAAAAGCCGGAGGAATCCCAGCATGAAAATTATGACAAAGTGAAAAGGACATTTATTTTGTAACGAAAATAGTATATTTTTTGCTCCTCTTACTCATTACTTGCTCATTCCTTAAATAATTGTTCATTTTAAAAATTTTCTTTATCTATAAGTAATTGTCCATTCATAAAATTTAAGTAGTATTAATTATTTCTTTATAATAACACATTTATTAAATACTAATGACTCATTTAATGGAGGAGAAGGAAAGGAAAAATTGAAGTATTGAAAAAAAATGTAATTTAATAAATTATTCTTAACTTTTTTTAAAATTGGATAATTTTTAATTTCAAGATAGAAGGAAGTATAATTGTATAATTATATTGATAACATATAATTCAATAATTAATTAATTAAAGTTTAATACACATGATAATCAATATTTGCCTTCTTTTTTTTTTTTTTTTTGGTATGCAATATTTTCCTTCTTTAATGGAACATAAGCAAATACTATAATTATGTGAATTTTTACATGAATAAAGAAGTATAATATAACGTCAAATATGTGTTTAATTTACTGATAAGAAAATTAGACCGCATCAGCCAGTTCAACTAGTAAGTGATTACTACTTTGGTCAGGTCACTTGCAAAAAAATTGAAAAGTAAAAAAAAACAAAGAGAAGTGAGTTTCTTTTATTTTCTTTTATTTTTTTTTTTGTCATGAAGATAACTGGTTAAAAATTGACGAATAGATCAAATCAACCTGATTCACTAGATTGACCATTTTTTGTTTTGGAAAAAAAAATCTTGCTTTGACGAGTTAAATCAAAGACTATTAGATCTCTTACTCTCTTAAAAAAAGTCTATAAAAGATAAATGTAGAAAATATCAACAAACTGAATTTGGAGAGAGAACTCTAAAGAGTTTGGAAGATGAAATAACACTGAATATGTATATTGAGTTCTAAGACTGAAGGGTATTTACATGCTTCTATATATACTATTACATTGCATATATTGTAAGTCAAGTTAGAGGAATAACTAACTAACAAACTTAGCTAACAAATTGAGAACACAGAAAGGGAAAGCTAACAGAAAACAGGAAAGAAGTTATGGAATCTTGCTTCCTCCAATGAGCATGTGCGGGAAAATAGTTGGGTAACACCCCCCTCAAGCTAGCAGGTGGATACTGAACATGCCAAGCTTGTCACACAGTTGTGAAATGGTCCAGGTGCTAAGGCTTTAGTCAAAATATTAGCAAGTTGCAAATCAGTGGAAACGGGCAGTAACTTCAGCAGCCCGGATTAGAGTTTTTCTCGAACTAAGTGACAATCCAATTCTATATGTTTGGTTCACTCATGGCAAACTGGATTGGAGGCTATGTAGAATGCTAACTGGTTATCACAGTATAAGCTCACAGGCTGTAAGTCAGGAAGTTGAAAATTTGAGAGGAGATAAAGCAGCCACTGTGCTTCACAACATGCAAAGACCAATGCCCTATATTCAACTTTGGAGGAGGATCGTGAAACCATGGTTTGCTTCTTACTTCGCCACGAAACCAAGCTGGAGCCAAGAAAAAAATAGTAACCACTGATGGAGCATCATGTATCTAGCAGGCTCCCCAATCAGAATCCATGTAGCCTTTAAGCTTGAAATCAGAGTTGACTGGAAAGAATAATCCTGTGGCTGGCTTTCCTTTGAGATACCTGAGAATCCTGTTGGCAGCTTGGGCATGTACGTCAATGGGACAATCCAGGAATTAACTAGGTCTCCTAACTGCATAAGAGATGTCAGGCCATGTGTTTGCTAGATAGAGCAAGCATCCAACCAAGCGCCTATAAGATGAGGTGTCAAACAAGGGGTTACCTGAATCCTTGAAGAGCTTGAGAGTATAGTCCATGGGGGTTGACACTGGCTTGGCCCCTAAAAGACCAAAGTCTTCCAATAAATCTAGGGTGTATTTTCTTTGATAAAGAGTGATGCCTTTAGTTGATCTAGCAACCTCCATACCAATGAAATACTTGAGGTTCTCTAGATCTTTGATCTTGAACTCGTTGTCCAAGAATGTCTTCATAGCAGATATTTCATCAAGGTCAGTACCAGCACGCACTAAATCATCCACATAAACTAAAATGGCAGTGAACCCCGAGGAAGTGTGCTTGGTGAATAAGGAGTAATCTACTAGAGATGGCTTATAACCCGAGCTAAGTAGGACTGAAGGGAGCTTAACATTCCACTGTCCGCTAGCATGCTTCAGCCCATAAAGTGATTTTTCAAGCTTGCAAACCAGGTTGGAGTTGGAGCTAGAAACTTCAAGACCTTGTGGTATCTTCATGTAAACTTCCTCATCTAAGTCACCAAGTAGGAAGGTTGCTTTAACATCTAATTGATGTAAATGCCATCCTTATGCTGCAGCGAGTGATAACAGTACCCGAAGAGTAGTCATTTTCACCACAGGGCTAAAAGTTTCCAAGTAGTTGATGACATAGGTTTGAGTGTAACCCTTGGCAACCAACCTAGCTTTGTGTCTTTCAATTGTTCCATCGGGTTTGAACTTAATCTTGAAAACCCATTTGCTTCCAATGGCTTTCTTCTTAGGAAGAAGACTAGTAAGAGACCAAGTTTGAACTTAATCTTTAAAAATTCATGAAAGTTGGTTTTGTGCTGCTAGAAAGTGTGTTCAGATCATTGAATTTGTATAATTTTGTTACCAAATCTAAAGCTGGTTTTTAGTTTTGTACACTTGAACCTTAACATCTCAATGTATTTCCAAAATTAATTTCATGAATTTATCATGATGTTTACTAATTTATCTTTGTGACTGATTTTCTGGCAAGTTGTTGTTTTGTTTATATCAATGATGTAAGTGATGTTCAAGTGGCATTATGTGTTGCATCATACATAACCTATGATACCTTTATGTATGTAATCATGATGCATATGAAAGAGAGATTTAAGCATGAATTATGAGAGTTTAAGAATAAATAAGAGATTAAATTTTCAAGGAATGTATACGTGGCCACTTAAAATACTAAATCGACAAGGTATTTATACTTGAGCACTTATAAAATTTATCATTAAGGGGAGTGAATTTGATCACTTATTGAATCCATTTCGACACTAACTTAGGAAAAGTAAACCGGGGTAGGAATACTATTGTGTGAGAATCAAATAAGCAAAATTTGATAATTATGTATATGAATGAGATTAGTGCTAAAAAATAGTCTATTACCTTGGATTGGGTAAGGCCACTTATATCTTGGGCATGAGAACTTGTAAAAGATATTAAAGTTAGAGGAAGTAAAGGAAGTGAAGAAAGTTATTGCATTTGGCATATGCATCTTTATATGATTATGAATTATTGAATATATTGAATCATTATGAATTCAAGTATTACTGTATCTGTGAATTAAGTGCACGAATAAAAACACACTCCGGAAGAATGATTTTGAGCATTAAAATACACCTTTATTGTATTATCTGTATGATCACTTTTTCTATAACCGAAGTGTTTGAAACGATAAAGATGGCATTGAATGATATGGTCTAGAGTTCATACTAAGAGTTTATAATTCTCACTTCTATGTGTGTTCCCATGTCATCTCCAAATAGCTCAAGAAAGGCTTAAAGCTGCTTGTCCTAGAAAGGTCTAGCTCAGAATAGCTCGACTACCGAAGACCATTATCAACTATTTATATATGTCTAATTGTTCAAGAAGACTGGTGTTTTAATTAAGGCACCTAGTAGAGAGCTCTTTCCTATATTTGGATATGCAATCTAAATTATTACTATGATATTGTCAATATGAGGGTAAATAATACAGATTACCCTTGAGGTTTGCCCAAATGACACTCCACCCTATTCTTTTCAAAATTTGATCCCTCGTCTCATTCTTGACCAAAGAAAAAAAAAAGTCAAATAAAGAACAAATTAATAAAGAAAATAAAAACTAGGAAAAGAACGAATTTTATAAACATAATTTTAACTTAACATGTCTCTTAAATTAAAATAATTCTTAAAATTCAAATTCTAAATTTCATATCCTCAATTCTATACCTAACCAAAAATAAAATTAAATTAGTTAAGTTGTTGCATAAAAATGATATGCGAGTCTTGCAATTGAAAAATAGTAAGAAATGTAGGATAAATTAATCCATCTTTAGTATTTTTGAAGGATTTATAGGACAAATTGATCCCTAATTATTTATAAAATCATTCAAATTGGTCTTTAATGAAAATATAAATAGAATAAATATCCACTAAAATACTAAAGAATAATTAATTTGTCCTACACTTTTAACTGCGAGAGATCATAAGTTTTTTTTTTTCTTGAGGGACCAATTTATCTATGCTTTTTTTTTATCCCCTAAAATACTAAAGAATAATTAATTTGTCCTACATTTTTAAGTGGGAGGGATCATAAATGTATTTTTTTTCCTTGAGGGACCAATTTATCTATGCTTTTTTAATCAGGGGTCAACTTAGCAGTTTACTTTTTTTTTTATTAAATATATCTGCATTGTTCTTATGTAGCAACTCATATGAATAAATAATTTTTTTTTAACTATATATAGATTTGAGGATATGAAATTTAGGATTTGAATTTTAAGAACTAAGAAACTTGTTGAGTTAAAATTACATTTATAAAATTTATTCTCTCTCACTAGTTTTTATTTTCTATTTTCTTTATATGTTCTTTCTTTTTTTTCATTTAAGAATGGGATGTAGTGTTAATTTTGGAAAAGAATTGGATGGAGTGTTATTTGAGTAAACCACAAGAGTCGTCTTTGTTATTTACCCTAAATAGTATGCGTTCTCTAGCTTATTTGTTTCATTATATATTTTATTAGGACTACGAGATAGTTATTACACGATTCACTTGAATATATAGTAAATAAGTATGCAAGGTTCACTAATTTACTAGTGACAACTCTCAAGTCTGATATTATGGCTTGAGTGTGATGTTGTACTATGGAAGGTGTTACATGAGGGACCAAATTGAGAAAAATAAAAATTAAAAGACTAAACTAAAATCTAAATGAAATATAAAGGACCAAATTTAAACATTATAGAACCAAATTGAAATCTAAACTAACAACAAAGCCAGTGCACATGGAACGGTCATTAATGTCACGTATGCAACTAATCCTGTAAGGTAGTGTTTGGAATGATTAAATAGGTATTAGAATTTAATTGATTTGGAAATCAATTCTTATATTTAAAATAAAATAGATTGTGTTTTAAATGATTAAAATAGAAAATGATTTGATTTGATTTGTGTTTGAATTTTAAAATCAAATCAATTTCAATTAAATCTAAGAAATTTTAATAGAATTTAAAAAAAAAAAAAGGCAAAAGTCTCATGAATTTAAAAATCAAATCATTTCCTATTTTATTAAAGATTAAAATACAAATTTTGATTTATTAATCGAATCATTTCTATTGTTTTTATCATTCCAAACACACTTTGGGCATCAAATTGAAATCCGACAAAGGACCAAATTGATAGAGTTTTAGGTAACATACGGGATCAAATTGAAACAAAAAATAAAAAGAATAAAAATGTGAAATCATATAAAAGGAAGGGACGAAAAAAACCCTACTTTACCTATTTTTATCCATTTGTTTTAATCACTAGTTGGGCTGCTCTACCATGAGCAGCAGGATCCAGCAGACCAATGCTAGAGGAAACAATGGGCGACAAGTCTTCACCAAAGTCTGACAAAGAAAAAAAAGCACAGAGAGACTTGTCCAAAGTGAATTGGGGATTCAGAGATAGTACATACTTGTCGGCTACCTTGCTGAATTAGGTTATTTTGCTTGTAAAATAACTTATGATCAAAATAGACCTGACATATATTTCGGTTTTAAAGCAAGTTAAATCATATATGGATCATTGTTACAAGGTTAATTTTTGAACCGATCAATTACACGCATAGACTAAACAACCTCGTTGTAAACCGTTCCTTGAATGAAGGGAAGCGCCATTATAATACACATTTTAAAGATTAAAATAGAAATACATGCATCTTGAGCTACAAGCAGCCATAACCATACGAATCTATTGTTCCACTATAATTCGAGTTATCCGTTTAATGGTTGGGAAAACGAGAAAAGAAAAATAGTACGAAATAGTTTGGACGAATAGTTTACGTAAGTTCTTAAATAAATGAAACTTATGAAAAAGTGATATTTAGTAGCAAAAGTGGATGTTTTAAATATTTTAAAAGTACTTAAAAAACTAGAGATTCACTTATTAAAAACCACTAAAATTAACCTTCTAGAAAATAAGATATATAGTCAAGTGGGACAAAAAAGGTTAAAAAATGTAACTTTCAATTAAAATATAAACTATTAAGTGGTCTATATTCAAACGGACCATAATTCCTGCCACCTTGTAAACCATTGGTCTTAATTGTAAATTTTTTTTTTAAGTGTATTGAATAAAGCAAACAACTAATGTCGTCTATATTTGACTTAATGTAATTTACAAATAAAGAATAAAGTAAATGAAGGAAAAACAAGCATAATAAAGAGCAATAGGGAGGGTGGAGGGGCTCTGCTTAAATTGCATCACATCATATGCGAGCAACGTAGGAATTTGCCTGCGTAACATATCTCACCCATCGATATGGCTCATGCGTTGCAAATTTCTTTGCTATCTGCAAGTATTTTACCTGCATTTAGGAAATGTATATTAAGCATTTAGCACAATCAAAGGATTTTTTTTTTTTTATTGCCAGAACACTCAAATGATCTTCAGTCATGCAATGCTCAGCATGCATACAGATAGCAAAACTTTTCATGCTTTCGGTACACACAAATTTGATGCAATATATATATATATATATATATATATATATATATAAAGAATATTTTGACATTAGCCAAGTTCCTAAATTTACTGGCCTAGAACATCGCATGGGTGAGGTACAACTTAAAACTCATCCATGAAAAAAAACAATTTTGAAGCTGGGATGATCAATTTACCTGAAGCCGAGATGCATTATACATTGGTATAGTAAACGTCATGCTAACAGGTCCAGATTCTTTCGTAATATTACCTAATCAGAGATAGATTTGCATAAAGATGATACATTAATCATTCAATAAAAGAAAAAAACAAATAAAGTATTAATTTCATGCATGTACCAACCGTGAGGATAAATACCATGTAATTCCTGAGAAAAGGTAAGCTTTGCACGTAGAGTATGCTCATGTCCCCCGACAATCTGTTGTGTTGCACTTATCAGTGATTATTTTCTCCAAAATAGATAAATAAATAAATAATGACCAGATTCATATACTTTAAACTTTGCTTTGAAGAATGGCAGTCAATGACACCAGAAAAAGAGCTTGAGAAATGACTAGAAATATTGCCTTCTTTAAACTCCATTCTAGCCTCTTATTTGCCTCCTTGAAATCAGTTGTTTGTCCAACAGCTCCAGGTTCAAGCTCAAAGCTAACTCTGAGACAATTCCACATAACTTACATCAGCAACTATACAACCAGCTATCATTAATACCTTGCATGCATATTTTCACATGCAAGGAGACATTATTTTCACAAGCTAAATTATCCATAGGACAAAATGCACATCAAGCATAACAGAGAAGGTGCTCCTTAAACTACTTGATGACCTTAATCTATTGATCACTTTGTTAGATTATACCATATGAATACAAACTGACAAATACAAAACCTTTTATGAGCATTCACATAAGAGCTTAATATTTTAGGAGAGTTGGTTCACGACATGATTTCAGAGTCTAAATAATCAAGTGATCACAAGTTTCACACTTGCAGCCTTGATTCATCTAGTGGGTTGATCATGGTCATTTCTTCAAGCTTGAAGGGTGTATATTGCATTTTTTTTTTTTTCTTTTGAGGAAGGGGGAGTTGTAATTATATATAAAAAAATTCAATTCATGGGCCTTCACCTAAAACAGAGTCAGTCTTTGACACAGGAAGTATGCAATTCTTCTGATACTGCTACAATGGTCCCTGAACAGCTGAACTCTTTTGAGTGTGTCAATGATCACAATCATGATCCAGTAACATCTATAGTCATACACATCGCTTTAGAGGGGTTTTCCTTTGCTTTATTGGTGTTTCTCTTTTTGGACACCTGTTGTTTTTGCAAAATGTAAAGAGGATCTCTTGTCCCCCTATATCTTTGTATTCTTCCTTTCTTCAATTAAATAAAATTCTTCTTTTATTCCAAAAAATATAAAATCTATAGCTATACACACTAATTGATAGTTTACATCAGTGTTTGAACGTCAAAGTTTCTTTCCGTATAACCAGGGGGGAAATGCAACTGTTACCCGAAGGGCCACCTGTTAAAATTGTTTTTAATTAATTAAACTATAAAAAACAATCTCTTTTTTTTTTGTTTTGGTTTTTTTTTTTTTTTGGGGGCGGGGGGTGTGGGTTATAAATAAAAACTATTCAATTCTTCTGATATTGATACAACAGTCCCTGAACAGCTGTACTCTTTCTTCCAAACTACATGAGTGTGTCAATGACCACAATCATGATCCAGTAACATCTGTAGTCATACATATAGCTTTAGAGGGGTTTTCCTTTGCTTTATTGGTGTTTTTCTTTTTTGACAACTGTTGTTTTTGCAAAATGTAATGAGGATCTCTCGTCCTCCTATATCTTTGTAGTCTTCCTTTCTTCAATTAAACAAAATTCTTCTTTTATTCAAATATATGACTGATTGATAGTTTATCATCAGTGTTCGAACTTTGAAGTTTCTTTCTGTATAACCAGGGGGGAATGCAACTATGTTACCCCAAGGACCATCTGTTAAAAATTGCTTTCAATTCATTATACTATAAAGTAAGTTACCGCCTGTTAGGATGCATGCGACCAAAGTGTTTTGCAATGTAATTAATGTGTGGTATTGAAAACAATAGATTCTTAAGAAATAACTATTTATTAATTACCGGTAATTGAACATATGCAATTTATTTTTTTGACTAACTATATATGCAATTTATTTATTCCCTAATGAGTATAATGCTGCTAGTCATCTATACCAAGCAAGTATTGAACCCAAGCAAATCAACCACACTCATGCTTCTGATAAGAACATAGCCATACAAGATAGAAACAGATTGAAATGCTTAAACAATCCAATCTTTAGTGTGTATTAAGTGTGTATTAAAAACAAACAGAAAATGTAAAGTGAAGAGTATTAGAGAGACTCTAAAACTCTCCCAACTCAATCCTGACCTTTCTGGTAACCTCCCCTCCTTTATAATCTCTCCTCTCTATATATAATAGAATTTCCCTCCAATTCCTCACTCTTTCTCTCTCCGTGCTAGCTTAGCACAGTTAGTTACAAAAGAGTCACTAATTTTTCCTCCCTCAATTCTCATTTCAGTAATTACAATAAGGCCCAATTGTCACTGGCTTGGTCCCTAACAATACTCCCCGCTAAAAGAATCACCTTGTCCTCAAGGTGATGTGTGGAAAGGAAAAAACAGTGCTGAAGAAAGACTTCCTACTGGATCCCATAACTTGAAAAAGAATACACTCTCTTATGATGAAGGTAATCCCAGCCTTAACAGAAATGAAATCATGGAAGAATATGGGATATCTGCTAGCATTGCTAAAAAACTCTTCAATCGTAGGTGTAGTCATATTATTAATCCTTGGCCTGATCATGTGTCTGAACAATTTGATGACACGGGCAATCCACAGCTGTCTACTAGGTCATGAATGGATTTTAGCTAGGCTCATAATGAACAAAAGGTGGTTACCACTTTAATTATGCCTAGCAACTGTTGTTGGTGAAGGAAAATGGCTTCCGTATGCAACAGCAGAAGTTTCATGCTGCAAACTATCTATTGCATCAGCATCTAAATCACCAGCAAAAATGGGAATACCCAAATTATTGTCCAAACACTTGTCTCCTACACTAAGTGATACCCAGTTTTGATGGAAAGGTTGCTCAACAAATGGAAGCAAATTTCCAGCAAAACCCTGTGGACAAATCCACTATGCTCATTGAAAATAACCTTACTAATTTGGGCTTGGCCCAATATCTCGGAAAATAAGCTCCAATGTGCTTGTTGTAGTTCGCCATCTACCTTGGCCTCCTTTTTCCTCCCCTCATACATTCGGACTTGGCCAACTTCTAGAGCCTCCCTCCTTCCCCATCGCAGCTGGGAAAACTTGGGGTCCGCCACGACTACCGGTTCCTACCCCAAAGGTGTTTTGATGGCCGCCATACATTGTGCTAGTTCTGATGGGTTCAGCAGCAGTGTTTGTTCGACTAGCCGTCTCCATAGCTGGCCCCTCAAGCCCGACATGTGAAATGCTCCTCCCTTAATCTCCTTTGCAGCACTATTGCTGGGCGTGCTCTTCACGACTGCCGTCTCTGTCAATGGCTTCGCTGCCATGCACGATGCAGCCTCTAGATCTGGTGGTTCCGGTGGTGGGAGTGGAGTGGTTCTCTTGAGGACCCATACACCGTGTGACTTAGCATTTCATTTCCCACCCTTCTCATTTTGTAAAGGCCCTCAACCTAAACTTTTGTAACATTTTGGGCTTGGCCCATTGGGTTTAGCAAGTGACTCAACCTTTGAATTGTCATCTCGTCCACTTCCTTTTTAGCCTTCATTGTTCAATATCATTATTCATCTGGACCACTAGCCATTTAGAGAATTCCACCTTTTGTTCCCATTGAAATTGGACCTGGTCCAATAGGCCCAATCTCTAACCCAGCTTCTAGAATGGTCTACCCACCGCCATACTTTCCTTCCCTCTCTCCCTTTCCACACGAACCATGTCTCCATCCAACTGAGCAAGCACTTCTTCTGGGTGTGCTTCCACTATCGTGCTTGGCTTGGCGTCAGGATCTCGCCATTCTAGCAATGGAAGCTTGACCACCATCCTCAAAACTCCTGTAACTTCCTCATCAAACTCCATCACCTCCAGATCTGGTGGTTCTGAAGGTGGAAGCTTGGTCAGCATGCTCAGAAGCCCAACCTCAGTCGTAGATCGCGACTTCTCCATCGCCTTCTATGACGTCGGTTCCGATGGCTTGGGTGGCAGCTATGGCGGTGCATGTAATTTCAGCAGCTCCGACAACTCCAGCCATGATGGCTTGGCCGATTTTCACAAGACCCAAAGATCGCAGAAAAAAGCAAACTCTCCTCCATTTCATTGCTCACGCCCGAGACTCCCTTGCATGACCCACTGCTCCTTCTGTTCGACCACCTCCATCCCCTTCACAACCTCTACACCATTAACAGATAAGGATTTTGTCTCCACCATCCCTTCTATCCCAACAAATTTCGCATAAGTGTGAACAGAAACCACTTCCCTCATTCCTTTGTTTTCCACCAATTCCCCATCACAATCAAATCCAGGGGTGGAAAAGGGTGATCAATCTCCACTTCCTCAAGTTCAATGAGCTATGCTTGTTCTGCATCATCTTCTTCCTTCTCCTCCATCTACATGCTTTGAAAAAATGCACGAACATCAGAAGGCCAATCCTCCATGGAGGATCTCCTTCTTCTTCTCCACCCCCAATCTTCATCACCCTCCAATACAGATTGTCAGCGACGCTGAGGGCATCTTCCTTTTACTAGCTTTTTAATTTTCGGCAGATTTTGCTTCACCCTCTTCTTTTGCTTTATCTTCTACTCCCATTCCAACTCTGACTCCATGGCAGCAAGTCGCATGGTTTTTGGCACAGGACTCCCAAGACCAGGAGCCCTGATACCATTTGATAAGAACATAACCATACTAGATAGAAACAGATTGAAATGCTAAAACAATCCACTAAAGAAGATGAGTGTATATTATGAATGTATTAAGAACAAACAAAAAATGTAAAGTGACTCGGAGTATTAGAGATTGAAACTCTCCCAGCCCAATCCTGACCTTTCTGGTAACCCCCCTCATGATACCTCCCCTCCTTTATAATCTCTCCTCTCTATACACAACAGAATTCCCCTCCAATTCTTCACATTCTTTCTCTCTCCATGCCAGCTCAACACAATTAGTTACACAAGAGTCACTCATTTTTCCTCCCTCAATTCTCATTTAGGTAATTACAATAAAGCCCAATTGTCACTGGCTTGGTCCTTAACAGCTTCTTTATAATTTTTCTACAAATTCTACATGGTTTCATTGCGATACAATCCTCTGTGACTTGTCATGTCACTATGATGCTGAGTTCCTGAAATTTTGGACCTCTTGCGTTCAGGAAGCTCTTATTCTTCTTTCTAAAACAAACATTTTCCCTACAGTTTCTGTACCCCCAATTTTTTCCCCTTAAAATCTTTCAATAATTTTAATTTGGCCCCTACAGATTTCTACCATGTAAAACATATTAGGCACAGTACAAAAACAGCCAAGATTTCAAGGACTTCAATTTTTTAAGAGTAAATAACTATTTTCGTCCCAATATTTTCAATTTGACATCAATATGGTCCTAACAAAATCTTTCACATCAATTTTGCCATAACATTTTTAATTTTGACATCAATTTAATCATTTTGTTAAATCATTTTAATGGAATGACAAATAGATGTCGAAATATAAATGTTAGTATTGAGTAGACATCAAAAATAAAAATCTTATGATTAAATTGATGTAAAAAATTTTATTAGGATCAAATTGATATTAAAATTAAAAATGTTTGAACTATTACTAACTCAATGTCAAAAATTTTATTAAAATCAAATTGAAAATATTAGGACCAAAAATGTTATTTAATCATTTTTTAATGCATCAACAAGTTCTGTCAAAGTTTCCAATCAATGTAAATCACTGTCAAAGATATTGAGAATAAAACCTGGTGGTATATTTTGGTAGTGGCATCTGCACTTTGATAGTGTTTGCTGTTATACTTGAGGCATACTCAGCACCTACTTTAAGAATGACTTCTGCCTGCAATAGCAATTTCAAAATATTTTAGTGAGTACCCACGAAGACAAATGACTTTTAAGATTTGAAACAGAACGGATAACAATGGTCTGTAGTTAAAGAGGAAAATTAAAATATATATTAAAAAGAAAGCATCACCTTAAGGGACCCTGCTTCTTCAATCAAAGCATTGATACGAAAAGGAGGCTTAAATTCCTGGGTCATACGGTAGTTCATGACTGGAAATTCACCATCCGGAGGTATCTTAAATTGGCAGTATGAGACAACCATTAATCTCCACAATAATGAGAAAGCAAGCCAATAAAGCACTCCTACATACTGACAATTTTATGATCTTCAAGAATAATTTTGAACTCACCAGGGATAGAGTTTTGTCCACATCAAAATTATCAAGACGAACAGATTCATGGAAATTACAGTCATCTAATATCACCGGTCCTGAGCCAGATGAACTTCTATAACCTGCTCTAGAAACAAGTCAAATGAGTTTTCAAAGTAATTACAAGTTTTGCAAGACCAAAGGAAATGATCTTTCCTACGTGAAGCAGTGAGAAAGTCTGTGGGGACAGATACAAAAGCTATAACAATTGACAGTTGAAATCAACATAATTCCCCCAAAATTAAGTCAAAGACACAAGTTCTTGTAAAGTTTCAATGAATATGCACGATTAGTGATCATCATATCCAATGAAAAATTAGATATTAGCCGAAATCTGTGAAATCAATATATATGGTTTCCGCTGCCCAATTCCTAAACCCAGCACATAAAACACTAATACTTTTCCACAACTTTTATTCTTCAGGAAAAAAGAATGAATGAAATCCTAAACAAGAACGTCCAATTGTGAAGAACAAAGAGCTGGAAATGAAATCCACCATAATAAAAAAAGATACCGTAAAAAGGTCCCTGGCCTCTTCCCATGGCAAGGTCATCATTCAGAGCTAATCGAATTTCAGGATTTCCAGAAAGATAGCTCTTCATTTGTATGGTGCCATCAATCTCAGAAGTCAGTATATATCCCTAATGAAATCACATAAAGAATGCTAAGAATGATACGCAAAACATATGACAAGTGAACCAATTGAAAGTACAACCAACAGTAACCAATCCTCATCACACTAGATGCACTTCAAAATACAAAACAAAAAGATCTTTTTCCCACTAGGTGAGGGTGCAAAATTGATCAAACAAAGCCATTTTTTTGTTAAAAATCAAGTTTGCAAAATTACCATTTAGATCCGGGTCGTTTCTTTTTGGAGTGGTTTCCCTAAAATTTTTCCTTGGTCTTCATCTATATTTATTGGATAGGGCTTCTATTGGTCTTTTTCTCACAAGGCCAAATAATCTTAGGCAAGTTTCTGTCATCTTTTTCATAATAGGTGTTGTTATTACTCTCTCTCTAATACAATAATTCTCAATCTTATGCTTTTGTTGGCAATTTACTACCCTCGACACTCAGTACTATAAAGCATTGCTGGTATGATAAGATGCATCAGAAGGTTTCACATTATGGGTTATCAAATGAGTGAAGCTTTTCCAATTTCCAGTATACATTGAAGAAGCAAACACTTCATACATATATTTTTAATCGAACTTGACAATTCTTTAATCAGATTAAATAGGTTTCAAGTAATGAAGAGTCAGAGCAATCTGATCTCTGATATTCAGGCCCTCAACATACTATAATTTTGCTTTTTCAGTTAACATCCTGAAAATCATAAATAAAGCTTCTATAGTCATGACATATGACAGATGAAGCAACAGTGGAATAATATTATGAAATTCAGAGTCATATAAAATGTATGAACTCACACTAGAGCTAAAAGTGATGCTGATTTTTTCAATAATGTCTACAAATATTTCCTCCCTCTTTCTACCCCCGGGCTCTGTTGCAACCACAGATTTTGTGACGGCTATTCCTGGCATTCTCTTTGTCCCTTGCTGGATGCAACCAAAATTAAGAGTTAACAAGATCACATGTGCAAGTGATAATTGAAAAAAAAAAAAAAAGTTTAAGTTCCTGGAATAGAACTTATTAAACATCATACCGCAAAAATTGCAGCAGGTCCAAGAGGTGACATACGTGCAGCATCAATCACATATGGCTCGTTGAAAACATAGGACTTCAGCAACTCAGTAGATGTTGTTTGCACATAACCAAAATCCTGGTTCAAATAATGTTATACTTATCAGATCCCTTGTATGATTTTTGGAAACACAACTGATGAGATTTGTCTCAGGTCAAAGCAGCAGTAAAACATAAAAGAAATTGCGAATATGCAATTGCTGTTCTTTCAAAGGAAGAGAAGCAAAAAACAAAACCCATCAGAAATTTAGAATGGTTTGTACTTTCTATTCTACACTTCGAGAAAAACATTGTAAATATATCTTTCAGATGTATTGGATGCCACCATAACAAACTGTCCATAGAATTACTTCATATAGATAGCAAGATGCAACAGAAAAGAAAATGAGTCTTGAGTGTGAAGATTAGATTAAAAAACCAAGGAGATAGACAAGGAAAAGTGATAATTTAATTCAATGAAATATGAAGGGAAGCTCACAATAACTTCATCGAGTAACTCATACACAAGCACAAAGTTCTTCCGTAATGAGTCCTCATTGAGAATCCCAAGGTAATCTTTGATCACACGAGCAATTCTTTGTAAAAGCTCCAACACGAAGGAAGGTGATGCATTAACCCTTGTAGTTGCAACAAACAATAAGCCAACAACCTTCACATGAAAGTAATTTACACCATCCAGATTCTGTTGATGAACAAAGAACATAACACAAAATAAATCATCAATTGTACCAGAAGAGTTGATTATGTAAATAGACATTCACACTTCACAGTTTGCACATAAACCATTTTATGAGATCTAAGCAGTGATTTTAAATTTGAGGCAATTTGTATTTGAGATATTACAGTCAAAACCGAAAGAAAACAGAAATAACAGGCATCAATAATGGTAAATAGATCTAGCATTTCTGCATATGTGAAATAAATTGGAGGACACAGTTAGCAATAATTAGCATGAAAGGGTGATTAATCTACTGGGTACCAACAACAAACTGGGGTCTCCATTCTCCAACCCTTTTTTATATTACAACAACAGCAACAACAGCAACCTAAGCGTTATCCCCCTAGGTGAGGTCGGCTATCTTTTCCATATTGCAACATTCTAAAAATTTCATCCTTTTCAATTTTGTCATGAAAAAGCAAAGTTCTGGGGATCCTAAGGTGACTAAAGTCCTCATGAAAATAAATAACTACATTCTACGGTAGTACAGAGGAAACTGACCCAGGGGAAACATGAAGATGTAATTATTAGTTACACTTCATACTCACAAAGCCTTAAAAAGCACACAAAATATACTCTGCCTGATTCAGAAATATAATACCTACAAATACAGGCGGTGCCTCCTCCAGCCCTCCATCTTCCCAAAACTTCACTTTGCGGAAAAATATCTCTGCACTTCCCTTTGGCACTTCACCACGGTCTGCAAACAAAACAATTTAAGTACCAAACAGGCACTGAGTATTTGACATTAAAATTTTCAAGCATTAAGATAGGTTTAAAAACTTCAGTTAATATAAGAACTCTCCTATAATTATAGATTTCTGTTTTCTAGTGATAACACCATACACTCAATATTTCAAGGTTCAAATTGCTTGATCTAGGAAAACTGAAGTGAGCAGCTATGATATACCACTTGAAAACACCACATGGAAACCGAAAAAGACACAAGGCAATAAAAACAGAAGAACCGGCAATATCTTGAAAATTCAAGGGTGTGTTGGGTATTAGAAAACAATTTTCAGTTTTCATTTTTTGTATTCAATGTTCTGGGATTTTAAGATTTTGTGAAGATGACAGTGAAAACTAAAAACTGAATTTTGTAGTTTTTTCACATTTTCCTTCACAAAATCGTGAAATCAGGAAATGAAAATTAAAAATTATTTTCTAAAACCAAACACACCTGGGCAAAGGTTCGAAACTTAGAGTATGTTTGGTTAGGGGGTAAAAATAGGGTGTAAATTTTCATGGATGAGCTCTATGTGTATAATTACACATGAACCTCATTCACGGAAAATTTATCTCCATTTTTACTCCCCAACCAAACATACCCTTAATAGTCAAAATGAGAAGCACACAGAAAACGATTCCAGACTGGATTACAGGTTAGCGCTCAATGCAGATCTCACTAATGATCAGCATATATCCACCACCAGGTTCTAAGGTCTACTCCAATGCCCTTAAGCTCGTGCAGCAAAATTCAAGCATATATCGCATCAAGATATATCAACACAACATTCATTTTTTCTTTTTTTCTTTTTTTTTAATTATTCTACCAGGTAAGTAATTAATTGGTTAATTAATTACTAGTTAGCTAGGGACTCTAAATTCAAGTGAGATCTGGACAAGAAAATTCGCATAATTGAGTTCACGATAATGTCAGAAATCTCAATTAAAGCACTGTAGCTTAACTTATACACGTAAGACAATGGATCAAAGAAGCAACAACGTCAGATCCATAAACAAAGAAAACGAAAATTGCTGTTGGCAAAAAAAAAAAAAAGTTGTGATTGAGAGAGAGACAGAGAGAGATCTCACAGTCTCGGAAAACGATGTTATCGCCACGCTGTGAGAGGACGAAGAACTGCGAGATCATGGCTGCGTCGTCGTCCCTCTTTGCTCTCGCTGTAAGCACTTCCCGCAGCAGCTGCCTTTGGTTTCGCTATTTACGATGTGTAATGAACTCAAAACACTATCCGTTCCATTTGACTATTTAATTAGAGTTTAATTTTTATGTTAAAAAAGTTTTGGCATAAATGACAAAGACTACCTTTAAAATTTGCTCATATAACGCTTCACACCATTTTTCTTTAAAATTAACACCCCATGTTATTCTAAAAAAAAACAAATAAATAAAAATTAATAAGAGAGAATAAAATTTATAAATATAACTTTAACTCACAAAATTTGTTAATCCTTAAAGTTAAATCCTAAATTTCATATACTTTTATATATATATATATAGTTTAAAATAAAATTAAATTATTCATATATTTGAATTGATGCATAAGAACAACATAGATATATTAAAAAACAAAAAGAAGTGAACTATTAAGTTGGCTTCTAATAAAAATAGCATAGATAAATTAGTCCTTTGAGAAAAAAAATACATTTGTGATCCCTTACGGTTAAAAACATAGAATAAATTAATTATTCTTTATAATTTTAGTGGATTTATGCATTCTATTTGTATTTTTATTGGAGACTAATTTGAACAATTTTATAAATAATTATAGATTAATTTGTCCTATAAATCCTTCAAAAATACTAAAGATGGACTAACTTTTTATTTATTTCTCCTTGTATTTACTGTTTTCAATTAATCAAAGTTACTTTTTATTTATTTCATCACTTCTCTTAGCTTAATCTTTTCCAATCCCTTTCTATAATGATTTGGAGAATCCACAAGCTAAGAGGGTGTTTGGTTTGATGATTTACCGTTTTCATTTTCAAAGAAAATGAAAAGAGAGATGAAAATATGTTTAATTTGATCTTGTTGAAAATATTTTGAGAAAATATTTCTTGATTTCCTTGAAAATTTGAAAACGCCGAGTTCACCTTTTCATTGTTTTCAACCATATCTTCATATACTCATAGAAAATATTTTCAAGTGAAAACACAGTGGCTATTTTGTAATTATGATATGAACTTTGAATAGTATTCACCTAACCAACAATAGAGAGGGGGAAGAGAGTACAGGCCACTCCCTTTACATCGTCACCTTGCTTGATCATCCAATGAGGATGCCGTCCTCTTGCCTGCCTCGTCCTCACCTAGCCCGCTCATCCACGGCGATTGATTTTGTTAGGTTCAATGGTGACGATTGATAATTGAGTTGAATATGTCGTGACCATATAGGAGCATGTATGAAACATTCCACAGTTACTGCTATTGAGAACTGTAATTGAAAACTAATGGCTGCCACTAAGTTCAAACATTTGCTTCCACTCTCTCCTTTGGCAAAACAAGCCACTTCTTCTCCAATTTCCCAAATTTTCTACAAACCCATTTCCAATCACTTGGCATCCCTTCCAATTTCTAGTAGTGGAGGTGACCAATGAAAAGGAACCACAAGAAGAGGCAAATGAGAGATGTTGGTCCAGGTGAGTTCAAAACCTTGAAAAGAACTTAATTGCTAGAATGTTAGAAGGATCATTGGTGGGGCGTAAACTGGATGATTTTAGAAATGGTGAAGGGAAATGAAGTGGAGTTCGTGGGTCTGATCAATCTTATAAAACTACTAATGGTTTTAGAAATTGATTTAATCTTTTATATGTTTTATTTTACTAAGTTTGTGGCACTGGTGATCATTTATGGGTTTTGATTTAGTGCATTGAGTTGAAAAACCTGTGACTTGTTACATTATTTTTTCATACTTTATTGCAACTCAACTCAAAAACCTGTGACTTGTTACATATGTCTTCCTTATTCAACCAGTGGTCAATATGGAGTAGTTTATGGTAGATAGGTGTGTTGGGTTATGGCATAATCTTTTCTTATTTCTAGACGATAAGTGGTGCTTGTTTGTGGGTTGTATTTAATCTCTAGATAGTGTGATGATGCATTGATTATGTTTTATTCCATATTGTTTTGTAGGTCAGAATAAAGATGGAATGAGGCAAATATAATTCTTTATCCTAATTTAATTTTATTATTTTAAATTTGATTTTAGAAATTATATTATGAAAACAAATACACCAAACATATTTTCATGATTTTCACTTTCTAAAAATAGAATCTACTTTTATAAACAAAACACATGCTATGAAATGGTGGCCCCAAAAGGCAAAAATAGTAGCACAATAAAAATCAGGGTGAATAGTAAGTCACACTGGGACCTGCTTTACACTATTCATGTGAATAATGCTCAGCAGTCGGATTGAGTTACTATTCTTGTGAATAGTAAGATCAACATCACTATTCACTGGAGTGGGACCCATGTCACTATTCACGCCAACAGAATAAATATGCGGAAGCGTAATACAAATATGACACCAGGAATTTACGTGGTTCGGCTTAAAACCTACATCCATGGACAAAGATTACAATCAAATATTCTACTATGGAAATATGATGGAGATACAAAAGGTAAACATACTCCACTCAACCCAAATCCCAAATAGACCCAAAATATCCCACAATATTTTTCTCACTAGTGTATAATCTCAACTCACAAAAGAAAAGAACTCATATATAACAAATTGCTCTACTCTACAATTAAAAGAGGAGAGAATTTTGTTTGTGTTGGTGATGTTCTACGTTGATGATTTTAGGCAAGATGAACAAGCCTTTATATAGGCATCATACCATTAAATAATGCCAAAAACTTCTACCTGCATGATCTTTATTTTTCAAACCAAATGTGTTATTTTCTTTGGTTGGCACCGAAAACGAAGAGGTTGCAGCAGTGGTTGAAATTCATGCCACCAAACTTCATCTACCAAATTGATAATATTAGCCACCCATGTGCTCACCGAAAGAGAGTTAGACTTTTGTCCATTTACAAGGAAAAACAAGTCATCAACTTTGACAAATCTTCACCTTGGCTGATTTTTCACCAAGCTTCATGTTTCTGAAGTCGCCTTTTCTAATGTGCCCATAAGCGCACTCACATATTCTAAATACCAATTAAGTCCAAGCAATGCTTGAACTTAGTAACAGTAATTGACTTTGTCAACATATCTGCCGGATTGTCTTGAGGTACAAATCTTTTGCATTGCAATGGTACCTTAGGAAATAATCTCCCGAATGAAATGATATCTGACATCTATATGTTTGGTTCTCTCATGATACATTTGATTTTTGGTCAAATGTATGGTACTTTGGCTATCACAATAAATAATTGTAACATCTTGTTCCAGGCCCAAATTGCCTACCAAACTTCTAAGCAAAATGGCTTCCTTCACCACTTCTGCTGTTGCCATGTATTCAGCCTCTATGGTGGATAGTGCAATAGTAGACTATAAAGTCGCTTTCCAACTAATTGCACTACTTGAAAGCGTGAAGACATATTCTGTCAGATATCTCATTTTGTCAATATCTCCAGTATAATCAGAGTCAACATATCTAATAACACTACCACCAGTGTTAGAACTTCTGTCATATACCAAGATAACATCCGCAATACCTCGAAGATATCGAAGTATCCATTTCACTGCCTGTCAATGCATCTTGCTAGGATGCCCTATATATCTGCTAACAATATTAACAGCATGTGAAATATCTAGTCGAGTGCATACTATGGCATACACGATGCTTCCAACTGTACTAGTGTAAGGAACGTGTGATATCTGTTCCTCTTCTTCAGCGAACTGTGGTGAATATGCGGTTGATAATCTGAAATGGGTTGCTAATGGAGTACTCACAGGCTTTGCATTTTGCATTCCAAAGCGCTGAAGTACTTTTTCAATATACTTGTGTGACAAATATAATTTGACAACACGCCAATCCCTATTAATTTCCATGCCCAAAATCTTTTTAGCTGCACCCAAGTCTTTCATTTCAAATTCACTACTGAGTTGTTCTTTCAACTTCTTGATTTCAGACATACTCTTAGCAACAATGAGCATGTCATCAACATAGAGCAACAAATAGACAAACGAATCATCTGAGAGCTTTATGTGGTAAACACAATGATAAGAGGCATTTATGCCACTTATCTTACTTCTAATTCTTAGCTTTTTACATGAGTTTTGCTATGTTATTGATGTGATTAATTAGATATTTGATTTATTCCTCACTGTGTACTTTTGATAGAACTATTAGCTTTTGTATTGATTTTGGGAATAATTTGTAATTACAAGCTGTTGCATTTAACTTGTCTCTTTGAGTATGGTTTTATGTGTAACACCCTAATTTTATTCAGAAAATAATTATGGCTTTAGTAATAAGAATATCAAACTTTGATGTACATAGAAGTGATGAGAACAATGTAAAGAACGCTAAAAAAAAAAAAAAAAAAAAAACATAAATAGTGTTTTACGGGCCCCATAGGCCCACGGGGACAGCCGAAACCCTACAATTGGGACCCGGAGAGGCCCAAAAGTGAAAACTTATAGGATTGAGATTAGAAATGGTTAGGAATAAAGGTTTTATACTTAGAATTAATTTTCAAGCGATGCTTGATTACCTAGGTACACTGTTTTACCCGTTCGATGAAATTTCGGTGTGTGATTTTAACACCGAAAGCTATTTTAATCTTTATAAACTAAACAACCTTATCACTTTATATTAAAGGAATGGATGAGATTCAATCTTGAATTACAAGATTAATCTTAGCCATCCATTTTTCCTTTAAAGTCAAAGATCATTAATTTTCATCATATTATATTCATTCTTTATATATATGAGATAAATACAAACCTAGCTTCTTTAGGAAGCCATAATTTCGACCAGCAAAGAGGAGAAAGAGCAGCTGCACTTCCTCCATAGCCAAGAGCTTCATCTTGCTTTCAAATTCCATATACCATAGCCTAGAGTTACCGAAATCAAGTTCTTCCTTCACTAAAGTTGTTCTACAGCTCAATACCTACAGATATAACCGATCAGAATTTCAATCCATCACCAAATCCCAACCTTGATACCTGATACCTCACTGTTTTAAGAAGGATTTGGGTGTATCTTGAGAGTTGTGGAGTGAAGAGCACCATTTGGGAGCATCCTAGAGACCAAGACACCTTTAGCTTCCAAGAGTAGGGTTTTATTGAGACTTTTCTTTCCAAATTTATATTTCTCAATTCTGACTTTTTCTGCTCGAAATTTTTGGTTATTTTGGTTAATGATATATGGTTGTTGAAGTATAAATTTTGTTGGAGGGTTTGGATGAGGTTAGTTTAATCATTTTATCAAGTGAAGTTTTAGATAGTGTGCTGGAATTTCGGTTTTGCTGAAAACAGTAAAATATCATGAATTTTTAGGGATATTTGTAGTTATGATCATGGCCTGGAAAAAATATATGTTTGACCTAACATCTTGAACTACTTACATGAAAATTCTTGAGCACTAATTTTATGTTGTACTGTCTCAGAAAAATCAGAAACCGAAAAGGTAACCTTGCTGTCTGGATTGTGGGGACTGAAGCTCCGATTTTATATGATTTTATTACCATAGCAAATGATTGAATTATCATCTGAAAATTTTACAGGGTGTTGAAAACTTCTTGAAGTGTAACTGTGATTTTTATTTTGGGTTGATTTGATCAATATCTAGGATTGAAAACTATGAGAATTCTGGTCTGAGCTGTGAATAAGTGGTCTCTGACCATCAAATTTGTTTAATTTATTTAACAAGGTTAGAGAATTCTTTTTCCCCTGAAATTTTTACAGGGACTATTAAACACATTGAAGTTTTATAGGGAATTTTTTTGGCTCTTAAATTAGCCATTTAATGTGGAAAGTAAATGTTGCTACTGGAATGATAAATCTGCCAAGTTGCTGAAATGGTGGAAATGTCTTAAATTGACAATGGAATGGCATTTAGTCCACATATATGAGATATGCATGCATGCTAATGGTTTTAAAGAGTTACTTATAAAGCATAATGAGACTCTAGATGTAACTAAATTGCCTACGTGTGATGTAAACATAATTTGTCAAAAATAAAAGTACATGCGGCTGTTATATGACAAAAGAGAATATGAGAAATGTGATGGTGCATATTTTAACATATGGGGAAAATAGAAACAAGGCTTATATGGGATAAAGAGGGAAGGCAAAAATAAGAACTTCCCAAGAAATGTTATGAGTCGGTAGACGTATCGGCTAGGAGATAGAACTGTGTGTGATTCAGAAATGGAAAAAAGAGATATGAAGTCCGATGATCACAAATAGGAATGAGCTCATGTCCTAGCAGTCTATGGTCCTCTGAGGAGTTATCCACTACATATGTTACCTGATGTGAAACTAAGCCTTCCCTATGCTAATGAAAAGAGACAACGGCACTAATTGAATTTCGTGGATTACAAGAGAAAGATTTATGGTTACCATCATGTTACATTTTGACTTTACTTGAATTATATACATTAATAATTCTTCCTATGACTATGCATAGTTTAATTGTTATTTTTGCATATAAGTTTACTTGATATTGCTTATAAGAATGAAATTTCTACTTATGTTTTGTTTACTAATTTTTATTACTGGTGAGGGATTACCCTACTGAGAATTATATAATATTCTCATCCCTATTTGTGTATATTTTGTATGGTGCTCAGACGCTACAGATGCCGTCAGTGATCTTCTTCCTTGACTCACCCCAATGGCAATGGCACTATGATCCTGACTTGGTTTCACTATATGTAGTAGCATATTCTCAGATACGAGCCTATGTATTTTTCAGCCGTTCTTTTAGTACCTCTGTTTTTTCTTTGAGTTTGACCCTGCTTTTCCTTATGACGGAGTGCCCCTACACATGGCACACCCTGTTGAGTTTGTAGCTCCACCCGCACCACCTATGCCCCCTCCTGGAGATGATCCATCCTCGTCCTCCTCTTCAGACTCCGATCCACCAGCTGGTCCTGGTGCCCTCTTTGAGGGTAACGCCATTCCACCGATGGTGAATGGTTTTCTTTAGGGGAGCATGTGACATTCAGGGACTCATGTTATGTACATAGTTGTAGTTTAGCATTAGGAACCCCGCAGCCTGCAGACTGATTTGGTGAGATACTTTAGAGTCCATTTCTGTATGTATGAAATTTTGCTGGATCTCAACTTTGAGCAGGTCAGACTACTTAGTAGAAGTGTTCTTTTGTACACTGAGTTCCTGACTAGTTAGGAGATAACTAGTTGTTTTTTTTATATTTGTATGATGTACCTAATGTGAACTTAACAACAATGTATATATATATATGTACATATTAGTTTGATAACTTATACATCTACAGTATTTTATTTCAGTTATTTTCGACTAGTATAGAGTATGCGAGTGAGTAATACTTTTCTAATTACTATGTGAACACTCGAGTAAAAACATGGTAATTAGGAGGGTGTTACATTATGCATAGGAATTTTGGATCAAGTGTAAAATGTCAAGAACAAGGGATCGGATTGAGACAAAAAAAAGATGTTTTGGAAAGCTCAAGAAGTCTTCTATAACTTTTATGTTTAGCTCAAAACCCAATTCTAAGAGCATCTTGGTGAAAATCAAGTTGCAAGATTAAAGGTTGCTAATGTTCTTATGCTGTCCAACTTGACCTCTAGTCAGTATTTTTGCAATAGCTGGAGCTACAGATCTACAATTGAGGTGATTTTGGTGGCATTGGAAAACTTATTCAAAGGGCTACAATCACTATTTCTGGTGTCGAGGGAAAATTCTATTTTGTCTAGCACTACAGTGCTCAACAGCACTCAAAAAATTGACTGTTATCAGCATTGCTCACTAGTGAGCGCCACAGAGCTTTTAGCGCTACAGCGCTCGTGCGATGATGCAGAAGACCTCATTTTATCTGTTTTTGGTCCCACTTTGGCCTATTTTTAGAAAGCAGATGTTACAGACTTTTACCCAAGCTTTTAGTTTTGGACTCTCATTCATTCCATTCTCTCTCTTTCACTTTCTCTCTCTACCTCTATCTATCTTCTCTCTCTTTCTCTTTTTCTTCTTTTCTCTTCTCTTTCTAAGGGTTCCATTGGTGAAGGTGATTTGCCTTGGAGATTGTGGCAATGACTGTTCTTATTATTTTCAGGTTCTTTTATCTTTATTGTTATAATCCTTTAGAGATAGAGGAGTAGATTTCTTTACTAGTGTAAGGGTTTCCGAATGGATTGGGATGATGTTTGAGACCCTTTTTTATATTAAATACATTGGTTTTCTTAATGTTATGTGGTTTTTATTCCTGTAATTATTGTTGTGATTGCTATAATCTTTATTGGGATAATTAAATTGGTGATCGTCATTTAGGGAAACCCCTTTGGGCATAAATTGATAGATCTATTGGTTTATATTTGAGGGAGAACATTAGAATTAACTTTCTGATTGGCAGTTAGGCTATAGCAATTGATTCATTAAATTAATGTGATTTCTAAATAAATTGAGATCTCATTTATTAGTTATTTGCGTTGATCAAATTCTAGAAGTCGATTGATCACTAGTAGAATTGCAAGTAATTTGTTACTAATAGCCACCAATGGGTTTAATATTTGGTGAATAATAATTAATTTTCAATCCTAGGAGTACCTTACACTAGTGATTTCTTCATTGTTGCTATTATCTTTTAATTTAAATTGCTTCAATCTTAATTATTCAAAACCCCTAATTTCTAATTGACTAACAACACTTCCTTGTGAGACAACTTGAGTTGTGCCCCTTTACTACATTTTTTGTGCAACTTGGCATTTTATAAATTTTAATTTGTTGTGAGTTGTGATAGCTCGCATTACACAACAGTCATAGTCACTACTTGAGTAACCATGACTTAACATGAAAGTGTCAAATCTCTTATACCACTGGTGAGAAAATTGCTTTAAGCCATATAATGGCTTCTTTAGGAGACAAACATGGTCCTCATTGCCTTGAACAATGAAACTTTTAGGTTGTTGCATATAGATCTGTTCTTCAAGCTCACATGAAGAAAAGTTGTCTTGACATCAAGCTATTCAAGCTCTAGGTTAAACACTACAACTACATCAAGCAACACTCGAATGGAGCTATGTCTTACAACAGGAGAGAATACTTCATTGAAGTCTATTCATTCCTTTTTGGCTATAAAATCTTTTGCAACTAAGCGTGCTTTGTACCTAGCCAGCTCAACTCCAGGGGATCCTTCCTTCTTCCTGAAAATCCATTTGCAACCAATGACTTTATGTCCTTTAGGTGGTTTTACCAACTCCCAAGTTTAGTTCTTATTAAAGGACTCTATCTTTTCACTCATCACAGCAATCCACTATGCAGACTCTTCACTCGAGATAGCCTCATGATATGTGGTAGGATCTTCTGATTCCATATCCTCTGCCATTGATAATGCAAAAGAGACTATGTCTACATGACCATACCTTTGTTATGGTTTTATTTGCCTCCTTTCTCTGTCTCTTGTAAGGCTATAATGCTGCAACTGTTGTCTTAGATCTACAGCATCATCAATATATTGTTCTTCTTCTTGAATGGGCTTATCAAAGGCATCTTGTTCTATTTGCTTTGGAGGTTCAGCTTCAAACTCCACCTGCTTGCCAGCATTTTGGTTTTTAATTGCATCGCCAACCCCCTTTTTCAAATGAAGCATGGATGATTCATTGAACTTGACATCTCTACTGATTATGAATTTGGAGGACTTAGGTTTAGTGCACCACAATCTATAACCTTTCATCCCAATTGCATATCTGAGAAATATGCATTTTAGTGCCCTTCGCTCAAGCTTTCCATCATCAATATGAGCATAGATAGGACAACAGAAAATTCTCATATTTGAATTATCAGTAGGAGCACCAGACCATACCTCAATAGGAGTTTTTAAATTGATCGCAGTTGACGAAGACCGATTCACCAAATAGCAAGACGTATTGATAGCTTCAGCCCAAAATTCTTTAGACAAACCAACATTAGAGAGCATACAGCGAGCACTCTCCAAAAGAGTTTTGTTCATCCGTTCTGCCACTCCATTTTGTTATGGAGTCTTTCGCATAGTACGATGTTTAACTATGCCTTAATTTTCGCATAACTCGTTGAACTGACCTTCACCAAATCATTATCTGTTTAGAGACACTTGATTTTCTTGTCGGTCTAGTTCTCAATAAGTAGTTTCCATTTTTTGAAAGTATGGAACACATCATTTTTGAATTTCAGAAAATAAGCCGATACCTTCCTCGAGAAATCATCAATGAATGTCAACAGGTATCTAGCACCACCTTTTGATGGAACAGGTGCAGGGCCTCACAAAGTCAGAGTGGATATAATCCATTGTGCCCTTAGTCCTGTGGATAGCAGTGTTGAATTTGACTCTGGTCTGCATTCCGTAGACACAACGTTTACAAAAGTCAAGCTTTCCAATTTCGTGATCACCAAGCAAGCCGTACTTTCTTAAAATTGACATTCCAGTTTCACTCATATGCCCTAGACGCATATGCCACAAGCGATTAGTATCTGAATCTAAATCAAATGAGGATGATACTGAGGTAGTACCAACAACTGTACTTCCTTAAAGTAGATAAAGGCCGTTGACTAGCTTGATTTTGAATCACAATAAGAGCACATTTGGAGATTTTTAAAACTCCACATTCACTAGAATACTTATAACCTTAGGAATCGAAGATGCCTAAGGATATAGGATTTTCTTCAAGTCTGGTATGTATCGAACATCAGTCGGAGTTCTCACAACTCGATCATGCATCTTGATTTGGACTGTTCCAATGCCAACGACCTTACAGAGCATATCATTTCCCATAAGGACAACACCACCATCTATTGACCGGTAAGTTGTAAATCAATCCTGGTTCCAATACATGTGGTAGGAGCAGCTGGAATTAAGCATCCAAATATCACCATTTTAACTAGTTGATACTGCGAGAACATTATTAATACCTTTAGTAACACTTGTTGAATCACTTGAATCTTTGTCCCTTTTGTCTTTAAGCTTCAAAACTTCTGCTCTCCAATGCCATTCCTTCTTGCAATATCGACACTTGTCTTTATGATGTCTAGACTTAGATTTCGACTTTCCTTTGCTGCTACTAGATCCAATCTCCTTTGACCTCCCTCTGGCAACCAAGCCAGATGCATTATTATCATGACTGCTAGTATTGTGTTCCATTTTGTCGCGACTTAAAAGTGCAGATTTAACCTCATCTATTTTGAGGCTTTTGCGACCATATATGAGCGTTTTGACGAAAGTGCTTGTATGAAGGAGGTAAGGAACAAAGCAACATCATAGCTTGTTGCTCACTTGAAAATTTCTCGTCCATATTTTTCAAATCTATGACTAGTGATGTGAACTCAGCTGTGTGAGACCGGATTGATGTCCCTTCTGCCATACGAAGCATGTACAAACATTGCAACACACCGAGACGGTTGGCCACTATCTTAGTCATATATAATGACTCTAACTTGGTCCACATCAATTTTGCTGTTTTCTTTGAAAGGACCTCCTACAGCACATCGTTTGTAATGCATAACTGAATAATAGAAAGAGCCTTTTGATCGGCATCTTCCCATTCAGATTCCTTCATTATCTCGGGCCTCTTTTGCTTGTTAGAAAGTGATGTTTTTACATCTTGCTGTACAAGAACAGCCATCGTACGGACCTTCCACATTTCGAAATTAATACTTCCGTCAAACTGCTAAATATCAAATTTTGCAATAGACATTTTTAAACAAATTAGCCTAGAACTCTATAAGAGCTCTGATACCAGTTTGTTGTGAAATGGTGGGCCTAAAATGCAGAAACAGTAGGATAATAAAAATCAAGGTGAATAGGTAGTCGTGATGGGACCGCTTGACACTATTCACATGAATAATGCTCAGCAGTCAGATTGAGTACTATTCTTGTGAATAGTAAGATCAACGTCACTATTCACTAGAGTGGGACCCACGTCACTATTCACGCCAATAAAATAAATATGCGGAAGCGTAATACAAATATGACACCAAGAATTTACGTGGTTCGGCTTAAAGCCTACGTCCACAGGCAAAGACGACAACCAAATATTCTACTATGGAAATATGATAGAGATACAAAAGGTGAACACACTCCACTCAACCCAAATCCCAAATACACCCAACATATCTCATAATATTTTTCTCACTAGTGTATACTCTCAACTCACAAAAGAGAAGAACTCAAATATAACAAATAGCTCCACCTACAACTAAAGGAGGAGAGAATTTTGTTTGTGTTGGTGATGTTCTTCGTTGATGATTTTAGGTAAGATGATACCATTAAATAATGCCAAAATCTTCTACCTGCATGATCTTTATTTTTCAAACCAAATGTGTTATTTTCTTTGGTTGGCACCGAAAACAAAGAGGTTACAGCTATCGTTGAAATTCATGCCACCAAACTTCATCTACCAAATTGAAAATATTAGCCACCCATGTGCTCACCGAAAGAGAGTTGGACTTTTGTCCATTGGCAAGGAAAAACAAGCCATCAACTTTGACAACACATTTTCTAATTTTAAAAATTTGAAAATGAAAATTATTTTCAAAAAATGAAAATAGAAAATATTTTCATAAACCAAATGCACTCTAAAGTTTTAATCTCTACATTTAGCATAAACTGCCTCATCTCATGAGGTTTCTTATATGTTTGATTTAATCAAATCAAATCAATCTTAGCCGATTAAATTTGCATCAAACAACTTTTAACTTGAGAAAAGTTATTAAACAAACTATTTCGAAGGGTATTAATTAGATATAAAGTTGCACACCAAATCTAATTAATCCCCTCTCTTATATGTAAAAAAATGTAAATGCAGCTTCCAGACACCTCTCCCTTCCAAATACTAACACATATGAAGCGTAATTGGTGCAGGCCAACACATCAGTACATATGACACCGTAATCTTCTAGTAAACAGATATTACAATTGTGGAGTACTCTACCATCTATTGGGTTTGACTTCCTTAGCCTGAATGTTTTATTTAATAAGCGAAATATCAAGTGGCTCAACAGGCTCAGTTCAAGGCTTCAAGCATTTCGTGTGGTTTAACTAGTTCAGAGGCACAGGTCACTACTCAGTTCATATGCAGACTTGTCAGTTCACTTTAGGTTTGACCAAAGTTGATCAGGAAAAATACAAGTCTGATCCAATTAATGAACCCAACCAAACTAGTGGCCGGTTTACCAGCTTCCGATCTAATTAGGCCGGTCCGGTTCGATTCTAAAAACTATAACTAAAAAAATAATTTAATAATGCATTTCTTTATCTAATTATCTTCCCAGACCCCAGTTATTAAATGTAAAAACTTCTCATTATGAGCTTCTTAATCGGCGTCCTTAGCACACTTATTATCAAAATTCAAAATAAAAATACATATAACTATTAGGGTTCGCAAAAATAACCAACCAAGTTGATACTTATTTGATGTTACATTCAGAACTACCAATAGCTACTGAACAAGCTTTGAAAGCTTGCAATGCTACATGATCCGGTCTGGTTTTGATAACTATGACTAAATTAATCATTTAATAATGCACCTCTTTATGTAATTATCTTCCCAGATCCCGGTAACTTAATGCAAAAGCTTTTCATTACGAGTTTCTTAATTGGTGTTCTTAGGACACTTATTAGTAAAATTCAATATAAATATACATATAATTGTTGGGGTTCACCAAAATAGCCAATCAAGTTGATAATTATTTGATGGTACATTAAGAACTACCAATCGCTACTTGAAAAGCTTTGAAAGCTTCCAATGCTGCATGGGAAAAGATTTTACTGAAAAACTCACGACGAATTGATGAAGGGTCTTGATCTAAAGTACAATCGTTCCAAATCTTCTCACCCCGATTCAAAATCTGTGTTTGATTTTGCATGACTTCTGCAAAAAATGTAGTGCCTTTTGTCATGTCTATATGGCAGAAGTTCTTCACATCTTCGAGGAGGTTATGACAACAATCTTTGCTAACTGCTTGGTTACCGAAAAACAGACCAAAGAAAATCTGTTGACGACATTTCGGTTTTAATTTAGCTACACAATCACTCAGATACTTTTCTTGTGCTGACAATGGCTTATTCCCAACAGAAGAAAGTTGAGACGTTGGAGAAATTTCCAATGAAAATGTTATTTTGACCAATAAAATAGAATAGATGAAAAAGGCTATAGCAAGATAATAACGATCAAATGATGCCATGACCCTTTAGACAATAAATCTTGTTCTTCTTCCTAAAAGATGTTTGTTGATGGAAATAGTCATCGGTATGGCTATTTTTATAGTTTAGATAATAACCTTATTGTTTGCATAGATTAATAGATTCTTAAAACTCCATGGAAATAAGTATGTTCCATTGGTCGATATTTATTAATGAATTAACGTTTTTGTTTAATTACATACGGTGATGATAACATTCAATTTATGAACTCATCTTGTAAGTTTCAATGCAAAATTTAATGTCATATTTTTGTATGCAATTATACAAATTTTTTTAACGTGTATGTGCAAGTATAGTTAGGCAATAGGGGACAATACACACACACACACACACACACATATAATACAGTTAAGAACCCATTCTTAGAATAGTTTTGACATGTGTAGAATTCTTCTTCATGAGAATTTAATACGTGATTTTTTTTTCAAAAAATTTGTATATTATATCAATTTATTATCAAATTCAATGAAATCCTTTTATTATGACATAATATTAACATAATTATTAAATCAAATTAGCAAAGTAACAAATAATTATAATTAGATTAATCTCTAAAAGATACCACATTATTTCCCTATAACTGATGATTTATTTAGCATATATTATTTTCCTTTCGACTATATATATATATGTGTGTGTGTGTATATATATATATAAAACATCCACTTTTTCATAAGATAATTTGTGTAAGCTTCTAGTCAGCGATTTGATTCTGGCGTGCATAAGGAAAGAGTTTCATGGCTAAAAGCAAAACCCACGCTTGTATTGAAAGTAATTTGTGTGATAACAATGTTAGTGTCTATATCTAACATCCCTATCATACAAATCGACATTCATTTAGTAAATATCTTTTTCAGCATATGGCATAAATCCATTGGCACAAATTTCCCCTAATACTTTGATTAAGCTTTTCTCATAATTTTTTTTACATTGAAAATAATTTAAATAAAGTGCCTTGGTTTATAATTATAATAAAACATTGTCCCATTTACCATTCAAATTATTGTTCATAAACAATACTTTTCATTCTTATATTTTTACATCTATTTATTAATGTGCACCACAATTCTCTTTTTATTTCTTACATTTAACAGTTTACATATATAATATAATAACATAATAGTATTAACATACAAATTTATAAATATAAATAATTAAAATATCATAAATAATAATTAATTATTATAATAAATAATTTATGATGAATAATAATATCAATCAATATCTTAATTATAATATTTTTAAAATTACCATGTAAATTATGAAAAAAAATATTACTTTACATGCTTTATTTTGAAATTCCACATATTATAATAAAAAGTATAAATAAAGGCTATTAAAATGTATAAAAGAAATAAAATATTATATCCTATCAAATGATCTTTCGTAATTTTTCACATATTACTTTTTACCACATTCATATACTTTGAAAATTTTATATCCTGCTTAATGTACTTATTTGCAAATCGCATGGGACAAATAGTAGTAGTAATAACAATAAGGTTGTGCCTTTCTCATTACATAACATTAGTGATCGTGGTGATCAATTCACTTTTAATTACTTTTGATCATGTGCAGAATTGCGTGTTCAATTTTTTCCCATTCCTTACATAAACATACATATCCGATCAACTAACACTATAGTAATCAAACCCAGTTTGGTGATCGACTCAGCCAAGGCACCGAGTCACTAGGTCACTGGTTGATCCATATTTAATTAAATTAATATGTTTGGTAATCGACTCGGCCAAGACACTGAGTCACTAAGTCACTGGTTCAACCACTAGGTTACTAGTTGATCCGTATTTAATTGAATTAATATATAAAATTATAGATTAATGCAAATAAATATATAATATATATACACACACACACACACACAAAAGCAATTGGCTTAGGGGAAGCCAAGCTTGTCCAACACTTAGACTCTACCATCTATTGGGTTTGACTTCCGTGGCGTGAATTTTTTATTTAATAGGTGAAATATCAAGTGGCTCAACAGGCGCGGTTCAAGGCTTCAGGAAGATCGTGTGGTTTAACTAGTTCAGAGGCGTAGTTCACTACTCGGTTCATATGCAGGCTTGTCGGTTCACTTCATATTTGACTAGAGTTGATCCGGTAAAATACAAGTCCGATCCAATTAATGAACCCAACCAAACCAATGGCCGATTTACCAGTTTCCGGTCTAATTCGGCTAGTCCGTTCCGAATCTAAAAACTATAACCAAAAGATAATTTAATAATGCATTTCTTTATCAAAGTATCTTTCTAGATCCCAGTTATTAAATGTAAAAACTTCTCAATATTAGCTTCTTAATTGGTGTCCTTAGGACACCTATTATCAAAATTCAATATCAAAATAGATATAACTATTGGGGTTCAAGAAAATAACCAACCAAGTTCATAATTATTTGATGTTACATTAAGAACTACCAATAGTTGCTGAAAAAGCTTCGAAAGCTTGCAATGCCACATGATCCAGTTTGATCTAGCCAGTTCTGCTAGTTTGGTCTGGTTTTGATAACTATGACTAAATAAGTCATTTAATAATGCACTTCTTTATGTAATTATCTTCCCAGATCCCGGTTACTAAATGCCAAAGCTTTTCATTACGAGTTTCTTAATTGGTGTTCTTAGGACACTTATTAGTAAAATTCAATATAAATATACATATAATTGTTGGGGTTCACCAAAATAGCCAATCAGGTTGATAATTATTTGATGGTACATTAAGAACTACCAATCGCTACTTGAAAAGCTTTGAAAGCTTCCAATGCTGCATGGGAAAAGATTTTACTGAAAAACTCACGACCAAAGAAAATCTGTTGACGACATTTTGGTTTTAATTTAGCTACACAATCACTCAGATACTTTTCTTGTGCTGACAATGGCTTCTTCCCAATAGAAGAAAGTTGAGACGTTGGAGAAATTTCCAATGAAAATGTTATTTTGACCAATAAAATAGAATAGATGAAAAAGGCTATAGCAAGATAATAACGATCAAATGATGCCATGACCCTTTAGACAATAAATCTTGTTCTTCTTCCTAAAAGATGTTTGTTGATGGAAATAGTCATCGGTATGGCTATTTTTATAGTTTAGATAATAACCTTATTGTTTGCATAGATTAATAGATTCTTAAAACTCCATGGAAATAAGTATGTTCAATTGGTTGATATTTATTAATGAATTAACGTTTTTGTTTAATTACATACGGTGATGATAACATTCAATTTATGAACTCATCTTGTAAGTTTCAATGCAAAATTTAATGTCATATTTTTGTATGCAATTATACAAATTTTTTTAACGTGTATGTGCAAGTATAGGAAGGCAATAGGGGACAATACACACACACACACACACATATAATACAGTTAAGAACCCATTCTTAGAAAAGTTTTGACATGTGTAGAATTCTTCTTCATGAGAATTTAATACGTGATTTTTTTTTCAAAAAATTTGTATATTATATCAATTTATTATCAAATTCAATGAAATCCTTTTATTATGACATAATATTAACATAATTATTAAATCAAATTAGCAAAGTAACAAATAATTATAATTAGATTAATCTCTAAAAGATACCACATTATTTCCCTATAACTGATGATTTATTTAGCATATATTATTTTCCTTTCGACTATATATATATATGTGTGTGTGTGTGTATATATATATATAAAACATCCACTTTTTCATAAGATAATTTGTGTAAGCTTCTAGTCAGCGATTTGATTCCTGGCAGTGCATATGAAAAGAGTTTCATGGCTAAAAGCAAAACCCACGTTTGTATTGAAAAAATAATTTGTGTGATAACAATGTTAGTGTCTATATCTAACATCCCTATCATACAAATCGACATTCATTTAGTAAATATCTTTTTCAAAGATATGGCATAAATCCATTGGCACAAATTTCCCCTAATACTTTGATTAAGCTTTTCTCATAATTTTTTTTACATTGAAAATAATTTAAATAAAGTGCCTTGGTTTATAATTATAATAAAACATTGTCCCATTTACCATTCAGCTTATTGTTCATAAACAATACTTTTCATTCTTATATTTTTACATCTATTTATTAATGTGCAACACAATTCTCTTTTTTATTTCTTACATTTAACAGTTTACATATATAATATAATAACATAATAGTATTAACATACAAATTTATAAATATAAATAATTAAAATATCATAAATAATAATTAATTATTATAATAAATAATTTATGATGAATAATAATATCAATCAATATCTTAATTATAATATTTTTAAAATTACCATGTAAATTATGAAAAAAAATATTACTTTACATGCTTTATTTTGAAATTCCACATATTATAATAAAAAGTATAAATAAAGGCTATTAAAATGTATAAAAGAAATAAAATATTATATCCTATCAAATGATCTTTCGTAATTTTTCACATATTACTTTTTACCACATTCATATACTGAAAATTTTATATCTGTTTAATGTACTTATTTGCGCAACTGCATGGGACAAATAGTAGTAGTAATAACAATAAGGTTGTGCCTTTCTCATTACATAACATTAGTGATCGTGGTGATCAATTCACTTTTAATTACTTTTGATCATGTGCAGAATCGTGTGTTCAATTTTTTCCCATTCCTTACATAAACATACATATCCGATCAACTAACACTATAGTAATCAAACCCAGTTTGGTGATCGACTCAGCCAAGGCACCGAGTCACTAGGTCACTGGTTGATCCATATTTAATTAAATTAATATGTTTGGTAATCGACTCGGCCAAGACACTGAGTCACTAAGTCACTGGTTCAACCACTAGGTTACTAGTTGATCCGTATTTAATTGAATTAATATATAAAATTATAGATTAATGCAAATAAATATATAATATATACACACACACACACACAAAAGCAATTGGCTTAGGGGAAGCCAAGCTTGTCCAACACTTAGACTCTACCATCTATTGGGTTTGACTTCCGTGGCGTGAATTTTTTATTTAATAGGTGAAATATCAAGTGGCTCAACAGGCGCGGTTCAAGGCTTCAGGAAGATCGTGTGGTTTAACTAGTTCAGAGGCGTAGTTCACTACTCGGTTCATATGCAGGCTTGTCGGTTCACTTCATATTTGACTAGAGTTGATCCGGTAAAATACAAGTCCGATCCAATTAATGAACCCAACCAAACCAATGGCCGATTTACCAGTTTCCGGTCTAATTCGGCTAGTCCGTTCCGAATCTAAAAACTATAACCAAAAGATAATTTAATAATGCATTTCTTTATCAAAGTATCTTTCTAGATCCCAGTTATTAAATGTAAAAACTTCTCAATATTAGCTTCTTAATTGGTGTCCTTAGGACACCTATTATCAAAATTAAATATCAAAATACATATAACTATTGGGGTTCAAGAAAATAACCAACCAAGTTCATAATTATTTGATGTTACATTAAGAACTACCAATAGTTGCTGAAAAAGCTTCGAAAGCTTGCAATGCCACATGATCCAGTTTGATCTAGCCAGTTCTGCTAGTTTGGTCTGGTTTTGATAACTATGACTAAATAAGTCATTTAATAATGCACTTCTTTATGTAATTATCTTCCCAGATCCTGGTTACTAAATGCCAAAGCTTTTCATTACGAGTTTCTTAATTGGTGTTCTTAGGACACTTATTAGTAAAATTCAATATAAATATACATATAATTGTTGGGGTTCACCAAAATAGCCAATCAAGTTGATAATTATTTGATGGTACATTAAGAACTACCAATCGCTACTTGAAAAGCTTTGAAAGCTTCCAATGCTGCATGGGAAAAGATTTTACCGAAAAACTCACGACGAATTGATGAAGGGTCTTGATCTAAAGTACAATCGTTCCAAATCTTCTCACCCCGATTCAAAATCTGTGTTTGATTTTGCATGACTTCTGCAAAAAATGTAGTGCCTTTTGTCATGTCTATATGGCAGAAGTTCTTCACATCTTCGAGGAGGTTATGACAACAATCTTTGCTAATCGCTTGGTTACCAAAAACAGACCAAAGAAAATCATGACGACATTTCGGTTTTAATTTAGCTACACAATCACTCAGATACTTTTCTTGTGCTGACAATGGCTTCTTCCCAATAGAAGAAAGTTGAGACGTTGGAGAAATTTCCAATGAAAATGTTATTTTGACCAATAAAATAGAATAGATGAAAAAGGCTATAGCAAGATAATAACGATCAAATGATGCCATGACCCTTTAGACAATAAATCTTGTTCTTCTTCCTAAAAGATGTTTGTTGATGGAAATAGTCATCGGTATGGCTATTTTTATAGTTTAGATAATAACCTTATTGTTTGCATAGATTAATAGATTCTTAAAACTCCATGGAAATAAGTATGTTCAATTGGTTGATATTTATTAATGAATTAACGTTTTTGTTTAATTACATACGGTGATGATAACATTCAATTTATGAACTCATCTTGTAAGTTTCAATGCAAAATTTAATGTCATATTTTTGTATGCAATTATACAAATTTTTTTAACGTGTATGTGCAAGTATAGTTAGGCAATAGGGGACAATACACACACACACACACACACACACATATAATACAGTTAAGAACCCATTCTTAGAAAAGTTTTGACATGTGTAGAATTCTTCTTCATGAGAATTTAATACGTGATTTTTTTTTCAAAAAATTTGTATATTATATCAATTTATTATCAAATTCAATGAAATCCTTTTATTATGACATAATATTAACATAATTATTAAATCAAATTAGCAAAGTAACAAATAATTATAATTAGATTAATCTCTAAAAGATACCACATTATTTCCCTATAACTGATGATTTATTTAGCATATATTATTTTCCTTTCGACTATATATATATATATATGTGTGTGTGTGTATATATATATATAAAACATCCACTTTTTCATAAGATAATTTGTGTAAGCTTCTAGTCAGCGATTTGATTCCTGGCAAAGGCATAAGGAAAGAGTTTCATGGCTAAAAGCAAAACCCACGTTTGTATTGAATAAATAATTTGTGTGATAACAATGTTAGTGTCTATATCTAACATCCCTATCATACAAATCGACATTCATTTAGTAAATATCTTTTTCAGCATATGGCATAAATCCATTGGCACAAATTTCCCCTAATACTTTGATTAAGCTTTTCTCATAATTTTTTTTACATTGAAAATAATTTAAATAAAGTGCCTTGGTTTATAATTATAATAAAACATTGTCCCATTTACCATTCAGCTTATTGTTCATAAACAATACTTTTCATTCTTATATTTTTACATCTATTTATTAATGTGCAGCCACAATTCTCTTTTTTATTTCTTACATTTAACAGTTTACATATATAATATAATAACATAATAGTATTAACATACAAATTTATAAATATAAATAATTAAAATATCATAAATAATAATTAATTATTATAATAAATAATTTATGATGAATAATAATATCAATCAATATCTTAATTATAATATTTTTAAAATTACCATGTAAATTATGAAAAAAAATATTACTTTACATGCTTTATTTTGAAATTCCACATATTATAATAAAAAGTATAAATAAAGGCTATTAAAATGTATAAAAGAAATAAAATATTATATCCTATCAAATGATCTTTCGTAATTTTTCACATATTACTTTTTACCACATTCATATACTGAAAATTTTATATCTGTTTAATGTACTTATTTGCGCAACTGCATGGGACAAATAGTAGTAGTAATAACAATAAGGTTGTGCCTTTCTCATTACATAACATTAGTGATCGTGGTGATCAATTCACTTTTAATTACTTTTGATCATGTGCAGAATTGTGTGTTCAATTTTTTCGCATTCCTTACATAAACATACATATCCGATCAACTAACACTATAGTAATCAAACCCAGTTTGGTGATCGACTCAGTCAAGGCACCGAGTCACTAGGTCACTGGTTGATCCATATTTAATTAAATTAATATGTTTGGTAATCGACTACCAAGACACTGAGTCACTAAGTCACTGGTTCAACCACTAGGTTACTAGTTGATCCGTATTTAATTGAATTAATATATAAAATTATAGATTAATGCAAATAAATATATAATATATATACACACACACACACACAAAAGCAATTGGCTTAGGGGAAGCCAAGCTTGTCCAACACTTAGACTCTACCATCTATTGGGTTTGACTTCCGTGGCGTGAATTTTTTATTTAATAGGTGAAATATCAAGTGGCTCAACAGGCGCGGTTCAAGGCTTCAGGAAGATCGTGTGGTTTAACTAGTTCAGAGGCGTAGTTCACTACTCGGTTCATATGCAGGCTTGTCGGTTCACGTCAGATTTGACTAGAGTTGATCCGGTAAAATACAAGTCCGATCCAATTAATGAACCCAACCAAACCAATGGCCGATTTACCAGTTTCCGGTCTAATTCGGCTAGTCCGTTCCGAATCTAAAAACTATAACCAAAAGATAATTTAATAATGCATTTCTTTATCAAAGTATCTTTCTAGATCCCAGTTATTAAATGTAAAAACTTCTCAATATTAGCTTCTTAATTTGTGTCCTTAGGACACCTATTATCAAAATTCAATATCAAAATAGATATAACTATTGGGGTTCAAGAAAATAACCAACCAAGTTCATAATTATTTGATGTTACATTAAGAACTACCAATAGTTGCTGAAAAAGCTTCGAAAGCTTGCAATGCCACATGATCCAGTTTGATCTAGCCAGCTTACATAGTGTGGTCTGGTTTTGATAACTATGACTAAATAAGTCATTTAATAATGCACTTCTTTATGTAATTATCTTCCCAGATCCTGGTTACTAAATGCCAAAGCTTTTCATTACGAGTTTCTTAATTGGTGTTCTTAGGACACTTATTAGTAAAATTCAATATAAATATACATATAATTGTTGGGGTTCACCAAAATAGCCAATCAAGTTGATAATTATTTGATGGTACATTAAGAACTACCAATCGCTGCTTGAAAAGCTTTGAAAGCTTCCAATGCTGCATGGGAAAAGATTTTACCGAAAAACTCACGACGAATTGATGAAGGGTCTTGATCTAAAGTACAATCGTTCCAAATCTTCTCACCCCAGATTCAAAATCATGTTTGATTTTGCATGACTTCGCAAAATTGTAGTGCCTTTTGTCATGTCTATATGGCAGAAGTTCTTCACATCTTCGAGGAGGTTATGACAACAATCTTTGCTAACTGCTTGGTTACCGAAAAACAGACCAAAGAAAATCTGTTGACGACATTTCGGTTTTAATTTAGCTACACAATCACTCAGATACTTTTCTTGTGCTGACAATGGCTTCTTCCCAATAGAAGAAAGTTGAGACGTTGGAGAAATTTCCAATGAAAATGTTATTTTGACCAATAAAATAGAATAGATGAAAAAGGCTATAGCAAGATAATAACGATCAAATGATGCCATGACCCTTTAGACAATAAATCTTGTTCTTCTTCCTAAAAGATGTTTGTTGATGGAAATAGTCATCGGTATGGCTATTTTTATAGTTTAGATAATAACCTTATTGTTTGCATAGATTAATAGATTCTTAAAACTCCATGGAAATAAGTATGTTCAATTGGTTGATATTTATTAATGAATTAACGTTTTTGTTTAATTACATACGGTGATGATAACATTCAATTTATGAACTCATCTTGTAAGTGTCAATGCAAAATTTAATGTCATATTTTTGTATGCAATTATACAAATTTTTTTAACGTGTATGTGCAAGTATAGGTAGGCAATAGGGGACAATACACACACACACACACACACACACACATATAATACAGCTTAAGAACCCATTCTTAGAAAAGTTTTGACATGTGTAGAATTCTTCTTCATGAGGATTTAATACGTGATTTTTTTTCAAAAATTTGTATATTTTATCAATTTATTATCAAATTCAATGAAATCCTTTTATTATGACATAATATTAACATAATTATTAAATCAAATTAGCAAAGTAACAAATAATTATAATTAGATTAATCTCTAAAAGATACCACATTATTTCCCTATAACTGATGATTTATTTAGCATATATTATTTTCCTTTCGACTATATATATATATATGTGTGTGTGTGTATATATATATATAAAACATCCACTTTTTCATAAGATAATTTGTGTAAGCTTCTAGTCAGCGATTTGATTCTGGCAAAGGCATAAGGAAAGAGTTTCATGGCTAAAAGCAAAACCCACGTTTGTATTGAAAAAATAATTTGTGTGATAACAATGTTAGTGTCTATATCTAACATCCCTATCATACAAATCGACATTCATTTAGTAAATATCTTTTTCAAAGATATGGCATAAATCCATTGGCACAAATTTCCCCTAATACTTTGATTAAGCTTTTCTCATAATTTTTTTTACATTGAAAATAATTTAAATAAAGTGCCTTGGTTTATAATTATAATAAAACATTGTCCCATTTACCATTCACTTATTGTTCATAAACAATACTTTTCATTCTTATATTTTTACATCTATTTATTAATGTGCACCACAATTCTCTTTTTATTTCTTACATTTAACAGTTTACATATATAATATAATAACATAATAGTATTAACATACAAATTTATAAATATAAATAATTAAAATATCATAAATAATAATTAATTATTATAATAAATAATTTATGATGAATAATAATATCAATCAATATCTTAATTATAATATTTTTAAAATTACCATGTAAATTATGAAAAAAAATATTACTTTACATGCTTTATTTTGAAATTCCACATATTATAATAAAAAGTATAAATAAAGGCTATTAAAATGTATAAAAGAAATAAAATATTATATCCTATCAAATGATCTTTCGTAATTTTTCACATATTACTTTTTACCACATTCATATACTGAAAATTTTATATCTGTTTAATGTACTTATTTGCTAATCGCATGGGACAAATAGTAGTAGTAATAACAATAAGGTTGTGCCTTTCTCATTACATAACATTAGTGATCGTGGTGATCAATTCACTTTTAATTACTTTTGATCATGTGCGTAATTGCGTGTTCAATTTTTTCCCATTCCTTACATAAACATACATATCCGATCAACTAACACTATAGTAATCAAACCCAGTTTGGTGATCAACTCAGCCAAGGCACCGAGTCACTAGGTCACTGGTTGATCCATATTTAATTAAATTAATATGTTTGGTAATCGACTCGGCCAAGACACTGAGTCACTAAGTCACTGGTTCAACCACTAGGTTACTAGTTGATCCGTATTTAATTGAATTAATATATAAAATTATAGATTAATGCAAATAAATATATAATATATACACACACACACACACACAAAAGCAATTGGCTTAGGGGAAGCCAAGCTTGTCCAACACTTAGACTCTACCATCTATTGGGTTTGACTTCCGTGGCGTGAATTTTTTATTTAATAGGTGAAATATCAAGTGGCTCAACAGGCGCGGTTCAAGGCTTCAGGAAGATCGTGTGGTTTAACTAGTTCAGAGGCGTAGTTCACTACTCGGTTCATATGCAGGCTTGTCGGTTCACTTCATATTTGACTAGAGTTGATCCGGTAAAATACAAGTCCGATCCAATTAATGAACCCAACCAAACCAATGGCCGATTTACCAGTTTCCGGTCTAATTCGGCTAGTCCGTTCCGGATCTAAAAACTAGAACCAAAAGATAATTTAATAATGCATTTCTTTATCAAAGTATCTTTCTAGATCCCAGTTATTAAATGTAAAAACTTCTCAATATTAGCTTCTTAATTGGTGTCCTTAGGACACCTATTATCAAAATTCAATATCAAAATAGATATAACTATTGGGGTTCATGAAAATAACCAACCAAGTTCATAATTATTTGATGTTACATTAGGAACTACCAATAGTTGCTGAAAAAGCTTCGAAAGCTTGCAATGCCACATGATCCAGCTTTGATCTAGCCGATTCAGCTAGTTTGGTCCTGGTTTTGATAACTATGACTAAATAAGTCATTTAATAATGCACTTCTTTATGTAATTATCTTCCCAGATCCCGGTTACTAAATGCCAAAGCTTTTCATTACGAAGTTTCTTAATTGGTGTTCTTAGGACACTTATTAGTAAAATTCAATATAAATATACATATAATTGTTGGGGTTCACCAAAATAGCCAATCAAATTGATAATTATTTGATGGTACATTAAGAACTACCAATCGCTACTTGAAAAGCTTTGAAAGCTTCCAATGCTGCATGGGAAAAGATTTTACCGAAAAACTCACGACGTATTGATGAAGGGTCTTGATCTAAAGTACAATCGTTCCAAATCTTCTCACCCCGATTCAAAATCTGTGTTTGATTTTGCATGACTTCTGCAAAAATGTAGTGCCTTTTGTCATGTCTATATGGCAGAAGTTCTTCACATCTTCGAGGAGGTTATGACAACAATCTTTGCTAATCGCTTGCTTACAAAAAAGCAGACCAAAGAAAATCATTCACGACATTTCGGTTTTAATTTAGTTACACAATCACTCAGATACTTTTCTTGTGCTGACAATGGCTTCTTCCCAATAGAAGAAAGTTGAGACGTTGGAGAAATTTCCAATGAAAATGTTATTTTGACCAATAAAATAGAATAGATGAAAAAGGCTATAGCAAGATAATAACGATCAAATGATGCCATGACCCTTTAAACAATAAATCTTGTTCTTCTTCCTAAAAGATGTTTGTTGATGGAAATAGTCATCGGTATGGCTATTTTTATAGTTTAGATAATAACCTTATTGTTTGCATAGATTAATAGATTCTTAAAACTCCATGGAAATAAGTATGTTCAATTGGTTGATATTTATTAATGAATTAACGTTTTTGTTTAATTACATACGGTGATGATAACATTCAATTTATGAACTCATCTTGTAAGTTTCAATGCAAAATTTATAATCATATTTTTGTATGCAATTGTATATATATATTTTTTAACGTGTATGTGCAAGTATAGTTAGGCAATAGGGACAATACATACACATACACACACACACACACATATAATATAGTTAAGAACCCATTCTTAGAAAAGTTTTGACATGTGTAGAATTCTTCTTCATGAGAATTTAATACGTGATTTTTTTTTCAAAAAATTTGTATATTATATCAATTTATTATCAAATTCAATGAAATCCTTTTATTATGACATAATATTAACATAATTATTAAATCAAATTAGCAAAGTAACAAATAATTATAATTAGAGTAATCTCTAAAAGATACCACATTATTTCCCTATAACTGATGATTTATTTAGCATATATTATTTTCCTTTCGACTATATATATATATATATGTGTGTGTGTATATATATATATAAAACTTCCACTTTTTCATAAGATAATTTGTGTAAGCTTCTAGTCAGCGATTTGATTCTGGCAAGGCATAAGGAAAGAGTTTCATGGCTAAAAGCAAAACCCACGCTTGTATTGAAAAATAATTTGTGTGATAACAATGTTAGTGTCTATATCTAACATCCCTATCATACAAATCGACATTCATTAGTAAATATCTTTTTCAGCATATGGCATAAATCCATTGGCACAAATTTCCCCTAATACTTTGATTAAGCTTTTCTCATAATTTTTTTTACATTGAAAATAATTTAAATAAAGTGCCTTGGTTTATAATTATAATAAAACATTGTCCCATTTACCATTCAGCTTATTGTTCATAAACAATACTTTTCATTCTTATATTTTTACATCTATTTATTAATGTGCAGCCACAATTCTCTTTTTTATTTCTTACATTTAACAGTTTACATATATAATATAATAACATAATAGTATTAACATACAAATTTATAAATATAAATAATTAAAATATCATAAATAATAATTAATTATTATAATAAATAATTTATGATGAATAATAATATCAATCAATATCTTAATTATAATATTTTTAAAATTACCATGTAAATTATGAAAAAAAATATTACTTTACATGCTTTATTTTGAAATTCCACATATTATAATAAAAAGTATAAATAAAGGCTATTAAAATGTATAAAAGAAATAAAATATTATATCCTATCAAATGATCTTTCGTAATTTTTCACATATTACTTTTTACCACATTCATATACCGAAAATTTTATATACATTTAATGTACTTATTTTATAATCGCATGGGACAAATAGTAGTAGTAATAACAATAAGGTTGTGCCTTTCTCATTACATAACATTAGTGATCGTGGTGATCAATTCACTTTTAATTACTTTTGATCATGTGCAGAATTGTGTGTTCAATTTTTTCGCATTCCTTACATAAACATACATATCCGATCAACTAACACTATAGTAATCAAACCCAGTTTGGTGATCGACTCAGTCAAGGCACCGAGTCACTAGGTCACTGGTTGATCCATATTTAATTAAATTAATATGTTTGGTAATCGACTCGGCCAAGACACTGAGTCACTAAGTCACTGGTTCAACCACTAGGTTACTAGTTGATCCGTATTTAATTGAATTAATATATAAAATTATAGATTAATGCAAATAAATATATAATATATATACACACACACACACAAAAGCAATTGGCTTAGGGGAAGCCAAGCTTGTCCAACACTTAGACTCTACCATCTATTGGGTTTGACTTCCGTGGCGTGAATTTTATATTTAATAGGTGAAATATCAAGTGGCTCAACAGGCGCGGTTCAAGGCTTCAGGAAGATCGTGTGGTTTAACTAGTTCAGAGGCGTAGTTCACTACTCGGTTCATATGCAGGCTTGTCGGTTCACGTCAGATTTGACTAGAGTTGATGCGGTAAAATACAAGTCCGATCCAATTAATGAACCCAACCAAACCAATGGCCGATTTACCAGTTTCCGGTCTAATTCGGCTAGTCCGTTCCGGATCTAAAAACTATAACCAAAGATAATTTAATAATGCATTTCTTTATCAAAGTATCTTTCTAGATCCCAGTTATTAAAGGTAAAAACTTCTCAATATTAGCTTCTTAACTGGTGTCCTTAGGACACCTATTATCAAAATTCAATATCAAAATTCAATATCAAAATAGATATAACTATTGGGGTTCAAGAAAATAACCAACCAAGTTCATAATTATTTGATGTTACATTAAGAACTACCAATAGTTGCTGAAAAAGCTTCGAAAGCTTGCAATGCCACATGATCCAGTTTGATCTAGCCAGTTCTGTTAGTGTGGTCTGGTTTTGATAACTATGACTAAATAAGTCATTTAATAATGCACTTCTTTATGTAATTATCTTCCCAGATCCCTTACTAAATGCCAAAGCTTTTCATTACGAGTTTCTTAATTGGTGTTCTTAGGACACTTATTAGTAAAATTCAATATAAATATACATATAATTGTTGGGGTTCACCAAAATAGCCAATCAAGTTGATAATTATTTGATGGTACATTAAGAACTACCAATCGCTGCTTGAAAAGCTTTGAAAGCTTCCAATGCTGCATGGGAAAAGATTTTACCAAAAAACTCACGATTTAATTGATGAAGGGTCTTGATCTAAAGTACAATCGTTCCAAATCTTCTCACCCCGATTCAAAATCATGTTTGATTTTGCATGACTTCTGCAAAAATGTAGTGCCTTTTGTCATGTCTATATGGCAGAAGTTCTTCACATCTTCGAGGAGGTTATGACAACAATCTTTGCTAATCGCTTGGTTACAAAATTAGACCAAAGAAAATCTGTTGACGACATTTCGGTTTTAATTTAGCTACACAATCACTCAGATACTTTTCTTGTGCTGACAATGGCTTCTTCCCAATAGAAGAAAGTTGAGACGTTGGAGAAATTTCCAATGAAAATGTTATTTTGACCAATAAAATAGAATAGATGAAAAAGGCTATAGCAAGATAATAACGATCAAATGATGCCATGACCCTTTAGACAATAAATCTTGTTCTTCTTCCTAAAAGATGTTTGTTGATGGAAATAGTCATCGGTATGGCTATTTTTATAGTTTAGATAATAACCTTATTGTTTGCATAGATTAATAGATTCTTAAAACTCCATGGAAATAAGTATGTTCAATTGGTTGATATTTATTAATGAATTAACGTTTTTGTTTAATTACATACGGTGATGATAACATTCAATTTATGAACTCATCTTGTAAGTGTCAATGCAAAATTTAATGTCATATTTTTGTATGCAATTATACAAATTTTTAACGATGTATGTGCAAGTATAGGTAGGCAATAGGGACAATACACACACACACACACACACACACACATATAATACAGTTAAGAACCCATTCTTAGAAAAGTTTTGACATGTGTAGAATTCTTCTTCATGAGAATTTAATACGTGATTTTTTCAAAAATTTGTATATTTTATCAATTTATTATCAAATTCAATGAAATCCTTTTATTATGACATAATATTAACATAATTATTAAATCAAATTAGCAAAGTAACAAATAATTATAATTAGATTAATCTCTAAAAGATACCACATTATTTCCCTATAACTGATGATTTATTTAGCATATATTATTTTCCTTTCGACTATATATATATATATGTGTGTGTGTGTATATATATATATAAAACATCCACTTTTTCATAAGATAATTTGTGTAAGCTTCTAGTCAGCGATTTGATTCTGGCGGTGCATAAGGAAAGAGTTTCATGGCTAAATGCAAAACCCACGTTTGTATTGAAAATATTATTTGTGTGATAACAATGTTAGTGTCTATATCTAACATCCCTATCATACAAATCGACATTCATTTAGTAAATATCTTTTTCAAAGCATATGGCATAAATCCATTGGCACAAATTTCCCCTAATACTTTGATTAAGCTTTTCTCATAATTTTTTTTACATTGAAAATAATTTAAATAAAGTGCCTTGGTTTATAATTATAATAAAACATTGTCCCATTTACCATTCAGCTTATTGTTCATAAACAATACTTTTCATTCTTATATTTTTACATCTATTTATTAATGTGCAGCCACAATTCTCTTTTTTATTTCTTACATTTAACAGTTTACATATATAATATAATAACATAATAGTATTAACATACAAATTTATAAATATAAATAATTAAAATATCATAAATAATAATTAATTATTATAATAAATAATTTATGATGAATAATAATATCAATCAATATCTTAATTATAATATTTTTAAAATTACCATGTAAATTATGAAAAAAAATATTACTTTACATGCTTTATTTTGAAATTCCACATATTATAATAAAAAGTATAAATAAAGGCTATTAAAATGTATAAAAGAAATAAAATATTATATCCTATCAAATGATCTTTCGTAATTTTTCACATATTACTTTTTACCACATTCATATACTGAAAATTTTATATCTGTTTAATGTACTTATTTGCGCAACTGCATGGGACAAATAGTAGTAGTAATAACAATAAGGTTGTGCCTTTCTCATTACATAACATTAGTGATCGTGGTGATCAATTCACTTTTAATTACTTTTGATCATGTGCAGTGCGTGTTCAATTTTTTCCCATTCCTTACATAAACATACATATCCGATCAACTAACACTATAGTAATCAAACCCAGTTTGGTGATCAACTCAGCCAAGGCACCGAGTCACTAGGTCACTGGTTGATCCATATTTAATTAAATTAATATGTTTGGTAATCGACTCGGCCAAGACACCGAGTCACTAAGTCACCGGGTTCAACCACTAGGTTACTAGTTGATCCGTATTTAATTGAATTAATATATAAAATTATAGATTAATGCAAATAAATATATAATATATACACACACACACACACACAAAAGCAATTGGCTTAGGGGAAGCCAAGCTTGTCCAACACTTAGACTCTACCATCTATTGGGTTTGACTTAGTGGCGTGAATTTTTTATTTAATAGGTGAAATATCAAGTGGCTCAACAGGCGCGGTTCAAGGCTTCAGGAAGATCGTGTGGTTTAACTAGTTCAGAGGCGTAGTTCACTACTCGGTTCATATGCAGGCTTGTCGGTTCACTTCATATTTGACTAGAGTTGATCCGGTAAAATACAAGTCCGATCCAATTAATGAACCCAACCAAACCAATGGCCGATTTACGCTTTAGGTCTAATTCGCTAGTCCGTTCGGATCTAAAAACTAGAACCAAAAGATAATTTAATAATGCATTTCTTTATCAAAGTATCTTTCTAGATCCCAGTTATTAAATGTAAAAACTTCTCAATATTAGCTTCTTAATTGGTGTCCTTAGGACACCTATTATCAAAATTCAATATCAAAATAGATATAACTATTGGGGTTCATGAAAATAACCAACCAAGTTCATAATTATTTGATGTTACATTAGGAACTACCAATAGTTGCTGAAAAAGCTTCGAAAGCTTGCAATGCCACATGATCCAGTTTGATCTAGCCAGTTCAGCTAGTTTGGTCTGGTTTTGATAACTATGACTAAATAAGTCATTTAATAATGCACTTCTTTATGTAATTATCTTCCCAGATCCCGGTTACTAAATGCCAAAGCTTTTCATTACGAGTTTCTTAATTGGTGTTCTTAGGACACTTATTAGTAAAATTCAATATAAATATACATATAATTGTTGGGGTTCACCAAAATAGCCAATCAAATTGATAATTATTCGATGGTACATTAAGAACTACCAATCGCTACTTGAAAAGCTTTGAAAGCTTCCAATGCTGCATGGGAAAAGATTTTACCGAAAAACTCACGATTTAATTGATGAAGGGTCTTGATCTAAAGTACAATCGTTCCAAATCTTCTCACCCCGATTCAAAATCAGTTTGATTTTGCATGACTTCTGCAAAAATGTAGTGCCTTTTGTCATGTCTATATGGCGAAGTTCTTCACATCTTCGAGGAGGTTATGACAACAATCTTTGCTAATCGCTTGGTTCTGAAAAACAGGACCAAAGAAAATCATTGTGACATTTCGGTTTTAATTTAGTTACACAATCACTCAGATACTTTTCTTGTGCTGACAATGGCTTCTTCCCAATAGAAGAAAGTTGAGACGTTGGAGAAATTTCCAATGAAAATGTTATTTTGACCAATAAAATAGAATAGATGAAAAAGGCTATAGCAAGATAATAACGATCAAATGATGCCATGACCCTTTAAACAATAAATCTTGTTCTTCTTCCTAAAAGATGTTTGTTGATGGAAATAGTCATCGGTATGGCTATTTTTATAGTTTAGATAATAACCTTATTGTTTGCATAGATTAATAGATTCTTAAAACTCCATGGAAATAAGTATGTTCAATTGGTTGATATTTATTAATGAATTAACGTTTTTGTTTAATTACATACGGTGATGATAACATTCAATTTATGAACTCATCTTGTAAGTTTCAATGCAAAATTTATAATCATATTTTTGTATGCAATTGTATATATATATTTTTTAACGTGTATGTGCAAGTATAGTTAGGCAATAGGGGACAATACATACACATACACACACACACACATATAATATAGTTAAGAACCCATTCTTAGAAAAGTTTTGACATGTGTAGAATTCTTCTTCATGAGAATTTAATACGTGATTTTTTTTTCAAAAAATTTGTATATTATATCAATTTATTATCAAATTCAATGAAATCCTTTTATTATGACATAATATTAACATAATTATTAAATCAAATTAGCAAAGTAACAAATAATTATAATTAGAGTAATCTCTAAAAGATACCACATTATTTCCCTATAACTGATGATTTATTTAGCATATATTATTTTCCTTTCGACTATATATATATATATATGTGTGTGTGTATATATATATATAAAACTTCCACTTTTTCATAAGATAATTTGTGTAAGCTTCTAGTCAGCGATTTGATTCCTGGCAGTGCATAAGGAAAGAGTTTCATGGCTAAAAGCAAAACCCACGTTTGTATTGAAAAAATAATTTGTGTGATAACAATGTTAGTGTCTATATCTAACATCCCTATCATACAAATCGACATTCATTAGTAAATATCTTTTTCAGCATATGGCATAAATCCATTGGCACAAATTTCCCCTAATACTTTGATTAAGCTTTTCTCATAATTTTTTTTACATTGAAAATAATTTAAATAAAGTGCCTTGGTTTATAATTATAATAAAACATTGTCCCATTTACCATTCAGCTTATTGTTCATAAACAATACTTTTCATTCTTATATTTTTACATCTATTTATTAATGTGCAGCCACAATTCTCTTTTTTATTTCTTACATTTAACAGTTTACATATATAATATAATAACATAATAGTATTAACATACAAATTTATAAATATAAATAATTAAAATATCATAAATAATAATTAATTATTATAATAAATAATTTATGATGAATAATAATATCAATCAATATCTTAATTATAATATTTTTAAAATTACCATGTAAATTATGAAAAAAAATATTACTTTACATGCTTTATTTTGAAATTCCACATATTATAATAAAAAGTATAAATAAAGGCTATTAAAATGTATAAAAGAAATAAAATATTATATCCTATCAAATGATCTTTCGTAATTTTTCACATATTACTTTTTACCACATTCATATACTGAAAATTTTATATCTGTTTAATGTACTTATTTAAGAATCGCATGGGACAAATAGTAGTAGTAATAACAATAAGGTTGTGCCTTTCTCATTACATAACATTAGTGATCGTGGTGATCAATTCACTTTTAATTACTTTTGATCATGTGCAGAATTGTGTGTTCAATTTTTTCGCATTCCTTACATAAACATACATATCCGATCAACTAACACTATAGTAATCAAACCCAGTTTGGTGATCGACTCAGTCAAGGCACCGAGTCACTAGGTCACTGGTTGATCCATATTTAATTAAATTAATATGTTTGGTAATCGACTCGGCCAAGACACTGAGTCACTAAGTCACTGGTTCAACCACTAGGTTACTAGTTGATCCGTATTTAATTGAATTAATATATAAAATTATAGATTAATGCAAATAAATATATAATATATATACACACACACACACACAAAAGCAATTGGCTTAGGGGAAGCCAAGCTTGTCCAACACTTAGACTCTACCATCTATTGGGTTTGACTTCCGTGGCGTGAATTTTTTATTTAATAGGTGAAATATCAAGTGGCTCAACAGGCGCGGTTCAAGGCTTCAGGAAGATCGTGTGGTTTAACTAGTTCAGAGGCGTAGTTCACTACTCGGTTCATATGCAGGCTTGTCGGTTCACGTCAGATTTGACTAGAGTTGATCCGGTAAAATACAAGTCCGATCCAATTAATGAACCCAACCAAACCAATGGCCGATTTACCAGTTTCCGGTCTAATTCGGCTAGTCCGTTCCGGATCTAAAAACTATAACCAAAGATAATTTAATAATGCATTTCTTTATCAAAGTATCTTTCTAGATCCCAGTTATTAAATGTAAAAACTTCTCAATATTAGCTTCTTAATTTGTGTCCTTAGGACACCTATTATCAAAATTCAATATCAAAATAGATATAACTATTGGGGTTCAAGAAAATAACCAACCAAGTTCATAATTATTTGATGTTACATTAAGAACTACCAATAGTTGCTGAAAAAGCTTCGAAAGCTTGCAATGCCACATGATCCAGTTTGATCTAGCCAGTTCTGTTAGTGTGGTCTGGTTTTGATAACTATGACTAAATAAGTCATTTAATAATGCACTTCTTTATGTAATTATCTTCCCAGATCCCGGTTACTAAATGCCAAAGCTTTTCATTACGAGTTTCTTAATTGGTGTTCTTAGGACACTTATTAGTAAAATTCAATATAAATATACATATAATTGTTGGGGTTCACCAAAATAGCCAATCAAGTTGATAATTATTTGATGGTACATTAAGAACTACCAATCGCTGCTTGAAAAGCTTTGAAAGCTTCCAATGCTGCATGGGAAAAGATTTTACCAAAAAACTCACGATTTAATTGATGAAGGGTCTTGATCTAAAGTACAATCGTTCCAAATCTTCTCACCCCGATTCAAAATCTGTGTTTGATTTTGCATGACTTCTGCAAAAAATGTAGTGCCTTTTGTCATGTCTATATGGCAGAAGTTCTTCACATCTTCGAGGAGGTTATGACAACAATCTTTGCTAACTGCTTGGTTACCGAAAAACAGACCAAAGAAAATCATTGACGACATTTCGGTTTTAATTTAGCTACACAATCACTCAGATACTTTTCTTGTGCTGACAATGGCTTCTTCCCAATAGAAGAAAGTTGAGACGTTGGAGAAATTTCCAATGAAAATGTTATTTTGACCAATAAAATAGAATAGATGAAAAAGGCTATAGCAAGATAATAACGATCAAATGATGCCATGACCCTTTAGACAATAAATCTTGTTCTTCTTCCTAAAAGATGTTTGTTGATGGAAATAGTCATCGGTATGGCTATTTTTATAGTTTAGATAATAACCTTATTGTTTGCATAGATTAATAGATTCTTAAAACTCCATGGAAATAAGTATGTTCAATTGGTTGATATTTATTAATGAATTAACGTTTTTGTTTAATTACATACGGTGATGATAACATTCAATTTATGAACTCATCTTGTAAGTGTCAATGCAAAATTTAATGTCATATTTTTGTATGCAATTATACAAATTTTTTTAACGTGTATGTGCAAGTATAGGTAGGCAATAGGGGACAATACACACACACACACACACACACACACATATAATACAGTTAAGAACCCATTCTTAGAAAAGTTTTGACATGTGTAGAATTCTTCTTCATGAGAATTTAATACGTGATTTTTTTTTCAAAAAATTTGTATATTTTATCAATTTATTATCAAATTCAATGAAATCCTTTTATTATGACATAATATTAACATAATTATTAAATCAAATTAGCAAAGTAACAAATAATTATAATTAGATTAATCTCTAAAAGATACCACATTATTTCCCTATAACTGATGATTTATTTAGCATATATTATTTTCCTTTCGACTATATATATATATATGTGTGTGTGTGTATATATATATATAAAACATCCACTTTTTCATAAGATAATTTGTGTAAGCTTCTAGTCAGCGATTTGATTCCTGGCAATGCATAAGGAAAGAGTTTCATGGCTAAAAGCAAAACCCACGTTTGTATTGAAAAAATAATTTGTGTGATAACAATGTTAGTGTCTATATCTAACATCCCTATCATACAAATCGACATTCATTTAGTAAATATCTTTTTCAGCATATGGCATAAATCCATTGGCACAAATTTCCCCTAATACTTTGATTAAGCTTTTCTCATAATTTTTTTTACATTGAAAATAATTTAAATAAAGTGCCTTGGTTTATAATTATAATAAAACATTGTCCCATTTACCATTCAACTTATTGTTCATAAACAATACTTTTCATTCTTATATTTTTACATCTATTTATTAATGTGCAAATACAATTCTCTTTTTTATTTCTTACATTTAACAGTTTACATATATAATATAATAACATAATAGTATTAACATACAAATTTATAAATATAAATAATTAAAATATCATAAATAATAATTAATTATTATAATAAATAATTTATGATGAATAATAATATCAATCAATATCTTAATTATAATATTTTTAAAATTACCATGTAAATTATGAAAAAAAATATTACTTTACATGCTTTATTTTGAAATTCCACATATTATAATAAAAAGTATAAATAAAGGCTATTAAAATGTATAAAAGAAATAAAATATTATATCCTATCAAATGATCTTTCGTAATTTTTCACATATTACTTTTTACCACATTCATATACTGAAAATTTTATATCTGTTTAATGTACTTATTTGCGCAACTGCATGGGACAAATAGTAGTAGTAATAACAATAAGGTTGTGCCTTTCTCATTACATAACATTAGTGATCGTGGTGATCAATTCACTTTTAATTACTTTTGATCATGTGCAGAATTGCGTGTTCAATTTTTTCCCATTCCTTACATAAACATACATATCCGATCAACTAACACTATAGTAATCAAACCCAGTTTGGTGATCGACTCAGCCAAGGCACCGAGTCACTAGGTCCTTTGGTTGATCCATATTTAATTAAATTAATATGTTTGGTAATCGACTCGGCCAAGACACTGAGTCACTAAGTCACTGGTTCAACCACTAGGTTACTAGTTGATCCGTATTTAATTGAATTAATATATAAAATTATAGATTAATGCAAATAAATATATAATATATACACACACACACACACACAAAAGCAATTGGCTTAGGGGAAGCCAAGCTTGTCCAACACTTAGACTCTACCATCTATTGGGTTTGACTTAGTGGCGTGAATTTTTATTTAATAGGTGAAATATCAAGTGGCTCAACAGGCGCGGTTCAAGGCTTCAGGAAGATCGTGTGGTTTAACTAGTTCAGAGGCGTAGTTCACTACTCGGTTCATATGCGAGCTTGTCGGTTCACTTCATATTTGACTAGAGTTGATCCGGTAAAATACAAGTCCGATCCAATTAATGAACCCAACCAAACCAATGGCCGATTTACCAGTTTCCGGTCTAATTCGGCTAGTCCGTTCCGGATCTAAAAACTAGAACCAAAAGATAATTTAATAATGCATTTCTTTATCAAAGTATCTTTCTAGATCCCAGTTATTAAATGTAAAAACTTCTCAATATTAGCTTCTTAATTGGTGTCCTTAGGACACCTATTATCAAAATTCAATATCAAAATAGATATAACTATTGGGGTTCATGAAAATAACCAACCAAGTTCATAATTATTTGATGTTACATTAGGAACTACCAATAGTTGCTGAAAAAGCTTCGAAAGCTTGCAATGCCACATGATCCAGTTTGATCTAGCCAGTTCAGCTAGTTTGGTGCTGTTTTGATAACTATGACTAAATAAGTCATTTAATAATGCACTTCTTTATGTAATTATCTTCCCAGATCCCGGTTACTAAATGCCAAAGCTTTTCATTACGAGTTTCTTAATTGGTGTTCTTAGGACACTTATTAGTAAAATTCAATATAAATATACATATAATTGTTGGGGTTCACCAAAATAGCCAATCAAATTGATAATTATTTGATGGTACATTAAGAACTACCAATCGCTACTTGAAAAGCTTTGAAAGCTTCCAATGCTGCATGGGAAAAGATTTTACCGAAAAACTCACGACGAATTGATGAAGGGTCTTGATCTAAAGTACAATCGTTCCAAATCTTCTCACCCCGATTCAAAATCTGTGTTTGATTTTGCATGACTTCAAAAAATGTAGTGCCTTTTGTCATGTCTATATGGCAGAAGTTCTTCACATCTTCGAGGAGGTTATGACAACAATCTTTGCTAACTGCTTGGTTACCGAAAAACAGACCAAAGAAAATCTGTTGACGACATTTCGGTTTTAATTTAGTTACACAATCACTCAGATACTTTTCTTGTGCTGACAATGGCTTCTTCCCAATAGAAGAAAGTTGAGACGTTGGAGAAATTTCCAATGAAAATGTTATTTTGACCAATAAAATAGAATAGATGAAAAAGGCTATAGCAAGATAATAACGATCAAATGATGCCATGACCCTTTAAACAATAAATCTTGTTCTTCTTCCTAAAAGATGTTTGTTGATGGAAATAGTCATCGGTATGGCTATTTTTATAGTTTAGATAATAACCTTATTGTTTGCATAGATTAATAGATTCTTAAAACTCCATGGAAATAAGTATGTTCAATTGGTTGATATTTATTAATGAATTAACGTTTTTGTTTAATTACATACGGTGATGATAACATTCAATTTATGAACTCATCTTGTAAGTTTCAATGCAAAATTTATAATCATATTTTTGTATGCAATTGTATATATATATTTTTTAACGTGTATGTGCAAGTATAGTTAGGCAATAGGGGACAATACATACACATACACACGCACACACACACATATAATATAGTTAAGAACCCATTCTTAGAAAAGTTTTGACATGTGTAGAATTCTTCTTCATGAGAATTTAATACGTGATTTTTTTTCAAAAATTTGTATATTATATCAATTTATTATCAAATTCAATGAAATCCTTTTATTATGACATAATATTAACATAATTATTAAATCAAATTAGCAAAGTAACAAATAATTATAATTAGAGTAATCTCTAAAAGATACCACATTATTTCCCTATAACTGATGATTTATTTAGCATATATTATTTTCCTTTCGACTATATATATATATATATGTGTGTGTGTATATATATATATAAAACTTCCACTTTTTCATAAGATAATTTGTGTAAGCTTCTAGTCGTGATTTGATTCTGGCAAGGCATAAGGAAAGAGTTTCATGGCTAAAAGCAAAACCCACGTTTGTATTGAAAAAATAATTTGTGTGATAACAATGTTAGTGTCTATATCTAACATCCCTATCATACAAATCGACATTCATTAGTAAATATCTTTTTCAAAGCATATGGCATAAATCCATTGGCACAAATTTCCCCTAATACTTTGATTAAGCTTTTCTCATAATTTTTTTTACATTGAAAATAATTTAAATAAAGTGCCTTGGTTTATAATTATAATAAAACATTGTCCCATTTACGATTCACTTATTGTTCATAAACAATACTTTTCATTCTTATATTTTTACATCTATTTATTAATGTGCAGCCACAATTCTCTTTTTTATTTCTTACATTTAACAGTTTACATATATAATATAATAACATAATAGTATTAACATACAAATTTATAAATATAAATAATTAAAATATCATAAATAATAATTAATTATTATAATAAATAATTTATGATGAATAATAATATCAATCAATATCTTAATTATAATATTTTTAAAATTACCATGTAAATTATGAAAAAAATATTACTTTACATGCTTTATTTTGAAATTCCACATATTATAATAAAAAGTATAAATTAAGGCTATTAAAATGTATAAAAGAAATATAATATTATATCCTATCAAATGATCTTTCGTAATTTTTCACATATTACTTTTTACCACATTCATATCTTGAAAATTTTATATCTGTTAATGTACTTATTTGCGCAACTGCATGGGACAAATAGTAGTAGTAATAACAATAAGGTTGTGCCTTTCTCATTACATAACATTAGTGATCGTGGTGATCAATTCACTTTTAATTACTTTTGATCATGTGCGATTGTGTGTTCAATTTTTCGCATTCCTTACATAAACATACATATCCGATCAACTAACACTATAGTAATCAAACCCAGTTTGGTGATCGACTCAGTCAAGGCACCGAGTCACTAGGTCACTGGTTGATCCATATTTAATTAAATTAATATGTTTGGTAATCGACTCGGCCAAGACACTGAGTCACTAAGTCACTGGTTCAACCACTAGGTTACTAGTTGATCCGTATTTAATTGAATTAATATATAAAATTATAGATTAATGCAAATAAATATATAATATATATACACACACACACACAAAAGCAATTGGCTTAGGGGAAGCCAAGCTTGTCCAACACTTAGACTCTACCATCTATTGGGTTTGACTTCCGTGGCGTGAATTTTTTATTTAATAGGTGAAATATCAAGTGGCTCAACAGGCGCGGTTCAAGGCTTCAGGAAGATCGTGTGGTTTAACTAGTTCAGAGGCGTAGTTCACTACTCGGTTCATATGCAGGCTTGTCGGTTCACGTCAGATTTGACTAGAGTTGATCCGGTAAAATACAAGTCCGATCCAATTAATGAACCCAACCAAACCAATGGCCGATTTACCAGTTTCCGGTCTAATTCGGCTAGTCCGTTCCGGATCTAAAAACTATAACCAAAAGATAATTTAATAATGCATTTCTTTATCAAAGTATCTTTCTAGATCCCAGTTATTAAAGGTAAAAACTTCTCAATATTAGCTTCTTAACTGGTGTCCTTAGGACACCTATTATCAAAATTCAATATCAAAATTCAATATCAAAATAGATATAACTATTGGGGTTCAAGAAAATAACCAACCAAGTTCATAATTATTTGATGTTACATTAAGAACTACCAATAGTTGCTGAAAAAGCTTCGAAAGCTTGCAATGCCACATGATCCAGTTTGATCTAGCCAGTTCTGTTAGTGTGGTCTGGTTTTGATAACTATGACTAAATAAGTCATTTAATAATGCACTTCTTTATGTAATTATCTTCCCAGATCCCGGTTACTAAATGCCAAAGCTTTTCATTACGAGTTTCTTAATTGGTGTTCTTAGGACACTTATTAGTAAAATTCAATATAAATATACATATAATTGTTGGGGTTCACCAAAATAGCCAATCAAGTTGATAATTATTTGATGGTACATTAAGAACTACCAATCGCTGCTTGAAAAGCTTTGAAAGCTTCCAATGCTGCATGGGAAAAGATTTTACCAAAAAACTCACGACGAATTGATGAAGGGTCTTGATCTAAAGTACAATCGTTCCAAATCTTCTCACCCCGATTCAAAATCTGTGTTTGATTTTGCATGACTTCTGCAAAAAATGTAGTGCCTTTTGTCATGTCTATATGGCAGAAGTTCTTCACATCTTCGAGGAGGTTATGACAACAATCTTTGCTAACTGCTTGGTTACCGAAAAATAGACCAAAGAAAATCTGTTGACGACATTTCGGTTTTAATTTAGCTACACAATCACTCAGATACTTTTCTTGTGTTGACAATGGCTTCTTCCCAATAGAAGAAAGTTGAGACGTTGGAGAAATTTCCAATGAAAATGTTATTTTGACCAATAAAATAGAATAGATGAAAAAGGCTATAGCAAGATAATAACGATCAAATGATGCCATGACCCTTTAGACAATAAATCTTGTTCTTCTTCCTAAAAGATGTTTGTTGATGGAAATAGTCATCGGTATGGCTATTTTTATAGTTTAGATAATAACCTTATTGTTTGCATAGATTAATAGATTCTTAAAACTCCATGGAAATAAGTATGTTCAATTGGTTGATATTTATTAATGAATTAACGTTTTTGTTTAATTACATACGGTGATGATAACATTCAATTTATGAACTCATCTTGTAAGTGTCAATGCAAAATTTAATGTCATATTTTTGTATGCAATTATACAAATTTTTTTAACGTGTATGTGCAAGTATAGGTAGGCAATAGGGGACAATACACACACACACACACACACACACACATATAATACAGTTAAGAACCCATTCTTAGAAAAGTTTTGACATGTGTAGAATTCTTCTTCATGAGAATTTAATACGTGATTTTTTTTTCAAAAAATTTGTATATTTTATCAATTTATTATCAAATTCAATGAAATCCTTTTATTATGACATAATATTAACATAATTATTAAATCAAATTAGCAAAGTAACAAATAATTATAATTAGATTAATCTCTAAAAGATACCACATTATTTCCCTATAACTGATGATTTATTTAGCATATATTATTTTCCTTTCGACTATATATATATATATGTGTGTGTGTGTATATATATATATAAAACATCCACTTTTTCATAAGATAATTTGTGTAAGCTTCTAGTCAGCGATTTGATTCCTGGCAGTGCATAAGGAAAGAGTTTCATGGCTAAAAGCAAAACCCACGTTTGTATTGAAAAAATAATTTGTGTGATAACAATGTTAGTGTCTATATCTAACATCCCTATCATACAAATCGACATTCATTTAGTAAATATCTTTTTCAGCATATGGCATAAATCCATTGGCACAAATTTCCCCTAATACTTTGATTAAGCTTTTCTCATAATTTTTTTTACATTGAAAATAATTTAAATAAAGTGCCTTGGTTTATAATTATAATAAAACATTGTCCCATTTACCATTCAGCTTATTGTTCATAAACAATACTTTTCATTCTTATATTTTTACATCTATTTATTAATGTGCAGCCACAATTCTCTTTTTTATTTCTTACATTTAACAGTTTACATATATAATATAATAACATAATAGTATTAACATACAAATTTATAAATATAAATAATTAAAATATCATAAATAATAATTAATTATTATAATAAATAATTTATGATGAATAATAATATCAATCAATATCTTAATTATAATATTTTTAAAATTACCATGTAAATTATGAAAAAAAATATTACTTTACATGCTTTATTTTGAAATTCCACATATTATAATAAAAAGTATAAATAAAGGCTATTAAAATGTATAAAAGAAATAAAATATTATATCCTATCAAATGATCTTTCGTAATTTTTCACATATTACTTTTTACCACATTCATATACTGAAAATTTTATATCTGTTTAATGTACTTATTTAGCATCGCATGGGACAAATAGTAGTAGTAATAACAATAAGGTTGTGCCTTTCTCATTACATAACATTAGTGATCGTGGTGATCAATTCACTTTTAATTACTTTTGATCATGTGCAGAATTGCGTGTTCAATTTTTTCCCATTCCTTACATAAACATACATATCCGATCAACTAACACTATAGTAATCAAACCCAGTTTGGTGATCAACTCAGCCAAGGCACCGAGTCACTAGGTCACTGGTTGATCCATATTTAATTAAATTAATATGTTTGGTAATCGACTCGGCCAAGACACTGAGTCACTAAGTCACTGGTTCAACCACTAGGTTACTAGTTGATCCGTATTTAATTGAATTAATATATAAAATTATAGATTAATGCAAATAAATATATAATATATACACACACACACACACAAAAGCAATTGGCTTAGGGGAAGCCAAGCTTGTCCAACACTTAGACTCTACCATCTATTGGGTTTGACTTCCGTGGCGTGAATTTTTTATTTAATAGGTGAAATATCAAGTGGCTCAACAGTAGCGGTTCAAGGCTTCAGGAAGATCGTGTGGTTTAACTAGTTGAGGCGTAGTTCACTACTCGGTTCATATGCGAGCTTGTCGGTTCACTTCATATTTGACTAGAGTTGATCCGGTAAAATACAAGTCCGATCCAATTAATGAACCCAACCAAACCAATGGCCGATTTACCAGTTTCCGGTCTAATTCGGCTAGTCCGTTCCGGATCTAAAAACTAGAACCAAAAGATAATTTAATAATGCATTTCTTTATCAAAGTATCTTTCTAGATCCCAGTTATTAAATGTAAAAACTTCTCAATATTAGCTTCTTAATTGGTGTCCTTAGGACACCTATTATCAAAATTCAATATCAAAATAGATATAACTATTGGGGTTCATGAAAATAACCAACCAAGTTCATAATTATTTGATGTTACATTAGGAACTACCAATAGTTGCTGAAAAAGCTTCGAAAGCTTGCAATGCCACATGATCCAGTTTGATCTAGCCAGTTCAGCTAGTTTGGTCTGGTTTTGATAACTATGACTAAATAAGTCATTTAATAATGCACTTCTTTATGTAATTATCTTCCCAGATCCCGGTTACTAAATGCCAAAGCTTTTCATTACGAGTTTCTTAATTGGTGTTCTTAGGACACTTATTAGTAAAATTCAATATAAATATACATATAATTGTTGGGGTTCACCAAAATAGCCAATCAAATTGATAATTATTTGATGGTACATTAAGAACTACCAATCGCTACTTGAAAAGCTTTGAAAGCTTCCAATGCTGCATGGGAAAAGATTTTACCGAAAAACTCACGACGAATTGATGAAGGGTCTTGATCTAAAGTACAATCGTTCCAAATCTTCTCACCCCGATTCAAAATCTGTGTTTGATTTTGCATGACTTCTGCAAAAAATGTAGTGCCTTTTGTCATGTCTATATGGCAGAAGTTCTTCACATCTTCGAGGAGGTTATGACAACAATCTTTGCTAACTGCTTGGTTACCGAAAAACAGACCAAAGAAAATCTGTTGACGACATTTCGGTTTTAATTTAGTTACACAATCACTCAGATACTTTTCTTGTGCTGACAATGGCTTCTTCCCAATAGAAGAAAGTTGAGACGTTGGAGAAATTTCCAATGAAAATGTTATTTTGACCAATAAAATAGAATAGATGAAAAAGGCTATAGCAAGATAATAACGATCAAATGATGCCATGACCCTTTAAACAATAAATCTTGTTCTTCTTCCTAAAAGATGTTTGTTGATGGAAATAGTCATCGGTATGGCTATTTTTATAGTTTAGATAATAACCTTATTGTTTGCATAGATTAATAGATTCTTAAAACTCCATGGAAATAAGTATGTTCAATTGGTTGATATTTATTAATGAATTAACGTTTTTGTTTAATTACATACGGTGATGATAACATTCAATTTATGAACTCATCTTGTAAGTTTCAATGCAAAATTTATAATCATATTTTTGTATGCAATTGTATATATATATTTTTTAACGTGTATGTGCAAGTATAGTTAGGCAATAGGGGACAATACATACACATACACACGCACACACACACATATAATATAGTTAAGAACCCATTCTTAGAAAAGTTTTGACATGTGTAGAATTCTTCTTCATGAGAATTTAATACGTGATTTTTTTTTCAAAAAATTTGTATATTATATCAATTTATTATCAAATTCAATGAAATCCTTTTATTATGACATAATATTAACATAATTATTAAATCAAATTAGCAAAGTAACAAATAATTATAATTAGAGTAATCTCTAAAAGATACCACATTATTTCCCTATAACTGATGATTTATTTAGCATATATTATTTTCCTTTCGACTATATATATATATATATGTGTGTGTGTATATATATATATAAAACTTCCACTTTTTCATAAGATAATTTGTGTAAGCTTCTAGTCAGCGATTTGATTCCTGGCAGTGCATAAGGAAAGAGTTTCATGGCTAAAAGCAAAACCCACGTTTGTATTGAAAAAATAATTTGTGTGATAACAATGTTAGTGTCTATATCTAACATCCCTATCATACAAATCGACATTCATTAGTAAATATCTTTTTCAAAGCATATGGCATAAATCCATTGGCACAAATTTCCCCTAATACTTTGATTAAGCTTTTCTCATAATTTTTTTTACATTGAAAATAATTTAAATAAAGTGCCTTGGTTTATAATTATAATAAAACATTGTCCCATTTACCATTCAAACTTATTGTTCATAAACAATACTTTTCATTCTTATATTTTTACATCTATTTATTAATGTGCAGCCACAATTCTCTTTTTTATTTCTTACATTTAACAGTTTACATATATAATATAATAACATAATAGTATTAACATACAAATTTATAAATATAAATAATTAAAATATCATAAATAATAATTAATTATTATAATAAATAATTTATGATGAATAATAATATCAATCAATATCTTAATTATAATATTTTTAAAATTACCATGTAAATTATGAAAAAAAATATTACTTTACATGCTTTATTTTGAAATTCCACATATTATAATAAAAAGTATAAATAAAGGCTATTAAAATGTATAAAAGAAATAAAATATTATATCCTATCAAATGATCTTTCGTAATTTTTCACATATTACTTTTTACCACATTCATATCTTTGAAAATTTTATATCATGCTTAATGTACTTATTTAGAATCGCATGGGACAAATAGTAGTAGTAATAACAATAAGGTTGTGCCTTTCTCATTACATAACATTAGTGATCGTGGTGATCAATTCACTTTTAATTACTTTTGATCATGTGCGAATTGTGTGTTCAATTTTTCGCATTCCTTACATAAACATACATATCCGATCAACTAACACTATAGTAATCAAACCCAGTTTGGTGATCGACTCAGTCAAGGCACCGAGTCACTAGGTCCTTTGGTTGATCCATATTTAATTAAATTAATATGTTTGGTAATCGACTCGCCAAGACATCGAGTCACTAAGTCCTTGGTTCAACCACTAGGTTACTAGTTGATCCGTATTTAATTGAATTAATATATAAAATTATAGATTAATGCAAATAAATATATAATATATATACACACACACACACAAAAGCAATTGGCTTAGGGGAAGCCAAGCTTGTCCAACACTTAGACTCTACCATCTATTGGGTTTGACTTAGTGGCGTGAATTTTTTATTTAATAGGTGAAATATCAAGTGGCTCAACAGGCGCGGTTCAAGGCTTCAGGAAGATCGTGTGGTTTAACTAGTTCAGAGGCGTAGTTCACTACTCGGTTCATATGCAGGCTTGTCGGTTCACGTCAGATTTGACTAGAGTTGATGCGGTAAAATACAAGTCCGATCCAATTAATGAACCCAACCAAACCAATGGCCGATTTACCAGTTTCCGGTCTAATTCGGCTAGTCCGTTCCGGATCTAAAAACTATAACCAAAGATAATTTAATAATGCATTTCTTTATCAAAGTATCTTTCTAGATCCCAGTTATTAAATGTAAAAACTTCTCAATATTAGCTTCTTAATTTGTGTCCTTAGGACACCTATTATCAAAATTCAATATCAAAATAGATATAACTATTGGGGTTCAAGAAAATAACCAACCAAGTTCATAATTATTTGATGTTACATTAAGAACTACCAATAGTTGCTGAAAAAGCTTCGAAAGCTTGCAATGCCACATGATCCAGTTTGATCTAGCCAGTTCTGTTAGTGTGGTCTGGTTTTGATAACTATGACTAAATAAGTCATTTAATAATGCACTTCTTTATGTAATTATCTTCCCAGATCCCGGTTACTAAATGCCAAAGCTTTTCATTACGAGTTTCTTAATTGGTGTTCTTAGGACACTTATTAGTAAAATTCAATATAAATATACATATAATTGTTGGGGTTCACCAAAATAGCCAATCAAGTTGATAATTATTTGATGGTACATTAAGAACTACCAATCGCTGCTTGAAAAGCTTTGAAAGCTTCCAATGCTGCATGGGAAAAGATTTTACCGAAAAACTCACGACGAATTGATGAAGGGTCTTGATCTAAAGTACAATCGTTCCAAATCTTCTCACCCCGATTCAAAATCTGTGTTTGATTTTGCATGACTTCTGCAAAAAATGTAGTGCCTTTTGTCATGTCTATATGGCAGAAGTTCTTCACATCTTCGAGGAGGTTATGACAACAATCTTTGCTAACTGCTTGGTTACCGAAAAACAGACCAAAGAAAATCTGTTGACGACATTTCGGTTTTAATTTAGCTACACAATCACTCAGATACTTTTCTTGTGCTGACAATGGCTTCTTCCCAATAGAAGAAAGTTGAGACGTTGGAGAAATTTCCAATGAAAATGTTATTTTGACCAATAAAATAGAATAGATGAAAAAGGCTATAGCAAGATAATAACGATCAAATGATGCCATGACCCTTTAGACAATAAATCTTGTTCTTCTTCCTAAAAGATGTTTGTTGATGGAAATAGTCATCGGTATGGCTATTTTTATAGTTTAGATAATAACCTTATTGTTTGCATAGATTAATAGATTCTTAAAACTCCATGGAAATAAGTATGTTCAATTGGTTTATATTTATTAATGAATTAACGTTTTTGTTTAATTACATACGGTGATGATAACATTCAATTTATGAACTCATCTTGTAAGTGTCAATGCAAAATTTAATGTCATATTTTTGTATGCAATTATACAAATTTTTTTAACGTGTATGTGCAAGTATAGGTAGGCAATAGGGGACAATACACACACACACACACACACACACACATATAATACAGTTAAGAACCCATTCTTAGAAAAGTTTTGACATGTGTAGAATTCTTCTTCATGAGAATTTAATACGTGATTTTTTTTTCAAAAAATTTGTATATTTTATCAATTTATTATCAAATTCAATGAAATCCTTTTATTATGACATAATATTAACATAATTATTAAATCAAATTAGCAAAGTAACAAATAATTATAATTAGATTAATCTCTAAAAGATACCACATTATTTCCCTATAACTGATGATTTATTTAGCATATATTATTTTCCTTTCGACTATATATATATATATGTGTGTGTGTGTATATATATATATAAAACATCCACTTTTTCATAAGATAATTTGTGTAAGCTTCTAGTCAGCGATATGATTCTGGCGAAGGCATAAGGAAAGAGTTTCATGGCTAAAAGCAAAACCCACGCTTGTATTGAAAAAATAATTTGTGTGATAACAATGTTAGTGTCTATATCTAACATCCCTATCATACAAATCGACATTCATTTAGTAAATATCTTTTTCAGCATATGGCATAAATCCATTGGCACAAATTTCCCCTAATACTTTGATTAAGCTTTTCTCATAATTTTTTTTACATTGAAAATAATTTAAATAAAGTGCCTTGGTTTATAATTATAATAAAACATTGTCCCATTTACCATTCAACTTATTGTTCATAAACAATACTTTTCATTCTTATATTTTTACATCTATTTATTAATGTGCAAATACAATTCTCTTTTTTATTTCTTACATTTAACAGTTTACATATATAATATAATAACATAATAGTATTAACATACAAATTTATAAATATAAATAATTAAAATATCATAAATAATAATTAATTATTATAATAAATAATTTATGATGAATAATAATATCAATCAATATCTTAATTATAATATTTTTAAAATTACCATGTAAATTATGAAAAAAAATATTACTTTACATGCTTTATTTTGAAATTCCACATATTATAATAAAAAGTATAAATAAAGGCTATTAAAATGTATAAAAGAAATAAAATATTATATCCTATCAAATGATCTTTCGTAATTTTTCACATATTACTTTTTACCACATTCATATACTGAAAATTTTATATCTGTTTAATGTACTTATTTATAATCGCATGGGACAAATAGTAGTAGTAATAACAATAAGGTTGTGCCTTTCTCATTACATAACATTAGTGATCGTGGTGATCAATTCACTTTTAATTACTTTTGATCATGTGCGTAATTGCGTGTTCAATTTTTTCCCATTCCTTACATAAACATACATATCCGATCAACTAACACTATAGTAATCAAACCCAGTTTGGTGATCGACTCAGCCAAGGCACCGAGTCACTAGGTCACTGGTTGATCCATATTTAATTAAATTAATATGTTTGGTAATCGACTCGGCCAAGACACTGAGTCACTAAGTCACTGGTTCAACCACTAGGTTACTAGTTGATCCGTATTTAATTGAATTAATATATAAAATTATAGATTAATGCAAATAAATATATAATATATACACACACACACACACACAAAAGCAATTGGCTTAGGGGAAGCCAAGCTTGTCCAACACTTAGACTCTACCATCTATTGGGTTTGACTTAGTGGCGTGAATTTTTTATTTAATAGGTGAAATATCAAGTGGCTCAACAGGCGCGGTTCAAGGCTTCAGGAAGATCGTGTGGTTTAACTAGTTCAGAGGCGTAGTTCACTACTCGGTTCATATGCAGGCTTGTCGGTTCACTTCATATTTGACTAGAGTTGATCCGGTAAAATACAAGTCCGATCCAATTAATGAACCCAACCAAACCAATGGCCGATTTACGGTTTAGGTCTAATTCGGCTAGTCCGTTCCGGATCTAAAAACTAGAACCAAAAGATAATTTAATAATGCATTTCTTTATCAAAGTATCTTTCTAGATCCCAGTTATTAAATGTAAAAACTTCTCAATATTAGCTTCTTAATTGGTGTCCTTAGGACACCTATTATCAAAATTCAATATCAAAATAGATATAACTATTGGGGTTCATGAAAATAACCAACCAAGTTCATAATTATTTGATGTTACATTAGGAACTACCAATAGTTGCTGAAAAAGCTTCGAAAGCTTGCAATGCCACATGATCCAGTTTGATCTAGCCAGTTCAGCTAGTTTGGTCTGGTTTTGATAACTATGACTAAATAAGTCATTTAATAATGCACTTCTTTATGTAATTATCTTCCCAGATCCCGGTTACTAAATGCCAAAGCTTTTCATTACGAGTTTCTTAATTGGTGTTCTTAGGACACTTATTAGTAAAATTCAATATAAATATACATATAATTGTTGGGGTTCACCAAAATAGCCAATCAAATTGATAATTATTTGATGGTACATTAAGAACTACCAATCGCTACTTGAAAAGCTTTGAAAGCTTCCAATGCTGCATGGGAAAAGATTTTACCGAAAAACTCACGACGAATTGATGAAGGGTCTTGATCTAAAGTACAATCGTTCCAAATCTTCTCACCCCGATTCAAAATCTGTGTTTGATTTTGCATGACTTCTGCAAAAATGTAGTGCCTTTTGTCATGTCTATATGGCAGAAGTTCTTCACATCTTCGAGGAGGTTATGACAACAATCTTTGCTAACGCTGGCAGTTCTGAAAAAGCAGGACCAAAGAAAATCATGACGACATTTCGGTTTTAATTTAGTTACACAATCACTCGGATACTTTTCTTGTCTTTGACAATGGCTTCTTCCCAATAGAAGAAAGTTGAGACGTTGGAGAAATTTCCAATGAAAATGTTATTTTGACCAATAAAATAGAATAGATGAAAAAGGCTATAGCAAGATAATAACGATCAAATGATGCCATGACCCTTTAAACAATAAATCTTGTTCTTCTTCCTAAAAGATGTTTGTTGATGGAAATAGTCATCGGTATGGCTATTTTTATAGTTTAGATAATAACCTTATTGTTTGCATAGATTAATAGATTCTTAAAACTCCATGGAAATAAGTATGTTCAATTGGTTGATATTTATTAATGAATTAACGTTTTTGTTTAATTACATACGGTGATGATAACATTCAATTTATGAACTCATCTTGTAAGTTTCAATGCAAAATTTATAATCATATTTTTGTATGCAATTGTATATATATATTTTTTAACGTGTATGTGCAAGTATAGTTAGGCAATAGGGGACAATACATACACATACACACGCACACACACATATAATATAGTTAAGAACCCATTCTTAGAAAAGTTTTGACATGTGTAGAATTCTTCTTCATGAGAATTTAATACGTGATTTTTTTTTCAAAAAATTTGTATATTATATCAATTTATTATCAAATTCAATGAAATCCTTTTATTATGACATAATATTAACATAATTATTAAATCAAATTAGCAAAGTAACAAATAATTATAATTAGAGTAATCTCTAAAAGATACCACATTATTTCCCTATAACTGATGATTTATTTAGCATATATTATTTTCCTTTCGACTATATATATATATATATGTGTGTGTGTATATATATATATAAAACTTCCACTTTTTCATAAGATAATTTGTGTAAGCTTCTAGTCAGCGATTTGATTCTGGCGAAGGCATAAGGAAAGAGTTTCATGGCTAAAAGCAAAACCCACGTTTGTATTGAAAAAATAATTTGTGTGATAACAATGTTAGTGTCTATATCTAACATCCCTATCATACAAATCGACATTCATTAGTAAATATCTTTTTCAGCATATGGCATAAATCCATTGGCACAAATTTCCCCTAATACTTTGATTAAGCTTTTCTCATAATTTTTTTTACATTGAAAATAATTTAAATAAAGTGCCTTGGTTTATAATTATAATAAAACATTGTCCCATTTACCATTCAGCTTATTGTTCATAAACAATACTTTTCATTCTTATATTTTTACATCTATTTATTAATGTGCAGCCACAATTCTCTTTTTTATTTCTTACATTTAACAGTTTACATATATAATATAATAACATAATAGTATTAACATACAAATTTATAAATATAAATAATTAAAATATCATAAATAATAATTAATTATTATAATAAATAATTTATGATGAATAATAATATCAATCAATATCTTAATTATAATATTTTTAAAATTACCATGTAAATTATGAAAAAAAATATTACTTTACATGCTTTATTTTGAAATTCCACATATTATAATAAAAAGTATAAATAAAGGCTATTAAAATGTATAAAAGAAATAAAATATTATATCCTATCAAATGATCTTTCGTAATTTTTCACATATTACTTTTTACCACATTCATATACTGAAAATTTTATATCTGTTTAATGTACTTATTTGCGCAACTGCATGGGACAAATAGTAGTAGTAATAACAATAAGGTTGTGCCTTTCTCATTACATAACATTAGTGATCGTGGTGATCAATTCACTTTTAATTACTTTTGATCATGTGCAGAATTGTGTGTTCAATTTTTTCCCATTCCTTACATAAACATACATATCCGATCAACTAACACTATAGTAATCAAACCCAGTTTGGTGATCGACTCAGCTAAGGCACCGAGTCACTAGGTCCTTTGGTTGATCCATATTTAATTAAATTAATATGTTTGGTAATCGACTCGGCCAAGACACTGAGTCACTAAGTCACTGGTTCAACCACTAGGTTACTAGTTGATCTGTATTTAATTGAATTAATATATAAAATTATAGATTAATGCAAATAAATATATAATATATATACACACACACACACACAAAAGCAATTGGCTTAGGGGAAGCCAAGCTTGTCCAACACTTAGACTCTACCATCTATTGGGTTTGACTTCCGTGGCGTGAATTTTTTATTTAATAGGTGAAATATCAAGTGGCTCAACAGGCGCGGTTTAAGGCTTCAGGAAGATCATGTGGTTTAACTAGTTCAGAGGCGTAGTTCACTACTCGGTTCATATGCAGGCTTGTCGGTTCACTTCATATTTGACTAGAGTTGATCCTGTAAAATACAAGTCCGATCCAATTAATGAACCCAACCAAACCAATGGCCGATTTACCAGTGTCCGGTCTAATTCGGCTAGTCCGTTCCGGATCTAAAAACTATAACCAAAAGATAATTTAATAATGCATTTCTTTATCAAAGTATCTTTCTAGATCCCAGTTATTAAATGTAAAAACTTCTCAATATTAGCTTCTTAATTGGTGTCCTTAGGACACCTATTATCAAAATTCAATATCAAAATAGATATAACTATTGGGGTTCAAGAAAATAACCAACCAAGTTCATAATTATTTGATGTTACATTAAGAACTACCAATAGTTGCTGAAAAAGCTTCGAAAGCTTGCAATGCCACATGATCCAGTTTGATCTAGCCAGTTCTGCTAGTTTGGTCTGGTTTTGATAACTATGACTAAATAAGTCATTTAATAATGCACTTCTTTATGTAATTATCTTCCCAGATCCCGGTTACTAAATGCCAAAGCTTTTCATTACGAGTTTCTTAATTGGTGTTCTTAGGACACTTATTAGCAAAATTCAATATAAATATACATATAACTGTTGGGTTCACAAAAATAGCCAATCAAGTTGATAATTATTTGATGTTACATTAAGAACTACCAATAGCTACTGAAAAAGCTTTGAAAGCTTGCAATGTCGCATGATCCAGTTTGATCTAGCCAGTTCAGCTAGTCCAGTCTGGTTTTGATAACTAGGACTAAATAAATCATTTAATAATGCACTTCTTTATGTAACTATCTTTCGAGATCCCAGTTACTAAATGTCAAAACTTTTCATTATGGGTTTCTTAATTGGTGTTCTTAGGACACTTATTAGTAAAATTCAATATAAATATACATATAATTGTTGGGGTTCACCAAAATAGCCAATCAAGTTGATAATTATTTGATGTTACATTAAGAACTACCAATCGCTACTGAAAAAGCTTTGAAAGCTTCCAATGCTGCATGAGAAAAGATTTTACCAAAAAACTCACGACGAATTGATGAAGGGTCTTGATCTAAAGTACAATCGTTCCAAATCTTCTCACCCCGATTCAAAATCTGTGTTTGATTTTGCATTACTTCTGCAAAAATTGTAGTGCCTTTTGTCATGTCTATATGGCAGAAGTTCTTCATATCTTCGAGAAGGTTATGACAACAATCTTTGCTAACTGCTTGGTTACCAAAAAACAGACTAAAGAAAATCTGTTGACGACATTTCGGTTTTAATTTAGCTACACAATCACTCAGATACTTTTCTTGTGGTGACAATGGCTTATTCCCAATAGAAGAAAGTTGAGACGGTGGAGAAATTTCCCATGAAAATGTTATTTTGACCAATAAAATAGAATAGATGAAAAAGGCTATAGCAAGATAATAACGATCAAATGATGCCATGACCCTTTAGACAATAAATCTTGTTCTTCTTCCTAAAAGATGTTTGTTGATGGAAATAGTCATCGGTATGGCTATTTTTATAGTTTAGATAATAATCTTATTGTTTGCATAGATTAATAGATTCTTAAAACTCCATGGAAATATGTATATTCACTTGGTTGATTTTTATCAATGAATGAACGTTTTTGTTTAATTACATACGGTGATGATAACATTCAATTTATGAACTCATCTTGTAAGTTTCAATTTAAAATTTATAATCATAATTCTGTATGCAATTATATATTTTTTTTAACGTGTATGTGCAAGTATAGTTAGGCAATAGGGGACAATACACACACACACACATATAATACAGTTAAGAACCCATTCTTAGAAAAGTTTTGACATGTGTAGAATTCTTCTTCATAAGAATTTAATACGTGATTTTTTTTCAAAAAATTTGTATATCATATCATTTTATTATCAAATTCAATGAAATCTTTTTATTATGACATAAGATTAACATAATTATTAAATCAAATTAGCAAAGTAACAAATAATTATAATTAGATTAATCTCTGAAAGATACCACATTATTTCCATATAACTGATGATTTATTTAGCATATATTATTTTCCTTTCGGCTATATATGTGTGTGTGTGTGTGTGTGTGTCTATATATATATATATAACATCCACTATTTCATAAGATAATTTGTGCAAGCTTCTAGTCAGCGATTTGATTCCTAGCAATGCATATGGAAAGGGTTTCGTGGCTAAAAGAAAAACCCACATTTGTATTGAAAAAATAATTTGTGTGATAACAATGTTAGTCTCTATATCTAACATCACTATCATACAAATTGACATTCATTTAGTAAATATCTTTTTCAGCATATGGCATAAATCCATTGGCCCAAATTTCCTCTAATACTTTGATTAAGCTTTTCTCATAATTTTTTTTTGATTGAAAATAATATAAAAAAGGAGCTTGGTTTATAATTATAATAAAACATTGTCCCATTTACCATTCAGCATATTGTTCATAAACAATACTTTTCATTCTTATATTTTTACATCTATTTATTAATGTGCAGCCACAATTTTCATCTTTATTTCTTACATTTAATAGTTTACATATACAAAATAATAACATAATAGTATTATTATTATAATAAATAATTTATGATGAATAATAATATAAATCAATATCTTAATTATAATATTTTTAAAATTACTATGTAAATTATGAAAAAAATATTACTTTACATGCTTTATTTTTAAATTCCACATACTATAATAAAAAGTATAAATAAAGGCTATTAAAATGTATAAAACAAACAAAATATTATAGCCTATCAAATGATCTTTCGTAATTTTTCACATATTACTTTTTTCCACATTCATATACTGAAAATTTTATATTTGTTTAATGTACTTATTTGCGTAACTGCACGAGACAAATAGTAGTAGTAATAACAATAAGGTTGTGCCTTTCTCATTACATAACATTAGTGATCGTGGTGATCAATTCACTTTTAATTACATTTGATCATGTGCAGAATTGTGTGTTCAATTTTTTCCCCTTCCTTACATAAACATACATATCCGATTAGCTAACACTATAGTAATCAAACCCGGTTTGGTGATCGACTCGGCCAAGGCACCGAGTCACTAGGTCACTGGTTGATCCATATTTAATTAAATTAATATGTTTGGTAATCGACTCGGCCAAGACACTGAAACACTAAATCACTGGTTCAACCACTAGGTCACTAGTTTATCCGTATTTAATTGAATTAATATATAAAATTATAGATTAATGCAAATAAATATATAATATATATATACACACACACAAAAGCAATTGGCTTAGTGGAAGCCAAGCTTGTCCAACACTTAGACTCTACCATCTATTGGGTTTGACTTCCGTAGCCTGAATTTTTTATTTAATAGGTGAAATATCAAGTGGCTCAATAGGCGCGGTTCAAGGCTTCAGGAAGATCGTGTGGTTTAACTAGTTTAGAGGCGTAGTTCACTACTCGGTTCATATGCAGACTTGTCGGTTCACTTTAGTTTTGACTGGAGTTGATCCGGTAAAATACAAGTCTGATCCAATTAATGAACCCAACCAAACCAGTGGCCGGTTTACCAGTTTCTGGTTTGATTCGGCTGGTCCAGATCGGTTCTAAAAACTATAACTAAAACATAATTTAATAATGCATTTCTTTATCTAATTATCTTCCCTGATCCCAGTCATTTAATGTAAAAACTTCTCAATATGAGCTTCTTAATTGGTGTCCTTAGGACACCTATTATCAAAATTCAATATCAGAATACATATAACAATTGGGGTTCATGAAAATAACCAACCAAGTTGATAATTATTTGATGTTACATTAAGAACTACCAATAGTTGCTGAAAATGCTTCGAAAGCTTGCAATGCTGCATGATCCGGTTTGATCTAGCCAGTTCTGCTAGTCTGGTCTGGTTTTGATAACTATGACTAAATTAATCATTTAATAATGCACTTCTTTATGTAATTATCTTCCCAGATCCCGGTAACTTAATGCAAAAGCTTTTCATTACGAGTTTCTTAATTGGTGTTCTTAGGACACTTATTAGTAAAATTCAATATAAATATACATATAATTGTTGGGGTTCACCAAAATAGCCAATCAAGTTGATAATTATTTGATGGTACATTAAGAACTACCAATCGCTACTTGAAAAGCTTTGAAAGCTTCCAATGCTGCATGGGAAAAGATTTTACCGAAAAACTCAAGACGAATTGATGAAGGGTCTTGATCTAAAGTACAATCGTTCCAAATCTTCTCACCCCGATTCAAAATCTGTGTTTGATTTTGCATGACTTCTGCAAAAAATGTAGTGCCTTTTGTCATGTCTATATGGCAGAAGTTCTTCACATCTTCGAGGAGGTTATGACAACAATCTTTGCTAACTGCTTGGTTACCGAAAAACAGACCAAAGAAAATCTGTTGACGACATTTCGGTTTTAATTTAGCTACACAATCACTCAGATACTTTTCTTGTGCTGACAATGGCTTATTCCCAACAGAAGAAAGTTGAGACGTTGGAGAAATTTCCAATGAAAATGTTATTTTGACCAATAAAATAGAATAGATGAAAAAGGCTATAGCAAGATAATAACGATCAAATGATGCCATGACCCTTTAGACAATAAATCTTGTTCTTCTTCATGAGAATTTGATACGTGATTTTTTTTCAAAAAAATTGTATATTATATCAATTTATTATCAAATTCAATGAAATCCTTTTATTATGACATAATATTAACATAATTATTAAATCAAATTAGCAAAGTAACAAATAATTATAATTAGATTAATCTCTAAAAGATACCACATTATTTCCCTATAACTGATGATTTATTTAGCATATATTATTTTCCTTTCGACTATATATATATATATGTGTGTGTGTATATATATATAAAACATCCACTTTTTCATAAGATAATTTGTGTAAGCTTCTAGTCAGCGATTTGATTCCTGGCAGTGCATAAGGAAAGAGTTTCATGGCTAAAAGCAAAACCCACGTTTGTATTGAAAAAATAATTTGTGTGATAACAATGTTAGTGTCTATATCTAACATCCCGATCATACAAATCGACATTCATTTAGTAAATATCTTTTTCAGCATATGGCATAAATCCATTGGCACAAATTTCCCCTAATACTTTGATTAAGCTTTTCTCATAATTTTTTTTACATTGAAAATAATTTAAATAAAGTGCCTTGGTTTATAATTATAATAAAACATTGTCCCATTTACCATTCAGCTTATTGTTCATAAACAATACTTTTCATTCTTATATTTTTACATCAATTTATTAATGTGCAGCCACAATTCTCTTTTTTATTTCTTACATTTAACAGTTTACATATATAATATAATAACATAATAGTATTAACATACAAATTTATAAATATAAATAATTAAAATATCATAAATAATAATTAATTATTATAATAAATAATTTATGATGAATAATAATATCAATCAATATCTTAATTATAATATTTTTAAAATTACCATGTAAATTATGAAAAAAAATATTACTTTACATGCTTTATTTTGAAATTCCACATATTATAATAAAAAGTATAAATAAAGGCTATTAAAATGTATAAAAGAAATAAAATATTATATCCTATCAAATGATCTTTCGTAATTTTTCACATATTACTTTTTACCACATTCATATACTGAAAATTTTATATCTGTTTAATGTACTTATTTGCGCAACTGCATGGGACAAATAGTAGTAGTAATAACAATAAGGTTGTGCCTTTCTCATTACATAACATTAGTGATCGTGGTGATCAATTCACTTTTAATTACTTTTGATCATGTGCAGAATTGTGTGTTCAATTTTTTCCCATTCCTTACATAAACATACATATCCGATCAACTAACACTATAGTAATCAAACCCAGTTTGGTGATCGACTCAGCCAAGGCACCGAGTCACTAGGTCACTGGTTGATCCATATTTAATTAAATTAATATGTTTGGTAATCGACTCGGCCAAGACACTGAGTCACTAAGTCACTGGTTCAACCACTAGGTTACTAGTTGATCTGTATTTAATTGAATTAATATATAAAATTATAGATTAATGCAAATAAATATATAATATATATACACACACACACACACAAAAGCAATTGGCTTAGGGGAAGCCAAGCTTGTCCAACACTTAGACTCTACCATCTATTGGGTTTGACTTCCGTGGGGTGAATTTTTTATTTAATAGGTGAAATATCAAGTGGCTCAACAGGCGCGGTTCAAGGCTTCAGGAAGATCGTGTGGTTTAACTAGTTCAGAGGCGTAGTTCGCTACTCGGTTCATATGCAGGCTTGTCGGTTCACTTCATATTTGACTAGAGTTGATCCGGTAAAATACAAGTCCGATCCAATTAATGAACCCAACCAAACCAATGGCCGATTTACCAGTTTCCGGTCTAATTCGGCTAGTCCGTTCCGGATCTAAAAACTATAACCAAAAGATAATTTAATAATGCATTTCTTTATCTAAGTATCTTCCTAGATCCCAGTTATTAAATGTCAAAACTTCTCAATATTAGCTTCTTAATTGGTGTCCTTAGGACACCTATTATCAAAATTAAATATCAAAATACATATAACTATTGGGGTTCAAGAAACTAACCAACCAAGTTCATAATTATTTGATGTTACATTAAGAACTACCAATAGTTGCTGAAAAAGCTTCGAAAGCTTGCAATGCCACATGATCCAGTTTGATCTAGCCTGTTCTGCTAGTTTGGTCTGGTTTTGATAACTATGACTAAATAAGTCATTTAATAATGCACTTCTTTATGTAATTATCTTCCCAGATCCCGGTTACTAAATGCCAAAGCTTTTCATTACGAGTTTCTTAATTGGTGTTCTTAGGACACTTATTAGCAAAATTCAATATAAATATACATATAACTGTTGGGTTCACCAAAATAGCCAATCAAGTTGATAATTATTTGATGTTACATTAAGAACTACCAATAGCTACTGAAAAAGCTTTGAAAGCTTGCAATGTCGCATGATCCAGTTTGATCTAGCCAGTTCAGCTAGTCCAGTCTGGTTTTGATAACTAGGACTAAATAAATCATTTAATAATGCACTTCTTTATGTAACTATCTTTCGAGATCCCAGGTACTAAATGTCAAAACTTTTCATTATGGGTTTCTTAATTGGTGTTCTTAGGACACTTATTAGTAAAATTCAATATAAATATACATATAATTGTTGGGGTTCACCAAAATAGCCAATCAAGTTGATAATTATTTGATGTTACATTAAGAACTACCAATCGCTACTGAAAAAGCTTTGAAAGCTTCCAATGCTGCATGAGAAAAGATTTTACCAAAAAACTCACGACGAATTGATGAAGGATCTTGATCTAAAGTACAATCGTTCCAAATCTTCTCACCCCGATTCAAAATCTGTGTTTGATTTTGCATTACTTCTGCAAAAATTGTAGTGCCTTTTGTCATGTCTATATGGCAGAAGTTCTTCACATCTTCGAGGAGGTTATGACAACAATCTTTGCTAACTTGCAGTTACAGAAAAAGCAGGACCAAAGAAAATCTGTTGACGACATTTCGGTTTTAATTTAGCTACACAATCACTCAGATACTTTTCTTGGGGTGACAATGGCTTATTCCCAATAGAAGAAAGTTGAGACGGTGGAGAAATTTCCCATGAAAATGTTATTTTGACCAATAAAATAGAATAGATGAGTAAGGCTATAGCAAGATAATAACGATCAAATGATGCCATGACCCTTTAGACAATAAATCTTGTTCTTCTTCCTAAAAGATGTTTGTTGATGGAAATAGTCATCGGTATGGCTATTTTTATAGTTTAGATAATAATCTTATTGTTTGCATAGATTAATAGATTCTTAAAACTCCATGGAAATATGTATATTCAATTGGTTGATTTTTATCAATGAATGAACGTTTTTGTTTAATTACATACGGTGATGATAACATTCAATTTATGAACTCATCTTGTAAGTTTCAATGCAAAATTTATAATCATAATTCTGTATGCAATTTTATATTTTTTTTAACGTGTATGTGCAAGTATAGTTAAGCAATAGGGGACAATACACACACACACACATATAATACAGTTAAGAACCCATTCTTAGAAAAGTTTTGACATGTGTAGAATTCTTTTTCATAAGAATTTAATACGTGATTTTTTTTCAAAAAATTTGTATATCATATCATTTTATTATCAAATTCAATGAAATCTTTTTATTATGACATAATATTAACATAATTATTAAATCAAATTAGCAAAGTAACAAATAATTATAATTAGATTAATCTCTGAAAGATACCACATTATTTCCATATAACTGATGATTTATTTAGCATATATTATTTTCCTTTCGGCTATATATGTGTGTGTGTGTGTGTGTGTGTCTATATATATATATATAACATCCACTATTTCATAAGATAATTTGTGCAAGCTTCTAGTCAGCGATTTGATTCCTAGCAATGCATATGGAAAGGGTTTCGTGGCTAAAAGAAAAACCCACATTTGTATTGAAAAAATAATTTGTGTGATAACAATGTTAGTCTCTATATCTAACATCACTATCATACAAATTGACATTCATTTAGTAAATATCTTTTTCAGCATATGGCATAAATCCATTGGCCCAAATTTCCTCTAATACTTTGATTAAGCTTTTCTCATAATTTTTTTTTGATTGAAAATAATTTAAAAAAGGAGCTTGGTTTATAATTATAATAAAACATTGTCCCATTTACCATTCAGCATATTGTTCATAAACAATACTTTTCATTCTTATATTTTTACATCTATTTATTAATGTGCAGCCACAATTTTCTTCTTTATTTCTTACATTTAATAGTTTACATATATAAAATAATAACATAATAGTATTATTATAATAATAAATAATTTATGATGAATAATAATATAAATCAATATCTTAATTATAATATTTTTAAAATTACTATGTAAATTATGAAAAAAAAATATTACTTTACATGCTTTATTTTTAAATTCCACATATTATAAGAAAAAGTATAAATAAAGGCTATTAAAATGTATAAAACAAACAAAATATTATAGCCTATCAAATGATCTTTCGTAATTTTTCACATATTACTTTTTTCCACATTCATATACTGAAAGTTTTATATTTGTTTAATGTACTTATTTGCGTAACTGCACGAGACAAATAGTAGTAGTAATAACAATAAGGTTGTGCCTTTCTCATTTCATAACATTAGTGATATTGGTGATCAATTCACTTTTAATTACATTTGATCATGTGCAGAATTGTGTGTTCAATTTTTCCCCTTCCTTACACAAACATACATATCCGATCAGCTAACACTATAGTAATCAAACCCGGTTTGGTGATCGACTCGGCCAAGGCACCGAGTCACTAGGTCACTGGTTGATTCATATATGTTTGGTAATCGACTCGGCCAAGACACTGAATCACTAAGTCACTGGTTCAACCACTAGGTCACTAGTTTATCCGTATTTAATTGAATTAATATATAAAATTATAGATTAATGCAAATAAATATATAATACATACACACACACACACACACAAAAGCAATTGGCTTAGTGGAAGCCAAGCTTGTCCAACACTTAGACTTTACCATCTATTGGGTTTGACTTCCGTAGCCTGAATTTTTTATTTAATAGGTGAAATATCAAGTGGCTCAATAGGCGCGGTTCAAGGCTTCAGGAAGATCGTGTGGTTTAACTAGTTTAGAGGCGTAGTTCACTACTCAGTTCATATGCAGACTTGTCGGTTCACTTCAGTTTTGACTGGAGTTGATCCGGTAAAATACAAGTCTGATCCAATTAATGAACCCAACCAAACCAGTGGCCGATTTAGCAGTTTCCTGTTTAATTCGGCTGGTTCAGTCCGGTTCTAAAAACTATAACTAAAACATAATTTAATAATTCATTTCTTTATCTAATTATCGTCCCAGATCCTGGTCATTCAATGTAAAAGCTTCTCAATATGAGCTTCTTAATTGGTGTCCTTAGGACACCTATTATCAAAATTCAATATCAGAATACATATAACAATTGGGGTTCATGAAAATAACCAACCAAGTTGATAATTATTTGATGTTACATTAAGAACTACCAATAGTTGCTGAAAATGCTTCGAAAGCTTGCAATGCTGCATGATCCGGTTTGATCTAGCCGATTACGCTGAGTGCAGTGCAGTTTTGATAACTATGACTAAATTAATCATTTAATAACGCACTTCTTTATGTAATTATCTTCCCAGATCCCGGTAACTTAATGCAAAAGCTTTTCATTACGAGTTTCTTAATTGGTGTTCTTAGGACACTTATTAGTAAAATTCAATATAAATATACATATAATTGTTGGGGTTCACCAAAATAGCCAATCAAGTTGATAATTATTTGATGGTACATTAAGAACTACCAATCGCTACTTGAAAAGCTTTGAAAGCTTCCAATGCTGCATGGGAAAAGATTTTACCGAAAAACTCACGACGAATTGATGAAGGGTCTTGATCTAAAGTACAATCGTTCCAAATCTTCTCACCCCGATTCAAAATCTGTGTTTGATTTTGCATGACTTCTGCAAAAAATGTAGTGCCTTTTGTCATGTCTATATGGCAGAAGTTCTTCATATCTTCGAGGAGGTTATGACAACAATCTTTGCTAATCGCTTGATTCAGAAAAAGCAGACCAAAGAAAATCATGGCGACATTTCGGTTTAATTTAGCTACACAATCACTCGGATACTTTTCTTGTCTTTGACAATGGCTTCTTCCCAATAGAAGAAAGTTGAGACGTTGGAGAAATTTCCAATGAAAATGTTATTTTGACCAATAAAATAGAATAGATGAAAAAGGCTATAGCAAGATAATAACGATCAAATGATGCCATGACCCTTTAGACAATAAATCTTGTTCTTCTTCCTAAAAGATGTTTGTTGATGGAAATAGTCATCGGTATGGCTATTTTTATAGTTTAGATAATAACCTTATTGTTTGCATAGATTAATAGATTCTTAAAACTCCATGGAAATAAGTATGTTCAATTGGTTGATATTTATTAATGAATTAACGTTTTTGTTTAATTACATACGGTGATGATAACATTCAATTTATGAACTCATCTTGTAAGTTTCAATGCAAAATTTATAATCATATTTTTGTATGCAATTGTATATATATATTTTTTAACGTGTATGTGCAAGTATAGTTAGGCAATAGGGGACAATACATACACATACACACGCACACACACACATATAATATAGTTAAGAACCCATTCTTAGAAAAGTTTTGACATGTGTAGAATTCTTCTTCATGAGAATTTAATACGTGATTTTTTTTCAAAAAATTTGTATATCATATCAATTTATTAACAAATTCTATGAAATCGTTTTATTATGACATAATATTAACACAATTATTAAATCAAATTAGCAAAGTAACAAATAATTATAATTAGATTAATCTCTGAAAGATACCACATTATGTCCCTATAACTAATGATTTATTTAGCATATATTATTTTCCTTTCGACTATATATATGTGTGTTTGTGTGTGTGTATATATATATATATATATATAACATGCGCTATTTCATAAGATAATTTGTTTAAGCTTCTAGTCTGCGATTTGATTCCTTGCAGTGCATATGGAAAGGGTTTCGTGGCTAAAAGCAAAACCCACGTTTGTATTGAAAAAATAATTTGTGTGATAAAAATGTTAGTATATATATATATAACATCCACTATTTCATAAGATAATTTGTTTAAGCTTCTAGTCAGCGATTTGATTCCTGGCAGTCCATATGGAAAGGGCTTCGTAGCTAAAAGCAAAACCCACTTTTGTATTGAAAAAATAATTTGTGTGATAACAATGTTATTCTCTATATCTAACATCACTATCATACAAATTGACATTCATTTAGTAAATATCTTTTTCAGCATATGGCATAAATCCATTGGCACAAATTTCCTCTAATACTTTGATTAAGCTTTTCTCATAATTTTTTTTACATTGAAAATAATTTAAATAAAGGAGCTTGGTTTATAATTATAATAAAACATTGTCCCATTTACCATTCAGCATATTGTTCATAAACAATACTTTTTCATTCTTATATTTTTACATCTATTTATTAATGTGCATCCACAATTCTCTTTTTTATTTCTTACATTTAACAGTTTACATGTATAATATAATAACATAATAGTATTAACACATAAATTTGTAAATATAAATAATTAAAATATCATAAATAATAATTAATTATTATAATAAATAATTTATGATGAATAATAATATAAATCAATATCTTAATTATTATATTTTTAAAATTACCATGTAAATTATGAAAAAAAATATTACTTTACATGCTTTATTTTTAAATTCCACATATTATAATAAAAAGTATAAATAAAGGCTATTAAAATGTATAAAACAAATAAAATATTATAGCCTATCAAATGATCTTTCGTAATTTTTCACATATTACTTTTTACCACATTCAAATACTGAAAATTTTATATCTGTTTAATGTACTTATTTGCGCAACTGCACGGGACAAATAGTAGTAGTAATAACAATAAGGTTGTGCCTTTCTCATTACATAACATTAGTAATCGTGGTGATCAATTCACTTGTAATTACTTTTGATCATGTGCAGAATTGTGTGTTCAATTTTTTCCCTTCCTTACATAAACATACATATCCGATCAGCTAACACTATAGTAATCAAACCCGGTTTGGTGATCGACTCGGCTAAGGCACCGAGTCACTAGGTCACTAGTTGATCCATATTTAATTAAATTAATATGTTTGGTAATCGACTCGGCCAAGACACTGAGTCACTAATTCACTGGTTCAACCACTAGGTCACTAGTTTATCCGTATTTAATTGAATTAATATATAAAATTATAGATTAATGCAAATAAATATATAATATATATATACACACACACAAAAGCAATTGGCTTAGTGGAAGCCAAGCTTGTCCAACACTTAGACTCTACCATCTATTGGGGTTGACTTCCGTAGCCTGAATTTTTTATTTAATAGGTGAAATATCAAGTGGCTCAATAGGCGCGGTTGAAGGCTTCAGGAAGATCGTGTGGTTTAACTAGTTCAGAGGCATAGTTCACTACTCGGTTCATATGCAGACTTGTCAGTTCACTTCAGGTTTGACTGGAGTTGATCCGGTAAAATACAAGTTTGATCCAATTAATGAACCCAACCAAACCAGTGGCCGGTTTACTAGTTTCCGGTCTAATTCGGCTAGTCCGGTTCGGTTCTAAAAACTATAACTAAAACATAATTTAATAATGCATTTCTTTATCTAATTATCTTCCCAGATCCCAGTCATTTAATGTAAAAACTTCTCAATATGAGCTTCTTAATTGGTGTCCTTAGGACACCTATTATCAAAATTTAATATCAAAATACATATAACTATTGGGGTTCATGAAAATAACCAACCAAGTTGATAATTATTTGATGTTACATTAAGAACTACCAATTGTTGCTGAAAAAGCTTCGAAAGCTTGCAATGCCGAATGATCCGGTTTGATCTAGCCAGTTCTGCTAGTCTGGTCTGGTTTTGATAACTATGACTAAATAAATCATTTTATATTGCACTTCTTTATGTAATTATCTTCCCAGATCCCGGTTACTAAATGCCAAAGCTTTTCATTACGAGTTTCTTAATTGGTGCTCTTAGGACACTTATTAGCAAAATTCAATATAAATATACATATAACTGTTGGGTTCACCAAAATAGCCAATCAAGTTAATAATTATTTGATGTTACATTAAGAACTACCAATAGCTACTGAAAAAGCTTCGAAAGCTTGCAATGCCGCATGATCCAATTTGATCTAGCCAGTTCAGTTAGTCCAGTCTGGTTTTGATAACTATGACTAAATAAATCATTTAATAATGCACTTCTTTATGTAACTATCTTTCAAGATCCCAGTTACTAAATGTCAAAGCTTTTCATTATGGGTTTCTTAATTGGTGTTCTTAGGACACTTATTAGTAAAATTCAATATAAATATACATATAATTGTTGGGGTTCACCAAAATAGCCAATCAAGTTGATAATTATTTGATGTTACATTAAGAACTACCAATCGCTACTGAAAAAACTTTGAAAGCTTCCAATGCTGCATGGGAAAAGATTTTACCAAAAAACTCACGACGAATTGATGAAGGGTCTTGATCTAAAGTACAATCGTTCCAAATCTTCTCACCTCGATTCAAAATCTGTGTTTGATTTTGCATGACTTCTGCAAAAATTGTAGTGCCTTTTGTCATGTCTATATGGCAGAAGTTCTTCACATCTTCAAGAAGGTTATGACAACAATCTTTGCTAACTGTTTGGTTACCGAAAAACAGACCAAAGAAAATCTGTTGACGACAATTCGGTTTTAATTTAGCTACACAATCACTTAGATACTTTTCTTGTGTTGACAATGGCTTATTCCCAATAGAAGAAAGTTGAGACGTTGGAGAAATTTCCCATGAAAATGTTATTTTGACCAATAAAATAGAATAGATGAAAAAGGCTATAGCAAGATAATAACGATCAAATGATGCCATGACCCTTTAGACTATAAATCTTGTTCTTCTTCCTAAAAGATGTTTGTTGATGGAAATAGTCATCGGTATGGCTATTTTTATAGTTTAGATAATAACCTTAATGTTTGCATAGATTAATAGATTCTTAAAACTCTACAAAAATAAGTATCTTCAATTGGTTGATATTTATTAATAAATAAACGTCTTGGTTTAATTACTTACGGTGATGATAACATTCAATTGATGAACTCATCTTGTAAGTTTCAATGCAAAATATATAATCATATTTTTGTATGCAATTATCTTTTTTTTTAACTTGTATATGCAAGTATAGTTAGATAATGAGGGACATTATAGACACAAACACACACACACACATTTTATAATAATACAATTAGGAACCCATCCTCGAATAAATTTTTAACAGTGTCAAATTCTTCTTCATGACTTTCTAATTCTTCTTCATGACTATCTAATTCTTCTTCATGAGAATGTAATATGTATTTTTTTTTTTAAAAAAATATCTTATCAATTTATAATAATATTTAACGAAACCATTTTATTCTGGCATTATATTATTATGATTATTAAATTAAATCAACAAAAAAATAATTATAATTAGATTAATCTCCAAAAGATACCACATTATTTTCTTATGATTGATGATCTATTTAACATATATACTATTTTCCTTTCAAATTGTATATATATCCATATATGTAATATCCGTTTTTTCATAAAATAATTGGTGTGAGCATCTAGTTAATGATTTGATTCTTGGTAGTGTGTATAGAGAAGATTTTGTGATCAGAGGCAAAACCCACATCTATAAGCTCTATGCCTTGAACGGATTAATTATTCCTTCCGATAGTAGATACCCTAGCTTCGCTTGAACAAAATTTGTGTGATAATAATGTTAGTTTCTATATCTAACATTACTATCACACAAATTGACATTCGTTTAGCAAATTTCTTTTTTTAGCAAATGGCATAAATCCATTGGCCCAGATGTCATATGATACTTTAATTAAGCTATTCTCATGAGTGTTTTTTTGTAAAATTGAAATAATGTGAATCAATGGGCTTCTTTTATAATTATAATAACATAGTAGTGTCCTATTTACCATTTATTATATTGTTCATGAACAATACTTTTTCATTATTATTTTTTTACTTCTACTTATTAATGTTCAGCCGCGATTCTTTTTTTTTTTCTATTTCTTACATTTTACGGTTTACATATATATTATAATTACATAATAATATTGACATATGAATTTATAAATATAAATAATTAATATATAATAAATTATTATATTAAATAAATAAATAATAATTAATTCATAAAAATAAATACTTTATTGTAGATAATAGTATAGACCGATATTTTAATTATTATATTTATAAAATTCATATGTAAGTTGTTAAAAAAAATAGTACTTTACATGCTTTATTTTTTATTTCACATATTATAATAAAAAGTACAAATAAAGGCTATTAAAATGTACAAAAAACAGAATGTAATTTCCTAATTTTCTCTTATATTAATTACCCTATTTTTTGAGTAATTGGAATAAATAAATAATAAATTAATCAAGTATTTATTAATAAACAAGTATAAGCTAAATCAATCATGAAAAGTCAATAAAAAAATCAACCCAATTACATGACAAACGAAAAGATAATTTTAACCATTTAATAAAGTTGTGAATTTTAAGAATTATAATTAAAAATAAGATTCTAGAAAATCAATAGTATCATACAATCAATAAATATTTAAATTATGAGAGAATGTGCAAAATTTTAAAAGAATGATATTTTAATTTCAAATTTTTTATAATAATCTCTCACTAAATCTTCATAAATAATGATCACGCTAACTAGAAGATATAATCTCTTTCCAAATCTCTACTTTTTGACAATAAACAAAATAGATATCCAAAACTTTAACTGGTCTATTTCTAATATATATATTTTTATGTATATTTACACGTAATAGTTATGAATACTATATAAATGATTATTTTGTAACTATATATACGTAATTACAGATATGTGATACATAATTACTATAATATATTATGATAAAGAATAAATGTATAATAATAAAATAATGATAAAATAATAAAAATGGAAAGAAAAAAAGAAGAAGAAGGAAAATATGTAGTAGCCCTAATCACACCTACAATATAAAGGAAAAGTTAGCATATCCCCTCTTATTGACTATTGCAATTTCGGCCTCCCCACCATTTTTTTCCTTTCCAAGCTCTCATCTTCTACTTCGTTCTTCAGTTTTTCTCTATTCCTCACCACCACCAATCTTTATCTTAAACTTGAGCCGCCATCTTGGTTCAAATTTATCTTTAAACACATAAACCCTAAGCATTTTAGAGCTCAAATCTTTCCACATTCTTTTTGTCTTCAGTTTTGGGCAAGGAAAGAGCAAAGAGGAGGATTTTTCTTGATTTCAACCTTTTTGAGCTTCTTAAAACCCAATCTCATATAGTTCATCACTTGAGGTAGAGGTTTATGCTTGCATTATTTAATTTTCTACGTATAAAATAGATTCAATGATGTTTTCTATATATGTTGCTGAAAATTTCTATTGATGATTTTTTTTTCCTGAGAGAACCATGTTCGAAGATATATGGCAGAATCATAAGTGAATAACCTTTCTCTAGGCAAGATGAACAGGAAATGAGAAAGATGAGTGGGGGAGCAAGAGGGAGGAATGATTACATATTTCAAGTTAAAACCAAGGAAGAGAATATCAGACCAGTCAAGGTACTAGTTAAGAGGTCCAACTGATTCAATCGGGTTCAACCGGAATATAATATATATATATTCATAGATTTATAAAAATAAACATAATCCATATAAAATTTCTCTAGTCTCAACCTCACAACATGGTCACAAAAGTATTTGAAAACAATATTTGTTGGTGACCAGAGAAGTTTATGGTGAGTAGCACGTGAATGATAAAGAGAGAAGAAGGATAATCCAACAATATTTGTTAGTGCCTTTTTTTGGTTTCATTTTTTTCATTTTTGTTCTATAACTATCACAAAATATCAATATTTAAGCTTTGAAACCAAAAAATAAATAAAGTTTCGAATCGGTCCAACCAGTTCGGTTCACCGATTTTTCCCGGTTCTTGACCGGTTTTGAGTTCCCCCGGTATTTTTAGGTTAATCGGACCAGCTAGGTGACCGGTTCTCAGTCGAACCGGTCGGACCTGGCAGTCCGTCCTGGTTTTCTTAACTATGGTTAAAACCAAAAGTGGGCCTTTTAAACTTTGAACGTGGAGTAAGTGGAGTCAATCAAAAACTACTGAAGCAAAAATTGAACAGTCTTCGTCTCTCCAAAATAAAGAATTGTATTTAGGATATCCTTGTGAGTTTGGATTTTGGGAGGAAGGGGAGGACTGCCAATATAATTCTACACTACAAGTCCTCCTTTCCTGTCCCTTCCCCTCCAAAATTCAAACTCACAAACAAACCCTAATGAGGTAGTTAATTTCATTAAATTACCTGTTTAATGTTGTTAATAGTTATTACAAAATAATTTCAAGGGTAAGAAAAGGAAACAGAAAGTTGGACTACAAATCCATTGAATCCTCTTTATTATTAGTAATAGATAAACTAATTTTATGATAAAACAAAGATGGGTAGAAATTTCACCTATAACTCCATAATGAAGTAAATACAAGTCGTAAAATTTGAAATACAAATTACAAACACAAGAAATGTAATTTAGATCAAGACTTTAAGATTTGAAAAATCAAAATTACTTAAGTGAAAATATAATAACCTTAATTTTAGAAGATCTAATTACAAGTGAATGTTATGAAATTTTATGTTTTGTTACTCAAGAGACAAAATTCTACTTAATTTAGTAAACTCACGAGTTTACCCTCATGTTTATGTGAGTTTACCCCAAGTTTACTCATATTTGAGTTGTTTAGCAAGTTAACTTGATTTGAAGACCTAAACTTGTTTACAAGCTAACTCGAGAGTTTGACAACTATTTTAATTATCTTCTGAAGATATTTTATATGGAGGATTTAAAGTCGATCTCCACTCCAATGAAGCAAAAGTCGATAAGGGAAAATAAAAGAGTTGTAGATCCTACCAATTACAAGAAGTTGATGAGAATATTGAGATACTTGATAGCAATCGGGTTGAACATAGCTTTTGGAGTTCATTTTCTAAGCAGGTTCATATGGGCGAGCCATATGCTTGCCATTTGTAAGGAGTTAAAAGAATTATTCGATATATAAAAGATATTCTAAATGATGGAACTTTTCATGGAGTATATACTAATTATGTGAAACTTGTTGAATACACAGATAGTGGTCAGGATGGTGACATAGAAACAAGAACAAAAAAATATTTCAAGATATGTTTCTCATGTAAGATCTAGTGCAATATCTTAGTCTTCAAATAAACAATTACTTGCCACAGTTTCCACAACTGAAGCAGAATATATGACAACAGCCAATTGTGGTACATAGTCCGTGTGACTAAGGAGCGAGGGTTCTTGAACCTTTGAACCAGAAGTCAAACACTCTCACAACAATATTTTGTGACAATAAGTTTGTTAATGCACTATGCAAAAGTTGAGTGTTTGATGAGAGAGCCAAGCATATAGATTGCTGGTTCCACAAGATTCAGAAATTAGTGACGAGAAAGAAGTGTTAATTTTGTTGTTGTGTCATACTAGAAAATAAGTTGTGGATATCCTTACAAAACCATTAAAAATTGTGTTATTTTACAATTTGAAAAGAAAAAAGCTTGTAATGATCTTTTTCTTTTAATAGAAAAAGTTTAGGTGAGTTAGGCACTGGATATTCCACTAAGATCAAGGCACGGCCCCCAGGCTCATTGAGTGCTTACAGGGGTTCTTACATGATTATCCATCAATGAAGGCTTCACAGTGATAGGGAGGACTCGAACTCGCACCCTTTTGGAGTACGTCTCGAGCCTTTACCATCTGTGCTACGTTTCATTGGCCAAAAAAAGCTTGTAATGATTAGCTTTACGCCCCCGCGCGCGCGGGGGGGGGGGGGGGTTGCGGGGTATATGCATGTTTTTAGCCTAAAAAGGCCCCTAGCTAAGACAATGTATATGCATGAAAATCTAGCTTTAAGGCAAGTGAATTGAATGGAGTTCAATAGTATTCCTCTCTATGTTAAACTTTTATGGGAGCAAGAATACTTTTGTATTTGTTATATTAATTGTCAATAATTTTAGTTTAAGATAATTTTTCATATATATTTTAGAATAAGAAAAAAATTATTATTTTATTATTTAATATTTGATGACTCAATTAATTTATTTAAAAACAATCAATTTGAGAAATAAAAATTATGATAACACTAAACTGTTAAATATTAAATGGTATGCAAGAATAATTTTCTTAGATTTTACTAAATAGTGCCTTAAAGACAATGGTTAAGGAATAAAAAAAAAAAAGAAAAACTTTAAAAGTTTTAAGTGAGTCACATACATTGAAAACTTAAATTTTCATCCTTTCAGTACAAAACTTTTCATTCTTGATTTCTTAAATGATTAGATAATCCCTAACTTTCTCTAATTAGAAGGCTGAGCAATTTCTTTAAATCGAGCCGGGTAGACAAGAATGTGAGTACTAAGTAGCTTTTAATTTGTAGTTATTGATTACCTTCGTTGAATATTACAATCCTGAAAAAGCTGTCACCACATTCAATATAAATCATTCCTTTAATTCATTTGGAGGCAGAGACTAGAATTTAACATAAGTTTTATTGAGCTATATCCCCCAATTGACTTTAAGATAAATGGCAGGTGTCAGTCCTGCTAGCTATAAATAAAAGCAGCAGAGTCAGCACCAAAAGTCCTGTTCCTTGATAGCATAACTGCATTCTCCTTCTTCCTTAACATCAAGAGTCCACTTCTCAAACGAGCAATTCGAGAAATTATAATATCCTCCATGAAGAGAAAGCAACCCTCTCCTCACTCTATCTTCTATCCATGGATAACTGAGCATGTTCAATAGTGATTGATTAATAGATTCCTGTGACAAATTGAATGAACACCAGTTCAATTGTCTTGAAAAATTATAAGACTTCGTAGCATTTTCAGTGATTTGTACAGAACAGTACATATGATTATGTTTCAGCAGAATGACCAGTGGATTCATGTCTTCTACCAGTTCGTAGTGCCAACATCACATAACTTGGTTGTTACACCCTCCTAATTTGTGTGCCTAAAAATTTTCTTAACTTAAAATGTCACTTATATTAAATAATTCTCGAATGTTGTGTAAATTATAATTCGTGTCATTGTGAGTAAAATTTTAAATTAGAAATATTTTAAGGTTGATTATTAGAAGGATATATCAACACTAATAATATATGATGGTTGGCGATGGGATACCTTTTCACAGAATCTGCATTGTTGACCAAAGCTAAGATGAGCTGTGGCGGCTTTTGTCCTCAATTTGGCTACTTTCCCGTTCGTAACCCACTTGTTTATAAAGTTTCTGGAAGAAGAATGAGCTCTAATAAGAACTAGAACCATGATGACCGTTCTAATGGTGAAATAAAATATTTTAGGCTGTATTGTTAGCAAGAGATACCTTGGTTCTGCATCTTCTCGCATATTCATCAGGTTTTCAATTCCAGCACAGCTACTATGACCAATGACTAATATATTCTCAACCTAATAATTTCATATCCATTTGAATCATGCAGTTTTATAGAGTAACATAGTCTACTGCAGCATATATTCACCCTAATTCAGACAATAGCAGCAAGTAAATCATGAAGGGAAATTGTAATTTCATTTCCTCAATTATGTTCTAATTCTATGCATTCATTTGCATAATTTTGAAATTCTCGGTCTCGGCTTTACATAGGAACTTGTATATTTTTCCATTAACTCCTGCACTGTCTATGCATAATTCTTGTAGCGCAAAAGATATATGAATAATATGTACCTGAAGAGTAGTTACTGCAAACTCAAGAGCAGCATTACACTCTGATGGTCCATTCTGCCCTCCAACAGAAAAAAATAATAATAATAATCATGAGAGAGAAATGCCAACTTATATTGACTTGAATGTCGAGTTAGTGAGAAATTCTTACATACTCCTTAAGCATATTTAATGTATGCTCTATAAACATGTTCAACCACACATTTTAAGTTTTTTAGATAACTTTTTAATATTATAAGTTAAAATGAGTGGTTATAAAATATATGTGGATCACGCATTAAGTGTGCTCAAGGAGCATGTAAGAATTTTTCCCGATTATTAGTGTGAGCGAAAACAATCAGAAGCAATTACACAAATACCTTCATCATAGGTACAAGATTAGCAATGTTACGTATCATAAAGGCTTCTCCAGGTTGGAATCCTAATATGTTGGAGGGGCACACCCTAGAGTCTGCACAGGCAATTACCATAAACTGTACTTGGATTTATCAGTTAAGAGTTAATAAGACCAATCCTCAGTTTAATTTCAACATGGACTAATACTACAGTAACCGAAGAAATCATGCTAAACTGTGATGTGGAGATTATTCATGAACAAGAAAGATAATTAAGTAACAAATAAATTAAATGGACTTTGTAAATGTGTTTGTTATTATTACCTTTGGAGATTGAGCTTCAGCAAGAGCTTTAAAATGATCCAACTCTTTCCTGTCTAAAAGAAATATAGCTTATAAGACACAAGACCAACAAGAAGGACATAGTTTTTTTTCGTAGCTTAGACTGAGAAAAATGTGCAAGCCAACTCTTACATATATTTGTGCTTCTTGAAACTCAGAAACCTTTGTTTCATCAAACCAAATAAGTCCTGGTCACTGTCAGTTTCAGCCATATTCTCTGCATCAGGGCCTTTGTTTTCTTGACTCAATCCAGGAAAATTACTTAGAACATCCGGTTGTTTCTCCCTACAGTCAATAAGTGTAATCAAATGTTACTTCTCAGTCAAATGATTCAACCAATAAATTTGAGTAATAAACAGCCACAAAGGACAAAGGACAGCCCTCTCTACAAATCATCAGCCCAAAAATTTCAACAAATTTTATGTATTTACAGTCCTTGTTGGCTTGTATAACAAACTCTTACTTGAATGAAGACAATGATGCTGCTGCATGACAACCTTCCGTTTTAGTCCAATTCATCTACAAATCCGACAAGACCAGAGCAACGCAAACAAAACTTCAGAACCAAACATCAAAGCAAAGTTTATGAAGAAAGGAATGCTTGATTAGCAGCTTTTAACTGCAACAGATGAAAAGGGAAAGCCACTTGCTTAGAAGCTTAACATATATAGGACAACAGTTGAGAAATTAACTCACAAATTTTTGCCAAGGCCTTGTTCTGGAGGAAACCACAGAGGAGTTGGTTAGACCAGAAAAGGGTAAGCACCAACAAGCGTTCCCATGGACTAATGAACCCAGAGATGCCCTTGACCGGACAAGTGAAATCATTCTGGACCCTGTAATGCAATAATTAAATTACGTTATTAGTTGGATTATCTTCACAAAGATACTGCTACAAGGTGCAGCAATGCTACTATGGTACTCACGAATTGGCCACACCATCTTTCCCTTCCTACAAAGTATTTGCACCGTAGCGAATGCCATATTTATCCTTAAAATTAAATTTATCCTTATCTTTATTGATTATTAATTTTACTATTAAATTAAGAGAAATAATATGTGTATAATATGTTTATATAATATATTTATAGCATGGGCAAAAATACAAATAAGGTGATGGGCCAGGAGAAATGAAAAATCAAAATCGGTTCAGCAGCTTGATCATTTTTAATCTATACTATAAGAATGTTATATAAAAATACTATACAAATATTTCCTCCCTTTTACATTTATCGTCATTCTTTAAAAATTGTATAATTTTTATATATTAAAATATTAATATATCTAATTATAACTTATATTAAAATATATAAATATTTTAATGTATTAAAATTATATAGTTTTTCAAAGAGTTATGGTTCATATGAAACGGAACGAGTATCATTTTTCTTAAATTAATGTGTTAAAGTTTGTGTATATTTATTACTTTACGTAGAGGGATGATAAGATTCGCGTGGCACGACGAATTATTGGTTTTGGGGGGCGGGGGGGGGAGGGGGGCAGGTTACTTTACGTAGTGGGATGATAAGATTCGCGTGGCACGACGAATCATTGGGAGGGGGATGGGAAAAATGAGTATTTATTAAGACACCCACTTAATAATAATTAGATGTGATATAATAAATAAGGTGTGTGAGATCTATCATCATATTTAATGATTATTAAGTGAATGTTTCAATAAATACCCACTTTTTAAATGTTAAAATAATATTTTTGGATGGGACAGAAGACACTCAACTAAAAGGACTTATCCACTCGTTGCACTTACAAGTATCATGTAGTTATTCCTGTGACACCCACTTTTTAGGTGACAGTAGACACTCAACTAAAAAGACTTATCCACTCGTTGCACTTACACGTATCATGTAGTTATCCCGTTTTGTGGAACTTCGTTGCAGGCTAACAATAACATCCACCACACGTATGAATTAGTTGTCTCGAGTCGCTTTCACAGTTGGCAACGCGATCTACTCCTTGTGTCCTTGCCAGATGCCAATGCGTACGTCTTCTGATCTTCGAATTCTATAGATTATTTAAATTATCTTGGCATGGGATTTTAGTTCAATAATGTGATCAGCGTTGGAATCCCAGCTTCCCATTTCGCACGAGACCACGAATTGACTTCCATTTCGGCAAAATAAATACCCTTGAAAATGTTGAAATGCTTTTATTTCATCTTAGGGTTTTGGCAAAATAAATACTAATCTTGAAAATGTTAAAATGCTTTTATTTCATCTTAGCGTGGATGCTCCGGGACAGTTGTGCATCAGTATATTTAGCGCACTTTAACTCACAAAAGAGATTAAGAGAAAGATGCTATATTTTTAAGGAAAAAAAAGCTAAAAGAAAATTTTATGTTCACTTATCTATTTTATTAAATAAATTGTACCAAATACACCGATATGTAATTATACCAAAGAATTAACCTTATCTTAATAAGAAGTTAAAATGTTTAATTATTTGAAACATAAATAAATAAATAAACACTTCAATGGAAAACTTCTTTTTTAAAAAAAATAGTTTTGATGTACTTTTAATGTAAAAGAGATATACACTGATTTCCAATTATATATTGTCATCTTAAAAATAAATGCTTTACTTTATCATTTACTATAAGTTTTATAAATAGAAACATGTAATTGAATTACTACAAGAAACATGCGGGATACTGACGCAACTTACCGGTAGGTACGCACCCGTCGATAATTACTGATTGTATCCTTGATGGAAAAGCTAGTTTTTAGAAATAATTACGATTTTTGTTGGGGTGGGGCATGTTTCCGTCAGTACACCAGTCGGTAAATTATGTGCCATTTGGCACGCATTTTTTTCTAACGGTCTTACCGACACATCAGTAATTATTATAACCATGAAATTTTTTATAATATTTACCAATAGGTGTACCGATGAACAATTAAATATTTTTAAATATTATTTAATTTATATCGGTGGGTTTTTGAAATTTTAACAAATACCATACACACTTTTGATATTTCTGGCCAACCGTCGGTACACCTATCGGTATTAATAGAATAGTGAAATGCCCTATTTCATAAAACGAGTTAACCGTCGACATACCCATCGAACATAACTTGTCAGTGAAACGCCTCGTTTCATTAAACGGTGATCGTCAATATATCTGTAAAAAATAACTTGTTAGTGAAACGCATCGTTTCATTAAACGGGTACCCGTCGGTAACCAGTATTCATCACCCCACCCGGCCCCTTTCTTTCCCCATTCAGTGAAGCCCTCTCTCTCTCTCTCTCTCTCTCTCTGTTCCCCTCATTGACCCCACCTTCTCACCACTGTGCGCTGCCACCGGACCTTCGTTCGAGAAACGGAGACCACCATTTCAATCCAGGGACTTTAGTGAGCATTTTAATCGGTTTATTTTTTTTTTCATTTAGTTTTTCTACATTAGTGTATATAATCAATTTTGGTATCTTTTTTAGTGTTTTTATGTAATATTAATATATATATATATATGTAATTATTATTATTCTAGTGTTTTCTGTGTGTGTATACAATAATTACACGTACACAGAAAATACTAGAATAATAATAATTACATATATATATATATATATGTATATATTATATAAAAAAACTAAAAAAGAGACCAAATATTTTATATATATATATATATATATTTATATATATATATATATATGTATATGTAATTATTGTTTTAGTAATTATTATTCAAGTTTTCTGTGTGTGTATATATATGTATGTATGTATATATGTATGTGTGTGTGTGTGTGCGTGAGCGTGAGTGTGTGTGTAATTATTATTCTAATTTTTTTCATGATCCTATTTAGTAATTTAATATTTTATATCTCTTAAATTATTTTAGTTTGTTGTAATTAATTTTTTCAAGTGTGGATTCGGTTGGATGTAGAGAGGTTCCCCATATACATTTTGTGGATTTTTTATTGCTATAGAGGTTAGTAACTAAATTCTTATTGTTTATATGGTTGTTTGGTTTAATATGTATGTAGGATATATAAAGACTTATGTTTTGTAGGATAGAATTGTAGGAAATGGGGATTGCATGACTGGGGGGAAGGGCATAGAGGTCCTTCCCCGACTTGTTTGCATTGTTTGTTGTGGGATTCTTTGTGTTTGCGGAGATTGCAAGATGCATATTGTGGAGTTATTAGGAGATGTGCAATAGAACGGTTTTTAGGATTATGTGAATTATACTATATTATTAAAATGTAATTGTTGAATCTATTCTATTGTTGATCTTTATAATAATATACATAATTATTGTATTGACTGAAATATCTAACGATGGAAGCTCATAATTTAAGGGGAGATACTGTCGAAATTTTGTTAAAATATTTTGTAAGAATAATAGATTAAATAATCTGATAACACTTTTGGATTCTAATATTATCTGTTAAAATATATACTTCAAATAAGGCCTTCACTAACTTGGATGCCAAATAGCTATAGATCAAGGGATATTTTTTGGGGTTTTACAAATGGACACAACACAAAAGCAACTGGCTATAACAAAGTGATTATGTACAGCTACTACAGTACTATAGGACAGCCAAGTTGGATTGCTAGATGACAAAATATAATAAGGGAAAAGCAGTGTATAGCAATGTCTAGCCACTCATATCACTTGAATCGAGATCAATTGAACATAATTCGCTAAGGGGTGATTGTCAAATATTTTATTACGTTGTTATATAACCATTAAGTTTACATTTCTTTATCCTTAAGAAATAGAGGGCAATGCTAAACAAGTTTATTAAAAAGGCCCGAACCTCAATGACATTGTTACTTATAGGGTTTAATTTACTCTTGCTCATGCTTGATATTGTCATTCAATCAAACCAACTAATTTATACGACTTTAGATAATAAGTGTAAGAGTATGTTTGTTAATATATCAATATATAATTGAATGATAATTTAAAAGTTTTTTGCATTGTCAGTATATCAAATTTAAATTCTTAGTTGCATTATATAGAGAATTTATTTATACTATTTTTTATTTTTTAAAATTAACCTCACGTTCAAAAGCTTAAATATATTATGAAATTCATTAAAAAAATTCCATTTTATGACAATAACTAACTTTAAAAAAAAAATTATCATTCGATGATAGTAATTATAAAAAGTTGGATGATGTAATAAATATTTATCAAAATCATGAGATGCTTCACAAACTCAAAATGTAATGGTAGTATTAAAAATCATTTTAGTATTAGTTAGTTGGAAAATGCTACACAACCAGAAAATTATCCATTATTTAAAATGATGTGGCATAATTATTAACCTTTAGATGAATTGATAGGTTATATAACTTTATTTTATGTAATACTCACCATGATTTATATATAAAAAAAACTTATGTACATATTTTTCTGAATATGTAACATTATTCTTAATAATTTAAGGTAACATTTTACAAATTAATGATACAACTTCAAGCATTAAAATGAGATAAATCAAGTTCACATTTAGTTGTGGCACAATTTTGTAATTGTAATTGTTTCAATATGGCTGGTAGAGGTAGAGGCCGACTTCAAAAGGTCGGTTTACCCATCACCACTTCTGCCAATGCTCCTCTTACTACCTCCACCATAGTCCCTCCCACCACCTCTGCCACTACCCCTTCCACCACCTCCGCCACCCACTTTTACCTCAGTCCCCACCATTAGCATCCCAGGCTTCAAGATGATGCCCACTCCTGGGCATTTCGAGCCCCCACCTCCCCCTATTCACACTCATAGCCTACTTGCATCAGCGACCTCTCCTCTAGCCCTACCACTGCCCCTAGCCCTACCACTGCACCGACCCCAAGCCACGTATCTGACCAAACTCCTCCTTCATTGACGAGGTCATAGGCACTGGATGCCGATGGGAGGCCTGTTGGCCTAGATGGCAGGCCACTCGAGCTTGGTGGTTGACCGCTATGGCAAATTAGGCCGGACGGTGAAAACAGGTAAGTTGAAACATGCTTTTTATTACATTTTAATTTTAGTTTGCTTATGATATTTAAGTACTTTTGATTATATTTTGATATATTTCATTTATGTGTTAGTTTTCAACCGTTCGTTCCGGCTCACCACAGGATCACGGAGGTTATACAGAGTCGGTATAACCATTTGTGGCCCACATGGTCTGACATCCCTACTGATGTCAAGGACTCGTGGTGGAAGGAATGGAAGGTAATTATATGATTTATTCACTTTTGTTAAAATATATGTTTATATTATTTAATTATATGCTTATATATATTCCCTCAACATTATGAATTTGTGTATGCAGAAATCCTTCTATATTTAGCCCGAGCATGAGCCGGCAGTTCAAAGGGCTTGGAGAATGCGAGATATGTTTCACGATATCCATAGGGGACACATGAACACCTCGTGGCTAAATGACGCCACCCTGGCTAAGCTGCAACGCCACTAGGCCAGCAACCTAACCTTCAAGGGTAGGTTGGACAAGGGAAAGACAAATCGCACCTCACAGAAAGGCAGGTCGCTACTTACGGGTGGGTCGAGCACCCAAGAGGGGACACGAAAGTGCCTGGTACTTCTTTAACATTTCTAAAATTTTCTAATAACATTTACTATATTTGAATTGTGGCAAATACTTATGACTTTATTATGCTTATTTGTGCAGGCTAAGGAGTTGAGTCGCCCTCCGACCAAGGACAAGCTTTTTCAGGAGACACACACTCAAAAGGGTGAGCAGGGGGAGTCTAGAGAGGTTTGGGTAGACCATCGTTCTAAGACAACCTAGGCAAGTTTTATTTTAAACATATCTTTACTTCGTATTATTATCATTTAATTTATATCATAATTATTACTTACAATGTGTTTTATCTTTTTTCATTTGCAGCGCCAGTTTTCCAACCTCTGGGAGTAGGCACAGACCCAGTACCAGACCTATGTGGCTGAAGCTAGGCCCGATACTGACATTCATCCTCCTCCGAATGAGGAGGATGTTTGGGCCTAGGTAGTTGGCGGCTGTTACAAGGGCCACATATATAGGATGGGGTATTACCCTGAGAGTATATCCCCATCCTTCGCCACTAGGTTTGTACTGGGGACGATGCCTTACGGGAGCGTGTGCATGCGCTCAATTAAGAGCTAGAGCAAAATGCATAGCTGATCCAGTAGTAGCAGGAGCAGTAAGCATAGCTTCTTCAGCAGCTCACACAACTCCTTCAATAGCTCGCACAACTCCTTCAGCAGCTCCAAGAGCAGTAAGCTGGTCGAGCAGCTATGGAGCAAGAGCTGAGAGAGATCCGGGAGCTTAAGCTTTCTTGTAGCGCCAGCAGCAACAGAAAGAAAAGAAAGAGAAGACTCAGCTTCGGAAGATGCAGCAAAAAATCACTGTAGATGTGATGAGCTTATTCCGAGACACGCAGGCTTCAGGATCCTCCAACTCTGGCAAGACACTCCCCTCGTCATCATTCCCCCATATCCCACTCCCCTCCATCTCTAAGGGCTACTTGCTGTCAGATAGCGTGGATGACGATGGTCTAGATGATGATGATGATGACGCCGTTGATGCTGCCGACAATGCCCCAGAGTTTAGCTAGCTTTTATTTAGCTTCTTTTTTTTAATTCCCATTCTAGATATTTTTTACATTTATTGTAATTTGTATATTTTTTATTGTGATAATTTGATATTTTAATTTAATCAATTTAATTTATTCATTTTATTATTTTCTTATATAATATCAGTTGCTTTGATAATTAGATTGTTACATAAATAAATAATAAATTACCAAACATTTAATGATAAAACATGAATTTTTTCTAAAAAAAAATTAACCGATTACTGACAAGTAAAAACCCGTCGGTAAAATGTAATTTTATAAAATAAAATTATTTTACAACCATCAGCAAATCATCGGTAAATTAATTAAAATAAGTATTTTTTAAATTAAATTTCTGTCGGTAAAAATACATATAACCATCGATAAATATGCATCACTAACGACATGGTGACACCTTTTTATCTAATTTTACTGACGATCTATGATTTTATTAACTGTTGGTAAACGTGTCGATAACTACCAACAGGATTTGTTCAACCGTCGGTAATAATCATTGACGGCCTCAAAACCAATGCCCTTGTGGCTGTCGGTAAGGTTGTTGGTAATATTTATACCCGTCGAAAAACCTATCGGAAATAGCATTGGTTTCTCGCGCATTTCTTGTAATGAATAACAGTAGTATAAAGCTCTTTTATATTGATAGTGAACTAAAATTAATCTCTTTTGAAAAATCTTTTATACATTTTCTGTTATGTTCATCTTTTTTATTTTTTTGGTTAGGGTTATTTTCAACTTTCGAATGAAAGAATGAAAACCGCATAAAGAGTATGGACCAACACTAAATAATGAAGTACAAATTCAGAAGATAGATAGAAACAGGGATTTCTCCATCTAAGCGCATGAGGGTAGAAAATATTAGACTAACTAAGGGGCTATTTGGTTTGAGTTTCCAGTTTTCATTTTCATTTTTCCAGTTTTTTAGATTTTATAAAGGAAATACTGAAAATTCTGGAAATTAAAAATTCCAGTTGTCAATTTTCATTTTTTAGTATTTCTTTCACAAAATCCTAAAAACTAAAAAACTAAAAATTGGAAATTGAAGCAAACACCCCTAAGCCTCTTATTTTTACGAGACAAGATACAACTGAGATTTGAAAGGGTTGTTGAGAATGATCAACACATGTCGCATACTTGCATGAAATTATCAGGATTTAAAATAATACTCTGTCCCTCCATCGCTAGAGAGAAGTCTGACAATGGAGGAGATCAGATATGCTGTCCAATCTAGTTGGTCACACGAAGTACCAGGGTAAGATGGCTTTAACATGACTTTTGTTAAAAAAATTTGAAGTGAATTGGAAGGGGAGGTTTGTGCTCTTATTAATCACTTCTTAGACACTGGTTTCTTCCCTAAGGAGATTAATACTATTTGGGTTACTTTAAGTCCTAAAGTGGAAGGTCCTAAAGAGGTAAAGGACTTTAGACCATTCAATATGATTCGTTGTGTATATAAAATTGTATCCAATATCTTGGCACAGAGGATGAAATCAGTTCTAACTTCTCTTGTGGGAGAAGCACAGTCAACTTTTGTCTTTGGAAGACAGATTTTGGGTGGAGCTTTAATTGCAAATGAAGCTGTGTGGTGATTGAAGAAAGCAAAGGCAAAAACAGTTATTTTGAAGCTTGATTTCTAGAAGACTTATGACATTGAGATTGGATTTCCTTGAAGAGGTAATGGAAAAGATAGGTTTGGTCTATTATGGAGAAGCTGGGTGATGCACTTTGTCACCTTAGCCTCTATGTCTATTCTTATAAATGGTTCACCAATAGAACCTTTTGATCTCCAGAGAAGACTTCGCCAATGGGACTTGATCCTTCTTTTCTTATTCCTTTTGGTGGTTGACGTTTTCAACAAGATGGCGTTGAAAGCAAAATCTATGGGTAAAATTGAAAGTCTCAATATTGGAGTTAATTGTGTGGAACTTGTTAGCCCCAGAACTCTTTAAGAAGCATTATCGCTTAGAGTTTTGAGTGATAACAAATCAATTTCATGAAAATATTTTGAAGAAGGATTAATCTTTTGCTTGAGTTTCTTGAGCACTCAACAAGACCATTCTCGTTAGCATACAAGTCCCTAAAACAAGTTTTTTTTTTTCCACAATATCATGTGTAAACATGTTTAATATCATTCAAAGAGATTTAGAACTTAAACAAAGCGAAAAATAATCCTTGAAATGGACATTAGCATGTTTGACACACGAAGAAAAGTTTTCAAGAACAAGAAATATAATGAAGAAATCCATCGTCCTCTTAAGCAAGTTATGGTTACTGTCTTCAATCGTAATGATATTGTCACCAATAAGCTTTGAATGAAGCATTGAAGATCAAAGGGAAATCCAGAAACTGAATCAGTGCTTCATAAAGCATGTTTACCCTTAAACAGTGCACTCTTTAAAGAATGGGAGGCAAAATTCAAATTTCAAATTAAAGCCAAATCCAAAAAGGAATGACAGTGACATCTCCTTTTTTAACTTGGTCGACTGTGCTAACTTCTAGATGAAAAAGTTCAAAAACCTGGTTCAGAAAGCAAAAAGTAGTTTTTAAATATGGACTCAAAAACCTCTATTTGACAAAGGTCTCTACAACTATAAAAGTGGCTTTGACATAGTCAAGCTAGTCTTCTAAACTACATTTACAAGACATAAAATGAAGATCAACACATGTTACTAGGAAAACAGATCAATGGCAATGGTTAGAAATTGAAGATCAAGTATAAAAGAAGATCTTGTGCTTACAACTTAAGGGGTTGTTTGGAATTGTTTTTGTTTTTGTGTTTTTAAAAGTTGTTTTGAAAACAATAATATTTTAAAAATTATTTTGAAAACTGTTTTGGGTAGCAATTAATGAAACAAGTTAATTACAATTATGCCATCGCATTCTTTTTTGTTTTAAAAAATAGAATTTCTAAAACATCTTTCAGCTGTTTTTTTAATTTTTGCTTTTAAAACACAAAACTTATTTTTTGTTTTTAAAATTAATATGAAAATAATAACCAATCAAGCAAGTTTTTTCCTTTTTTTATTTTTAAAAACTGAAAATTGTTCAGCATAACACTTTCCAAACAACCCTTAAGACTTTTGGCAAAAATGCTTGCAAACTCTTTGAAGAACGCAAGAACTTTATTTCATCTTTTAAAAATTATTACTTTTTGTAATCAGTTTCCACTTCTGTAAAAATCTTCTTTCTAAGTTCTTATTAGATAACATTTTCTTCCTAGGAAGAATTGTTAGAAAGAAGTCATTTAGATTTTCAACTCATACACTATTTTATTCTAAGAAAACTTGAGTGTTTGTATGTTGGAGTAAACTAACCTTCAACTATCTTTATACCTTGACTAGTAGTGATAATCGTGAGTTTAACTTGGAGAAGCTAGTCGAAGACTACTTAGGAGTGACAATAGAGTGAGCTACTAGTCACATGAGATAGTGTGAGAAGACTATTTGACTTTCTAAGGGTTGAGAAAGGGTTGATTTCGTGGAACTCAATAAGTTGTTGAGAACTGAATATAGAAAGGTTGGCCAAACTAGTATAAAACCCTATGTGTAGTATTTCTCTTCTCCCTTATTCTCCTTCATATTCTCCTTTACTTTATCTTCAATGCACTTCTAAAAATTAGCCTTTAGTCAATTTTCTTATCTTATTTCAATTCAAAAAGTGTCCTTCTAATACTCACCGACTTTATTTCTATTACACTGCAAGTGTACACTTCATAGTATTTGTTTAATAGTTTTTCATTATCAAAAAGGAAGAAAAATGAAAGCATGATTCAACCCCATTTCTCGTGTATATTTTGACCTACGGAATTGTTACACTTGTACTTTGCTGATGTCACCTTAGTGTTGGCTTCAGCGAATATGGAGTGCTTGAGGAATTGTAAAAAGCTCCCTATTATTTATATGGGTATTCCTATTGGAGCAAACCCATGTTAAGTTGAATCATGGAAACGTGTGATTAAAAAATACAAAAGCGGCTTATCGTGTGGAAAGCAAACCTTTTCTCTAGAGCTCGACATTTGTGGTTGATTAAATTGGTTCTCAATTGCCTAATTATGTACTATTTAACTATCTTTAAAGAAGATTCTTCTGGTCTTCAAGTTTAGGGAAAAAAGGAATCTCGCAGATTCCATGAGAAGTCATTCAGAAGCCAAAGAATATGGGTGGCTTGGGTGTAGATGATATGGTAATTCAAAAAGCCACTAATTTGTTTAAGTGGTGATAGGGATTTTCAAATAGATCTATGCCTTTGTGGAAGAAGATTGTATGTTCTAACCATGGCATTCATCCTCACTCCCTAACTAAACCACAATTAGGTGTAAACAAAGGAAGCATATGGGGTTAGTGCGAGCTATTGCTACCTTCAATGTAATACCCTAATATTCAACCCAATACTCCTAGAGCGTACTGAGGCTAAATATTAGTCATTACTTCTTGTTTCAGTTCACTTATCGTTGAAAACTACTTATTGAAAATACGAGCCAAATTTTTCTTTTTTAAAAAAACCTTGATAAAGTAAGAGCCATGTGTAGCATATACAAGCAATATAAAAGAATGCGGAAATCTAAACATCAAGAAGACTCCTCAAAGAGCATAACACATCATAACATATATGTATATAAACTACCCACTTAGAGGTGAGTTAAGTTTGGGTACATGAAGATGAAATGCGAATACATAGGAAATAAAATACATCGGAAACAAAATACACAGAACACAAACCTACATGGTGGACCTATGGTAGATAACCTTTATAACAAAAGAAGGTCATCATGACTAGTGAGACGTGTGTGCACTAAAACTCCAAGGGTTGTCTACGGCTGATGGCCCGGGAACGGGGAGACGTATCCAATCCATGGTCGTAGCTCGTCGAGGACAAGTACACTAGATGGTCGCACATGACTTCCACGTCTAGGGCGCATAGCTGGCTTCCATGCCAACTATGGCTGCATGACTGTCTCCTCACTCCTCTCACCCATAGGAACGGGAATAGGGGCTGAACTCTCAGAATACACATGTGTAGGCTCATCCTCAGAGGGGTCCGTCTCAGAAAACCTCGAACGGGGAATGTAATCAGGGAAGTTTCAAACGGCCGATCCGGAAAGATGCGTGTGAAGCCTCCACTCGAAAGATGGGCGTGCTCGCTCAAAAATCATCTCGTCTCTGTAGGGGTGAAACGGTAGCTCGGTACTGGATGGCTGAAGGGGCGTCCAACAAACACAAAAACTCGGACTGCGCAACGTCCCTCAAAATGATTTGATCCGTGCTCCGGATTGTAGTAGAACTTTCATGTGGGCATGTCAACGAGCAGGACAAAAGTCGCCATCTGAATCTGAAGACGTGACAGAAAGAAAAGGTAGGGGGAGTGAGAATCTTTGCTAAAGAAACTCAGTAGGGTTTTCCTCCTATCTAAGTGACATCATCAACGTCTATAGGAATCTCGGGTTCTTATAAAAATAGTGGGCATATAATAGTTTAATTATGAAGTTCGAAAACATTGGTTACCAAGGCCCATTCTTTTTAACACATAGCTTGTATTTACATGGATGCATCATGCTTCATTATGATATGCAAAATCTAACTAACTTTTTAGCATACATGGTAAATATAGGTATAGCACATGGTACATAGATTATAGAACATAGAGCATAAAACATAGAACTTGGTACATGGTATCTTATCTTGGTTACTTAAGTGACATTAAGACATTTACTTTGCACATGGGGCCACCCTAATTGTTCTCCCCTTTGAGAAACCTCTAGGTTATGAGCTCATACCTCACTAGTCGTCACTAGCACATGTTCTTATCCCTTTTGATAAGTTAAGGTACCGACTTAAAGTATGGGCTAGGGGCCTAGAATCACCTCTTCCCCATCCCTAATTTGATGGTTCTAAGGATCATTTTCTCATAGTTTATGTCACCTTAAGTCTTAGAATGTTATAACAAGATGCCACATAATTCATACATGTCACATATCTCATATAATTCTAACATAGGCATCTCTAAGGTTCTAAGAGAACAATAACATGCAATTGATAATTCTATCATCATATAGCATCACATAAGTCATGAGATAACATATTAATTCATCATTCATAGAGGGCACACAAACCATTCCCTTAAAAGTAAAAACCCCTAAATCGGGTAAACTCAAACTTCCAAATTATTTTCTTACACCTCTAAGGGATTGATTAACCTCATTTCCACAATTTATTAAGTCCTAAAACCTAATTAATTATGGCTGGGCAGCATAGGCAGTAAGCATATTTTGATGAATTATGGTGTTCTAGAAGTTACGTTTTAGGTCCTTTCTCATTACCGACTTTTTCTATGATGCAATAATTAATACCTAGACCAATTATGAGTCATTCTCACCCATCTAAACATGTTATAATATGATTCTACAAACTCTACCAAGGCTGGAACAGAATATACAATTTTGGCTCCTAAGGAGTTCTAGAAATCACATTTTCAAACTATTAGAGTTACTAAGCATGCCTAAGATGCCTAGAACAATATTCATACAATTGGTAAGGTATTTAAACACACATAGACCACCCAAAATAGAATCTAAGGTGCTGGAATAAATAAGGCAGAACCGAAAATAAAGTCATCATATAATGCATATAACTTTATTTCTAAAACACATATATTGCTAGTTTTTCTTGGAACCTTTTCAAAGCTTCTAAAACCCATTGAAAACTATTTATTTCATTAGAATCCTCACAAAACATATAAGGGCAGTAGCTATTCCAAGACAAGCTTGAGAGGGAATTAAATCATAAAATCATGCTTGAAACATTTCTTGAGATCAGCTAAACTTAAGAAAATTGTAAAACATCAGTTTTGGCACTTGTGACTAGATGAAACTCACACCAAGTTCATCATCATCACATGCCCAAAAATCAAAAGGGTAAAACATATTTATTTCCAAACTTTACTTGAGATACCAAGGGACAGGTCTTTAAACTCTAATATTTTAAGTGATAACAAGAATATAAACATGCTATGGACTTCATTTTATCTTTATTAGAAAGTAAAGTGAGGGCTCAAAATAAATATGAGATGCAACTCATTTTTATCTTAAGAGTAGGTGATGACTTGAAAAGTAAACATGAAATGCAAAGCTTGAATTTAAACATGATAATACAAGCTCATTTATTTATTCTTGAGAGTTTAGTGATAGCATAAAAATAAATATGCTATGCAAGGCATAAATTTAAACATGAATGCTAGCCCATTATTACATGTCATTAGAGCTCATACAAGACTTTAAAGAATTGATATCATAATCTCAATCCCAATCTCATCATCATTAAGCAAGCTCTAGAGTTCTAAGAACCAAGGTTCTAAAGAAATCTCATGGTTCTTTGAACATCATCATCAAGCTTTAAGGAAATAAACTCAAGAAAACAAAACTTCAAAAGGTAAAATGAGCACGAAACCGAATCCATAAAGAGAAAGAAAAACACACCATGTTCTTTATTAAGTACCCAAGACCCCTATATAGAGTAAAACTCTAGAACGTGCCGGCCAACTTTAAGGTTGACAAGGGTAGGCCTTGAGCTTATTGAAATCCTTAGAGTTATTTTCTTAAGTTAAAAACCTTAGTGAGCTAAGTAATATAGATAGAACTTTAAAGAAATAAAAGCATCAAGCTTTAGAGGTTTCATGAGAGATGAACACATAGTCACCTCTAGAGAACACTCATCATCAAGCCATGATGTTTAAGGCCTTGAGTCCGAAATCAAAAGAAAAAGGAAGGAAGAAACCAAAAATAAACAACATGAGAGGTTCATCCATTCATCATATTTCAACAAGATCAAAGCATAAAAATCAAGGAAACATTTTTAGAAAAGCTCCCTACCTAGTATGTGGGTTCTTGAAGACAAAGGTTTGATCTTTGAGGAGAAAACAAGAAGAAATCTTCTTGTGTCTTGGAGTATGGCGTCGGCCTTGAAGAGAAATAAAGGAAGAAGATGTGTTGGCTTGTGTTTGAGCTTGGTAATGTGTTTAGATGAGAACTAGATGAAGATTGAGAGGTGGAGGGGGTGGTGGTTTCTCTTGGAACAAGGATGAGAAAAAGAAAACTTTGAGAGAACTAGCACTTTCTCTTAGAACATCAAACTTGGCAAATGATTCAAAGTGAAGCAAAGTTCACCATGACAAGGTATTTATAGAATTTTGAATCATGAGGAAGTGAAGGGGGAGGGGTAACCATGTGGCTTTTCAAGGCTTGGGGAAGAGAAAATATCTCTTACAAGTTGTCATTCACAGCATGGTTGAAGGTAAGATAGGTATGGGCTTAAGCATGGCTCCAAGTGAGGTGATTTCTTGTTGATTTGAATTGAAATAAATCTTCTAGAAGGGAGAGGGAGGGCTGATGGTTTTGGGACAGCCAAAGGGGAGGAAATATCTTATTCATTTAGTCATATCAAGCATGGTTGGAAGTATGATCAAGCATAGTGCAAGGTAAGGTGTTAAGCATGGTCTAAGACATGGTTCTTTGAGTGTTTGAATTTCAAACATGTGGAGAATGTGGGGGAGAGGTTTTGGCTAGCCTTGACAGCCCATGGGGGAGGAAGATTGTTTCATCCAAATGTGTGTTAATGATGTGTTTAGGGGAAAACAAGATGAGGCCACTAATTAAGGTTTTATAACCAAGTGTTTAGGTGAACTAATCGAGTAATTAGGGCTATGAACAACTTAATTTGGGAGTGATCTTGTTGGATTAGTGGAGTCAAACTCCATTGACTAGAGTTTAGAGAATAACACATTTCCTTGAATTAGGGAGATTGAATAGTAAAAACACTATTCTTAGATGCTTTCTTGAAGAAATAAGGCTAGAATTGGAAATTAATTATTTTAGCTCTAGATTAATTATGGAAATAAATAAATTTTTAATTAGAGCCTAATATTGCTTAGGTTTTGTTTTCAAATCGTCATTAAGCCCTAATGTACTTAAGTAGGGGCAAAATCGTAACTTTTTTACAAAAACTGCCCGGGACCACCGGGACTTAAGCAAATGTAAATCATGCCTTAAAAACATTGTTTTAGACCTCCGGGACAAGTCCGGGTCAAAACAAAACTCAAAACTGCCTTAAATTACTATAAGGGTATTTTGGTCATTTATGCGCAGAAACCTCAGAAATGAGATTCTTCTGCTCTATTAAACATTCAAATACATAGAATCCCCTTCTTACATAATCAAAGCTCTTATGAGGATGCCGAGACGGCCATCCTCATGTTCCAGGTAAAAAATGACCTCAGAGGCATTTTGGTCATTTACACGTTTAGAGAAAATCGGGGTGTTACACACAGCAAATTAAAAATAATTTTAATTACTAAATTACACAAAAAATGTAGTTAGGGTGCAATCTAGGTTTTCTCACGTGGAAGTGTTCTAATTGATTCAGGAAAATTGAGGGGTTTGAGAAATTATTGCAACTAAGTTAAATCAAGAAATTGTGATGAGAAAATTACCTGCACAAGGATTCCCTCAGATTAAGAGTTGTTCAATCATCGGTTCAAAGAGATAAGTTCATGGCATTGGTTACTTTCATTAGCTATGCTATCAAACTACAATGATGCAATTCTACTTAGCAGTTATACAATCGCACTCCCACTAAGGGTTTGGCTAACATATGAACTAGTAATTCATGATCGTGATTCTATGAATCTATGCCAGTCTGAGTACCAATTACAGCAACCTAATTTCTAATAGAGTTAATTTCAATCCCTTACCAATTGAATGTAATTAAATCAATCGACCAAATACCCCAATGGTATCTAGATTATGCACGCAAACGAATGCACATCCAAATAACTTTTAAAACACAATTACAATAATCTTTGCAATTGATATCAAAAGAGGAAGCAAAGGGGAAAAAAAAACCAACCATGAATTGCAATTGAAATTGGAAACCTCAAGAACAAACTTAATCCTCAGTTTTCCCTGTGCATGGTAAAGAAATTACTCCTCCATGGGAGGAATGTCACAATCGTTGTTGGAAGAGGAAGCCAAAATACAAATCCAAAAATTGAGAACTAAAAATAACAATTGAGAGTTCCTCAATCTAGAAAGAGAGTAGAGAGAGAGAATTCTCTCAATTATAAAAACTAAAAACTAGTTTTTGCCTCCTTAATCTTGTTTGCTGTTCCTCCAAAGAAAAAGTGCCCAAAAATAGGCCCAAACAGGATAGTAGACAAAAAGCATGTCATCGCACGAGCGCTGCAGTGCTAAGAATGTTGCAGCGCTCACCAGAACAGGTCGTTTCAAAATCACTTCAGTCTTGCTCTCCATCGAGTGCTATAGCTCTCTTAGCGCTGCAGCGCTCACCTGAATAGTGAATTCCTTTTCTAGCTTTGGCACACTAACTTGGAATATTCATGTCACTCAACAATGCTACATAGAAGATTAAAAGCACAGGTAATTTCCAAATATAATTATTTATTGTAAAATGGTGCCAATAACTATGAAATCACTCAATGATGCATGACAAGGACAAAGCATAAATTCACTAACTAAGCATAAGTTAAGCACAAATTAAATGCAATATATTCAGAGTTAGGATGAAAAATGGGTGCATAAAGGCTACCCATCAAACTCCCCCACACTTAAACAATTGCATGTCCTCATGCAAGAGACTCAGATGGATACAGTAAAGCGACTGGACTCCTAACTCTACTAACTCTAAAAATGCATGATGCATGAAAAATAACAATACGTCAATCCAATGAACCTACAGATATAAGTAATAAGCAATCACACCAACAATCAATGAGGATCTCAACAAGCAAGGCATAAGCAAGAACATAGCACACAAGGTAGAATCAACATACATGATGAATGAATCAAGTACAAAAATCCTCCTAAGGTTAGTATTTGCCACTCATTCACTCAAGTGTTTTGGGATACAATGTATACTCAAATCACCTGAAATGAAAATGCATTACCATAGGCTTGTCAAGGGTCTTATTCTCCATTTGCCACTTTCACATGCATATTGAATCAAGAGGACTTGTTTCTGGTTGTCATAGGGTTTAGGTGAAGGTAGGAAAATATAAAGGCCAGTGGAGCTAAACCTTTAGCCAAAGGAGAGAAAATGCATACACTAAGAGCACAAATGCCTGAAGGTACATTTTGTCTAACTTAACCATTCACAGGCCCTAAATTTTATTGTGGCACATTTTCAACCAAACTTTTTCATTTTTTTTTTGGTTTTTTTCCAGATTTTTTTTATTTATTTTAATGTACCACTTGCTGAATTTATTGTGTACACATTGTTCTTTTCCCACACTTAAATTAGAGCATGTCCTCATGCTCTCCCCCACACTTATGCTCAAGCACATATATGAATTTGTACAAATGCTCTCCTAAGCCTAAAAGGTTAGGAATTTTCATGGTTTTTCACTTTTGGCTAAGGATGTGCTAAAATAAAAGAATGGGCAATAAGGCTCAAAAAGGCTAAACAACAGCAACATGCAAAATGTGGCTATATAGGCAAGTGGCTAAAATCAAGAAAAATGCCTCAATCATATTCAAGCATGCATATGGAAACGTATTTTCAAACAAGACCCTAAGCAAGTTCGAGAATGCAAATCCAAAGAGGGAAACACACATGAACAAATAAGTATGGCACATGATAGTCCAATCAAAAAGCTCAAAATCTCACCAGTAAAAGTGCATGTACTCAATCCAAACAACAATGAATCTACCAAGCATGTAATACAAGATAAAGTCAATGCCAAGCAAGTCAATAAGGTGCAGGTGGTGTGAGCTTATCCATGTAATCTCTAAGGTGTCAAAGGAATGGTGTTGGATACAAATAGAAATAAATATGATGCATGACTCAAAACTAAAATGAAAATAAATAAAATGCAGAAAAATAAAAGGAAAAGGTAAAGGAAAACCTCACAGTGGTTTGTCTTCCACCTAGCACTTTGCTTTAACGTCCCTAACTTGGACGGTTAGGACCCTCATGGAGGCTTATGCTTGAATTGATCTAGGAATTTCCACCAAGGCTTGGGTCTTTTCACTTCACCCGGATCCCAAAGCAAACGAATCATACCACGGGCCTTGAAACTATTAGGCTTCCTGAGCCCAAGTGTTGAAGAAGATGATACATTCTTGGAAGGCTTGAAGTTCCTCTTAAGCCTCACATTTACAAAGCAATCAACTTCCAATGGGAAGGGATGTGTGCTCCCAAAAGAAGTTTTCCATCGTGACATGTTGCCATTAAGTTCCCCAAAAGTTCTAGCCACCTCACCATATAGTGCACATAAAGCTTGGAGCTGAGCATCATTTTCCAGAATAGAATACTCATTTCGATCTAGAAGGTGCTCAAGGAGAGGAAGCTCCAATTTCAATAAAAGTGGGTGGTCCTTTAGAGGTGATGGTTGGGCACATTGTATAACCTCTGTTGTTGATATCTCAACCATGGAATCTTCCTTTGCAATATCAACAGACTTGTAATTTTCAGTCAATTCTGCCGTATGAGCAAAGTCCTCAAAAATAGAAGGTGAACTCTCCATATCTTCAACATGAGTAGGGTGTGGAGATTCCCCAACTAAAATTTCCAAAGGGATTATGTTTGAGGCTGAATCATTCACATTGTTAACATCAACACTTTCTATATCTTCACCATAATCAAGCTCATCAGAACTGGCATCTGGAATGTAAGGAACCTCAAATGTCCCCTTAACCAATTCCTCTTATGGTGTTTCACCCATATATTCCTTGCTTTGTTGAGATGTATCATCATTTTGCTTGAAAATCGGCACTGCATCTAGAATCTGAGATGAACTCGATTGTTGGAGCCGTGAGATCTGCAACTTAATTATGTCATTCATCATCTCTAGCAAAGCATCACTTGTTCTCTTTTGACTCTCCATTATTGTTTTCATCATTTCTTGCCATGGAGGTTCAAAGATACTAGGAGGAACAAACAATGTTGGAGGCTGTTGATACGGTAAGTCATAGGTCTCCTGTTGTTGGGCTGATTGCTCATTGATAGAGTAGAGGTGGTGGCTGGAATTGCTGCTGGAAATACAAGAGTTAAAATGACTCAACACTCCCATACCCCTGATCCATACAATAATACTAATGAGATTGGAACATGCCAGAGTAAGCATCATATCCATGTTGTGATGGCTGAGTATGGCTCCTCATGGCATATTGCTCCAATAAATATTCCATTTCGTCCAACTGACACTCCATTCTTTGATATGGATTATCATCAGCAACCTGTATACCTGTAACATTATAAGAGCCATATGTCTGGGAACTAAAGTATGTGTCAGTAAACATGAAAAATCAAGTGAAAAAATAATAAAGGAAAATAAACAAAACAAAAATAAATTTTTTTATCCAAAAAATAAAATAAATTAAAATAACAAGAAACAAAAAAGAAAAATAAAAATTATTTACAAAAATTAACTAGTACCACTTCCTCGGCAATGACGTCAAAATTTGATGCGAGCTGTCGCGACTCAAAACAAATTAAAATTTATAAAGTGCCAAGTTGTACCAAAAATGTAGTAAAGGGGCACAATTCAGGTCGTCTTATAAGGAAGTGTTGCTAGTCAATTAGAAATTAGAGGTTTTGAAGAATTAAGATTAAAGCAATTTAAATTAAAAGATAATAACAAAAAGGTAATAGCAACAATGAAGAAAGCACTACTGCAAGGTATTCCTAGGATTGGAAATTAATTATCATTGACCAAATATTAAACCCATTGATGGCTATTAGTAACAAATTACTGGCAATTCTACAAGTGCTCAATCGACCTCTAGAATTTGATCAATGCAAATAACTAATAAATGAGATCTCAATTTATTTAGTATTCACATTAATTTAATGAATCAATTGCTATAGCCTAACTACAAATTGGAAAGTCAATTCTAATGTTCTCCCTCAAACATAAACCAATAGATCTATCAATTTATGCCCAAAGGGGTTTCCCTAAACGACGATTGTCAATATAGTTATCCCAATAAAGATTATAGCAAACATCATAAGAATTACAGGAATAGAAACTGCAGAACATTAAGAAAACCAATGCATTAAATATCAAAACGGGGTCTCAAACATCATCCCAATCCATTCGGAAACCCTTACACTAGTAAAGAAATCTACTCCTCCATCTCTAGAGGATTACAATAATAAAGATAAAAGAACCTGAAAATAATAGCAACCATCATTACCACAATCTCCAAGGCAAAGCACCTTCACCAATGGAACTCTTAAAGAGAGAAGATAGAAAGAGTGTGTTCTCCTAAACTAAAACTAGGGTAAAAGTATGTAACATTCCTATACATATTGCTTTCTAAAAATAGGCCAAAGTGGGCCCAAAAATAGATAGAATAGGTCTTTTGCGTCATCGCATGAGTGTTGTAGCGCTAAAAGTGCTACGGTGCTCACCAGTGAACAATGCTGATAACAATCAATTTTCCGGGCGCAAGTGCTGCAACACTCAACAAAATAGAATGTGCCCTTGACACCAGAAATAGTGATTGTAGCCCTTTGAATACGCTTTCCAACGCCACCAAAATCACCTCAATTTGAGATCTGTAGCTCCAGATATTGCAAAAATACTGAGTGGAGGTCAAGTTGGACAGCATCCGAACATTAGCAGCCTTTAATCTTGTAACTTGATTTTCACCAAGATGCTCTTAGAACTGGGTTTTGAGCTAAACATAAAAGTTATAGAAGACTTCTTGAGCTTTCCAAAACATCTTTTTTTGTCTCAATCCGATCCCTTTTTCTTGACATTTTGCACTTGATCCAAAGCTTTTGTGCATAAAACTATACTCAAAGAGACAAGTTAAACAGAATAGCTTGTAATTACAAATTATTTCCAAAGTCAATGCAAAAGCCAATAGTTCTATCAAAAGTACACAATGAGGAATAAATCAAATATCTAATTAATCACATCAATAACATAGCAAAACTCATGTAAAAAGCTAAGAATTAGAAGTAAGATAAGTGGCATAAATACCTCTTATCAGGGGTTAACTTTTGAATTTGGATAGTTTTGGTGAGAAAATTATGAAAATTGTCCAGCTAGATTAAAAAGAAAGGTGAGTGATGGATCCTTTACTCTTTTCTAGTATGATATTTAGGTTGGTGATGCATGCTTGAAGGATAGATTCCCAAGATTATTTTTTGTTTCATCACGACAAGAAGATTTTATTGCCAACATGATGCATTAAGAAGGTATGGTTTGGAGATAAGAATTGACATAGCATCAATAGCTTTTTTATTGGGAGGAGCAACAATTAACCGACCTCCTTCTGACCATAAATTAAAATAATTTTGTGGAAACTGTGAGCAATAGGTGTTCTGGAACTTCTCTTCCTTTGGTATTTCCTCTATTTCTTCTTTTTCTTTGTAGGATTTTAAGGAAATGATATTGTCATCCTCTGAGTGGATCATTGGTTCTAAAGCTTGGAAGGGTCTAGCTTCTCCCAAAGCTGAGCTGCTAATGAGGTTTATTCTTCATGGATGCGTTAACACTAAAGAGAGGCTTGCTAGAATAAATTGCATCCTTGCAACTGATATCTCTTGTTCTTTTTGTTTTGAGGCCTCAGAAATGTTAGAGCATATATATTTTTTCAATGCAATGTCTCATCCTTGTGCTAGTATAGATGTGCGAATCTTTGGAATTTATCTCTATGCTTATTACCATATACTCCTGCCACATTTTTCAATGCTTGGTGTGGAGCTCTTTTAAGAGTCTTTGATTTTAAAAAAAAAAACTTTGGATTTCCTTCCTTTATGTTGCATGCTTGTAACAGCCCAGACCCCCGGCATTGCAATATTGTCTGCTTTGAGGCCTGGCGCCCCTCACAGCTTTGTTCTTGGTGTGGACTTCAACCACCCAAAACGCGTTGCAATGGGAAAGGTATCCACACCCTCTTATAAGGCATGCTTCGTTCCCCTCTCCAACTAATGTGGGACTCCTAAATTCCCCCACGGGGCTTACCCACTGCAATGGGAGGATTCCACCCCCCTTGGGGCCCAGCGTCCTCGCTGGCACAACGATCCCAGGACTGTCTCTGATACCATCTTTGTCACGACCCGACTTGGGAGCGTGGCCGGCACGTGAGGAGTCTCATCCCCACGTAAGCCTTCTGGGTGACATATATCTCTAAATGCATAAAATAGTGTAATATCATACTTAAAGTGCAATTTTCTTGCAAATCCTTATCTTTTTCTCTAATTAAAACATAACATTCAGATCCATAAAAACTAAAACATTCACATATATAAATCTAAAACATTTTTGTCATGCTCTGAAATCTAGTTAAGATTTGAAAATTGAATCATAAATTCATTATCATTAGCTTTCACATAAATCTCTAAGCATAGTCTATATTTCAAAATACATTCTTGAGCTCTAAAACATATAGGGAAATATATAATCTCTGAATTTATCTATAACATCTCAAAATACATGCGTGGCTTGGATTCTACCTACAAAACTACTGGAGCTCTCTAAACTAACATAAAGCCTTGCATCAAAATAAGGCTTACCACTGAGAGCAATTGAGTCTACAGAGCTGGAGGTGGAAGAACAGCTGTACCTGTAACTATGGAAGGAAGGGAGAGGGGTGAGTCAATGGACTCAGTGAGTGAGCTTTCACCAATCACCCACATGGGACAACCAAGAATATACAATAATTAATATACATGCAGCAATCACAAACCATTTGATATGTATAGGCATAACTATATAAAAATTCTCTCTGCATTTACAAATTCATAGGAACACATATATGAGTCCTTACTTTAGCAATAAATCATTTTCCATACATATATGTAATAACTCATAAATCAAATAATCTCTAAAATCATAAATAACCTTTGATGACATAAATAACCATATGCTAATAGAGAAACATGGGTCTCTAGTTATACATTGCATAACGATATATTCTCTAGCTATGCATGTCAACCATGACATAGCGAATTTTTCTAATCTCTAGGATCCGTAAGGATCCAAATCGGACACCTAACTAGGTTCCATTTCTGCTCTATGAGATTGCCTCTAAGGATAACTTGGTACCAAGGTTAACGATAATTTTTCCCAGCCGTTAACTCACTATTTGTTTTTCTATAGCTACTGTCAAATCTCAAAATCATAAACTAATGATTTTCTCTAAAACTTTGCTCTGGCTCTTCTCGGGGTTTGAAACTTTATATAATTACTCTACTCTTAAAATCATAAAATATTTAGATACTTATAAAATCATTTAAGTCTAAAGGGTGGGTGCTCAGTCCCTGGCCAACAAGAGCCCCTAAATTCTTAGTACTCTGAGAGTTCTGGACTCATATAACTCTAACAATCTGACTTTAGCATAACTGTGGCTATGAAAATCGAGCCCAAGGGATCACCACTTGTAGGCATTCCGATTTCAAGCCCACAGAATATGTATCTGATAGTTGCTAAGAATCATATTGAATTACATACCTCTTGGTACCATAAAACTGAAGTTTTAAATCCATTTCTTAACTGACATATTTTCATAACTTAATAACTTTGCTATTATACTTCAAAATAAAAGAGTTCATAATCACAAACCTCTAAAACCAAAATATACATTTCTATTCATCAAATTAAATCATACTCTATCAAACATTCTTCCAATATATACACATATGTCAATTGAATATGCTAAAATCATATTTATAAATCTCAAGGCTTGAATCAATAACATATCATAAACTCTTAAAACATATCTAATAAAATAATAACTATTAAATTATATACTCTTGCCTAAACCTCTTAGAGTTGAACATAAAACATTTTAATAACATATAATCTATCAATCATGGTCCCATGATTTTTTTTTTCTAAATACATTTCTTTCATGCTATCATCATAAATCACAATTTTTCTAGCTTATCATAATCAGGGAAAATCATAACATATACTTAGTCTTGTCTTTAACTTCATATTTAACATAACCATAATGCAAGAACATATCAATAATGAGGAAATCTAAGGTTATGAGATCAAACCCACTCACCTGGAGGGGAGGGAGGGGTGACGTCAACTCTAACTGAGCTTTGGAGAGCAGGGGGAGGCACCACGCCGAATAAAATAACCAATAAACTCAACAATAAAATTTATCAATACCTAAATAACTCTAATCTAGCCTTAACAATATTGGGGGGAGCACCTCCACTTGACAAAAAGAGAGAAATAAAAAATGCCCACTTCGAGAATGTGCAAGAATGGCAAAAATGGAGACAAGATCTTATAACATATACTCACCTTGATGATTTATGGGAGCTAGGTTGGAATGGGGTTAAAGAAAAATGAGAGAAAAAGGATAGGAGAGGGTTTCTGGTTCAAAGGAAATGGAAAGAAAATGAGGGGGAAGGGTTTTAACCCCTCCATTCGCGTTTTTAGGATGGGGTACTGTGCACTTACAGGTACTGTACACTTAAGGCCTCAGTTATGACAAACTTAGGCCTCAGCTGTGATAAACTTAACATAGCAGTGGAATTACATTCCCAGCTGTGGAAACCCATTCCCAGCTGTGGAATTACATTCTCAGCTGTGGAAACTTATCCTCAACCGTGCGAAACTCATTCCCAGCTGTGGGAACTCATTCCTAGCTGTGAGAACTCATTCCTAGCTGTGGGAACTCATTCCTAGCTATGGGAACTCATTCTCAGCTATGGGAAACTCATGCTCAGCTATGGGAAACTCATGCTCAACTGTGGAAGCTCATGCTCAGCTATGGAAGCTCATGCTCAGCTGTGAGAACTCATTCTCAGCTGTAAGAACTCTATGACAGCAACATTTTGCTGTCATCAAACACTTTCACTACTCTTTTGAAATTTCTAGCCGTGGATAGCAAGGTCCAGCTGTGGACAGCAACACAGCAAAGCCAGCCATGGACAGCAACACAGCAAAGCCAGCCGTGGACAACCACATAGCAAAGCTAGCTATGGATAGCAACACAGCAAGCCAGTCGTGGATAGCAACAAGATAACACCGAATAAAGAACAAGAGCCGTGGGCTGACAAAGAATCATGATAGCAACAGCTTGCTGTCATGGTATAGCTTGTATCAGCAACATTTTTGCTGATATAACAGCAGACATATTGCTATCATGATTATTTACATTTCCTTATTTTAAGTTCCTATTAACTTTAAAACATAAATGTAAATCAAAAAATATCCCCCATTTGAATTCAAATAAAATATCAAAAAAATCAAAACCCTAACCAATCAAAATCTCATTTTTGAGTTTTAGTTCAAAATCCAAAATTCCAGCAATTTTCTAAACTTGGGGGCTAGAAATGAAACATCTAGAGGTTTCCTAAAATTCATTAAAAATCACTCTTCAAATCATATCCATCTAGAGAGCAATTACCGGGACTTTTGATCCCAAGAAAGTGGCTCTAGCATATAGCCCTCCATTGAGGTATAGGGTTCCAAACTTAGCAAAAACCCGAACCCAGTAACACAGGTGGGTCCTGGGGGACCTTAGGATCACCCGAAACTTATCTACTGACACGTGTACATCAGGTATTACATGTGTACACCGGTTATTACAATAATCCTCCCATTGCAGTAGGTAAGCCTCGTGGGGGAATTTAGGAGTCCTACATCGATTGAAGAAGGGAACGAAGCATGCCGTATAAGAGGGTGTGGATACCTTTCCCATTGCAATGCGTTTTGGGTGGTTGAAGTCCACACCAAGAACAAAGCCGTGAGGGGCGCCAGGCCTCAAAGCTGACAATATTGCAATGCCGGGGGTCTGGGCTATTACAGATGATATCAGAGCTTTAGGTTTCCCTGCATAGTACTAGAGCAAGTGTCTACAAATAGCGCGACATTTATGTGAATGGAACTGCAGCCATTTGCACTAACGTGATGCTATTTGAGGCCTATAGGAAGAGTCAGTCATGTCTATGTTCAGTTGGAGTCTCTGTCATTTCTTAGAACTATTGATCAAATCCTAATATTTCACTTTTCCTCAGGTGAGCTATGCCACCTGTGAACAGCAACCGCCATCGTCACCGTAGTACCCCTATGTCGGCTAACACCAGTTATGTGCAGGGCCTCGAGTGAGCTGTTCTGAGCCTAGTGGAGGTAGTCACCAAGCAGCTTAGAGCTGGAGTGCACCACCAAGAGACCCAGATAGGCATGGCCAGCTTAGTCAGGGATCATCAGCAGGCACCGTTGGTCAGGGCCACCTCCTTAGCGCCCTCTCTGATGCACCCTGCCATGGCCCGACCCAAGAGTCAAAGGAATAACCGACCTGAGGGGTATCGTTCGGTGCGGAGTCGATGGTCACACCCAGTTTGTGAGACTTGCGGAAGGAGCCATGGAGGCTGATGCTTACTTGGTACCTTCGTGTGCTATGGATATGGACAAAAGGAGCACAAGAGGAAGGATTGCCCACTACTTCAGGAGATGACAAGTCAGAGACCAAAGCAGCCTAATGCCCCCCGTATAGCCTTCCCACCCCGCAGTTAGGAGCGATGCAGCCGCCCCAGCTGATAGAGGTTCCTAGTCGAGTGACTTAGAGCCACCAAGTAAGATCATGTTGGACGGTGGATCGTGCATGTAGGCATCCAGTATAGTTAATGGTGGACGTTTATGTGTTGAATTGCTTTAATTTATTTTAATGTCATGACCCACGTACATGTCCCATTTTAAAGATGCAAGACTTCATGGATTATGTTTAGGATTGTGATTTTGGCCTGATACAAGGTATATTTTTGAATGCCCATTGTGATGTTACATGATATGATTATAGTATGTATGCTCTTTATGTGAACGACATGATAGGAAATGCTAATTTAGTTTTGAACATGTAATGGACTAATGTGCATGATAATTGCATCTGACTGCTTGACTATTGCTTGGTCTTCTCTTCTAAATGTTTTCTTGTCCATAGTTAGAATTTGCATGAATAAATTAAATCACATGACATGCATGTGCTAAGTGGAAATTGGCTTTGGAAATTGGATTCTGTTGACTTTTGGCTTGAGAACTCTAAATTAACCATTCTTGGTTATTTCAGTTATGAGTTAGTGTTGTTTCTATTAGTTAGTTGATAACAGAATAATAGAATTGTATTATCCTTTCTCTTATTGTATTGGCTTTGCCTTACATACATAGGATATAGAAAAAAATCTGTTAAGCTATAAATATAGCATAGAGGGATCAAATCAGGGAGTGTACAACTGAGAGAAAGAGTTAGAAAATTCATCTGTAATCCTTCAAGAATCAGTGAAAAATTAGCATACTCTTCTGCCCATGGATGTAGCTCACACATTGTGAGTGAACCACGTAAATCTTTGTGTGTTCTTCTTATTCTCTCTTCTGATATTTGTTCAGCAATTTGTCAATTTATTGGTATTCTTTCATAATAGATTCCTTAGGTTCCTTCAAATATTATTATAATCATGGTAGGTTGAACAAATAGAATTTTATGAGCAATGTGTTTATGTTTGTTAAGTATATGGTTTCATGCCCATGTATGAAGTCCTAATATAGGTTTTGAGACGATGAGTAGACTAGATTTTGTTACTGCATTCATGACCGTGGAACCCTATGGCTCCCAATTGTGAAATAATTTAAGTGTTATTATAACATGTAGGCATGAGACATGATTAGAGTAACTTGAGGAGTCCGTATGTATAATGTGCATGTAAGCTAAATGAAAGGAATTGAAATGAAATCTTCAAGTTAAGTACAGCTTTGTAGAATAATAATAAGAAATTAATGGCCTTGGTAAAGTAATAAAGAGCATATTGTTTGCCTCAAATTGCATGAGCATGATTCGATGTCCTAAATGTCATGTTTGTCTTTTGCATTTTTCTACATGAACAGATAGAGTAATTTGATTTCCATGCACTACACGCGCTTAGAGAATGAGAAAGTTCAGGAATCGAGAACCGAGAATCCCCATAGTATCAGTTGATATTAGATGTAAAAGAAAAGGAAACAGAGCAAAGACAGAAGTGATGTTTAGCCCCTAATCTTCGATAGCTCTCGCGTGCACGAGGTAGTGCAGCGTAGCTTTTCCCCTAAGACTTGCACTGTGGAAAGGGCTACCCTTAGAGGTGGAGCTGCCCGGTGTAAGTGTCATGATTAGAGCCATTGTTGCCTCGAGGGGAAAAGGCTGCCCTTCATGGCGGAGCCGCCCAGATATGACAATTGGCATCCTCAGCTAGAGTAATAGAAGCATTGGCTTCAAGATGGCATTGTTCCCTAGAGTATTAGCTAATATAGCCAGAGTACCATGTCAGAGTGTTCTGGGCATTCAGGCCTATCCTCCAAACCCCATGTGGGTCACGTATCACATCTCTTTGATTTTCCAGTTATGCAAGTTTAGATTTGGGGACCAAATCTTTTAAAGGGGGAAGATTGTAATAATCGGTGTACACGTGTAATACCTGATGTACACGTGTCAGTAGATAAGTTTCGGGTGATCCTAAGGTCCCCTGGGACCCACCTGTGTTACCGAGTTCGAGTTTTTGCTAAGTTTAGAACCCTATACCTCAATGGAGGGCTATATGCTAGAGCCACTTTCTTGGGATCAACAGTCCCGGTAATTGCTCTCTAGATGGATATGATTTGAAGAGTGATTTTTAATGAATTTTAGAAAACCTCTAGATGTTTCATTTCTAGCCCCCAAGTTTAGAAAATTGCTGGAATTTTGGATTTTGAACTAAAACTCAAAAATGAGATTTTGATTGGTTGGGGTTTTGATTTTTTTATATTTTATTTGAATTCAAATGGGGGATATTTTCTTATTTACATTTATGTTTTAAAGTTAATAGGAAGTAAATAAATGATTTAACTTGAAATAAGGAAATGTAAATAATCATGACAGCAATATGTCTCATCGTTATATCAAAAAAATGTTCTTTGATACAAGTCGATACCATGACAAGAAGTCATTCGTCTATGGTTCTTTGTACGCAGCTCTTATTCTTTATTCTTTGGTGTTCTTTATTCTGCCCACGGCTAGCTTTTTGTCTTTGTCCATGGTGGTCGTTGGACCTTCTTTGTCCATGGTGGTGATGGACCTTGTCAGCATCCTGACTAGAAATTTTAAAAGAGTAGTGAAAGTGTTTGATGACAGCAAAATGTTGCTGTCATAGAGTTCCCACAGCTGAGAATGAGCTTCCACAGTTGAGCATGAGCTTGCACAGCTGAGCATGAGTTTCCCACAACTGAGAATGAGTTCCCATAGCTGGGAATGAGTTCTCACAGCTGAGAATGAGTTCCCACAGCTGAGCATGAGCTTCCACAGCTGGGAATGAGTTTCCCACAGCTGAGGATAAGTTTCCACAGCTGAGAATGTAATTCCACAGCTGGGAATAGGTTTCTATGACTGGGAATGTAATTCCACAGCTACGTTAAGTTTGCCACAGCTGAGGCCTAAGTTTGTCACAACTGAGGCCTTAAATGCACAGTACCTCATCCTAAAAACGCGAATGGAGGGGTTAAAACCCTTCCCCCTCATTTTCTTTCCATTTCCTTTGAACCAGAAACCCTCTCCTCTCCTTTTTCTCTCATTTTTCTTTAATCTCATTCCAACCTAGCTCCCATAAATCATCAAGGTGAGTATATGTTATAAGATCTTGTCTCCATTTTTTCCATTCTTGCACATTCTCGAAGTGGGCATTTTTTATTTCTCTCTTTTTGTCAAGTGGGGGTGCTCCCCCTAATATTGTTAGGGCTAGATTAGAGTTATTTAGGTGTTGATATTTTAATGTTGAGTTTATTGGTTATTTTAGTTGACGTGATGCCTCCCTCTGCTTCCCGGAGCTCAGTTAGAGTTGACGTCACCCCTCCCTCCCCTCCAGGTGAGTGGGTTTGACCTCATAACCTTAGATTTCCTCATTATTGATATGTTCTTGCATTATGGTTATGTTAAATATGAAGTTAAAGACAAGACTAAGTATATGTTATGATTTTCCCTGATTATGACAAGCTAGAAAAATTGTGATTTATGATGATAGCATGAAAGAAATGTATTTAGCAACAAAAAAAAAAAAAACCATGGGACCATGATTGATAGATTGTATGTTATTAAAATATTTTATGTTCAACTCTAAGAGGTTTAGGCAAGAGTATATGATTTAATAGTTATTATTTTATTAGATATGTTTTAAGAGTTTATGATATGTTATTGATTCAAGCCTTGAGATTTATAAATATGATTTTAGCATATTCAGTTGACGTATATGTATATATTGGAAGAATGTTTGATAGAGTATGATTTAATTTGATAAATAGAAATGTATATTTTGGTTTTAGAGGTTTGTGATTATGAGCTCTTTTATTTTGAAGTATAATAACAAAGTTATTAAGTTATGAAAATATGTCAGTTAAGAAATGGATTTAAAACTTCAGTTTTATGGTACCAAGAGGTACGGAATTCAATATGATTCTTAGCAACTGTCAAATACATATTCTGTGGGCTTGAAATCGTAATGCCTACAAGCGGTGATCCCTTGGGCTTGATTTTCAAAGCCACAGTTATGCTAAAGTCAGATTGTTAGAGTTATATGAGTCCAGAACTCTCAGAGTACTAAGAATTTAGGGGCTCTTGTTCGCCAGGGACTGAGCACCCACCCTTTAGACTTAAATGATTTTATAAGTATCTAAATATTTTATGATTTCAAGAGTAGAGTAATTATATAAAGTTTTAAATCCCGAGAAGAGCCAGAGTAGAGTTTTAGAGAAAATTATTAGTTTATAATTTAGAGATTTGACAGTAGCTATAGAGAAACAAATAGCGAGTTAATGGCTGGGAAAAATGATCATTAACCTTGGTACCAAGTTGTCCTTAGAGGCAATCTCATAGAGCATAAATGGAACCTAGTTAGCTGTCCGATTCGGATCCTTACGGATCCTAGAGATTAGAAAAATTCGCTATCTCATGGTTGACATGCATAGCTAGAGAATATATTGTTATGCAATGCATAACTAGAGACCTATATTTCTCTATTAGCATATAGTTATTTATGTCATCAAAGGTTATTTATGATTTTAGAGATTATTTGATTTATGAGTTATTACATATATGTATGGAAAATGATTTATTGCTAAAGTAAGGACTCATATATGTGTTCCTATGAATTTGTAAATGCAGAGAGAATTTTTATATAGTTATGCCTATACATATCAAATGGTTTGTGATTGCTGCATGTATATTAATTATTGTATATTCTTGGTTGTCCTATGTGGGTGATGGGTGAAAGCTCACTCACTGAGTCTATTGACTCACCCCTCTCCCTTCCTTCCATAGTTGCAAGTACATGTGTTCTTCCACCTCCAGCTCTGTAGACTTAGTTGCTCTCAGTGGTGAGCCTTATTTTGATGCAAGGCTTTTTTAGGTTTCTGTCAATTTAGAGAGCTCCACTAGTTTTGCAGGCAGGATCTAAGCCATGCATGTATTTTGAGATGTTACAGATAAATTCAAAGATTATATATTTCCCTATATGTTTTAGAGCTCAAGAATGTATTTTGAAATATAGACTATGCTTAGAGATTTATGTGAAAGCTAATGATAATGAATTTATGATTCAATCTTCAAATCTTAACTAGATTTCAGAGCATGACAAAAATGTTTTAGATTTATATATGTAAATATTTTAGTTTTTATTATTACGTTTTAATTAAGAAAAAGATAAGGATTTGCAAGAAAATTTCACTTTAAGTATGATATTACACTATTTTATGCATTTAGAGATATATGTTACCCAGAAGGCTTATGTGGGGATGAGACTCCTCACGTGCCAGTCACGCTCCCAAGTCGGGTCGTGACAATGCTGGACAATTTGGTGGGTGAATGATAAAGCGTATTTATGTCACTTATCTTGCATCTAAATCTTAGCTTTTTGCATAAGTTTCACCGAGTTATTGATGTAATTAATTAGGATTTTGACTTGGTCCTCAATGTGTATTTTTTATAGAATGCTTGACTATTGCATTGATTTTGAAACAATTTTAATTAGATCCTGTTGCGTTTAACCTGTCTCTTTGAGTATGATTTTATATATAGTAGCTTTGAATTAAGTGCAAAATGTCAAGAACAAAACTAGAAATTCTTTAGAAAGAGCTTGGATCAAAGGGGTTGCAAAATGAAAACAAGCACAAAAAGTAACTCACAGTTGAGTATCGCACCGCTTATTTGGTGCTGCAGTGCTTGGTAGAATGGCTTAAAGAATCACTTAAGCACAAGGTTCTAGTGAGCGCTGCAGTGCTCGTACAACAATGCGAATTACAGATAATCAACTCTATTTTGGGCCCCACTTTTGCTATCTAGAAAGCAATATTTAAGGGAATTGTACAGACTTTTACCCTAGTATTGGAGTCTAAAGTTTTGTAATTAGGATTCTTTCTTTGTCTTTCTCTCTATATCTCTCTAGCTCTTCTTCTCTATTCTTCTTTCTGTAGGGATTCCTTTAGTGACTTCAATTTGTTCTTGGAGATTTTACAATGATCATTACTATTATCTTCAGTAATCCTCCAGAGATGGCAGAGTAGTTTTTTCTTACTTGTGTAAGGATTTTCAAATGGATTGGGATGATATCTAAGACCCTTTTCTATTAAATGCATTAGTTTCTCAATGTTCTTGAGTTTCGAATATTATAATTGTTATTGCGATTGTTGTAATTTTTATTGGAATAGCTAAATTAGTTATTGTCATTTAGGGAAATCCTTTGGGCAAAAATTGATTAATCAATTAGTTTATGTTTGAAGAAGAACATTAGAATTAACCTTTCAATTGACAATTAAGCTATAGCAATTGGTACATTAAATCAATGTAATTTCTATTAAATTGGAATGGCATTTACTATTTATTTGCATTGGTCAAATTCTAGAGGTCGATCAATTATTAGTATAATTGCCAGTAAGTGATTACTAATAGCCACTAATATATTTAATATTCGGTATGTGATAATTAATTCCAATCTTAGGAATACATTGTACTAGTGTATTTAATTATTGATTTTTCTCAACTAATTTTAATTATTTCAATTTAATTCTCAAAACCCCCAATTTCTAACTAAGTGACATAGCCTCTTTGAAAGACGACTTGAGTTGCATCATAACTACAGTTTTGATGCATTTAGTATTTGAACTTAATTTTATTATTTTAATTCTAATTTGAGAAGGTAGCGAAAGCCTTGGTCAGTGAGAAATAGGATTATTTTTTAATCATATAAGCCACACTGGGAGGATATCTTAAATTCCATATTGTTGAGATTGGGTTATTTGGCAAAAAGGAGGTGTGAGGAGTTAACCTTCAATCCATCTTTCCTTTCCTTGAATTTACAGCAAGTGAGTAGATGGAATCCATGAAAAGTTTGGTTTACTGCTCTATTTTTGGCTGTTAATTTTTTTAATGCGGTATATTGTTATCTTGAGGCTTCTTCTGGATAGGTGTCAACTTGGTTTGGGTTAATATTTCCTTTATTGCATTAAGGATATGACTTGTCCTTGGCAGTTTCAACTTCCCATGATAGCCTAAGCTATGCCTCCCACCATCCTTAATGGCTTTGCAATTGGAGTTGTTGATAATGGCTGTTCTGAATTGTGGTTTGCATTAGTGGGCGTTGGTGGCTTTCTTAGTTGTTTCTTCATGCTTATCTTTATCATTTGGTCTTTTGTTGCGTTGCTTGTATTTTGTTTTGTCATGTATGATGTCCTTTTTCTATTGTTATATATTGCATTATAGCTCGCCTCCTCCCTATAGGGTCTTGAGCACTTTCTTATCGAAAAAAAAAAAACTCAGTCCCTATATATATATCTTTTAAAGTTTTATTAAGTATTATTGTAATCATAACTGTTGGTTATTCTGTTTTGTATCTGTTAGTAGTCATAATTACTAAGTTAGTTAGTTTTATAGCAGTAAATACTTTACTCTCTCCATGTATATAAGTCTTCATTCATACAGTAATATCACAAGATGAAATTCTTTCTAAACCATGACTCTAATATGGTATAAGTGAATTAATCTTTCTTGCTTCTGCACGCCGCACTTTCTTGCATGTTCTTGCATTTTCTTGCCATTTCCCTCTGTTCCTTGCCTTATCAAGCTTTCACCATGGCGAATCTAAATCTCGATCCATACCTTCTTACTCCGTCAGACCAACCTAGTCTGGTTCTCATCTCTCAACAACTCACTGAGGAGAACTATCATTCATGGAGTCGCACCATGCGAAAAGCTCTCAATGGCAAGCGTAAACTCGGTTTTGTCACTGGTTCTGTTGCTCGACCAGATCCTACTGAACAACCAGATTTGTTTGAGGCTTGGCAGTGCGTCAATGACGTAGTTGGTTCCTGGATTCTCAATTCCGTCTCAAAGGAAATTGCAAGTTCCCTTGTTTACGCAGATTCAGCCGCTGAGCTCTGGAATGATCTCCAAGAGCGTTTCCAACATGGTAACGGGCCACGTATCTTCGAGTTGAAGCGTGAGCTTTTTACTCTCCGTCAAGGTTCATTGACGGTGTCCCAATACTTTACCAAAATCAAGATTCTCTGGGAAGAACTCAGTTCTTTTAGACCTACACTTAGTTGCAGTTGTGATGGTACTCGTTCCCTTCAAGATTTTCTTCAGTCAGAGTACGTTCACTGTTTTCTGATGGGCCTTGATGATTCTTATTCGCAAATTCGAGGTCAGATCTTACTCATGGAGCCTTTACCATCAATCAGCAAGGTTCTTGCTCTCATTACTCAGGAAGAGCGACAACGCCTTGTTGGTTCGTCATCTACAACTCAACCTCAAGTTGCATTCAATGTTCAGAAGAGTAATCTGAAGCCAAACCAAGAGTCCAAGCAGAAAGGAAAGAAAGAACGCCCTTACTGCACGAAATGCAACTTACATGGCCATTCCATTGCCAGATGTTTTCGCGTTATTGGATTCCCTCCTGGTTATGTTCGAGGAAAGGGAAAGGCTTCAGTTAATCTTGCTACATCTGATCAGTCTTTGCCCAATGACAATGTTCCTCTGCAATTGACAACTACTCAAGTCCAACAATTGGTGGCTTTGTTGAATGCTCAAGTCATCAATCCCATTTCAGATGTGAAAGATTCTGCTACTAATGCAGGTATGGTTTTTTCAACATCAAACTCAAAGCTTTACAATCATAATTCTTGGATTGTAGATAGTGGAGCCACATCTCATGTTGCATGTAGTTTGTCCCTTTTTTCGGAATCAACACCTTTGAACAATTTTTTTGTTAATTTGCCAAATGGCACAAGGGTTTCAGTTCACTCTATTGGTACTGTACCATTGAATGACAATATCACATTACACAATGTTTACTACATTCCACAATTTCGAGTTAACCTCATGTCAGTATCTTCTCTCATAAAACATTCTTTTCTCATGATTGCTTTCTTACCCTCTTTTTTTTTCATACAGACCATCAATCCATTGAAGGTGATTGGGAAGGGTAATCTGCATGAAGGTCTCTATGTCTTTCACTCAGATGCCTCCTCACTCACAAACAATGATTTGGTGACTCCAACTGTTTGCCATATACAACCATCATCTCAAGTGTGGCACTCTAGATTAGGCCATGTTTCAAATAAAATCTTACATAAAATGTCTTCCACTCTTTCTTTGAATGATTCTTTTACTAATAATTCTTGTACAATTTGTCCTCTTACAAAATTTCGTAGATTGTCATTCATTTCTAATAACAACATGTCAGTTGCTCCATTTGACCTTGTACATTGTGATGTTTGGGGACCATACCATATTCCCACTTATAATGGAAAGAAATATTTCTTGAATATTGTTGATGATTGCACTCGTTTTTCATGGCTTTATCTTCTCTCTAACAAATCTGAAGCTGCAGCATGTTTGATCCAATTTTTTAGTTTAATTGAAACTCAATTCAAGGTCACAATTAAACAAGTTAGGTCTGATAATGCAAAGGAGTTGGCTATTACTGAATTTTTACAGAAGAAAGGTGTATTGCATCAGTTTTCCTGTGTTCACAGGCCACAACAAAATGCTGTGGTTGAAAGGAAACACCAGCACCTATTAAATGTGGCTAGAGCCTTGTTTTTCCAATCTCAGGTTCCCTCTAACTTCTGGGGAGATTGTGTACTCACTGCTGCCTTTCTAATAAATAGAACTCCTAGCCCTCTACTAAAGCACAAGTCCCCTTATGAATTACTATATGGAAAAGCTCCAAATTACACACAACTGAGAGTGTTTTGGTTGCCTAGCTTATGCAGCAACAATTCCTGCTACTAGGACAAAGTTCTGTCCAAGAGCTGACCCTACAATTTTTGTAGGATATCCAGTGGGTTATAAAGGCTATAGGTTATACAACCTCAAGACAAGGCAGTTTATTATATCTAGAGATGTTATTTTTCATGAAAATATCATGCCCTTTGCATTTATACCTTCTCAGCATCCCATACATGATCCTTTTTCTGATATAGTTCTGCCATCTCCTATACCATTACCCCCAAATATTAACCCTATAAAAAATATTCCTGAAAATATTACAGCCCCTACACCCCTCAATACTAAACCTGAGATCATGGATCCTATACCTCAACCTGTCCTAGAGCTGAGGAGAACCTCTAGAGTCCCTCACCCTCCTAAGTACCTCCAAGACTATGTTTGTCACACAAATGCCATCACTAATCCATATCCCATTTCTGACCACCTTAGCTACCATAAGCTTTCCCATTCTTATTCTCAGTTTATCATGAATATTAGTTCTGTTCCTGAGCCTATGTTCTACCATCAAGCAGTTAAGTATGCTGAATGGAGGAAAGCAATGGATGAGGAATTAAAAGCTTTAGAGGATAATCACACCTGGGAACTTGTCAAACTTCCACCTAACAAACACACCATAGGATGTAAGTGGGTTTATAAGGCAAAATATTTGGCTAATGGGACACTTGATAAGTATAAGGCTAGATTAGTTGCAAAAAGGTATACACAACAGGCTGGTGTAGATTTTCATGATACATTCTCACCTGTGGCCAAGTTGACAACAGTAAGAATCCTTTTATCCATAGCTGCAATTCAGAATTGGAACCTTTTGCAATTAGATATTAATAATGCTTTTCTCAATGGGGAGTTATTTGAAGAAGTATACATGGACTTACCTTTGGGGCATCCTAAAAAGGGAGAGGGATTAGTTTGCCGGTTAACTAAATCCCTTTATGGCCTGAAACAGGCCTCAAGGCAGTGGATTCAGAAGTTCTCATCCACATTACTCAGTCAAGGCTTCACTCAATGCAAGAGTGACTATTCTCTCTTCTCAATAGGATCAGGTAATTCAGTAGCTTATCTATTAGTCTATGTGGATGATATTATAATTGCAGGTCCAAATTCTGCTGTTATAGCCCAAGTGCAGTAGAAACTTCGATCATTATTCAAGCTCAAAGTCCTTGGTGATTTGAAGTACTTCCTTGGCTTGGAAATAGCAAAATCTAAAGCTAGAATTTTCCTTAATCAGAGGAAGTATGCTTTATCTATACTTGAAGATACAGGTTTCTTATCCTCTAAACCTGCAACACTTCCTATGGAACCGAATCTGAAATTAAGTGCTTCAGATGGAGAGTTACTTGATGATCCTACCATGTACCAAAGGCTTATTGGTAGATTGATGTATCTCACAATTTCCAGGCCTGATATCACCTTTTCAGTTACAAAACTAGCTCAATTCATGTCTAATCCAAGAGTGCCTCACCTAGATGCTTTGCACCAGTTGCTGAGATATTTGAAGAGTGCTCCCGGTCAAGGAATTCTTTTTCTTGCTACTTCCAAGTTCACTCTAATAGCATATGTAGATGCTGATTGGGGTAACTGTTTGGACACAAGGAGAAGTACCACAGGCTATTGTGTATTCCTTGGTGAAGCTTTGATCTCTTGGAAAAGCAAGAAACATAACAAGATCAAGGAGTTCAAAAGGTTGAATATAGAGCTCTTGCCAATGCCTCTAGTGAGTTGACATGGCTAGTTCAATTGCTGAAATTTTTCTGCATCAAAGTTCCTCCTGCTATGGTTTTCTGTGACAACATGGCAGCCATTCACCTTTCCTCCAATCCCACATTTCATGAAAGATCAAAGCATGTGGAAATTTATTGTCATTTTATTAGAGAAAAAGTTAATTCTGGTCTAATCAAGCTCATTCATGTGCCTACTCATCACCAATTAGCAGATTTGCTCACCAAACCTGTTACTACATCTCAATTCAAAATCTTAATGGGCAAGTTGGGTTTATTGAACATCTTTGCTCCAACTTGAGGGGGAGTATTAAGTATTATTGTAATCATAACTGTTAGTTATTCTGTTTTGTATCTGTTAGTAGTCATAATTACTAAGTTAGTTAGTTTTATAGCAGTAAATACTTTACTCTCTCCATGTATATAAGTCTTCATTCATACAGTAATATCACAAGATGAAATTCTCTCTAAACCATGACTCTAATAAGTTTTGACACATAAATTATAAAATCATTAAATATGAATAAATATTGTTATCATCCAAAATTTAGTGGGCTGGCCCACATATGACAGAAGGCAGCAAGAAATTATTTGAATTTTCATTTTATTTCTTGACAAAAAAAATGTTCATTTTATTTGAAGGGAGGGAAGTTTCACGAATGTGCACATTGGAAGTTTTAAATAATGGCTGTTTTGAAGATGATGGGGGTGTGACTTGCATAATTTCACAAGAAGTTACATGTTGCTCAAATTAATAACTACTTTGGGAAAATTGTTGAATATTCAAGGTTGAGGAATTCTAAAGGAAAAGGTATCTCCGGATCATCACACAATGGTATAACTTATAGTGTTGGACAATTCTTTTTTTTTTTTTCAATAAAAAACACTAATAACTAGACGGAGACAGTAGCATGTAATAATCTAAGTATTAATTATTCCTAAACCCTAGTTAATTTCATGAGATATTGATTAAGTATCAAAACTAATTATTTGATCTTGTACTGCATTGCACGAATGGTATAAATTAAATATTGTTGATTTTTATGTATAATAAATTAATATTAATGCATTTAAACTTATTTATACTTGAAAAAAATTATATTTTAGCTATTATTTTAAATATATTACTCATCTCATAAAATAATTGAATTTTAGTTTTAGTGTCTAAAAGAAAAATTTAATTTTGGTTCAAACAGTTTTCAAATTATTTGGTTTTAGTCCTTGGTGATTTATTTTTTCTGTTAAATGCTAAGCTAGTTAACATCTATATCATTCAATTCTACATAATAACCACTAATCATATGATTCATATCATAATTCTGTATGCCAAAACCCTTATTCGGTAACATATTAGATCAACCTAATAACCTATATTACCTAACCCAATAACTCATGTCACAGTAGGAGTTTGACTCGTGTGATTATCATATGTCGCATAAAATTACTGATTGTCATGTAGAATTCACTACAAGAAAAATTAGAATCAGTCATTAGCGACTATAACACCATCATAAGAATGGTATTATTCTTAAGCTATAATGCAATTACCACTATCGATGTTACTTATGCTTTGCGTATTTTACTTTAGAAAATATCTTAAGAGAAAATAGTGACTTTTTTCCACAAAAAAAAAAAAAACTGAAATGTGAGCCACAGTGTAACATCCCCAATTTTTTCTTAATATAGTATTACTTCATCACAGCTTTTTATTTTGATAGTGTGAGGATTTTTTAGGCAAGAAATATTCAAGGATAATCATTAAAGAGTAAACTATAGAATAATGTAACTCTTTGTTGGAAAATGACAACATATCGTACTCAATATTTTTAGTAATTAAATTTAACTCTAAATTTGATTACCATCTTGATCTTGAACTTTTAGAAAATGATATTGTACCCTTGATACTCAAAATTTGACCCAAAAAAGTGTCTAATTAAAATATTACAAGATTTAATAGTTGTACAACCTAGGACTTAGCACCAAAATGTGAAATTTTAATAATCCCCTTAGATTTTATTAAAATTACAAAAATACCACTAGATGATAGAAAATAAACTTATAACATAATTAGTTATAAAACAAAAAAAGTCAATAGAAACCTTAGAAAAGCTTAGAGAGTGTTAAAAATTATAAAAAGAGTATAAATAAATTTAAAACATAATTTTGACAATAAATATCAATATTTAATAAATTTATATAATATTAGTATAATTACCCAAAAAAAAACCTGACCTGGGGTATAAAACAAACTCCAAAAAATCCTATAAAACAACTTTAGGTCATATAGAAATTTCTTTTTAATAAGTTATGACATTAGACAAGGAGGACCATGAAATGGGCCTCTCCGTTAGAACAAGGATAGTATTAAAAATCATATTGATCTTTAATCAATTAATTTTAACTTAATTAAAGCTTAAATTACATAATTAACCACTTAAGTTTTAAGATAATTTATTCTAAACCTTGATTGATCTTACTAATACTCTTAAATCAATTAATTGACACCTAAAATAGTATAGAATTCAACCTCATGGGAGAAAAAAATATATTTGAAAAGTGAAAGTAACTTGTCAAACTTTCATATCATAATTGACTAAAATCAACCAAACTTTGACTAAAATTTCACCAAGATTAATTTGTCTCCTTATCTTATTGGATAGCTTAAAATTCACATGACATGCTATAGAAATTATGTACTTTATTTATAAATAATTAATTATTTTAATTAACCCACATAAGACCTAATTAAGGTAAAAAAAATACATAAAAAATAGTAAAAAGAATAAAAAAATTCATAAAAATTACACATAACATAGGTAAAAACATGATTTCAATAACGGATTAAGGAAGTTTTATTTTTTTATGATTATTTTATTAATTAACTAGCCTATATATTTAAGATAAAATTGTGAATATACAAAATTTGTTATTTTCATGCATTAATTATCCAAGACAATTTACCCCCTCTATAACTCCATTAGACATGGGAATCAGACTTCTAGGTTACCAAAGTTAAAAAAAAAAATAGTTTAGATATAGTTAAATAAATCATTATTAATTAATTCCTAATAAAACTAGGAATGATGTAAAATACAAAATAAAATACAAATAATTATACAAAATTATATAAATTTTATGAATACTTCTATTATATATCTGATAACCTCATGATAATATTTGATTAAAAAATCAAGTTATTTACTAATTAATTAACCTAATTAAGCTTGACTAGTTTAAGTAAATTTACCTTATTTGAATAATTAACTATTAAAATCATATGAAACTTCACTAAATGTCTTTAAATCATTTCATTAAAATTTTAGCATGTCTTTAAATGATACTTGTGAATTTTTTCATTAGTTAGTGTTAGTTTCAACTTTAAACTAATTAAAGTATCTAAACATGACAAATAAATTATTAAATTAATAATATTTTAATCCTAGCCTTTCTCCACAAATAGCACACATCTAAATACAACTCCACACTTCATTTTCTATCCAAAAAAAAATTATCAAAAATTGCAACCATTATTTCTCTCTTCATTTCCTTCATTTTCAACACAAAACACTTAAAATTTAAAAACCTCCAAACTATCACCTCTTCTTATCGCCATCTTACCCTAACACTTCCTAGCCTTTATACATAAATTTTAGCCCTTAGAAAATGTTTAGAAAAGTTAAAGAAACTGCTAGCCTTTCCTTAGTGTGGTGAAGTTTCTAAAGCTCCAAGAACAAGTAGGGTTTTTCTTTCACTAATAAGCTTCATGTATGATTTTCTTGTATGATGTTGTGCTATATGATACTCAAAACTTGTGTTTATTATTTTAATAGCTTTGAATGATTTAAAGATGATGATCTAAAGTATCATAATCTTTGTGTCTATGATGCATTTTATTTGCTCTACTTATATGATTGAAAATAATGATTAACGATCATTTTAAATTTTGATTTTTATCTTTGAGAAACAATCAAATTATGCTTTCTTCAAATATTTAAATGTTGTATAAATTTGTTTTAATGTGTTAAACCATGTATTTTTGCTTGATAAAGCTTTGTGCACAAGTTGTGGAGTTTTAAGGTGATGATATAGCTTGGTTTTGACTTCACTATGTATTTGATTGTGAAACATTATTAGTTCATAAAAACTGGTTTATTAATTCACTATAATGAATGGATTTTAAACCTTTGAGCATGTAATATTTAGCTTGATTTGTGTGTTATGTTTCTCTTAGGACCATTAAGACTTAATAAGACAATAAAGACACTAAAATCTATTCATATTAATCATGACCTTGTCATGGATTTATGACTTTATAGACATTATCTGGACTATTATAAGTCTTTAAGATTCATTTGAACTTAATTAAGACAATTTATGATTATAATACTTAGACCCGAACTACGAACCTTGGCCTATGGACCTTAAACTATAAATATTTGACCTGGTTATACATTTATTAATATTAAGAAACATTGTTTACAAAGATTTAAGATAAGGTCCCATTTGGAATATGGCATCTAAACTAGCTAATTTCTTACTTGAAGTGATTTCTGAAAGCCTGGTATCATTTTGAAAACTTCTTTTTAACTATTTCTTGAAAGGTTCCACTAATCTTTTATTTTCTCTATAATTATATCCTTATATAAATAAAAATGTTGTACATATGTTGAAAACATAGAGGTAAATTATCTACATATTTTCTAAAGATAAATTTTAAGTCATTTTGGGTGTATTTAAGCCTATGGAATTAGTAAAGAAAATACTGTATGAATACTTGAAATTCTAGCAAGATGAACTTGTCTTATCTTGTTGGGTAGCTCAAAATTCACATAGCATATCGTAGAAATTTTATGTACTTTATTTTTAAATAAGTAATTATTTTAATTAACTAAAACATAGACCTAATTAAGGTTAAAATACATTAAAAACACTAAAAATTATAGGAAAATTTCATAAAAATTACAGATAACATCTAAATGAAGTAAAAAAATGGTTTGGATAATAGATTAAGAAAATTTGATTTATTTATTATTATTTAATAATTAACTAGCCAATGTAACTTTAAGATAAAATTATGTATATGCAAAATTTGTCATTTGCATGCATTAATTATCCAAGACAATTTACCCCCCTCTATAACTCCATTAGACATGTGAATCAGATCTCTAGGCTGTCAAAGAAAAAAATATATAGTTTAGATATAGTTAAATAAATCATTAATTAATTAATTCCTAATAAAACTAGGAATGATGTAAAATACCAAATAAAATACAAATAATTAAAGAAAATTATATAAATTTTGTGAATCTTTGTATTATATCTCTAATAACCTTATGATAATAATTGATTAAAAAATTAAGTCATTTACTAATTAATTAACCTAATTAAGCTTGACTAGTTTAAGTAAATTTATCTTATTTTGAATAATTAACTATTAAAATCATATGAAACTTTACTAAATGTCTTTAAATCATGCCATTAACATTTTCGTATGTCTTTAAATGTTATTTTTGAATTTATTAATTAGTCAGTGTTAGTTTCAACATCTAACTAAAGTAACTAAACATGACAAATAAATTATGAAATTAGTAATATTTTAATCCTATCCTTTCTCTCTAAATAGCACACCTCTAAACACAACTCCACACTTCATTTTCTTCCCTAAAAAATTATTAAAACTACAGCAACCATTTCTCTCCTCATTTCCTTCATTGTCACACAAAATCACTTAAAAATTTCTAGCAAAACACTTCTAAACTATCACCTCTTCTTATCATCAACTAACACCAACACTTCCTGGCCATTATACATGATAAATTTCAGCCCTTAGAAAAGGTTTATAAAAGTTGAAGAAGCTGTTGGTCTATCCTTGGTGTAACTAAGTTTCTAAAGGTCTAAGAACAAGTAAGGGGTTTTTCTTTCACTAATAAGCTTCCTGTATGATTTTCTTACATGATGTTGTGCTATATGATACTCAAATCTTGTATTTATTATTTTAATAGCTTTGAATGATTTAAAGATGATGACCTAAAGTATCTTAATCTATGTGTCTATGATGCATATTTATGTCCTTTACTTATGGTTTAAAATCATGATTAAAGATCACTTTAAATTTTGATTTTTTTTATGTTCGAGCAATAATGCTTTCTTCAAATATTTAAATGTTGTATAGATTTGTTTTAATGTGTTAAAAAATGTGTTTTTGCTTGATAAAGCTTTGTGCACAAGTTGTGGAGTTTTAGGGTGATGTAGCTTGGCTTTGACTTCACTATGTATTTGATTGTGAAACATTTTTAGTTCATAAAAAGTGCTTTATTTAATTCACTATAATGAATGGATTCTAAACTTTTGAGCATATAATACTTAGTTTGGTTTGTGTGTTATGTTTTTCTTAGGACCATTAAGACTTAATAAGCACAAAAAGACACTAGAGCCTATTCATATTAATCATGACCTTTGTCATGGATTTATGACTTGATAGACATTATCTGGATTATTATGAGTCTTTAAGACTCACTTGGACTTAATTAAGACAATTTATGATCATAATATTTAGACTCAAACTATGGACCTTGGACTATAATTATTTGACTTGGTTATACATTTATTAACATTAAGAAATATTATTTACAAATATTTAAGTTAAGGTCCCATTAGGAATATAGCATGTAAACTAGCTAATTTCTTGCTTGAAGTGATTCCCTAAAGCTTGGGTATCATTTTGAATATTTCTTTTTTAAATATTTTTTGAAAGGTTGCACTACTCTTTTATTTTCTCTATGATTATATCCTTATATAAATAAATATATTTTCATACTTTGTGGATACTATATGCACTATGTGAAATGGATAAATAAATAAGTGATACCTTGGGCTTTGTCTTGTAGCAAAGAAGGACTTGGTGAACACTTAGTGTTGCAGTTGCTAAACAACACCTAAGGTCCCGCCTTATAGCGGAGAAGGACTTGGCGGACGTTGTCGAAATGCATTGGGCCCCACCATTTCAGTGAAAGAGGACTTGACATTCACTTATCTGACTAGGGGACGCCCTAGTAATGAGAGAGCTCTGACAGATCCAATACAAAATAGACCTTATAGACTATAATCATTAGAAGAGAACGAGGTATTATAAAAAGAAATTTACAATACACACACGACTATTTATTATACTTGTTTTATTGCACTTTTATTATGATTGATATTATGTATTTCCATCTTACTTGACACTAGTAAATATTCTAAGTAAAGGCTAGGAAGTATTGGTGTTAGATTATAATATGAAGAGAGGATAGTTTGGAGGTTTTTTGGTAGAAATTCTTTTAGTGTTTTTGTGTGAAAATGAAGGAAATGAGAAGAGAAATGGTAGCTACAGTTTTTTTATAATTTTTTGGAAGAAAATGAAGTGTGGAGTTTATTTTAGATATGTGATGTTTATAGAAAAGAGCTAAGATTAAAATATTACTAATTTCATAATTTATTTGTCATATTTAGTTATTTAAATTAGTTAAATGTTAAAACTAACACTAAATAATTAATAAATTCACAAATATCATTTAAAAACATACTAAATGTTAATAATATGATTTAAAATATTTAGTAAAGTTTCATACGATTTTGATAGTTAATTATTCAAAATAAGGTAAATTTACTTAAATTAGTCAAGTCTAATTGGGTTAATTAAATAGTAAATGACTTAATTTTTTACTCAAATATTATCATAAGGTTATTAGAGATATAATACAAGGATTCATAAAATTTATATAATTTTGTATAATTATTTATATTTTATTTGGTATTTTACACCATTTCCAATTTTATTATGAATTAATTAATCAATACTTTATTTAACTATTTCAAAACTATTTTTTTTGTTGGCAGCCTAGAGATCTAATTCACATGTCTAATGGAGGTATAGAAGCGGGTAAATTGTCTTGGATAATTAATGCATGAAAATGACAAATTTTACATATTTACAATTTTATCTTTAAGTTACAGAGGCTAGTTAATTAGTAGAATAACCATAAAAATAAAATTTCCTTAATCTATTGTTAAAACCATGTTTTCACCGAATTTAGATCTTATTTGTAATTTTTATGAATTTTTCTTGTAATTGTTTGTAATTTTATGTATTTTTACCTTAATTAGGTCTGTTTTTAAGTTAATTAAAATAATTAATTATCTGTAAATAAATGCATAAAATTTCAATAACAAGCCATGTGAATTTTGAGTTGCCTAACAAGATAAGGAGACAAATTTATCATGGTGAAATTTTAGTCAAAGTTTAGTTGGTTTTAATTAATTATGACACGAAAGTTTGACAATTTACTTTCAGTTTTCAAATATATATATATTATCCTATGAGGCTTAATTCTAAACTATTCTAGGTATCAATTAATTGATTTAAGAATATTGATGAGATTAATCAAGATTTAGGAAAAATTATCTTAAAGTTTAAGTGGTTGATTAGGTAATTTTGGCTTTAATTAAGTCAAAATTAATCAATTAAAAATTAATATGATTTCAACATTATCCATGGTCTAATGGAGAGGCCCATTTCATGGTCCTCTTTGTCTAATGTCATAACTTATTTGAAGAAAAATTCTATATGGCCTAGAATTTTTTTAATTAATTAATTTTGACTTAATTAAAGCTTAAATTACCTAATTAACCACTTAAGCTTTAAGATAATTTTTCATAAACCATGATTAATCTCAGTAACACTCTTAAATCAATTAATTGACACCTAGAATTGTTTAGAATTTAGCCTCATGGGATTAATGTGCACACACACACACATATAAAGTGAAAGTAAATTATTAAACTTTCATGTCATATTTGATTAAAATCAACCAAACTTTGACTAAAACTTCACCAAAATAAACTTGTCTCGTTATTTTGTTGGGCTGCTCAAAATTCACATGGCATGCTGTAGAAATTTTATGTACTTTATTTATAGATAATTAATTATTTTAATTAACTAAAAAAAGACCTGATTAAGGTGAAAATATGTAAAAAATACTAAAACATATAGTGTTCTTACCTAGAAGTAGCGGTAAGGATGCAAGTGACTCTAACGTCTGTGGAAACGAGGATGAGGTACCTGCAAAGACACTCTGACGCTCAAGTTAAAGAGTGTGTAAGGAGTGATAAGGTGTTTGTGTGATAGAGATTGTGTCATGCCTGAGGGCAATAGCCCATTATATAATGTGAGGTTACCCCGTGGTGGATCTATTATTATCTTCCTTAAATGTAGGAGATATTCCTATGATTTAGTTGGTAATAAAGATAATAATCAGATATGAGAAGATATAGAGAGATTATATACGAGATTTAGGAGATACTTCCAACTAAATCCGGGATAAATCTACAGGGGATGTTATGCCATGTGAGTGAGTTATGAGACCCTTTAGTTGAAGTTCGAGCTGTTATTTATTAGACCAAGGATTTCATGCCGAGCTCGAAAGTCGTGAGTCTTTTCAATTGCAGTGGTGGCTGTTATGGGAGAACATGTTATCACACGTGTTATTTTCTTATTGGTGAGCATTCATTTCTTATTAATGTGGGATTGTGGGTTCACTTAGTCAGCGTTGGATTAAAATGATAAGCCCTCAGTCACTAGATATAATAAACATTTCAGATGTGTTGTTGAGTGGAGGGAAACATTTTTTATCATTAGATGAGGTCAATTTTTAAGTAAATGGGGAAGAAGGGTTTTTCATACTTCATTTCAAGAAAACTTTTTGCTTCTTCCTCGTTTTCTCTCTGTTTTGCTGCTTTCAAGTGTCTTGAATCGAATGATCAAGCTTTGATTTTCTTTTCAATCGGTGAGTTCAGTTCTTTTCTTTGTCTTCTTTCATTTAATCGGTTTATTATGTTCGGAAACCTAGGGTAGGAGACTCTACTTTACTGGTTGGTGTTTGTTCTGAGTTTGTCTTCTCCTCCTGAGTTTCGTTTTATCATTTTTGCCATTTAGGTGATTATTGATGGCTAGAGGGAAAGCCGTTTCCATCTCTGATAAAGGGAATAATGTAGTAGATGAAACTAAGGCTAATCTTTATGGCTAGGTCAATGGTGAGGTTAAGGAAGTGGCTTCCATTTTTTATGATAAGGAGTCAATCCGTAGTTTTAGAAGAGCTTGGTTAGTGTCATCTTATGACGAGAATAGGGTAGAATGTCTTCTTTGTAGTGTCGAGGATAACGTATGTAAATATAGGGGAGGAGATAGCGATACTGACTTTATTTATATGTATATAGACTTTTTTGAGAAATTAGACGTAAGGGTTCCCTTTGCTTGGTTTGAGGAGGGATGTTCAAACAAAGTTAATGTTGCCCTTCCCCAACTTCATCCTAATGCTGGGCTCTTATCCGAGCGTTCGAGAATTTGTTTGATATGCTCAGTCATGAGCCTAGTGCAGGTGTATTCTTTTATTATTTTCAAGTTAAATAGGTGGATAGAAGGAGTTGGATTTCTTTCAATAGTGTTCCTCGGAAGAAGTTTTTGAGTTTGTTGACCTCTAATTTTAAGAGATTTAAGGATAAGTTTATAAAGTTGAGGTCAGTTAAGTCTGAGTTCCACTTTTTTCTAGATTCAAGTGGTATAGAGAGATTTCCTCTGTATTGGCAACATAATCCTCGTTAGATTTTCAGGGTGGAGTATGGCTCTCTTTCTTTGAAAGATTATATGGTGATTGACTTCTTGGAGGAGTGTGTGAATCCTAGCTCTCCACTCTCCCATGGGATTTTGTTAGAGTGGGGTTATGATAATAAGAGGATCCTCAAACATATAGGTAGTGTTTCTTAATATTTTTTCTTTTTTGTCCTTGCCCTATTTGTTTTGTTGATTTATGTTGGTTTTTTTCTTTGTAGGTGAAATGGCTCCTAAGCTAGGCCCCCAAAGAGTTGGCTTCCTTGAAGCACCAAAGAAAAATGGTAGTTAAAGAAAGCTGAGCTCCACCAATTTCTCCTAGTGTCGGTTCCAGCTTTGGACTCCGACTGATCCGAACCCTCTAAGAGAGTGAAAAAAGGCGAGGATTGGTGTTGACCCTCAAGAGAGGGAGAATATGCCTTCTCTTTCTCCTGCTGCTCTTGCAGAGGCTACTGAGGTGAAAGACTTTCTCGGCTCAGCGAATTCTTCGAGCCTTTAGAGTATTCAGTTCCTAACTCTTGAATTCATAGACTAGCAATTTGTTCACTTCAAGGATCGGGCTTTGATAAAAAAGGCGAGCATCGCTGGTCACTGTCATCACTTGGAGATTCAGGGTCTTCGCCATGCAGCCATTGCTCGATACTTGGAGAGACAATATGGGAGCTCAATTTGTGAGCTCGAGATGTCAAGGATTGTCTTAGCTGACTATAAAAATGAAAAGGAGGAAGCTAAGTCTAAGTTAGCGGATGAGAGAAGGGGCTGGCTGGAAGCTAAGAAGGCCTTTGAAGATAAGATTGACAGCCTCGTAGCTCGGGTCAAGACAAATGCTGATGCGGTCAAGCTTAAAATTTGAGAGCTTGAAGCTGAGAAGAAAATTTTTTAGGCCAAGAATAAGAGGTTGGGAGAGGAGAATAAGAGTCTCCAAGGTGAGGTTGACTCTTTAAAGGATGAGGTAGTCAAGCAGTACATGGCCAGCTTTGATTGGGCTTTTTACCAAGTTCAATTCCTTTATGAGGACTAGGACTTGGCTCAATACAGCCCTTTTAAGGAGGTTGTTGATGGTGTACTGGTCAACCATCTTGCTGCTGATGAGGGAGCTGATATTCAAGAAGGAGTTGGGGCTGCTCAGGTTCAAGTGGTGGAACTTGTTCAGGTTTTCCTTCCCGTAGATGCTAGAGCTCCTGTTAATCCTTGAGTTTCTTGTTTTTCTTGTAGATGTACTCGGACCTTGGCTTGTAATTATCTTTTTAAGGATATATTTGAATTATGATGTAATTTCATTTTAACTTTTGTGATGGGCTATTCTATATCATTTATACTGAATTAAAGGTAATCTCGAATGATCGTGTAACCATATATGATTGGATTTCTTTTAAGATATATTTCGTGCATAAATTTGAATGATTATATAACAATATATAATTAGATTTCGCTCAAGATATGTTTCAAGCATGTGACAATATATGATCGAACTATGATGTGCTTTGGAGAAAAGCTCAGTTATGTAGAGTAACATTTAAAGAATATATGTGCTAGATAGTTAATACTCGGTTGGGAGTCTTTAAGATGTTTCCTCATGTGTTTGAGGTGATTTTGATCTCCAATGTGCCATCACATCTCGGCTAGTCTCAAGGTTTAGAGTGAGCACGACAAATTTGGCCCTTCACTACTAGGCTAGTACCGATGTTAATGTGAGATAGTTGTATGTAGGTGCGCCTTCAGTACTAGGCTGGTGCCAAGGATTAAAGTGAGTATAGCGGCTTTGGCCCTTCACAACTCGACTGGTGGTGAGGTTGATGTGAGACAGCCGTATGTAGATGCACCTTCATTACTTGACTTGTGCCAAGGTTTACAGTGAGTATGGCAACTTTGGCCCTTCACAACTCGGCTGGTGTCGGGATTCATGTGAGACAGATGTATATAGATGTGCCTTCACTACTTGGCTAGTGCCAAGGTTTACAGTGGAGTTGGTGGCTTTAGCCCTTCATAACTCAGCTGGTGCCAAGGTTGACGTGAGACAGTCGTATGTAGGTGCACCTTCACTACTCGGCTGGTGCCAAGGTTTACAGTGAGTATGGCAGCTTTGGCCCTTCACAACTCAGCTGGTGCCGAGGTTGACGTGAGACAATCATATGTAGGTACGCCTTCACTACTCGGTTGATGCCAAGGTTTACAGTGAGTATGGCAGCTTTTGGCCGAGGTTGCCTAGAGTCATTTTTGTACTGATTTGTAGAATAAAAGTGAGATAAATAGTATATTATGAAAAAATAAAGTTACATCTAGAATATGTACCACCGGAATGTTCGGCCCACATATGATCATGGCTCGTTAAAACCTTGATGATAAAACCCAGTGGGATAAAACCCATCAAATGAAAAAGAGTGCACCCATAGAATGTGATTTGAGGCGTTTTAACTCTAGCTGTAGTACATTTTAGGGATGTGGCATTCCACATTCTTGAGAGTTCTTATGCTGAGAGTTCAGCTATCTTGTAGGCTTCTCGACCAATGGCTTAGGTTACTTAGAATGGTTCTTCCTAGTTAGGGGCTAGCTTCCCTTCTCATGGGGGCTTCCTCTATAGTTCCACTTTTTGAAGGACTAGGTCTCCAACTTGGAAGGTTCTTGGGTTGAGCTTCTTATTGTAGAATTGAGCTACCCTTTGTTTAGTTACTTGTTCTATTATGTAAGCCAATTCCCTGTCTTCATCAACGAGATCTAGCTTGGCTCTTCTATTTTCTTCATTTACTTCGTCAGTAAAGGTCAATAGTCGAATATTGCATTGGGCAACTTCTACTGGGAGCATGGCTTCACTGCAGAAGACGAGCCTTTATGGTTTTTCTTGTGTTGAAGATTGAGCAGTAGTGTGATATGTAACACCCTCCCAAGTACAACGTTATCCTTAAGTCATGACATCGTAGTCGAGAGTTATTACTTTTTAATTAGCGAACCTTTCTTAAATAACTATAGCAAATTCGATGGGTTCGTGTACTAACTAGCGTAATTCGATCAAAATATATAGCAAAGATACAAAACATTCATTTGATATAATGTCAAGTACAAAAGGAAGCTCTACTATGAGCTTTAATACATATCCACTTTACATCACATTTACACACATATTCATTCCATTAAGTATAGCATAATCAAAGTATTCAACACTACACTATTGTAGTTCTGAGTTTTTTGGCGAAGCAACCTCACAGTCCTCTGGTTCAACCTGGAGACGACACGGGAACACAAACAAGTAGGGGTGAGAATTATACAATTCTCAGTAGGGAAATTTCCCAATTACACAATCATAATGTCATCGTCATCGCCCCAGCCACTTCGGTTTATTAGGAAAAAGTGAGCATGTAACATATATCAATGGTTCAATTTTAAAGTTCAAATGATACTTCCGAAGTGGATAGCTTTTAATATTCAATCACTTAGTGCACGTATATTATAAAGCCCAAGCACATAGTAATTAATTCTAATCAACCATTTACATATAGCATGATTATGCATATGCTAAGTGTAATGGACATATTTGTAGTTGCCCCTGATAAGTCGAAGAGAACCTCATATATCTTTATTTGCCCTTGACAAGTCAAAAGGATCATATCTCACTCTATTTACCCTTGACATAGTCAAAAGGATCACATCTCACTCTATTTGCCTTCGACAAAGTCGAAAGGATCACATCTCATTGTATTTTCCTTCGATAAAGTCGAAAGGATCATATATCACTCTATTTGCTCTCAACAAAGTCGAAAGGATCATTTAATTTGCCCTCGACAAAGTCGAAAGGATCATTTAATTTGCCCTCGACAAATTGAAAGGATCATTCATCACCTTATTTGCCTTCGATTAGTCGAAAGGACCTCATTTATTTCTACATATTGCTATTGAACTAGGGTCAATGTATCATTTACTCCTTGTTTTTCAAATTTCATGCGTAAAACACATATAGGCATTCATTCACAATATGAATTCAATTATGCCTCAAACCAATCCTTAAAGTCACTAGCTTCTTTCATATATAATAGACTTGAACAAAATACCATTATGTCACCTATATCTTGCACCAAAGCCAAAACAACTCATGGGCAGATTTCATAACTTGGTCGTACAAATTAATTTTCACATCAAACAAATGATTCTAGAGCTATAAAAATTCTCTAAGACACGTCAATGTGTCCCCAAGCTCCTGTAAAAATTTCAGAGCAAAAAGAGTTCTCTAAGCATGTTAAATAAATTTTACAAGTTTGGTGGTCAGAGACCACTTTTCCACAGCTCAAAACTGGAGTCTCATAATTTTTAACCCTAGCAAATGATGGAATCAGTTCATAATAAAAATCATGGTCACATCTCAAGATTTTATCAACTCCCTCTAAAACTTTCAAAGGAAAAATCCATCATTTGCTATGATAACAAAATTATAGAAATTCATAGCTTCAAATTCAACATTTCAAGCAGCATAGTTACAACTTCAGTCCTTGATTTTTCTCAGGTAGTAAAAGTCTTTATTATGCACGACAAAAATTCTCAGAGTTTCCTTAGGATATTAGCTTGAACATATAATTTTTATAGCTGATAAAAATGACTAGAATTGGACCAGAAAATTCAGGAACAAATCCTGTCCTGCTGAAATCCAAAAATCCAGCACCATAGCCAAAACTTATTTTGACAAAAATCATTATTTAACCTCATCCAAACACTCCACCAAAATTAAAACATCAATATCAACATATTATCATCAAATACAACCAGAAATTTCGGACCAATACCCATCAGCAATTATCAGAAATAATTTTGAAGGAAAAAGGCCAATGAAAACCCTACTTGAGTGGCCTTAAGGATCTTGGCTCCAAGATTGATTCCCTTCACTTCCAAGCCTTCAAACCCACACCAAACCCTTCCTTAAACAGCGGATAATGAGTTCTTTAAGTATGAAAAGTTGATGGATTCAAATTCAAATCTGTTAGTTTTGTAGGTTATGATGAGTGGAATAACTTTGGTGAAGGAAGCTTGTGATTTTATGAACTCTAGGCTAGGAGTTTAGGCATTTGAATCAAGTTTTGAGCTCTCAGAGAAATGAAAAATGGAGTTTTCTGCAGTGTTTTGTTCATGGCCGAGAATGGAGGCTTCATCAATAAGCTTTGGTGGCTTTTTATTATATATATTTGATTAGATACATTAATGTAGTTAAAGATATATACTTTTCTAATAATAAAAAGAAATCAATGGCTAGGATTTAATGTTGTAAAGTAAGGTTAAATCTTACCCTTACACTTGACAATAAAAGGATAAACATTATGTTTTTGTAGAGATCAAACTATTTTTCGGTGTTAAAAATCGCACACCGAAATCTTACCGAACGGGTAAAACAGTGTACTCGGTAATCAACTATTGCCCGAAAATTAATTCTAGATATAAAATATTTATTTCTACCCATTTCTAACCTTAATCCTATAATTTCTGACTTTCGGGCATCTCCGGATCCTAATTCTAGGTTTTCGGCAGTCCCGCGGGCCTGCGAGACCCGCAAGTTACTAATCACATTTTTTTTTTTTACAGATTCGTTGGATTGTCCTGATCATTTCTATGTTATCAGATTTTTCAAATTATGGCCAGAAAAGCTCAAATTAATTTTTGTATAATTTTTAGGGTGTTACATGATACCCCCAAAGGATCTCAAGGAGGTCTCCGGCCCAGAGACCTTTGGCTTTGTCGAGGTTTTTCTTCAATGCCATAAGGATGACTTTATTGACAGCCTCGGCTAAGTCATTGGTTTATGGATGTTCTACAGAAGCAAAAATATGTTTGATCTGAAAATTTTCACAGAGTTCCTTCAATCTTTAGTATGTGAATTGTGTACCATTGTCGGTGATCAATTCTTTGGGAAGTCCAAATCTGCATATGATTCTTTTCCAGATGAATTTTCTGACTTTCTCTGCAGTAAGTGTTGCAAGGGGTTCTTTTTCGATCCACTTGGTGAAGTAGTCAATGGCTACCACTAAGTATTTGAGTTGCCCTGGTGCTAGAGGGAAAGGACCGAGTAGGTCGATTCCCTATATGTGGAAAGGCTAGCTGGCTTCCAGAAAGTGTAGTGGCTCTGGCTGTCTTTGGGAGACTTATGAGAATCTTTGGCATTTGTCACATTTGTGCATGAAGTATGTGCAATCAGTTTTCATAGTGATCTAAAAGTACCCTACTCGAAGTATTTTGGCTGCAAGGGCTCAACCTCCAATGTGATTTTTGTAGACTTCTTCATGTACTTCGGCCATTACATCATTGACTTTGTTGGAGCCGAGACATTTTAGGAGGGGGAGTGAATATCCTCGCCTAAAAAGTAGACATCCGCATAATGTGTAGTAGCTTGCTTGTCTTTTGAACTTTTTTAATCATCGGCTATCGAGCTTAGGATTTCTCCTGATATTAGATAACTGAGGATGGAATTCGCCAATCTTGGCTTTCTATCTCTGTGTTGCATCTTTTGGATTGAAGACAGCTCGAGCTTGGAAGTTTTATCTAGATTACAAACTTATTATTCTGCGGTTTGCTAATGATGGCAAGTTTAGAGAGGATGTCGGCCCTGGTGTTGTGTTCTCTAAGTATATGTGTTACTTCACATGAGTCGAAGTGTTGCATCAAGTTTTTTACTAATGCTAAGTATTTTTCTAGGAGAGGGTCTCTAGCGATGAAAGCGCCATTGACTTGGCTGACAACTAGCTGTGAATTGGCTTTTACATTGAGTCTTTGGGCTTCAACTTCTTGGACAAGTTTAAGGCCTGCTATTAGTGCTTCATATTTTGCTTGATTATTACTAGCCTAGAACTAGAACTGGAGAAATTGCTCAATTAAGATTCCCTCTCCATTTTCTAGAGTGATTCCGACTTCGCTTCCTTTGCCATTGGCAGCTCCATCAACATGTAATATCCAGGAACCAAGTTCTTATCCGATGACTGGTGAGAGTTCGGCCACGAAGTCGGCTAGGGTCTGTGCTTTGATTGATCCTCTGGGTTGGTACTCCAGGCTGTGTTCTGAGAGCTCGACGGACCATGAGATCATTCACCTAGCTAATTCAGGTTTGATTAGTATCTTCTTGATAGGTTGTTCTGTTCAAATGATAATGTGGTGGCTCTAAACGTATAGTCTTAACTTTCTGGCCGATACTGCTACTACATAGACTAGCTTTTCAATCATCTGGCACCTCTGCTCGAGTCCTTGGAGCGTTTTGTTGACGAAATAAACAGGTTGCTGTATTTAATCTTTGTGTGATGAGAACTGAGCCTACCACGTGTTTGGTGACAAATAGGTAAAGGAAAAGATCTCTCCAAGGTGAGGTTTGGTGAAAATAGGTGGTATTGAGAGAAATATCTTTAGATCAGTGAAGGCCTATTCACAATCATCGAACCAAACAAATGACACATGTCTTCTTAGCATTTTGAAGAATGGGGCTGCTTTCTCAGCCGATCTTGAGAGGAAATGGGACAGAGCTGCTAGGCGGCTAGTGAGTTGTTGTACTTCTTTAACCGGGCTTGGACTTCTCATTTCTACTATTGCTCAGCATTTGTTGGGGTTAGCTTCTATTCCTCAGTTGGTGAGCATGAATCCAAGGAATTTTCCTCTGTGGACTCCAAATGCACATTTTTCAAAGATTTAACCTCGTGTTGTATCTACGGAGCTATCTGAATATCTCTTTAAGATCTTTGATGTGATGTCTAGTTGAAGGTGCTTTTGCCACCATATCATCAATGTAAACTTCAACGTTTCTTCTAATCTGCTCTTCAAAGACTTTGTTCATGAGTCTCTAGTATGTGGCTCTTGCATTTTTCAGGCCAAAAGGCATGACTTTATAACAAAAGTTGGCATGCTCGATAAGGAATGCAGTTTTGTCTTTGTCTTCTAGATACATTCTGATTTGATTATAACCAAAATATGCATCCATAAAGTTGAGATATTGGTAGCCAAAGGCATTATCGACGAGCTTGTCGATGTTGGAGAATGGGTAGGAGTCTTTTCGGTAGGCCTTGTTCAGATCGGTGAAGTCCACATACATGTGCCACTTGCCTGAGCTTTTCTTCACCATTACTACATTTGCAAGCCATGTAGTGTACCTAATTTCGTTGATGAAGCCAACCTTGAGGAGTTTCTTGGTTTCCTCCAATGTTGCCTTCTGGCGTTTAGCACCAAGGGTTCTTTTCTTTTAAGCTATGGGTGGAGCTTTTGGGTCGACCATAAGCTTGTCGCTGATTACGTCTGGATCAATTCCTGGCACATCAGCCGAGGTTTAAGCAAAGAGATTGGCATTAGCCAGGAGTAGGGTACAGAGCTTTGCTGATAAGATCGGAGGAAGGTCGACTCTGTTGAAAGTTACTTTTTTGGTTTTATCTCTAATCTAAATTGGTTGTAAGTCATCAATTGGTTGTGGATGATTTTGGATTTCACCTCTTGGATTAAGCTCATTGATTAAAGGGGTTTAGCCAGTGTGAAATACACTGTTTACCTGTTCAATCTTCGAGTTTTCTATGGCTTTGACTTTTAGATATTCGTTGTAACATGTTTTTGCTTATTTTTTATCGACATGAACTACGCCGATCTTGGATTAAGAGACTGGGAATTTCATGGCTAGGTGGGCTGTTGAGACAACGGCTCCTAGGGCGTTGAGTGAGGGTCACCCTAGAATTATGTGATAAGGGCTGTTGGCATCGATGACCAGATATTGGAGATCGACTGTTCTCGTTAGTGGCTCTGTGCCGAAAATGGTTATAAGCCATGCATAGCCAAGCACTTTCACTCTGTTTCCAGTGAATCCGACTAGTTCGCTATTGTAAGATAGTAGTGAGCTTTCAGACAGCTATATCCGTTTAAAGGTGGGATAAAAAACGATTTTAGCTGAGCTTCCTGGATCCACCAGGACTTTCTTGACCAAAAAATTGCCAGCAAGGATCGAAATTACGACAATATCATGTAAATTTTCATCGATTCCTTTGTAATCAAAGTCTGAAAAAGATATTATCGAGTTTTTGGTCTTTGACCTTGATGGATATGATGTTCCTTCAAGTAACATAATTGCTCGAAGTGATCTTTTTCTAGTCGAGCTTGTCTCACCGCCTCCTACAAATCCTCCGGCAATTTGATCAATGACACCACAGATTTTGGTTTCTTCATGAGAGGTAGATCACCCTCTTCTCTCAGGCTTTTTTTTGTCTTGGTGGGGACTCACTGTCTGAAGATATCAAAGGGCTACGGTGCTTGTCTCTTCTTTCTCGACCTCAGCCTCTTTTCTTTTCTTCCTTTTTCTGATTGATGAATTGTTTCAGGTATATCCTTCCCGGATGAGACGTTTAATCCTGTTCTTCAAGCTTTTGCATTCATCGGTTATGTGTCCTTTAGAGTTATGATACTAGCAGACTTTGTTTTGGTCTATGCCTTTTAGCCCTAGCCGAAGATTGCCTTGGTTTGGTTTTAGGAGCCGAGCACTATATATTTTGGTCAGGATGGTACTTGCTCTTGCATTAAGTAGGGTGTAAGTAGTGAATCCCGGTTTTGATTACCCAGATTTGTTTCTTCTATGCTTATTCTTGCCCTCTTTGTGTTTCTAGCCCGAGCTATCTTTGTTTTGTTTTTTATTGTTCTTTTCCGCTACTCGGAGCTCCTCAGCATTGATATATACAAAGGCCCTTTTGCAAAGTTCATGTATGGTCTTTCACCTGGTGATTACTAGGCTTTCTTTAAATGGCCTAGATCGTAAACCGATTCTAATTTGGTGAGTTTTACTGCTGGGTTGAGGTCAGGAATTTGTGATGCCTCTTCTTGGAATCGAGTCAGGTAGGCTCTAAAGGACTCATCATATCCTTGTTTAACATGGTATAAGGAATCCAATGTTTTGGTATAGATCTTAGGGGAGACAAATCTATTGGTGAAGGCTTTGGCAGGATCTTCAAACCTATGAATGGAGTTTAGAGGTAGGGTTGAGAACCACAATAGCACTGATTTTCACAGAAAAGATGGCAAAGGATTCTGTTAGTTGCTCCGTTGATAAGCATCATGGATCTTAACATTGTAATGAATGACTGGGGATCTCCTATTCCATCATAAGGGTGAAGTGATGTTGGGAGTCTGAAGTTGAGGGGTAGGCTGCTGGCCATGAACCATTCTAAGAATGGACCACAGTCTATAGTCTCGGGCTCATCATCAGACTCGGCTTGGTAGTTTGGGTAATTGGAGTATATCGGTTTGCCGAAATCATAACTAGCATGTTTGGTATTCCCTGGGTTGGTTGTTCCTTGTTTGGGATATCTTGAATTTTCAATCTCAGGGACTGATTTTTTTCTTGTAGTTTGCGGAGCTGTTCGGCCAGTCGTCGATTTTCTTCTTGTAACTGGTCGAAGGTAGTGGAGGTTGGTTATTTGGTGAGTGTTTTGGCTGGAGACATCAACCATGGATGATGGTTTTTTGAGGTTGTGAGGTGGGCTTTGTTTACCAGCCCCATGGTGGACGCCAATATTCTTACCTAGAAATAGCAGTAACGATGCAAGTGACTCGACGTCTGTGGAAACGGGGTGGGAGTACCTGTAAAGATATTCCAACACTCAAGTTAGAGAATGTGTGAAGAGTGGAAATGTGTTTATGTGATAGAGATTGTGTCATACCTGGGGGCGATAGCCCCCTTATATAATGTGAGATTATCCCATGGTGGATATGTTATGATCTTCCTTAAGTGTAGGAGATATTCCTGTTATTTTGTTAGTATTAAAGACAATAATCAAATATGATAAGATATAGAGAGATTATATACAAAATTTAGGAGATACTCTCAACTAAATCCGAGATAAATCCGCAGGGGATGTTATACCATATGAGCGAGTTTTGGGATGGATTGGGAGAGTCCTCCAAATTTGGCCGAGGTCTAGAGCCCATATCCGAGCTCTTATTTGGGCCAATATATAGACCCACATTTTTTAGTCCATTACATATAGGAAATATTAAGAAAAATTACAGATAATATCTAAATCAAGTAAAAACATGGTTTTGATAATAGATTAAGGAAATTTGATTTTTTATGATTATTTTATTAATTACTAGCCTATATAACTTTAAGATAAAATTGTGAATACGCAAAATTTGTCATTTTCATGTATTAGTTATCCAAGACAATTTATCCCCCTCTATAACGCCATTAGACATGTGAATTAGACGTCTAGGCTGCCAAAGTGAAAAAAAAAAAGAAGTTTAGATATAGTTAAATAAATCATAAATTAATTAATTAATTTCTAATAACACTAGGAATGGTGTAAAATGCCAAATAAAATACAAATAATTATACAAAATTATATAAATTTTATGAATCCTTGTATTATATCTCTAATAACCTTATGATAATATTTGATTAAAAAATTAAGTCATTTACTAATTAATTAACCTAATTAAGCTTGATTAGTTCAAGTAAATTTACCTTATTTTGAATAATTAACTCTTAAAATCATATGAAACTTTAGTAAATGTCTTTAAATCATTTCATTAACATTTTAGTATGTCTTTAAATGATATTGTTGAATTTATGAATTAGTTAGTGTTAGTTTCAACATTTAACTAATTAAAGTAACTAAACATGACAAATAAATTATGAAATTAGTAATATTTGAATCCTACCCATTCTCTATAAATAGCACACTTCTAAATACAACTCCACACTTCATTTTCTGCCCAAAAAAAATCAAAAACTATAGCCATCATTTCTCTCTTCATTTCCTTCATTTTCACACACAAACAATTAAAAATTTCTAGCAAAACACCTCCAAATTATCGTATCTTCTTATCAACATCTAACACCAATACTTCCCAACCTTTATACATGAACTTCAACCTTAGAAAAGGTTTAGAAAATTTGAAGAAGCTACTGGTCTATCCTTGGTGTAGCTAAGTTTCTATATCTCCAAGAACAAAAAGGGGTTTTTCTTTCACTAATAAGCTTTATGATCTATGATTTTCTTATATGATGTTGTGCTATGTGATACTCAAAGCTTGTGTTTGCTATTTTAATAGCTTCGAACAATTTAAAGAAAATGACCTAAAGTATCATAATCTATGTGTCTGAGGCATGTTTATTTCCTCTAGTTATATGGTTGAAAATCATGATTAAAGATCATTTTAAATTTTAATTTTTATCTTTGAGCAATAGTTAAATTATGCTTTCTTCAAATATTTAAATGTTTTATAAAGCTTTGTGCGCAAGTTTTGAAGTTTTAAGGTGATATAGCTTGGTTTTGAGTTCACTATGTATTTGATTGTGAAACATTTTTAGTTCGTGAGAAGTGCTTTATTTAATTCACTATAATGAATGGATTCTAAACCTTTGAGTAAGGGTGGCAATGGGGTGGGTTTTTGCTCAACCTGACCCCGTTTCGTATCAAATAATATGAGTCTTAACCCGCCCCGCCCCTACCCACGGGTTTTACAAGTTTAAACCCGCCCCCGCCCTGAGGATACCCGCCCCGCCCCGCTATTTTAAAAAAAAACTGTAAAATTATCTCAAAATCTAAAAAATCAAACACAAAAATATATAATACAACCAATAATAACGTTAATTTTAAATTCTAGAGTAGTCATCAGTACAAAAAAAATAACAAAATATCCTTGATAGAAAAACAAATAAGTTCCAAACAAGTTTAACAAATATTAAATTACAACAAAATTATAACGACAACAAAATCATAATGACTTCATGTCTAGGCATCTAGCCTCATAATTCTTCAAATCATCATTCTTCAATTTCTACATCCTCATATTCATCATTAACTGTTCGATAATCATTCACAGTAACAGGTTTTGTTTATATAAATTAAACATTGTAAATTCATTAATAAATCAATTAACATCATTTGAATATCAATATCTTTGAAATAAAAGAATTAGATAAAGCATATGAAAAAAAATTTACCTTTGCCTCCAAAGTTACCCACAACCAATTTTGAAAACACATCAAAGCTTCTATTGTGTCTTCATTTAAACTACCACAATTAGGATTAATCAAACGGTATACTCGCGTTAAAAGAGGATTCAGAAGCAACACTAGACACAGGGATAGCAAATATATCTCTAGCAATTTTTTGAAGAGTTGGATACTTGGCCCCGTTCACTTTCTACCAAACTAAAATATCAAAATCAGGAGTTCTTGGAATAACATCTTCCTTAATGTAAAAATCAAATTCAGTTTTCACAAGTGAGCCATTTGCTTTCTTCAACTTTCTAAGGTACAACTCATCATAAGCAACATCATAATCTTTATCTTCTGAAAGACTGTGGTTTTGTGCAGAAAATTCTTGCACATTTGAGCTTGAAAAGTTTGCCTTTTGTTGGTACTCAATGATCAAGTCATAGTATAATTGTTGAATTCTTTGAACTTGCTTTGTACAATCTATTGATTTTTTGGTGTTAAAAATGAGGGGGAGACCGAGAGTAAATGCGAAATTCACATATTGAATGGGTATAAGGTTAGGTCTTAGGTAATTTTTTTTAGAAAAATATATATACATATATATAATTATATAATAATATTACAAATATTAAAATATTATATATATATATATACACACACACACAATATATATTAATAATAATATTTTTTAAATATATATATGGGGTGCGGGACGGGTTGGGGCGGGTTCACCCTAAACCCGCACCCGCCCCGACTCGCAGGCAAAACCCGCCCCGCATCAACTCGACCTGAGCAGGGCGGGTTTAAAACCCGACCCAAGCGGGACGGGTTGTGCGAGTAACCTGCGGGTCGGGTAGAAATTGCCACCCTTACCTTTGAGCATGTAATATTTAGTTTGGTTTGTGTTTTGTGTTTCTCTTAGGACCATGAAGACTTAATAAGACACAAAGACACTAAAATCTAGTCATATTAATCATGACCTTTGTCATGGATTTATGACTTTATAGACAATATCTGAACTGTTATGAGTCTTTAAGACTCACTTGGACTCGAACTAATGACTTTGGACTATAAATATTTGACTTGGTTATACATTTATTGACAATAAGAATATTATTTATAAAAATTTAAAGTTAAGGTCGCATTAGGAATATGGTATGTAAACTAGCTAGTTTCTTGCTTGAAGATAATTTTTCCTAAACCATGATTAATCTCAATAACACTCTTAAATCAATTAATTGACACCTAGAATAGTTTGGAATTCAGCCCCATGGGATTAATATATAAATATATTTGAAAAGTGAAAGTAAATTGTTAAACTTTCATGTCATATTTGATTAAAACTAGCCAAACTTTGACTAAAACTTCACGAAGATAAACTTTTCTCCTTATTTTTGTTGGACAGCTCAAAATTCACATGGCATGCTATAAAAATTTTATGTACTTTATTTGTAGATAATTAATTATTTTAGATAACTCAAAAAAGACCTAATTAAGGTTAAAATACATTAAAATACTAAAAATTATAGGAAAAATTAATAAAAATTATAGATAACATCTTGGTTTTGATAATAGATTAAGGAAATCTGATATTTTTTTTATGATTATTTTATTAATTAACTAGCCTATATAACTTTAACATAAAATCGTGAATATGCCAAATTTGTCATTTTCATGCATTAATTATCCAAAACAATTTACCCCCTTTTATAACTCCATTAGACATGTGAATCAGACCTCTAGGCTGCCAAAGTTAAAAAAATAGTTTAGATATAATTAAATAAATCATTAATTAATTAAATACTTTCTAATAAAACTAGGAATGGTGTAAAATACCAAATAAAAAAATAATTATACAAAATTATATAAATTTTATGAATCCTTGTATTATATCTCTAATAACCATATGATAATATTTGATTAAAAAATTAAGTTACTTACTAATTAATTAACATAATTAAGCTTGACTAGCTTAAGTAAATTTACCTTATTTTGAAGAATTAACTATTAAAATCATATAAAACTTTACTAAATGTCTTTAAATCATTTCATTAACATTTTAGTATGTCTTTAAATGATATTGTTGAATTTATTAATTAGTTAGTGTTCGTTTCAACATTTAACTAATTAAAGTAACTAAACATGACAAATAAATTATGAAATTATTAATATTTTAATCCTAACCTTTTTCTGTAAATAGCACACCTCTAAATACAACTCCACATTTCATTTTCTACCCAAAAAAAAAATTGCAGCCATCATTTCTCTTTTCATTTCTTTCATTTTTTGCACAAAAACACTTAAAAATTTCTAGCAAAACACCTCCAAACTATCATCTCTTCTTATCAACATCTAACACCAATACTTCCTAGTCTTTATGCATGAATTTCAACCCTTAGAAAAGTTGAAGAAGTTATTGGTCTATCCTTGGTGTAGCTAAGTTTCTGAAGCTCCAAAAACAAGTAGGGGTTTTTCTTTCACTAATAAGTTTCATGTATGATTTTCTTGTATGATATTGCACTATATGATACTCATAGCTTGTGTTTATTGTTTTAATAGCTTTGAATGATTTAAAGATAATGACCTCAAGTATCATAATCTATGTGTTTGAGACATGTTTATTTCCTCTACTTATATGCTTAAAAATCATAATTAAAGATCATTTTAAATTTTGATTTTTGTCTTTCAGCAATAGTTAAATTATGCTTTCTTCAAATATTTAAATGTTTTATAAATTTGCTTGATAAAGCTTTGAGCACAAGTTGTGGAGTTTTAAGATGATATAGCTTGGTTTTGACTTCACTATTTATTTGATTGTGAAACATTTTTAGTTATGAAAAGTGCTTTGTTTAATTCACTATAATGAATGGATTCTAAACATTTGAGCATGTAATATTTAGTTTGGTTTGTGTGCTATATTTCTCTTGAGACTATTAAGACTTAATAAGACACAAAAAGACACTAAACCCTATTCATATTAATCATAACCTTTGTCATGGATTGGTAACTTTATAGATATTATCTGAACTATTATGAGCCTTTAAGACTCACCTAGACTTAATTAAGACAATTTATGATCATAATATTTGGACTTGGACTATAAATATTTGACTTGGTTATATGTTTATTAACAATAAGAAATATTGTTTATAAAGATTTAAAGTTAAGTTCCCATTAGGAATATGGATGTAAACTAGCTAGTTTCTTGCTTGAAGTGATTTTCTAAAACTTGGGTATCATTTTGAATATTTCTTTTTAAATATTTCTTAAAATGTTTCATTGCTCTTTTATTTTCTGTTTGATTATATCTTTATATAAATAAAAATGTTTTACCTATGTTGAACACGTAAATCTAATTTGCCTACATATTTTCTAAAGATAAATTTTAAGACATTTTGGGGGTATTTGGGCCTATGGAATTTGTAAAGAAAATACTATATGAATACTTGAAATTGAATTATTATATGATTAAAAAATAAGCTAAACATATTTTATTATAAAGAAAATGAGTTTTATTATAATAGTGCGATTTTGTGCTTCAAGGGTAATTCCAAAGAAGTATGGGTTTTCTATAAAGATTTTTGGAATCCTATGTTTTTTGGGCAAGTCCCTCTCACAATATTTATGCTAGAGACTATTTTTTATATTAAGTGATTCCTTTAGGTTGATTGATCTTGCTTTGTTCACCTTGTTTATCATGAGGGAAATCAGGTTGCTGATTTTCTAGTTAAATTGGGAGCCTCTTCTTCGAAGCTTGAGCATGTTTGGTAGGCGATCTTGGGGGGGATGGATCTTATTCTCCTTGCGGATTCTACTAGGGTTCCTCACTTAAAATAATTGGTCTTTCTTTTTCTTACTTTTCTCATACAAAAAAAAAACCATAAAGTTCTAATAAGATTAGAGATGTAAAGGCATCGAGGCGACCTGATGAACGCAATGAATTCAAATCAATTCAATTATATTGGTTTTGCCCGGATCAAGTTATTGAGTCAATCGGTTTAGATCAATTAGAATCAATTACATATCGATTCAATTATTGAATTTGCATCTCGAAACCTAAGATCCAACTCGAACCAATCATTTTTTATTTTATTTTAAATTGTAGGAAGTAGATGAAACGCTCAAAATTGTGAATTGAATTTGAAGATGGCAAGTTATCTTTATATCTCTTTTAAATGTCTTCAATTTATAATTTATGTTTAGGTTTTATAGACATGTAATATGAAATAGCCTAAGATGAAGAGATTTTCTCTTTCCAACAACCGAGACCCTGTATGCCAATACCGACTGAAATTCACCTCAATTACTTAATAATTAATTAGAGCTGCAACTTTTTCCAACAAAACTTTAGTTAGTATAGTACGTAGACAAATTGCAAGCCATACACCGCGAACATTAGCATGCTAGCTATTATAGACTAATTGAAGGAACATCTACTAACCTAAATACAAAGTTGCTTTCCATTTTGTCATGTTTTATAATCCGAAAATCTTACTGTAATTACACATATTCCTTCAATCCCCCAAAAAACCTCCGATTAGGAGTTAGCCGCAGTCTTCAACAACAACGTACAGTCAACCTCATCGAGAGAACCACAACTATCCCGGGCCCGCTTCTGGCCCAACAGGATCCGGCCCATCCCAGAGCCCACTAAAGCCCGATTCTCTATCACCGCCTTCAAAGCCCGTTCCAGCGCTCCAACCTCCACCTCCTCGTTCGAATCACCACCACCACCGTTAGGCCATTGCATGACCACAACGCTCTTAGTTCGGCCCCCAACAGTCATCATCTCGGCCCGTACCGCCTTGGCCCGGACCGACCTGATCGCGTTTGTCAGGTCCCGGTTCAGACCGGGCCGGTCCTCGCAGCACAGCGTCGCCTTCATCCGTTTCGGTTCCCCACCACCCTCCTCTCCTCCTTCGCAATAGCTTAGTGTCGCCTCGTCAGACTCACCCGGAAACGGCCACGGTTCGGTTTCGGCTTCGGACCGAACCGAACCGGGTTTGCGCGACGAGTCTCGCGCCACGTCATCGGCTTCCTTCCTTAGCCGCTTCACGTGCTGAACCACCTCCGCCAGCAACGACGCCTTATCTGACTGCAAGACATCACACAAACATGTGAATTTACCATGATGCCCTCGACCCATGCAGCAGCAGAAAACAAGCAACAATCAAATCGATGTTCAATGGATTCAACTAATTAAACGTGTGAATAAATTATAAGATATCATTATAAATATGATTTTGCTTAAATGAAAAATAAGTTAAGAGAAGCGAGTATATTCCTATATTAATAAAATATTCCTAATGGAAGAATCCAAAAATTGAATCTGTATTTTAGATGCATAACCCAGTTACCATTAAAAAGATGATCCTAGTAGTTTGACTTGTTGGATTTTATTAATTGATGATGGGTAACGAAAATGACCACCTTGGCGGTGTTGGGGAGGAGAGTGCGTAGGGTGGAGAGGTGGGCGTTGATCCGCTGCCTGCGTCTCCTCTCAGCTTCCCTGTGGCTCTTGCATGCTTCCGTTGATTTCCTGTCCCCCTTCGATCTCCCACCGTCCAAATCCGTAGCCTTGATCATCGGTGCTTCCTGGACATACCCTGATGATGAGTCGTGATGATGGTCTAGCCAGCTCTCGAACCCATAGAATCTCCCAAAAGGAAGCATCTTTGATTTCTGCTTAAGTTAAAAAGGAAACCGAACAAGACAAGGCTGTTAATATATTGGCTTCGACTTTTAATAGCAAAATCGCTAATATAACGTTCATTGCCACTATGGCAAGATGAGAATCAGTCACATAGATGAGAATGAATATGGATGTATGTAATGTAAGATAATGTAGCGAAACAATATTGTTGGGGTGTTCTAGTTCTACGATGTACGGAGAACCAACAAGCAGCACAGGGAGAAGAGTACGTACATGGGAAACACTGCCTGTGGCAGTGAAAAAATGAACGCAGAAAGAAGCAATGAAGTGGTACGCAGGATAGAAGAGAATGAAGGAGGCTGGCTATTGGAGAATGTGAGAGCGCAAGGTTTAAACTGTTGTGGAAGAATGAGATCCAACATATAAATGGTGCCTTTTAAATTAAAATATAATTTTAGCCAAGATCTTTTTTTTTATAGAAAAATAATCTAATTTGAACCTATCACCTTATTTTAAGTTTGATATATAATTATTAAGCTTTGAAAAATATTGAGATTTCAACCTATAAAGATTGTAATTATTTTTTAGGTTTAATTAATACGTCTGTCCATATAGTTTCATATAATTTTTAATTGGATCCCTACATTTTAAAAGTTTTCAATTGGCTCCCTATACTAAAAAAAAATTCTAATTGAGTCCCTGACCCCATCATCGGTTACAAAAAACATGAGAGTTAACGGATGATGTGGCACCTTTTCTACCCCACCCTTCTTTCATCTTTCATGTTAGCTATCTCACTGCAAATATGTCTGACCCTAAAGTGGGTGTGCCATCACCATGCTCCTCCTTGCCATGCCACTACCCGTGCCACCCTCCCACAAAGCAAATCTCCAAAGCTAAGACTTGACAACCTAAACCCCAAAGAAAGGATTAAAGCCCTTTAACAATTGCAATGCTAAACTGAAAGATGGTCAAAGTTATACTAGGAAAGCAATACAATAATGTGAATAAATATCAATCGTTACATGATATAGGAAGGCATAACAATTTAAAGGTTTTCCTATTAAACCAGTGGCAGCAGTAGGACAAGGGGCTTTAATCCCCTCTTCAAAAGTTTTGGCCTTGTTGAAGGGTTTTTAGCTTCTCATTCTTTTTATTCTGCTATTTTTCTCTGTTTGTAGATATATTATTCTTCAAAAGTTTTGTTTTTGCTATTGTTGAACGATGGTGCAAAGATAGTGGTTGGAGAACTAGAAAAGGCGATGGAAAGGCTTATTAGGATAGATTTCTTAGTTATGGATCCAAGACAAGGGGACTTCACAAAGGTGATGAGGCTGCCCAAGTTGAGCAGCAAGGGTGCGTTGCTGGTGCACAAGAACGCTAGTTCGAGGTTCGGTTCAGGATTTAAGTGGCAGAGTGTGCTAGATGAAGGGTCGCGACATGGCGTTATGCTTTCAGTGTTTCTTCCTATAGGGAATGGACTCGACATAGCACACGTTTTGGCCATTGGGGATGATTTGGTGCTGGGTGTGAAAGGTGCTTACAGTGGTGGGAAGAGGTGGATTAAGCATGTTAACTGGAGATCTCGGGATGTGCACATTATTAGACACTGAATTCACAGCACAGCTTCAAACTTTTTTTTTCTTACTTTTTGTAAATAGGGAATTAATGCCACAAAGATTTTTTGCTAAGAGGATCTAGGACTCATCTCTTTGGGGTTTAGGTTGTCCAGTGTGAGCTTTGGAGATTTGGCTTTTGGGAGGATGGCCCAGGTAGCTAGTGGCATGGCAAGGAGGAGCACGATGGTGGCACATCCATTTTAGGGTCGGACATATTTGCAGTGAGATAGCTAATAGCAAAGATGAAAGAAGGGTGGGGTGGAGGCAGGTGCCACGTCATCCGTTAATTCTCACATTTTTTGTAACGGATGATGGGGTTAAGAACTTGATTAAAATTTTTTTTTTAATATAGGGACCTGATTGAAAACTTTTAAAATGTAGGAACCTAGTTGAAAATTCGATGAAACTATAAGAACTGATAGATTAATTAAACCTATTTTTTATTTATAAAAATATCCTTACGTTCAATTAGGTTGTGTTTGTTTAGGGGATACAAAAAATTCATAGGTGAATTCTTGTGTAAATTTATGTATAAAATTCATCCATAATTTTTTCTTTTTTAATTTTACTCCTTAACAAAAACAAATTCTTAGAGTATATTTGGTTAATGGGTAAAATTGAACTTAAATTTTTCATGGATGTGCTCTATATATATGTAAAATCACACATAAAGATCATTCGTGAAAAATTTTCCCACATTTTTACCCCAACTAAACACATCCTTAGAATTATAATTTTGTTAGTGGGGCATATTAGATGGTTAGCAATGTGGTTATCATCAAACTCTCTAGTTAACTCTTACGAGTTTAAATTTCCAAATCGAGTTAACTCGCATGCAAACTTGAACCTAAATAAACTCGAGTAAAATCAGGTGAATTGGGGAACACTTGGATAAACTCGGTTAAACTCATGAGTTTATACTTTTAATTAAAACTTGGTCTCTCAATTGACAAAATATGAGATTGTACTATAGGCAGTCCTAATTAAATCTTTTAAAATTAAAATTATGATTTATTAACATAAGTTATTCCAAATTTTTTCTTCCTAAAGTTCTAATCTATTACATTACTTATAATTTTAATTTGAATTTCATATTTTAGGACATGTATTTGCTTCATTATGATATTGCCTTGCAATTTAAATTCTAAATATCTTTGTTTTATAAGGAATTTATTTTATTATAATTGGATGCTATTAATATTTTTTAATATTGTTTTTAAAAATAAACTCTGTAAGAGTTAAAGTTTAGTTTATGAATTTAAGTAAACTTGTGAGATTCACAGCCTTGGTTAACAAAGTATAATCCGGTTCGCTCACCTAGTTGCTATTATTTGTCATTGTTTTAGACTTCATTAGTTCTGCTTCACTTTTGTATTGTGCCATAGCTTTATAGTACTTCGAAACTTTACTTCTTTATTTTTAAAATTAAAAATTCAAGAATACTTTACTTTGAGTGTGTGTGTGTGTGTATTTTTTGGGTAGTGATTTTGAGAGTATATTTGGTTGGAGGTAAAATAATGGGTAAGTTTTTATCGATGGATGAAACTTACCTATAAAATCTTATCTCCATATTTATACCCTAACAAACACATCGTCAGAGAAAAAAAATAGTTTCGTTAGATGATAAAAGTAATCTAAATTGGTACTATGGCATATCCGGGTAATACTCTATGAATTATGTAGGATGATTGATTCATGTAAATTTATGACTCAAATTAATTCACACAGTTATAAACCGAATCGATACATTGCAATAACATTTTACAATTAGTTGTATAGATAAGGACTGACTTTTTTTTCTAAATAAATTTAAAAAATTATAGTAAGCAAAAGTACTAAAAGTACATTTTGACTGTTTTTTTCCAATTACCATTCAAAGATATATGAATTTGTAAAATGAAAATTGTCTGCCCGAGGCGCAAGAAGCGAATGTGAATAGTCGTGGGGAGGGAAGGTAAACTAATGTGACCACTGAGAGACCAGGGAATAAACTAGTGTATGTACATGTGTCTGCAAAGAGGGACACATAATTGGACAGAAATGACGTATGCACGTTCTTTTAAGTTTTTTTCATGTGGAGGCAACATAATTATATAATTAACTATCAAAAGATGTAGTCTTTCGATTGTGCTAACTTCTCTGAAATTAACTACTCCACAATTTTGCGGGTACAGTGTTAATTTTAGATATTTGGTAGTAGGAGTATGCAAGAAATGGGTTTGGTTGAATTAGATAAAACCTAAATCCGGTTTGATTTTTAGATCGGGTCAATTTTTGAAACTCGAACCCGACCTAATGGTAATCCGACTATGTTTCATCGTACCGGGTCAATCCGACATTTGAACAATATACGAGAATTTAGATATTGTACATAGTAAAGTTGTAAAATTTTACGAGAAAGAAATAAAATTTTATAGATATTTTATGATATAGGTTTCAAAATAAATCATATCATTATAAAAAATAACATTAAATTATGTAAACTATATTAATTGAACTTTAAAATCTTATAATATGACTTGAACCTAGCCCGAAAAGTGTATCGGGTCAAATTTTAAAACATGAACCTATTCCAATAAGTTTCGGGCCGGACCAGGTTGGTGGGTCAGGACAGGTTATGAACACCTCTATTCGCTAGAATATGGGATACATGTAAAATTCAGTGTGTACAATCAAACTATTCATTATATATAAACTACTACTACTACTGAAGGATATTATTGTGGTTAATTATGTTAGTTTTGGATTAACATTCTCTCTTGGTAAGGCCTGGATGGGATTAGAGTCGCTCGAATAGATCATGACATTTAATTTGTTGTATGCTTGGAATAATGGAGCATGATGAAGCGGAGCAGATTGGAACATACTATAATAATTACTTTGCTCCATGATTTGAGTATTTTCATTTCATCTTATTTCTCCTAATTTGGGTAAGAAAATTAAAAAGAATTGATAAAATCATATGGAGTTAATGGAGTCCATCCATCTTTACTCCATTCCATTTAAGTTTAACAAATCTAAATAATAGAGTAAATTAAAATATCACCTAGCTCAACCAATCTAAACATACCCTTGGTACGCTTAGATGACTAACACCTATAGCTTGTAGTCTACTACTAAGTGTTGACAGACTTAATAACGATTTATAACCAAGAAACATTCAATTATTTGAAATAAATAAATAAATAAATAACAACCTATTTGGAATTCTGTTTTTTTTTTTTTGTTTTTTAAAAACATTTTTAAAAAATAATTTTGAATTTAGTTTTCAGAAACGCCATCACGTTGGAGAGCTATCATGGGCCTCTATTTCTCCTTCCCCTAGGCCACTATAGCAAGCCTTCCTTCTCTTTACTAATCCCTAATCAATCTGCTAATCCTTAGGAACCCGTTATTTAGTGAAAACGAAAACAGTGGGTAGCGGGGGATGGAGATGCTGAGTTGTAGTTAACCTCCAGTGTGGAGACATAGGAAAAATGGGATGAGCCATGAGATGTATATGGAAGAAAGCGAGATACATCTTGAATGTTTCTTCAGATCTCATTAAGAAGACAATATATTTACATAATATGCAGCCGCTTGGTTTTATGTTTTGCAAAATAACTCTAAAATGTTTTCCATTTTTTATTTTTAAAACTCGTAATTTGGTTTTTTTTTAAAAAAAACTGAAAAATGCTTTGAAAAACACTTTCCAAACAGTCCCTAATAATGTCAATGCACAATATAATTGAAAGGGAAATTAAAGCACGCAACCCTGTGAGGATTAATTGAAGAAAGGAAAAATTAACAAAATGGGAAAGAAGGCCAGACGGAAAAGAAGAGGACTTGATTGATTACTAATACTATTAGTGAATGTTTGTTTGTTTTTTTTTCCGGGGGGGGGGGGGGGGGTGTGTGTGTGGGGATGTGGATGGTGAGAGGTGATTAGTGCTAATTTAATTTGTTGTTCATGAATATATGGAGTACAGATAATGGTGGTGTTTGGTGCAAAATGGAAAGAAGGGGTGCAATCATTTTCAAAAGGGAGAAAAGAACTGTTACTTAATGGACACACAGTTCTCGCGGCCGGCGCCGACAGCTTTGCTGAGGGAATCAAAACAGGACAGGTAGCTAGTCATGTGCTGAGCCGACAACCTCTTTTGGTCCTCGGATCAGTTTCTCTGTATAGAGTATATGCAACCATCGCTCTCTTCTATGTCCAATTATAAGTTGGAGTTTATATGTTTAGATATATTATAAACTTTTTATTATTAGTTACTATATGAATATCATTTTTATTAAATGATTTGATTTAATGATCGATAAATAAGAAGTCTACAATAGACTTAAACATATGATATCCATTCTAAAATCCACCCTCTTCTATATGTATCGCTTTCACAACAAAACCCTTTTTGTTCAAACGGTCTCTTCTATAATTCGGCTTGTTACTCGTTGTTTTCTGTTGATACTTGGAGGGGTAAAAGTAAGAAGGGCTTTCCAGCTTCACATGCAAATGGATATGCAATGCATCTGCATGCATGTTTCCTATGGTGAAAACTCCGAATTATGTTTATCAAAAAGACAAAAAAGGAACTTCGAATTATAGCGAGTTTGATTTTCTATTTAAAAATCTCATGGATAATTTTTTTTTTTTTTTTATGCTTTCGCTTTTCATCAAGCAGTGGCTTTAGTTCCAAGATAGAAATCTAATTAAATACACTACTGCTCTACTAGTACAATTGTAAAGCCCAAGTTCTTTTCATATGCATAATAATTATCTTATATGACCGAATGTTTTTATTGATGCTAAACAGTTTTTGACCAAGAGCTTTTATAGATTCAGTTAACGGTGAACCCTATACAATTTAATTAAAATTAAAAATATATAAATATTATGAAAAAATCATTGTGATATAGGATTTATCATAAACTCAAGTTTATATTAACTTTTTCCCTATAGATTACAATGGTAGCGACAAATCTTGATGTGGACAAAGAGTGCCAGCTGTCCCAAATTTTTTTGAAATCATTTTACTTTAAAATTAATAATTCTCACACAATTAAAGTCTAACAAAATCAACTATATCAAGAATCAATTTTAAAAGCGCAGAACAAAGCACACACATATTCACTTGGCTAACCGTTTTTTTATGTCAAAGCACTGTTTCCAACTGATCAAGAGGCATATGGTAATATCACCCAAAAACTTGTGTATATGAATAACACTAGTGTGACTCTTCTTTTGCTCATCTCTTTCTGAGATTCTTTGAGCCCATATGGTTTCAACTATCTTTAAGAAGAAGAAGATGAAGAAAGAAAGAATAGAGCAACTTCTTACTAATTCATCAATAAAGTTAGGGATAGGATTTGAAGTTTAGTGTGCAATTGTTTTAAGTTATTTTTAAATTTTTGAACTAAAAAAAAATTTTTTTTATAGAAATTACTCATATAAACTATTATGAAAAAAACATTGTCTTAGTTAAAAAAATTATAAAAAATAACAAACATAAATTTAATTATAATTAATAAAATATTTCCAAATATTAAACGTGCAAATTGTACGAAAACTTAATTTATAGTTAGTTAATGTCAACCACCGTTTGATATCATAATTTACTTTGCCGTGTAGCAAGCAGCAACCAAACAAAATTGTTCTTCTTACAAATCAGTATATCGCACAACTTCGAGAGAGGTCTAGGGCCCTCTAACGCCAAACCAAACGTACCAATCGCACAGCATATGACCATGGTTCTACTTCTCACCATTTAAATTTTCCCAGTTAGTTTAGGAGTCAAGAATTTATAATAATGATATATATTATGATAATGGACAAAGTTGGATTAATATCATTGGCCACTCCATTATTTGCTGACATATTCTTTCTTCCCCCATCAGTCTACATTCCTTCTTGCTAGTCTGCTAGGTTAGGTTACTTTTGTAAACAGAAAATAAAATAAAAATCTGCAGAACATGCATAATGCATGTGAATATGTCGGGTGGACCCTCCACGAGGGTAGCAATGAAAAGAAGGAAAGATCAACATCCCGTGTCAGTACTGCTCCAGCAGAAAGAGCAGAAGACTTCAAATGGTATCACCCACCCCGCAGGCGGCAAAAGGCAGATACAGCTGAAACTCCTCAGCTTAACAGTGCAGCCTAGTGTAAACTAGACACAGCACCAATTTCATGTGTATTTGGCTTATATGTATTTTTTTTTTTAAATAGTTAATAAGTGCCAAACTCTGGAACAAAAGTAGCAAATGAATATTTCAAGATCACTGTAAACCAAAAAAATGAGAATGGAAATAAAAATAATAAACACCTACTTCGAAGCAAAATACAAAATGAGAAGAAATAAGAGACTCGAAACTAAAACACAGACATCAACAAAAAGAAAAGAGAACAAAAGCCCTCGAACCACAGCAAAATCCACAAGCTCAACCATACTACTAGAAACCCGACTTCCGTTGGAGTATATAATTATAATTAAAAATTAGTTAGAATTGGTTTAGTTTATTAGATATTAGTTTATAGTTTATATTCCTTAATTTATATAATGATGTGGTTCCATTGTGTTACTTGACCTTTTTATTATTAATAAAATTTTTCTTTCAATATTCTCTCAATTATTGCTTCCTTTTCTCTGATCATCATAAAATTTAATATGATATCATAGCTTTACTATCCATCATGAGTCTACTCTTTCATTGTTGCGCTGAGTTAACGTTGAACTCATTTTATTTTCTTACATTTTCCTTAAGTTTCTCACACTGTCCCACCATTTCTTTCGTTCCAAACATTATCAAACCATACATTCCCAAATATTTTTCTCGTATCGGATCTTCTACTTCCTTGATCCATTCTTCCACAGCTTCAAACAAACACTTCTTTCCTATTTGCTCATTTCTTTCGAAAATTCAAGAAAATTTACATAAGAATCTTTGTCAAGATGACGATAACCTCATCCTCATCTACTTTAGATAAGCCTAGGCATTTATCCAACTCCCACGTATACCATGTCTCAAGAAACCCATCCATGTCATTTTTTGAAAAAAAAGAATATTGATATTTAATTTATTACACCTTTATAATTTGAAACGTAAAAAGCAAAATCGAACTATGTTCTTTTTCATTTGACATCAAATTAAGCAAGCCACTCACTTTTAGTAAAAATTATGTAACTCTTATTTTATTTAAATTAATTATATTGTTATATTTGCTAATCATCACTAACTGTCTGAATAGAAATTTAATTAGATTATGGACATGTATGAAAAGTAAAGAGAATAAAGAGTTTGTGTGATGAAATGATAGGTAGAGGAATGGAGAGAAATCAGAAAATGAGAGAGAGCTAATTTTCATTCAGTGCATTACAATGCCATTCAAGGTCTCTATTTATAGACACTGTAATACAAATGGAATAATTACATTAATGGACAATAAATGTGATAAAATTTGTAACACTCCTCTTGAATGTCCGTGGGGTAGACTATATGCCTCGTTAAAAACCTTACTAAGAAAAAAAAAACCCTAAGGGAAAAAATTTTAGTGAAGGGAAAAAGAGTACATATATCTTTGTAATATGTATACTAAGTTGCCTCATTAAAAACCTTGCCAGGAAAATCCATTTTGGGACAAAACCTTGGTTAAGGAAAAGACTACAACACATATTACTCCCCCTAATAATAACATTACTGAATATCTCATAGCCTGCGCATTCTAATCTTGTATACCAATTTCTCTGTTGACGTAGGTAATGCTTTAGTAAACAAATCTGCCAAATTATCGCTTGAACGAATTTGTTGAACATCGATATCACCGTTCTATTGAAGGTCATGTGTGTAAAAGAGCTTTGGTGAAATATGTTTTGTCCTATCTCCTTTAATATATCCTTCCTTCAATTGATTTATGCAACCAGAGTTGTCTTCATACATGATTGTTGGTATTTCCTTTTCTGAAGGAAAACCACATGTTTTCTTGATGTGTTGGGTGATCGATCTAAGCCAAATACATTCTCGACTTGCTTCATGAGTTGCTAATATCTTTGCATGATTTGACGAAGGGGCGATTATGGTTTGTTTTGTTGAGTAACATGATATAGTTATGCCACCACAAGTAAATAGATAGCCTGTTTGGGATCTGCCTTTACGTGGATCAGATAGAAAACCTGCATCTGCATATCCAGTTAGTTGATGTCTAGATTCATTTGAATAAAATAAGCCCCTGTCAATTGATCCTTGAAGATATCGCAGTACATGCTTAACACCATTCTAGTGCCTTCTAGTCTGACAAGAGCTAAACCTTGCTAACAAATTTATGGTAAAAGCAATATCTGGTTGTGTATTGTTAGCAAGATACATCAGTGCCCCAATAGCACTAAGATATGGTACTTCAGGACTAAGAAGTTCTTCAATATTTTCATGAGGTCGAAATAGATCCTTATTTACATCAAGTGATCTTACAACCATTGGGGTACTCAATGGATGTGCCTTATCCATTTAAAATCATTTTAGGATTTTCTCGGTATAATTTAATTGATTGACAAATATTCCATTTGTCAAGTACTCAATTTGTAAGCCAAGACAAAATTTTGTCTTGCTGAGATCTTTTATTTCAAATTCTCTCTTTAAGTATTCCACAGTTTTTGGAATCTTTTCAGCAGATCCAATGATATTCAAATCATCAACGTATACTGCAATTATAACAAATTTTGATTTGAATCTTTTTATGAAAACACATGGGCAAATCGGATCATTTTTATATCCACTTTCAACAAATATTGACTAAGGCGATTGTACCACATACGCCTTGATTGTTTTAATCCGTATAAAGATTTTTGAAGTCTTATTAAACAAACTTCTTGAGAATTTTTATATGCTTCGGGCATTTTAAATCCTTCAAGGAATTTCATATAAGTTTCATTATCCAGTGAGCCATATAAATAGGCTGTAACTACATTGATTAGACGCATATCTAGTTTGTCATTTACTGCTAGACTAATAAGATATCTAAGTGTAATTGAGTCCACCACAGGGGAATATGTCTCCATATAGTCAATATGAGGTTTTTGTGAGAACCCTTGTGCTACAAGTCGTGCTTTATTTCTTTCAATTTCATTTTTCTCATTTCGTTTTTGCACGAAAACCCACTTGTACCCATTGACTTTACACCTTCAGGTGTTTTGACTATAGGTCCAAAAACTTCACATTTTCCTAACAAGGTTAATTCAGCTTGAATAGCATCTTTCCATTTTGGCAGTCATTTCTTTGTTTACATTCCATGACAGATTTTGGTTCATGATCTTCATCTTGCTTTATTATTTCACTTGCAAAATTATACGCAAAAATGTTGTCGACAACAATATGTTTTCGGTTCCATTTTTTCTTGTAGTAACATAACTTATTGAGATCTCTTCATTTCTGTCATCTTCAGGTACCTGAACCTCTTCTAGGTTTTCATCAATAGTTTTGTCTTGGGACTTTTTTTGAGTAGTTGCCTCCATATTATGACCATCTTCATCAATTGTCCCTTTTCTTTTTCGAGAATTTTTATCCTTAGAACCGATTGGTTTACCATGCTTCAAACGTGGTTTACTTTCATTTGCACTAACAGGTTGTCCTTCTGGAATGGTAATTCTAATTGGAGCATTTATAGCTAGTATATGAGATTTTGTAATTCTCTTTAGGTTAGTAAATGCATCTGGCAGTTAATTTGCAACATTTTGCAAATGAATTATCTTTTGCACTTCTAATTTGTATTACCCTGTGCGAGGGTCTAAATCCGATAATGATAATATTTTCTATGTAATTTCATTTTTCGGCTGCTTATTTTCTCCCCCTAATATTGAAAAAACTGTTTCATCAAAATGACAATAAAAAAATCTTGCTCTGAATAAATCTCCAGTCATTGGTTCAAGATATTTTATGATAGAAGGGGATTCATATCCTACATACATTCCTAATCTTCTTTGTGGTCCCATCTTTGTGCGTTGTGGTGGAGCAATTGGAACATAAACTGCACATCTAAAAATTCTAAGATGAGATATATTTGGTTCTTGACCAAAAGCCAACTGAAATGGGGAGAATTTATGATAGTTTGTTGGTCTTATCTGTACCAATGCTGCTGCATGTAAGATAGCATGTCCCCATGTAGAGACAGGGAGTTTCGTTCTCATAAGTATTAGTCTAGCTATTAATTGAAGGTGTTTAATAAAGGATTCTACTAGACCATTGTGTATGAACATGAGCAACATGCTCTTCAATTGTTATACCAGTTGATATACAATAATTGTTAAAAGCTTGATATCTAAACTCACCAGCGTTAACAAAACGAATTGCCTTGATGGTATAATCTGGAAATTGTGCTCTTAATTTTATTATTTGAGCAAGTAATCTCACAAATACCAAGTTACAAGTTGACAATAAATACACATGTGACCATATTGATGATGCATTTATTAAAACCATATAATATTTAAATGGTCCACATGGTGGGTGAATAGGCCCACATATATCACCTTGAATACATTCCAAAAATGCAGGTGATTCAATCCCAATTTTAACTAGTGATGGTCTCAAAATTAATTTTCCTTGAGAACAATCAACACATGAGAATTCTTTGAATTGAAGAATCTGTTGGTTCTTCAGAGGATGTCCAAGTGAATTCTCAATAACTCTTCACATTATAATTGAACCAGGATGACCTAATAGGTCATGCCAAAGAGTAAAAATATTTTGGTTAGTAAACTTTTGGTTTATTGTAGCATAAGTTTCAATTGTGCTTATATTTGTATAGTACAAACCGGAGGACAAAGCAGGTAATTTTTCTAATACACATTTCTTACCTTCAATAATGGTTGTAATATAGAGATATTCAATGTTCTCCTCATTTACGGTCTCAATATGATATCCATTTTGATGAATATCTTTAAAACTTAGTAAGTTTCGTTGAGACTTACTAGATAATAAAGCACTATTAATAACAAATTTTGTTCCTCCAAGTAGTATTATGTTAGCTCTTCCAAAGCCTTCAATTAATTTTGTAATACCAGAAATTGTACTAACATTTGCTTCTTTCATAATAAGGGAAGTAAAATATATTTTATTTTTAAGTATTGTATGTGTTGTTGTGCTATCAATCAGACATACATCTTCTTTGTCGGCATTGGATCATGATAATGACTTGGAAACATCCATTATTCTTCATAAAAAAAATATGAACATCAATGAGAAATTGTAAATAAAAATACGAACATTAATGATTAAAAAAATTACAATAATAAAAGTCTTATTGGGAAAGGATAAAATAAAATGAAATGAAATGAAATGTTAAAAAAAAATTATTAACCCTAGTACTAAATTTTTAAAAGAAATCTGCTA